>CM040127.1:3056054-4385467 GCA_022559845.1 Amorphophallus konjac
TTGGCGCAGCCTCCCCAGCGATGGGAGTAGGTGGTGCCTCTTCCAGCTTGTGGATTCCCACCTCAGAACTTGACTCGCTTCATGAGCAACTTGCTCACGCCACGCAGCGTGCTGCGGAGGCAGAAGGAATGCTCCGTATACAGGTAAAAGTTTCAGCGTTGAGTTCTCTTTGTTTACGCCTTATCGCGTATCTGAGATGGTACACTCGGCAGGAAAAGGAGACGGAAGGAGCGCTTGCCCAAGCTGCGCATAAGGAGGCTAGGATAGCAGAACTGGAGAGGGAACTGCGGCGTCATCCTGATGACGACTCTTCCAGGGATGCTATGGAACTGAGGATCACTCTCCAGTTGGAGAGGGAAGACCGTGAGAGAGAACGGACAGAGAGAGAAAGAGACGCAGAGAGAGAAAGAGCCAACAGATTGACTGAAAGGGAGGAACGAAGGGCCATGGAGGCCCAACTATTCGAACTCCGAATCAGCCTTGGTCTTGCTGAACAGTGGCTGAGAGAAGGTGAGGAGCGCTACCGAAGAGCACGAGAGCGTGGCTTTCGTGTTGGTAGCTTCTCTGCTGCTTCCGCGGATCAACGCCAGGATGTGGGAATAGGAAGAGGAGTACAGAGCGGTAGGAGTACCGCTTTTCGTAGTTGGGTAGCACCTTTGAGAGTGTTTTGCCCGGAGAGTAGTGGGACGAGTAATGCAGAGAGAGAGGGCGGAACTTGATGTAATTTTTTTTGGTTTTTGGAATAAAACACAATGTTTGGTTTGTTTATTTTTTTTTTACCTTTGCTTCAGTTACCTGAATCTCTGCACATATCACTGAAACAAACAAATCAGAATTTCTGTTCTGACTTGGCCCCTTGCTCAATAGGCAAATGGTCACTGTGACTGTCCTTGATAACTGGTCAAGGGGCCAAGCCTTTATTTAACGAAGGCAAGGGAAAGATGCGGTGATGATAAATGCGACAGGCAAGCACACGAATGCAAGCGGTATTAAAGTGAGATGATACACGTAAATGCAATCATGCAAAATTGATTTGTTTTCTTTTTTATATTTGACATTTTTTTTTTGTTTTATCATAAAAAGATTTTTTTTGTTTGCAAATATGTACATTTCTCTTTTCTCTTTTTTTTTGTTTTTATCATTTCAATTTTTTTTTGCTAACGCCCGGCAAGCACCCAAATGGCACCTAACCTACGTGAGACAGGGGTTTTTTACTAACCTCCCAGGTATCTTAAGTGCACATCTAGGTTGATTTGGGCCTCTAGACCCCTCGAATGACGATCCCGCCGGCTAAGACTTACCCTGATGACAATACCGTCATGCCATGCTTAGGCTCCCAGTTGCTTCCGACCACAAGGATTCACCCAAAAGGTGTTTGAGGTAGATGATTTGCCCGACCCGGGTCTGTTTCCTCACAACTCTAGATGGTATAAGGTGGAACACCCTGGAACCCTAACGACCAACCGCGCGACGCTGACCCGGAATCAGACGCCGTCGCACCCATAGGTGACGCGCTTGCATTGGCCTAAGCCCGAGGTTAAACAAGAAAACATCAAGGTGGTAAACAGGGGTCTTGACCAGCCAGAAACATAGAGACTCCTTCGCAGCGATAGCTTTTGCTTTTTCAAAGTAGGCAACCAAAATGTGTATATTAAAATAAGGTCGCAGACCCTGGGCAGTTTTCACCTTTCAGAAACTCCATCGAACCTTCATCTTTAGAGGGAGGAGGAAGAGCGTAGGGGATAAACCTCCTGAGAGGACCGGCAAAGCCGTTAACCCGGCGAGCGAATAAGGGCCCATTAACTCTTTCCTTTCGGACAACTTCGGACCAAATCTCGAGCATTTACATTCCACGGCCCCCCTTTGTGGATTCAGACTTTTGCTTTGAGGGGTTCCGTTTATCGTACCAGGCACGGTCACGACCAGGCTTTTCTCTTGATTTTGATTTTGTATTTCTTTCTGTGAGGGAGATATAGTCGTTTGACATTGGTGGGCTCCCTCTTCGTATGCCTGCGGGGACACTGCCCTCTTCTCGTGCTCTGATCGATGCTCGAGGAAATGGGTCCTACTCTTGCCTTTGGGGTTTGAGTTTCGGTTTCTCATGCTCAGCGTTTTAAGGGCGCCGACTGTCTCATTTGGTCGAGGAGAAAAGAATAAAGATTACAGCTTCCGGAGATCTTCTAGGTGTGGCCCTACCGTAGGTGATGCTACCAACTTTTTTGAATAAAATACATAAGTGAACACATGTTAGCTTCCTTCGAGCGAGCATAGGCCGACGTGGCCGGACAGGGGTCTCCACGGTTCTGGCAAACCAAGACCCGGTGCCTACCAAGCCTTAATGGGCCCTATCCTAACATGAAGGTTAGATGCAGGGACTTAACTACATGGTGCCTGCCAGGCATCGGCATTTTGAATTTTCCATATTTTTAGTGGTTTTCAACATTTCCTTGTTTTTGATGTTTTTTATCTTTTCATCATTATTTTTTTGTTTTGTGCTAAGGGTAGTATTTCTTAAGATAAAGCCAATTCCAAGGGTGGGATAACTCGGTCCCTTCGGCGTTGACTAGCTTGTAGGCGTTGCCAGGGTACACGGCTTGGATTACAAATGGTCCTTCCCAATTGGGTTGGAGCTTAGAACGCGGCCCTCCAGGTTTGACAAAAATTCTTTTTACGACCATCTCACCGACTTTGAATTTTCTCTCAACGACTTTCTTTTGGTAAAAGCGAGCGAGTCTATTTTGATACACACGCGCGTGTTCGGCGGCGGCCAGCCGCTTCTCATCCAAAAGTTCCAACTGGGCGAGGAGTGAATTACGACGATCGTCGAGGGGAAATTCCTCATCCAATTGTACCCTGAGAGAAGGGATCAGAGTCTCGTACGGGACTACCGCTTCCATACCATAAGTGAGGGCAAATGGAGTCTGCCCGGTGGGGGTACGGATTGAGGTGCGATAGGCCCATAGGGCTT
Source organism: Amorphophallus konjac (assembly GCA_022559845.1). Lineage (NCBI taxonomy): Eukaryota > Viridiplantae > Streptophyta > Magnoliopsida > Alismatales > Araceae > Amorphophallus > Amorphophallus konjac. Next base: position 3,059,023 of record CM040127.1, read on the forward strand.
CGATAAGCTTTTCTGGCCAGTCTGAAAACTTACTAGACTCGCAGGTTTTTTTGATGATTTTGAGCAATGTTTTATTGGTGGCCTCCGCTTGGCCGTTACCTTGTGGGTAATAAGGCGATGAATGATGCAATGCAATTGCGTACCTTTTGCAGAGGTCCTGTAGGTCCTGAGAAATGAATTGTGGCCCATTGTCGGTGACGATCGTGCTTGGGACGCCGAATCTGGCGAGAATGTTCTTCATGATGAACTTGCAGACTGTTGACGCCTTGATTTCCGCGTAAGCTTCGGCTTCGGCCCATTTGGTGAAGTATTCCGTCGCAGTAAGGATGAAAGATTTCTGCTTGGTGAGGGAATTGAGATCACCTAGGGGACCAATGATGTCGAATGCCCACATGGAGAAAGGCCACGGGGAGGATATTGGATGAAGTGAGGAAGATGGTGAATGGATTTTATCGGCGTGAAGTTGACACTTGACACACCTACGGACGTAGACAGCACAATCTTCTTCCATGGTGGGCCAATAAAAGCCTTGACGAATGATCTTCTTGGTGAGCATCTGACTATTCACGTGGCCACCGCACACACCCGAGTGCGTCTCTTCTACACATTTCCAAACCTCATCGTCATCAAGACATCTTAACAGAACACCACTAAGGCTCCTTCTATAGAGTAGACCTCCAACCAATGTATATTTCTGAGCCACCCTTCTTATGGCTTTCTTGTCCTCTGTGGTGGCCCCTTCAGGATAAGACTGATTTTGGCAATATTTGACAATTTCATAGAACCATGGTTTCTCTTCATCAGCCAGTTCTTCTTCGGCCTCTGCCAACATGATCTCCCTCTTTTCAAGGATATCTTCCTGCAGGATCTTCCTTGCTATCCTGTCTTTGATGTTTACGTAGGAAGCATCATCGATTGCAGGAGCATGAAGTTTATAGATGGAAATGGACTTAAACCATCTTCCTAGAGGGAACCTTATGGATGATGCCAACGAGGCGAGGGCATCGGCGAGAATATTCTGATGACGAGGGACATGAACAAAGATCAGTTTGGCGAACAGTTTGGCAAAGGCAGCAGTGAGTTCTTGGTATGGCTTGAGTTTGGGATCGCGAGTGCGATACTTAGTGAGCACCTGGCGAAGGATGAGTTGACTATCACCTACGACTCGCAACTCAGTGATACGAAAAGAATGGGCGAGTTCTAGGCCAGCTAGAAGAGCTTCATATTCGGCTATATTGTTGGTGACTGGAAATTTGAGCTGGTATGCCAATGGGAATGTGAGGCCTTCCGGCGACAGGAGGGCGATGCCGATTCCTCTCACTTGAGAATTCAGAGCTCCATCAAAATATAGCGTCCACATTGGCTCATCTGATTGGTTGATGGACATTAGTTCCTCATCTGGAAACTCTGATTGGACGGGATCGAACTTGGGAAGAGGATGGTGAGCGAGATGCTCGGCTATGGCATAACCTTTAATCGCCTTTTGCTGGATGTAGGTGATGTCGAACTGAGAGAGAAAACTTTGCCAGCGTGCTAGCCTATCCGTAAGGACGGCTTTCTCCAGAAGGAATTTGATAGGATTCATTCGAGCAATCAAGTGGACTTCGTGAGCCAAGAAGTAGTGCCTCAATTTTTGCACTACCCAAACGAGGGCAGCACAGGTTTTCTCCATGCCGGTGTACTTCTGCTCACAGGGATTGAGAAGTTTGGACAAGTAATAGGTTGCCCGCTCCTTGCCTTCTTCATCAGCTTGTGCGAGGACGGCTCCCACGGAGTCATCCAAGACTGAGATGTAAAGGATCAGAGGTTTTTCTGGTTTAGGTGGAATGAGAACGGGTGGACTAGCCAGATATTCCTTCAACCCTTCAAAAGCTTTCTGACATTTAGAATTCCAATGGAATTCTACTCCTGGCTTGGTCAACTCGTAGAGAGGTCTACACCTTTGTGAATGTTGAGACACAAACCGACGAATAAACTGCAGCCTGCCGATTAAACCTCGGACTTCCCTCAAATTCTTGGGAGGCGGCATATCCCTGATAGCCTTGGCTTTGTCGGGATCTATCTCGATCCCTCTTTTACTCACAATGAACCCCAACAATTTACCTGACGACACACCAAACACACACTTTTTCGGGTTCATTTTCAATTGGAATTCTCTTGACCTTTGCAAGACCTTAGCCAAAACTTCTGGATGTTCCATCCTGGTCCTTGATTTCACCAATAAGTCATCCACATACACTTCCAAATATATGTGCATCATGTCATGAAATATGGCCATCATCGCTCTTTGGTAAGTAGCTCCAGCATTCTTTAACCCAAATGGCATGACCACGTAACAATATGTTCCCCAAGGGGTAGTGAATGACGTCTTTTCCTGATCCTCTTCTGCCAAACGAATTTGATTGTATCCTGAAAATCCATCCATGAAAGAGAGGGTTTCAAAACCTGCCGTGTTATCAATTAACACATCAATGTGAGGTAAGGGAAAATCATCCTTTGGACACGCGCGGTTAAGGTCCCGGAAGTCGATGCAAATCCTGACTTTCCCATCTTTCTTCATGACCGGGACAATGTTCGCCACCCATTGAGGATAAAGAACGACTCTAATGAACCTGGCTTTGTGGAGCTTATCGACCTCTTCTTTCATTTTCAAAGCCATCTGAGGGTGGAAACGCCTTAACCTTTGTTTTACCGAGATGGACCCTGGTTTTAGGGTTAAACGGTGTTCGACCAAGGTTGAATCCAAACCCGGCATATCCTCGTAGCTCCATGCAAACGTGTCCTTATATTCCTTGAGGACCTCAATTAATGCTTCTTCTTCAGAGGGTGGTAGGTTGTCACTTATGAGGATGATCCTAGGGTCTTCCTCAGTCCCCAAGTTGACTTCTTTGGTGGATTCTTCTACGGCGGTTGACGGCTCGTCGAATCTCCTCATTCCGCTAGCGTATGCGCCCGCCGCATCCTCATATTCTTCACCCTCATCTTCAATGGGGCATTCTTCATTCGTGATCTCGTAGACTCCATACCCTTCATCAGATGCACAGTCGCCCTCGCATTCTATTTCGGGTAGCTGGATGGGATTTTCTAACAACTGGGGGATGGCAAGAAGGGCCTGACACCTGGCGGCCAAATCCAGAAGGAATCGACGAGGGATCTGCCTACCCTTGGATTTCTTCCTAGGTACTACCCTTGGCCTATCATTCCTAGATTGACTGACAATATTTACAGACGAAGAGGAAGATGAGGAGGATGGTGTAGAATGTACAGGAGAAGACCCCTCAGAGGAGGGGTAGAAAAGGTCGCTCATCGGACCTTGGACGGGTGGTCCGCAAGGCGGTACGCACCCGTGGGAGATGTAGGAGGTTTCCTCAACGAAGATGTGTTGTTGGAGAGTTTGAAAATTGACGTTTTTTTTTTTTCGTTTTCATTTTTAATGACAAAGCAGTGAAAAGAGATTGGAGGAGAGAGGAAAGTGGTTATGGCTAGAGGATTGTGGGGCTCGTAGAGCAGATCATGGTTGAAGACCTGACGCGGGTTGAAAAGCCCGCGTAGGTATGTAAGCAAAGAAGGGGACCTGGGAAGATCATCAGACAATTGTCTGGCCCAGGAAGAAGATATCAGCAAAGGCTGAGACGAGTGGATGGAGAGGATGGCGGCTAATGAGCCGTCGACGGCAATGTTGAGGACGGATGAAGATCCGTCGATGACAAAGTCCTTCTGGCGAGGACGAGGATAGTTTGGAACCTTGGTAAGAGTGGTAATATTCTCTGATATTTCGGAGATCAATGGTGGTCCTTCAAGCTGTGGAGATGAGAACATCCTTTCCAGTGCAACGGAAATGTCCCATATGTCGAACCATTTGTCCCACTCGCATTCCGGATCTTTGATCTTGCCTCTTTTGGTGATCCTCAGACATTTTTCAGCCAAATATACAGCATGTGATCCTCCATATGCTTCTCGTGGGTGATCTCCCATCTGAACAACGGGCCCTCTGTTGAAGTGGTTTGATAGAGTCCACGTGAGGGGCTTCCAATCTGCCTTGAACGGTCCTTTGAAGCCTAGGCCAAACCTGCGGTTCGGCCTAATTTCCTTTGGCGGTTTGAGCATTCCCTGTAACTGTGCGCCCAGCCCTTTTCCTTGTTGATAGTCGATGTTCCTCATAATCTCCCAACCTTTGGAGTGAAAAGGGAGACACGATGTTGTGGTTGCCCTGACCGGCTCTTTTGGTGCTAGTGGCATGCGAGATGGATCACGCACGTCCAGCAGTGACAATATGGGCCGATGAGACGGCCAAACAGAGGGCAGAGAGGTGTTGATAGCATCCACTGTGTGAAGGACAGGTGTACTGACCACTTTAATAATTCTCCCGTTGTAAGGAAACTTCAGGCACTGATGGTTGGTGGAAGGCACAGCGTCCATGGCTTCAATGTAAGGACGACCCAGTATAGCCTTGAATGTGGGGTCCATGTCGAGGACATGGAATTCCGTGGGAATTACCATGGGGCCTAGTTCTGCCTTCAGAATAATCATCCCCTGCGGCGGCCTTTTGCTATTGTCATAGGCCGTGACCGTGATCGAGGAAGGTCTTATTTGTTCCTCGTCAACCCCACACAACTGAAGAGTGCTCATGGAGATCACATTTATGGACGCACCCGTGTCGACAAGACACGGGTTTATGGATACCCCATTAATTTTTATTGAAATGCACAATGCATATTTCCGAGATTCCTTGGGAGCGAGCTCGTAGTTGTGAAACATGATGACTGGTTGTGTGTCTGTTGGGGTTAGGACGGTCGAAATCTTCTCCACGGGGAGGTCTTCATTAACCATGACCTTTTGAAGATATTCCATCAAGGCCGCCTGGTGGGATGTGGATCTTTGAAGTAGCTCTAGGATGGAGATCCGGGCAGGCGTCTTGTCCAAGTGTTTCAGTAGATCATACTGTGTTCCAGGGATAGCTCTTTCTGGTTGTTCTGCATCATCCTTCTCTGGCTGAGATTGCTCGGGATTCTGACTGTTGTGGGGGAAAACCCTGTGGAAAATCCTTCCACTACGGAGCACCATTGCCTGCGGCTTTTGTACCTCTGTGGGGGTAGCAGTGGGTTTTAACAGGGGTTTGAGGGGTAGTAGTGGAGGAATGGTTGATGAAGCAGGGGTGATGACGGGAGCAGGGATTCTGATGAGGGGTTTGTTAGGTGGAGGCATGGAGGAGGTAGAGGGGATATCGCGCGGATTATGAAGGATAAGGGGTTTGGAAGGTGGAGGTGGAGGTAAGGTTTGAAACGGGTAAAGGTTTTGAGGCGGATGGTGGGTGATGAGTGGTTTTGAAGGCATTAGTGGTGATGTGGTGGAGAAAGACGGGGTTATGTATGGTGGATGGATGATAAGGGGTTTAGAAGGCGTAGGGGTAAATGTGGTAGAGGTGGATGGTAAAGTGGGGGAGTGGGAGAAGGTGAGAGGGTGTGAAGGCGTAGTAGAAAGTGTCGGTTGATAGGAGGTCGGGGTGCGGATGAGAGGGCGTAATGGTAGTGGAAATGGTGAAGGCGATACCGATGCGGGTTGATGAGAGAGAGGTGCTACCCGGGCAAGGTGAGGGGGTTGCATGACGATAGGGTTGGAGGTATAAAGGATGGAGGTACTTTCCTGGTGCCACACCTGCTCTCTCCCGACTTCCGGGAAGGAGGAGATGGGGTTAACCTGATGATTGGGCTGTTGGTGCTCCGGTAGTGGATTCTGGATTATGCCCATGTCGGGCTGTTGTTGTGGGGCCTGCTGAGGCTGTTGTTGTTGTGGTGGTTGCTGCTGCTGCTGCTGTTGTAACTGCTGCTGTGGCCTCTGAGGAGGTCTCCTAGCCTTGAGAGCCGCGACGTACCGTCTCATCTCATCCCAATCTATTTGATGTTCATCATTCATATCATGGATGTAATCTTTGAAATGGAAGCAGTAATCCACTGTGTGTCCCGGTTGCCTGTGGTAGACGCAGTATTTGGAGGTATCAACATTGGGGGGCCAGGCGGGCCTTTCTCTGGGTAGGGCGAGTTGGTTTGATACCATGAGGGCATTAAAAATATCTGCTAAGGTTTCTGGCAATGGTGGATAGTAGGCTCTCTTAGGACCGAGCGGCCTCCTTTGTTGCTGTTGGGGACCATAGTTCCCCGGGGGTGGAACTTGGTTGTACTGAAGCGGTGGTTGTTGTTGTTGAGGTTGTGGTTGTTGTTGCTGGGGTTGGCGTAATGGAGGCATATTATCCTGGGGTGGATTATTTTGGGGTGGAGGACGGAGAGGGAAAGGACCTGGTTGAAGGGGTAGTCGGGGCATTTGTGGAGGCCTTGGGTTGACTGCATAGTTGGCATTGTTGACCGCACTGACTTGCTCATTTGTCACGACCCCTTCTGTGGCTCCGCCCGGGACACCGACGCCTGTCTTTCTGACCACTTTGGGCTTCGGCGACTCAAACATGTTCATGATGGGGGAGTCTTTTAGCTGGGTTTGGATGTATCGGGCCCTTTCATAGAGTTCCTCCATTGTAGTAAGTTTATTCATGGCGAGGACGTGTCTGAACTGCGGGGTTGCATTAGACACAATCATTTTCACTTGTTCGGGCTCGGAGAGGGTATCCCTTATTCTTTCGGCCAGAGACCTCCATCTATCAGCATATCGGACAAAATCCTCGTCGGGTTTCATCTTTTCGGCCACTAGGTCGGTAATGGAGAGTGAGGGACCGACCCTATCCCTATATTTCTGCAAGAACCTTCTCTGCACTATTTCAAAATTCTCGGCCTCGCGGGGCTCCAGAGAATAGAACCACTCAAGCGCGGGACCATCCAATGATCTCCGAAAGAGGTATGCCAGGGACCTCTGATCGTTTTGCCAATAGGAGGACTCATACATGAAGTCCTTGAGGTGAATGAAGGGGTTGCCGGTACCATTGTATCTGCGGTACGTGGGCATTTCGGAGGGAGGAAGATGAATGACGGGGAGGATTGGCAAAGCAACCTCCGGGGTGGCTTTCACGTCCACCATTCTTCTCAGATTTTGAAACTGCTCGTCCATGCGATTGAACCTACTGAGGAGCGATTGGGCGAGCTCCTCTGGGGGTGAAGGTGGCACTTGCCATTGGGGGAGAAACTGTCTCCCGGAGACTTGAGGGGGAAACCCGGAATGAGAGGGAACTGTCGGACCACCGACAGTTGGCCCTGGCTGAAACGGTGTGTGAGGAACACCGGGAGTTTGAGATTGTGACGGGAATTGGAATGAGGGAGGTTGTTGGCTCGCTTGTCCTTGAAGCGAGGGAGACTGGATGGCTTGCGCCAATGAAGGAGATGGAATGGCCTGCACGGACTCGTGGAGAGGTGCGATAGCCGGAGTTGACTCCTGGGGCGTGGGGGAAACAGATTTCCCCTTTAGAATGGCCTGGAAGGCCCGGAGCTGTTCAGAGGTAAGCTCCGTGTTGGCGAGGACGCCCAGTAAGGAAGTGATATCCTGTGGCGGGGACGTGTCCCCGGCAATAACCTGCACCTCATGCGAGGGGTCATGAGAAGGACCCGAGTCCATAGCATGGACTCGCGGGTCGGCTGTCAAACCACGGCTAGGGTGGTTCTCCTGAGAAGACTCGTGAGACATGCTCACAGTTCTCCCAGAACGCAAAAACATACACTAGCAAGTAGGTAGCAGAGATTATCAAACAAGTGGATGCCTTTACGCCCTTTTTTTTGTTTTGATTTTGATGATTTTTTTTTGTGTGTTTTTAGCGAGATCCGAAGTTCACACAAGATAGGGACCCTAGTTTATTTTTGTTTCACCGCCGTGTCAGCTAGGGTCTCTCGTCTCACCACGAATGAAATGACTAACTTCGGGGAACTTCAATGGTACAACCAGCCCAGTGAACGAAGAGGAGATTCTTCGATGTCGGGGACTTACGGAGGTCCCAGTGTAGGAGATTCTAGTCCGTTGAGAGGAATTCCCAAACGGAGAGTCCTTCCTTCACCGGGAAAGGGTGATCCTCAAAAAAAATGAAAAAAAAGGATAGAAAAGAGGAATGGATGTATGCAATGGAATGCTGACAGATATATGGAGTGGGAAAACAACAGAAATAACAAACATGTAATAAACAAAGAACCAATCAGAACTGACGGTGCTGCCGTGAGCACAATGGGGGCGCGCGTGGGCGCCGAGGTGGAGAGGCACGGGTGGTGCCGAACTTGCAAGGGTAGCCGAGAGGAAGCAGTAGACGTCCCACCGTGATCGCCAATCTGTGAGCGACGTCACGCGGTTCGGAGTTCGATGGTGCGAGGAAGAGGATGCGGAGAGCGCGCGGGCTCCTCTTTTTTTGTTTGTTTGCTTGTTTTGCTGCAACACAGAAATGATAGAGAAGAGAGAAGGGGCCACCACGGGAGATTGCTCCGGTGGGGCGAGCGGGACAAGTATAATATAGCAAGATATGAGGTTCAAACGGCCATAGCGGGAAGTGACTCGCCGCGGCCTCGATGATATAAGCAGAATTTAACAAAATATAAAGAGAATATAGGAAACGGAAATTTAAACGGCCATTGGGGAAGTGACTCGCCGCGGCCTCGATGAAAAGATGTGATCGCCAGGGGCCGAAAGACCCCAAAATAAGAAAGTGATCGCGCCTACCTCAAGAGCGGGACATGGCGGGTTGCTTCTTCCTCTCCTTCCGGCCGGCCGACGGAGAGGGCTTTCCTCGGGTACCCTTGCAAAACAACGACAAATAAATGACAAGTGGATTAGAAAGATGGAGGTGTAGTATTCAAATCCTCGCGGTAAAAATAACGAAATGATGGCAAGACACACACCTGGTTGGTGTTATCTTTTAAACCCCTCTCGGACTCGAGTAGGAGGAAAATGAGATGATGGATGCAAGAAGTATAAGAGAAGAGGCGCCCTTGTGAAGGGGGATAGAGGATGCAATATGATGAATGTAAAGAACTATGGAGAAAAAGGGGAAGAAAAAGCTTATTGGATGAGCCGAGGGTGAAATCCGGCGGAGCTCCGGCAGCGTGGGGACGACGGGGAAGCGCGGTGGATGAAGACGACCTTCCTCTCGCGAGCGTAGGCACCCGAGAAGCCGGCAGAACCTCCACCTACAAAAGACCCCACGGGTTAGAAAAATGACTCCGTAGCCTCTGGGCTCCGGCAGCCTATCGGATCACTGCTTCGCTCTCCCAGAACTGAGGGGGTGGGTCTCTATTTATAGAGCTCCGGAAGGTGGAGGCGTCCAGGACCCTGGACACCTCCATCAGGGCCGAAATAATATTTTATTCTATTTTTATTGATTTTTTTAGAATACTTTTATGGGGGCGTCCAGAGTCCCGGACGCCTCTAACAGGTCCACCGAAAACCGACGACGGCCGCACGCGGTTTGGCACAACGAGTGGTTTTGTGAGCGGCGCCTCGTGATTCAGAAATGGGCGCGTCCAGTCAGCTGGACGTCTCTAAATTTGGCTTTTTTCACACACGACAAACCGTCGTTCGGTGGCCGGCGCCCGTGAGTGAGTTGATGGAGGCGTCCATGGGCCTGGACGCCTCCAAAAGTTTATTATTTTTTATTGTTTCTTTGTCTTTTTATGCTAGGGCTGGCATTTTATATTTTTTATTTGTTTTTATGGAGGCGTCCAGGGACCTGGACGCCTCCATTAATATGTATTTTTTTTATTTATTTTATTTGTTTTTGTATGCCAACTGGCATTTTACACTTATTTTTTTTATTTTTATTTTTATGGAGGCGTCCAGGGTCCTGGACGCCTCCATAAATATATATATTTTTTATATTTTTATATTTGGTTTTGGGCCCTGAGAAAAGAATACAACAAATTAAAATAATGGGGGCGTCCAGGGGCCTGGACGCCCCCATTAAGACCCACCCGGGTCCTCAAATCAGGCGTCGGCGGCCGCCCGGCAGACCCCCTTCTTGATTCCGGAACCTCTTGATGCGTCTGACTGGTGTTGATGCCGTCCGAATGCCGTGACGAGACGATTTCGGATGCCGAAAAAGGCAGAAGAAGATCCGAGAAAAGGAAGCACTCGAGTGATTCAGAATGCGTAAGCCGTTGCGGGGCGTTGTATAGTAATATGAGACTTTCTCAGGAGGCGTCAAGAATGGCGTGTCTACACCAGTGTCTTTTTCATCTTTGGTGATACATGTGTTCCTGCAGAAGTGATTCGGCATGAGATATACCGAAGCATGACGGCTTATATCCGGCGGCAGAGGCTTATATTCGGGGCCTCCAGGGTGACATATCCGGTGGATCCAAACCATGGCCATCCGGTGGCACCCTTCCTTATCTGGTGGGGAGCACTGTAGCACCTGGCGATGGGGTACTGTAGCACCCAGTGGCAACTCCTTCATCCGGTGGCATACTCTTCCATCCGGTGGGCATTCTCTCCTCTTCATCCCGCAGGAGCGCTCCCCATCCGGCAACGTCTGCCATCCGGCAGCATAAAGGCAATTCGGCAACATCCATTTTTCATCCGGCAAGCCCCTCCGCGGCACACCCGCTAGCCATCCCACGGCACACCCGTGGGCGTCGCGCCCGGCACACCGCGAGCAACCCCTCCGCGGCACACTCCCACCCGTGGGTGTCTTCACCGGCACACCTGCTGAACCCTCCGCCGACACACCCGAGAGCGTCCGTGTCCGGCACACCTCCAACACCTCACCGGCACACCACCGCGCCGACTCCACGGCACACACCCACTGTGCCGGGTAACACCCCAAAAGCTGTGCCGGATGGCACACCTCCGCCGCCGCCGAACGCCCACCTCCCATAAGGGGAAACTGCCGCAGGGACGTCTTGGAGGCTGTTTCTTCAAACCTAACAGATGAACATGATGAAACAGATCAGTTGCACGATCTGGGTGATAACATTATGGCAGATGCATTCGAGGATGTGGGCTTGCTTTGTAATCAGATTGCTGCAACTCCTAATGACTGATCACAGGATGGCCATGTTTCTACAACAAAATCTCAGACCTACAGTTATAATTCAGAACAGGGACATTCTCCATATGCCAATGACCCCTCACATTGATACCCATTTGTCAGAAGATCATGGACATGTAGCAACACAAGGGAGTGGGCCAAGAACTCAAGATTTTGACATCACTGCCATTGCTTTACAAAAGCAACTTAATCATGCTTCCACTGTGGGTCCAAAACTAAAACAACTGCCATTTCAAGCTTGCTTCTCAATCCCGTGGAGCCATCTGTGCATTTTCTTCTCAACTTGGATGCCATGGATACTTCAAACATAAAAGACCAGATGAGAGAACCGATTAAATCATTTCACATGATTGGTGATGTGTCAACTTCGGCAGAGAATCCTCCCAAAAGAAGATAACAATGTTCAGGAGCACGGAGACAAAAGTTTAGAGGAAGATTACCCAGCCTCTTTCATGGGGCGGCTGGCCTCATTTCAAAACCCACGGAGGTTCCTACAAATGGGAACATCATGGTGAGGACATCCTCGGCAAACTAGTCTTGGCCGGCACACCCCAAGTGGCCTATGGCCAGCACACCCGCAAGAGCCTCCACCCGGCACACTTGCTGCTCACTTTGGTTGGCACGCTCCAAACGGCCCTTGGTCGGCACACTCTCAGGGTGCCCCATCCGGCACGCCCTCAGGCGGTCTTTACCCGACACGCCCTGAACGGGCCTTGCCCGGTGCACCTTCTGTCGAACGCCCTCACCTGGTGCAGTACAAACAGTATCTTGTGCCCTTCAACGGCACACTTTTTCAGCCTTCCAACGACACACTTTTTCAGCCTTCCAACGGCACACTTCTCGGGTCTTCCAAAGGCACAGCCTTCTGGCTTCTCAGCGGCACGCCTTGCCACCCGGTCCGGCAGAAGAAATCTAACGCCCATGCCCTAGAGATCCTTGGCGTGCAGTGGGCTGTCTGACGTGTCAACCGGAGATGAAGGCACGCAGGCTACCTCCTGTCTCCAAGGACGGAGAAAGTCAAATCCCCATTCAATGCCCGTCACTTCCTGCCTCTGCCGTTCGTGTTCGAAGGCTCCCGCCACTGGGAGTATAAAAACCCCCTCTTCTCCAGCGACCAGAGGAGGGCATACGGAGAGGACACACCCACGGAGACGAACAAAGCCGGCCACTGGGAGAAGAGAGAAGAGGAAGAAGAAGCTGCTCCGGCGTTGGAGGCTTCCCGGAGGCCAGAGAAAAGAGAGTGAGTAAGAGAAAGAGAGAGAGAGGGAGGGTCGGTGTAGCTGGGGGAGTGGGGAAGAGTAGGGAGTCGTCGCCTCTGCTCGACCCCAACTCCCCTCCTATTTTCTCTCCATGTTCTTCATTTTTTTTTAATGAATGAAAGTCTCCCCTCTTCTTTTGGGTCTCTTGTGGCCTCCCTCAATCTATCAAACTGCGTGTGGTGTGTTGTGCATTTCCCCTACTATCTTCTCGGTGTTCTTGGATTCTATGTGTCGATGTTCTTCCCCTCCGAGGGCCCGGATTCCACATTTGGTCTTTGGCCCAAATGGGAAGCTTGTTCCTTCCTCTCCTAGAGCCCTACGAGCCTAACATCGTTCCTTGGACTCCTTTGTCGCCCTCCTCCCTTGGCAGCTGAATTCCCCCCTTGGCCAGTCTTGGAGATATCTTCCATTCGTTGGTTCTTCCGGGCTTTCCGAAGTTTTATCAAAAGTGTGGTCGCCCCTGGCACACACCTCAGATTGTCGGGTTCCACCACTCCATGTGGGCGCGTTCCCTTTATTCCCCTTCCATCCCGGGTCCGAGGGAGATGCTGCCGAAATTTCGTCAGGATTGCGACTAATAAAAGAGATAAAAACACAATATAATTTTAACCCCTAAAAATAATGGTAAATAAGAAATACCTTGCATGAATCCCTGGAGGCCCGGCACTGCCCAGCCTTCCTCTTGTTCGGCACCTCTCAGGCCTTACCCGGCACACTCTTTTAGCCCTTCCCCGGCACACTCTTTCAAACCTTCCCCGGCACACTCTTTTAGCCCTTCCCCGGCACACTCTTTCATCCCTTCCCCGGCACACTCTAGCCACCCTCTATCCGGCACACCCATCCACCCTCTATCCGGCACACTCTTAGCTTGCCTTCACCACCCTCTCTCAGCGCTCGGGTGTAGGGGAGACACTGCCGCATTTTCACCAGGATTAATATAATAATAATAATAATAATAAAAAATAAAAATAATAATAAAGAAATAATAATAATGAAATAATAATAATAATAAATGAAATAAAAAAAATAAAAAAGATAAAAGGGAAATAATGCAAGCTTCCCTTGTGCAATTAACAAATAAAAAGAAAGCATTCCCCCTCCTCCATGCATGCATTAAATTAATCACATCAAAACTTGCATAAATAGAGCCTTGTACATCGTGTGAAGACCCTCCCACATGCACGTTCCAAATGTAATAAATAATAACAATAACAAATGATAATAAAAAGGAAATAATGATAATAATAATAAAACTCGTAAAAAGATAATATCTATATAAAATAAACAAATATATATAAAATAAACAAGTAAATAAAATAAATGAATGATAATAAAATAAAGAAAGAAAGTATAATATAACGCACCGGTAATAAAAGGAGGATCAACGAGCAACATAAAAAAAAATAAATAATAAATAAATAAATAAATGAATAGTTATGACAACAACGAGTAGAACGATGTGGCTCTCATTACCCCCTCAGACCCTATGCATGGGAATATCAATAAGGCCTTCATGGGTCACGCCTAGACCTCGGGTTCTTCCCAATCATGGTCAATGTCTGACACGCTAGGCCAATAGCCCGTTATCTCTGAACATGTATTTATCTTGGGATCTAATCCTGGGACATTCTCTCGTTGCCCTCCTTTGGCATCAGAAATATTGACGATGCCCATGCGAGCCCGACTTCGACCGCGGGGGGCCCACCGCAGTATGGTCGTAGCTTGATCTTGCACCGGGCCAACAGACTCACTGATTTTTGACCGCTTTAACCGGGATCTAACTGAATATTCCTCGTCCCTCTAAACAATAAATTTGTCGTGCCCCGGCATACATAAGCTCCGATTTTCCTCGCGACGATTACGATACTCGCAAGCCGGACATTCGTCCGAACATTAAACGGTCAAATACATGACCGACATGAGCTCAAATACTTTCTTCATGCCCTCGTGTGAGGACGTCAGTGTTTCTTAATATATTTTTATGCAATTAATTTTCTGGCCATGAGGCCCTTTTTCTCGGCTATTAATCAAGGGTGTTCCCCTCTTTGAGGGGATGTAAATAACGTCGTGACCTTTATGGCGCGGCGGATTTTGGTCCCGACACGAACCACACAATCGTCTGACGAAGTCAGGTCGAGCGCACCATGGGCTCTTCGGAGCCCGAATAAATTGTCACTTTGTGATTGGCACGCCCATGCACTTAATAAACCAACAAACGAATAAAATAATTGTTAAATAAAAAAGTGCGTCCACAGTGCCCCGCACCAATGACAATAAGACTGGTCACTGACACATCATGTGGACTGGTTTAATAGGTAATCAAAGTCCCCGAGTGATTACCCTCCAATCAGGAACAGTTTAAGGTATGTGTACATGTAAAGTCAATCTCATGTTCGAGATCCCATCTCGAGCTGACTTTACAACCACATATCCTAGGGACAACGTAAAGTAACACAATCGCATATTTACGCTCAAACACCACTTTATTAATAATGAACACGATCGTACAACTATTGGGCCTACCTGACCCGAAATTGGCCTGTAGCACACCAACACTAACAATCTCCCACTTGAACTACAGCCAATTGCCCACAACTTTGAGGCCCATCTTATCCCGATGACGCTCAAACACAGTATGTGTCAAAGGCTTAGTCAGTGGATCTGCTATGTTGTCTTCTGACGGTACACGCTCTACCGCCACATCTCCACGATCAACAATCTCCCGAATAAGGTGAAAGCGCCTGATAACATGCTTTGACCTTTGGTAAGATCTCGGTTCCTTTGCCTGGACGATGACCCCATTATTATCACAAAATAATGGGATGAGAGCTGATATCTTGGGAACTACGCCAAGTTCCAAGATGAATTTCTTCATCCAGATGGCTTCTTTAGCAGCTTCAGCTGCAGCAATATATTCCGCCTCCGTCGTCGAATCTGCAGTCGTATCTTGCTTGGAGCTTCTCCAACTGACTGCCCCTCCATTCAACATGAATACAAATCCAGACATAGATTTACAGTCATCTGGATCTGACTGGAAACTTGAATCTGTGTAAGCTCTAAGCTGTAGGTCATCTCCTCTATAAAGCAGAAAAAGATTCTTAGCCCTTCGCAGGTACTTAAGGATACCCTTTACTGCCTTCCAGTGCTCTTCGCCTGGATTTGCCTGATATCTACTGACAATACTTAAAGCATTGGCAACATCAGGCCGTGTACATAGCATTGCATACATGATTGACCCTATCGCCGAAGCATAGGGTACCTTATTCACGTGTGTCACATCCTCAGAAGTTTTAGGACTCATCCCTTTGGATAGGCAAATTCCATGTCTCATGGGAATGAGACCTCTCTTGGAATTTTCCATCCTAAACTTTTTGAGGATAGTGTCTATGTACATGGATTGTGATAATCCTAGCATCCTTTTATATCTATCTTGATAGATCCATTTGCCCAGCACATAGGATGCTTCTCCCAAATCCTTCATGGAGAAAGTCTTGGACAACAAAGACTTGGTTGATGTCAACATCTCTACATCATTCCCAATGAGTAAGATGTCATCAACATAAAGGACCAAGAAGGTCACAGAGCTCCCACTGACCTTCTTGTAAACACAGGGTTCATCTTCATTCCGAATGAAAGTTGAAAGATTTGACAGCCTCGTCAAATCTTAAGTTCCAGCTTCTAGATGCCTGCTTTAATCCATAAATAGACCTTTGAAGTTTGCATACCTTATTAGGATGTAGCTTGGAGGTGAATCCTTCAGGCTGTACCATGTACACCTCTTCGGACAGATTTTCATTAAGAAAAACTATCTTCACATCCATTTGTCAGATCTCATAATCCAAGTATGCAGCAATGGCAAGGAAGATTCTGATTGACTTAACCATGGCTACCGGCGAAAACGTCTCATCATAGTCAATGCCTTGCCTTTGACGATATCCTTTTGCCACTAGTCTAGCCTTGTATGTGTCAATCTGTCCATCTGCACCGATTTTCCTTTTAAAAATTCATTTGCAGCCGATAGGGACCTTCCCTTCGGGTACATCAACTAAGTTCCAAACTTTGTTGGTGTACATGGACTGGATTTCTGAATCTATTACCTCTTGCCATTTCTCAGAGTCTACACTTCGGATCGCCTCCTGGTACGACTGAGGATCATCTTCCTCATATATATATATACCTTAGAGGACCCCTCTGAGACATGTCCAACATATCTCTCAGGTTCTCTCGGTAGTCTACCAGATCTCCGTAGTGTTAGTGTTTCACTTTGAATAGGATCAACCGATAGAGTCTCATCTAATGAGTTTGTGTCTATGGGTTGTGGTTCTTGGACCTCGTCCAATTCTATCTGGCTCCCACTATTTTTTTGGAGTAGATATTCTCTTTCCAGAAATATAGCTCTCTTGGCCACTAAGACCCTTTGCTCAGAAGGGTGATAGAAATAATATCCAAACGTCTCCTTTGGATATCCCACAAACCTACACTTATCGGTCCTCGACTCAAGCTTATCACTCTCGTTCTTCTTTACATGAGCAGGACACCCCCAAATTTTAATGTGATTAAAATTTGGTTTCTTGCCCTTCCATATCTCATATGGTATAGAAGGAACTGATTTACTTGAGATCCTATTCAATAAATATGCTGCAGTCTCTAATGCATAGCCCCAGAGAGACAAGGGTAGTCCTGACATAGACATCATGGATCGGACCATGTCTAACAAGGTCATGTTTCTCCTCTCGGATACACCATTGTGATGTGGTGTATACGGTGGAGTCCACTGAGAAACTATTCCATGGTCTTTAAGATAAGAAGTGAATTCATGGCTTAAGTATTCACCTCCTCGATCCGATCGAAGAGCCTTAATACTTTTGCATGTCTGTTTCTCTACTTCATTCTTGTATTCCTTAAACTTCTCAAAGGCTTGTGACTTATGTCTCATTAAATACACATAGCCATATCTAGAGAAGTCATCAATAAAAGAAATGAAATAGAGATAACCTCCTTTTGCTTCTATGGACATGGGTCCACATATATCCGAGTGTATGAGCTCGAGAAGGTCAACAGCCCTCTCACCATGTCCACCAAAGGGAGCCT
This sequence comes from Amorphophallus konjac, assembly GCA_022559845.1. NCBI lineage: Eukaryota > Viridiplantae > Streptophyta > Magnoliopsida > Alismatales > Araceae > Amorphophallus > Amorphophallus konjac. The sequence goes on from CM040127.1 coordinate 3,076,336, forward strand.
TGGTCATTTTCCCCATGAGACACGACTCACAGGTATCAAATGGCTTGTATTCGAACGAATTCAAATACCCATTTGAGTGTAATTGAGAGACTCTTTTCTCACCTACATGACCAAGTCTGCAATGCCATAGATATGCAGAATTCACTTCATTAGCATTGGAAATTTACATAACATTAGAACGTGTATCTAATACATAAAGATCATTGACTAATGAACCATTGGCTATAACCAAACCATTATTCATTATAGAGCACCCAGTGCTATTAAAAGTCAATGTATATCTAATGTTATACAAACCAGAGATTGAAATAATGTTCTTAATAATATTAGGAACGTAATAACAGTCATTCAGCTCCAGAATAACTCCTGAAGGTAAACTGAGGCGTGCAGTCCCGACAGCTTTGGCAGCAACTAAAGCTCCATTGCCCATCCTCAGTTCAATCTCCTTTTTGCCCAATCGCCTTCTATTTGCCAGCACCTGCACAGAATTGCAGATATGAGATGCACATCCAGTATCCAATACCCATGATGTGGATTCCATATATGACAAATTAATGTCTATGACAAAAATACCTTCATTTAGAATTGCCTTGCAATTCCTTTTCCAATGCCCAGTTTCCTCTCATCGAAAACATCTGTCTTCCTTTTCATTCTTCTTGCCCTTCCCTTTGTCAACTTTGGCGAGTTGCTTACCCGTGGCCTTTTTCTTTCCCTTCCCTTTGTTACTCGTGGTGGATATTTGAGAGGCCTTCCTTTTCTTGTTGGCCCGACCAACAATCATTACAGACGAAGATGGTTTATCTTTCTGCATGGTTCTTTCAGCACTCTTTAACATATTGAGCAGCTCTGGGAGAGTTGCTTCAATCCTGTTCATGTTAAAGTTCATGATGAAGGAAGAAAAGGAATCGGACAATGACTGGAGTATAAGATCAATGCATAGTTCAAGATCCAACTTGAACCCCAATGCATTGAGTCTTTCAATCCACTCCATCATTTTCAGTACATGGGTCTGTACTAATGAACCCTTAGATATCCGTGTCCTGAAAAGCCTTTTGGAGATGTCATACCTCTCAATCCTACCCTGCTCCCCGAAGAGCTGGCGTAGATTGAGAAGTATACTTCTACAATCAATCTTTTCGAATTGCCTCTGCAGCTCGGGAGTCACAGAGGCCAACATGTAACATTGGGCAAGGGAGGAGTCCTCAGACCACTTGGCATAAGCCAGTAACTCACCCTCGTCGGCATCAGGAGCTGGCTCAGAATGAACCGTGTCCAATACGTACGCAATCTTTTCGGCGGTAAGGACTATGCGTAGATTACGTAGCCAATCCGAGTAGTTCGGTCCAGTTAAGCGATTTGCATCCAAGATGTCGCGGAGGGGGTTGGACGACGACATTGTAATCTGGATAAGAAATAAAAGATAACTTAGCATGTGTTCAAATTCTAACTTAGATGTGAATTTCTATCTTAGTTAGTCCCACTATTTTTTGATCGAACTATATAACTCTCAGTATATAGAACGGGAGATAACGAGGTCAACCTAGTGGGTCGGAATCCCAACGAGACTGATGTACGACCTTGTGGAAAGCACAACAAGCCATACACCATCTCAAGGGCAGTCAACAGGCACTTGCATCCAATGTAATATCCGATATTCGGCCCCCAAGAAATCATCTCCATGTGAAAAGCACAACAAAGGATATTCTCGGTTAGATCTAACCATCATTACTACATAGCAATGAGTTCATGACCCGACTCTTGTGGAAAGCACAACAAGGTCGAGTTCAATTCCTCACCCCATTGAGGCCGAGCCTTGGAGTTTAATCCCGCCCCCAAACTCATGGACCTTGTGGAAAGCACAACAAATCCATAAAATGAAGACGTTCATTCACTCCATAATGATGGAGGGCCACGACGACTCCTAGAGCCACGCTTACCAGATCTAAAATTTAATCGCGAGGGAATTTAATTTTATCTTGATCTCACCCTAGGTGGTAATATAAATATATCCAATATATTTACCGTACCTAGTAGTTTGCACAAAGTAAATGCATCCAATGTAAAAATAAAACGCAAGTGATCATGGACTTAATTCCTAATGTAACTAAGGCATCCGGCCCGCTTCCGAAGCAGCTGGATCGTCCTCGTCGGGTGTGCTCCGCGCTTTCAAACTCCGACACCGCAGTAATTACAACTTTTATACAGCTCACAGGCCGGAAAAAAGTAAATTACATATCAATGAAATTTCAGAAGCCCTTAGGGCGAGTACAACAACGGAGGAACATAGAAGTACATTGAAATTTTAACAGAGAGAGAAAGGAGGTTCGCAGACCCCAATTAATTACATTAATCCAAGTCCATGATCACTTGTCAACCCATTCAAATAAAATCAATCAAGGGTTATTTTCTGAAAATAATCCTTATTTTTTGAATTTAAAAATGGGATGCGCAAACAAAAATAGACTAGCTTTGTTTAATTTTAAAAATCAAAGCATGATTAACTAAAATTAAATGCACACAAGCATGCTAATACAAAGTAAATAAAGTAAAGCACGTAAAGAACCATCATTTTCTACTGGGGCATCTAATTGAGATAATTAATTAAATTTAAATTTAAATTTAATTATCCAATAATCAAATTTAAATTCAAAATTTAAACATGTCAATAATTTAAATTTAAATTCAAACTAATTATCCAATAATTTTTGTTTGAAAATAAAGTTAAAATAATGCAATTATCCTCAATTAGTAATTTTCTAAAATTAAAAATTTGAATTTAACAATTATCTAATAATTAAAATTCAAATACTTAAAATTTTTACATTTAACTTCAATAAAATTTAAACTTTAAATTTTCTAATTATCTAATAATTAAAAATTCAAAAACTTAATTTTTACTGAAGTAACTTCAATTATTATCATTTTATTTCAAGGTAAATAGTAATGATCTCACCTCAGTAAATTCAACACGGTTAAATAAAATTTAACTTTTGACATTTACTTTTGAGGTAACATTATTTAACTTAATAGATAAAATTCTAATTAATTTACTGTGTATTTTAATATATATATATATAATATTATTATATACTAGCACAATAAATCAAAAATGCAATTTTTTTTAATTATAAAAAAAATTGCCCGCCCCCCCCCCCCCCCCCCCCCCCCCCCCCGCGCGCGGGCGCTGAGGGCGCCCCCCCCCCCCCCCCCCCCCCCCGCGGGCGCTGGAATAGTCCTGTATCATTTAGGGTTCAATTAATTTTCTTTCTCCTACTTAATCCCAACACACTAGTGATCTGCAAGTTATTCCATACAAAGATTCATAAGGGGGCATTCCAATGCTTACATGATAGCTGTTATTGTAAGAAAATTCTATTAAAAGAAGGTAATCATCCCAGTTACCCTGCCAATCTAAACTGTATGTCCGTAACATATCTTCTAGTGTTTGAATGGTTCTCTCCAGCTGGCCATCCATTTGAGGGTGAAACACTGAACTAAATTTCAACCGAGTTCCCAACTCTTCTCGTAAACTTCTCTAGAATCTACTAGTGAATTTGGAATCCCGATCCAAAATAATGGAAACGGGTACTCAGCAAAGTCTTAGAATCTCCTTAATACATTTCTGAGCTAAATCTTCTAATTTGAGTCTTCACAATGCCATGAAGTGAGCAAATTTGGTCAACTTGTCTACAATTACCCATATTGCATCATGTTTTCTTTTGGTTCTTGGGAAACCCATGACAAAATCCATTATTATATGTTCCTATTTCCATTGTATAATCTCCATTTGTTGTGATAAGCCTGTTGATCTCTAGTTGTTCAACTTTCACTTGTTGGCAAGTCAAACATTTACCAACAAATCCAACTATATTCTTCTTCATGTGAACCCACGAAAATTATTTCTTCATATCCCTATACATTTTTGTGCTACTCGGATGTATGGAATATTGTGATTTGTGTGCCTCATACAACATGTCATCTTTTAGTTTCTCATTTTAAGTACACACAAGCTCCCTTGAAACCTGATAGCTCCATCAGTGCTCTGAGTAAACCAAGACTTCCCTACCATTTCTTGCAACTGCTGATTATCCGCCTAGACTTGTACACCCTGTTCAACCATTACAAACTGAATAATCAACTAAGCCAAAAGTAAGTTTTCCTTTTTGTACACCAGAGAACACCCTACTACATCAGATATCATCATCCAGTCCTAATGTAGCTGTATCACCATTAGTCTCTTCCTGCTCAGTACATTCGCTACCACATTGACTCTTTCTGGACGATAATTTAATGTGAAATCATAATCTTTCAAAAATTCCATCCACCTTCTCTGCCTAAAATTCAATTTCTTCTGAAAGAAAATGTACTTTAAGCTCTGATGATCTGTGAATATCTCAAACTACTCCCCGTATAAATAATGTCGCCAAATCCTAAGAGGATGTACAACACCTACGAGTTCTAAATCATATGTACGGTAATTCATCTCGTGATTCTTTAACTGTCTAGATACATATACTATTACCTTGCCATTTTGCATCAATACACAACTCAATCTCTGCCTAGAGGCATCTGTATACACCACCAATCCTCCTGAACCGCATGGCAGAGTAAGCACTAGGGCTATAGTCACTCTAGTCTTCAACTCTTGGAAATTCCTTTCACATTCATCTGACCATTCAAAAGAAACTCCCTTCCTAGTTACTCTGGTCATAGGAGCTGCAATAGAAGAAAAACCCTCAATGAATCTCCTATAGTAACCTGCAAGACCCAGAAAGCTCCTTGTGACGACCCGGATTCCGGATACCAGATATACTCGGTAGGACTACCGAACACACCTGATACCACTTGGAACTCGCGAGGCCTCCCAAGAGCGGTAAAGCTCCGAAGGGAAAAAGGATTATCGTGTAGTACATTGAACTGACACATATAACAGTAAGTAATTAAATTTCATTAGATCGGGTTGCTAAAGTAGCAGAAATAAAATTACATTTTAATTAACAGATTTTAAACAATTCTATACCAGAGTCAAGTCCAAAGCTAAAGACAACAGTCTAGCAGTACAGTCGACAGAAAGAAAAGACGTACCGAGAAGTCGGGGGAAGTCCGACGGAGGTACCAGCTGGCAGCTACGACTCGAACTCCAGGATCCGCGGAAGCAGAACGAACACGTCACCCCACCTGAAAAGCAGGGGTGAGCCTCGTGTCACTGGCTCAGTAGGGGTCACGCGGATCCCCACTGAAAAATGCGCAGTAACACGGAACAACAGGAACAGCAGCGAGAAACAACACTAGAAAGCTATAAAAGAATGGGAAGCAGGAGTAGGGAACAGGTAAAGACGAGGGGAATAACCCGAACAGACAAGCAGGCACATAAAGGGGAAGAGTAGTAGGGATCAGCAAGGATAAGGGGAAAAAAAGGAAAGCCATAAATCTATCTATGCAAAAAGTAAACAGCTAACCAACTATCAAACGCCAAGCTCAAACAAAATGCTGTGCTGAAAATAAATCTAGCTCACTGCTCCCAAGTGACAGGAGAAGTCTACCCGCGTAGAACAAAGAGAGTCCACTAGAAGGAAGAGACTAGATGCGTCCCAGACGACTTACTCTACAGCCTCTGCAACTCACGTGTCTTGAGTCTACACGGAGAGGCGTAAGAAAACCAGTACCGAACCGAGTAACTAGTCAGAGCGACACTCGTCAGTGCCAGTCCCTGTCTCTGACCACGTGTGCACACACTGACTCTTGCCTGAGCCAGGTCCTCCAGCTAGTTTTCCCCCTCCGTAGGACACTACGGCCAAGCCGGGGGCCCACGGAAACTAGCTTACAAACCGTTGATCGGGATACCCTACCACCCCTCTATGGACACCAAAAAATTGCAAACCTAGATATCCTACTCGGCCTCGCATCAACAACGGCGCCGAGTGAAGTAGCCCCGGAGAGACTGGTCGTCCGGACTCCCCAAATATGCACACTGCTGTGAAGCAGTCCCCGGAGTCACGACAACAAAGAGAAACCAACTCCCGGGAAGCTCATAATCCATGGGGCCTCGAAGAAAATCAAATGGGCCACAACTCGTGCTCACAACGGGCTCAAAACTGCCCATTTAGCCCTTCAGCGGCACGCCCCTGGAGCCCTTCAGCGGCACACCCTCCAGGGTGCTCCAGCGGCACGCTCCCGTGAACCCCTTCAGCGGCACAGCCCCCAGCGGCATGCCCTTCAGACGCCCCAGCGGCACGGCCATTTGGCCCTCCAGCGGCACGGCCATCCAGCCCTTCTGCGGCACGTTTCATCGCACCAAGTCTATACAGCCATCAGCCCAAGTCTGTACGTTGGCTGAATGAACAAACGAAGTCTGTACAGCCAAGCCCCAGGTCTGTACATTGGCTGAATGCACAAACAAAGTCTATACGTCCAAGCTCCAAGTCCGTACAGAGTTTTGGCAAACGCGAAGTCTATACACTGGTGAAGTCTGTACATCCACCAGTTCAACGCAAAGTATGTACATCGATGAAGTCTATACATCAGCCCCTGCAAGTCTATACATTGCAGCTAGGTGAAGTATGTACAGCCCATGCCTTGCCGAAGTCTATACACTCACTTGCCCTGGCAACCGTCCAACGGCACACCCCAGGCCGCTCAGCGGCACACACCCCAGGCCGCTCAGCGTCACACCTCCCAGGCGCCCAATGGCACACCCCCCAGGCCGCTCAGCGGCACACCCTCAATGCCCTCAGCGGCACACTCTCCTGGCCGTTCAACAGCACGCCCTTTGGGCTCTTCAACGGCACGCCCTCCTTGCCGTTCAACGGCACGCCCTTTGGGCTCTTCAGCGGCACGCCTACCGTGTCTTCCAGTGGCACGACCTTTGGCCCTCCCAGCGGCACACTTCTTGAGCCCGCCAGCGGCACAGTGTTAAGGCATTTCAACGGCCGAAAGACGTGATGCCCATGCCCTACGGATTCTTGGCGCGCAGTGGACTTGCTGAGGTGTCGCCCGGGGAGAGAGCCACGCTGCCTACTCCTCCTGCCACTCAGGATAAGGGAGTCAAACCCCATTAAATCCCCGCCGGACGCTTCCCGCCTTCGGACGCTCCCGCCGCCCGGGGTATAAAACCCCTCTTCGCTGCGAACAGAAAAAAGGGGGAGGAGGGGCATACACACACAGACAGATACACGCAGAAGAGAAGAAGAGAAGAAGAGGAGGAGAAGAGAAGAAGAGGTAAGAGAGGAAGAGAGGGGAGAGGCCCGCTGCTCTAGCCACCGTCGCCGTCTGTGCGAAGAGGGAAGAGAAAGAAGAAGAAGAGGGGAGGCTCTGCCTCCCCCTCCCGCTGCTCCGTCCACCGCCGTCCGCGCGAAGAGCAGAAGAAGAAGAAGAAGAAGAGAAGAAGGAGAGGGGAGGCTCCGGCTCCCCCGTTGCTATCCCATCCACCACCGCCCGTGTGAAGAGAGGAAGAGAAGGAGAGTGAGTGAAGAGAGAGAGTGAAGTCCGGGAGGGGAGGAGTCCATACCCCCCCATTGTGTCTTCTTTCTTTTTTTCTTTGTCCCCTTGTTTTCCTTCCCGTCGCCATGTATTAGCCCCCTTGGGGCACTCCTCTTGTGTGAATAAAGGTAGAGGGCTTGCAATATCTCTTCGGACGTCTTTCCGACGCATTTCTTCCAGGTTTACATCCTTCGGTGTTTCACGCCCCTTTCTTTTCTTCCCTTCCTTAGGGTTTACTTCCTGTCGAGCGTTTTCCTCTTCGTTCGCCCCCAGCCGTGCCTCCCATGGCACACCCCAATTGTGCCTCCAACGGCACACCCAATTGTGCCTTCAACGGCACGCCCTGATTGTGCCTCCAAAGGCACGCCCAATCGTGCCACCTTCAGCGGCACGCCCTCTTTGAACCCTTCGCCGGCGCGCCTGATCAGGCCTTCGCCGGCACACCCCGTCGGCCCCCAGCGGCACACCCCAACTGTGCCCAGCGGCACACCCTAGCCGTGCCCCAGCGGTACGCCCCAGCCCAGCCCCAGCGGCACACCTTTGGCCTGCCTCTACCCGGCACACCTGGCCCTCTCCCTGCCAGTCAGGGTATCCTCAGGTTGCATCAGCCCCGTGTTTCCTCTCTGTCGTCCCCTCTGAGTTTTTCGAGGTTTTATTAAGGTGTTGCCGCTCTCGGGCGCCCACCTCCAGTTGTCGGGTTCCGCCACTCCACGTGGGTGCGTTCCCTGTATCTCCCTTACGCTCGGGTCAAGGGGAGATGCTGCCGAATTTTTGTTAGAAACGATAACACATTAAAAAGATAAAAGGAAGCAACAAACAAATAAAAAGATAACAATGGTAAAACGCTTTAATCAAGGCAAGGGAACCGCTATTAACTCAAAGAGAGCCGAACCGAACAACAACTAAGCAACTTAAACATCCCCTCTCGCGAGAGAAGGAATGGAAATTAATCAAGAGAAATAGAGAAGAAGCCCATGCAAACTTAGCAAAATCAAGAGAGAAAAGAAAAGAGAAGAGATATAAGAGTGGAAGAGGAGTGGGCTCCCCATGCCCTTCGCCGGCACGCCCCTTCAGCCGCCTTCGTCGGTACACCCTCTAGCCACCCTTGGCCGGCATGCCCTCCGCCGGCACGCCCTTCATGGCCCCTCGCCGACACACCTTGCCAGGCCCCTCGCCGGTACACCCTGTAGTCGCCCTCCGCCGGCACGCCCCAGCCCAGCTTCCCCGGCACTCTCCTTCCCCGGTACACCCCTTTGTGCCCCTTGGCGGTACACTCGCCACGCCCTTCGCCGGTACACCCTGCAGCACCCTCCGCCGGCACGCTTTCTCTTCCTTCCCCGGCGCGCTTCCATGGCCTTCACCGGTACGCGCTTCCAGCCCCCTCGCCGGCACACCCGCTTGGCCCTTCGCCGACACGCCCCCCGATACCCTTCGCCGGCACGCTCAACGCGCCCCTCGCCGGCACACCCATCACGGCCCCTGCGCCTCTTCGCCAGTACGCCCTTTTTGGCCCTCCAGCGGCCCACTCTCTCCCCAGAAGATATATATAATATAATAATAATAATAATAAATTAATACAAACTATGATGAGTGAATAAATCTTAATATATATATAAAATAAACAAATAAATTTGAAATAGTAATAATAATGGTTAAAAAAGGGGAAAACTTTAACAATAATAATAAACAAAATAGAGAAATCATTCAGAATAAATACATAAAAGGGAGATAAGCAATAAATAAATATATATGTATAATTTAAAACCCAGATAAAAAATGGTAAAATCTACACCGCAGCCCCGTCTCCTCTGCGACCCGGTGCTGAAGGAACAACAATGCCGCCCTTGCGGGCTGGGCCTGAGTCTTGGGAATTATCCCGAAATGGCCATGACCCGACCTCACCTCGGGCTGACATTCCGATTAAACCAGACTCATTTCTCCGGCCGGATCCCTTCCGAGCCGCTACTAAAATTGCCGCACATTCGGCAGACATTTGAATGGGTTCACCTCGATTTCCGCCACGTTTCTATTACGGACCTGCGTCCGAACGTGAAAAGGCCCGTGAGCGACCAATATGGCCGACGACTCTCGCCCCGATATGGTCGTGAGCCGGCATTGTTCCGGGCCGATAGCCCGTTAAATCGGATTCATTCTAATGGGATTCACTCCCACTCTTTCATTGAAATTGCCGTAAACTCGGCATACATTTGTACGGGGTCGTTTCCACCCACGTCACACTTTCAATATGGGCCCTCGCCCGAACATGAAAAGGTCCACAAGTGACCGATAGAATCAGAATAGAACGAGATGTCTCTCGCCACCCCTGGACTCCTTCCATGGGAATATCAATAAGACCTCCGTGGCCCACACTTAGACCTCGGACCTGTCCCGATCATGGTCATCATCTGGCTCATATCATCGGTCTACAGCCCGCTCCTTTCGAACACGTTTTCAGTTCTGGAGTCTAGTCTCGGGACTCTCCCCCGTTGCCATCCAGCACCGAAAATATTAATGATGCCCGCGCAAGCCTCGTTCGGACCACGGGAGGCGCCCCCGGTATGGTCCTGACTCGATCTCGCACCGGGCCAATAGATTCACTGGGTTCCGACTACAATAACCGAGATTCAACCGAAAATGAAAATAAACTAATCTGCCATGCTCATACAACATTTCTACAGCTAATTATGCAATCAAAACTCAAAAGAAATCCCAAATCGTCGATTTTCCCAAAATCGGGCTAAAATATACTAACATGGAAAATTACACAGAAAACGAGGAAAGCGCCAGCGGATGGCGATGCATGTGCTACATGTGCATTCCTAACGAAGTAAGGATTCCGTCACCCTACCTCCACCGAAGAAACCGCGCACCGAAGCGACTAAACCACGCCGAAAACCGCCAAGAACACGAATGTCACCTTTCTTGGAATCCACCGAGGGATCACGTCACACCACGCTCAAACCGCCGCTCTTCCTCGCGTCCTCGCCTTGGTCAGCTCCGCAACGGTGTGCACCCCACGCCGAGAGACCCTGAAACGAGAGAGAACGAAGAGAGATGGTGAACGGTTGACAATGAGGCATCTGAAAGACCTAATAAAGATCCAATAGAGATCCAGGGCATTACATCCTCTCCGCCTTTAAGAAATTTCCTCCTCGAAATTTAAGGACTAACAAAGGAAAAGCAGGGAAGAACAACTCGACAACACAACTACAAAGCGACATGAATCACGAGAAACAACGGTAAGACGACAGCACCGGACCACGAGACAACTGATCGAGTCGCAAGCTAACTCTACCAGGGAAGAGAGTATAGCAAAGCGAACCGACATGAGTGTGGGAATGGATTTATTTATTTTATAATAATTATTTATTTTATTTATTTATTGATTTGATTGGTTTATTAGACGTGCCAGTCACATGTGTGACAATTTTTTTTTATTGTGCGCTCGACCCGACTTAGTCAGTCGATTGTGAGGTCCGAGTCGGGACCAAAAGTCCGCCATGCCGTGAAGGCCATGACGTTAATTACGCCCTCCCTTAAGGAGGACAACCCTTGATTAAACGCCAAAGACAGGAGGCCTCGGAAGGCAATCAAAATTGGTAATGCGCGAAATAAAGATCTCATGCTACGGGAGAAAAGACCAGTGATGGGCAGGTTTGTTGAATTTAACGGATTAACTCGGGCAGCATAACCTTTAACTTTGAGCCATGTCGGTTAAGGATAGAAGACCATCCACACAATGGCAGGACGGAATTCGAATGATCATTAGGGTGTTTTCCCTTTGATCCTTCCACTTAATCGGATGCTCTAAAAGATTCATTTCCCCCGAAAGATGGAGCCAGATGGGAAGTGTATAGGTGACACTCCCTCGGTTCACCGAGGTTGATAACATTAGACTGAGTTTCGGCAGTATCTCCCCTCAACTTGGACCATGCCCGGGGAAGAATAGGTGATCATCCACGGAGTGCCGGGATGAAAACCGAAAGAGAGAGGCACTGGGCCCCGGTATGGTGTAATGTCGGGGATGGTTCCCCGTTTATTTGTCCCGTGGGGTGTACCCGATGACCTGTGGATATCCCTCGGATTAGTATGGCAGGGTGCTCGAAGGTTGGACGGAGGAGGAAAGGTTCTTGGCGCAGCAACGATGAGCATAACAGGCTTCCCGGCGCGAGGAAAAGGGGTTCTCGGCGCGGCTTTGGTAGGTTCTCGGCACAGGCAATGGTGGGGGCTTCTCGGCACGGGAGGAAGGAGTTCCCGGCGTGCCACCTAGAGGAGCTTCTCGGCATGGCTTAGGGGGAGGCCTCGGCGCCAGTTCTCGGCGTGCCAAGGGCCGCGCCGGGAGCTGTTCATGGCGCCGAGGGGTACTGGCACCGGGAAGGTTAGGGTATTGGGCGTCGGGAAGGTTTGTGGGGTTTTACGGTGCTCTGTTATGAGGGTTTCTTCTGGATTCAGGCGAAGATTAAAGTGAAATTTGAGGTGCAAACGCGGGGTGAGCTGAGGGCTTCATGAGGCTGATGTTAGGGGGTCACAGGAAGGAAAAGGGTTCGAGGGATTAAAGTCACCGGGCATTCGAACCCTCTGGAACAGGCTTTATGCCATTCATGTCGCCGGCCATCCAGGAGATCAAGAGATGACTGTCTCTGATCCCTGCAATGGCCCCAATGGCTTGGGAAACTTGAGAAGGCTACAGACTTCGTTGCGTTAAAATCATCGATGTCGTCGAGGGAGAGAGAGGGACAAAACCCAAGGATCCATAGAAGTAAGGATCGGGGCTCTGCAACAGCTCCATCGAGACTACAAGAGGGACGAGTAGCAGAGTGTCCGACAACCACTTGGTGTTGGGTTCGGTGCTAGTATTCAGAGGGGGGGGTGAATGAATATGGCCTATAAAAACTTTCACCCAATATAAAATTTCGCTCAAAAAGGAACTATGATGCTAACTAGACAGATTTACCAAATCTGAAAGCTAATCAACTATTCTGTTCGACCAGTTAGCAGACACATGGAGCGCCCCTATGCATTCATCTAGCGGAAGCACAAATGAACAAATCAAACCACAATGCACAAGGGTTTTTAGGTGGTTCGGTCCAGCAGACCTACATCCACCCCACACTCAACCCGAGTGTGGCTTCCTGTTGACTCACAGCTTGAAACCGCTGGGCCTCACAGCTTGCCTACAACCGCTGGGCCTCACAGCTTGCCGTCCAGTGGAATCTACCACTGCAATCGCTGGGGATTACAGCTTACCCGTCCAGTGAAAACCTCCACTGCCCGCTGAGCAACACAGCTTGCTGTCCAGTGGAATCCTCCACTGCAAACCGCTGGGCAATACAGCTTAGCCGTCCAGAGGCAGCACCTCTGCAATCCGCTGACTAACAGCTTGAAAGGAAATGTAAAATGGAAAACAAAATACAAGATAACAGCATCGGAAAGCTGTAAACGATAAAGCACAATATGGCTCTTAAAGAGCTGACTGGCCTGGATTTGATCCACGGTCCAGTTAACAGATCTCCCTCAATCTCACTCTCTTTCTTCACTCTCTCTCTTTCTCTTTCTTCTCTGCTGCACTTCTCTTCTTCTTTCGCTAATCTCTCACTCTCTGCTCTTCTCCTCTTCTTCTTCTTCTGCTCTTCTTCTTTTCTGGATCGTGGCTATCTGTATGGACTTTTCTTTTTGCCAACTCGGTCACCCTTCTTCTGTGGAAGAAGGCTCATATATATATAGCAGCAGCAGCAGCTAGGGCGCGTGTGGCTTCCACAGCTCCCTCCCTAAGAATTCGGACCACGTGGCAGTCTCTCAGCAGACTTCATTCCAGCCTCGGATCACGTGCTGCCAGTCACTGGGGAATATTTCTTCCTCGGACCTGCAAGGAGATGAAAACCATTAAAACTGAGGGCCACAATAACTAAAGCTGCACGAGGTATGTGGTAGCAATTCTAGATGCACTGAGAACGACACGAAGACAAAAATAGAAACTAACACGAAGTGTGGTTTCAACACACGAAAGACACGAGGTCTAGGAAGAATAACACGAAGACATAATACGGAAACGACACGAAGTGAAACAAGAACGACACGAAGTGCAGTAGTGACAGAAACACACACTACACAGAGAACGACACGAAGTGGCACAGAAAGCAACACGAGGTGCTGCGATGTCCTGCACGCAATAGAACAAAAACGACACGAAGACGATGAAAACGACACGAGGTGAAGTCACAAAGCGACAAAGACACGAGGTGTAGGAAACACGACACGAAGACATGAAACAACACGGAGACGAAACAGTAACCGACACGAGTTGAAAACAACACGAAGACGAAAACTGAAATCGACACGGAGTGTGGTCAAAGCGAGAAAGACACGAAGTCTAAAGCGAAAAACCAACACGAAGATAGAATACAAAGAAATGACTCGAAGTTAGGACAACACTAGGAGAAGACTGCACGAAGTGAAAACAACACGAAGATAGAAGATGCCACGGCTATCACGACACGTGATGAAGCAGTGGGACCAGAAAGAAACGACGCGAGGAACAACAGTAAGTGACACGAAGTTAAAGAGAAAAATAGCACGAAGACGATGTATGCAATAGTGCAATGTCTAGACTTGAAATCCAATGCAAAAGGCTGTACAAACTTCATGAACAGTGCATGATTGTACTGGACGATGTATACACTTAGCCTATGCAGACCAATGTACATACTTTGGCGAAGCAAAAGGCTGTATAGACTTGGAGACCCAAAGCCATTGTATAGACTTTAAAGAAATGCATGCTACAGTGCAATGTCTAGACTTGCTATATGCACGAGACGCTGTCCACTGTCTAGACTTGCGATGCCTTCGCCAAATGCATACTATAGTCCAATGTATGGACTTAGACGAATGATGCATGAGACGCTCAATGTATCGACTTTGAGCTTGCTATGCAGTGTATAGACTTAGAGCATAAACCCCACGATGCAATGTATAGACTATGCACATACCAGAAGTCTAACACAAACAATATATCAGTCATACACGTGCATTCTCCAGATGATATACCAATCACAATCATGAAGCTATCATCAAAACACAATGTCATCAAAACACTCATGGTGTTGCTATCATCAAAACATAACAGCATTGCTATCATCAAATCAGCATAGCACATGCTAGTGCCTAAGGGGCACAACATTCTCCCCCTTTTTGATGATGGCAACACACTGTGACAGTGAGTCACACACAAAATTTTCTCCCCCTTTGACATGATCAAAAAGAGAAAAAAAACAGTAAAAATATGAGTGCAAAGTGCAATATGCATGCAAATTCCTCTAGAACATTCTCCCCCTGAATGTAAGACTCCCCTGAATTATTTCTCCCCCTAAATAAAAGCTCCCTCTTTGAGAAGGAATATGAACAGATAACCAAGGTAGAAAAGGTAGGAGGGTCACTAGACAACAGCTGAATCATTGGTTCAGAGAATAAGCCTGATTATAAATAATAGTTAAAGTATAAGAATCATCAACATATAATTTTTAAAAATTCAGGTTTAACAGTGATAAATCTAGAGTAAAACACCTGACCCCTAAAAAAGAGTTTTAGATTCCATTTATAGCAATGAATCTAGGGCACATGGTATTAATAGATAAGTCTGAAATAATACCCTTTTGTGTCTAAACATGGAAGTTCAAGAAAGGCAACTTGAATATGTATTGAGAAAAATAATTTTCACTCAATGACTTTTGATTTCAAGGGGTTACAGCAGTTTGATTTTCATTTTTCAAATTCCAGAGCTTGAACTAAGTAAATAGATCAGTGGCATTTATGCTGTTGACATTAGGTGTACACCTTGATCAGAGGCAGGTACCCCCAGTTACTAGGCATAAACTACTAGATCTATTTCAGATCAAGACCTACAAGGAATAGTCTTCACTTTTGACATTAAGGGTACACCTTGATTAGAGGTCAGTACTCTCAGTTACTTGGTGAGGACTCCCCCTATAGATTTGACCCTATGAACAGAGTTAGCTTGAGGCACTTCATGACATGTGAATTTTCCTGCTTCATTGGAGGAGTTCATAGTTTCTCAGTGTAATTAACCATTGCTCTGTCACAATGTTCAGTTCTTTACATTTATGATCTTATTTACTGCTGCCCTTAATTCTTTTAGAGTGATTGTTTGAAAAACATTACACACTCTTGTTCACCTGTTCTAGACATTTCCAGATTAACACATTTAGGCATTACAAAAAACTTTTTCTATTTTAGCTATGAGACAAAGATTAAGAGCTATAAAAGTTTTCCTTTTATCTCAGATTCTGAAGGCAGACATTTGACTCTTCAATTTATAAAGGTTAAACATTTAGTTCTTTTCAATTTGTGAGAGAGATTCTTATAAAATAACAATTGAAATAATCACAACTCAACGTACTGAACCAGAACCAGAACTGCTGTTCAGTGAAAAAGATGGGGAAAGGATAGCAATTGACAATATGGTTCAATGAGCAACTAATGTCAAAGAATATGAATCATTTGAATGAGAACACTGAGAAGTGAATAGGATTCAATGAATTGAATAGAACTCTCAGCTCCCCCTGACATCATGATGCAAGAGATATGCTATGCAATCAGTTCAGCTTTATGCATCCAAGTCATGAGCATTTTTATCCTTTTTCAGATTTTTCAAGATGTAATGCAGTGCAAATCAGTCTTATATGCATTGATCAATTTCATTGACAGTCATGCAAATGATGTATGTAAACACTAGACACATGCATTGACTGTGTACACTAACTGACCCATTCAAGCTCAGTCCAAGTATGTAATCAAGCATGCAATGTATTGACACAAAAATGATTGAGCAGAACATCAAGCATCCTATGTTCATAGTGCAGAAACCAGCAAGAGAGAAGAACATCAAATATTCAGAATAAAACTCAGTAGCTGAGTTTGGAATGCAGACTGATCAGCTAAGCAATAAGAGATCATCAGACATTAAACAAGCACATCAACATTTTCAGATGATGAAATTTAAACAAAGTTCAGAACTGACCTGAAAGGTAGGATCCTGGGGTTTCCATTTGAGTGCCTTGGTCTGTTAACCCCTGTTTATTCTTTGACCCAAGGCACACCTGTAACATTATGATCATTTTGATCCTGCAGGGACCCAAGCAGCTTTGGGTCCTGCACTACCCCTATCAGGTGTTCTAAACATTCTTTTTGCAACATTATCATCAAATTCCATAAAAGAACAATCAGACATAGAGTGTCCAAAATTTCCACAATAATGACATGAAACAACAGATTGTATGGTCCTATGATACTTATCAAAAGAAGCATGAGATCTATGAGATTGAGCATGAGTTGTTCTGTTGTTTACATGAACATTCTGTTTCTTATTCTTCTTCATCCAGCATTCAGCAAATTTGTGACCTGATTTATCATAATTAAAGCATGAAAAATTCACAGGTCGTTTTGCAGAGAATTTAACAATATGACTTACTTGGGCATGCCAACAGTCTTTGATTGTATGGCCATGCCTCCCACATTCAAAACATACATAATTCTTTTGAACATGCCAACAGTCCTTGACTGTGTGGCCATGCTTTCCACATTCAAAGCATGCTGGGGTTCTTTTACCAGAAGTAGTTTTATTTGCAAGGAAATTTACAGATTTTAAATTGACTTTCTTTCCCTGGGCATGCCAGCAATGAGCTGCAATGTGGCCCATCTTGTCACAATGAAAACAATTTAGATTCTGTCTCCTAGAATCATGATTTCTAGCATGAAATTCTTCAACATTCCGATTGCCCTTTTTCTGATCAGATAGAACTTTTCTAGCATGCTTTATGTCATCTTGTTTCATCACAAAACACTCACTCATAAAGTGTCCATGCTTACCACAATAATGACAAGAACAAGAACCATTAGATTTCTTTAAAACATGGCACTTATCAGATGAGTTTTTAGCATGCTGATTGTTCCTTTGAGTATTTGGGATTTTCTGATCTTTATTTCGTTTTTGAATTTCATGAGCAGCAGCTTCTTTCAAGGATTTATTTGAGGGACCAGCTACTTTAGAACTTGGCACAAATGTGGTGTATAGCAGGTTTCTAATACCATTCTTAACTCCAAAGCTATTTTCCACCCTTTCACTTTGACTACTCACTTCATCTTCCAGAACCATTTTCATTTTGCCTTTATCCTTGGCCAACTTAGATGAAGTACTATTCAGCTCAGTGATTTTATTTTCCAAGGAGATTATAAGATTTCCTGAATGAACTTTCTCCTTCTCATAACTAGCCAGTTTTTCTTTTAACAGACAAAGTTCTTTTTCTAAATCAGCAGTGTGTATTACAAAGCTAGTAATTTCTTCGTCACTGCAATTGATATACTTTTTCAAAGCAGATTTTTCTTTTTCAATTGTCAGCCATCTCTCAGAGAAGACAGTATTCAAAACCATCAACTTTTTATTTTGATCTTTCAAGTAGACATTTTCTTCTTTTAGAGATTTGATTTGTTCCTTTTGAAAAATGTCATCAGAATCAAAATCATTAATCATGTCTTCGAGAATGGCACATGATTTACAAGAATTATCTTCACTGATGAGTTTGTTTCTAAGATCTTCATTCTCAGATTTCAACTTGTTCAACTCATCTTTTTCTTTATTTATGTTAGATTTCAAATTTTCATTTTCAGATTTCAGACTTCTAACCTCATGCAACATTTCTTTTCTTATTTTTCTCTTTTCAGATTTCAGTCTATCATATTTATTCAATAAATGCTCATTCAATTCAATCATATTTTTCAGAGAAAAATTATTAGTATCAGAGTTTACCTGTGATGAAGTGTCCTCCTCATAATCTTCGTCTTCTTCTGTTGCCATGAGACAATTCTCTTTATCCTGGGTTCTGCTGCTTGCTATCATCTCGACCACTTCGGAAGCACTGCAGCAATTAACTACACATGGAAACTTGTCAGTGTTTATAGCCCTTTGAGTTAGCTCCAGGGCCTTCTGATTATCAGAGAATTTTTGCCTGTCTGAAGTTTTCCATAAGAATTCATCCTTTGGAACTTCATAGGAACTGTGTGCAATGACTATCCATAGATCTGGATTAGTTTGCATCACATATTCTCTGAACTGATTAAACCAATTGTAGAACCCTGAACCTTCAAACTTCGGAGGATCAACAGTGAGTTCCATGCTTTAGACAGAATAAGAGTTCTAGGAAGAACACTAATCAAGCACAATGAATCAACTCAAATAACACCAAAAAACAAATGAGCAAAGCAAAGCACAAGTCAGTGAAGCAACACACGATTTCAAAAGACCCACTCTGAAATGCACCAGAAGCTAGCATGATCCTCTGCAGATTGTTAGATCTGATAGATCAGAGACCCGCTCTGATACCAATTGTTGGGTTCGGTGCTAGTATTCAGAGGGGGGGGTGAATGAATATGGCCTATAAAAACTTTCACCCAATATAAAATTTCGCTCAAAAAGGAACTATGACGCTAACTAGACAGATTTACCAAATCTGAAAGCTAATCAACTATTCTGTTCGACAAGTTAGCAGACACATGGAGCGCCCCTATGCATTCATCTAGCGGAAGCACAAATGAACAAATCAAACCACAATGCATAAGGGTTTTTAGGTGGTTCGGTCCAGCAGACCTACATCCACCCCACACTCAACCCGAGTGTGGCTTCCTGCTGACTCACAGCTTGAAACCGCTGGGCCTCACAGCTTGCCTACAACCGCTGGGCCTCAAAGCTTGCCGTCCAGTGAAATCCACCACTACAACCGCTGGGGATTACAGCTTACCCGTCCAGTGGAAACCTCCACTGCCCGCTGAGCAACACAGCTTGTTGTCCAGTGGAATCCTCCACTGCAAACCGCTGGGCAATACAGCTTAGCCGTCCAGAGGCAGCACCTCTGCAATCCGCTGACTAACAGCTTGAAAGGAAATGTAAAATGGAAAACAAAATACAAGATAACAACATCGGAAAGCTGTAAACGATAAAGCACAATATGGCTCTTAAAGAGCTGACTGGCATGGATTTGATCCATGGTCCAGTTAATAGATCTCCCTCAATCTCACTCTCTTTCTTCACTCTCTCTCTTTCTCTTTCTTCTCTGCTGCACTTCTCTTCTTCTTTCGCTAATCTCTCACTCTCTGCTCTTCTCCTCTTCTTCTTCTTCTGCTCTTCTTCTTTTCTGGATCGTGGCTATCTGTATGGACTTTTCTTTTTGCCAACTCGATCACCCTTCTTCTGTGGAAGAAGGCTCATATATATAGCAGCAGCAGCAGCTAGGGCGCGTGTGGCTTCCACAGCTCCCGCCCTAAGAATTCGGACCACGTGGCAGTCTCTCAGCAGACTTCATTCCAGCCTCGGATCACGTGCTGCCAGTCACTGGGGAATATTTCTTCCTCGGACCTGCAAGGAGATGAAAACCATTAAAACTGAGGGCCACAATAACTAAAGCTGCACGAGGTATGTGGTAGCAATTCTAGATGCACTGAGAACGACACGAAGACAAAAACAGAAACCAACACGAAGTGTGGTTTCAACACACGAAAGACACGAGGTCTAGGAAGAACAACACGAAGACATAATACGGAAACGACACGAAGTGAAACAAGAACGACACGAAGTGCAGTAGTGACAGAAACACACACTACACAGAGAACGACACGAAGTGGCACAGAAAGCAACACGAGGTGCTGTGATGTCCTGCACGCAATAGAACAAAAACGACACGAAGACGATGAAAACGACACGAGGTGAAGTCACAAAGCGACAAAGACACGAGGTGTAGGAAACACGACACGAAGACATGAAACAACACGGAGACGAAACAGTAACCGACACGAGTTGAAAACAACACGAAGACGAAAACTGAAATCGACACGGAGTGTGGTCAAAGCGAGAAAGACACGAAGTCTAAAGTGAAAAACCAACACGAAGACAGAATACAAAGAAACGACTCGAAGTTAGGACAACACTAGGAGAAGACTGCACGAAGTGAAAACAACACGAAGACAGAAGATGTCACAGCTATCACGACACGTGATGAAGCAGTGGGACCAGAAAGAAATGACACGAGGAACAACAGTAAGTGACACGAAGTTAAAGAGAAAAACAGCACGAAGACGATGTATGCAACAGTGCAATGTCTAGACTTGAAATCCAATGCAAAAGGCTGTACAAACTTCATGAACAGTGCATGATTGTACTGGACGATGTATACACTTAGCCTATGCAGACCAATGTACATACTTTGGCGAAGCAAAAGGCTGTATAGACTTGGAGACCCAAAGCCATTGTATAGACTTTAAAGAAATGCATGCTACAGTGCAATGTCTAGACTTGCTATATGCACGAGACGCTGTCCACTGTCTAGACTTGCGATGCCTTCGCCAAATGCATACTACAGTCTAATGTATGGACTTAGACGAATGATGCATGAGACGCTCAATGTATCGACTTTGAGCTTGCTATGCAGTGTATAGACTTAGAGCATAAACCCCACGATGCAATGTATAGACTATGCACATACCAGAAGTCTAACACAAACAATATATCAGTCATACACGTGCATTCTCCAGATGATATACCAATCATAATCATGAAGCTATCATCAAAACACAATGTCATCAAAACACTCATGGTGTTGCTATCATCAAAACACAACAGCATTGCTATCATCAAATCAGCATAGCACATGCTAGTGCCTAAGGGGCACAACACTTGGGCCAACGATAGACACTCGGAATCACGAATTCATCGATCAAACAGTGCAACGGAAGGATTGACGACAACAATCATCAGAGAGGGGTGAGGGAAAAGAATCCCGGGGCACCATTCATTCAATCAACTCTACGTTTACATTTCATCAGCTACAGAGATACAATTCGAATGATAACAGAGAAGAGCTTTTAAACATCATTCAAATAAAAGAGAAGCCCACAAAAAGGGGGTCGAAAAGGTGCATAGGATGAGGACATAAAACCATTCGGATAACAAGCAGATGGGGGAGGGCGGAGCATTGACTCCTCTCCCTCCCCAAGCACCCACCTTCTCCTTCTTTCAGCCTCTGCAGCAGCTTCTCTTCTCTTCTCTCTTTTTGTTATCTGGCTATCCGAGTGTCTCTCGTCTCTTTTCTTTTTTTCTTTGATAGCTCTCCCTATCTCCTCTCCTTCTCTTCTTTGGGGGGGGGGGGGGTTTATAGGCACAGCACCCCCCTTCTCGGCACGATCCACTTCGGCGCGTCCTTCACACCTTGCCGGCGCGCCTCAGTCGACTGCGGAAGCTTCCCGACGCCAAGAGTGTGGCTTCCCGGCACCACCACCATATGGGCTTTGGGCTTTGGTGAGGAGCTCCCGGTGCCACCTTCATGGGCCCATTTAGGGCTTTTAATGTTTTGATCTCTCTCTCATCAGCAGGCTTGAGCTGTCAAAGATGTCTATCCTATCTTTTCAGTTGCCAGTCCTTCGAATCTGTCATAACAGGTGAAGGCCTCTTAGTTGGCGAGTCGACATAGTCTTATCAGAACATTTCTGGAGATTTTCATCAGTCAATAGACCGTAATTCTTTATCAGCACTGCCATCTGAGCGACGACAATACCGGATATCAGCTTGGCCGGGAAGGGCTTCAACTGGGTGATAGCTTTAGTGACGACTTCTCTGTAGTTTCAGCTTTGCAGGAATTCCTGGGATCTTCATGTCTGATTCAATCTTCTCTTCGGTCTCATCTTTATCCTCGATTATATTTCAGGTGTCAACAAATGCCCCCCACCTGTAGGTAGCGGGAATGCAGAATAAATGACACGGTGCCTGCAGGTGCATAATTCAGCATCTGAACCCATTCCTCGACTTGACATTATCAGTCATCTTTCAATTTCAGCTTGGAAGCTTAATTACATTAGCATTTCTTTCAGTTTCCTTCAATTTCTTTGATTTGGATGTTCCCGGCGCGAGCTCTCTCGGCACCTAGCTTCTCGGCGCGTTGCTTCTTGGCGTTGGCGCTGACTTCTCGACGTGGGCTTTGGGGTTCTCGGCGCCCTTTCTCGGCGTGCCCTGGGGCGACAGGGGGGAGCTCTCGGCGCGCCATTTGGCTAGACGAGAAGGGGCTCTCGGCGCGCATTCCTTCGTGCCGAGAAGGCTACCCTTCTTTCACTATTTAACCCTCCGAGAGGGTTTTCATCTTCATTTTCACCCTGCACTTCTCTCTCTTCAATCCCTTCTCTCGGCGGCGGTGGCGAGCTCTTCCCCTCAGCCATCCCGTTTCCTTTTTGTTCTGGTAGATTTCGCCCGGGTGGGGCATCGCTTGGGGATTTAAATCCCTATCTATTACGGGATCACTCCCTCTTGGTGGGTGACTCCCTATTCTCTTTGGGCAGACCCTGAATAAGGGGAGATGCTGCCGGAATTTTCACAGAGCTTTACACTTTAATCTTTATAAGACTGTTTCTTATTTGGGATTTTCATTCACATCTTTTCTTTGACTGCAGTTGCAGCAATGGCCTCCAGTTCTGCTGCTACATCTTCTGGAGCTGTTGGAACAAGCTTGTCAGCCCAACCAGACATATCACGGGCTGTAGTAAACTGGCTGAACGTGCATAGCCTAGACTTCGGATATGACAAAATTGCTGTCGTTGATGAATCGTCTGATTCTGAAACTGATATAGTATCAACATCCAGGGTATATTCCAATGCAATAAAGACATGCTTCAGGCGGGGCAACAACTATCGGCCGGATCTTCCGAAGGACCGCCACTTGATGCCGTTCATCCGAACTTTTACAGTGGGTGGCATGTGAGACTATCGGATAGCTCGTGCAGTCGAAGCTGCCATTCTTGCCGAACGAGACAGCCTGAAGGAGTCGGTGTACCGCAGCAAGGCCATCTATCTTCCCGGGGAGAAGTGTGACTGGGACGCAATCCTCGGTATATCAGAGCTGGAGCCAGAGAAAAAGATGCTGACTCGTGCCCCGGAATTTACACCTGCTCGATGGGACACAGTCAGTGGCAAGGTCAACAAAGAAAAATCCGGCTATGGTCTCTTCCTGGCACCCGTAAAGTGGGGGTATAGAGATGAACCCTTTGTGCTGAACTGTCTGGCCGTCCAGTTTAAATATCAGCTAGCTGCTGGTTGGTTTGGAGATACCAAGGTGACTGATGCCCATTTGTTCCGAGTGGGAGCAGTGGAATTCACAGAGTTTGTCTTGAAGGAATACGCCCCTCTGCTGATCAGAGCCGGGGTATATCACAGTGTTTTTGCTTCTAGATTCTGCTATCCCATCTCCCGAGGACTATGCTGCGGGATGTTTGAAGTGTTCTGCCCCTTATTCAACACATTCTATACAGCAGAGGGTGAAACATCTCTTGACCTCTGGAGATTATCATAGCTTTCCGGCCTACCCATTGATGGTGAGCCGTATGAAGAGGTCTGCCTGGAAGATTCTGAGAAGGACAGCTCCGATGGCGAAGGCAGGTATTCACTTGACTACTCGTACCGGTATTTGATGAAAGCCTATCGCTCCATCTGTTTGGCTCATAATAGAGGATACTCCAAGGGTTACCATCCTCGAGAGAAAAGCATCAAGCTAAGGGTCCGGATAGGACAGTGGATTTAGTATTTCTTCGACGGTCCTTTAAGATATGCAGACTTCCCTTCTGTGGGTCCGACCGCCAGCAAGCAGATAAGGGCTCCTCGTTACAAGTCAGCGCTGCCGTCTTCATTGCGCCGTATAGGCAAAGATGGTCCGAACCCGACAGGGGTGGACCCTATCACACATTGTGCGGCTTATTTCACATTCTGGCTGTGCACTTTCGCTCTCCCGCAAGGGGACGAGACGATCATCTGGCCAGAAGCCATATATCCGGCCTGTCAAATGGCGTGGGGGATGAGGTTGTCACTCTGCCCGGTGGCTTTATGCATGATTTACAAATCCCTGGGGGACCTGTACAAACACCGGACACCCCGCTCTTTGAGGACCGTGGGTCCATTTCATTTCTTCAATGCTTGGGTATGCAGTTTATTTCCCGAGCTGGCTCCCAGAACTTTGCAGTCAGATATATTGTTACCCAGGATGATCGAGTTTGCCAGTGCCAAACCTGGCTCATTTTTTGATCAACTGTTCAAGATAAGGGGCAGGTTGGTAAGAGTACCAGTAGACGCCCCTGGCAGCATTCACTTCTTGAGCCTGGCAGCAGGCTCAACTCCTTTGGTCCATCCTCAGAGAGAATGTAAGATGGAGGAGGTAGAGACCTATGTGCATCCTGTTTCAGGGGCTAATGTCGTTCGGTCTATTCTGGAGCCGGAGCTGGTTAAGTGAGTCTCTTTCCTTTTCTTCTCATACCCCGTCATTTCACCGGTTTTTTCTTTCTTTCATTCATTGCCTGATGTCATCCTGATTTGTTCGCAGGAACCTGCCGTCACCAGCCCAGTAACAACTGCCACTTCTGAGCTTACTTCATCTGACGCTTTGGCCATTATCCTAGCTTTGCCGACAACATGTGGGGGTATTTCTGGAATTATTCGTCCCGTGCCGATGAGGATACAATCTTCCACCGACTTGGCATCATTGGACTTGGGAGCCTCAGGGGAGAGCTCGGCTCTTATCCGAGTTTTAGATTTTAGAGCCGAGGCGGACCCCGCCAGGGGTTCTGCTTTTGTACCGGCCGCAGTAATGACCATTGCATCTGAATCAGCGGTCCCTACAACGGCGATTATGGAGATTGATCCCCTGCCCCTTCGGGCCATAGCCCCTGTGGCCCCATTACTGAAGGAAGTAGCCACTGCAGAAGAGATGGCCTAGCCGGAGGCAACTGCTGCAGAGACTGGCCTGTTATCCATAACTGGCCCAAAAGTAATCCCCATGGTCTCAGGGTCGGAGGAGGAGGTGCACTAGGACGAGAGCATTGAAGATGCAGCCATTGTACTGGAGACCCATGACGGGACAGCCCCAGCACTCCCTAGCCCTTCTCCTCCGAGCATTCAGACAGCAGTCCTTGAGGAGCCGGTGGTGGAAGAACATTCAGCCCCGCAAGAGGTTATAGAGAGGGCCCAGTCAGCCCCTTCAGTAGATCTGCCTTCTTCCTCCTCCCAGCCGGATGTTACATTATGGGCAGACATTGACAGTGAGGTGACTTTTGAAGTAACCCCCTCCCCCTCCTTCGGCTTTGCTTCATCCGAGAGCTTCGTTTAGCAAAATATGGACATGCTGCGCCAATTAGTGGAGTCCCAACCTGGGCTGACTTATCTGCAGCTGAAAGAGATAGCCAAACGTTTCACTGCTGGTTTGTAGGCGATGGGCTGTCCCCTGGAAATATGGGCCCAGCGTGTTCTGTTGTTGTTAAAATTTATACATCGTCGGGATTTCTTGGCACATATTATGTCTGACAAACTGGCAGCTTTGAAGTTGCAGAAGATAGAGTGCAAATCTGAGCTGGAGAAAATGAACTCTATTCTTCAGGAGCGCCAATGCCAACTGCAGTCTCTGGCACAGCAGGAGTAGTTCGTACGCAACCGGATAACCGTTCTAGAGGCTGAACTGGCTGATATCCGAGCTGAACTGCCGCAGATAACAACTTCTCGGCCGCAGTTCACGGAAGAAGTAGCTCTGTTGGAGGGGCAGGTGGCATCTTTTCAGGACGAGTCTGCTCGGCTACAGGAGGAGGAGGCTCGTCTCCATGAGTTGGGGGTTGCTCCGTATGTAGGGCTTCTGGCTTTCGAAGACATATTTCGGCGCCAGTGAACATCTATTCTCCCCCCCTTTTTTTTTGTAATACAATTCCCTCTCAGGGGCTCCCCTTGTATTCTTTTTCTTCTTTATATAGTGAAAAGGAATCTTTATACTGGTCCCATACATGATGGTTCTTCACTTGCTGTATTATCATTACTTCATGGCAATTTGGCAGCGGTTTTAGCAATCCTTAC
The DNA here is from genome assembly GCA_022559845.1 of Amorphophallus konjac. Taxonomy (NCBI): domain Eukaryota; kingdom Viridiplantae; phylum Streptophyta; class Magnoliopsida; order Alismatales; family Araceae; genus Amorphophallus; species Amorphophallus konjac. The sequence continues at coordinate 3,102,743 of CM040127.1, forward strand.
GCGAATAACCCGTACCTAGCAGGAGAGCGTCCACCTTTTCAGAGAAAGGATGGGGGACTCGCTTCACCGCATGATGGTATCCGGAGGGTGCTCAAACCGAATTCCGTTGATAGCAACTGCCTTTTTCGGCTATATGTGCCGCAGGAGAGGTTGTCTGCAGAAATGTGAATAAAAGGATGTAGAGTATCATTCGGAACAGACGAATGGTCCATCCCGGGTAGGTCTCAAAACCGGTTGGGACAATGTGCCAATCGACCAGTGGCTAATTTTATCATCGATATTGGGTTTATATCGACACAAAGAAGTTTTATAGGTTTCATCAGAATAGACGTAAGGTCTAAACTGGGATAGGGTTTCATCATTGATCGGGCGAGGTGTCGGTCGATCAACAGCTGGTTTCATCATCGATATTGGGTTTATATCGATGCAAAGAAATTTCATAGGTTTCATCAGAATAGACGTAAGGTCTAAACTGGGATAGGGTTTCATCATTGATCGGGCGAGGTGCCGGTCGATCAACAGCTGGTTTCATCATCGATATTGTGTTTATATCGATGCAAAGGAATTTCATAGCTTTCATCAGAATAGACGTAAGGTCTAAACTAGGGTAGGGTTTCATCATTGATCGGGCGAGGTGCCGGTCGATCAACGGCTGGTTTCATCATCGATATTGGGTTTATATCGATGCAAAGGAATTTTATAGCTTTCATCAGAATAGACGTAAGGTCTAAACTGGGGTAGGGTTTCATCATTGATCGGGCGAGGTGCCGGTCGATCAACGGTTGGTTTCATAAGAGTGGTGATGGGTTTTATCGTCGGTGGGACTTTTGAAAGGGATATGAAGACTTTATCAGGACAGACGTAGGGTCCATCCTGCAAGGGTTTTATCGCTGATCGGGCAAGGCGCCGGGCGACAAACTGAAGGCTCTTGTAAATGGTGGGAGATGAAGGTAGCATGTCGTTGGCATGTAGCTTTTTAAATTATCACATTATTGACCCAAGCGCCCTTTCGGGTTTTCACCGGAGTCAGTCCCCTCTTGCTTTTGCCCACGCGCCCTTTCGGATTTTCACGTGGCGGGGTACCCGATTTTACCTGCAGTGCCCTTTCGGGTTTTCACCACAGCTGGATTTTGGCCATTTTTGCCCTTGTTCAGAATGCCTGAACAAGTCTGGCGGGGCATCTCTATTTTTAGCCCATTTTTGTCTCTTTTTTTTGTCTCTTCTTTTTTTTCTTGTTGAACTGGGACTTTGGCTTTGTAAATTGTTAACCCATGTGCTCAACCGTGTACGCATCGTCATTGATGTAGGTGTCAACATCAATGCAAGGGGTATGGGGTTTCATCATCCACCCAGGCGGAAGGCCTGGGTCGACTTGAGTGTGTTTTGTGGCTTAGGCGCGAAGCCGTTCACCGAGAGCCTGATTGTAATCGTTAATGTGGGGATTAACATTAACGCAAAGGAATAGGATTTCATCATCTATCTAGATAGAAGGTCCAGATTGACTCGAGAACGTGTGTAGCAGCTTAAGCACGAAGCCGTTCGCTGGGAATGTAGGTTTCATCGTTAATGTAGGGTTTAACATTAATGCAAATGAATAGGATTTCATCATCTATCCAGATGGAAGGTCCGGATTGACTTAAAGAAATGTGTTGTGTCTTTATCAGAGCAGACGGAAGGTCTACCCTGGATGGGTTTCAGCATTGATCAGACAGTGTGCCGCTCCATCAATAGCTAATTTCATCACCGGTATTGGGTTCATATTGATGCAAAGAAGTTCCATAGGTTTCATCGGGATAGACGTAAGGTCTAAACCAGATAGGTTTCATCGTTGATCGGGCAGTGTGCCAATCGATCAATAGGAGGTTTCATCATCGATATTGGGTTCATACCAATGCAAGGATTTCATAGGTTTCATTGGGATAGACGTAAGGTCTAAACCGGACATGTTTCATCGTTGATCGGGCAGTGTGCCGATTGATCAATAGCAGGTTTTGCCACAGTGGGACATATGATGGGTTTCATCAGAATAGATGTAAGATCTAAACTGGATAGGTTTTATCGTGGTGGACCTTGGGCAGAAAGTGGAAGGGTTTTATCAGAACAGACAGAAGGTCTATTCCGAGATGGGCTTTAGCATTGATCGAGACAATATGCCTTGTGATCAACGGGGTTTCATCATCGGTGGGACATGCGGTGGATGTGTTGCCGAAGGAGGTTCATGAAGTGAACTTTTTATGTTACCACATTATTGACCCAAGTGCCCTTTCGGGTTTTCACCGGAGTCAGCCCCCTCTTGCTTTTACCCACGCGCCCTTTCGGGCTTTCACGTGGCGGGGTACCCGATTTTGCCTACAGTGCCCTTTCGGGTTTTCACCACAGCTGGGTTTTGGGCCATTTTTGCACATGTCCAAGACGTTTTGGACAAGTCAGGCGGGGCACCTCTCTTTTAAGCCCCATTTCTTATCATCATTCATTTATATATATATATATATATATATATATATTGATCCTCACGTTGTTCTCTGAGCATGTGCCATCCATTGATGTGGGGTGAACATCAATGCAAAGGAGAGTGGGGCTTCATCATGCAATTCAGACGGAAGGTCTGAACTGAAGTTGGTGGATGGCGGCATGAAGTTGTTTGCCGGGAATGTGGATCTTATCGTTGGCGCGGGGATGAGCATCAATGCAAAGAAGGATGGTGTTTCCTCATGCAATCCAGACGGAAGGTCTGAATTGATGTTGATGGGTAGCAGCTTGGGCACGAAGCCGTTTGCCGGAGAGGTAGGTTCATTTAACAGGGATGAAGGGTCCAAGTTAAAGGAATAAGCCGACCGATCTTGTCAATGATGACAAGGGCCGAAAGATTGTTGGGCAGGATTTCTGGTGGGACCTTATGATGATTGTCCTTCTCTGAGTTTTATCAGGAAGGGCGAAAAAGGGAACTTTAAATTACCACATTACTGGCTCAAGCACCCTTTTCGGATTTTCGTCGAAGCCAGCCCCCTCTTTCTTTTGCCCACGCGCCCTTTCGGGTTTTCACGTGGCGGGGTACCCGATTTTACCTGCAGTGCCCTTTTGGGTTTTCACCACAGCTATTTTTTTTGCCATTTTTGCACTCGTCCAAGACGTTTTGGACAAGTCCGGCAAGGCACCTCTATTTTAAGCCCCATTTTTTTTCTTTCTCTCTTTTTTTTATCAACATAGGGGAGAATAAAGTTTCATTATTTCATCCGGATGGGAGACCTGGATTGATGTTGGTATGTAGCAGCTCGGGCCTGAAGCCATTCGCCGAAATGGTGGATGAGTTTTATAGTTGATGTGAGATTGACACCAAGGTGAAGGAGAATGGGGTTTCATCATCTAATCCGGATGGAAGATCTGGATCGATGTTGGTATGTAGCAGCTTGGGCGTGAAGCCATTCGCCGAAAAGGTGGATGAGTTTTATCGTTGATGTGGGGTAAACACCAACGCAAAGAAGAATAGGGCTTCATCATCTAATCCAGACGGAAAGTCCGAACCGATGCTAGTATGCAGAAAAGGAGAGTGGACCTCCCAGTTGTCATCGGTCTTGATTTATCTGTTCATTCGCCATTTCCTCGGCAGGCAGTGGTGCGGCATGATAGAGTTTCAGATGTTTCCCATTGAGTGGCGAGAATTGAATTTCCCCCCGATGGTTGACAACCACGTAGGCTCCGCCCTCGTAGACCCTCTGGACTACGTATGGACCCAGCCAGTTAGCAGCGAGTTTGCCTTTTGGATTGGAAGCCATGACTTCCCTTTTCTTGACCATGACCAGGTCTCCTTTCTTAAATTCTCGCCCTTTGACGAGCTTGTTGAAGGCATTTGCCATGCGGGCTTGGTACATCTGGATATTCTTCTGGGCTTGCAGGCGCTTCCCCTCTAGTTCAGCCAGTTCTTCAAGTCTCCTTTCAGAATTGGTTTGTTCGTCACGAACTAGGCCATGCTGGACTGCAATCCTGAGTGACGATACCTCCAGTTCTATTGGGACTACTGCCTCGGAGCCGTACACCAGTGAATATGGTGAGCAACCCATGGGGGTTTTATAGACAGTGCGATATGCCCATAGTGCTTCATACATCTTTTCACCCCAGTCCTTCTTATTAGAGCTGACGACCTTGGCTAGCAGGGTGCACATTGTCTTATTGAAGGCTTCAGCTAACCCATTTGCCTGTGGATTGTACGGAGTGGAGGTCCTCCATTCAATTTTGTACTTCTCTGCAAGCTGATATATTTTCTGGTTCTTGAAGTGACTTCCATTATCAGATATTATTCGGCTGGGGACCCCGAACCGGAAGATGATATTGTGCTTGATGAATCTGGCAACCAACTCACCAGTCACTTCTCTGAGTGCTATTGCCTCCGCCCACATGGAGAAGTAGTCTGTTATAGCCAGGATGTACCTGTGCCCAGCTGAGGAAGTCGGTAGTGGCCCGACCACATCAGTTCCCCACTGAGCAAAAGGCCAGCTGGGAATTGTAGGGTGTAGAGCTACAGGAGGCCTCCTGGGTACAGTGGCGTTCTCCTGGCATTTCTGGCATGACTTTGCAAACTGGCAACAGTCTTCAAACATAGTGGGCCAATAATATCCCAGCTTCCTAATTTCAATCTTCATCTTAGGCCCAGCCTGGTGTGCCCCTACCGTTCCGGCATGTATTTCTTTCATTGCTTGCCAAGCTTCTTCAGTAGACAGGCAGCGTAACAAAATCTTCTTGCGGGCATCTGCCATAATTCGGAACAGAGTCCCATTTCTGCATTCATAGGAATCTTTAACCCTTAGGAGTTTCATTCTCTCTTCTTTGTTCTTGGGCAGCTATTGGTGCAAGAACCACTGCAGTAGGTGCTGTCTCCAATCAGATGTTTGGGCTTTGTCAACGGCATCAATATCATATTCTTCAGGACATGTTTCCAGCATGCTGGGGACTTGCCGCCTATTCATGACAATAATGTTGAGCGTCTCATCTGGCGGGACTGATAGTGAGCTGGCCAGCTTTGCTAGTGCATCAGCTTGAGCGTTATGTCCCCGACCCACGTGATTGAGCTTAATGTGGTAGAAATTCACCATAAGGCGTATAGCCTTTTGATAATAGGGGTTCAATTCTGGCTTTCGCACTTCGAATTCTCCATGTATTTGTTTTATTACTAACATTGAGTCACCGTACACCTGAAGCATCCGAATACCCATGCTGAGGGTGTAACGACCCGAGAATCCGATTACCGGGAAGGCCCACACCTCGGTCTCATAGTATTCTTGTAGAGTGTAGCCCAATCCCGGGTGCTGGGTGATCTTCATCAATTCCTTGTTGTTCTGGGGCGGATCCCAAAGTTCTTGGAATGCGTTCTTCTGGGCAACGGGCTGCAGTGAAGGCATCTGCAGTTTGGAGAACATCTGCGAGACCCGTTGTATGGTGTAATCCAAGCCTGTGATTGACACCATTCGGCTTGTGGATTCTTCCAGAATCATGCAGTCCTGATCATCTTCCTCAACAGGCTCCCCGGTATAGAATATGATGGGAGGCTCGCAAAAGCGAGGGACCTCCATAGCCTTGAGTGGCAGCACTGTCTGGCATTCCAAACTGGCGACGGGTTTGACCAGCCCTTCCGGTACTCTGACTTGTGTATATTTATCTTTCATTTCTTCATCAGTGTCATCAGGATGAATGCTTGGAGGTGCAATCCGTGCAAAATCCCCAACATGAGAGATATGAGATACCTCATGTTTCTTGACATAGCCCCGTGGTGGCGGCGGAGACCAATCTTCTGTCTTCGCTACCGACTTCTCCTGACTAATCACAGCTTCTTTGTTCTTATATTTTCGCAGAATATCCGTGTAATAGGACGCATCGAGCATGTGACACTCGAAGACTTCAAAGGGGTGCAGATCTGCGAACACCCTTTCCTCTTTGCCATCATGACAGTACTTAATGTATTGATGCAAAGTGGACGTCACTATCTGGTATTCGTGCAACCACGGCCGCCCCAACAAGGCCTTGTATGTGGTGTTGGAATCAATCACATAGAATCGCACCACAGTGGTGAGGTCCCCCAATGTGAGGTTGAAATCCGCTACCCCCAAAGGTGTCTCACACTTCTGGTTAAAGCCGGCAATCTTCATGTCTCTGACCTTAGTGAGGTGCATATCAAAATAATACTTCTGATAGATGCGGTAGGGCAGAATATTTATAGCAGCCCCTGTATCTATCAATATTCGGCTTAACGGCTGGCAGTTGAGATATCCTCTCAAGTATAGCGGCCTGTTGTGGCTGGGATTTGGAATCAACATGTCATCTTCGGTGAAAGTGACTGCTGGCCCAAAATTGACTTCTGTCAATAGTGCTTCATACTGTGCTGGTGACTGTAGAGCATCAATAATTGCTTGGCGGGCATCCTCGCTCAAGGAAAGAATCTCCCATATGGAGAACCTAGTAGGGAGCTTCTTCAGCATTTTCATAATTCGGCTGCCTACCCGGACATTGGAGATCCACATTTCTTCTGCCCAGCGGGGCTTTGGAGGCTCCCGAGGGGCTTGCGGCATTGCCTGCCCGCTTCTTGTCTCAGCTTCTCGGTTGGTTTCCTGGGGAACTTCTTCTGAAAAGATGGCCCTTGGTGTTGCTGGGGAATCTTTTTCTTCTTCTTCACCCTGCCTAGGCTTCAGAGCCGTTGATTGCTGGTGCTTGTTACTTCTGGCTGGTGCAGTTCGTACCGACTTTTCGCCCTCTAAACTGGATAAGAATTCAAGGAATGACGGAGCTCCATCCCCTTTCTTCTCTTCTTGGTACAGACTAGCAGGAGGAGGGATCTAGACACCTCGCATTTCCGGCTCTGGTATCTGATAAGGTTGCTCTCCCCTGAAAATGATATTGTGATTGGCTGGCGGGGGACGTCCCCATCTTCTCCTGGAACGGGTAGAATGTGCCGAGGTTGAAGCTTCAGCATGGTTGGCTTCCAATGGCGTAGCCGATGCCTCTACATCATCGTCCTCCCCAGGCAAGGTGAATAGCACCGAGAGCGTATTGCAGTGTAATGTCAAAGCTTTCTTCTTTCTTCTGTTCTTTGGCTGCCTTTTCTTCTTCTGGTGCTTTGGCTTTGCTGGCTCCTGCCCCCAGAAGGGTTCAGTCTCATCTTTTTTCTGCTTTTCCTCCTGTTTTTCTTCAATGGTCAATTCTTCTAGCTGCTCCCAGAGTATGCAATCTTTCACCAGTAGGGGCTTCGGCTCAGTCTGTTCATATTCGTCGAGCCCGTTGATGTACTGTTGGAGAAGTTTTGCCTCAGGGCTCATCTCTTTTTGCGTAGGAAGCGGAGTCTGCCTCCTCCAATTGTAGGTGGGGATTCGGATGATAGGCTTTGTCTCAGTTGCGTGCCACATCGGCTTTACTGGAGGCGGACCCGGCTTCGGAGTGGCATTCCGAATGGATGGTCCGGTTGCTCCGGCAACAGGTGTCCTCTTTCTGGTCTTCACCGGCTTTGTCTGCCACCCCTCCTGATCCCTTAATGGGGTAAGGAAGCATGCTTCAAAAGTGCACCTAGTGCATTCTTCAACAGCCTCTTCGGGCAACTGCTGATATACAGAAATCATATTTGCAGCCATCCTCAATGCTGGAGGTTCATGGGGGCGTGGAGGGTTCACATGGTAATATCCCAATTGCATCTCACCCTTTTTGAACATACTCTCCATGACATCTTTGAAGACATAGCAGTCTTCTATAGTATGCCCCAGTGCCCGATGATATGGACAGAATAGTGGATCATCCTTCTTCGCTGCATCTGCGGGTCTCTTTGGTTCGGGTAATGTTACTTTGTTGAACTTATATGCCCAATTAAAGAGTGCACCCATCTTATCTTTGGGGAATGAATATGCCTTCCTCATCTTATTTCTTAGGGAGACCTTTTCTTTCATTTCTGCTGGGCCTGCCGGCGGAGGAGCATCAGTTGCCTTGCTTTTTCCTTTCTGCTGTTCAAAGGTTCCGAAATCAACAGTGTTGGCCTCTGAATGTGATGGCCGTTGATCAACAGCTTTCCCTTTTTGCATAGCAGGGGCATTAGTGGCCGGGCGCTTAGATAGGAACGTCTCGACTTCTGCAACTATGTTATTTAACCGATCAAATGTTCTGACATCTGTCCCGATCATCTTTTCCAGCACTTCCCTTCTGAGATTCTGCGTGCATATCTATACTGCATCTTCTTGATGGGGAGGTTGCCTGCATCTCATGGCCAGATTCCTACATCTTTTGATGTAATCCAGGGCGGTCTCATCTTGCTTCTGCCTGGATGCATACAGCTCAGCTATTGTGATTTCCCTTTCTATAACATGAAATCTGTCTCGGAACTTCCGCTGCATATCGGGCCAGTCAGCTACCGACCCTGCTGGCAAGCTGGAGTACCATTCAAAGGCTAACCTTGTAAGGGACGAGCCGAAGAATTTCAGCAAATATGCTTCATTAGCCGCCAGGTCGCCCATAACTATAGTGTAATAGGCTATATGCTCCCTGGGAGAGCCTTGGCCATTGAACTTTTCAAATTTCGATGGCTTGCTGACGCCTGGTGGTAGTCTCTTGGCGGCATAATGTACAGGGTATGGTACTCTGTAGATGTCATAGGTACCAGAATCGTCCCCGACCTTCTCAGACAGTTTCATCTCGACAATCTTTTCTATCATCAGTTTATTTGCCACAGCTGGATCCACTGGTTCTGGAATGAAATATGCCTGCTGATGATTGAAAGGGGTCATCATGACCGTCGTATGCAGCGTCGGCTGAGATGCTGGCACTACAGACTACGTTTGAGATGCAGAGGGTTGGGTTGCCACCTGTTGTGAAAGAGGCTGACTCGGTGCCCTGCCTTCGCTATTCAGATGAGGGACGGCTGGGACGGCCACCTCGGTTGAGCTGGAAGTTTGTCCTGCCGGCTCGGCCTGCTTAGAAACAGGTGTCTGCTCATTTCTCTCATTCAACTGTCTTCTGAGAGAATCAATTTCCTGCTGATACCTCATGAACATCATCTGGATCATGGGATCTATAGTTGTTGGAATTTACATCTCCCCCGAAGTCCCTTCAGCGGGGTCTAAGAGAGGGTTGTCTTCTTATTTAGTAGTCACCACATTTACTGTCATCGTGGTGACCCTTCGGGCTTCATTGACGGCCGAGAGGTCGTCTTGATTAGCAGCTACTATCTTATCTTTCGCTGCCTTGCTTCTTCTTGTGACTGCACCTGGTCTGTGCGCCAGGCTGATCAATTATTCTGGCTGATTTGGTAACATACCATATCTTCCAGCGACGCCGGCCATGTTGCAAGCAAGAATCTGTATTCTTCCTCTCTGTCTGCGAACTCTTCTCTTGACCTGTCCAGGATATGTCAGACGGTCAAATACGGACATTTTCTTTTCTTCTCTCTCTTCCTGGTAGATATCTTCCTCATATCTGGCCCTGCGGCCATCTTCAAAGTCATTGGAGTCAGAGGACGAAGCCTCCAGCATCACTTCTTTTCTTTCTTCTTCTTCCACAGTGCCCACGGCATGAGATAGTCTTTGTTGCCCCAGGGAGGAGTTCCCTAGGTAATGAAAGTAGTCTTGAACCACCCGGTTCATCTCTTCCCGACTCTGCCCTTGTAGCTCCGAACGGGGCAGCATCCTCTCTTGAGTCTTCGGCTGATAGGCCAGCCTCGAGACTTGAGCAGCCAGGCACTCTGACCTGGGGTATCTGAATACATCGGCCTGTCTAGCGCAGGCCCTGGATCTCTGTGGAGCAGCAACAGAAGCAACTTCCTCCACCCTTCTTTCATCTTTCTTTCGAAAATCTCCGCCCCTCCTCCCGGGGTGAGTGACAGCAACATCTTTCTCTTTCTTCTCCCATCTCCTGCCCCCGGCCCTGGGGCGGATGGCAACAACATATTCTTCTTCCCTTTCATGTCTCCTGCCCCCAGCTCTGGGGCGGGCGACAACAACATCCTCTTCTTGAGCCGGTGCCCATCTCTGAATCTTCTTTGGCACCCAAACTTGTTTGAACTTGGTCGGCCTGGGCGCCAGCGGCTGTTTACCCTTGTTCTCCCAGTCGGCCCTCCTGGTGGCCAACGGCTGGAATCTGTTGTTAGTCTGGACCGATGGAACGACCCTGTCAGGCCGTGCATCCATGGGGCGGCCGTTGAGGTTCACTCTCATATTCCCAACCATCATTGTCTTTCCCGAGGCCGAAAGGCGACCTCCAATTGCAGCAAACCGGCTCCTCCGGTTGTTTCTTCTTCTCCTACCAGCAGTGGCGGGAGCAATAGTCTCCTTCTCCAGGTGATGGACAAGGCACGAAACGACGGTAGGAGCAACTGCCGTCTTCTCCTCCTCAGCTTTTGGTGCCACCGCGGCCTCTATCGTAGCAACGCTTTCAGCTTCGTTGTTGACTTGTAGCAGGTCGACAAATACGAGGCCCAAGCAGTTGGGCAGACCCACCGCCGGAGGCATGGATCCGAACTCCATCGGCACCACCAGGTACCCTCCGTGGATGTGGCCGTCGACCACCTGCTGGCCGAAGTGAACAACAACCAGTCCAACTTCCATTTGTAGTTTCTGCGAGTAAGATTAACACACAGTTAGAATTTTGAGAGAGGCCGCCGGGCCTCCTGCTTTGGCGTAGAGATGAAGGGAGACTAGGTCCCACCGGGCGTGCCAGACTTGTGGGAATGGATTTATTTATTTTATAATAATTATTTATTTTATTTATTTATTGATTTGGTTGGTTTATTAGGCGTGCCAGTCACATGTGTGACGATTTTTTTTATATTGTGCGCTCGACCCGACTTAGTCAGTCGATTGTGAGATCCGAGTCGGGACCAAAAGTCCGCCATGCCGTGAAGGCCATGACGTTAATTACGCCCTCCCTTAAGGAGGACAACCCTTGATTAAACGCCAAAGATAGGAGGTCTCGGAAGGCAATCAAAATTGGTAATGCGCGAAATAAAGATCTCATGCTACGGGAGAAAAGACCCAGTGATGGGCAGGTTTGTTGAATTTAACGGATTAACTCGGGCAGCATAACCTTTAACTTTGAGCCATGCCGGTTAAGGATAGAAGACCATCCACGCAATGGCAGGACGGAATTCGAATGATCATTAGGGTGTTTTCCCTTTGATCCTTCCACTTAATCGGATGCTCCAAAAGATTCATTTCCCCCGAAAGATGGAGCCAGATGGGAAGTGTATAGGTGACACTCCCTCGGTTCACCGGGGTTGATAACGTTAGACTGAGTTTCGGCAGCATCTCCCCTCAACTCGGACCATGCCCGGGGAAGAATAAGTGATCATCCACGGAGTGCCGGGATGAAAACCGAAAGAGAGAGGCACTGGGCCCCGGTACGGTGTAATGTTGGGGATGATTCCCCGTTTATTTGTCTCGTGGGGTGTACCCGATGACCTATGGATATCCCTCGGATTAGTATGGCAGGGTGCTCGAAGGTTGGACGGAGGAGGAAAGGTTCTCGACGCAGCAACGATGAGCATAACAGGCTTCTCGGCGCGAGGAAAAGGGGTTCTCGGCGTGGCTTTGGTAGGTTCTCGGCACAGGTAATGGTGGGGACTTCTCGGCACGGGAGGAAGGAGTTCCCGGCGCGCCACCTAGAGGAGCTTCTCGGCATGGCTTAGGGGGAGGCCTCGGCGCCAGTTCTCGGCGCGCCAAGGGCCGCACCGGGAGATGTTCATGGCGCTGAGGGGTACTAGCGTCGGGAAGGTTAGGGTATTGGGCGCCGGGAAGGTTTGTGGGGTTTTACGGTGCTCTGTTCTGAGGGTTTCTTCTTGATTCAGGCGAAGATTGAAGTGAAATTTGAGGTGCAAACGCGGGGTGAGCTGAGGGCGTCATGAGGCTGATGTTAGGGGGTCACAGGAAGGACAAGGGTTCGAGGGATTAAAGTCACCGGGCATTCGAACCCTCTGGAACAGGCTTTATGCCATTCATGTCGCCGGCCATCCAGGATATCAAGAGATGACTGTCTCTGATCCCTGCAATGGCCCCAATGGCTTGGGAAACTTGAGAAGGCTACAGACTTCGTTGCGTTAAAATCATCGATGTCGTCGAGGGAGAGAGAGGGACAAAACCCAAGGATTCATAGAAGTAAGGATCGGGGCTCTGCAACAGATCCATCGAGACTACAAGAGGGACGAGTAGCAGAGTGTCCGACAACCACTTGGGCCAACGATAGACACTCGGAATCACGAATTCATCGATCAAACAGTGCAACTGAAGGATTGACGACAACAATCATCAGAGAGGGGTGAGGGAAAAGAATCACGGGCCTCTATTCATTCAATCAACTCTATCGTTTACATTTCATCGGCTACAGAGATACAATTCGAACGATAACAGAGAAGAGCTTTTAAACATCATTCAAATAAAAGAGAAGCCCACAAAAAGGGGGTCGAAAAGGTACATAGGATGAGGACATAAAACCATTCGGATAACAAGAAGATGGGGGAGGGCAGAGCATTGACTCCTCTCCCTCCCCAAGCACCCACCTTCTCCTTCTTTCAACCTCTGCGGCAGCTTCTCTTCTCTTCTCTCTTTTTGTTATCTGGCTATCCGAGTGTCTCTCGTCTCTTTTCTTTTTTTCTTTGATAGCTCTCCTTATCTCCTCTCCTTCTCTTCTTTGATGAAACGGGGGGGGGGGGGGGGGGTTTATAGGCACATCACCCCCCCCCCTTCTCGGCACGATCCACTTCGGCGCGTCCTTCACACCTTGCCGGCGCACCTCAGCCGACTGTGGAAGCTTCCCGGTGCCAAGAGTGTGGCTTCCCGGCGCCACCACCCTATGGGCTTTGGGCTTTGGTGAGGAGCTCCCGGCGCCACCTTCATGGGCCCATTTAGGGCTTTTAATGTTTTGATCTCTCTCTCATCAGCAGGCTTGAGCTGTCAAAGATGTCTAACCTATCTTTTCATTTGCCAGTCCTTCGAATCTGTCATAACAGGTGAAGGCCTCTTAGTTGGCGAGTCGACATAGTCTTATCAGAACATTTCTGGAGATTTTCATCAGTCAATAGACCGCAATTCTTTATCAGCACTGCCATCTGAGCGACGACAATACCGGATATCAGCTTGGCCGGGAAGGGCTTCAGCTGGGTGATAGCTTTAGTGATGACTTCTCTGTAGTTTCAGCTTTGCAGGAATTCCTAGGATCTTCATGTCTGATTCAATCTTCTCTTCGATCTCATCTTTATCCTTGATTATATTTCAGGTGTCAACAATGAGTTGGTCCACAAAGTGCTAATGATAGATAGACAAAATCATAGAGAAACAACACTTAAAAAAACAACAACAACGGCAGCACTCGCAGGATTCCGGCTCCGTATAGGACATAGAAGCACGGAACACAACTGCAAGCTGGGTCACCTCAAGGCATAACAGCAGCTGATCACACGACGACAGGGGACGAGTCATGCATCGAGCAGCTTACCAAGAAAAGACCCACAACGACAAGAAACGGAAATCACGAAACCTAATGCCAGCTGAAGACTGTACTGGACTTAGCGACTCTGGACACTGTATATCTGAGATTCCCATGTACTTCACACAACAACGCTCTTATACCATCTGTGACGACCCGGATTCTGGATACCAGATATACTCGGTAGGACTACCGAACACACCTGATACCACTTGGAACCCGCGAGGCCTCCCAAGAGCGGTAAAGCTCCGAAGGGAAAAAGGATTGTCGTGTAGTACATTGAACTGACACATATAACAGTAAGCAATTAAATTTCATTAGATCGGGTTGCTAAAGTAGCAGAAATAAAATTACATTTTAATTAATAGATTTTAAATAATTTTATACCAGAGTCAAGTCCAAAGCTAACAACAGTAGTCTAGCAGTACAGTCGACAGAAAGAAAAGACGTACCGAGAAGTCGGGGGAAGCCCGACGGAGGTACCAGCTGACAGCTACGACTCGAACTCCAGGATCCACGGAAGCAGAACGAACACGTCACCCCACCTGAAAAGCAGGGGTGAGCCTCGTGTCACTGGCTCAGTAGGGGCCACGCGGATCCCCACTGAAAAACACGTAGTAACACGGAACAACAGGAACAGCAGCGAGAAACAACACTAGAAAGTTGTAAAAGAATGGGAAGCAGGAGTAGGGAACAGGTAAGGACGAGGGGAATAACCCGAACAGACAAGCAGGCACATAAAGGGGAAGAGGAGTAGGGAGCAGCAAGGATAAGGGGAAAAAAAAGGAAAGCCGTAAATCTATATACGCAGAAAGTAAACAGCTAACCAACTATCAAACGCCAAGCTCAAACAAAACACTGTGCTGAAAATAAATCTAGCTCACTGCTCCCAAGTGACAGGAGAAGTCTACTCGCGTAGAACAAAGAGAGTCCACCAGAAGGAAGAGACTAGATACATCCCAGACGACTTACTCTGCAGCCTCTGCAACTCACGTGTCTCGAGTCTACACGGAGAGGCGTAAGAAAACCAGTACCGAACCGAGTAACTAGTCAGAGCGACACTCGTCAGTGCCAGTCCCTGTCTCTGACCACATATGCACACACTGACTCTTGCTTGAGCCAGGTCCTCCAGCTAGTTTTCCCCCTCCGTAGGACGCTACGGCCAAGCTGGGGGCCCACGGAAACTAGCTTACAAACTGTTGATCGGGATACCCTACCACCCCTCCCAGGTGGGTCGACCCGCGTCGTAGGGCTACGACTAGTGGCTCAGTCACAAGGAAAGTGAGAGAAACAGCCCTATCCGCATAACCACGCACGAATCCACGTAAACCATGTCGTTCATGACTCTACATACATGGACGGTCTTGCTCCAGCCGCCTAAACATAAACGGTCCTCCACTGGCCGCCCAGGGAGTTAAACGGTCTTCCCATGGCCGCGCCACTGGGATAAACGGTCATTACTCCGATCGCACAAATCAACATATACGGTCACCACGTGGCCGCATAACACGTTGAGCGGTCGGCCTCCGGCCGCTCAAGCTGCAAACCACTTTAGCCGAAATTATAGAAAATAAATAAACCTAACCAAAAATACATATACGGTCTTGCAACAGACTGCGCACGGTAGACAGACGGTCAGGTCAAAGGCCGTTCAAACGAATCGCCATAGATGGTCAAAGGGACGTACGGTCCTGGTAGGGCCGCACAACAGAGATGAATGTTCTAGGTCTAGACCGCACAAGTCTATGAACGGTCTGGTGTTGACCGTAGGGAAACCCCTCCTAGAGGCTCCCAGGGTTGAACGGTCCACTCTATACCGCCTAAGGGATATGGACGGTCGGGCTTCTACCGCCAAAAGGGAAAATGCGGTCCAGAACTGGCCGCACAACGATGGACGGTCTCCCATCAGCCGTATTAACAGCGTGACGGTGGGTCAGGTTCGGTCTCGGCCGAAACACCGCCCGGAAGGGCCAGAACAACCAGAAAACGAAAATAAACTAATCTGCCATGCTCATGCAACGTTTCTACAGCTAATTATGCAATCAAAACTCAAAATAAGGCCCAAATCGTCAATTTTCCCAAAATCGGGTTAAAATATACTAACATGGAAAATTACACAGAAAATGAGGAAAACGCCAGCGGATGGCGATGCATGTGCTACCTGTGCATTCCTAACGAAGTAAGGATTCCGTCACCCTACCTCCACCGAAGAAACCGCGCACCGAAGCGACTAAACCACGCCGAAAACCGCCAAGAACACGAACGGCGCCTTTCTTGGAATCCACCGAGGGATCGCGTCACGCCACGCTCAAACCGCCGCTCTTCCTCGCGTCCTCGCCTCGGTCAGCTCCGCAACGGTGTGCACCCCGCGCCGAGAGACCTTGAAATGAGAGAGAACGAAGAGAGATGGTGAACGGTTGAAAATGAGGCATCTGAAAGACCTAATAAAGATCCAATAGAGATCCAGGGCATTACACTCCTAATCTCACCATCATTCTTTGACCTTTCCGAAAGTAAAACTGTTTCAACTTTAGATCAATCGATACCTCCTCCTGAAATGACATGTCCTAAGAATTGCACATTATCAAGCCAAAGCTCACATTTACTGAATTTAACATATAATTAATATTCCCTCTAAGTTCCAACACAATTATCGAATGTTCTTGATGAGAATAATACACCATCGATGAATACCACCACAAATCTGTCAAGATAGGGTTGAAAGATTTTGTTCGTCAACTCCATAAAGGCTGCTAGTGCATTCGTCAACCCCAAAAATAAGAATTCGTAATGCCCATATCTAGTTCTAAAAGCAATCTTAGATATATCCTCCGCCCTTATCCTCAACTGATGATAACCAGACCTGAGGTCAATTTTGAAAAACACCTTACCTACATGTAATTGATGAAAGAAATCATCTATTCTCAACAGTAAATATTTATTCTTTATCGTCACTTGATTTAATTTCCTGTAATCGATACACAGTCGAAGGGACCCATTTTTCTTTCTAACAAACAGCACAGATGCACCCTAAGATGATACACTAGGATGAATAAATCATATGTCTAACAATTCATGTAATTACTTCTTTAATTCTGTTGGGCCCATTCTGTATGGTGCTACTGAGATAGGTAGGGTCAATGGTAAAGTGTGCAATAACTTAAAAACGGGACAGATTCAGAGGAAATGATAGAAAGAGGAAATGTAGAGCATTGAAAGATGAACAACTTTACAGAAGAAAAGAAATTGAACTGAGGATCATAAAAGCATGTAATGGACTAAAAACTGGGCTAAACTCTCAAGAACTTACAAAAATCACAGCATACAAACTAACACCCTTAAAACTAAAACCTACGTAAAAAACCCCCTTCTAAGGCCAAGAGATCCTCCTTTTATAGCCTCCAAAACTAACCCATATTACATGTGAACACCCCATTTGGCTCTGCTATCTACGTGTGTGAACTTTGCTCTCTTTTGGCCTTGTCGACATTGCAAAGGGCTTGCTTTCTGTGCCTTTTTTTTTTGAGTTTTTTTGCGTAATGAAAATTGACATTTAGGGGCCTTAGTTGGTGATCCGGGCTGTTTCCCTCTCGACGATGAAGTTTATCCCCCATCGGAACCCCCCGAGAACCGTATATGAGAATTTCATCTCGTACGGCTCAAGCAAAAACATACAAATACTGTTTGCATTTGAAAGTTTTGAAGTTTGCGTGAAAGTGGAAGGCTGCCGACCCCGCATACGAAGACATGCAGCCGCTTCTGCCATTGCGTCCGCATGCACAAAGTCCACCCAGCGCGTTGAAGACTTCTGCGTGTCCTGTAGCACCTTGCCGACGTGAAGCACTGTGCATGCTTTTGAAGCCTTCGTGGAAGCCCATTCAGCTTGTGGAGATGAAGCCTTGTAGAGCCCCACCACATCGAAGCTTTTGTTGTTGCCCTGTTGGCTTGTTGTCATGGTGAAGCTTGTGAAGAGACAAAGTGGACCCATTTTGCATGTGTTTGTTAGAAGACCCGCCACCTTATGTTGCATGAAGTGGAGCCATGAAGCTTTTGCTGCACGTGAAGCCTTTGAAGACACTAAAGGCCCACCACGTGAAGACCTGTATGTGCATTTGTATGAAGCCTACAAGACCCTTTCTCTTCATAAAAAAGGCCACCCTAAGCCCAACCTGCAAGTAGATAGATTATATAGATAACAAATGAAACATAGTATACTTGTATATAACACATATATATCTTACATATATATGTTTCATGTATGGTACAAGTAAATATATTATGCATGTATATATAAATATCAATTGAAATCTATATGTATTTTTTTATTTTCTTTATTGAAATTATAGATACATATATATATATAAATAGATATGAATATATATATATATATATACATATAATATTCAAATATAGTATATATATATAAGTATATATCTATATTTTTTTTCTTTTCTTTTTTTTTCTATTTGTATTAAGATTGGGCTTAGTTGGCATGGATTTTTGGCTATGAGCTTTGGCCCATTTGTCTTTTTATTTGCCTGCAAATGAGAATCAAAATTTAATTAAATCAGACAAGTAAACATTTTGACTTGAAATCAAAATTAAGTGTGATAAATGCATAGTGATGCGTATTAAATCTCGTAAAAATGTGTTATATCATTAATTAACATATAAAATTACACACTTATCATAAATGCACCATGTGTGAGACGTATAGGAGTGAATAAGGTGGTCCCTCTGTTGGCAATTACCTTGGGTGCACACAGCAATACACTTGGGGGTATGGGGTGCCACTTGCGGCTGTGGTCCTATAGATGGTGAAATGCAGGATTTCTCTTGGGACAGTGGATTCACTTCCTTCCTAAAGTCAGATGTCAATTTGGTTTTGTAATTTATTATGGCTGGTGCGAATGAAGCTATTTGCAAGCATTGTGGGAGTATGTCTCGGTAGGTTGGAGGATGCTGTTCAAGCAATGTTCATGAGGGATGACAGCAATGTGCAATCAGCATTTATGCTGCTACATTTGAGACTAGCTTGGGAAAGAAAGTATTCCAATATCTTTAGGAATATTCATGGTGTTTTTTCCCCTCTTGTTAGAGGTTCAAGGAGACACAGAATGTTCAGGGCAAGAAGCCTGGACCTTGTGCACTACAGAACTCAAGCAACTGGGTGTGGAGTGTGCTAAGTTCACAGGTGTTCAAGAACTTGTGAGCAGTTTCCTCATGCTCCTCAAAAGACTAGCAAGGACGAGTTTGCAAGCTTGTGAATTCTTCCAAGTCAGAAAAGAAGCTCAGATGTTTTGGGGTTTAACATTCTCCATGCTGCAACAGTTTGTAGGATAGGGCATCCTTTTTGCATCATTGCTTCATTTTTTAGCTGCCCTGAGCTTGCTGTTGGAGAGGGGGCTGTCTTTTCTCTTGTACTTGTGGGGTTAAGGAGCAGTTGTTTAAGGTTTTTTGAGAGAGTGATCCTTATGGAATTATCTGCTGAGCACATGGTCTTTTTTCTCCGTTTACCCTTTTTATTGCCCCTGGATTGCATCAAATTGGAGCTCCTAGTCTAATTGATGGTACAACCTGACTTTTCAGAAAAGTCTAAGCTCTAGTGATGTTTGTGGGTAAGTCCCATCAACCTAATTCCACATGCTACGAATTTTTATGTTGTCACCCTGGCAGTAGCCATTGTATTTTTCACAGTATGTTTGCTTGTTGTAGCTATTGACAGTATCTTTTGGAAGTAATAAAATATAATATGGGTGGTGTGACTATCCCTAACAAGTTACGTTCATAAGCTTCTGCATATGTGGGTTTAATATGATAACTGTACTATTTTAGACTGTTTTACTAGCATTGATTACCTTATTCCAAGATATTTCCAGAACTCGTCTCTCCAGGGGCCCAACATAAATTCTAGGTTCACACTGGCAACAAGATGGAGGATGAGGACAAAGGAGGAAAAGTAGATGGAGGAGGATGAGAAGAAGAAGGAATGGGTTAGAAGAAGATGGAGTAGAAGGGGAGGAGATGATGTTTATGATGATGGAGGATGAGGAGATGATGATGATGATTGAGGGGGAGGAACAGCATTAGAGGTATCTTTTGACTTCTTCAACATCTCTCCGAAATCTTATCAGGAAGACTCAGGGTGATGGTTCTGAAGTTGCCAATGGCAGTCCTCAATCACCTATCATTAGGCATTAAATCCAAATGTTGACTCTGCCCTCCCCTCATGGCAAAGCTGTGTAACAATGGAAAAGGGTATAAACCAACATATATGCTATGCAACTAGCAGAGCTGGTACCACTAACAGAAAGGCCAAAATGCAGTCTCACTAAGAAAACTGAGCCAATTCCTGAATATTGGAAAAATTGAACATATTTGTTTCCTTCATTTTCTCACAGCTGCTGACTTTTGACTATGTCATGCTGATGTTGTAGTTGCTGGACGTATGAGATAAATGCCTGGGAAATTTGTATGTTAATGCATGTGCTTTCTGCGTGTAGCATCCCTAATATGATGCAAGATGACAATTATATTTTAAAAGAAGGGGTTATTTGTAAGCTTTATCACTTTTCCCTCTTCCTGCCGTTGCACATTGCTGACATTTATTTATTTAAAATGTGGATTTGTTCAGGATGTAACAATGAAGATCATTTCATTTTCTCAACAAGGGCCTCGCGCCATTTGCATTCTCTCTGCCAATGGCGTCATTTCAAATGTTACACTCAGGCAGCCTGATTAATCTGGGGGCACTTTAACATATGAGGTTTGAGTTATTCACTCTGCAATTGTTGTATTACACTTTCAATTGTGAATCTTCTGTGGCTTCAGGGCTGTTGCTGTACTTTCTTCTTGGTTCATTTTGCAGTAAGCATAACATTGCCATCATTTACCATACTCCTCTCTATCATTCTGTTTGAAAAAGCAGATGACAAAAAGTGTTAAACTTAAGTTCAGTGTTTCAAAAGTTGAGAACAAATATAGTGCCACCATGTTTTAAAAAAATGATATAAAATGTGATATCATAGCATTCCTCATTTGGTAAATGTATTGAATCATAAACTCTTTCAGTACATGAATATCAAAAAACTTGTAATTTATTGATATATGTATTTAATATGCCAACTAAACATCCTCATTTTGTTTAATAGAACTGTATTTCTCTGTGTTCTTTGGTTTTACTTTGCACAGCTTCATGCTGAAAAATTGAATGCTAGAGTTGACATCTTTAAATGGTCAGTGTTTCCTGTTTGTGTGATGCATAAAGCGTTAGTCTAAACGGTGGTAGACATGTTTATGCACCAGTTGCCTTTGTGGTTACTCTACTATTGCTTAAGGATTGAGTATGACAGGCACAAGGCATTCTTGTTTTATGTTCATAATATCTTGGACTGTCACTTTTCTTTTTCTTATGTTCATTTACACTCTTTTACAATTTCTTGACTTCGAACTTCGAGCATCATATGCAAGATTTTGGTTTCTGAGTTTGTTTTTCACTCATAGTTGACTTCAGTTCTACTCATTGAAGGAGAATATTGGATTTGTGAATCTCTTCTATCAAAAGGGGCTTAACTACTAAAGTAGAATCTTCATTTATGCTGGCCTGATTGCATAAATATTGCTTCTGTTTACTATTTGGGCTCTTCTTTTTTGTTTTATGTGGATGATTTTACCTACTTTCTATTTTAATATCATTTGATGAATGCAAAACATGAAATGCAATAACCATCTTCGATAGGCACTTGCATGCTGTTCTGAGATACCCACCGACGTAGACATGAATGCAATTAGCATTACGTTAAGTAGGTATAAGGTATCAGTCAGTAATAATCAACCTGTGGTAAGCTAAGGCACTGAATCCATTATCATGCAGTTTGTACTTGGTTTTCTGTTTCTGTTTTGCTTAAGTTCATTGGTTTTTTGTTTCCATTTTGCTTAACCTCTTTTGATTCATTCCTCTTCATGACTGGTGTCGATGTTATAACTCGGTGCCTTAATTCTTCTTAGAAGGCTTTGGCCAAATAACAAGATTACTCATTTTGAATATTTGATCATGCATTCTGAAAAAATATGTATGTTTCTCCTTTCTGTAGCCAGCATATCTTCCAAAGATAACTCTCCTCGGGCTTATCTTGATATGCATTTTTCATCTATCTTAATCATTGGATAAACTAATTTTCAGATGAGATAAATGTTTATTTAGATGTTGGTTACATTCATGTTCTTTAATCTCATGCAAGCATCTACTTTGTTGATGGAAGCATAACATGGCATGAAATTCAAGATCAGCCAATCAGATCCAGATCAGCAAGTTCAGGGAATTCAACATTGGGGCAGCCATAGCTAATACAAAATTGGCAGAGAAATCCCAGGATGAACTGGGTTTGGATGGAGACTGTAGGGTTGGACCAAAATTGACTGATAACAGCCCAGTTTCTACTTCATTAGGGGAAAATCCCTCTTAGTCCAACAGTGCCTGTCCTTTGACTGATCCAGTTTAAAATACCATGTCATATGGTGCATTGATTATGTAAATGATTCATGGTTTTTCTCACTTAAACCATCTATCTTTTAGAGCATCCCAAACACTTTCTCCTGTGAAATTGAATAGGATGGCTAGTGTACCTTTCAAATTGGTTACCTACTATTTGCACATTGAAGATGCTAATCCTCAGTTTGCATTGGCTGCTAAATATGTTAAGAATCTCTTTGAAAATAGTTTATCAGTGTGCTTTGATAATTAATAGATCAGTTTATTGACGTAGCTTGTGTTGACTCATATGGGGCTTTTCAATGTCTTGTATCATCTTCTGACTCAGAAGTTGAAAATTAAGTAGAATATTGGCTTTATCTGATGCTGTACAACCATGCCATGTGATTCAATTAAGTTGTTTTCTTGGCAAAAGCTGTTTAATCCCGTATCAGGTATTCACAAGCCATTCTGTGCCTACATTGGCTTTGGGTCTCCCCCCCACACATAGCATGTTCTCATCAGAGCCATATGTATGTAGTCTAACCTTCTCAGGGTGCCCCCTCCAAAATTTACCTTCCAAAAAGTTTTGAAAAGACAGGCTTAGTAATGAAAGATTGCACATGGTATTTAATCCTTCAAAGTTCAAGCCCATGACTGAGGCACAGCCTCTTTACTATGGTTGGCAATTAATGCAGGGGTGAGACAGTCTATCTCAGATTTCTTTCATTTCTCATGTGTCACTTTTCTGAGACACAATAGCATATCTATCATTTAGACACCATATGGTTCTAAGGAATTCTGGTGGGCTGGGGTATGATAGTTATTGTCAAGAATGTGTTATTTATCTTATTCCTAAGGCACAAGTTACCAAGTGTACATGTACATATGGAGCATTGCTCCCCACAGAATAGAAATACATTTTTGAACCTTATTTTTTTCCTCCGACATGGTATCAGAGCGGGGCAGGTAACAACCCGCGCTCCGTTCGTCTTACTCCCGCAGCCGCCGCCCCTCTTCCCCACCGTACCGCGGCCACCCACTGCCCCCTCCCTTCCTCTTCCTCCCTCTGCCGCTGCCTTTCCTTCCTGGTAGCCGAAGCACCTCCTGCACCATTCCACCGACAGCTCCTCTGCATCGTCGTGGGAGCCCCCCCCCCCCTTCGGCCGGCCTCGCCAGAGGGAGCGCAAAGGGAGGAGCTATGGCGGACGAGACGGCTGCGGCGGAGGCCTTCCCCATTCCCGTCGCCGGCTGCCCCCTTCGATCTCTTCCTTCCCGGTCTCCGAGCACCGTCTAGGGCCGCTCGCGGCAGGGACAACGCTTACCGCTGGCTGCCCCTCCCTCTGACATGGTGCACATCCGTCTCTCACCGTGGGGTTCACCTCAGCTGCTGCGATGGCTTCCACTTCCTCCGCCTCGATGCACGGACGACCCCTCCGGCTATTGGAACGACCGTCAAGTTGAACGGCTCCAACTATCTTCTATGGTCGCGTGCATTCCGATTTTTATGTGGCTCTCAACGGAAGCTTTCTCATCTGGATTCTCCTCCGATCGACAAGACGGATGAAGCCAAGTTTGCATCGTGGCAGTCCGATGATTATTTTGTCATGACTCTACTCCTCAATAGTATGGAGCCTCATGTGAGTTCTAATGTCGTCTTCCTTAGTACTGCAAAGGAAATGTGGGATGCTCTGCGGGAAATGTATTCTGATGCAAAGAATGTCTCCCGGGTGTATTCTCTGTACGAAGAAATTTTCTCCCTCAAGCAAGACAGTCGCTCTATTCATGATTATTTTGCTACTCTGAAGGGTAAGTGGGATGAGTTACAGGTGTATCATCCCCTCACTGCTGATGTGACCACTCTGAAGAAGCAACGCGAGGAATTCTTAGTCGTCAAATTTCTATCCGGGTTGGATGACTCCCTCAACCACGTTCGTTCTCATCTCCTCTCGGACGACGTGGTTCCCTCTCTGGCGAATGCTATGTCTCATGTGCTTCGAGTCAGTTCCTCCACCTCTACTGTTGAGACTAATCTTGTTGAGCACTCGGCCAATGTTGTTGTTCGTAGTCGCGGTCGAGGGCGTGGTCGTGGCCGAAACTCCTATCCCCCGTGTATTCACTGTGGCCGCCAAAATCATATCCCTGAGTGTTGCTGGGCAAAGTTTGGTCGTCCGGACACAGCTAAACTTGCGGCTACTCCACCTCCACCGACTTCGGATACTATGGTGACTCCATCTACTCCACTGCAGGACCTCCCGACGGATGCTACCGTTACTCTGCCCAAGGCCGACTATGAGCGCCTTCTCTAGCAGCACTCGTTCCATGCCATTCCTTCCACTTCAGGTAGTGCGTTTGCCGTCTCTCATGGTTTGCCCTGGATCATTGATTCTGGGGCCTCTAGCCACATGTCAGGTAATCGTTTATCTTTTTCGTCTTTACGCCTTACATCCTCCTTTCCACCGGTATCTCTTGCCGATGGGTCTCCATCTCCTGTCCTTGGTGTTGGCACTGTTCGTATATCTCCCACTCTTACCCTTTCTAATGTGTTATATGTTCCTAAGTTCCCTGTCAATCTTCTTTCTACCAATTGTCTTACTCGTGATTCTCACTGTTTTGTTACCTTCTTTCCCTCCTATTGTGTCTTTCAAGATCTTCGAACGAAGGCGACGATTGGTGGCGAGCGTGAGTCTAGTGGCTTGTACTACTTCACCGACCGACCGTCTGCTTCTTGTTCTTCGACTTTTGTTGTAGATTCTCCGTACCATTGGCATTGTCGTCTCGGTCATCCAACTCCCTCGAAGCTTCGTCCGTTTGTTTCAATTCCTTCCACCTTTTCTCACTTTCAATGTGATGCTTGTGAGCTTGGAAAGCATCATCGGGTGGTTTTCCCTCCTAGTGAAAGTAAACGGAGTGTCTCTTCTTTTGACTTAGTTCATAGTGATATATGGGGTCCAAGTCCTGTTGTCACTGCTATGGGTTTTCGGTATTTTGTCACTTTTATTGATGACCACTCTCGGATGACTTGGGTGTTTCTTTTGAAGAGTCGGTCACAGATATTGCATGTATTTCAACAGTTTTTTCAAGAAATCAAGAATCAATTTTCTACTTCCATTAAAATTCTTCGTTCTGATAATGCTCAAGAATATTTGTCTTCACAGTTTAATGAGTTCTGCTCGGCTCATGGAATTCTTCATCAAACTTCTTGTGCTTACACCTCTCAGCAGAATGGGGTTGCTGAACGTAAAAATCGCCACCTTCTCGATGTTGCTCGGACCCTCATGTTTCACATGGCTGTTCCGAAGCAATTTTGGGGAGACACTATTCTCACGGCGTGCTACCTCATTAATCGTTTTCCCACGTCTATTCTCTCCGGGGTAAGCCCCTTCTCATGCCTCTATCCTTCTACCGACCCATTCCCTGTTCCTCCTCGGGTCTTTGGCTGCCTCTGTTTTGTTCATGCCCTTGGACCGGGTCATGATAAGCTGTCTCCCCGCGCGATTCGTGGCATCTTCCTTGGTTATTCACGCACTCAAAAAGGCTATCGTTGTTTTGACCCGGTCTCTCGGCGGGTTTTTGTTACCGCTGACGTCACGTTCTTTGAAACTATACCATATTTTTCATCGTCTACCGTGTCGTCTGCGCCTTCACTGCCTCTCCCCCCGTTGCTCCCTTCTCCGGATGATTCGACTCACACGGGTGATTCTGCTCCTGGTATGGCAGAAATTGTTCCAGCACCGTTGCAAGTCTATCAACGACGGAAAGTCTCGGTGCCACCACCTCAGCCCGCACCATTGCCGCCTTTGGGTGAAGATCCCCCACCTTCTCCTCCGGATAACTCGTTGGATCACCCTATTGCTCTCAGGAAAGGTAAACGTACTGTGCCATCACCCTCTATATTTGCTGATGATTTTGCTTGGCCATTACTTCACAAAGGTGCTAATCATCACAGTTCTCATCCTATTGCTCGTTTCGTCTCTTACGATCATCTCAGCCCGTCTTTTCGGGAATTTACTTTCTCTGTCTCGTCGACCTGCATCCCTGCTTCTTATCGGGATGCTCTTGCGCACCCTCAGTGGAAGGCTGCTATGGATGAGGAGATGTATGCGCTCCTGTCTCGTGGTACTTGGGATCTTGTCGCTCCTCCTCCAGGAGTTGTCCCTGTGGCATGTAAATGGGTATTCACTTTGAAATATCTTTTGGATGGCACTATTGATAGGTACAAAGCTCGGTTGGTGGCAAAAGGTTTTACACAAACGTACGGGGTTGATTATTTTGAAACATTCTCTCCTGTTGCCCGTATATCCTCTGTTCGTGTATTTTTTTCTGTGGCTGCCAATCTAGGTTGGCGCATATTTCAGATGGATGTCAAAAATGCCTTCCTCTATGGTGATCTGCACGAGGAAGTTTACATGGAGCAACCTCCGGGGTATGTTGCTCAGGGGGAGACACAAGTATGTAGACTTCGGAAGGCGATTTATGGCCTCAAGCAAAATCCACGGGCCTGGTTTGAAAAATTCAGCAAGATAGCCTCAGCCATTGGTCTTGTTCGTAGTCAAGCCGACCATTCGGTGTTCATCCGGAAAAGCTCTACAGGGATTGTTGTCCTTGCTGTTTATGTTGATGATATGATTTTGACTGGCAGTGATGAAGAAGGTATTACAGCTGTAAAGGAATACCTACAAAAACAGGTTGTTACGAAAGATCTTGGTCAGCCACGATATTTCCTAGGCATAGAGGTGGCATACAGCAAAGATGGAATCTCTCTTTCTCAAAGAAAATATGCATTGGATCTACTTCAAGAAACAGGTCTCATTGATTGCAAACCTGTAGATACTCCTATGGCTACTCGACCTGAATTCTGGGACCAATCTGGAGATGATTATCCTGATGCTGGCCGCTATAGACGCCTGGTTGGTAAGCTCATTTATTTGACTAACACCAGACCAGACATCACCTTTGCAGTTGGTCTGGTTAGTCAGTTCATGCAGAATCCAAAACAATGTCACTGGGAGGCTATCTTGAGAATTCTAAAATATGTAAAAGGGACTCCCGGGAAAGGCCTGCTGTACAAAAGACATGGTCACGCACGTGTCAAGGCGTATTCTGATGCAGACTATGCAGGCTCTATTTCTGACAGGAAATCCACCTCTGGATATTGTGCTTATGTTGGTGGTAACCTTGTTTCTTGGCGAAGTAAGAAGCAGGGTGTGGTTGCTCGTTCTAGTGCAGAAGCTGAGTATCGGGCAATGGCTCACACGGCCTGTGAGATGTTTCTTGGTTAACATGTCTGCTGGATTCTCTGCACCAAGTATTTTCTCCAGCAGCAAAACATCATCTTCAAGCAAACCACGAATGAAGTGATACTTCAGTTGTATGTGCTTAGTCCTTGCATGAAAGACTGGGTTCTTGGCAAGGTGAATTGCACTTTGACTGTCACAAAACAGCACACTATTGCTTTATTCCTTGCCCAACTCCTTCAGAAAATTTTTCAGCCATACCATCTCTTTGCTAGCTTCAGAGATAGCAACATACTCTGCTTCTGTTGTTGAGAGAGCAACAACCTTCTGAAGTTTTGAAACCCAACTCACTACAGTGCCACCCAAGGTGTAAACATAGCCAGTGGTACTTCTTATGGTGTCCAGATCACCACCAAGATCTGAATCAACAAAACCTTGTAGAATAACATCACTTTTCCTGAAACAAAGTGATTTGCCTGAGGTGCCTTTTAGGTATCTCAGAATCCATTTCACTGCCTCCCAGTGTTGCTTGCCCGGATCTGCCATATGTCTGCACACAACTCCCACTGCATGTGCTATATCCGGCCTAGTACAAATCATGGCATACATCAGACTTCCTACAGCTGATGCATAAGGAATTTTCTTCATGGACTCTCGCTCTTCAGCAGACTTTGGTGACTGCTCTTTAGACAACTTGAAGTGACTTGCCAAAGAAGTGCTAACTGATTTTGCATCCTGCATGTTGAATCTGCTCAACACCTTCTGGATGTAACCTTCTTGAGATAGCTTCACAGTGCCAACTGTTCTATCCCTCACAATTCTCATCCCAAGAATTTGCTTTGCTGCTCCTAAGTCCTTCATAGCAAATTCCTTTGATAATTATATTTTCAGATTGTTAATCTCTGTCATACTTGATCCTGCTATAAGCATATCATCCACGTACAACAACAATATGATATAACAATTATCAAACTTCTTAAGATAACAACAATGGTCCATATTGCACATAATGAAATCATTGTTACATATGAATCCATCAAACTTCTTGTACCACTGTCTGGGGGCTTGTTTCAGACCATACAAACTTTTCTTAAGCTTGCATACAGGGTTTTCTTTGCTTGGGACTGAAAACCCTTCTGGTTGCAACATGTAGATGTCTTCCTCCAAGTCACCATAGAGAAAAACTGTCTTCACATCTAGTTGCTCTAAATGTAAGTTCTCAGCAGCAACAATGCTCAACACCAATCTAATAGTGGTTAGTTTCACAACTGGAGAAAAGATCTCAGTGTAGTCTATACCTTCCTTTTGCTGGAAGCCCTTCACTACCAACCTTGCTTTGTACCTCTGTAAACCCACTTGTTGTGCAATGCCTTCTTGTTCTTAGGGAGTTTAGTTAGCTCCCAAGTCTGGTTCTTTTGCAATGAGTTCATCTCATCTTCCATGACTAACTCTCACTTAACAGAATCTGTAACCTGCATTGCTTCATCATAACACTCGGGTTCACCTTCGTCAGTTAACAGTAGGTAATGCAAAGATGAAGAATACCTTTGTGTAGGCCTAGGTATTCTTGTAGATCTTCTCAGTTGTACCGGTGTATAAGGTTATACTTCTATTTCAGATACATCTTGTATCTTATCATTCACATCATCTTGTGAAATTTCTTCTAGCTCAACTGTCCACCATTCTCATTTTGTTTCCCTGCACTGTCAGATTCTACAACAACATTGTCTTTGTACAAGACATTTTCATTGAATATAACATTTTTTCTTCTTAGAATTTTTCGATTTTGATCATCCCAAAATCGATATCCAAACTCATCAGAACCATATCCAATGAAAAAACACTTTATAGACTTAGCATCTGGCTTATCCCTGTCATTAGAATCTACATGCACATATGAAACACAACCAAAGACTCTCAAGTGTGAAAGATTTACCTCTTTCCCTGTCCAGGCCTCCTCTAGAATTTCACCATCCAAAGGGACAGATGGTCCTCGGTTTATCAAGAAAGCTGATGTGTTAATTGCATCTGCCCAAAATGTTTTAGGCAGTCCAGCATGCATCCTCATGCTTCTAGCCCGTTCATTCAAGGTTCTATTCATGCGCTCGGCAACTCCATTCTGCTGTGGTGTTCTTGGAACAGTTCTTTCCATCCTAATACCACTAGCTGCACAAAAGTCTTTGAATTCCTTGTTGTCATATTCTCCACCATTGTCTGATCTCAGACACTTCACCTTCAAACCTGTCTCATTCTCTACAAGGGTCTTCCAATTTTTGAAGGTAACAAATACATCAGATTTCCTTTTCAAAAAATAAACCCATACCTTGCGAGTAGAGTCATCAATGAAAGTGACATAGTAGAGTGAGCCTCCGAGAGATGGTACTGGTGAAGGACCCCATACATATGTATGTACAAGCTCTAGCTTCTGTGTCTTCAAAGTTCTTACAGTCTTTGAGAATGTAACCTTCTTTTGCTTCCCAAAAATACAGTCTTCGCAAAGACCAACTTCCACAGATTTCAAGCCAGACAATTTGCCTTTTGACAGCAGTACCTTCATCCCTTTCTCACTCATGTGACCAAGCCTGCAGTGCCATATGTTGGAGTCAACTCCTGAATTTGCCACTGCCACTATATCTTTGTTGTTGCTAGTCATGTAGAGAGTACCCATCTTGTTGCCTCGTGCTATAATCATAGCACCTTTGGTGATCTTCCAAGATCCACCCACAAAGGTTGTGACATAACCTTCATCATCAAGCTGTCCAACAGATATCAAGTTCCTCTTCAAGCCAGGTATATGCCTTACATTCTTTAACTTCCACAAAGTGCCATTTGTGGTCCTTACATTGACATCACCCTTCCCCACAATATCTAAAGGCTCATCATCAGCAAGATAAACCTTTCCAAAGTTTCCAGCAACATAATTTTGCATACTTTCTTTATGTAAGGTAGAGTGAAATGACGCACCTGAGTCAAGAATCCATGACTCTAAAAGAGTGTCAACACAAAGAACTAAAGCATCTTGAACTTGCTCTGCTGCAGTTGCATTGGCGGACTCTTCATTATGGTTTTTGTTCTTTGGAGCCTTGCAATCTTTCTTTAAGTGCCCCTTTTTACCACAATTCCAGCACCCATCACCACCAAACTTTGATTGACCTTTCTTCTTGGACCTAGATCTGCTCCTATTTTGACCCCGCTGTTTTGTTCTTCCCCTGCTCTCTGTATTCAAGGCAGAACCTGAGACTTCACCTGATTCCCTTCTGCGAATATCTTCGCTTAGAATCAAGTCTCGAACCTCATTGAGCTTCAATTTATTTGAACCGGAAGAGCTACTTACAGCCGTCACAGTTGCACCCCAACTTTCAGGTAAGGAGGATAAAAGAATCAATGCCCTAATCTCATCATCAAAGTTTATTTCTACAGAACTCAACTGAGTTGTAATCACATTGAATTCATTGATGTGGTCTGTAACAGAAGCACCTTCGGCCATCTTCAGATTAAATAAACGACGCATCAAATATATCTTGTTTGAAGCCGATGGCTTTTCATGCATATTTGATAGTGCCTTCATCAATCCTGCCGTGGTCTTCTCGTTCACGATGTTGAAGGCGACGTTTCTGGCCAACGTCAAGCGAACAACTCCGAGTGCTTGTCTGTCTAGTAGATCCCAATCTTCTTTCTTCATCCCTGCCGGCATCGTTCCAAGAAGCGGCTCATGCAGCTTCTTCTGATACAAGTAGTCTTCGATTTGTATCTTCCAGAAACTGAAGTCCTTGTCATCAAACTTGTCGATCCTCACCTTTCCTTCATCCGCCGCCATTACTCCCACTGTTTTCCTCGAACCAGAACAAGACTCTGATACCAGTTGTTGGGAGTATAGAGTACCCAGACGAGGAGGACAACCAGCAGAGGAGGAAGAAGAAAGGAGAGAAGAGAAATCAAACCACAAGAACACACAGAGATTTTTACGTGGTTCGGAGGCAAGATGCCTTCGTACGTCCACAGCCGCAGCAGTAATCCACTAAGATAATCACAGACCAGAGTTACAATACAATGAGAGAGCCCACCCTTTTATACTAGGAGATTAGGGCGTCATTAGTCAGGACATTAAGGACAATAATGCCCCTGTTAAATAGAAATCCTCTTCCGGGATACATCAGACGCGCATGCTCGCCTGTCCCCCCGGATGCTCTCCTGAGACCGAGTATGCCCTCCAGCGACTGCAGATGCTCCCCCACCACCAGTCAAGTTAATGCATTGCCAAGACAAGTGTCGACACTTCTTCATGCAGGTCAGCCTGCTCCAAGTGACATCAAAATGCCTTGAGCCCGTAATGCATGCTCCCCTGACATTGAGGATGCTCCCCTGGAGTAGCGATTGCTCCCCAGAGACAGCATGTGCTTCCCTGCTAGAACCCAGACAGCATATGCTCCCCTGGAGCAGCGATTGCTCCCCTGGCACTGAAGGATGCTCCCCTGACGCATGCAGTGGAATGCTCCCCTGAAGCAGTGGATGCGCTCCTGAGGCAGAGTGTGATCCCGTGCAGAGGCGCACGATGAAGAGTTCTGACTCCACACTCTAACAGTTACTGCCTTCTTTATTAATAAGTCCATATACGTGATGTCGACAAACTTTAGGTTATTGTTTTTTATCTATAATGAGGTACACTCACAGAGGTTGTAAATGCGCCATAAACTGAACATTTGAGTTTTGTTCTTTATTTGGTCTAAATGTCCATGTATGTCTCTCCATTTATATGCTTTGGCATCTGCCATATCAAATTTTAATCTCGTGAATAAGCTACAGTAGAGTCTCTAAGTCCTTTTCTTTTCTTTTTATTTGATCCTAGTGGCAATTAATGTCCATCTGGTAGATACTGTTGCCATTGCATGGATTGCATATTCAGAAGTCATTTGTAAGAAATTATGTATTGTATCTATTCCCCATTGTTTTCAATGTTTTAGTATTTTCTTTTGGTCTTTGGTAACATTTCTCTAGATACTTGTTATAATTGTCTGATTTTGTTGATTAATTATAACATGGAGCTTCCCTCTCCATCATTCAGTCTTTCTTACACCAACAAATTCCCCCTAACTTCCAGTTAACTGGTCTTTGTAGGGTCGGTTTGAGTTGCTTTCCTTATCTGGATCATTCATGCCAACAGAGACTGGAGGAACAAGGAGCCGTTCTGGTGGGATGAGTGTGTCTTTAGCTAGCCCAGATGGTCGTGTTGTTGGCGGCGGTGTTGCTGGTCTACTGGTGGCTGCTAGCCCCGTCCAGGTTGTTCATTCCAATCCATTATTCATCTTTTTTTTTGGTCCATTTCTTTTTTTCTTTTTCTTTTTATTCTGCAATTTGCTGCTTTGCAAGGTGCCTTTAGCATCTAACGGTTTTCTTAGTGTGGAAGGCTCTTCCTTATCTTTTCTCTTGGAGAAATGTCATGGATCCAGTATACCCTGCTTTCTTAAAAGACTTAGAACTGTTGTGATTTAGTTTATTGATTTGTCATGTACATTTTGCTACAAAACCTAGGGCATCCTGGACATTGCTATTTCACAAACATTGAACATTGATTGTACAATTTCAGAAAGTTCTAATCTTAGGCACCACCTGTGTAAATTATTTGTCCACCATGTTTTTAGAGGGGCTTCCATCTGCAGACATGAAAGCATCACCTGTTTTCTGTTATTTACTTCCCATCAATTCTTTTTATGTTGCACAAGCTCAAAGCACATTTCCTTTTGTTTATTCCCTTTTTTTTTGTTTACATAATGTGCTTAAGTAAAAAAGGATCATGGTTGTAACTTGTAAGATCGGATGCTAGAGACATATGAAACTACTGGATTCGGAAATAATAACCTCCATATTATGGTTTAAAATTTGAAAAACATAGCGAATAAGTCAACTACCTTGAGTGGCATCACAAATCTTATAAAAATTTATTTTGGAAGGTGGCCATAAGGCCACATTTCATTGAGAACAAGGAAATGAGGTACAGATAATAGAAATTAAAAGAGACAAGAAAAGAGGGATACTTCTGTCAAGATGATAGAATCCCAAAACCCTTCCCCAGAGGGCAAAAGCCTCTCAAAATCAAGGATCACCGCCACCCCCAGCGCCCCCAACCCCCCTTTTATACAATAGATTGGACTGTTTCTAGATCCCTGAACACTGAAGTCCCAATCATGAAGATACTTAATACAATCCTTGATAATGATGCATTACATTTTATTGGCGAAAAGCTCAGCTGTCACCCTTTTCATGGTAAATAAAACTGTTAACGTCTACTTGATGTATGACTATGAAACATAAAGCTTATGAGTCATACTATGAAACTTTGGGAAAGAGTAATTGAAAAACGCCTCCGATGTATGACTATTGTATCGGAAAATCAGTTTGATTTTATGTCAAATAGATCTACTACAGAAGCTGTTTTCTTACTACGGCAGCTAATGGAGAAGTATAGAGAGATGAGAAAAGATTTGTATATAATTTTTCTTGATTTAGAGAAGGCGTACGATCGAGTACTGAGAGAATTGATTTGGTGGACATTAAGAAAGAAAGGAATCTCTCAAGGATATGTTGATTTGATTAAAGATATGTACGGCGGTGCTATTACTAGTGTTCGAACTATTGCTGGGGAGACTGGTGAATTTCCCGTTTCTATAGATTTGCATCAAGGTTCTGCACTAAGTCCGTATCTCTTTGCCTTAGTTATGGATGAAGTAACTAAACAATTGCATGAGGATATCCCTTAGTGTATGCTATTTGCAGACGATATTGTTTTAATTGATGAGAGTATTGATGCTCTAAATGCTAAGTTAGAGCGTTGGAGACTTGCCTTGGAGTCTAAAGATTTTAAAATTAGTAGGAGTAAGTCAGAGTTTATGCACTGTAATTTTAGTAATGGGAGAGTGGTTCAGAAAGACATGGTTCTAATTGATGGACATAATATTCCGAAGAGTAGTAGCTTTCGATATTTAGGATCTATCATACAAGAGAATGGGGAGATTTATGATGACGTTACACATAGGATTAAGGCAGGCTGGTTAAGATGGAGAAGTACATCAGGTGTCTTTTGTGATCGTCGTATGCCTGTGAAACTCAAAGGGAGGTTTTATAGAACGGCTGTGAGACCTGCTTTGTTATATGGTACCGAGTGTTGGACAGTACGAAAGGAACACATCCACAAAATGTGTGTAGCAGAGATGATGATGTTGAGATGGATGTGTGGCAAGAGTAAGAAAGACAAGATTAGGAATGAGTGCATCCGTAAGGACTTAGGGATAGCTCCAATTGATAGCAAAATGAGAGAAAATAGACTCAGGTGGTTTGGACATGTGTTTCGTCGCCCTAACTCAACGCCGGTTAAAAGATGTGACCAAATCTTAGTGGATGTTAGTAAAAGAGCTCGAGGAAGGCCTAAAATGAGATGGTGCGATGTTATTAGGAAGGACATTAGTTCCTTGAGTTTAAATATGAATATTGTACTTGATAGAAATCTTTGGCGGAACAGGATTCATGTAGCCGACCCTAATTAATTGGGATAAGGCTCTGATGATGATGATGATGATGAACGTCTACTTGATGACCTCCAAGATGCAGTTGTAGTTCCATCTGCAATTTTTCATAGAAACAAGATTTCTATGATGAAGCCTGATATTTTATAGGAATTGAACGGGAACACTCCTGAGTGGCTTTCACTTTCCTCAGAAACTGGACTGCTCAGAAATGGTGTCTAGGAACCTGAGGAAATCCCCCTCACCACAGAGGAGGTGGCACTCCAGGTGGAGGTTGTTAGAAAAGGCAGAAACTTCTGCTGGATATATCAGCCTCCACGGTGGTACTTTTGGGGTGATTCTGCGATAAGAATACTAAAACTGGATGTCAGTTGCCTCCTTGACGTGTGGCATCTTGTAAACATCCCCAAAAGTGCCATCATTATAGACACATTTACTGTGACTCTTGCCTGCCTGCCTAAGCAGGAGGCACTGCCTGGGTGCTTTTTGATCTTCTTCAATATTCTGTAAGATTTTTATACATGCTTGATCTGACTAAATGTATTCTTAGTATCATAGGCATCTGTTGATGTGATTATACAGGCATCATTGTGGAAAATATTTTAGAAGTTATTTTCACTTTTCAAAGACAAAAATAGAGAGAACTCAGAACTGCATGAGGAACAAACTGAACAGGTGAAGTGCTCGAAAAAGAACTGGGGTGACGAGGCATCCGGCCTATCCATGGACTCTGCTGTTGGTGTTTAAAATAGTGCATATATGCAAATCATTTTTCATTCAGACTTCACTGAGTCTGTCTTCATATTTTGATAACATAATTTATGTTTGAAAATTACAGGCCTTATGTCAGTCCCCTCTCTCTTTTTCATTCCTTCATAAGCCTTTGATGTAAGTGGCAGTACACAGTTATACATCTCTTCTAATATTCAAATATGATGCAGGTGGTGGTAGGCAGTTTCATGCCAAATTACCAGATGGAGCAGAAAACCAAAAGGCTTAGAGTAGAGCCTGCAGTGGTTTCTACTCCAACAGCCGCAGTGCCATTTTCCAGCTCAGACATGGACGAGGCATATTCCACCGGGCAAGGGCAGCCGAGTTCAATCCCGAAGGCTAACCAGACAGCTTCGTCTTCCTTCCGAGGGGAGAACTGGAGCTCCTCTCAGCAATCGGTCCCGGAGTCGCGTAACTCCCTAGCTGATATTAATGTGTCATTGCCTGAAAGGTGATGTTCGCATTTGGGCGAGCACCTTGCATTGCCTGTGCAGGTGTTCCTACGATTGACTGGCATGTAGGAGTACTCTCTAGTCAGGTGCAGCTGCTATATATACTAGGTGCTTGCTTACGGTTGGGTCTTTCTAACAGCCTCTGTAGCGTACTTTTCGAGGGTTTTGGTTGGTAATTGAGTAGCTGATGAAGCTTTCAACAGCAATCTCGACTCCACACTGGGTAATGCACTCCAGAATTCTCTCCAAGATCTGCAATTGTTGGGAACTGTAACTTTCTTTCACTGTTGTGTGCTTTAGCTTTCATTTTGTTCCATTTTTACTTCCGACATGTAGAACATGGTTTTCCACACTGATGAGTAAGCTTCTTGATTTTAAAATTTTGTTAACCTCTGTGAAAGGTGTATGATTTCATCTCTTTTACGCCATATTTGGATCGCTCAAGCCTCTCTTTAAGTGTTTTGTGCGGCATGAAAACTGCGTGCTGAATTGGTGGCGAACTTTTGATTTTTAGAACCTTGGAATAGGTGTGCTGCAAACGAATCCGTTTGCTTCGAGGGCACATCTGGGTGCATACTGCATGGTGGGGTTGTCATCTGAAATTGACATGCGGCGGTAGTATATAAAACATATAACTGGTACTCACCAGAGATGATAGGACGATGGTTTCAGAAATACTACCTTCCCAATCCTTAATCGTTAAATTGACCACTTGAGAATTTGTCTGCTTTCTTGTTCATTAAGCTTGTTGGCTCGAAAATTGCGTCCAAAAACTGACGAAATCTGTTAACCTTCTTTAAGAATGACGAGGTTGATATTATCCGGACCGGATCTACTCAAAAATTGTCCGACTCGCTAAAGATCAACCTTAACCCCACACCCCGACCGGGGGTATAAGCAAGAGCCAACAAGAGGAGCATTGTGAAAAATACAGACGAATGACAACGTTCACCAAGGGAAACCAACCATTTTCTCTCTAGTTGGGTGCTGAACTCATTGCTCCATTTTCTAACTATGATCTTAATGTACTATTGTCAACACAGTATCTGAACTCATAGGAAATACAAAAAGAAAGAACGCTACGGTTGACCTTCACAGGGACATCCTTCCAATATTGTGCCACTCTTCTGCCGACGCTATGCCGAGCAGAGAAAAACCGCATTGCCCTCCAAAGTTGATAGCAACTGCAGACGACAGAATGTTTGAGATTAGCAAGCATGTTAATGGCAAAGTTGGCGACTCACTGTAAACAGAATCTTACCGTCACTTGGGTAAGAGCCACGACTACTTAACCAAGACCTGTACCAGTCTGCTCTTTACGAGGTGCATCGGCTTTAATCCTCGCAGGTCTGAGGATACGATCAATGAGCCCGTAGTCGATGGCTTGTTGAGCAGTAAAACGTTTTATTCGCCTCAAGTCCTTGTAGATCTGCAAATTCCCAAAGACACCGATGAATAAGAAAACTGCCAACAACATATGTTTTCCCTGCAACGTGATTCCCTGGCCGAGGATTTTACCATGAACCTAGAGTCAAATATGGGGAACGCACCAAGCGTTGCACATGGATGACAAGGTAAAAGGGAAGCGATAATCTTATCTATCTTATGAAATGTTGCTCTCAACCCTTGTAGATTTCTATAGCCACTTCGATACAAAAAAGTGGTGAAGCGGCATGTCATCTCAGCAGACGATGAAAATAATCAGCCTGCTCATCAACCTTGTGGAGGCACAAAGGAAGAACGTGGGGGATGGGGGGAAAGCAAGCACCATTTTGAGATGGGAAGAGGAAGAAAAAGGTCA
The DNA here is from genome assembly GCA_022559845.1 of Amorphophallus konjac. Classification (NCBI taxonomy): domain Eukaryota; kingdom Viridiplantae; phylum Streptophyta; class Magnoliopsida; order Alismatales; family Araceae; genus Amorphophallus; species Amorphophallus konjac. The sequence continues at coordinate 3,140,428 of CM040127.1, forward strand.
ACATCAATAGGAACATTGTGAGAAGAGTCATATCACAAGTCTTTCCCTGAAAAATGTCAAGAATAAATCAAAATTGCCCATCGCCTGCTTCAAAATCTTTCTTCACTAGATAGCATTTCATGACCAACCAAGATGCAGCAAAGTTCCAACTCAACAGGCTAAAAACGTCATTAAGCTCATAAGAAAAAAAACACCATCAAGTTTTAATCATCAATAGCTGAATTAAATAACGTGCCACAATCAGGCAAGTGTACTCCCACATTACAAAGAAAATTCTTGGTTAAGAATACAATGAAAATTTTTTGAAAGTGAAAATACAATGAAAATACTTTGTTGAGAATGTGATTGCAGAGCGTTTATCAAAATCTCTAAAATATGATGACAGTCCTTTCAAAGTGGGGTAAGAAACCATGTGAAAAAACAGAAAGCTGAAAATTTTATGAATAGAAATCCCACTCACCTAAAACTGATTGACAATGGAGTAGTTAAACTATCAATTAAATACCTTTTGATACCTTTCACATGTTTCTTTCCTTACGTTCTCTTTTGAAGAAGGTGAAGCACCTCTCGCACCACAAACCATAATAGTGAAAACAAAATGTACGGCAAGGTCATATTGGGAAATATTTAATCACAAATAAGAAACTAGTGTAGTAAAACATCAGGGTAGCTAGATCAGGGACGCAGAAATTCATTTAGTAGCCAAAGCAAAAAATAATAATCATCTCAATGCAGCAAGCAAACATACTTTTTCAACAGGTTGGCCTGTTTTTTTAGCCAATTCGGTGAATAGATAGTCCCTGATTCTTAGAAGCTCATTTGCTTCATTTTGAATATCATCCGCCTGTAAGAAGTTTTGACAACTTCAGCCTAATATGAAAACAATGACGTGCAGTCTAATGTAATAGACACATCAAGCAAGGACAATAAGCTTCCAAACCTGGCCACGAGCTGCCCCAGCAGGAGATTGAAGTGCAATTCTTGAAAGAGGCATGCCAACACGGCTACCCTTAAAGGCCATAAAATAACAGTCAACACCAAGTGAAAGTGACGAGTCACAGAGAAGATAAAAGTCAAAACAAGCAAAAGATATAAGCAACAATAAAATGAAATTATAACAAGGTCCAAAATATCAAACCTTTTCTCCAGCAGCAAGAAGAAAAGCAGCCAAATTATAGGCATAACCCATGCAGTTAGTGCCAACAGGACTTTTCAGGCTTTGCATGGTGTCATAAACAGCCATACTTGGAGTGAGCTGTGCACGGTATATAAATCAAGTCAGAGAAAAGAAGAAGAGACACATATGAGGCATGTTTCATGCTACAGATGGAAATGAACATGCAACCTATAATTTCAAAAAGTTCTAGTTTCGCCACACTTAACCAAACTATAGGTTTGTTGATATGTATATACCTGTGATTTAACAGTCCGATATGCCAAATTTACTCGGCTAAGTTTTACTATGATGTTGTTCCAAATATAACATATATGCAGACTGACATCACAGCCTCCCCTAGTTTAATCCAGGACTTCATCATGGATAAGGATAGCACACGAAGGATCTCCAAGTTCATGCCATGTTGTTTATGGACAGGAATTACCTTGGAACAGAGTATTAGTATCTTTAGTTAAAGAATTTGAATATGACCTTATGTGTATCTCTTCAGATGATCGAAGGGGGGTAAAAGAAAGGAAAGAGCTGGTTAGATACAGTGGAAGCATGTTTGCTGCTAATCCTCGCCAAAACTGCCATACCAACATGTCAAACTGTTGAAGTGTGAAGGTTCATGCCTGAGTATGCAGGTCCATCCTCAGTGATTACTCGTGATTCTTCAATTTCGGTCATATACAGGATCATGGTTATCAGCACCATGTCCTGGGGAAGAATATTTAGTTTGTAGAACGTTCCCCGTTTCTCTTTAAGGTAGTTCAAGAAGGACGAAACTCCCCCTCTCCCCCCCACCCCCGCCCCCGTGCCAGGAGATACCTCCCACCTCAGCAAGTGGACAGTGGGGGGATCACCACTCCCCTTGAGACTGATGCTCAGAAGAACCCTTGAAAATTAGTGCCAGTAGTTTGTAATGATACAATGTCACTGGTGATGAGAGAGGGAGAGTTGGAGAGCCCTAGAGTTGCAGCTACCCTTGAGACTGAATAGGTTCAGTAATTCCCAGCTCAAACTTCTCCCATCCAAGAATTGACATAAGCCCTTGAAATTCAAAGGCAGATTTTAAATAATGATATGATATGCACTTATCTGGTAAGCTCATTGGACATCAGGTTCTTAATAGGCTACCTCAGAAAACTTACCTGATAGGAATGTTTTCTTGAATGTGGGTGGTACCACAATTGTATTAAGTATGAAAATAAAGGGATTTACACGTACAGTCAGTGTGCTCTCAAAAGATCCCTGTACAAAAAATTAGATACCAAGGTGGTGCAGTCCTCACTAACCCCCTAACAACAGGAAAAGAGTTGTTGTGTGACATAGATTGTTTGCCCATTCCTACACTTTGTCAAAAAAACAAAAGATACAAGTCTGTCCTCAAATCTTGCTTCACTCCCTAGGGGACTCTTCGATATCGGGATAGGGTAATGTATTCGACTCAAGTTACCACTTTTCTGTGTGAGAGATGACATGGGACCCACATGCTCTCTTTCACCTATTAAACTACCCTACCTGATATCAAAGAGGCCCTAAAAGTTTTGTTATTCCCTTCTCCCCATGGAACCCATAGTGGGGCACGAAGTATGAGCCACTAAATCCAATTGTCTCCCTTAAGATTCCACCTTTTATGCCAGTTGCCAAGCATTTGTTGCACACTCTCTTGGGGTCAAATAGTGTAGTGAATCCTACTAGCAATCTTCGCCCATATCTCCCTTGTAAACGCACATTTTGTGAAGAGGTGATTCATATTTTCCTCCTCATCCCCATATAGGCTGCAAAGTGTGGGTATGTCCTGTAGGAAAGAAGCAATCCTATCACATGTGGGCAGCTGGCCATGTGATATCCTCCAGATCAGCGGCTTGACTTTGAGGGGGCTCTTGAGAGACCAGATCTGGGGGCCAGGGGGTGACGCACCCCCCCATCCGAGATGAAAGAGTAGGCCAACCTCACTAAAAAGCTGCCTTCTTCTCCCATCTCCACCACCACCACGCGTCGACCTTGTTGGGCACCGGAGTGTAGTCTAGGAGAAACAATAGGAGTCCCTCCAATTGGTCCATCTCATCTGGTTTGAGGTTCCTCCTAAAAGTTGGCACCCATCCCACCAGAAAGAACTGTATCAAAGGTGTGGGCCATCGATGCCAAAGGTGCAGCTGATATCACAAAAAGCTTCGGAAATGTTGTCTCCAGGGTGAAGTCACCACGCCATCTATCCTTCCAAAACTGACACTTCTGTCTATTGCCCAGCCGGACCTCACACTTGAATTGAGTATGTCCCTGCACTGAAGGATGCCTCTTCAGATGGGTGAAATACAGTGTGTAGATGCCGGTATCAAGTCCCAGTCCCTGGTTCTGTTGTAGTACCTCTGGTTGACCACGTGTGGCCATAGACCACTCTCAATGGTTCCAAGTTTCAATAGCCATTTGCATAGGAGGGCCAGGACATGGGAGGAGTGGTATCAAGAACATCAAAGATATCTGATAGAATGTTGACTTAAAATCTCTATCCATTGCCGAAATTGATAAGACATATACTACACAACAATATAACCCCGCACACCATCAGACACACACCTGAAGGAACAATGGCCACCATACCAAGTCCCCATTCAAACAAACCTAAACTCAACAAAGCATCCCTAGTATAAGAAAGAGGGAGAAAAAACAGCACACATGTCATGGCACACAAATAAAACCCAGGAAAAAAGGAAATTCAACTTTACACCCTCAAGAAACTCAACAGAAGCGACCAGAATTTCAACAGAAGAAACTGCCTCCAAACAAATCATCAAGAGAAGAAAGTGCCTTGATATAATCACACCAATCATCATTGACTTTGGCCATTTTCCTAGAAAAAATGGAGATCTTTCTCAACTCTTCCCTTAAAAGTAACCTTGAATGTAAAAAGATCGCAAAGAGATGAACATTTGGTAAGTGAAGAGAAGTATCAAGGTTACTTACATCTCCACCAGGTCCATTGATGTACAAATAAAGCTTTTTTGAAGATTCAATGCTGTCAAGATACAACATCGTTGCCAGGACTTGGTTGCTAAATTCCTCATCTATATGTTGCCCAATGAAGATAACACGCTCCCTGTACTGCAAATCAAGTTACACGTCACTGTTCAGTGGTGCACAATCTTAAAAACAGGGCTTTGGGCGATCAGAGGGCATTTAACATGTCACACATTTTTTTAATAATAATGCAACCTTCACCAAACTCCCAAGGCCCATACACATTCACATGCGTGCACACACCCACACCCGGGGGGGGGGGGGGGGGGGGGGGAGAGAGAGAGAGAGATATTATCTTACAAGAGCATTCCAAAGATCAACCCATTGCCAAGTTCCTTCACCAGGGGTCCTGTATGGTACTCTGGGTGTACCTATGGGCATCATATGGATGCGTGCACGTGTGGCTCTCCTATTTGAAGCCCTATGGAGCAAGTTTTCTTGTTAGTGCAACAGAACCCATACAAGCTACAAGTGCAATGAATGAAAATTTGGGAAAATGCAGGAGGGAAAACTGGAAGAATGATGATACATAAACAGTTACATATTGACTGACCTACATGAAGACACAGAACACTGCTCATCAATTTTCCTTTTTTTTAAACAAAAAAGTGGATTGCACTACAAATATTATTAAGAAAGGAGAGGCGATGCAATCAAATGAGAAGAGGAGAGGTTCCTCTTCTATTACAAAAAAAAAGTAGAATGCTCAATGTTTTATTTATCAATGATACTGTAATCACTACTTGTGTACAATGATAAGTTGGCAACTGATTCCACCATCGACAACAACTTACTAGTTGCAAAACCATATTGAATGTGCACAGATGTGTAAGATGTTTCGGAAGTGCAACATAGAGTGTTTACATCACTGATAATCATGCTGAGCACATAACAGATCACATGGTGTATGTAACAAAATGCATAAAAATTGACATGCCAATCAATATATGTTGAATCCCCTGGTAATGTTTTCAAAATGTCCATGTCTTTAAACACGGCTCAAAGAAGATCAATAAATGATGGATGAAAATAATGGGCATTATAAGATATTACATAGAACAAATCAAAATAATAGCCGACAAAATGGAGAAAATGAATAAAGTAAAGCCTTAACCACCTCTCATGTGAGGAGGGATAAAAGAAAAACAGTTGAAAGGTGACACAATTTTACTGCATTAAAAAAGAAAAAGTATAAGGTCCCAAGAGGAAATTGCAGAAGAGCCCAAGAGAAACACTAGGCAGAGTGCATCTACTAATGCAGTAGCTGCTCACATGAAATAAATAAAAATAAAAAACGGAAGGTGATAAAATGGCCACAATTCATTAAAACAAAAGCATTAGGAACAAGAAAAGAGAATACATCACCAGGACTAATCAACAGAGAATTCTACCAAAGATAGTAGAATTAATGCCCCCCACCCAGGCATACACCTTATGAGAAAAAGGACCCAATTAAAAAGGGACTTTTCTCCACTTTTTGAACACTAAAATTCCGGTCATGCAAACATTGAATACGGTACTTGATAATGATAGAGGGGTGACTAAACTCCTCTCAGAAAATTCTGTTATTTCTTTCGCTCCATTTGGGCTGCATCATAGACGGAAGGCAGTAACATCCATATTTCCTTGTCAGCATCCTCCATACAATACTTCCTCCATTCCCTCATGAGATCCTGTATGTTCTGCATATTTGTCCACTTCTATTTTCTTGAAAAGTTGGACCCATATTGTTTGTATTATTCCACGCTGGAGAAAGAGGTGATCCAAGGTTTCCCTGTAAACTGCACAAAAGTTTACTTTCTCTAATGCCTGGTCTGAATCTCCGCACTCTGTCGGCTGTTAAATCCTATTCCATGCTATTTTCCACTGAAAGATCCTTATTTTAATGGTTATTTTATGGCTCCAAACTTGTTTATACCAGACCACACTTCCAGGTAACTCCTCCAGTTAAAAAGCAGAGATAAGAGTCTGGACAATCTTCCCATGACAACAAGCCTAATTATCAAGTGAAAAGGATGGCTGATAATGCTAAAGGAATAGAGAATTCTTGCCTGAAACATCTATTTTCACTTTCCTTCCAAATTTACCAGAATATAGCAGCAGGGAAAACAAGTCAAGTTTCACTGTCCTCTGGATGAGGACTTAGATTCTTCCAAACCAGTGGCAGGTCCATTGAAGTGGGTTGCCCCGAATGCAGACCAATAGTTTTGAGGATTACAGGCCACGGCTGCAATAATAGCATAGTGAATATGAAAAAGTAGTTTCTCTCTTTAAACTTTTCTAGAGAGACTGAGATTTTGGCATCATGGTCAGTGGGGAGGGGGGTGGGGGGCCTCTCACCAGAGCTACCCTCCGACAGTGGGCCTCGCAGAACAGGGGGGAGGATCGCACTGCAGGTGCCAACGTGCTTTGGCTGTGGCAGAAGGGGCCACATTAGACGATTCTGCAGCAGCCAAGCTCCAGCTTCTGTCGTGGTGCATGGTGAATCCGGGAGTCGCTGGTCCTTCACCGACGTGGTGAGGGGTAACCTGTCATCAAAAAGACCTGCGAACAAGCGTTGGCTGGATGCAGGGGAGTTCCCAGCAGAGCTGTTGCAAGGAAGGTTCGGCTGGCTGAAAGGGTGCCTTTGTGTCACTCCAGTGGAAGGGTCCGTGAAGCTGGGGAGGTTTGGCAGTGGCTGGTGGAGTTTGCTGGTGGTGCTTGAGAGGTCTCTCGGGTGGCAAGGTCTACGTTCCTGACGGTTGGGCAGGAGGAAGACACGGTGTTGCAGATGGCTGACATCGGCTTCCTTGTGGCGAGCGGAACCCTTCTCCGCCATCGGCGGTGGTCGGAGACTAGGGGAACATTCCCCAACCCGTCGGCTAGGAGGATCAAGATCGTCATTGAGGGGGTCCCGATTTTCGTCTGTGATGAAAAAGGCATGGGCTTCTTGGTCACGGGCTTTGGGCGTGTGGAATGGGGATCTTTGGGCTTCACTCAGTTGGACTAGGAACGGTGGTCGTCACCATCGTCCAGGCAGCTGGTCCGGTGGCAATACCCGCAGTTGTCACTGTCGACCTCGACAGGGTTGTCGTCGTACTCCGAATCTGGGTGAAAGACGAACTGCAGCCACTGCCGCTAGAGCACCAAGGGAAGCATCGATAGGTTGAAGATGTACAAATGGACGTACAGACCCACCAGCGGCAGAAAATTCAAATTCAAACCACCCTCTGTCATCCGCCGAGCTAGTTTCGTTCTCTGCGCCAATTTGGAGGGCCAACCAAGTTGTCCATTCGGAGCTGGGCTAGCGGGCAGAAGGTACAGGTGGGAGATCCGGGCTGTTCAGCTTTGGTTCACCAGGCAGGTCAAGGGTCCGGGTCGGCCAGGGGACCCGCGACTAGTAAGGGGTCGCGTAGCGGTTCGGAGGGACCTGCTAAGACCATTCTCTCCCGCCCGATTCCTGCAAGTTCGACGCGGTCCCAGTTGTAGGCAGTCTCATTGGTGCTAGGGTGCCCAGTGCCCCCCCCCCCCCCCGCCCGCCAGTGACCAGTAGGTCTCCTCGCCGGGCAGGATGCTCTCCTCTGACCCTGCCTTGGCGGGAAACAGGGCAGCAATAGGCTTCGGATCTGGCTGGAACCGGTGCTGGGAAGGAGAAAAAGGTTCTGGCAATGCGGTTGCTATACGATGAAGGACCTGCCCCGAGGGAGGGGAAGCTTCTAGCAGGGTCTACGGAGGACTTGGCTCGCCTTATACAGCCGGAACCCCTGTCCCGAAGTCTGGAAGTTGTGTCTCCGGCGGCCCGAGCTCTGCGCTCTTCTGCCGAGGGGACCCGGGGTGTTGCTCCAGTACCTACCGACTCAGGAGGAGGTGACAGCCAGCTTGTGGAGGTGTTCAGGGAGGGTCAGCCCTCCATGATGTTAGTGCCAATCCAAGCGCCAATCAGCTGGGAGCCGGGGGGCAGCCGAGGTGGAGCAGATTCATACCAGCAAAGTTCTCTTGATGGGCTGAATGCTGTTGGAGGAAGAGGAGGGCGGAGGGGAGTACGTCTGCAACCTGAGGGGGAGGAGCTGAGAGGCATCAGTACTTTCGGGAGGGAGGAAGTGAGGAAGATGTTGGGGGTAGTGGAGAAAAAATCTGGAGAGCAGGTGAGGGAGTTGGCGGACAAGGTGGGCATTTCCTTTACGGCTGCGAAGAAAGACTTGAGATGGGCTTTCTCTAAAATTAAAAAAAGATAGTATGCGAGTATCCTAAGGGAGAGAGATCTCAGGCGAGGAAGGAAAAGGAAGGAGAGGAGGGTGGGAAGGAGAGGGAAATCCCAAGTTCTTAATGAAGATTGTCTCATGGAATGTGAGGGGGCTAAGGGAGGTGGAGAAGAGAGCGATGATGGAGCTGATCAGAAATGCAAAATTGACATTCTTTGCATTCAAGAAACCAAGTGTGAAGGGGATGGTGAGTCCCTTATGAGGGAGATTGGAGGGGCTAGACTTTCCCTGGGGGTTGCTTCCCCGACGATGGGCAAGTCCAAGGGGATTATAATCCTCCAGAATCCTTACGAAGGGGAGGAGATAGTACTGGACAAACATGTTAGTAGGTGGGTCATCTTTGTATATTTCACAAATACAAGGGATAGTTTCTCCTAAGACTTCAGTGGGATGTATGGACCTCAATCAAGAGAGGAGAAGCGACATCTGTGGGATGATTTGATTCACCACCGCATTTCCTCTAGACGGCCTTGGTGTGTTGGAGGGGACTTCAATGCAGTGACTGTCCCGTGGGAAAGGACGGGGGACAGTATGTATTCTAGAGATATGGAGGATTTCAGTGATTTCAACCAAGAGACATCATCGGGGGACATTGGCATAGCTCATGGTCGGTTCACTTGATCCAACCTACAAGCAAATGCTTCTTGCTCTAGGTTGGACAAATTTCTGATTTCTGTTGATTGGGAGGATCACTTTCCTTATGTGCAGGTGCTACCTCTGGCTAAATCTGCCTCGGACCATAAACCCATCATTCTGAAGACCAGCCGTGTGCATGACAGAAGATTCAATGTCAAGCTTGAGAAGTTTTGGTTCAGAGAGGTTGATTTTATGGAGGCTGTCATAGGTGCTTGGAATGAATAAGGTGTAGGTTCCTCTGCTATGACTACTTTAGTCAAAAAGCTGAAGCACATTGCTCAGGTGCTCAAGACATGAGGAGCTGATAAAACCCTTCCATTGAAGGCACCGAAAGATAGAATTCTTCAGCAGATTGAGAGGCTTGATTGTTTGGAGGAGGCAGGCCTCGTGGATGATGATGACGAGAGACCCAGGATACCGTCGAGGCAAGTTTGAGGAGATCCTTTCTAAAGAGATCTATTGGCGGCAGAGATCGAGAGACATGTGGATTAAAGTGGGGGACAGGAGCACTGCCTACTTCCAACGTATTACTTCAGGAAGGAGGAGGGTCAACACCATTACTTACATCTGGGTGGGTGACCTCTCCTTCTCTTCTGATGAGGATATTAGGGGTTAGGCAAGAGACTTCTACTTCAGACTGTTTATAGAAGACGAGCACTGTAGGCTGAGGATTGCAGACAACCTACTATCTCGTCTCTCCCTTGAGGAGAGGGATGCTATGTCCCAGATTTTTCACAGGAGGAGATCCACTGTATAATATTCTCTCTTGAAAGGGATAGGGCTACAGGACCAGATGGCTTCCCACTTGCCTTCTTCCAAAAGTGTTGGGATGTCATCAAAGGTGACTCAGTGGCAACTGTGAGCGAGTTTCAGGAGGGAAGGGCACACTTGGTGGGTATCAATAAAACCCTCCTAGTTCTCATCCCTAAGAAGCCAAGGACTCCAAATTTTCAAGACTTCAAATCCATTAGTCTACTGACTGGTACCTACAAGATTATCACTAAATTGTTGGCAAGAAGAGTGATCAGTGTTATACATGGGCTAGTCAGCAGCTTCTAAGGAGCCTTCATCAGGGAGAGACATATCCAAGATAACTTTTTGGTGACCCATGAGTGTTTATTTGCTATGAAGACAAGAGGAAGAAAGGGGTGGCCCTGAAATTGGACTTTGAAAAGACCTATGATAGGGTCAATTGACATTGTTTGTTTGATGTGTTGGAGAAGATAGGTTTTGGGGAGAGATGGATTGCTTGGGTAAGGGCTTGCACTTCGTCTACTTTCTTTGCGGTCCTCGTCAATAGGAAGTCGTCCTCCTTTTTTCACAGTGACAAGAGACTCAGTCAAGTAGATCCTATGTCCCCTCTCCTCTTTGTGCTAGTGGCAAATGTTTTGAGCAAGGTATGGACTGTGGCTAAGAGCAGAGGGCTTCTGGTCTGATCAGGGGTTTTCACATTGATAGAGGACCTTCACTTACTTACAGTATATAGATGACACCATCTTATTTTTTGCCGAGGATGAGCAACATCTTCATGTGGTAAGGCTCCTATTGGAATTGTTGGAGGAGGTCATTGGCCATAAAGTCAACTTCAATAAGACTTTGCTAGTAGGGGTTAACTTGGGGGATTGGCATCTCTAGAGGATAGCCAGCATTATGTGATGTAAAATAGAAGGGTTCACTATCCCCTAATTGGGTCTCCCACTAACTCCAGGTCCTCTTCATTGTGCTAATTGGCTGCCTATTATCCAGAGATATAAGTCCAGACTGGTTGGTTTGAAGACTAGAGTGTTTTCTTACGGGGGCAGACTAGTTCTGTGCAAATCAATATTGGATAGTCTACCTATCTATTTTTTTTCTATGTTCCAGATCCCTAAGACGATGGCAAAAAAGATTGATCCTATTCAGAATAGGTCCTTCTGGTATGACGGTGGAAAGAGATGCGAGGAATGGCATGGCATCGCTTGGGGGAGGGTGGCCACTAGCAAGGAAGAAGAGAGGGAGGCCTAGGGATCAAGGATGTGAGGAACGTCAATTTAGCTCTCTTGTATAAGTGGCTGTGGAGGTTGGGGTTAGGAAAAGATGGGTTGTGGATTCAGGTGATCAGACATAGGTACTATGGCATGAGAAAAGTGTGAGACTTGACACCTACTCTAGGGCACAGGACTTCACCTCTCTGGCGTGATATCTTGACCGACAGGGATTTAATCTCCTCCAATGTCCGGGTCCGACTAGGAAAGGCAATAAAAGTCTTTTCTGGAGGGACAGATAGTGTGAAGACTTCACCTTGGAGGCTTCATTCTCCAGCCTCTGCAATTTTAGCTGACCCTATGGGGTTGGTCTCTCAGGCTTTTAACCCCCACCTTTCAGGAGGCACCTGGCCACCAAACTTCAGGAGGGATCTCAAGCCTGATGAGATGGAGCAACTCCAAAATCTTTTTTCCTTCCTCCTTCATTTTCATCCTCAGTCAGCCATCAAGGATGAGTGGACATGGAGGTGAAGAAGAGACTACTTACGCTATTATCTCTGATGGAGGTGTTCGTCATAGCCTCTACACTCAGGTTTGGAGATTGCCCACTGAAGGTGAAGTTCTAGGAGATTACCTACTTGAGACAGACTGCTTCATTTCCTTGTGGGTATCCAGCCAACATGATGCTAGTGCGGAGAGGACAACAAGACTCTCGACCACCTGTTTGTAAGTTGTTCCTACTCATAGGGAGTATGGGGGGAGTTTGCTAGGAGGACTCGCAGTGATTGTAGCCGACAGAGAGAGGCACATCCCCTGATTGAGCATCGGGGCAGAAGTTGGTGCCTTAGAGGTGACAAGACTGTTTGATGGCTCATCCTCCATGCCACACTATGGACGTTGTGGGGAAAACGGAACAACCGGATTTTAAGGAGGGAGGCTAGAGCCGAGGATACAATTGTCTCTTTTATTTGTGATAGAGTGAGGGAATGGGCTGAGCTCCTTTATAATCTGAATTTTCAAAACTCTTCTCTGTTTGTCTTGCTGGGGGGTTAGAGTGCTACACCTTGCCTTAATGTGGCCTTCTTTTTGTGTAGGTTTTTTTTTCCTTTTGGGTTGGGGGGGTGGGAATTGTTTGACTATATTTGTGCATCCCTCTTTTCAATTAATACAACAGTGGTACCACCCACTTTCAAAAAATAATAATAATAACATAGTGAATAAAGATATGGCACAGGTTTTCAAAAACAGAACACATTAAAACCATCTACCCTAATCCACAAGTTTTCAATAATCAGATCAAGTTGGGAAGGATAGGCTGATCCGGTCAGTCTTTTTCTCAACTGATCCAATATCGCTACCACAGTCCCCGATCTCTTGATGGGATCACCCAGATAGGTCGGGCATTGTACACTATATTATACAGAATGACAAAGTGCATTGGTAGACTCGTTGTGAGAACAAGAGATAATTTTTTTTGTGGTGGCCACGCCAAAGTTGAATTAGAGGTCCGAGGTTTCGGAAAGTGATCAATCTTCTTTTTTACTCTTCTTATTTTCGTCTCGTGTTTCAGAGTGGGCTCTGAGATCCCTGCATAGAGTTTAAGTACAACAGTCATGTTCTAAAGCAGTTAGCGTTATTCCTTTCCTGCAATATAAATCTCCTACGTCTAACCATCTATATCCAGGATGCCAGAAGATAAAAACAAAACATAAATAAATACAAAGACGAACTGAAATTAACGATTAACGTTCCCAACCACAATCCAAAAACTATGAACGCAAAATCTGACAGCTTTCAACTCACGTTTGCCCCATTGTGAGGCTCTGATGGACTCGACGATGGAAATCCACATTCACATTAGGCTTCCCATCGCCTAAAAGACCTGCATGGAATTCAAAGAATGACTTAAGAAACAAGAAAATGGAAAAAAAAATCATGTATCCATATTACTCCCTCGTGGTTAAACAAGGAGAATGGGAAAGAACGATATAGGGCGAACCAAGGAGAACGCACCCGCGGATTGGGGCTTCAAGCCCACAAACACCTTGCTCCTGCAGCTACAAATCGCCAGAAAACATAGAAGTTAACAAAAACAAACATTTAAAAAGAGATGGACACGCATAGTAGGAGAAGAACAGATACAAAGGATCCCAAAACTTTAAATTCACCTGAACGAGGGCTGGCGGCCGCCGGCACCGCTGCACACAGGATGCATGAACACCGTCGTGGAGCCCGCGGCATGGAGCGAAGCCGCCATGCTCTCACCTTTTCCGCCCTCCCCGCCGGTGACCGATGACCAGAAGCGTCGAGCGGCCGGCGAAACCCAAGGGGGGAAGAGCAGTTGCAACTCCCCCTTTTTTGCTCAAAGCGGCAGCGAACCGGCATCGTAGGCGATAAAGTTGGGAGAAAATGATATGCGAGATGCGATCAGGACCGTTGGATGATTGTTCTTCTGGAACTCCGTTACAAATCCATCAATCATAGCCGTTGATTATCCCAAGGCTCACTCTAGATGAACTACGGATTTGGTGAACGGCCATCGGGAAATCGAGATTTTAAAGTAATATGATATAGGTTTTTTTTGCATCAAAATTAGTGTTAAACGAAAATTAAAAAAAATATTCTTAAAAATATATTAGTAAATATATCACTGTGTAAATCTGAATTGTGTAAAAATATCATTTTCATTTGTAGATTTATCACTTCTTTTTGTCAAAAATTTACAAAAAAAATTTGTTTAATGGTATCTATGCACTATTTAAATTAAAGCAATGATATATCTACTAATATATTTTTTAGAATTATTTTTTTACAAATTTACTTTTAACAATAATTTTCATGTAAAAATTCCTATAATATATATGAGTTAATTGCAAAAATAACTCTCTTACGTAATGGTAATTCTTACATAAATAATGATATTGATAATATTGTTACATTGTAATACTTACAAAAATATTATTATTGTTACGTGCAGTTAGCATTATGTTAAAATATCTTATTTAATTCTAGTTAATTTTTAAATAGATTTTAAAATAACTAAAATATCATTAATATCTTCTAAACTCTTTCTCTCTTTAGACTTATGATTTGTACAATACTTACACATATGTTAAGTATTGACAGGGACAGATGTCAGACATGATAAATTAAGAAAATTAGGACATGAGAACACGACAAAGTATTTTTTATTTAAAGTTATATTGATAGAGATCTAAATATAGTATATCAAACCACATGCTATACCTTTATGATTTGTATGAAGAGGAATAATGAAATCACTCAGGAGGAAATCTGCAAGTAGAGAAATCACGTCAGAAGGAGCTTCGGGAGAAATCTCACGGGATAACCTTACGATGGTTAAGTCAATCTGATATTCGAATAAAGAGAAGAGTACTCGGATGGAGAGACAAAGTGCTCACAAAAAGCTGTGGAAGGAGGTGGAGAGTGCTCAGAATGTAGCTGTGGAGATGATCAGCACTCAAGATTGTTGTGGGGGCAAGGAGACAAGTAGTGTGGAGGTTTTATTGAGTCTGAGGGACGTGAGAAACGTCGTAAGTGTACCGCCATGACTGTCTGGTCAAAATCCCTTTTATAGAGCCTTCCTCAAGTTCATCCCGCTCTCTCCACCTCCTGACTTAGTAGGGTCATGGTAATGGAGTTATGGATTTCCCTGATTATGGAGTCATCGGTTATCCATCTGCTCGCCTTACAAGAGGTGAGAGGGTGGAGTCATCCTGCATTCTCGTTTTGCAGGTAACATGGAGACATGAGTGTTAACCCGTCACCTACTAATGTCTAGAATAACTCTCATCATTATTACGATAATGGCCACTTGGTAGTGGGCCACGTAGACTATGGGACAAGTATGCTGTAACATCCCATAACATGTATGATTAAATATTATTAAATGATTACTATTAAGGAGCCCCAGATTTGTTGTCTATTTATCTATTTATTTATGTTTATGAGAGTTGATTTTTTCTAGCCCCTTTAGATGATGAATCGATGTAATAGAGAGTAGACAGAAGGCCAAAGATAGATGATGGATTGTCTAAGAGATAGGTAGTTAGACTATGTTCCGCCTTGGACAGAGAGAGGCGAAGGGAGTAAGGCGGAAAGGGGAGAGAGAGAGAGAAAGGCGAAGGGAGTAAGGTGAATGGGGAGGCGAATCGTCCAACTAAGGCAAAAGATAAGACGGGCGTGGATGCTAAGGCGAAAGGAAATGTGATATGATGATGGTAAATTGAAGAGACTCTAGATAAATTGATGGCATGGACGAGATATTGACGATAAATTAATGGGAATGTGATATATTGATGAGATGAACAAGACATTGAGGGTCCTAATCGAGATATTCAACTAAACTAAGTAATCAGGTGACTTATTAAGGAATTAATCAGTCCAGCCGAGAACACCGATACTTTATTAAGAGATCTGTCAATTGTTGAATGTTGAAGTGACGGTTAGACCATAGGGTCATCAAGAAGAGAATAAAGTAAAGTTGGTTAATATTCAAACTCAACAGTGAGGGTAAACAACGCCCAGCGAAGGATAAAGGTCATAGAATGTTGACCTCATTGTGTCTCCCTTAGATTAAATAATACTGAGATCTGACATTATTATATCATTATTGGATCCAAAAGCCCACAGGATCTGAGCCCACCGGATTCGTATGTACAGTATGGGGAAACATAATCATATAAATAGGATAGAATAGATTAAAATGTCTGGATTTGGAGTAGGTATGCATGTGGGAGTGGCCTGGTAGTCTGACCCTGCATGTAGGGTGCCAAGATAGGTCATACCTAAGGCAGAGAGTGGGAAATAGTTATATAGATTTCCCCTTATTTCTCTTCTCTCACTCATGTTCTTCCATTCTCTAAACTCTCTGTACTCCATGGACCGTTCTTGGGAAGGCTTTGTCGTCTCACAAAGGTAGGTCCTCAGCAAGTTTCTCCATGTTATCTTTCAGCTTCTTCTATTTCTCTGAAATTCAGTTACAAGTCTCTTCGATCCCTTATCGTAGGGCAAATAAGAGGGAGGATAGGAAGAGCTGCTTGAAGGTAGGAACATGAGATCCCGAGTGCATATTTGGATAAGGTAAGATTCCTAAGCACAAACCTAGTGTAAACCTTATGCATGAGTTTCTAGATGACGCTTTGACTGCTTAGTAGGTTCTCGGCCAAGTTATAACTTTTAACCCTCCTTTGCTACGAGTTTCCCTTACACGATTGTGATGGTTTCTATGACCAAGATTAAGGAAAAAGGGTGTTCTAATCTATGAATAAATCTTGTTGCATCTTGTGTTGGGTTTTTGGTAAAGCTATTTTAAGGGTTAATAAGTTTTGTATTGCATGAGAATTGGGTGATCTGGACAGGAGGTCCACTGCATGTCACGATTCACCTGGAACCGAACATCTTCACCCCATACAGTCATACCTCATCCTTGATCTATATTTGAATATGTCAAGGAAGGGGCTACCTAGTGGAAAGGGCTACCTAGAGGAAAGGGGAAATTTGACGTAGAGCCACCTAGTAAGTGAAGTCGCCCAGAACGTGAAGCTGCCTTATATGTTCATTCTGTTTCTTTTATAATAAATGTTTCATGTTAAACCTAATTGCACTGGCTAGCATGATGAATAATGGAAGTAAGCTCCATGTTGAAACATGTTATGAATATGATAAGCAAACACATGTGCACTATATGTATGTATATGCAAGTGTGCTCACCCCCAGGTATTCCCATGCTAACTATCCTGGCAAGCATGTGAAAGAGAAGTTTTATGCATGTAAGAAAGGTTCATACGTCTCATGAAAAGTTATTACTCATGTTCTTCATGTGAAATGCATACTACATTACGACTCAATGTTATTGAATCATGATGCAAGTTCATGTTTCTGCCATAATATATGTAGGTGTTGTCTAGTCTACAAGTTTATCATCATTGGCATCATCAGTCTTGGACAATGGAATAGGAAGTCCCCATCGCAGATCCACCTAATTTTTTATAGATTAAATCTTTTCTTGCAAGCCTAGTCTTCCTTTCATTACATGTATTTAGAAACACTTCATGTTATCTGTATCATGTTTTTGGTTGAGATGGTTTGTCCAACATAAGATTGCTTATATATGAATACTCGATTGGCGACCGACCGCTGGGTTAGTATTAGGTGTCCTAATGAGTCTCGTATTCAGTCTGTTGTCCCATTTTATTTTAGGTGGGGCATCGTGACTTCAGCAGCTTGGGATCAGAGCAGTGCTACAGGGAGCATGAGAGTGCCAATCAGCAAGTGTGGAGCCGCAACCAGGAACTGGCTATGTGTTTTGTGGTGCTGGTCATTATTTCCCATGAGGGCATTTGTACAGAGACAAATTCTATAATTAACTATGTGTTATGAATGGAAACAAATCCTTGTATAGTTTCTCTTTGTAATACATATGTAATTGATGAATGTTCAATGTATGGAATGGTCAAAGTGCTACTACTCTCAGACACGTCATGTTAAGTTGCCACGTCTCATGTTTCTGTTTTGGTGGAACGTGACACACATAGGTGGTATCATAGCCCATGAGAGCTTTAGCACTTAACATCTCATTGCATTTAACTTGTCTTTGGTAATGGAGTTGTGTGGTGGGGAGTAGTTGACTAATTGATTGTCATTGGAATTGTAGGAAGGTGATGGCGAGGGCTGGTAGGAACGGAGGTGCATCTGACCAGCTCGGCAGGATGGGTGCCATCAGTGTACTACACGACTACCGACGACATCGACACTATCTCGGCGGTGGACTGGGACTGCATGAACCTAGTTTCCTTTTGCCAAGTGCGGTTGAGGGTGTCGTTGGCGATGGTGATATGGGGGCCACCCACGTTGAGGCAATAGACGGTCTGGTAGGGGTATCCGAAGAGGCCGTCGATGAAGATAATGGGGAAGAGGTTGGTGCTGGAGTTGGTGACGAGCTCGTTGGGGACTAACACCACCTCGATGCCGTTGACGAAGGCGACAGAGTTGTATAGTGTGGAGAAGTGGAGGGACAAGGGGGTCGGTGGTGTTGACGAGGTACTCCTCTAGGGCCCAAGTGGGGGCGGCACCATCATCGCCGGTGAGGTTGAAGCTATGGAGGAGGATGCAGTCGTTTGTGGGGACAGAGAAGACGGCCTGGGTGAGGTCGAACTGGGTGGTGTTGATGGGGTAGAAGTGGCAGCGACATCGCCATCGGCCATATGGGTGGCGTACCACAGATGGGAAGCTCCTGGTGTGATCTGGGTGAATTCAACAACATATACGACAATGGCAACTCGTCGGTGTTCAGCGGTGGTTGCGTGCCATTTGACAGTGGCTATGTGGACAGCCCCATGTTCAGCAGGATGCCCTCAGTTAACGAGACCATGTCGGCCGGGGCCATCGATGGTTGAGCTCGCCAAACATGTCTATCTCAACTTTAAAATTTATGATATTTTTACCAAACACACAATGACTTGTTTGCATCAATTTTAAAATTTGAGTTAAAATTTAATGTTTCAATATAAAGAGCTTTGTAGAAAAGAGTGGTCTCAAACACCCTAAAAACTCACAAACCCAAAAAGACGTATAGCGGATTGAGTTCATGCTAAAATCATAGGTCGAACATATACGATAAATTGTTAAGAACGAATTCGGATCGAGAATGGATTCAAATGCACTAAGTCCATACCCGATCCGAATATGAAACGGGTATTTTAAAAATATTTGAACCCGAATCCATATATGTATATCCGGGTATTACCCGACCCATCACAGATCGAGTAATGCATGTAATCGGATTTGTAAGTATTTTTGGCATATCTACATCACCCTCAATTGCATGCTCCGCTTGCCAACGGAGAATCATCCCAGCCATGTCTTGCAGGGACCACATCTGCTCGCACGGCCTCCGTTGTATTGCCATCCCTCATGAGGGTGCCTTCCTCGTATGTGGGTATTCCACAAGGCATTGAATGACGCTGAAAAGGGTGTTGAGATACAGGACGCAGTATAACCGCTGGGCCACCATGAGCTTGATGTTCACCCCGATGTCGTTCTTCGCCATCAGGCTCATGGACGGTTTCATCTACACTGCCGGTTGGGTGGGTGGAGAGTGGGGGTGCGTCGAGGTGAGGGGAGAGGGGGAGGGGGGCTGCCTGGATGCGCAGAGAGGGGAGGCTTCCGGGTGGGGGGGGGGGGGGGTCGCGAGGGTTGTTGGAGACTTGGTGCTCTCTCTCTCTCTCTCTCTCTCTCTCTCTCTCTCTCTCTCTCTCTCTCTCTCTAAATAGTAATATAGCCGTAAGGGTATTTTGGATATTTTAAAAATTATGGAGCCCTGTTTGGCAAATGACATTTCAATAAACTTAGAAAGTATTAAAAGAAAATCAAACTAGATTATCTCGAATAAATCAAATAACAAGCGCCATGAGATGTATTGTAATTACTCCAACAGACATCATATTGAATTATAGAACTGTGAAAATGGGATGCACAATTTTGAAAACTTAATTCATGATCATTAAATTATAGTTGTTATACTTTAGGGAAGGGTTCGCTGACTCTAGGATCTGTGTCAGATCGGATTATCCAAAATCTCATGTCAGTTGACCCGACTCAAAACCGACTCTAACTTACTCGGCCAAGTCACATATCTAAAATAAACTAAACAACATAGTTTAAATCTTTTCATCCATTGAAATGTAAGATGCATGATTATTGATGTATCACTATTATTATTTTTACTCTTTTAATTATTATATTATTATTTAAATAATTCAGAGCGACTCAATAAGATTTGTCCAACTCACAATTCTGAATTCTCTAGACATAGTCCAAATCATCGGAGTCAGGTTGAGTCGTACCGAGTAGATGAACCATATTAGGGTGCGAGTTCACGGTACATGAATGAGGAGAGAAAAAGACTCTAAAGGAGAACATGAAAGCCAAGATGTGGGTTGCAAAAGTGCAGTCGAGCTCCAGAGACGATGGGCAGGGAAGAGAAGAAGGTGAAGGTGGGAGAGAAGGAGAAAGGAGGCGGCTCTGATGGGGATCCAGGGGGGCGCTGCAACGCCCTGCGAAAGAGAAGAACATGCGAAGATGAGCAAAAATGGAACTCAATTCTCTTGATCCGCTAAGGGTGGACTTGACTGGGTCAACATAGTTGGATCACATGTTCGAGATTTTTTAATTTATTTATAAAATTGAAACTTATTATAATATTTGGATTATTCATTCTATATTTTAACTCAAATTTTAATATTTTATTAATTTATAGAATTATTCATTTTTTATTTTAAACTAAAATTTAAATATTATATAATTATTAGATGATCAACAAAGCAATAAACTAGAAAATAGAATTCCATCTTCTTCGTCCACTGAAGGTAAGATCCATAGCTAATGTTACGTCATTATATCATCATTATTATATTTAAATAGATTAAATTAAAATTTTAATATTATGAATGATTTAAATAGTTACTGGCCGAATCGAACTTATCCACCTCGGATCAACTCCCGGGGTCGCCATGATCCGATACAAGTCGCCCGATTTGGACGGTTCCACAGAGTCAGTCCAACTGTCCAAGTGGCAAAAGAGAAATACCCTTCTCAGAATGTAATTGGAGACATGTCCTTATTATATGAATTAAAATTATATCGAAAGAAGAAGAAGACACAGAGTCGTACGTTTAAGACGAAAACGAGACGATTTGAGACTGCTCGTCGCCCTCATGCGTCTAAACTAGCACCTAGGCAAGTCTCCGACTACACGGACAAGAATATCTTCTTGAAGAGAAACA
This sequence comes from Amorphophallus konjac, assembly GCA_022559845.1. Lineage (NCBI taxonomy): Eukaryota > Viridiplantae > Streptophyta > Magnoliopsida > Alismatales > Araceae > Amorphophallus > Amorphophallus konjac. The sequence goes on from CM040127.1 coordinate 3,161,255, forward strand.
TTGAGTCTTTTTTAATTTGTTTATTTGTTGACAGGTACTCTCCAACCCAGCTTCATGATAATTTCATTAATTGAAATAACAAAAACTACATTAAAGTTCATTTTTTTTTGGGTTACAATGTAGTCTCCATCTGGAACCCATTGCATCCTATTCCATCTGGGCTATCTTTGGCATCCGTACTTAGAAGTTCTTTCTCATTTCTAGCTGTAAGAAGTAAAAATACATTTTTATTTCTCAGTCTTTAGAATGATGATACTATCTGATTGATGATCATTCTTCGAAGGCCTCATCAAGGGAAGGCCTTGCGAACGCTAAGTGGGCTTCAGATCCCTTCTCGTTCTCTTTGGCATGACTCCCTTCGTTCTCTTTGATCTTTCGTTCACATGCATAAAAATTCGTTATATCTGACCTGCCAACAAGGGGGCATTCGTTGTATGCAGGGCTCCTCCAGGCTCCAACAGCCAATTATCCAGAAATGCAAAATGTACAGAAGTCTTCCTGCAGTCTCTTATGATCCTGATGTGTAGGTATATCGTGTTTGTGCTCCGATTAGAAGCTCAACAAGTTTGGCTACACAACAAAAACAAAGGCCCGGTTCATTCATGGTTTTTTCTCAAATCAACAAATGGCTATGTAGTAAAAAAAATGAAAAAAAGAGAAAAATGGAACTTTGAGAAAGAAAAACAAGCGAGACAAACCTGTAAGAAATCCAATTAATGGAACTTGATGCAAATATTTCTCACTGTTTTCAAGACGACGCCTGAAGGAATAAAAAGGACGTGAGTCTCACTTTGGTTGAAAGCCGACGCATTTAAAATGAGACAGGATGTTTACTACCTAGCATACTTTCCGAAGAATGGATCTCGCAAGACATAGAGTGCCCATAGAATCTTTCTTCTTCTTACCTGTATCAAGCCCACATGAAACCAGTTAGGCGCCAATGAAGCAATCTACCTATCATAGAAGGAATGCTCAAAAGCACAAAGAGTGATACAAAACAACAAAGGGAAAATGCAAAAATCTGATCTAAATCAGAAAATGCAAATCGTGGACTTGATAAATGACACAAATACATGCAGTGCAATATAAGAATGTAAAAAGAGGACCTTAAGAAAATCTCACCTCATTCTTTTCCGAGACAGAAAGTGGAAAAAGTTGTTTCTCACCAGTAACACCGGGTCTCGTGACATATGAAAGAATACCAACTCCAGTGAGGTCCACGACCAATGAGATTAACCAAGGGGTCCATGATCGAATTCCGTATCTTCTAATGAACAGAACATATATAAGTGGTCTAATAATACAGAGGACCTCCCCCATCACAAAAAGACCACCAAAGAGCCCCTTCTCAGACCAAAGGGTAGAGAGAGTTGGCCTTTTAGTCAGTGAAGCTGCAAGAGAAGCACTAGCATGATTTTTTTTGACAGGAGTGAATTTAACATGCTTTACACAAAACAGAGTTAATAAAACTTGATTGAGAAGGAGCTATTGCATTTAAATATAGAATAAAAGTATATTACCCGGAGCAAAGCTGGGGGCCCTTTGAACGTTGGACCACATCAGTTCTGAGGCCATCCTAGCATTCTGACCAAACATGCTCAATGCTGACAGTGCTCTCCCTTCCAGATTCCGTGGATCGTAGCCACGGTCATCTTGGAAACCAGCAGGTCCAGCATAGCCACTAGATGCTCCATCCCTCCACATTCCATAACATTGGGAATCAGAAGCTTTCAAACCTTTTTCCATATTCAATTCCTCTCCGCCTTGCAAGAGCATCTTGTAACCACTATCTGAGAATAGAGCTAATCTAACCAATACCCTGAAAAGTGGAAATCAATAAAAATCCCTAATTCAGGAGACGTCTAAAACAACATCAATGTACAATCCCCTCCAACACCCCCAATAAAAACAAAACATACTTGGCAGCTTCTGTGACAGCTATAAAATTCCACTTGCCGTCATCCCCATAGAAATGCTGGGCTGCCACTTCAACTACAGTCTCCAAATCTTTGAGCACAGACACGCACAATGGCCATGGAAATGTAAATTCAGCAAGGTCACACGATCTCACTTGGCCTGCGGCTGTGTCAATTATATGTTGATTCACAGTGCTAAATATGCCCAAAATAGCGTACACTGCAGGACAAAAATAGACTCAGCCCAGAAACCAATCTTGCCTCCCCTTAAGAAACTCATGTTCCGAACTAAGCCCGACATCGTATTGTAACTAAGAAACAATACTATCAATAGAAAAACCATAAAATAAAGTGAAGAATTTCTATTGAGCAACAGTTCTATCGCCGGGTTAGATATTTCTTGTTTCAAAAGACTACAAAAAGATGACAAGTGTTACCAAAATTTCACAGAACCTGCTTCTGGGCCCATCTCTGAGCTGGAAAATCTCTCCGGAAGAAGCCATGTAATGCCCTGTGCACAACAGTTCCCATCAAAAGATTCAAAACACATACAAGTAGATACATGCAGGTCAACATAACATCAAGAGAAACACAGAAGGCACAAAATTTTATATTGTGGAATACAGCAGAAACAGAAGAAGAAGAAGAGAAACAAGAAGCGGTGGAGGAAGGGTTTCAGGGTCTCAGCTTATTACATTGGCCAGCGATTCCAAGGAGTGCACAAAATCCTTGTTCTTCCTGACCCACTTCTTGTAGGTCTCCATGTCTCCCCCTCTGACTCTGTACCTCTCCTCCTCCTCCTCTGAAGTTAATGTCCACATTAGATGGTTAGATTAACTACATTTCAAATAAAAGAAAGATTCAAGAATGACAAACAATCAGGTAACCATCTCTATGAAGATACCCAAACAAAAATTATTAAAAAACCATGAAGTTAGTGAAGATATCAAAGCACCATTAAATTTATTATACTACATAGAACTCCACAGATTCGTTGGAGTTTTGATGAGTGATAGAGCTTCAACTCAGATACAAACCACTAGCCAAAAAGGATAATCTGCTCTCATCAAAATAAGTATGCAGAATGGGAGGTGATGAGAGGCTAATTTATAAGATTTGGTCTGGCTATTCTCAGATAGAATATAGTGTTGCATGTCGGGACTGAAATGGGTTTGGTTAGGGTATTCGAAGGTTGGAGTCTGGGTCAAATCTGATTGAAGCATGACATGTGAAGCTTAGTTACTATACACATACGTTAAAGCAAATAAGGATATTTCAATTCAGAAAACATACGAAGAGGTTTTGTGGGATGCTAATGATCCAATTCATTTTTGTACATACTCCAATATCAGAATATCAGTAAATATTACATAGCATTTTCTCTTTTTATTGACTATATGCGTCATCTTTCATTATTTCAGTGAACTTTTGGAAGGCAGTTTGTGCTATTTGCATATGAAGATGAAATCAAATTTAGTGAGCATTTTAGATATAAAATGCTATCACACAAAAGCAAAGTTGTAATGTCTTTGATTAAACAAAGAGACAATTAAAACTATGAAACTAATGCGGGGAAATGATGTGAAACCAAGTAAAGTTATTTCCTAACAAATGGTGATAAACAAACAGGTAAATCCACACCCCACACAAAACTGAGGTGATACATTGCATATGAGCACCAATAGCACATGGATCTAGGAACGAGGGATTCATTCCTAATCAGCAAGCACCCAGTTCTCCAAATGTTAAACAAAAACAGGATGTTAATTGATTCCCAAGACGAACAGTTTTATTTCAGAAGTCTGCTTCAGGTTTGACCAAGCATAACACTTTCCACCCTAAGTGGTAGAAATTATTTTGGTTGAGACAACCTTATTGCTTTGCTTTCTTATCCAGATAGCAAAGTGGGTGAAAGGGATATATCATGAGCGCATCCGTTGAACATTAATGCCATTTTGCTGGAAGTACAATAATATGTTCACGATTATCAGATTATGACTGCTTCAGGATCAGAACGAGCATAAGAATAGTCAAGTGGAGAGACCTGAAAGTCTAAAACCGCATATTGTACCAGTTTCTAATGACGAACTAAATCATACACAGCTATGCACAGCCTACCTAGTAACCCTCCATGTGTTTCAAGCACACGGTACTCATCTTTAACATCTCAGTTTTGCAATGAGCTATACCACTTTTGATATTAATTTCTCCATTATGTAAATTCAGTGAACCCCTTAATATGACACTTCTATGTTTACGCCACAACACCATAAGACCTCAAGCACCGTGGTTATGGCTTGAGAAGGCTGCAGAATAACCAGAAAAACTCATATGTCACCCTTTTTTCCCTCCCCCGTACCCAATAAAAAGGACCACAAAAACCCGAAACATCACCATTCTAGCTTTAGCAAAACAGGATGTAACAAAACAAATTCCAAGAGATAATTTCTAAAATTGTTGGATTCTAATTTCAATTTCTGATAGTACTAACATAGTAACATGTGGGGCCCTCCCCAGTAAAATATTGAACAAATACTATTAACAATACATGCCGATTAATTTACAAAACCTTCTAACAAGAGCACCTCATATTAGTGTCAATTACCACATTAAATCTTAACCCTCATATTATAAAATTAGCAAAAAAACTTAGGTATAAATGATTGGTGTCCCCAATTCCCCTAATATCAAATACAATTAATATCATCTGCAGCTACAGATGTATAGCATAGGTCTTCCTTGATTTGGATTATAAGATATATCCCGTTTGATTTCACTGGTAAATTCTGAAGTACATTCAAAGCTTTATTCTATCACTCTACACCTTGCAAATGTATTGCCTCCTCCTAATTTATTTCATAGTCTATTTCTTAATGCAGTGTGGACATTGCCCCGATCACACCTCTCGCTCCTATCACCTAAATAAAAGGGAGATTTTATCAACATGAACCCAGTAAACTTGCCAGCAAGTCAAGTAATATATTTGATATCATAGTCATGGAGATTTTGTTGAACATCGAAGGTAGCATAATAATTAACCAACAACAGCAATCCCGTAGTAAATTTTCTTTCCTGCCTACAACAATTTACTTCTTTCGTGTCCACGACCATATATTTAACACACTCTCATGATCAAACAAACAAAGAGAAACAATTCGGTGGAGTTGCTAATTTCCAAGCATATTCATGAAATATTAACTCAAAAATAATTTAAAAGGCATTTCCTATGAACAATTGAGTGTTTGCAATTAATATCTGGGTCCATGGCTTAACAAACCCAATATTTCAAACCCCACTTCTTATAAACAACCAAGATTCTTCCATCATTAATTACTGTCATGGCCTTAACAAATCCAATAGTTCATATTTCACAACCTTGATTCTCACTAACAATCGAGCTCCTGATACTATCAATTAGGGTGATGCCTTTGAAAATTCAACAGTTCATGCACATTACTTAGAGAGAGGGTGGACGAATGGAAGAATAAACAAAAAAGCACTTTGCCCCCTCGAATGAAGCTGCTATGCTGGATGATGATTTCACTGTTAGTTGTGGATTCACCTAAGTGTGACTGGGAGTGTGGCGCCCCCTTCCCGGGACACTCAGTGTCCGGTCCGGGGAGCATCACCTTTCACTCGTATGTGTTGTGAGCTCGGTTTCTCTACAAAGGACTCAAGGCCATACCATCCATATCCAAGACAAAACCCACCATATCAAAGTCCATTAAAATTTAAAACATAAATACATCATGGATCATCATTGTTCATTCCCCCGATTACAAAATGACACTTGTATCTCTCGTACAGAGAGAACTAAACTAAGAGTACACTTATGCACACAGTGAAAATTAAAAACCTTAAAGTCTTCTACACCGCGGCTGCAAAAAAGTCCCCCCCGGATCTCCTTCCGACCTCCTACTCGACGTGTTATTATGACACCTCCTAGTTCCTGAAAATTGTTAGACCGCAGGTGTGAATCCTAAGACTCAGTAGCCATGATAAGCGATAACATGCATATCTATATATTATGTTTTGCAAATCAGATGATAACACAGAGATCATCACCATTTAAGATGGTCTTACACATATGTTCGCAATTATAAAGGAATAACTGACTAAACATGGCAAATCAGATCTTGCTCAAATGACCTCAATAGATCAACCATATATAAATAAGTCTTTCAGAACAGAACATAATTTCGTAAGCCAACTTAGTTGCACATATTGGACATGCGTCATAAACACAACATAAAGGATAGCCGTAACGCCCAGACGAAAAGCATTGTCCGACACCCACACAGTGGTCCGTCGTTCTCAGACCGCGGGTCTAATTCCCGAAGCAGACGCTTGCCAATCGGGACACCCAGAGTCTAATTCCCATGAATTGCTCGTCGGGACACCTGAGGGTCTAATTCTAGCAGCATTTACTGTCAATCAGGACACCCTTGGTCTAATTCTCGCAGCATATCATTTCCAATCGGGACATCCATCCTTCTCCCTTAAGATGGCACAGTCCATGTGCTTCATTCAAGCACATTCTTTCAGGACACGACTCAACTTCTAATTATCAAAATACTGTCAAAACAATATACGTAAAGATTAGCATGGGCTCGGTTCATCACGTGCCTATTTATATTGTGAGATCTTTCATCACCGTAGGTTTCCTTTTTCTAGCCTTACAAGTTGTCTCAGAACCACTCCTAGCCGTTCTTCTTGCGTTGGGGATGATTATCTTACTCCTAACACCATAGAACAACTCTATCTAGTTAAGTTTTACTCCTGGATAACCTATTCAACAACTTAACACTCACATTTTTACTTTTCTTAATCTCCGCCGTTCCTACAGCTCCTCCTATCTGTGTGCATGGTAGACAAAAAGATAAAATGAGAGATAACAAAGGTTTAAATAGACTGTCGTCATAATTGCTAATCCATCATCATCATCATCATTATTATTGTAGATTCTAAGAAATCCACTTAGAAATAATAATAATTTGAATATATGGGGAAATTAAGCATAAAAGCATGAAGCACGAGGTGCTAATGGGAAGTGTGATCGCCAGAGACGCGAGGGCCTTAAAGGATATAAACAATAATAATATGGAGGGAGGGATCGCGAAAAATACCTTTAAAAGAGCGGGGGATTGTGAGTGCTTCCTTCTCTTCCAATCGGCCGGCCGATGAAGAGAGTTCTTCTTGATTGATTACCCTTGCAAAGATCAAAGACAAACACCGAAATATTGGAATTAGAAATATGGTGAGTGTAACATCAATTCATGATTAAGGATGAGCATGAAAACATATATAAGAACACACCTTGTGGGTGTTGGCCCTTAAACCCCTATGCAAAAGGGTAGGATGATATGATGAATGATATAAAAATGAATAAAAGTGTGCAAGAGTTGCACTAAAGGAGTTCTCAATGTGGTTGAGAAGAAGAATTGATAGAATGATGATGCATGCATGCGTATGAACTATGCAAAAAAAAGAAGAATAAGAGAGAATAAAAAGCAAGAGGAGCCTGTGCTTCTTGACTTTGATGCTCGATGGGGAGGAAGCTTCAAAAGGATGAAGATGGACGCGCAGCAGCTCCTCCTTCAGCCAGAAGTAACAGTTCCTGCGTGAAGGTTAAAAAAATAGAAAAACAGAGTAATCGAAGAGCAGAAAGAGAGGGGGAGGGAATCCGATTAACAGAGCAGCATGGCTCTATTAATAGGGCAGATCGAATATTAGAAAGGGATAAGAATGGGCAAGAGTCCTAGGAGGGAAGGACTTCAGTTCCCTTAATCAACAAAGAGATCAAACACGGCAGGGAACTGTCTGGGGAAGGGCTGCGTTCGAGCAGGAAGGGAAAAACACGACCTGGACCAGGGCGTCAATTCACAAATTGACGACCTGCCATAGGGCGTTAATTAAAAACGCGACCTGGACAAAGGCGTCACTTCCTGGATTCAATTTTGGTAATAAAAAAAAAATCTTTATTTAAAAATTGTGAAAGACGCCTGAGAGAGAGGCGTGAATTAACAACACGCCCCTGGGAAGGGTGTTAATTTATATTTTTCGAACATTTTATTCTTTCTTGAAATTGGAAAATTTCAGGAATTGACGCCCTGACATTTGGTCGTCCTTTCTTTTGAACACGCCCTAGGTTAAGTCGTTATTTAAAACACGCCCTAATCCAGGTCGCGACTTCAGAAAAATTCATAAAAATAGAGAAAAATGCCCAGAAAATAAGAAAAAGGAGAAAGATGAGAAAAATCACTCAAACAAAGCTAATTTGAGGGTCAAATGGGACATTACAAGGCAACATGAGATATACTCACAATAATGTCAATTTTGGCGTGTCTACAATTATCATCAGAGTCTTATCCCAATTAATTGGGGTCGGCTACATGAATCTTGTTCCGCCAAAGATTTCTATCAAGTGCAATATTCATATTTAAACTCAAGGAATTAATGTCCTTCCTAATAACATCGCACCATCTCATTTTAGGCCTTCCTCGAGCTCTTTTACTAGCATCCACTAAGATTTGATCACATCTTTTAACCGGCGCTGAGTTAGGGCGACGAAACACATGTCCAAACCACCTGAGTCTATTTTCTCTCAATTTACTATGAATTGGAGCTATCCCTAAGTCTTTACGGATGGGCTCATTCCTAATCTTGTCTTTCTTACTCTTGCCACACATCCATCTCAACATCCTCATCTCTACTACACACATTTTGTGGATGTGTTCCTTTCGTACTACCTAACACTCGGTACCATATAACAAAGCAGGTCTCACGGCCGTTCTATAAAACCTCCCTTTGAGTTTCACAGGCATGCGACGATCACAAAGGACACCTGATGCACTTCTCCATCTTAACCAGCCTGCCTTAATCCTATGTGTAACGTCATCATAAATCTCTCCATTCTCTTGTATGATAGACCCTAAATATCGAAAACTACTACTCTTCGAAATGTTATGTCCATCAATTAGAACCATGTCTTCCTGAACCACTCTCCCATTACTACAATTACAGTGCATAAACTCTGACTTACTCCTACTAATTTTAAAACATTTAGACTCCAAGGCAAGTCTCCAACGCTCTAACTTAGCATTTAGAGTATCAATACTCTCATCAATTAAAATAATATCGTCTGCAAATAGCATACACCAAGGGATATCCTCATGCAATTGTTTAATTACTTCATCTATAACTAAGACAAAGAGATACGGACTTAGTGCAGAACCTTGATGCAAACTTATAGAAACGGGAAATTCACCAGTCTCCCCAGCAATAGTTCGAACACTAGTAATAGCATCGCCGTACATATTTTTAATCAAATCAACATATCCTTGAGATTCCTTTGTTTCTTAATGTCCACAAAATCAATTCTCTCGGTACTCGATCGTACGCCTTATCTAAATCAAGAAAAACTATATACAAATCTTTTCTCATCTCTCTATACTTCTCCATTAGCTGTCATAGTAAGAAAATAGCTTTTGTAGTAGATCTATTTGGCATAAAACCAAACTGATTTAATTTATGAAAAATTATTTAATTTAAAAATCCTTCCATTTATAATATCTCCCTATTAATCTCCCAAGAGCTCTCCACCTGTTAATGAGGCGCCTTCCACCTGTCATAACTATTCTTAACACCTGGCAAAATTACTCTCCACCTGTTACAACCACTACACCTGGCATACACACCTATCTTACATCATTAACCCTTGTCACTCATTTTCGATCCCCACCGTATAACTCTAATATCTGTCAGATATTTCTAATCCCTATCAGATAGCGCTCGTGTTCATTTTCAGGTTTTTAAGATCTTTTATTTAATTTTCCGCCGTCTAAATCCATTGTTTATTCCATCGCCTACCGTCCATCTCTCTAATTTATCGTTAATATATGTCTCTCTTCAATATATCATCTAATCCTTCAATATATCATTTACTTGGAAGACAATAAAAATAATTTGTCTAATAGGCTGCTTCGACTAATGCTTCCGCCTTAGACGATACTTCTACCACTTTCGCATCATCTGGCTCTTTAGTCCACATCATCGTCTAACTACTTTCGACTTAGATGATACATCATCTATTTCCCTTCCACTTAGGCAGAACATCGTCTATCTTCTTCCGGTTAGGCGGAATTTTGTCTACTCCTTCTACTTAAGCGGCTCCTTCTACTTAGGCGGAACATTGTCTATCTCCTTTCTGTTTAGGCGGAACATTGCCTATCTCCTTCCTGCTTAGGCGGAACATCGTCTATCTCCTTTCTGTTTAGACGGAACATTGTCTATCTCCTTCCTGCTTAGGCGGAACATCGTCTATCTCCCTTCATCTAAGTTTCTCCCTTTGTCTAACCCCTCCTATCTTAGACGATATTTCTAAATGGCCGGCTTATTTGGCTCCTATCAAGGAAAAATCCAATGAAATTTGGGTTTCAAAAACTGGTGTGTTACGAATCGCTCCCCCTTAAAAAATTTAGTCCTCGAAATTTAAATTTGATACGTACAGAATAATTGTAGATATTTTTTTCTCATCTCCTCTTTGGTTTCTCATGTAGGTCCTTCTATTGAACAACTCCTCCATAAAACATTCACGAGTGGGATTATCTTCGTCCTCAGCACTTGTTCCTTTCGATCTAAAATGCGAACGGATTGTTCTTCATAAGTAAGATCTGACTGTATTTCCAATGATTCATAGTCAATGATGTGAGATGAGTCCGACATATACTTTCTTAGCATAGATATATGGAATATGTCATGAATCCCTAATAGTGATGGTGGCAAGGCCAGTTGATAAAATGTTTCACCAACTCTCTTTAGAACTTCGAATGGTCCCATATATCTTGGACTAAGTTTACCTTTCCTACCAAATCTCATGACTCCCTTAGTAAGAGAAACTTTTAGAAATACATGATCTCCTGCCTCAAATTCTAGTTCTCTCCTCCTATGATCAACATAATTTTTCTGTCTCGATTGTGATGTCAATAATAGTTTTCTGATCAGTTTAACCTTTTCCACACAGTCCTATATCATTTGGGGTTCAATTAATTTTGTTTCTCCTACTTAATCCCAACACACTAGTGATCTACAAGTTATTCCATAATAAGATTCATATGGGGCATTCCGATGCTTACATGATAGCTGTTATTATAAGAAAATTCTATTAAAAGAAGGTAATCATCCCAGTTACCCTGCCAATCTAAACTGCATGTCCACAACAAATCTTCTAGTGTTTGAATGGTTCTCTCCAACTGGCCATCCGTTTGAGGGTGAAAAACTGAACTAAATTTCAACCGAGTTCTCAACTCTTGTCATAAACTTCTCTAGAATCTAGTTGTGAATTTAGAATCCCGATCAGAAATAATGGAAACGGGTACTCAGCGAAGTCTTAGAATCTCCTTAATACATTTCTGAGCTAATCTTCTAATTTGAGTCTTCACAAAGCCATGAAGTAAGCAGATTTGGTCAACTTATCTACAATTACCCATATTGCATCATGTTTTCTTTTGGTTCTTGGGAAACCCATGACAAAATCCATTATTATATGTTCCTATTTCCATTGTATAATCTCCATTTGTTGTGGTAAGCCTGTTGATCTCTAGTTGTTCAGCTTTCACTTGTTGACAAGTCAAACATTTACCAACAAATCCAACTATATTCTTCTTCATGTCAACCCACCAAAATTGTTTCTTCATATCCCTATACATTTTTGTGCTACTTAGAATGTATGGAATATTGTGATTTGTGTGCCTCAGACAACATGTCTTCTTTTAGTTTCTCATTTTAAGGTACACACAGGCTCCCTTGAAACCTGATAGCTCCATCAGTGCTCTGAGTAAACCAAGACTTCCCTATCATTTCTTGCAACTGCTGATTATCTGCCTGGACTTGTACAACTTGTTCAACCATTACAAACTGAATAGTCAACTAAGCCAAAAATAAGTTTTCCTTTTTGTACACCAGAGAACACCCTACTACATCAAATATCATCCTCTAGTCCTAATGTAGCTATATCACCATTAGTCTCTTCCTGCTCATTGCATCCGCTACCACATTGACTCTTTCTGGACGATAATTCAATGTGAAATCATAATCTTTCAAAATTTCCATTCACCTTCTCTGGCTTAAATTCAATTCCTTCTGAGAGAAAATGTACTTTAAGCTCTGATGATCTGTGAATACCTCAAACTGCTCCCCGTATAAATAATGTCGCCAAATCCTAAGAGCATGTACAACTCCTGCGAGTTCTAAATCATGTGTACGGTAGTTCATCTCGTGATTCTTTAACTGTCTAGATGCATATACTATTACCTTGCCATTTTGCATCAGTACACAACTCAATCTCTTCCTAGAGGCATCTGTATACACCACCAATCCTCTTGAACCGCGTGGCAGAGTAAGCACTGGGACTATAGTCACCCTAGTCTTCAACTCTTGGAAATTCCTTTCACATTCATCTGACCATTCAAAAGAAACTCCCTTCCTAGTTAATCTGGTCATAGGAGCTGCAATAGAAGAAAAACCCTCAATGAATCTCTTATAGTAACCTGCAAGACCCAGAAAGCTCCTAATCTCACCGGCATTCTTCGACCTTTCCCAAAGTAAAACTGTCTCAACTTTAGATCAACTGATACCTTCTCCTAGAATGACATGTCCTAAGAATTGCACATTATCAAGCCAAAACTCACATTTACTGAATTTAGCATATAATTAATGTCCCCTCAAAGTTCCAACACAATTCTCGAATGTTCTTGATGAGCTTTAACAGTAAGAGAATACATTAATACATCATCGATGAATACCACCACAAATATGTCAAGATAGGGCTGAAAGATTTTGTTCATCAACTCCATAAAGGCTGCTAGTGCATTCGTCACCCCAAAAAACAAGAATTCATAATGTCCATATCTAGTTCTAAAAGCAATCTTAGATATATCCTCCGCCCTTATCCTCAACTGATGATAACCAGACCTGAGGTCAATTTTGGAAAACACCTTAGCTACATGTAATTGATGAAAGAAATCATCTATTCTCGACAGTAAATATTTATTCGTTATCGTCACTTGATTTAATTTCCTGTAATCAATACACAGTCGAATGGACCCATTTTTCTTTCTAACAAACAGCACAGGTGCACCCCAAGATGATACACTAAGATGGATAAATCCTCTGTGTAACAATTCCTGTAATTACTTCTTTAATTCTATTGGGCCCATTCTATATGGTGCTATTGAGATAGGTAGGGTCAATGGTAAACTCCACCTCTCAATGTGGGGGCAAACTCGGGAGGTCATCCGAAAAAACATATGGGAATTCCCTAATGACATCAATATCGGCTACTGATTGCTTGCACCCTTCCGAAGGGATAGCCACTAAACTTGTTAAGTAACCCCGACATCCACTTCTGAGCCACCCCATAGCCTTAGCAACTGACACTAATGATTTACTGGAATAATGTCTCGGGCATTGATAAGAAAGCATCTGTTCCCCGAGTTTGTGAAAGATAAATTTCATCCCTCGACAGTCTAAAAAGACACATTTTCCATCTAACCAGTCCACCTTCAGAATAACATCAAAGCCATTCATATCTAACATATATACTTATGCTGGCATATTATTTATCTGGATTGTCACATCAATATTAGAGATGGCATAAGTAGCTTTGCCTATTTCTCTAGAAGGTGCATTAATTGACATCTCTTCTATTTCAACAATTTGTTCATCTTTCAAGAGTTCAGTAAATCCGACAGAAATAAATAAAACTCTAGCATGCAAATTACTGACAAGAATAGTACCTTCAGTCAATGCATTCTCATCCCTGGCATCCTCCATGGTTAATAAATACACCCTAACCTGTGCTCTTTGTTGCTGCTGAGGTGGCTATCTTGGTTGTTGCCGCATTGGCCAATCGCTCCGTATATGTCTTAGTTGCCCACATGGAAACCACTTGCCAGTGATCTTACAACACTCACCCCCCATGTTGTTTGACACAGTGCCGACAAATTCGTACATTTTCTCTCCTTGCTGGCCGAGCTGCCTCTGGAATAGCCCTCCTCTTTCCCCTGTCCCTCCTCAGAGTCGAGTGGAGATTACTTCTCTTCGCTCTATCCATCTCTCTTCTCAGAGTTCTCCATGTTCAACTTCTGCAATAAAAGCCGTACTCAAGACTGCTGTCATAGTCTAATGACCCAGTATCACCACATTGATTCTAATGTTGCTCTTCATTCCTCTACCAAAATTCTTTACTCTCCTCGGCTCATCTGCACAAACATGAGGGGCATACTTCTCTAATTCAGCGAATTTAGCTTCATTTCTGCAACAAATGAGTCTTCTTGAGTCAAGTTTATAAATTCAACTTCCTTTCTGTCCTTCACATATTGTGGCAGAAAGTGTGGAAAACCTCAAGTAATTCCTCCCAACTAATGTTTGTATCTCTGCCCCTGAAGGTGGTCCTTAGCACCGACATCCACCATTTGTCTGCACGATCCTTGAGCATAAAGGTGACTAATATCACTTTGTCCCTTTCTGTGCATCATATAGCCTTTAAAATCGCCTCTATTTCCCTTGTCCAACTCTTCACAAATTCTGACTGGCTCTCTCCCTTAAAGAAAGCGGACTCATCTTCTTGAATTTTTCCATCAAGTATGCTCCGATTGTCATGTCTTGTTGTTCCTACACCCGACCTTGCAACTGGGCCTACATCAGTGCCTGAGTTTGGGCCTGTAATTGCATAGCTCGTACCAGCACTTAAAAAGTCTGCGTGAATCCTCCCAAAACCGTTGGTGGTAAACTCAATGCGGCCACAACACCCACCTGACGACTGCTCTCCTTGTGCCAATCCCCTATCAACACCAACCGACGTCCCATTCAAGGTCGTCGTCTCCCCTGAGGAAAGTCCATTACTGCTCTGCCACTCTCTGTCATCTCCTGCAAGGGAGAGTTAACCTTAAATTAAGATTACCTCAAAGTTAATCCCAATTTCTCAAATAACCATCTAGAATCTCAGGATATGGTGTATAAATCTGATGGCTGCAGACAAAATCCGAGCCTCACAACCTTGCTGTGATACCATTCTCTGTGGCGCCCCCTTCCCGAGACATTCAATGTCCAATCCAGAGAGTGTCACATTTCACTCCTATGTGTTGTGAGCTCGGATTGCCTGCAAAGGGCTCAAAGTCATATCATCCATATCCAAAACAAAACCCACCATATCAAAGTCCATTAAAATTGAAAACGTAATTACATCATGGATCATCACTGTTCATTCCTCAGATTATAAAAAGACACTTACATCTCATACAGAGAGAACTAAATTAAGAGTACGCTTATACACACAGTGAGAATTAAAAATCTTAAATCTTCTACACAACGGCTGTAGAAAGTCCCCCAAAATCTCCTTCTGACCTCCTACTTGATGGGTTATTATGACACCTCTTAGTTCTCTGAAAAGTGTTAGACCGCAGGTGTGGGTCCTAAGACTCAGTAGACATGTAAATCGATAACATGCATATCATATATTAAGTTTTCCAAATTAGATGATAACAGAGAGATGGTCACCATTTAAGATAATCTTACGCATATGATCGTAATTATAAATGAATAACTGACTGAGCATAGCAAATTAGACCTTGTTCAAATGATCTCAATAGATCAACCATATATAAGCAAAATTTTCATAACAGAACATGATTTCGTATGTCAACTTAGTTGCACATATCGGACATGCGTCATAATCACAACATAAGGGATAGCAGTAGCACGGTAGCACCCAGACGAAAAGCATTGTCCGGCACACACACAGTGGTCCATCATCCTCGGACTGCAGGTCTAATTCCCGTAGAAGACACTTGCTAATCAGGACACCCAGGGTCTAATTCCTATGCGTTGCTCATTGGGGCACCTGAGGGTCAAATTCCAGCGGCAATTACTGCCAATCTGGGTACCCTGAGTCTAATTCCCGCAACATATCATTTCCAATAGGGATATCCATCGTTCTCCCTTAAGATGACACTGTCCACGTGCTTCATTCATGTATATGCTTTAATACATGACTCAACTTCTAATTGTCAAAATACTGTCAAAAAAATGTACGTAAAGATTAGCATCAACTCGGTTTATCATGTGCCTATCAGTACTGCGCGATCCTTAATCACCGTAGGTTTCCCTTTTCCAGCCTTAGAGGTCGTCTTAGAATCACTCCTAGCTGTTCTTATTGTGTTGGGGATGATTATCTTACTTCTAACACCATAGAACAGCTTTGTCTAGTTAGGCTTTACTCCTGGATAACCTATTCAACAACTTAAAAGTCACCTTCTTACCTTTCTTCCTCTCTGTCGTTCCTACGGCTCCTCCTCTTTGTATGCAGGGTAGATAAAATGATAGCAGGAGGGGTAACAAAGGGTTAAATAGGTTGTCCTCAATACTAGTTAGTGGAGAATTATTAAATCTAAAAGTCCTTACATTTACAATATCTTCCTATTAATCTCCCAAGAGCTCTCCACCTATTAGCGGGACGCCTTCTACCCATCGTAACTATTTTTAACACCTTGTAGAATTGCTCTCCCCCTGTTGCAACCGCTAGCACCTGGCATATACACCTGTCTTACATCGTTAACCCCTGTCACTAATTTCCGATCCTCGTCATATGACTATGATCTCTGTCAGATATTTCTAATCCCTGTCAGATAGCGCTCGAGTTCATTTTCATGTTTTTAAGTTCCTTTACTTAATTTTCCACCGTCTAAATCCATTGTTTATTCCATCATCTAATCCCTCGTCCACCTCTGTACTATACATCTCTCCAATTTATCGTTAATATACGACTATCTCTTCAATATATCATCTACCTGGAAGATGACAAAAGCAATTCGTCTAATAGGCAACTTCGTCTAATGCTTCCGACTTAGACGATACTTCGTCTACTTTCGCAACCTCTAACTCTTTAGTCCGCGCCAACGTCTAACTGCTTCAGACTTAGATGATGCATCGTCCATCTCCCTTCCACTTAGGCGGAACATCGTCTATCTCCTTTTTACTTAGGTGGAACATCGTCTATCTCCCTTCTACTTAGGCAGAACATTGTCTATCTCCCTTCTACCTAGGCAGAACATCGTCTATCTCTCTTCTACCTAGGCAGAACATCGTCTATCTCCCTTCGTCTAAGTTTTCCCCTTCGTCTAACCCCTCCTATCTTAGATGATACTTCTAAATGGTCGACTTATTTTGCTCCTATAGGAAAGGAAAAATCCAATGAAATTTGAGTTTCAAAAACTAGGGTGTTACAGGGAGTGCTCTAAGGACAAGGACAAAGTGGCAAGCGAGCACTACTGGGTGGGTGGCCAGCACAAGACACAAGCTTGCAGTGACGAAGATCAAGGGGACAATGCAGAGAGAGAGAAGAATAGGGGGATAGCCGCGCAAGAAGGTGTACAACTCGTGAACGGAGTGGCACAAATAGGGGCGTAGACACGCAAGAAGGTGGATGACTTGTGAACAGAGTGGCAATGGTGGAAGGGAAGGCAGAGGTGTGGGTGGGAAATGGCAGCAAGAAAAGAAGGTACGGGAGGAGGCAACTAGCTCCCCCCCTCCCTCTCTCCCTCTCCCTTGAGAGTGCGAGCTCATCTGGTTCAAGCAGCAACAGAGGACAGACCCGTATAGCCAACAACATATCCCCATCATTGAAAGTTCTCAATTACAAAGCAAATCAGGAAAAAGAGGAGATACTGTTTTATTGCAAAGCACCAAGGAAAAGAATTCCCAAACGTCATGACATAAAAATCTTCCATGAGGAGGCACTACATACAATAACTACTAATAAGGCTATCTTTTTTTTCCTGGTTTGATGATAATCTTGCAGCGTAAAACCCCTTTAACACTAATCCCTGATCCAGTAAACCCTTTTCACTTCTCTGTATCAACCTCTTGACTCTTCTCTTTCAATCTGTCCTATATGTTTTAACTCCAATATCATTTGGCCACTTTATGATGATCGTTCATCGTGTCATAAATATGTACACCACATAGACAACATTACTCTGAAAGGATAACTAGTTTGACATGAAACACTTGATGAAACAGGATCAAGTATGTGCTTAAGAAGCATGGTCCACTAGCCTCAGCGTAGCCAAGAATGAAAAGCATTATGCCTCACCATCTAAATCTCAAACTCCACTGGATACTACCCTCGAGTAACATGAATACAAAATGCAACTTTATCCATTCCTGATGCAACCCAACACTCTTTCCAGTATGCACATGCTATCCACATGCATCAAAATTCACAATCCTCACTGCAAAATTGGAATAATCCACTACCGCAGCCCCCCATTAGATCCTATTTTCCCCTCTGCATTTGTCTACTGCTCCATCCATTTCTCTTTAATCGGACACCCATCTGACACAAACAACACACACACAGGACTCATCCTAACTACAGAACTCAAACCCCACCCATACAGATTATTATCATGAATTAATGGAGGAGAAAGGAATGGGGGTATTCAAACATGGCAAACGGGGAAAATCTAAATATCAGGAAGGAAAAGAACAAAGCCAAGATGACAGGCCATGGGACAAGGAGAGAAGATATGACGCGGCGGCGACGTGGGAATGGATCGACAGCACTCCGGGACGCGAACAAGACAGGAACGGATAACTACTATCTCACACAGCTCGGCCTCACGCCGGACGATCTCACACCGGGCGACACTCAAACTCACAAGGAGAAAGAGGGAAGGGAAAGGCAAGAGGAGAGAGCTCTTACACAAAACAACATTTCATTCATTCATAACAACATATCCCTCGTAGCACACCTTTGGCCTCTTTATATAGGAAGAGCCAATACATAAAAAACCCTTAAGACTCTACTTATTTGTATATATATCCTAGCCTAACAAGACAACCCCACCAACCCACTTAAAGATTTTGTGGGTTTTAATCAAATAAAATATAAAAATTACACACATGTTATTTTGACTTAGACTAGCCTAATAAGACGAAAGAAAAAGAAAAAAAATACATGTAAGGATACACGTATACATACACACAAATACATATACTCAATACGCAATATCTACCGTAGCCATAAGCCGAGTCGTCAGGAAGGATCTCCGAGCCATAAACTCGGTGTCGGGGCAGTGCGGCGTCGGTTCCGAGTAGTGGGCCCAGTAGTGGACCCGGTGTCCCCACCAACCCTTCCGGGGCGGCTGGAACTCGACTCCGTCGAGTAAGGGGGGACACTGCAGTGGTAGTGCTCCAGCAGATCTGGATCGAGGCGCTGGAGATCTTCCCGACTGATCCAGGAATCATCAGAAGGTGGACGGTCCCGCCAGCGGACAAGGTAGCGCTGGTACACCCTACTCCGTGTAGTGGTCACCTGCTCATCCAGTATCCTCTCAATGTGCTCGCGCGGTACTCTCGAGGTTGTGGGACGCACAGGGGTGGGCTCACTCTCAATGGGAGGAGAAGGCTCGAAAGGGTCACTAGGAATCGCTGTGGGTTCCTTGTAGGCCACTAGATCTGCCACATTAAAAGTCGAGCTAATCCCATATTCGGGAGGTAAGTCCACAACATAAGCATTGGAGCCAATCTTCCGCAGAATTGGGAAGGGTCCATCACTACGGGCCTGCAACTTTTTAACGGCTCCCGAGGGGAGTCGTTCGGGTCGGACCCGTACCATAACCAAGTCACCTTCTTGAAATTCATGGTGACGTCTATGCGAATCAGCCAATTTTTTATAAGTCTCATTACTGAGGTTTATTTGCTTGCTAATTGACTCATGCAGACTTTTGACATGTTGTGCAAATTCCTCAGCTGACTTGGACGTTCTAGACTCGAGGGGAAGGGGAATGAGATCCACAGGTTTCCTAGGTTTGTAGCCATGCACGACCTCAAATGGACTCATGCCTATGGACCTATTGATGGAGCTGTTGTATGCAAATTCGGCTCTGGGCAAAAGAAGATCCCAAGTGCCAGAATGTTCCCCTATAAGACATCTCAACAGATTGCCTAAGCTCCTATTGACGACCTCGGTTTGCCCATCAGTTTGGGGATGATAGGCAGTGGAAAATTTCAGTTTGGTGCCAACTAGGTGCCAAAGTGTCTTCCAAAAATAACTAGTGAACCGGACATCCCGGTCAGACACGATGATTTGGGGGAGACCATGCAGACGCACGACTTCATCAAAGAACAAATGAGCTACTCTAGATGCATCAGATGTTTTGGAACATGCAATGAAGTGGGCCATCTTAGAGAACCTATCAACGACAACAAAGATGGAATCATGCTTGTGAGCAGTGCGTGGTAACCTAAGGATAAAATCCATGCTCACATCAACCCATGGTCGATCAGGGACGGGGAGAGGAGTGTAGAGAACAGTGTTCTGTTTGACCTGTTTGGCCATTGTGCATGTCCTACACTGGGCTACAATCTTGGCCACATCTCTCTTCAGGCCAGGCCAATAGAAGTGCTCCTCCATAGAATGGATGGTCTTGTTGCGGCCAAAGTGACCAGCAAGACCTCCAACATGCATTTCCCAAATCAGGAAGTCCCGAACAGAAGTCCTCGGGACACAGAGTTGCTGCCCTCGAAATAGAAAACCATCCTGGAGTAGATAGTCAAAAAAGACTGTCGAGGGTCCAACGGACAGAGCAGAGTAGGCAGTGCCAAAATCAGGACACTCTCCATAGAGTTCCTTCATGCGGTCAAATCCGATGACCTCTACCCGAACAGTGGAGAGAAGGGAGACCCTTCGACTCAAGGCGTCGGCCACCTTATTGTCCTTTCCAGCCTTATGTTTTAGGACAAAGGTGAAGGACTGGATGAATTCTACCAACCGACCATGCCTTGGGTTTAAGCCCTTCTGAGAGCTTAGGAATTTCAAAGCCTCGTGGTCCGAGTATAAGACGAACTCTTGTGGTAAGAGATAGTGTCTCCAGTGTTTGAGGGCTTGGACCACGGCATAAAACTCCTTATCATAGGTGGAGTAACGAAACTTTGCATCAGAAAGCTTCTCACTGAAATAAGCCACATGGTGGCTCTCCTGACTAAGCACCCCACCTATTCCTACGCCAGATGCATCACAGGAAACCTCAAAGACTTTGAAAAAGTCTGGTAGGCGGAGGACAGGGGCTATGGTCACAAGCTCCTTTATGGCCAGAAAAGCCTGGGAGGCGGCTTTGGTCCACTCAAAATTCCCCTTACAGATGCAATCCGTAATGGGTGCCATAATGGTGCTAAATCCTTGGATGAAGCGTCTGTAGAAGGTGGCTAGCCCGTGGAAACTACGAACGTCATGGACATTCTGGGGCTCCGGCCAGTCTACTATAGCTCGGACCTTTGATGGGTCCACAGACACTCCTTGACTAGAAACCACAAATCCAAGGAAAGTGACCCGGTCTGTCATGAATTCACATTTCTTTAGATTGGCAAACAGGGTTTCTCTCCTCAAAGTCTCGCAGACTTCCCTTAAATGATGGATGTAGTCCTGAGGGTTGTGACTATAGATGAGAATGTCGTCAAAGTAGACGACAACAAAGCGACCAATGAGGGGTCGAAGGGTTTCTGTCATAAGCCGCATGAATGTGCTGGGGGCATTGGATAGCCCAAACGACATGCCGAGCCACTCATACAGACCTTCTTTGATTTTGAAGGCTGTCTTCCACTCGTCCCCTGGTCGAATCCGAACCTGATGGTAGCCACTTTTCAAGTCAATCTTGGAAAAGATAGTGGCTCCACTCATCATGTCAAGCATGTCATCAAGACGGGGAATGGGAAACCTATACTTGACAGTGATCTTATTAATGGCGCGGCTGTCAACACACATCCGCCAGGTGCCATCCTTCTTGGGTGTGAGTAAGGCAGGGACAGCACATGGGCTCTTGCTCACCCTGAGAAAACCTTTGTGGATAAGGTCCTCGACAATCCTTTGGAGCTCAGCATGCTCCTTGGGGTTCAACCTGTAGTGGGGAAGGTTGGGTAGGGTGGACCCAGGGACAAGATCAATGGCGTGTTGTACATCACGCATGGGAGGGAGTCGTGAGGGTGAGTCTTCCGGGAAAATATCTTGGAAGTCCTGCAGGATTGTCTGGACTTCAGGTGGGATAGAGACTTGGGACTTCTCAGGGGTAATGGTGACGACAACAACCCAAACAGGGGCACCCTCGGCAACCTCTCTATTCATCTCACGAACACCTATGAAGTTAAGGCACCTAATCGGGTCATGGTCAACCTTAGGGGCCTTAGGGATGGATACGACAGGTGTAGGAGAGGAGGAAATGAGAAACTTCCCTTTGGTGGGGGTTGGGGTATTCTCCTGAATTTTGGGGGATGCAGCGGGTGTGGAGGTAGAACTCTTTCCCGTGGCCACCTTTGGGGGTGTTGGGAGCAACTGAATCCTCTTCCCATTATGGGAGAATGAACACTCATTGGACCGACCGAATGTAGTAAGGTCTACATCGTAGATCCCTGGCCATCTAGGATGATGCTCCCGACCTTCATAGGCACTACATCGCATAGGATTTGTCCTTGGTAGGACTGGAACTGGATGGGAATGACACATGTAGTGGTGACTGGGATAGACGTGTCGTCAACCCAAGCCACGTTGTATGGCCTCGGATAAGGATGGATAGGTAGACCTAGACGGGATACAAAGTCTGAAGAGACTGCATTGATACAGCTCCCGTTGTCAAAGATCACCTTGCAGGGTTGAGTTTTGACCATGATGTAAGTTTGGAAGATGGAGGTTCGACGCCAGTCGTCCTCCTGTGGGTGTGCGAGGATGCAGCGAACTACACCTAGTCTTCCCTGGTTTGAACTTTCGGCAATGTCCCCCACTTGCATGTACTCGACATGCGTTCCATCATACCCTGCATCTAATTCCTCAAACTGGGCAACGAGATCAGGGTCAGGCTCATATCTCTCAAGGGTTTCTCCTTCCTGAGGTGGAAGCTCCATAGGCTGGGGGTCGATGATGACCAAGGCTCGGGTGGGGCAATTGGTGGCAATATGCCCTAAGTTATGACACCTGAAGCAGCGGACTCCCGAGACAGGGGCTGGTTGGGAGGTGCTAGGGACGACTCCCTTTCCCTTGTCATCTCTCCTCTCAACTGGTGGAGTATACTCCAGCCTAGGCACAGCTGCGGGTGCAGGTAAGGGGTTCCGTGGGAAAGGAGCCGTAGGGGCAACGGCCCTAAGTGGGGTAGCAATAGGGACGTAGGAGGTGGAGGGGCCAGCTCTCTCAGTATAGCGGACTATGAGGTTTCGGGTTTCAGGTTGGCGATAGATGGGAACCCGAGGTGAGACCACCCTTTGAAACCTCTCAACATCTCGTGCAACCTGGTAGGCGTGCTCGAGGGTGTTAAACTCCCGTAAGAATAATTCCCGCTGAATACTCTCGTGTAGGCCAGCCCTAAACCGAGAGAGGGTGACGGAGGCATCCTCCATGACTCGACTCCGAAGGAAGAAGTCATCAAATTTGGTGATGTACTCGTCCACAGACTTTCCATCTTGGGTGAGTTTCTGCCATTGGTCTAAAAGACGCTGATGGTAGGAAGGTGGCAGATACTTCTCCCTCAATTTCTCCTTCATTTCTTCCCACGTGCTAATAGGCTCCTCCCGTCTCCTGGCTAGGAGATTTTCAACGTTACACCAGTAAGTTTTGGCTTGACCGAGGAGTTTCATTTTGGCAAATCTCACCCTTGTGGCAGGGGTCATGCGGCGATGCCAATCAAAATATTGGTCCATCCCGGTCTCCCACTCAAGGTATGTAGCGGGGTTGAAGGACCCATCAAAACTTGGAGCGTCAATCTTGACGTTCCGTAGGATGATATCTTCATCGTCGTGGTCTCTCTCTCGAGACGTACGGGCCTCTTGCTCTCTACCTTGGGGAGCCTGATTCGGGCGGGCTTGCTCCCTCACCTCCCTAGGATTGGCTACGGGATTGCCGTGGCCACTTACTCTTCCTTCCTCTCCCTTCAGTCGATCCTCTAAGGCTCGGATCCTCTCATCTAGCTCGGCTCGAAGTTGGCCAATGGATTCTTCAAAATGAGTTAGAAGATTATGCTCGAGCTGAGCCAACATAGCACTCACGCTCTTCTGATCCATGTAAGATTGTAGAGTTGAAGGGCGCTCTAGACGGCCAGATGAATTCCTAGACCAACGTGGCATGCACGACCTCGGACCTAGATGATGCAGTCCTGGGACCGATAATTAGCAAGCTATAGACCCAAATTTTGTTGGCTAATTGGCAAAGGGTCAATTTGAAGGGACCGGTCAGGGAGAGTTGCTCGCCCGTAGGCGAAGTAGTTGTGGAACTACCTCCTGACAATTAGGGTGCCCTAATGTGACAGTCTAAGGCCTAAGGATAGGTACATACAAGCTCTCGCTTTCCGTCCACAGCGATGCACTCAGGAGACTGGCTGCATGGATCGGGCTCTCTCTCACTTCACGCGGCAATTGAAAAGATACTAAATGAGTAAGTGAGGGGAGCACGTACCTAGCTAGACTGAAAAGTCTAACTCCGACCGGAGACGAAGGCGAGCGGGGACGTGCGTGCCCGCACGGCGTCGATGAAGCTTGACCCGGTTACAAAGAATTTACTCCGCGCAGGGAGGATTATTACAAAACCACTTAGCTTAAAAATTTTCCCGCGCAGGGGAACAAATCAATCTAATTTCTCCGCACAGGGAGACTTAGGGGCACTCACACTTCGTGAATTACGGACTATGTGTCAGTGATCGGACGACTCAACCGTTGATCGAGTCGTAATTGTGATCTTCAGATGCCACCTCAGTAAGTTAAAAGATATATATAAATATATATATTCAACTCTTTTTTTAATCAAATAATATATATAGATATATATAACAATATATATATTCTATATATATATTATATATATTTAACATTTTTTTTTCAATGTCCCTTTTTTTTTGACTTTTCTTTCTCTTTCAAACTTCACCCACTTTCTTTTGACTTCTCACACACACTCCCCCTTTTTTTTTCACACGTTTCCTTTTTCCTCAAACTTCTATTTTCAAACTTCTTCTCAAGCCTGTCTGCATTTGGCAGGTGAGGGAGGCCAGCGATCAATGTGGCCGGCCGACGCGGAGGGCGACTGGGCGCACGGTGGCGCACGGCGGGCACGGGGGCCGGACGCGCGGGGTGTGGGACGCTGTGGCGTCGCTGGGCGTCGAACACGGCGGGCGGCCACGGTGCTGCTGGCCCGAGGGCCAGCCGGGCTGGCCTGGAGGGGGGGGGCGGCGAGCTCGCCGGTGGGCGCGAGCCAGGCGAGGGCCAAGGTGCGCTGGCAGGGGCCCGTGGCTGGACCGGACGGGGGGGGGGGGGGGCGCGTTGGCGGACGCCTGCGTGCGTCGCGGGCGTAAGCGGCAGGTAGGCCGGCGCAGGGTGGCCGGGTGCGGGCGGAGGCAGCAGGCGGGAGGGGCGGTCGGCCACGCAGGGCGGGCGCAGAGCGCCAGGCGGCAGCGGCAGGGCGCGGGCGGCCTGGGCGAGGGTCTGGCCGGGCGATGGCGTGGGCGCAGGAGGGCTCGGCAGCGGTGCGCGAGGGTGCGCTCGGGCGCGGGGCAGCCAGCCGGGCCCTGCTGCGGGCGGGAGCGCGGGCGGGCGCGCTGCTGTGCGGTGGCGGGCGGGTCGCGGCGGCGACACCGGCAGCAGGCGGCAGCAACGGGCGGCGGCGACACCCGCAGCAGGCGGCAGCAGAGGGCCGTTGCGGCGTGGGTTTTGAAGGAGGGGGCACGGGCGACGATGTTGGCCCCCCTGCGAAGTCCCTACTTCTACCCTTTTTTTTCTTTTGTTCTCTTTCTACTGAGAGACTCCGAGAGAGAGGTAGAGAGAGAGAGAATAATAGAGAGAGGGAAAATGTGTAACAGAGAGAGAGAGAAAATGTGCAACAGAGAGAGAGAAGAACAGAGAGAGAAATGGGGAGAGAGAGAGAACGCAGGGGGTGTCTCTCCCTTTTCCTTTTTTTTTCAAATTTTTTTTCTCTATTTTTTTTCTGAAACTCTTCTCAATCAAGATCTTTCTACTTCTCTTCTTTTTTTTCACTGTCTAACAATCGAGAAATAAGAGAGACGACGGGGACGTCGGAGTCGACGGAGGCACCGTGTTAGACTCTAATACCAATTTGACGCGGCGGCGACGTGGGAATGGATCGACGGCACTCCGGGACGCGAACAGGACAGGAACGGATAACTGCTATCTCACACAGCTCGGCCTCACGCCGGACGGTCTCACACCGGGCGACACTCAAACTCACAAGGAGAAAGAGGGAAGGGAAAGGCAAGAGGGGAGTGCTCTTACACAAAATAACATTTCATTCATTCATAACAACATATCCCTCGTAGCACACCTTTGGCCTCTTTATATAGGAAGAGCCAATACATAAAAAACCCTTAAGACTCTACTTATTTGTATATATATCCTAGCCTAACAAGACAACCCCACCAACCCACTTAAAGACTTTGTGGGTTTTAATCAAATAAAATATAAAAATTACACACATGTTATTTTGACTTAGACTAGCCTAATAAGACGAAAGAAAAAGGAAAAAATACATGTAGGGATACATGTATACATACACACAAATACATATACTCAATACGCAATATCTACCGTAGCCATAAGCCGAGTCGTCAGGAAGGATCTCCGAGCCATAAGCTCGGTGTCGGGACAGTGCGGCGTCGACTCCGAGTAGTGGACCCAGTAGTGGACCCAGTAGTGGACCCGGTGTCCCCACCAAGATAAGGAGACTAATGTCCTCGCTCCTAACTACAGCAAAAGAACCCATTCCACCAGCTACATGATATCAAGGCCAAAACCCACTCGAGTTTGTAGCAATGCCCCCCTAGAAAAAAAATCAAGATGCTTATCGCCACGAACCAATATTGAAAATTAAAATCATTTATCCTAGCGTACCATCTCCTTCATCCAGATGGAAAACGGTGTATTCAATGTGTACTATCTCTTCCAACGGTATCAAGTTCTAGCATTTTTTTGTTTTTTAAAGCTAGCGGTTCAGGATGAGAAGTTTGCAGCCATCAACCAAGCCACATAAAGATCGTCCCATTTCATCTCTCGCAAGGGGTAAGGTGACTAATTTACAACAACCACATCACGAAGTTAAAGGTTTAACAAAATGAAATTACTGCACACAGTTTTACAACAAAGACAGAGAGCCAAAGTTTGTTCAATAATCAGTGAATTTACTCCGTTTTGACTTTCACCAAATGCCCCCATAGGAAAACCTCGTCATAAGCTCAACTACACAAAGCTCAAGCAAGCAAACGAATCTGAAGCCACGCAGACAAGAGTTAGAACAGAACCGCTGCACGCGAACAGCGTTTTGATCTTGCAAACGACAAGCAGAACTCGCCGAAATACCCAATAAAATACAATTCTGAAACAGAGAACTCTGAACCATTCTCCGAGATGGGGAAGGAAGGGCATGGCCGCCACACAAAGCCCAGAGCACCTCCCAAGACCACCGACCAGAAAGACCAGCGGGCAAACTCACCTGGCGCCGGGGCAAAGCGTTCTTCTCCCACTCCAAGCCGCAGCCGCCGGAACCCCAGAATCGCCGAGCGAACCCCACCAGCCGCCGCTCCCTTACCGACTCTAGCGAAGACTTCGAGACAAGAGCCGACAGAGACAAAACAGCCAGAGATCCACACCCGAACGCATCGGGAAGACAGAGAGATGCACGGGCGACGGGAGGAGCGTCCTCTCCCTCCCCTCCCCTCCTCCGGTGCTGTTCCGCCGCCCGGGACTGGGTTCGGTCTCCACGAACGGGGAGGGTGAAGCCTTCGAAATCGAGACGGGGAAAGCCTCTCTCTCTCTCTCCCCTCCCCCCGGTGGCGCGTTTCGCAGAAAAGAAGAGAAAGGATAGCTCGTGTTCCGTCTCGCGAGATCGACGTTTTTCTAGCGGGGAGTGGGTGGGAACAAAGCGGGGAGAGTGGGGTGGGAGAGAAATCGCGAGCGACGAGATGATAAACTGGAGGGAGGAGGGCGGTGAGACCGAGAGAAGCTGCTGGGAGCGAGGGCCGGCCACGCGTAGGGGCGCAGCCGCCAAACACCTCGTGATTTGTGAACGGATAATGGGATCAAGGTTTCCCGAATTGGTGGCAAACTGTAATTACCGGATCGTATCAACCATCCTGTGGTACGCAACAAATAAATAATTTATTTTTTAAAATATTATATATATTATTTTACGTCAAATATAATTTTATAGATAGTTTAATTAAAAAAATTATTTTTAGACAGTTAAAACTTAACTTCAAAACACACTAATGTCATTATTTTTTATTTTTTTATTATTCTTTAAAAAATAATGAAAAAAACACATGCCACTTATGAAATTTGAATCTTTTATCTCACGTACAATTAACACGTCAACTAATTATTAAGTCACACACAATATTCTATTATAATTTATAGTAACATATATTTATTAAATAATTATTTAATCTTAACATTTTATAGTACGATGCCGTATGATATCGTACCGATAAAAAATTGACATAATTGGTATAACCTAATTGACAAACCTTAAATGAGATAAAATTTTTGCTGCCAATTAAATAGCAAACTTAGTGGATTTGCAACAATGTGATATATGAATTCTCTCCAATTATAATTGACCCATCTCAATCTGACACCTTCTATTTTATTCTATGTAGGATATAATTTTATCACTATTTAAATTTAAAATTTATAGATATTATCTTAATTTACATATATTTGACTATTTAATTAGATATGGAAATTTATTATACATTCATAAGTTTTATTTTTAAATATATATAATTTTAAATATTATTATAAATATAACATACAATTATTAACTAACAAATAACAACCAACATAAAATGATAATAAAAAGATACACTCAAATAAAACTATTAAAGAAATATCGTGAAAAAATAAAGAATCTAAATATTCATATTAAGTTGGATGATATCTTACACGGATATTTTAATATTCAAACTCGTATCTAATTAATAATTAAATTATTTGATATCTGATTAAATTATTTATGAGATATTCTATTCAGTTAATTATTTGATCAAATTAATATAAATTCGAATTCTTATCGAATTTTAAGTGAATACTTATTAATCTTATTTCTAATAATTAAATTAAAAAAAATTATCTTCAACCCTATGAAATTTACAATTATATTAACCCCCGTGATCTAGCTATTTACCAAACAAATCATCCATTCTTATAACTCTTGCTAAAAAAAATCATGTGGTTAGGCTACTTGAAAAAAAGACACAGTCAACGCTGGTAAGGAATATTCTATCGGTTTAATATTCCTTCACGTGCTCTCTCTTTCTCTCTGCCTAATAACTTTGTTATATAAGTAAGGATTTTTTGTAAAAATATATCTTTTAAAAAACTATTCACACCAGCCATCTGATTTCACATTCCGAGAGTGACAAAAACTATGATATAAAATGTAGCAACTTTAGCATTAGAATTCCTCTAGTTAGTTACTCAACAAATTATTAAGAAAATGTCTTTGAGTGGATTATTAAAATATAGTTACATTACTAAAAATCAAATCAAATTTTGATTCAATTGAATATTTTGAGTTCACACTCGACTCTTTCTTATTTAAATGTAAAACCTTATAGGGTGTTTGGTTGCTCTTTTTTACCTCTTTTTTCTCTTAATTTTTTAAAAAAGAGGAAGAGGTCTTATAACCCTGTTTGATATGCCCCTCCTAATTTTTAGGGAGATATTTACTCCCGTGTAAATCTTCCTAAAAAAAAACAACATCCGACCAGTTTCTTTTTTAAAAATTCTCTCCCACTCGTGACCTCTCCCCTCCCCCGCGTCTCTCCTTCCCTCCGGCTTCCCCCCCTGCGTAGCAGCCCCCCCCTCCCTCCGGCACCGGCTCCCCCCTGCGTAGCAGCCCCCTCCCCCCTCCGGCACCGGCTCCCCCCTGCGTAGCAGCCCCCTCCCCCCTCCGGCACCGGCTCCCCCCCCTGCGCAGAAGCCCCCTGCGGCCCCCTCCCTTCCCCCCGACGGCGGCCCCCCCGACGGCGGCCCCCTCCCTCTCTGGCGCCCCCTGCGGCCCCCTCCCTTCCCCCCGACGGCGTCCCCCTCCCCTCCCTCGGCAGCTCCCCCCCTTCCCCGGCGCCGGCTCCCCCCCTCTCTCCGGTCCCCCCCCCCCCCCCGTGCGCAGGCCCCCCTGCGCCCCCCCCTTCCCCGGCGCCGGCTCCCCCCCTCTCTCCGGTCCCCCCCCCCCCCCCCCCGTGCGCAGGCCCCCCTGCGCCCCCCCCTTCCCCCGCGCCGGCTCCCCCCCTCTCTCCGGTTCCCCCCCCCGTGCGCAGGCCCCCCTGCGGCCCCCCTTCCCCGGCGCCGGCTCCCCCCCTCTCTCCGGTTCTCCCCCCCCGTGCGGTGCCCCCCCTCTCTCCGATCCCCCCCCCCCCCCGCGCAGGCCCCCTGCGGCCCCCCCTTTTCCGGCGCTGGCTCCCCCCCTCTCTCGGGTTCCTCCCCCCTTCCCTGGCGCCGGCTCTCCCCTGCGGCCTCCTTCCAAACAGGGCTATCTAAAATTTAAAAATTGTGATATTTTTGACAAATAGTCCAGATTGATTTTCATCAATTTCAACAGTTAGATTAAAAATTACCTTACCATAATTTTTTAGAGAGAAATAGTCTTGAAAAAAAAAGTGCTCCCAAACACCCTATTATTCAAATAAGTAATGCTAAGTGCACCCACGGCACTAATTACACCGGCATGTGTAATTAGTGTAGTGGGTGCACTAAACAATACTCTATTCAAACTCTTGATCAAACCAACAAAATTAATTTTTTTATCAAATTTTATCATTAATTGGTTATAATTAAAGAGCACCTCACTACTAATATATATATATATATATGGCAAAAAATAAAAGACGAAAGTCAATTGTGCCTTTTATTTCAAAGATTAAAAGATATAATAAAAATCTACCTTCCATTCATATTAAATATTTTTTATTAAAAGTAGAATATTAACTTAATTATACTTTAAAACTTTAGTAATAATAAAATTATACCATTTATTCATTAGAAACCCCGCGCGCGGTTTTCGAATTTCCTCGCCCACTAATTGGGTCCCTTTCCCTCCGCCTCCTCACCTCCCCCGAGCTTCTTCTCTCTCCTCAGTCCCTGCGTGAAAAGTTCCCTTTCCCACAACCGTAGTCGCCATCGTCCCGACCCTCTCGCCTTCTCTTGCCGGTACCAAAGTCACCGCCCCCTGGCCCCCCCTTCCCCGCCATTGAGGTCACACCGGAGGGAGAACGGCCAGCCGCCATCACCTCCGTTGCCCGTGGTCGTTGTCGCCCTCGACGGTGTCGCCCTCTGTCTCCTTCCCCTGCCGTCCGTTGCGCACCGGCAGGGAACCTGCCTTCACAGTCACTATGATCGCGGCTGCTCCGTGGGCCATCCGATTTCCATGACAACCCCGTCGCCAACCCCTCCGGCCACCCTGTCTGTAGGTGCCGGCGCCCAACCCCACTACCAGCACCGCCGTGCCGCTGCAAGCTGCAGGCCACCTGCAGTCATCCCACGCCGCCGCCACGTTGGCGCTTGCCACTCGCAGCCCGCCGCCCTGCTGCAGGCACAACAGGTCCCCACCGCCGGCCACAGTCTTGCAGCTGTGCAGAGCAGTCCCTGTGCCCCGCCTGCTCCATCCTCGTAGCCCACGATCGGCCCTCCGCGAGCAAGCTTTGCCCGGCCTCCGTCCTGAGTCGCCACCTGTGCTACCGTTTGTCGCCGCCGAAACTGTTAGAAATCATTTATCCTTCCCAAAACTTAGGTATTGAGGTAGGGGATTCCTTTTCTTATAAGTCGGTCCAACTCTTTGTGGAATCTAATGCGGGACTAAAGTCACTGGCAACTCTAATTGGCTGAGAGACTCACACTCTCTCTGGGTGCTCACACCACCCACCCGTAACAATACCTCCCCCTTTATAAGGCCGACGCTCTCGTCGGTTAGGTGCCGATCTAGGTTACGCCCGTTCATGCGCAGCATGTAAAGGATGTATTGATACGTCATATTATACTGACAAAAGTTGAGCTCATACACCATTTTGTTAGGAATCATTTATCCTTCCCCAAAATCTAGGTATTGTGTTAGGGGATTCATTTTCTTATAAGTCAGTTCAACTCTCTGTGGAATCCAATATGAGATTAAAGTCACTGACAACTCTAGTTGACTGAGAGACTCACACTCTTTCTGGGTGCTCACATCACTCACCCGTAACAAAAGCACACCCCTGGCCGCCGTGGTAGCACATCTCTCTTTCTTCCCTTCTCTTTGTTTCTCTCCTGTTTTCTTGCATATTACTGTCACGAAAAAAAACAGAAGAGAGGAACCCTGAGGAGCGAACAGAAAGAAAGCGCCCCTTCCCCACCTGTTCTATCTCCCTCACCCTGCCATCGTGCTCTCTCATTTTTCCCTCCCTATCTCTCGTTCTTCTGTCGCCCTGTAACAGGGTATTTTTTTAAAAAAAGTCTTCCCTCTCGTCTCTCTAAATCTGTGGCGTGAGTTCCTCTGAAATAAAATTCTAAAATTATTATTTTACAGCCACGAAATCCTTAGTAGAAATTTTTTTTTGACTGCCAGAGCATGCTGCCGGCATCAATAGACTTGGCATGCAGCCTGCTTCTTGCACCGAGAATTCACTCCTCTTAAACCAGCCACAATCTGTGAACCTAATTATGAGATTGCCTCATGCCAAGCCACTTCCCTGGAACAGATGATTGTGCTTCCGCCTTCTTTATTTGCTGCCTGCCCTAAATTATTGTCAGATTTTGGCAAATGACTACTGCCTGATTTATTTCCAGTTCCTTGACCTGCTGGTACTACCTTGTCTTGGGATCAGTTCTTACAACTGTTAACCTTGAATTCGCAGAATGCATGATTATGGAACAATCCCAGGTGGAGGATCTTTTTTTTGAAGGTGATATTGGATTGCACCGCCAATTTTATTGCTAAACAGAGGTGATACAGTCAGGAAAGAGGAGAGAGGTTTCTCTTACATTAAGAAAAGAAAATAACTAAATGGCAACTCAAATCTTAAACAATTCTTCCACAAACAAACTACACAGGTGCCTACTCCACACTAATAAAAGAGACAGCACTCGAGGGCAGATGTTTTCCAGGTAAAGTCTACTTACCCCGAAAAGGACTTCATTGTGCTGCTTCCAAACACCCCAACATATGGCATGAGGCACAATAGAAATAATATTCTTCCTGGCTTTACTATGAGTTCTTGCCTTCAGGCGACAAAAATAATCCCGCAGTTCCTCCAAAGTAGAAAAGTCACATTGAAAATGAAACACCCTTCTCAAGGTCTGCCACACCTTATGATTTACAGCACATTGAATTATCAAATGCTCAATATTTTCTTGCCCATCTGAACAAAACACACAACAGTTTCACATTTCGGGTCCCATTTTGTTCTGTAAATTATAGTAGCAACCCTTTTCTGAAATAATAGCCACATAAATGCCTTAATTTTCAGAGGTGCTTTAACCTTCTAAGCTTCTTTGTACTTTGGATAAAGAGCAGAAGAATGACTGTCAATGTAATTATACAAATTCTTCAATGAGAACCCTTTTCTTCCATTATACCATAAGGAACAGCTTCCTTTGATTGAGAAATAGCATCCCATTGAGAACTTGCAGAAGCAGCATATACTCCTCACGTTTAGAACCCCTTCGCAAATGAAGAGACCATTGAGTTATGCCTTCTTGAGACTGGTAACAATCTTTGACTTTGACCCATTTATAAAAATCCCATGGGATTTATCCTTTAAAGGCACTTCTGCAGCCCATTTATCATACCAAAAAAAGATGCACTGTACATTCCCAGCTCTCATTGAAATACCTTGTTCCATCCATTTCCTTGCTCAGAATTCTAGTCCACTGTGGACTCTGATGTCTTTTGTGAAATTGCTGCAGATAAAATCTATGGTGTGGTTTGTAATGCTTATCCTGAATAAGCTGTTGCCGTAATAAATGGTTCTCCTTCATCAATCCCACATCTATTTCCCCAGCAAAGCTAGATTCAATTCTTATGCACCCTGTTTAATCCAATCAGTACCTTATCACAATTTTCCTGAAATTCTTTTTGATGCTTTCCTCTAATCCCACTTGAGGTGCATAACACTAATTATAGCTAAAATCTCTTCACCTATCACAAGTTTAACTAGTACAACTCTACCACCCCCTCTCTTGAGTTCTACTACTTTGTCTTTTAAATTTTTATTTATAATAATAACTACATTTCGATTATGGCTTTTGCCTAGATACCATAACTTATGGTCATTAATTTCTTTTGCTTTAGATCCTGTCTGCCTAACTTCTTGTAAACAAGCTTTATTGATAAATAACATAAAGCAAATGATGGTACCCTGCATCTTTCCCAAAAAGTGGGATGAGTGATGGTGGACTTGTTTTAAGTGTTTCTCATCTTATCTATTCCATGGTTGTTGCAACATCCTGCTTTCCATTTTTCAAGTCCCTTTTGTGAACATGATATGAAGATGCAAACTAGATTTCTTGTGGTCTAAGATTGTATTTTACTTTTGAACTTGGGTGGACTTACAAACATCCAAAACTGGAGTTTGAAAATGCAAGTTTCCAAATATTCTCATTTGTTCATTCTCAATCCTCAGTTCCTTCTGTCGTATTTGGAACCCTTCGGTGCTTGACTATTCAAATTTCACAATGGTGCTGGTGATAATCTTGCACCCAAAGGTGGGTTTGGACTGAAGTTTCCTTTTTCCAAATCATTCATACAAAAAATTCAATATCCTTAGAGGAAGACAGTTTTCTTACCCTAATCAAATGAAAACGTTTTGTTGTTCAGGGTTCAGTGAGGAAATGGAATTGATAATGTTGCAAATGAACTTGAAGAACTGTGAAAAGTTGGTGGCATTTGACAGTGCAACTCTGGTGGAGGAAGGTGGATCCAATATCCCAGATATTTTCTTCACTTTTTTTTTGCAAGCCTGTTAAAAATAATGCAGATCCTGCTGCGCATACAACAAAATTTTCATTGCTTCCTATTTATTTCTCCCTCTTTTTGTTGGCAGGTGGGCAAAATAATGCCACATATAGTGGAAGGGTAATTTTGATCAAGTGGGGAGATTACACTAGAAAGATTGGTATTGATGCCAGTGCAGAAGCAATCAAGGAGGCTATAAAGTCAGCATTTGGACTGAGAACAAGGAGGCCATTTTGGCTGGAGGATGAAGATGACGTTGTTCGCAGCCTTGACAGAGAGATGCCGCTGGGTACCTACACTCTTCACCTTGATGAAGGTAAATGGTTATTTCAATATGAACTTTGGTGTTGTATCATGCTGTAAGACATGCTATGCATTCTATTTGGCCTAGTTTCTTTCTTAAAACTTTTGTAGAATTCCTTCAAGAGAGTTATGACTTTTTATTATTCCAACCAACGTATCCTTATTTTTGTGAAATACTCAAGTTATCATTACTGTAAATCCCTCCACCGTTAAGTTGGGGCTTTCCCTTTTGTCATTTCCTTGTTCAATGTGTCGGGCCTTAGAAATTCCGGCGTATTCAATTCTCAATGGTTTCATACCGGTAAGGATAATTTTCGTATTGTGCAAGGCTGAGCCTCTCTTCCCAAAAAAGCAAAGGAAGGAAGAATAAAAATAGCGGTTAAGGTTGAACCCTACATTGGTGGGAGGCTTGTGATACCGGGCAGGCTGTGCTTTTACAAGCTAGTGAGGACTGAGGAATATACATTTTGCTAACACATCCAAGTTGCATGTGTATGGGGAACAAGATACTTGAAAGAAAGAGAACATTTTGTCTAAACCTCCTTTCAATCTTTACCACTGGTAGCTGTTGTTCTCACAAGTATACATACACCTTGTACCCCATCCTGTTTCTTTTCCTTCTCATGCACATGCTCACCCGTCATCTCCCACCTATGCACCATGTCACATGAAATCATTTCTTTTGTATGTTATCGTCCCTTCCATGCCTGTGTGATCGGCCTTGTAGTACAGAGAATACCATTTATGTATGTAAATTTTTCATGAACTCATGGATTAAAAATCTTGTAAGTTCTCGTTATTTTAATTTACAAAATTTATATGTTATTTTTATATATTCTTTTTATTATTTTTTCACATTTAAATTTTATTTCAGTTGCTCGAGAGGAATGATTAACTAAGAGATATTCGATATAACGACTTGATCTCTTATGTCACTGTAAGTATTTTATAAATTTTATATAAAATATGTCTATTTCATAGTAATTTTTATAATATTTTTTTAAAAATAATTGTTGATCTTTTTGTAGGTACTTTCAAGATAAGATGACGAAGAATATTTATAAAGATACGAAGATTATGTGGTTGTTATATTTGGATAGTTGTGAACATTTTTTTTGAAGATGTATAAATAGAGTTGTGTATGTCAAATACATTTAAGTGCATATTATCGGAATCATATGGATATCATATTGTGACTTATGATTTTGTATATTTTTGTCATTTGAAATTATATTTTAAATTTTGTAATCTTCTTTCGTGAGAAAATAGTTTCATTATATATTTAGAAGAAATTTATATTTATCATTAAATATTATTTGTGAGAATTTTTTTAGAAGAATTATCATTAAATATAGCATGTTACATGGAGAATAAGACTCCTTCTAAAGATAATAGTTTATATTTTGAAGTTAGTATAGAAGGCATAAAATTTTACCTTTGAGTGATTTATTTTGACAACTTATAAGGCAAAAAATTTTATCACATAAAAGGAATTGAAATAAAAAATATTTACCTTCTATATAGATCTTAGAAGATAGAAATTATCGTCTTTTAAAAAATAATCGAGGGTGTATATAAATGTCTTCAATCAAGAGTTTATATAGCGAAAAAAAATCAACTTCTATAATTATCATTTTTATCTTTTAAAATTTTTATTTTTTAAAATTCAATTTTCACCTTCTATTTACATAGAAGATAGTCGAATAGAAGACATAATATAATTCGCCCTATTTCCACCTTCTAATAAAATAGATGACTAATTTTGACACTAAAATAATTCTACCTTATATTATTATTGTCACTTACATCCAAAAGTTTGGATAGAGTTAACTCCATCTAGTCTAATGTGATAAATTAATATTCCAGAAAAAGTCGCCTGCAATAATTCAACTGCATAAATTCACACTACGTTAACATTTAATTCAATTAGGGATATAGCATATACAGGAAGAAAAAAAGATTGAATTACCTGAGATGTCTGTGCCCATAATTGTTGGATCGGCGTATATAGTTAATTAATACTTGATCAAATGCAATAGCTTCAATATAACCGTGAGTTTTCTCACTCTTCGATTTCTTTCCCACGTACGTTATTTCCATCAATAGATAAATCCTAGTTTCAAGTAGGTTTGTGATGAAAATTAACCTTGCGAGGAGGATACAAGATAGATGCCAAAATTAATATATATGATATATATATATATATATATATATATATATATATGGATAGGCTATTAATTTTGCATATCTGATGCTCAAACGTCTTTCTGAAAGACAAAGCAAGCAGTTCAAAAAAAAACACCATAAAAAAAGCACTCTCACTCACACGTACAACATTGGAACATTTCTCCAAGAGATATATATATATATATATATATATATATATATATTGCTTTTACTGGTTACTCCACCGTCCTTCCGAGCCTCTCTTCCTGGATCTTGATGCCCATATATCTGCACATTAATTACCCATCCCAAAGATCATCAAACATTAGAAAGTTAATTTGTATATATCGAAACAAATTAATAAGCTGATGTGATATAATAATATTGTGCAAGAAAAATCAAACCTGATATTTATCCAGTACTAGCTAGCTGGAACATCGAAATACATGAACTATTATGATATTAACCACATATATATTAGATATGACGTCAGAGCGTATGGTGGTACTTGACGTAGAACATGACCATTAAAATAATGTGTATCAAGAGATAAGGTAAATTACATGTTATCATATAATTACTTAATATTTATCCATCATTAATTGCATTATTGAAGTTCAAATATATACCCAAGTATCCATTTCGATACAAGGTAATTTACAGATTATACAATTTTTATCTAATTTGGATGTATCCGAAGATTCCGAACTACAATATTTAACATTTTACCATCTCATCAGTCACTTTCTCCTTCCGCCATTTGCATGTGACTAAAGACCGAGTATGGTAAATTGAACCATAGAAAGGGTGCCACATTAACATGTGATGTATATAACCAGGATTTTTTATTTTTTTAACTCCATAAAATTTTCAAATTTTATGGATAGCCCCTTCAGATACCAGTGACTTCTTAAAATCTCAAGTTATTTAATGAAACATCCTACATCAATAAGAATAAACTCCTCAAGTCTGAAAAGGACACTTACTAAATAAATGTATAATTGTGAGAGTTTGTACACAAATATCAGCCTTAAAGAGTAATCCTTAAATATGAAATATTTTTAAGGGTTGACAACTAAAAATGCTATATAACACTGCGACAGGGCCGTGTCGGCGTGTGCGTGAGAGAGAGAGAACATGAAGGGAAGAAGAAGAAGTCTTACCTGCCGAGCATCATAATGGTGGCCTGGGGGTTAGTCCCGGGCGTGGTGTTGAAGGTGGAGGCGTCGACCACCCGGAGCCCGTCGACGCCAACGACCCGATAGTCGCGGTCGACGACGCGGTCGACCTGGCAGCCGCCGTGGTAGTGGAAGAAGCTGACCACAGTGTCACGACAGTATTGCTCCAGAGACGCGGAGGTGTTGCCGTGGCGGGGGACCAGGTTGAGAGGGAGGCGTGCCGCCGCGTCCAGCAGCGCAGCCATGGAGGCGTTCGGGTATCGAAACTCGGCGAAGGCCCTAGACTGGACGACCCGCTTGATGGTGCGGAGGCTCTTCACGCAGCGGCGGAGGTCCTCCGGCTCCTGGAAGTAGTTGAAGGTGACGCTGGGGTTCTCACTGGGATCAAGATTGGCGAGCTCCAGGTGCCCTGTCGAAGCTGGGCCCATGAACTTCTCCACAATGAAGCCGCCACGGAAGGTGCCTTGCTTGAGCAGCGCCTTCTGATCCTCCTCTGCGCTCGCCATGGCCGCCTCCGTCACCAGCTGCTCCATCTATATGCCGGATGTAAATCAGTCAGAAGTCATGTTCAATATAAGTAGATGTACAGCCCTCTCATCAACTAGCTAGTAGGATTTGCGGTTTCGGAGTGATTCGCCCCGATCTACGTGACTCGACTTGACCTCACTCAGGCGATGGGCGGGACGCCTGAGCTATGGATTGTCATTGAGACGGTCTATTATTTTAATATTATATATATATATTATTATTATTTTATTCTATTATTATATATATATTATATATATAGTGTTTTTTTATTTTAACATAAATTAGACAGAACGAGACGGGACTGATTCGACCCGTCTCAAATCGTGACTAAGACGGACGAATTGATCGAGACGACAAATCCTGAAACTAGTGCGAAAGTGTGACGATTTTACGTCCTTTCATATGTTTATGTTCCACTATTTTTTATGACAGTAAACGTAGCAGTAGTAGTGAATATTAGATACATATTTCGATTATTAAATATGAGTCAGAGTAAACTTATTAGGAAATCAAAAGTCAAACTCACGACTTTCTTGTTTTGAGATAAGATTATCTACCATTCTATTTATTCGGGGTCTTAATTCATAGTTTTAAATTAAGTTATCGTGCATGCTCCGTATTTATCATGATTCAAGTGATGAAATCTAAATTAATGTACACGTGATGAGATATATTATAATAAACTCATATTAAATAAAATAATTTAAAATGTGTTTAAACTAACAAAAAAGTGTATGCTCATAACTTAACAATATTTTAAGTAAGATTGTTCAATCTAATAACTCTAATACTCACTTTTCAACCAGTCATCTGTCCCATTTTCCATTTCCCTCAACTGATTACTAGGGCTATCAATGGGCCTGGTCAGCTCGACAGTCCCGCATACTTGGCCCGATTTCAGGTCGGGTCGCAAGGTCTTTTTCGGTCCGCGAGTTTTTAGTCGGGCCTAAAAGCCCGGCCCGACTAGACTCGCGGGTCGGGCTCGGGCTTTGAGTTCGGCCCGCGGGCCGGCCCGACCCGATCCCTTTTTTATTGTCACTTCAAAATTTAAAAACTAGTTAGTCAAACTTATGTTATTTTACTTAATTAGAAATTTTAAAATTCTCTTTTCACACAAATTATGTAATTAATATCAAAATTTTAATTTATTTAGTGAGATTATAAATTTTATAGTATTAATCTATTTATTTTTATTATTTTTATTATTTTATTTAAGTAGTCGGGCCGGGCCGGGCCTTAGTCGGGTTTTAAATTTTTTACATAATGTCTGGCCCGACCCGACTCGGCCCGACATAGGTCGGGCCCGGGCCGAGCTCGGGCCTTACTCTTGATAAGTCAAGCCCGGGCCGGGTCGACCTAAACCCGGTCCGGACCCGATCCATTGACACCCCTACTGATTACCTACTCTAAATGGAAGATTGTCACTTGTCCCATCCTATTTCATTGAGAGCATCTGAATGTCTCTTCATGAGATTCACTTCTCTTTTATACTAGCAAACTAACTAGTCCATGGTGTTAAAAAAACTCTAAGGTTAAATTAAAAGGGCCTGTTTGTTATCTAGATAGGATACCTTACCTGAGGGGGATGCGTATTCGAGCTGCTAGCTTGAATATGTAATCCCGAGTTATTGGGCAAAATGTGAAAGAAATGGCCTACTCTACCCGTGTCCATCAAATCTATTTTATAATGTCACCTGCGAATAGCGTCTGCGACCGGCATGTGACCGACGAGTAATGAATCTTATCCATTTAACAAACTGGCCCAAAAAGTTTTCAACTGCAGTTGAATTCAAAGGACACGTGTTCTTTGCTTTATGAGGACAAGATCATCTTAGTGCCATATGATGTGGGATCTTTTGTCCCCCCCCCCCCATTTTGAAGCCGCCGCATTATCTTTTGGGGATTTTTATGTCTATACACTTATGAAAGATCACATTTACATCTATACTTTTAATGTATTATCAAGAATATTCTTAATATATATTGTATAGTTGCAATTATATCTTTGTAATTTTTAATCCGTCGGTGTCGATGATATTATGAGAATATAATGACCAAAATCGTTTAAACTTGTAAAAAGTAGAAAATGTCCTTACGTATGCGTGTGTGAGTGTGTGTGAGAGAGAGAGAGATGGGTGCACTGCAACCCCTCTATCTCACTTCCGACAATTACCCCTCCCGATCCACGAACAACCCCCCATCACTCTCAGCCCCCACTCTCCCCGTTGGTGAGGTCGAGACACACACACACACACATAGAGAGAGAGAGAGAGCTTAGGGGAGGGGGGACGCCAGAGGATGTCTCCCCCTTAGGCGGCGGCCGAGATAGAAAGAGAGTAGAGAGATGGAGGATGACGGTACTGAGAGAGAGAGTACAGGGAGAACGCCGCCGAGATAGAAAGAGAGGAGAGAGATAGAGGACGACAGTACTGAGAGAGAGAGTACAAGGAGAAGGGGGGACGTCGAAGGGGGAATAGAGGGAGAGAGAAAGAGCACACAGGGGGAGGGGACGTCGGAGGGGGTCTCTTCCTTCGACGGTGGCCGAGACAGAAAGAGAGGGGAGGGATAGGACGGGGCCGAGAGAGAGATAGGGAGAAGTTACTCCATGTCAGAACGACTTCACAGTTGAAGGCATTTTCACATGGAGCGACTTCTCCCTCTCTCTCTCGCCCCCGTCCTCTCTCTCCCTCCCCTTACCCATGTCCTCTCTCTCTCCCCGCGCCCCTCCCCTGAACTCTCTCTCTCTCTATCTCCAGTCCCCACCCCTGCCTCTTTCTCTTCCCCCCTCCCCTGAGTGCTCTCTCTCCCTCTCGATATGTCTGTGACAATCGTTGTCGGAGGAGACCTCCTTCAACATCCCCCCTCCCCTGAGCTCTCTCTCTATTTCTCTATGTTCCTCTCTCTCTCC
Source organism: Amorphophallus konjac (assembly GCA_022559845.1). Taxonomy (NCBI): domain Eukaryota; kingdom Viridiplantae; phylum Streptophyta; class Magnoliopsida; order Alismatales; family Araceae; genus Amorphophallus; species Amorphophallus konjac. The sequence goes on from CM040127.1 coordinate 3,203,276, forward strand.
CTCCCTCTCCCTGTGACTGTCGCCGAAGGGGGAGACCTCTTCTGGCGTTCTCTCTCCCCTGAGCTCTCTCTCTCTCTCTCTCTCTCTCTCTCTCTCTTCTATCTGTGACTATCACCGATGAACCCCCCATTAACCCCCGGTGACCCGACTTTCCCCTCCTCCGACAGTCACCCACCCCGTCTCGTACAACACCCCCTGATAGGCCTGTCAACGGAGCGGATACGAAGCGAATATATGACTATCCGTATCCGCTCCATTTTAAAATTCGAATTATCCGATTTTGATCCGCTCCGATTTGAATTCGGATACGAAGTGAATATACGACTATCCGTATCCGCTCCGTTTTAAAATTTGAATTATCCGATTTAAATTCAAAAATATATAAATATAATTATAAAATATTAAAAGTATATAAAATATAACGATAAAATGTCAAAAATATATAAAATAAACTCTAAATTAAAATACAATTCTAAAATATCTAAATTTCTCTATAATATTATTTATTTTATAATATATTATTTAAAAATATGTATTATATAATATATAATATTACGAACGGATATTTTTCGAAGCGAATATTATAATATCTGTATACGTTCCGATTCAAATTCGGATATTATCCATATCCGAAAAAATGAATACGAATTCGAATATTATCCGTTAATACGGATTCGAATTCGAAGAGGATCTGGATAATATCTGAATCCGTTGACAGGCCTACCCCCTGAGCAGCCTCCATACGTATAGAGAGAGAGATAGAAAAAGAAATATTAATCTAGGGACACGTTAGTATTTTCCTCTCTTAACTAGGAGTACAGTTGAGTTAAATTAACGGGAGTTACGACGAGAGTATAAATATAATAATATCAAATATATTAAGGATATTCTTAACAATACTTAAAAATTAAGAATTTATTTATACATACGATCTTTTATAGAGATATATGTGTAAAAATCCCTTATCGTTTTGGGGGTCACTGAATAACGATGCCCTCTTCACCCGCCTGCATATTAAATTGGATAGTATTGATTTTTGGTTCGAAGAATGGAGAGTGTCCTTTCTCTGTGATGCATGGACTTCGGGGAGCTGACTCCCATTTAGAGCTCGTGGACCAGTTCGAGTCTCATTCAAGTTGCCGATTGGAACGGGAAGAATGCTAATTACACGGGTCCAATCTAAAGATCAGGTGATCCAAAGCTTGAGTTTGTCTAAAGTCAGGTTCAGTATTAAATGGTTGGTTTGACTAAAAGATTTTGTTTAAAGACTGAAGTTGACAAAACAAAAACCCCCTTTGCCAGTTCACGTGATGAAGTGACACACAAATTAATGAATCTTTGGTTGGTTGAGGTGGGATGATAACTGAGTTGGAGGGGATCAGATAGCACCTGGGAAGACGACGCCGGCGCCGCCCTCTTCGCCTGAGGGGCGGCGCTCCCGGTGAGGAGACCGAGGAAGTTGACGCCGCTGCCCGCCAAGATGTAGTTCCCGGAAGGGGTGATGCCCGCCACCTGGAGGAGGGACACCTCCACCGGCCTCGGCGACGGCACCATCACCCCGTTCACTGGGTTGTCCGCCATGCCCCGCCCCACCAGCGGCTGGTCCAGCACCACCCGGACGCCCAGCGACCTCAGCGGCTCCGCCGGCCCCACGCCGCTCAGCATCAGCAGCTGCGGGCTCCCGATCGCCCCCGCCGACAGGATGACCTCGTTCTTGGCCCCCCTGGAAAGGTAGGCCCGGTGCAGCACCCCGGCCTTGTCCCGAAACACCACCCCGTGCGCCACCGGCGTTGGTTTCCCTCCGGAGCCGGCCCCTCTGTAGCGGAAGAGGACGCGGTGCACGGTGGCCCAGAGGAGCACGGTGAGGCGGGCGGGGTCGGCCTGCTCGAGGAGGTCGGCGGCGGTGCTACGGCGACCGTCGCGGTCGAAGGTGCTGCCGGCGACCTTGGTGCCCACCACGTGGTCGAAGGTGAAGCCGTGGTAAGGGCTGACGCCGGCCTCCAGGAGGGCGTCCCGGAACGCCGACTCCCACTGCAACATCGGGGGCTCGTGCACCACCGCTCGCTCCACCCACCCGTAGGACCTGTTCACCAGGGCGCCGTCCCACCCCGCGTCGCGCACGTAAGCCGTCGGCGCGCGGGAGTAGAACCCGGCGTTGATACTGGTACCGCCGCCGAGGACTCGGGCGCGGAAGTTGAAGACGCCATCGTCGGAGAAGAAGAGCTGCGAGGGGGAGTCGAGGGAGAGGTCGAAGAGGTTGTCGGGGAAGTGCACCAGGTTGGCGATGTTGGGGTTGCCGTAGGGGGAGCCGCCCCGCTCCAGGAGGAGGACCCGGAAGTTCTTGGAGAGGGTGGCGGCCAGGGGGCAGCCCGCCGTGCCACCGCCCACGACAATGTAGTCGTAAAAGGAGACCGGCGCCGCCGCCGTGGCATTCTTCATGAACGTGTAGTTGGGAGCTGCTTGTGGGGAGGATCGAGGAGGAAGAAGGGGATCAGCATATGCTAACTATATGAATTTTGCCAGATGAGAGCGGGCATGCATGGGGGAGAAGTAGGGGATCGAGTCCCTTGGTACCTTGGTCACAGATGCAGAAACCATGGAAGGAGAAGATTCCAACAAGAGCAACTGCAACCAGTCTACAAAGTGCAGATGCCATCTTCTTTTCCTTGCCCTCCTCCTTCCCACTTCCTTCTGCTAGCTGTTTATATCTTATCTTCTGCAAGGAGGCGTGTGCATGGGAGGGAAGAACAAGAGGGTGTATGAAGAGGGGTCGTCTCGTCTCCAACTGAGGCACATCTAAAGATTATTTACACGTATATATAGGTATGTTTGTGGCGTCCCATCATTCCACGTACTTGGCGTTCCTACTTCCTTTTGATTTTTTTTTTTTTTGGGGGGGGGGGTTTACTGTCAAATTCCATATTTTTATTTTTAAAATTTGTTATTTTAGGACCCATAAAATTTATGAGTTTTAAATTGAGTGTACTTTATTTGAAGGATCTTGATTTTTTATTGCATTAAAAGTGACATCATATTTGGCACATATAGAAAAAGGACAAAACGAGATGCCATATTTGAATTTTGTTGTTTCTCGTATTTATTCGGAAATTATTTGATTTTTCATATTTTGATGTTGATTTTATAAATTAAAATTGCGTATAAAGGACATAGAGTGAAAAGATATTACGGTAAAATTCCATAATTCACAACATTCCATGCATAAAAGTTTTGGGTTAAGTCAAGGACTAGCATTTTGCAAGGCGAAAGCGACTCTATAGTGTTAGTATGTGGTCCAGCCAAGCCCAAAACGCCGCGGACCAGTTGCACCTGTTGATAATCCTACCTCAATGTTCACATGGTGCCGGCCGACACCATGGAACGTTATCACGGGGCCTCTATCGTGACCGTTTATTTCTCTCTAATTAAATCTAATCGTTCACATGGTGAAGGGAGAACGTTCTCAGGAGGTCTCATGGACCCCTCCCCCCCAACTCACTCTCTTCACAGAGAGAGGAAGACGTATAGAGAGAGAAAAAGATATTATTATTTAATAAATATTTATTTTTTTAAATTTATTGATTAGATAATAATAATTAATAAAAAATGTAATAACATTTATTAAAATATTTATTTTAAATTTTAAATATGTGTACCTTCTATAGATCGAAACAATCAAAATGAGAAACATATCTGTGTACTATTCATATTTAATATTTATTATTAATTTAATTTTTAATTATTATTTTAAATATAATTAAATAATCAAATTTATCTTAAAATTATATTAAAATGATTAAAGCTAACAATCAAAATTATAAAATTTACGTTGAAATTATGCTACTAATTATGAGCTAAATGTTAGTAGCTTAATTATATCATCAATTTTAAAATTTTAATTGTTAATCTTAATGATATCTTTCGAACATAATTTTAAAATAAATATATTATAATTAATTTTTAAATTCTAATAAAAATATTTAGATAAAAAATAAAAAATTAAATATGAATAGAGCATCATATATGTACTTGTCTCTTTATTTATGATTGGGTCAATAGAAATTATACATTTTTAGAATTTAAAATGAATACTTTAATAAAGTTAATTAAAAAAATTCTTCTCCTAATTATCATTATCTTATTAGTAGATTTTAACAAAAATATTTTTAAAATATGTTAAGAAATAATATATCTGGGCACTGAATCACATGAGACTTTGAAAAATAATTAAAGATCTTAATGATTTTTTTAAAAATATTTTTGTGCTGTGTATTATTATTAAAACTATAATTTTTAATAAGTTTTTTAAAATATACTTTTAAAAATGTGATTAAATAGACACACCGTAGATTTTTAAGCTAAAACGGATGGACGTGATGTGAAATACAAGAACAAATATGAGAACACGGTTGAAAGGATGTTATTTTATTAAGATTTGAAGGGCGCTGATAACAGTCACGTGGGAGTGTTGACGTGGTGCCGGCACCATGTGAACAATTCCCTTATTATAATATGAGTCTCGATCAGACATTAGATGGGCTTGGTCCACCTTGTCTCGTCGATCTTAATAAACGTGTTTGATTATTCTCAGCGACGGTTAATTTAGATTATCTTAGGATAACTCATTCTAATTAAATTAATGAGAGAGAAATTATGTCTCTCATGTGCGTGCGTTTGGCACGCACAAAGGATGCTAATCCAAGTTCAGTAGAGTATTCACGCCCAAGGAGTTAAATACCCTGTGCTAATCGATTTCTAATCGTGGGTTAAAGTCTCGGATTCGAGGGGCCCTATTAATATTTAGATTTTAGATTTTTATAATTTAATTAAAAAATTGTTCTTGAAAGCATATTAGTAGACATATTATTATGTAAAATCAAATAATATAAATATATTTTTATTTGTGAACATGTTAATTTTTTTCATAAAAAACTTATAAAAAATCACGCTTAGACATCATTATATGACATTTATACCATTTAATTTTAAACAGTGGTGTCACTTATAATATGTTTTCAGAAACAAGTTTTTTTAATAAAACTAATTATATCATTATTTTTTTCGTAAAAGCAACTCTTATATATTTTATGCCACGCGAATGAAAAGATGAGCTCGGATAAGACCTACAGGCCAAGTCTGACTCATTAACGGGCAACTGAGGACCCCAAGTCCGAATCCGATATATCGCCGGGCCTTCGAACATTTAATGAAAGGGGTTGGCAAGCAGCCTGCCCTCCATTGATTGCCTACCATATACCATTTAGGAATGTACCAACCGGCATTGATGCGCGTCTGCTGGATTAAGTCAAGTTAAGCTCTCCGTCTACGACGGAGACATGTCAACAGGAGATGATGCCATTTGTACATGTGGATATAAACAATGGTGGTCGAGAAGAATCAAACTCTAACTAAACAGGACATTATGTATGATTGTTTGATGTCATTTTTGGATGATGTTTTATTTATAGTTAGGTTAATGATTGGAAAAAAGTTTCATATACGTATCAAAAAATAAAGGCTTAATGTTACGACTTTATGATATTAAAATAAAGTAAGTCATCTTCTTTTTACTTTAGGAGAAGGTCTTGCGTCCACCGTCGGAGAAGACAAATTTGGAGAGGATGATCATCAATGTCGCCCATCTTTCCTGAACGGTCATGAATCTAGCCGTCTACTGTTGGTCGACGAGTAAATCCCATCTTTCTTCTCCCTGTCTCTTTATTGTTGCACTGTAATTCATTTTCATACAATCTCCTTTGTTTATATTACGTTACACACACGCGATAATCTTTCCTAGATCCTTGTTCAAAGTAATTTTCGTCGCAAAATATAAGGAAGAAGGGTGATCGAAAGTCTCGACCATCCTCCTTTCTAACCTCTTTTCCGGTACGATTGGGAGTCCCAATTACATTCGTTTTCTTTTGTTTTGAACAAATATCACACTTTCATAGTCTAATGGATTTCTTTTCTTCGTGTACTGACAAATTTTTAGAGACTTCACAGCGGATTCGCAGATTTGAGCTCCTCGTTCTTGACCGATCAAGAGCGAAGATAGGCAAGACTCACATTCTCTCATTTTGAAAGGCATTTGCGATCACCGTACTCCTATGAGACTCTAGTAAAGTCCCTCGGGATCGCCCTCTTTTCATTCTCATTCGTGCATGCTGCAGTTCCCCTCGTCCTATGATCACGGTAGCTCCAAATTCGGCACATGCAATACCATTACAAAACATAAATAGTATAAATATACTTTTTATTTGTAGATATCATTATATGATATTTATACACTATTTAATTTTTAATAATAATACGTCTGTTAATATATTTTTTAAGTTAACTTACATCAATAATTTATTTTTAAAAAACTCTTTATATTTTATACTAGCGAATGAAAAGATCAGCTCGGATGAGACCTACCGGCCAAGTTTGACTCAATAATCGGCAACTAAGGGCCCCAAGTCCGAGACATCGCCAGGTATTCGAACATAAACGAAAGAGGTTTGCAAGCAACCTGCCCTCCATTTATTGCCTCCCATGTACCAACCAACATTGTCGCGCGTCTGTTAAGTCAACTTAAGCTCTCCATCCACTTTGTAGACGTATCAAGAGGAGCTCTAGAGTTTTTTTCATATATATATTTTTAAGATTTATTATCGCCAAATATACCTCTCATTAGACATATTATCACGAATATTATTCAAATAGACGTAAATATTACAGTTAGGTACCTTTGATATGTCGACGTCGTCGACAAGAGACGAATATTTCGTATAATATATTATCTAACAATATTAGAGTAGTCAAATATCTTTAATTTTTTACATATATATTCCTCTAAAAATTTTTATTAACAAATATATTTTTTATTTAGATATATTATCGTAACTACCTTCTAAATATCTCGAATGATTATAGTTATACTCTCACCGTAATTTTTATGTGATTAATCGGAGTTAAATATACGTTAAAGAGTAAAATATTTTACCTACCTATGTTTAACAAAATAAAAAATAGAAAAATTATAGTTATCCATTGTATTTGAATAAAATATCAATATATGACATCTTTCGGATACAGATCTAACTTAATTTATTTAATTAAATGGGTCGAACTTGACGTTTGTGGTTAAGGACGTGTTTAGAAAATAATGCAGGCTTTTGTTTTAGGGATATTCAAATACCCTTTAGAATTCTACATATTCTGCTCGATGTCTCTACATTTTTCATTTTTTTCATCTATGCTCTCGTAATAATTATATTTAATTATATATATCTTATTGTTTATCTACCATTTGTTTAATTTAAGTTTAGAGAGATTAAGATGAAAAAAATATTAATCTACCCTTATTTAATCTTCCTAGATGATTAACACAGTAACATATATGACCTTACAATCTTTCGTATTATCTTGTATACCCTTTTAAAACTTAATATTTGTATGTTCAACATAATATTCTATAACTTTGCCGGTGTTACAACATAGACACATGAATGAATACTATTCATTAATATAGAGATATATATATAATAATATGAAGAATATGAGAGTACAAAGTAGAATACACAAAATTCGGGAGAATATATGCAATTATCTTTTATCGAGAATCCGAGATATTAAAAGTTTTAAGAGTTTTTACATAAATGTTATTGATACAGATGAAATTACAGATATGTCATTCTTAGAAACATACTAATTAACATATGCATCATTATTATTTTGAAATACTTACAAATATGCATCACATATTTGTAATTTTTTTAAAATAACAAGTTTAACTAAATGTGAATATTTTAAAATTTTCAAAATAATAGAAATATATATACTAATACATTTTTCGAAATATCATATCTATAATTTTACAGGTCATAATGATATTTTTGTTGAAAAACTAAAAATTATTATAATTTATTTTAAGTTTTATTACAGATAATGATATGTATCGTTTTGTACTATCTCTGACAAAGTTTTCAAAACATTATTTTCTTTAGGAAAGTACTCTGGTACAAGTAAGAAAAGGGATAATTGCGTATATGAAATTATAGAAATCATCTTTAAGATCAAATAATTCCATAGAATTGAGTATGCATTTAGCTGTTGTAACACTCCCCATAATCTTTGCTTATTTTAGTCTACTCTCATATTCTTGATATTATCACGTATCTCCACATATTAAGAAATAAGGATTTTTGCATATATACTCTCATAAATATGGGTTTTTGTATATATACCCTTAACCTAAGCATATTATCATATATACCCTCAATTTAACTATATATTTAACACTTATATCCTCGTGATTCCCTGCTGTCGTCCTCGGGTGCACGAAAACCATTTATCCCTTGAAATATCGAAAATGGCCTCCTAACGTAGATTCTTTCCCCCCTCACGTGCCCTTTTTCTTTTGTTTAATAAACACAACTCCATTTCAAAATCCACATTGCTGTCACTGCCGACGCCAATGGCCGTCCCGTAGATGACTCCTCAGCTTTCCCCTTCCGTCAGAACACGATAGGCCGAACACCTTAGGGACCCCCTCGGACGGCGCCACCGCCCTTCACTCTGGCCTCCTCCACCGACCCCTCGCCTTGCAGTAGCTCCTCTTGGCCGACGTCGTACGTTGCGTGGAGACCCACGAGCAGGTAGTAGGCAAGCATCAACGCCGTGCAGATGGCGAACCTCACAAATGCCTCGTACACCAACGACCCCATCAGGAACAGGTTGGCAGCTATGGTGGACAGGGACGGCAGCCACGGCACCAGCGGTACCCCCCACACCCTGGGCGCCCGTTGCTGCCGCACGAGCAGCGCCAACCCCTCCGTCGCCAGGAACCACACCGGCACGGCGATGGCATACCCGATCCACCTGCCCGGGTTCGAGGAGCCCCAGCAGGCGAAGACTCCGATGGAGGAGAGGAGGATGGGGGCAAGGGAGGCGCTGAGCTTGACTAGCCCGGACTTGCGAGTGACGTTGCGGACGTAGTAGCGCCGGACGAGCAGGGCCACCGCCATGAGCATGAAGATGAAGAGGGTGCTGATGGAGGAGACGGTGGCGAGCACGTCGAGGCTGGAGAAGAGGGCAATGCAGGCGGAGGCGCAGGTGACGAGGATGGTGGCATGCACCTGCGTCCCTGTCCTGGGGTGGACGAGCGCGAAGTAGGGTGGGATCATGTGCGCCCGGGCAATCTGCGTGGTGTACCTCCCCTGCCCCAGCGCCCCTACCAGCATCCCCATCATCATCCCCTTGAGCGCCCCCAGCGCCCCCAGGTACTTGGCCCAGCGCAATCCCATGGCCGCGAACGCCGCCGAGTAGGCCGTGTCGGGGTCCAGCGACGAGTACCTCTGCATCGAGCAGAGCACGAATGCCATGACGCAGTAAACGACCGTGATGGCGGTCATCGAGCCGACAAGGCCAAGGGGGATGTCGCGGGATGGGTTCTTGGTCTCCTCCGCCATGGTGGCCACCATGTCAAAGCCCCTGTACGCCCAGCAGACGACCCCGGCCTCCCGGAACACTCCCTGCTCCCCGAAGGGGAAGAAGGGGGTCAGGTTGGAGAGGTCGGCGTGGGCGGAGCCGGTGGCAATGATGAAGGCGATGACGGCGACGCTGACGATGGAGGTGATCCAATTCAGGCTGGATGTGAGGCGGCTGCTGGTGGCGGCGATTGCAGAGCAAGCGACGTGGACGACGACAGCGATGGGTTCGAGGAGGTTGTAGTCGTCGGCGAATGCCGCCACCCGGATGCGGAGCGAGTCGGGGTGCCAATCGATGAGGATGGCGAAGTAGGAGGTCCAGGAGCGCGCCACATCGGCCGCTCCCACGAGCGTCTCGAGGAGGATGTTGGTGGCGGCTATGTAGGCGACAAAGTCGCCCAGCTCGACGCGGGGGTACGAGAAGGAGCCCCCCGCGGAGGGGATCTCCACGATGAACTCGACGTAGCACAAGACGGAGAGGAGGGCGGAGAAGCCAGCGGCGGTGTAGACGAGGATGACGGCGGGGCCGGCGTCGTTGCGGGCCTCGAGGCCAGTGAGGACGAAGACCCCGGAGCCGACGACGGCGCTGAAGCCGAGCCAGGCAAGGTCCTACCAAGTGAGGCAACGGCGGAGGATATAAATGTTAAACATATGAGGGTAGGTTAGTCATTCAGCTATTTAACCAAACCTTAACCCAAGTAAAATTAACAGGAGATATGGGGAAGATATAAGTGTTAAACATATAGCTACATTGAGGGTATATATGATAATATGCTTAGATTACGGGTATATATGTAAAAACCCATATTTATGAGAGTATATATACAAAAATCTCTAAGAAACATTATATAATTATGCCCCTCGTGTTCTACTCAGGGTTTGCCGACCCGTCCGACCCGGCCGACCCAGTCTCTGCGCGGGACGGGTCGGGTCGGGCGGGTCGCACTGCGACCCGGTCCGCCCCGGTGCCTCTCCCACCTCCGGCGCCCCCCGCCCCCTCCTGTTGCGGCCCTCCGACGCCTCTCCCACCTCCGGCGCCCCCCCGCCCCTCTCCTGCTGCGGCCCCCCACCCCCTCTCCCACCTCCGGCGCCCCCCGCCCCCTCCTGCTGCGACCCCCCACCGCCCCCCTCTCCCACCTCCGGCGGCCACCACCGCCCCCCCACCTCTCCCACCTCCCCCTACCCCCCCTGCTGCGCCCCCCCACCGCCCCCCTCTCCCACCTCCGGCGGCCACCGCCCTTCACTCTGGCCTCCTCCACCGACCCCTCGCCTTGCAGTAGCTCCTCTTGGCCGACGTCGTACGTTGCGTGGAGACCCACGAGCAGGTAGTAGGCAAGCATCAACGCCGTGCAGATGGCGAACCTCACAAATGCCTCGTACACCAACGACCCCATCAGGAACAGGTTGGCAGCTATGGTGGACAGGGACGGCAGCCACGGCACCAGCGGTACCCCCCACACCCTGGGCGCCCGTTGCTGCCGCACGAGCAGCGCCAACCCCTCCGTCGCCAGGAACCACACCGGCACGGCGATGGCATACCCGATCCACCTGCCCGGGTTCGAGGAGCCCCAGCAGGCGAAGACTCCGATGGAGGAGAGGAGGATGGGGGCAAGGGAGGCGCTGAGCTTGACTAGCCCGGACTTGCGAGTGACGTTGCGGACGTAGTAGCGCCGGACGAGCAGGGCCACCGCCATGAGCATGAAGATGAAGAGGGTGCTGATGGAGGAGACGGTGGCGAGCACGTCGAGGCTGGAGAAGAGGGCAATGCAGGCGGAGGCGCAGGTGACGAGGATGGTGGCATGCACCTGCGTCCCTGTCCTGGGGTGGACGAGCGCGAAGTAGGGTGGGATCATGTGCGCCCGGGCAATCTGCGTGGTGTACCTCCCCTGCCCCAGCGCCCCTACCAGCATCCCCATCATCATCCCCTTGAGCGCCCCCAACGCCCCCAGGTACTTGGCCCAGCGCAATCCCATGGCCGCGAACGCCGCCGAGTAGGCCGTGTCGGGGTCCAGCGACGAGTACCTCTGCATCGAGCAGAGCACGAATGCCATGACGCAGTAAACGACCGTGATGGCGGTCATCGAGCCGACAAGGCCAAGGGGGATGTCGCGGGATGGGTTCTTGGTCTCCTCCGCCATGGTGGCCACCATGTCAAAGCCCCTGTACGCCCAGCAGACGACCCCGGCCTCCCGGAACACTCCCTGCTCCCCGAAGGGGAAGAAGGGGGTCAGGTTGGAGAGGTCGGCGTGGGCGGAGCCGGTGGCAATGATGAAGGCGATGACGGCGACGCTGACGATGGAGGTGATCCAATTCAGGCTGGATGTGAGGCGGCTGCTGGTGGCGGCGATTGCAGAGCAAGCGACGTGGACGACGACAGCGATGGGTTCGAGGAGGTTGTAGTCGTCGGCGAATGCCGCCACCCGGATGCGGAGCGAGTCGGGGTGCCAATCGATGAGGATGGCGAAGTAGGAGGTCCAGGAGCGCGCCACATCGGCCGCTCCCACGAGCGTCTCGAGGAGGATGTTGGTGGCGGCTATGTAGGCGACAAAGTCGCCCAGCTCGACGCGGGGGTACGAGAAGGAGCCCCCCGCGGAGGGGATCTCCACGATGAACTCGACGTAGCAGAAGACGGAGAGGAGGGCGGAGAAGCCAGCGGCGGTGTAGACGAGGATGACGGCGGGGCCGGCGTCGTTGCGGGCCTCGAGGCCAGTGAGGACGAAGACCCCGGAGCCGACGACGGCGCTGAAGCCGAGCCAGGCAAGGTCCTACCAAGTGAGGCAACGGCGGAGGATATAAATGTTAAACATATGAGGGTAGGTTAGTCATTCAGCTATTTAACCAAACCTTAACCCAAGTAAAATTAACGGGAGATATGGGGAAGATATAAGTGTTAAACATATAGCTACATTGAGGGTATATATGATAATATGCTTAGATTACGGGTATATATGTAAAAACCCATATTTATGAGAGTATATATACAAAAATCTCTAAGAAACATTATATAATTATGCCCCTCGTGTTCTACTCAGGGTTTGCCGACCCGTCCGACCCGGCCGACCCGGTCTCTGCGCGGGACGGGTCGGGTCGGGCGGGTCGCACTGCGACCCGGTCCGCCCCGGTGCCTCTCCCACCTCCGGCGCCCCCCGCCCCCTCCTGTTGCGGCCCTCCGACGCCTCTCCCACCTCCGGCGCCCCCCCCGCCCCTCTCCTGCTGCGGCCCCCCACCCCCTCTCCCACCTCCGGCGCCCCCCGCCCCCTCCTGCTGCGACCCCCCACCGCCCCCCTCTCCCACCTCCGGCGGCCACCACCGCCCCCCCACCTCTCCCACCTCCCCCTACCCCCCCTGCTGCGCCCCCCCCACCGCCCCCCTCTCCCACCTCCGGCGGCCACCACCGCCCCCCCCACCTCTCCCCCCTCCCCCACCGCCCCCCAACCTCCGGCGGCCCCACCACCGAGATCGCTCCCCCCCCGCCCCCACCGCCCCCTCCCTCTCCCACCTCCTGCGGCCCCCCACCACCCCCTCTCCCACCTCCGGCGCCCCCCCGCCCCCTCCTGCTGCGGCCCCCCACCGCCCCCCTCTCCCACCTCCGGCGGCCACCACCGCCCACCCCACCTCTCCCACGGTCCAACCTCCCCCTCCCCCTCCTGCTGCGGCCCCCCACCGCCCCCCTCTCCCACCTCCGACGGCCACCACCGCCCCCCCACCTCTCCCACGGTCCCACCTCCCCCTCCGGCTGCGGCCCCCCACCGCCTCCTGCTGCGGCCCCCCACCGCCCCCCTCTCCCACCTCCGGCGCCCCGATCCGCCCCGACCCGCCCCGACCCGCTCGTACCGAGCCGGGTCCCGCCTCGCACCGCACCGGTACATGGCGAGACGCACGGGACAGAGCGGGTCGGTCCGTCCCGTCCACGACCCACGGCCCGTGCGACCCGGCGCCCGCCTGGGTCGGGTCGGGTCGTGCGGGTCAGTGCGGGTCGGGGCGGGACGGCAAACCCTGGTTCTACTATTGTAAAAGTTGAAAATATACTATTGAACGTATAAAATATAAGGTTTTTAAGTGATATATAAGTTAATATATATGAAATATTGGATGTATATAGTTATATATATAACTATTTTAATTATTTTAAAAGATTAAATAAGAAAAATAAACTTAGTATCTTAATTTTTGTGAAATTAAATTAAACAAATAAAATGTGGCGACAGTGGTATACGAAGAAATATGACTATGAACAAAGTTTGTCGTCACGGACAACTCGATCGTCTCGGTGAACGGGACATGGTGGAGTCCCAGGGTTTGTCAAACTGAGACGGGACGGATTGAATCGTCCGTCCCGTCTCGTCTCAGTCACAGACCGGGACAATCGATCGGTGGAACGCAATCGAAACACTTTATATATTATTTTAATTTTTTATATTGAATGAGACTTGTAGGTCGGTTGGTTGATTATCCTTGTGTGTGGAACGTGAGGTTTTTGGTTCGTGTTTGCATGGTTTTTATTCTGTTTTTTTATTTTTATTTTTAAAAACATGTTTCAAAAAATGGCAAATGTGATATTCAAACCCGGGTCATCACATTTAAATCACATATTACTTACCCAACCGAGCTACGGAAATATTTACATTACATTATATTAGAATATATATATATATATACTAGTATCTTTAGTATCGATACGCGATAGTACAGACCTGTACCATCCTGTCCCAATGAAAAATCGGGTTGGACAGTACGCATGAGTTGTCAAACCCTGTGGCGGATAATAGAGTGAAATATGACTATGAAGAATATAAGGATGTAAAGTAGAATATAAAGATTCTAAGATGTATATGTAAATATCCCAATGAACAGGGCATGGCCGGGGGTGATGGTGCCGTCGCCGAGGCCGGTGGAGGCGTCCCTCCTCCAGGTGGCGGGCATCACCCCTTCCGGGAACTACATCTTGGCGGGCAGCGGCGTCAACTTCCTCGGTGCCCTCACCGGGAGCGCCGCCCCTCAGGCGAAGAGGGCGGCGCCGGCGTCGTCTTCCCAGGTGCTATCTGATCCCCTCCAACTCAGTTATCATCCCACCTCAACCAACCAAAGATTCATTAATTTGTGTGTCACTGCATCTCGTGAGCTGGCAAAGGGATCAGTGTCTGCATTGTCAACGTCAGCCTTTAAACAAAATCTTTTAGTCAAACCAACCATTTAATACTGAACCTGATTTAGACAAACTCAGCCGTTGGATCACCTGATCTTCAGATCGGACCCGTGGTCGCATTCTTCCAGTTCCAAATTTCCAATCGGCAACTTGAATAGACTCGAACCGGTCCACGAGCTCTCAACGGGGTCCATGCATCACAAAGAAAGGAGACCCTCCATTCTTCGAACCAAAAATTAATACTATCGAATTTAATATGCAGGTGGATGAAGAGGGCATCGTTATTTAGTGACCCACAAAAAGATAAGGGACATATACATCTCTATAAAAGATCGTATGTATAAATAAATTCTGAATTTTTACATGTTATTAAGAATATCCTTAATATATTTGATATTATTTCATTTATAGTCTCACCATAACTCGCGTTAATTTAACTCAATTGTACTCGTAGTTAAGAGAGGAAAATAGTAACTTGTCCCTAGATTAACATTTCTCTTCCTACCTCTCTCTATATACATATGGTGGTCGCTAAGGGGGTGATGTACAAGGCGGGGTGGGTGGCTGTCGGAGGAGGGGAAAGCTGGGTCACCAACTGTTGAGGGTTCATCGGCGGTGGTCACAGATAGAAGAGAGGGAGAGGAACATAGAGAGAGAGAGCTAAGGGGAGGGAGGATGTCAAAAGAGGTCTCCCCCTTCGACGACAGTTACATATAGAAGAGAGGGAGAGGGAGGGAGAGAGAGAAGAACATAGAGAAATAGAGAGAGAGCTCAAGGGAGGGGGCCGAGATGCCGAAGGAGGTCTCCTCCTCCGACGGCTGTCATAGACATATCGAGAGGGAGAGGGAGGGAGGGAGGGATAGAGAGAGAGAGCTCAAGGGAGGGGGGAGGAGAAAGAGATAGGGGTGGGGAGAGAGAGAGAGGGGGGACGAGGGTGGGGAGAGAGAGAGCTCAAGGGAGGGGGCAGGGAGAGAGAGAGAGAGCTCAGGAGAGGCGCGCGAGGAGAGAAGAGATCAAGGGTAAGGGGAGGGAGAGAGAGGATGGGGGCAAGAGAGAGAGGGAGAAGTCACTCCATGTGGAAATGACTTCGATTGTGAAGTCGTTCCCACATGGAATGATTTCTCCCTATCTCTCTCTCGCCCCCGTCCTATCCCTCTCCACTCTTTCTATCTCGATTACTGTCGGAGGGAGAGACCCCCTGAGGCACCTCCCCTCCCTATGTGTGCTCTCTCTCTCCCTCTCTTTCCCCCTCCGACGTCCCCCATTCTCCCTGTATTCTCTCACTCAATATCGTCGTCCTCTCTCTCTCCTCTCTTTCTATCTCGACCGCCGCCGAAGGGGGAGGTGTCCTCGATATGGTGTCCCCCCTCCCCTAAACTCTCTCTCTCTGTCTGTCTCTATCTCATCCTCACCGACAGGGAGAGTGGGGGTTGAGAGTGGTGGGGGGTGTTCGTGGATCGAGAGGGATAGTTGTCAGAAGTGAGGGAGAGGGGCTGCAATGCACCCATCTCTCTCTCTCTCTCTCTCACACACACACACACACACACACACATAAGGGTATTTTTTATTTTTTACAAGTTTAAACGATTTCGGTCAATATATTATCAGAATATTCATTGACATCGATGACTTGAGAATAACAAGGATATAACTGCGACAATACGATATATATTAGGGATATACCTGATAATGCGACAAAGGTAAAGGTATAAATATAAGTATGAACTTTTATAAGAGTATAGACGTAAAAATTCTCAAAAGATTATGCAGAGGCTTCAAGGGGGGGGCGAAAGATCCCATCTCGGATAGCACAAAGATGATCTTGTCCTCGTAAAGCAAAGAACACGCGTCCTTTAATATGAACTGCATTTGAAAACTCTCAATGTTTGTCTACTAGATTCAAATTATTGAAATTTACAATGAAGTGTTTTTAAATTTGGTCTTAATTTTTTTAACACCATAGACTAGTTAGTTTGCTAGTATACATGAGAAGTGAATCTCACGAAGAGGAATTCAGATGCTCTCAATGAAACAGAATGGGACAAGTGACAATCTTCCATTTAGAGTAGGGAATCAGTTGACCGGGGGGAAATGGAAAATGGGACAGATGGCTGGGTGAAAAGTGAGTATGAGAGTTATTAGATCGAACAGTCTTACTTAAAATATTGTTAAGTTATTGAGCATACAATTTTTTGTTAGTTTAAACACATTTTAAATTATTTTATTTAATATGAGTTTATTATAATATATCTCATCACGTGTACATTAATTTAGATTTTATCACTTGAATCATGATAAATACGGAGCATGCACGATAACTTAATTTAAAACTATGAATTAAGACCCCGAATAAATAGAATGGTAGATAATCTTATCTCAAAATGAGAAAGTCGTGAGTTTGACTTTTGATTTCCTAATAAGTTTACTCTGACTCATATTTAATAATCTAAATATGTATCTAATATTCACTACTACTGCTACGTTTACTGTCATAAAAAAGAAAAGACGTACAACTGTGGTCGTCACACTTTCGCACTAGCTAGTTGATGAGAGGGCGGTACATCTGCTTCTATTGAACATGACTTCTGACTGGTTTACATCCGGAATACAGATGGAGCAGCTAGCGACGGAGGCGGCCATGGCGAGGGCAGAGGAGGCTCAGAAGGTGTCGCTCAATCAGGGCACCTTCCGCGGCGGCTTCATTGTGGAGAAGTTCATGGGGCCAGCTTCGACAGGGCACCTGGAGCTCGCCAATCTTGATCCCGGTGAGAACCCCCGCGTCACCTTCAACTACTTCCAGGAGCCGGAGGACGATCCGCCGCTGCGTGAAGAGCCTCCGCACCATCAAGCGGGTCGTCCAGTCTAGGGCCTTCGCCGAGTTTCGATACCCGAACGTCTCCATGGCTGCGCTGTTGGACGCGGCGGCACGCCTCCCTCTCAACCTGGTCCCCCGCCGCGGCAACACCTCCGCGTCTCTGGAGCAATATTGCCGTGACACTGTGATCAGCTTCTTCCACTACCACGGCGGCTGCCAGGTCGACCGCGTCGTCGACCGCGACTATCGGGTCGTTGGCGTCGACGGGCTCCGGGTGGTCGACGCCTCCACCTTCAACACCACGCCCGGGACTAACCCCCCAGTCCACCATGCAAGATTTACTCTTATTCTTTTCGGGTCCCTTCGAAAAACGAATAAGGGAGAAAAAATTGATCTTAATATGAAGAATAAGAAAAAAATATAATTTAATAAGATAGGTACATTTTCTTACCTCTAACTCTAGTTTTATTAAAATAATTAGTTCTAATTAAAAGATAAAATTAATTAGTCTACTTTAATCCGAATATATATTAAAATAAAAAATAAAAAATAAGAATAATTTATCTAAATTTAAGTTAATCCAATTTCTCATATTCTGTTATCAAAAGAGACCCCTCTCCTATCTCCCTCTTTATCTCACACAGACACACGACACACGCACCGACAAACGCGTTCGTTGCTGTGTCATTGTTATATAGCAGTTTCTGTTGTCAACCCTTGAAAGTCTTTCATATTTAAAGCTTACTTTTTAAACTTGATATTTATGTACAGATGTTCACAATTATATATTTATTTAGTAAGTATCATTTTCAGACTTGAGGAATTTAGTCTCGTTGATATAGGATGTTGGATTAAATAACTTACTTGAGATTTTAAAAAGTCACTGGACTGAAGGGCTATCCATAAAACTAAAAAAATTTAGGAGCTAAAAATTAAGAAATCCTGATCATATGCATCATATGTTACTGTAGCACCTTTTGTGGTTCTATTTATCATACTCGGCCTTTAGTTATATTAAATGGAGGAAGGAGAAAGTGACAGATAGACGGTAAAATGTTAAATATTATAATTTGGATCAAGGTTTGACGGCCCAGTCCTATTTTATTGATATGGTATGATATGGCATCGTACCATATTATACTGTAATGTGTCAAGAATATAATAAATATTTAATGTAATAAATTATGTGTCAAAATCATTTCTGACTTAATCAGTTAGGGAGTCACGTGTGCAATAGTGAGATTCATGATTTGAATATCACACTTGACTTCTATTTTTTGCGCCCTTTCCTTAAGAAGAAAGGAAGATTTGAAAAAAAAAAAACGTGCTCCCAATGAGTTTCGAAGTCGAGATAAACTGTTACAAAGAAATGCTTCGACCAATTTAACTATCAAAGTTAATTAAATATAAAATAAAATATATAATATTTAAATGAATATAGACACCGTATCAATTGCGTACTATACGTCGATCATATCGATCTTTGATTAATACAATCTGGTAAGTGCGATACTCAATATATCGAATTGGTTTGACAAATCCTAATTCGGATACATCCAAATCCAAATTAGATTAAATTGTATAATATGTAAATTACCTTGTATCCAAATGGATACTTGGGTATATATTTGAACTTCAATAATGTAATTAATGATGGATAAATATTAAGTAATTATCTGATAACATATAATTTACCTTATCTCTTGATACAAATTATTTTAATGGATATGGTCTACGTCAAGTACCGTACTCTTGACGTCATATCTATTATATATATGGTTAATATCATAATAGTTCATTTATTTCGATGTTCCAGCTGGTTAGTACTGGATATCAGGTTTAGTTTTTCTTGCACAATATTATTATATCACATCAGCTTATTAATTTGTTTCGATATGTACAAATTAACTTTCTAATGCATGTTTGATGCTCTTAATTTGGGATGGGTAATTAATGTGCAGATATATGGGCATCAAGATCCAGGAAGAGAGGCTCGGAAGGACGGTGGAGTAACGAGTAAAAGCAATATATATTAACTTTGTCTTTTAGAAAGACGCTTGAGCATCAGATATGCAAAATTAATAGCCTATATATCTATATATGTATGCTTGGGATACATCATATATATTATCTTGGTATCTATCTTGCATCCTCCCCTCGATGATCCTCGCAAGCTCATTTTTCGTCACAAGCTTATTTGAAACTTGGATTTATCTATTGGTGGAAATAACGGATGTGGGAAAGAAATCGAAAAGTGAGAAAACTCACAGTTATATTGAAGGTGTTGCATTTGATCAAATATTAATTAATTATATATGTTCGAAGAGATGAGATCTCGTGTAAAGTCGTGGACCGTCAGATCTAAGATAATTGTGGGATGTAGTCACCTCGAGATTAAGCTCTACAAAAGAAACGGAATAGATCAGGAGGGAAAAAACTCTCCGATATTTACGATAAGAGCAAGATACAAAAGGGAGACAAAGGAGGTATATGACATGAGAACGTTCTTCACCGATTGAGGTGACTAAAAGTTTAACTTATCTTTTCGGAAGGATTCTTTGAATTTATATAACTAGCAACTCCTTTTCTTGAATCTCCTTAAGTAAGGGAAGCGTGAGGCTCTGAAGACATTACGTCCTTGAAAGATTGAATATATCCAGTTATATATATAACTATTTTGATTATTTGAAAAGATTAAATAAAAAATAAATTTTCATCTTAATCTATCTAAAATCAAATTAAACAAATAATGTGGGGCGATAACGATATATGATGAAACATGACTATGACAAATGTAAGGGTGTAAAGTAGAATATAAAGATTCTAAGATGTATATGTAATTTTTTCAATAAAAATATATACTCTCGTTCAGAGTTTGACAACTCGATCATATCGATATTTTACTAGTATGATACGGTACGACATTATACCATACTATACTAGATTATGACAATTATATAATAAATATTTTCTGTAGTAAATTATATGTTAAGATCAATGATAGGCTAGTTGGTTAGGGGTTATCGTGTATTGTCCGAATCTCACAATTGGCGTTACATTTTAGCCCATTCTTTACATAAAAAAAAAAACACACGCTTCTGCTACGTTTCAAACCCGGATCAACCGGGAGAAAGAAACGTCACTAACCAACTTAGCCATTACAATGTATTGAATATAGAAAAAAATATAAAATATTAAAATAAATATAAATATCGTATCGATTGTATATCAGGCGTCAACCGTACCACCTTATAACTGATACGGTTCGATACGTGCGATATTACAAATTAACCTTGCTCTAGTTTCATCTTTGGATAGGAATGTGAATTGAATGAATTGAGTCGGATGGACCTTCCGTTCAAACTTAGCTCATTTATTATCGAGTTGTCTTTATTAGATTCAAATATTAGTTGGCTTGAGTTGATCAATTTATTTGAATTAGTAAATACATAGAAAATCAGAGGAGATGTATGTATCATATGCTTCTATATTCACTGAAATTCTGAATGAGTTATTCAAAATATAGTTCTATTGTTAAACAACAAAGTTAAGATTTGAATCAATTGAATATTCTGCGTTCAAACATAGCATTTTTTGTTAACATCTAAAACCTTATTCGAATTGAACTCTTGATCAAATGAACAAAATCAATTTTATATTCAACTTTTTAATTTTCAATAATTACAGATATCTCAAAAATATACATATACGTCGAAAAGTGAGACACTGCTTTTATGCGAGAAGAATATATAGCAATGTACAAATAGTCATAACCTCGATGATTAATACTTGTTGTGTAATTTAATTAATATACATTAATTCACAGTTATAATATCCTCCAATTTTTCATCGGGTCATGTGGTGCAAAGCGGCAACAACAAGCAGATCAAAATCTACGTGTTCTATGATATAAAATTTAGCAACTTAGCATTAGAATTCCTCTAGTTAGTTACTCAACAAATTATTAAAAAATATCTTTGAATGGATAATTAAAATATGGTTATATTACTAAGAATAAAATTAAATTTTGAATCAATTGAATGTTGTGTTCACACTCAGCTCTTTCTTATTTAAGTGTAAAACCTTATTCAAATTGAACTCTTGATCAAACCAACAAAATCAAATTTTTTATCAACTTTTATCATGAATTGGTTATCATTAAACAGCGCTTATTGTCAGTTACATCCAAAAGCTTGGCTAGAGGTAACTTGATCAGGTCTAATGGGAAAAAGTATCTCAGAATAAGTTGCCTGCAATAATTAATTGATGGATCGACATTGGAGAGGGATAAATTTGCGGCCCAATAATTATGTAGCCCAGCGGCCTACTAAGATCCGCATGGCCGAGCAAATGACAGCCCCAGCAAGGCCAACTTACCACGGGATTTTGATAGAGCTAACCAATAAGAGCCCACCAAGCTGTAGCTCGGACGTTCAACCGAGGGTTCCCCGATGTTTGGGGGGAAAGCCCAGTCATCGGTCGATCGAGTTGCCCTAAGGTGGATGCATGAATGCTCCCTCAGGGAATGTCCAAGTCTCGGGCTCCTTATCTAGATAGGGGATATCCCTCATCGGATTAGCCCATCCTCTAGGCTCCTTATCGAGCTAGAGCAAATTCTTCGCGGCTGGACACTTATCTCTCACAATCTCAGCAGATGATGCCCTGCCCTCAGAGAGGGGAAGCACAAGAGGATAAGGGAAGGGCAAGAGTCCCTAAACGGTAAGAATTCTTATTAAGGACGTAACGCCCCTAAATCCTCATACTTCCCCTACTGAATGAGATTAAATATGGGAGCTGCTAGCAACATAAACCTAAGGAGCCTCCGGAAAGATAAGTCAACTTCTATCCATCCCAACTGGTGGAGAGTAGTCTCTTGTCCTGCACCTCCTTTGCCTCCCTTCTACATACGCCTTACTCTTATCGTAAGCATTGGAGAGTTTTTTCCCAGGATCATCATCCGGAGCCCCCTGATCGTTTCCGTTTCTTTTGCATAGCTTAATCCCGAGGGGGCTACATCCTACAATTACCCTAGATCTGATGGTCCACGACTTTACACGAGATCTCACCTCTTGAGACATATATAGTTAATTAATGCTTGATCAAATGCAATAGCTTCGATATAACTCTGAGTTTCCTCACTTTTTGATTTCTTTCCCACATCCGTTGTTTCCATCAATAGATAAATCCAAGTTTCAAATAAGTTTGTGATGAAAAATTAGCCCGAGAGGATCATCATCTGTGAGAGGAGGGGAGGATACAAGATAGATGCCGAGTTTATATATATGATGTATCCCAAGCATGCATACATATAGATAGGCTACTAATTTTGCATATCTGATGCTCAAACGTCTTTCTAAAAGAAAAAGCAAGCAGTTCGAAAAAAAAAACACCATAAAAAAGCACTCTCACACGTACGACATTGGAACATTTCTCCGAGATATATATTGCTTTTACTCGTTACTCCACCGTCCTTCCGAGCCTCTCTTCCTGGATCTTGATGCCCATATATCTGCACATTAATTACCCATCCAAAAGATCATCATCAAACATGCATTAGAAAGTTAATTTGTACATATCGAAACAAATTAATAAGCTGATGTGATATAATAATATTGTGCAAGAAAAATTAAATCAGAAATCTTACCTGCCGAGCATCATAATGGTAGCCTGGGGGTTAGTCCCGGGCGTGGTGTGGAAGGTGGAGGCGTCGACCACCCGGAGCCCGTCGACGCCGACGACCCGATAGTCGCGGTCGACGACGCGGTCGACCTGGCAACCGCCGTGGTAGTGGTAGAAGCTGACCACGGTGTCACGGCAATACTGCTCCAGAGACGCGGAGGTGTTGCCGTAGCGGGGGATCACGTTGAGAGGGATTTGCGTCATCGCGTCGAGCAGCGCAGCCACGGAGACATTTGGGTAACGGAACTCGGCGAAGGCCCTAGACTGGATGACCCGCTTGATGGTGCGCATGCCCTTCACACAACGGCGAAGGTCCTTCGGCTCCTGGAAGTAGTTGAAGGCGACGCGGGGGTTCTCGTCTGGATCGCGGCTGGCGAGCTTCAGGTGCCCTGTCGAAGCCGATTCTAAGAACTTCTCCACGATGAAGCCGCCACGGAAGTCGCCCTGCTGGGGCGGCGCCTGCTGAGCCTCCTCCATGCTCGCCATGGCCGCCTCCGTCGCCAGGTGCTCCATCTGCGTGCCGGACTCAAACCAGTCAGAAGTTTTATTCGACGGAAGCAGATGTACGGTCCTCTCATCAACTACGTACTTTTGTTCCACTATTTGTTATGACATTCAGTAAACGTAGCAATAGTAATAAATATTAGATACATATTTTGATTATTAAATATGAGTCAGAGCAAACTTACTCGAAATCGAAAGTCGAACGACTTTCTTATTCCGAGACAAGATTATCTATCATTCTATTTATTCAGGGTCTTAATTCATAGTTTTAAATTAAGTTATTATACATGCTCTCTACTGATCATGATCTACGTGATAAAATCTAGATTTATTTACGAGGCAAGAGACATATTATAACAATCTCATATTAAAAAAATTAAAATAATAAAAATTTATATGCTCAATAACTTAGCATTCTAAGCGATCATAAATTTCAATAATTAGAATAAAAAACACAAGTTGAGAGTTTTAAAGTGCAGTCATTTTCACGAAGTGCATGTCCTTTGCTTTAGCTATTGGATGTGGGATCTTTGTTGCTAACGATGCCCTCATCCATCCACCTGCATCTTAAATTCGATGGTATTAATTTTTGGTTCGAAGAATGGAGACTCTCCTGTCTTTGTGATGCATGGGCTTCAGGAAGCTGACTCCCATTTAGAGCTCGTGGACCACTTCGAGTCTTATTCAAGTTGCCGATTGGAACCGGAAGAATGCTAATTACACGGGTCCAATCTAAAGATCAGGTGGTCCAAAGCTTGAGTTTGTGTAAATCGGGTTCAGTATTAAATGGTTGGTTCGACTAAAAGATTTTGTTTAAAGACTGAAGTTGACAATACAGATACTGATCCCTTTGCCAGCTCACGAGATGCAGTGACACACAAATTAATGAATCTTTGGTTGGGTGAGGTGGGATGATAACTGAGTTGGAGGGGATCAGATAGCACCTGGGAAGACGACGCCGGCGCCGCCTTCGTCGCCGGAGGGGTGACGCCCCCGGTGAGGGCACCGAGGAAGTTGACGCCGCTGCCCCCCCCGATGTAGATCCCGGAAGGGGTGATGCCCACCACGTGGAGGAGGGACGCCTCCACCGGCCTCGGCGACGGCACCATCACCCCGTTCATGGGGTTGTCCGCCATGCCCCGCCCCACCAGCGGCTGGTCCAGCACCACCCGGACGCCCAGCGACCTCAGCGGCTCCGCCGGCCCCACGCCGCTCAGCATCAGCAGCTGCGGGCTCCCGATCGCCCCCGCCGACAGGATGACCTCGTTCTTGGCCCCCCTGGAAAGGTAGGCCCGGTGCAGCACCCGGGCCTTGTCCCGAAACACCACCCCGTGCGCCACCGGCGTTGGTTTCCCTCCGGAGCCGGCCCCTCTGTAGCGGAAGAGGACGCGGTGCACGGTGGCCCCGAGGATCACGGTGAGGCGGGCGGGGTCGGCTTGCTCGAGGAGGTCGGCGGCGGTGCGGCGGCGACCGTTGCGGTCGAAGGTGCTGCCGCCGACCTTGGTGCCCACCACGTGGTCGAAGGTGAAGCCGTTGTAAGGGCTGACGCCGGCCTCCAGGAGGGCGTCCCGGAACGCCGACTGCCACTGCAGCATCGGGGGCTCGTGCACCACCGCCCGCTCCACCCACCGGTAGGACCTGTTCACCAGGGCGCCGTCCCACCCCGCGTCGTGCACGTAAGCCGTCGGCGCGCGGGAGTAGAAGCCGGCGTTGATGCAGGTACCGCCGCCGAGGACGCGTGCGCGGGCGTTGAGGACGCCATCCTCGGAGAAGAAGAGCTGCGTGGGGGAGTCGTCGGAGAGGTCGGAGAGGGTGTAGGGGAACTGCACCATGTTGGCGATGTTGTGGCTGCCGTAGGGGGAGCCGCCCCGCTCCAGGAGGAGGACTCGGAAGTTCTTGGAGAGGGTGGCGGCCAGGGAGCAGCCCGCCGCGCCACCCCCCACGACGATGTAGTCGTAATAGGAGACCGACGGCGCCGCCGTGGCATTCTTCATGAACCTGTAGTTGGGAGCTGCTTGTGGGCAGGAGGAAGAAGAAGGGATCAGCATATGCTAACCTTATTTTTGCCTGATGACAGCAGGCATGCATGGGGGAGAGGTAGGGGATCGAGTGCCTTGGTACCTTTGTCACAGAGGCAGAAACCATGGAAGGAGAAGATTCCAACAAGAGCAACTGCAACCAGTCTGCAAAGTGCAGATGCCATCTTCATTTCCTTGCCCTCCTCCTTCCCACTTCCTTCTGCTAGCTGCTTATATCTAATCTTCTGCGAGGAGACGTGTGCATGGGAGGGAAGAACAAGAGGGTGTATGAAGAGGGGTCGTCTCGTCTCCAACTGAGGCACATCTAAAGATTACTTACACGTATATATAGGCATGTTTGTGGCATTCCATCATTCCATATACTTGGCGTTCCAAGTTCCTTGACCTTTTGTGGGGTGGGGGGGGGGGCGATTTAATGTCAAATGCCATATTTTTTATTTTTAAATTATATTGTTTTAAGACTCATAAGGTTTATGAGTTTTAAATTGAGAGTACTTTATTCGAAGGATCTTGATTTTTTATTTCATTAAAATTAACATCATATTTGGCACATATAGAAAAAGGTCAAAAAGAGATACCATAATTGAATTTTGTTTTTTCTGACGCTTATTTTGAAATTGCTTGATTTTCATCTTTTAATGTTGATTTTAGAAATTAAAATTAAGTATAGAAGGACATAGAGTGAGAAGATAACAACATTCCAAGCATAAATTAAAGTTTTAGGCCAAGTCAAGGCCTAATTAACATTTTGAGCTTGCAGGACTAAATCGAATGTAATGGTGTTAGTATGTGATCCAGCCAAGCCCAAAACCCCGCGGACCAACTACGCCTGTTGCTAATCCTACGTTATCATTATATTATGAGTCTTAATCATGCTTTAGATGGGCTTGGTCCACCTTCTCTCGTAGATCTTAAATGAGTTTGATTCTTAGGAGTAATTTAGTTTTTTTCTTAAAATAACTCATTCGACTTAAATTAATGAGAGAAAAATTATGGCCGGGTTTCATGTGCGTTTTTCAAAGTGGCCATGGGTTATGTTCTCAGATTTGAGAGGCCCTAAATTTAGACCCGTTTTTGTGTCTCGACAGTCTACTCTTGATATTTATATTTATATTTGTTATAAATAAATTATTATCAGATGTAAATTTGGAAAGACTTGTTTTTTGTAAATGTATTCTTAGATATATCATTACATAAAATTAAATAGTATAGATATAATTTTATTCGTACACATATTACTTGTTTACGTAAAAAATGACAAAAAAATCACACTTAGATATCATTACATGATATTTATGTACTATTTAATTTTAAATAGTGATATAAATTCTAATATTTTTTATAAATTTAATTATATCGATATTTTGTTTGTAAAAGCAACTCTTATATTCTATAGTACCCGAATGAAAAGATGAGTTCGGATAAGGCCTACTGACAAAGTCTGACTCATTAATGGGCAACCGAGGGCCCCAAGTCCGAATCCGATATAACGCCTGGTCTTCGAACATAAATGAAAGAGGTTGGCAGGCAGCCTGCCCCCCCCGCCCCCCCATTGATTGCCTACCATGCACCAACCTGCATTGATGCGCGTCAGCAGGGTTAAGTCAACTTAAGCTCTCCATCTACCTGGTAGACATATCAACTGGAGATGATTCCATTTGTACGTGTGGATATAAACAATGGGATTTTGTTACCACCGGTGATGATAAAAATAAAATGACTTACTTTATTTTAATATCATAAAGTCGTAACATTATGCCTCTATTTCATGATGCGTATATGAAACTTTTTTCCAATCACTAACCTAACTATAAATAAAAGATCATCCAAAAATGACGTCAAACAATCATACATAATGTCCTGTTTAGTTAGGGTATTACTTTTAATATAATATTAGTTTTGGTCCTACATGATTGGGGTAATAGTTTTTGATATGGTGTTAGATTGCATATTAATATTTATGGAGTATAGAATATCGATATTGATATTGACACATAAGAAATATTAAGCACATCAATTGACGTGGAGTCAACAAAATTAAAAGTGGAGGAAGAGAGTGAACGTTATTCATAGTTTTTCTAGGGCCACTGAATGGGTGATAGTGATAACTAAATCTATCTTCGTATCAGTGGGTCGCGCCGGCCAGACATTGGGTCGGGCCATCGTCGTCCCTTGTTTAACTCGTGGATTCTTAGTTAAGTCTACAAATCTGATCGACGTGGATCCAGAGATCGAGGTCGAGCTTTTAGTTCGACCCGTGGGTCAGTCCGGCCCATTTCCTCTATTTCTTTTTATCCCTTAAAATTTTTTATTTTACTTAATCAAAAAAATAAAAAAAAATTCTTATTTTACTTAATAAAAAATAATAATTTCTTTTCAAACAAATAAAATCTAAAATTCTAATTAATTTGATGAGATTGTAAAGTTTGTATTATTATTTTATATTATTATTCTATTTATTTTATCAGATCGAGATGAGCCGAGGTTGAGCCCTATACTTAGTCGGGTCATGTCCGACCCGGCCCTACATATCTCAGGATCGGATTCAGGCCGAGCTTTAAACCTAATGAGTCAGACCCAAGCCGAGCCACATACTTAAGCCTGCCCTGACCCGACCAATTTACAGCCCTCTTGGTATCAAAAAAATTGACAAGAAAAAATCTGACCTGATTCTTCAATCGATCTTTAAAAAATAAAAAATGTTTCAAAGGGTTTAATTAATGATCATGTCAAGTTAGGAGGTCATTTTTAGGTAAAAAAAGAAATAGCAACATGTCAAGAACAACCACAAAGAATGTGCCATAGACCATACTTTGAGATGTTATCTAGCTAAAAAATATAATTTTACACATAAAAAATAGCATTGTATGGAAATTCTTTCTACTAACTTAACGACTTCATCTATTCCCATTGGTTACATTATCCGCACACTATTTATAACGAGAGATGAGAGCCATGAGACCAAAGAAAATGTGTCGCTTGCATTTCAACTCAATATTTTTTTTTTGGTTTTTTGGGTCAAAAAGTTCAACTCAAGATTAACATAAAAAGGAGAATCCCAGTGGAATGTGGGGGGGGGGGGGCATGTTACAGCGAAATGACTTGCACAGTTTTTATAACAAAAATGATTAATTAGTTATTATGTATATATGTTAGGAAAGTCGTTTAAGTTGACACCAACTGGGCCATACCCACAATTAAGTAAAGTCTTGAACGGGGATTGACTTAAATTAAGTCAGCCTACCCCCACCCACCATTTTAGATGGCTCCATTAATTAACTCTAATTACTACCCCATGGAGATACTAGAAATGGGACCACATTAGACCTCAATTTCCCAAGTTCTATAGGGTGGTGCCAAATTTTTTAGAGTTAAACTTGCTGCAGACTTTTAGGGGTTTGATGTACACCTTTTAAGTGTACAGTGTCTTTAAATTTTTTATTTTATTTATATTTTTTAAAGTATGTTACGAGATATTCTAACTTGAAGTGCAGGTCATCGCGTCGTTGAATTATTGAGAAAGAAGTAAAAAAATAGAGACCCATTCTTTTAAAAGTTGATCCATTTTATTTTTATTTGTTTGAGACTGATGGTGACATAGTTTACATTCCAAATAATGATATCTTGAGATCTATTTTTAAAAAAAATTAAAAAAATAAAGACACTACGTACTCACGATGTGTTGAACACCTAGATGTGCAACAAATCAAATTCATTTTTTTATCTAACTCAGAAGTTACCTCGTAGCGATCATGCTGGTGAGAAAGCGGGTCGCACCTACCCTCGGAACCCTTACCGCCCTCGGCGGTGATTTTTCTTCGCTAGATTGCTCCAGCGTCTCCCTCACCGGCGGCTCTCGCACCGGTGGAACGTCGGGCGGGGGTAGCTCTCGTCGAGAACTCCCCCCCTCCAGGTTAGCCCATGTTCCTTACCCGCGACTCCCCCTCCTCTCTCCGCCGGCCCTCCGCCCCTCTCCCGTCATCGCCCCCCCTCCCACCTCCCTGCCTTTTGGCGTCTACCCCCTCCCCCCCGCCGACCGCCGCTCCCCATCCCACTCCCCCATCCTCGGAGTCTCCCCCCCCCCCCCCCACCCCAACCAATAGTCCTCTTTCGCCCCCCCTCCCCATCTGTCTTTCTTCCCCCCCCGTCTAGCAGCCCCACGTGTCTTCTCCTTCCTTATCTCTTTTGGTGGAATACCTCTTTTACGGACTACTCTCTCTCCCTTCCCATCCCTGCTGCTAACCCCCTTGACGCGCACTGTCTCCTCTTTAGGTTGTGGTCCTTATGTCTTCACTGTACCGTGAATTATGTTTGGAACGAAAGGTATCGTACTTTTAAAAAAAAAAAAGTTGCCCCGTGGTTCATATGTTGTTAGGAAGCTTGCGTTTAATATTGGGCCGATCAACAAAGCCGAGGCTGCTAGATGAGAATTCTCTGAGCCCAATATCCTCCTTGCCTTCTCAGGGAAGTTTACACGTGCCATTGTGTTTGAATAAAATATAAATATATAACATCTTTCGGATACAATTCTAACTTAATTTATTTAATTAAATCGGTCTAACTTGATGTGTGGCGAAGAACGTGTTTAGAAATTAATGTAGGCTTTTGTTTTAGGGATATACAAATATCCTTTAGAATCCTACAAATTCTGTTGAATGTCCGTATATTCTTCATTTTTTTCATGTATGCCCCCATAATAGCTGTATTTCATCATATATATCTTATTGTTTATCTACTATTTGTTTAATTTAATTTTAGATAGATTAAGATGAAAAAAAATACTAATATACCTTTATTTGATCTTTCTGGATAATTAACACAATAACATATATAACCCTATAATCTTTCATTTTATCTTGTATATCCTTTTAAAACCCAATATTTATATGTTCAATATAATATTCTATTAACTTTGTTGGTGTTACAACATAGGAGATATAAATGAAATACTATTAATAAATATAGGGGTATATATATGATAATACGAATAATATGAGAGCACAACGTAGAATACACAATAATTTAGGGAAATATATGCAATTATATTTTATTTTGACATCAAGATATTAAAATTTTTAAGAGTTTTTACTTAAATACTATTTGACGAAGGTAAAACTGGCTCGGCCCATACAAGGCCCATTTCTGCCAGGCCCATGGTCTACAACGCGCTTCACGGGCCCCGACAGCCACAGCCCGGGACGGATAGCCCTCGGATTCGACAGCGCGCGAAGGGCATCAACCTAGGTGCAACTAGGGGTGAGCACGGTTTAATTTGGTTTGAATAGAATTTTTCTCAAAATAAATCAAATCTAATTAAGGGTTCAACTCGAATCAAACCAAACCAAACTACTTTGAAACCAAACCAAACCAATTCGATTTGGTTCGATTTGAACCATATTCAAGTCCCCTTTTAGAAATTAGATTTGATTTAAACAGGAGTAAAGAGAGATAGGGTAAAAAAAATTCTATCAGATAAAGTAAATATTAAAGAAATAACATCAAAGTTGCAACTTACAAGAACAAGCTCCACAATATTTTCATATAAAAAACTAAGAACTTCAGTTACAGTAAAATAGAATGTGATTTGAAACATATTTCATAGAGTCAGAAATCCCATCAAGATGGCGGGGATTGAACTTTTGAAATTAGGGTTTATAGTTATATATACACTTATATTAACTTCACAAGAAGATCCTTAAATTCGGGTTATTCGGTTCGGTTCAGTTTCTCGACCTTCAAAACCAAACCAAACTAAAATTTTTAATACGGTTTGGTTTGAATCCAAATCGAAATTTTTTTAAATTTCAACCCAAACTAAACCGAACCAAATCTATCGATTTGGTTTGGTTTTCGGGTTGAACCCGAATAATGATCACCCCTAGGCGCAACAGCCGCCGGATGACTCTTTGACGATCGAATGTTACCTCTCGCGACGTCGGCCTCAACCCCATCAAGGGCGAGCACACCTCAACGGGCACTGCGAGACTCGCCAGAGGATCGCTCGACTCTAAAGAAACAAACCCACAAGGGGAACACCCCACTATCGCGGGGAGGCGTTACTCCACGGCTGACGCCCTTCCTTGCTAAGGGATGGGCTCCCCCCTCTAAGACAACCCCCTATAAAAGAGACTCCAACGGATGAAGCAGGAGGACGGTGAATTCCACCAAGAAACACACAGAGAAATCAAGGAGAAACAAGTTATAGAGAACTACACGTCCTACTACTACTAGAGAAGTCCCGACTATCCACCTGCGGAGAGAGGATCCCTTCCGAGCACTATTACCGCCTAGCGAGCACTAGTTAAGTGATCACTGGCAACATCGAGCACTCCTCAAGAAGGCCAACAGCTATCCCAGACCTGCACAAACGATCTCCTTCCCCCTCTTTCTCGCCTACTCTTCTTCATTCTCTATTCGACTCAGTGCTGACTTAAGTATCGGAGGGTTGTCCCTTGGGTAACACCCGGGACTCCTTCTGACGCCCTTCTTTCTAGTGTTTGTAGGCTTCCACGAGTGCCAGGCGGCCTTCTTCGACAAATAAATAAAAAAGTGTGATATGAGGGTTAGGAACTATTTTTTCACCTCTACATTATTGTTATATGTAAAATTACATATATGTTATTCTTAGAAACATATTAACATATATATCATTGTTAATTTGGAAAATTTACAAATATGCACGGCATATTTACAAGTTTTTTAAAATAACAGTGATACACATGTTTAACTAAATTTGCATAGTTGTGAGTTTTTCAAAATAACAATAATGTGTATATTAATATATTTTCAAAAATGTCATATCTATAATTTTATCTATAATAATTGTATTTATGTAAAAACATACAAATTATTATAAATCATAGATAATGATATGTATCATTTTGTACAATCTCTAACAAAGTTTTCAAACCAGTATTTTTCTGTAGGAAAGTACCCTTATACAAGTTTAAAAAAGGATAATTGCATATATGAAACTATAAAAAATCCCCTTTAACATCAAATAATTCCATTGAATTGAGTATGCACTTAGGTGTTATAACACCCCCTGGAATCTTGCTTATTCTACTCCATACTCTCATAATCTTGATATTATCATATATCTCCTCATATTAAAGAATATTATTTAATTATACCCCTCATATTCTAACGTTGTAAAAGTTGAAAATATTCCATTGAGCATGTAAAATATAAGATTTTAAAGTGATATATAAGATAATATGAAAGATTGGGTGCATCCAGTTATATATATAATTATTTTGATTATTTGAAAATATTAAATAAAAAATAAATTTTCATCTTAGCCATCTAAAATCAAATTAAACAAATAATATGGGGCGACAACGATATACGATGAAATATGACTGTGAAGAATATAAGGGTGTAAAGTAGAATATAAAGATTCTAGGATGTATATGCAATTATCTCAATAAAAAAATATATTATAGGTTCGTCTTTGGGTAGGAATGTGAATGAATTGAGTCGGATGGACCTTCCGTTCAAAGTTCAAACATAGTTCATTTATTATCGAGTTGTCTTTATTAGATTCAAATATTAGTTGGCTTGAGTTAATCAATCTATTTGAATTAGTAAATATATAGAAAATCAGAGGAGATGTCCGTATCATATGCTTCTATATTCACTGAAATTCTGAATGAGTTATTCAAAACATAGTTATATTGTTAAACAACAAAGTTAAGATTTGAATCAATTGAATATTCTGCGTTCAAACTACGCTCTTTTTATTTACATTTAAAACCTTATTCGAATTGAACTCTTGATCGAATGAACAAAATCAATTTTATATTCAACTTTTTATCGTTACTTGATTAGAGCATCGATCTTCACAACGTTTGGCAACTGAATAAGAGTGAAATTAAGGTCTTTTAACACGGAGAATAAATAAAAATGTAGTTTATTAAAGTGGGTAGATTTTCTCACTCTTAATTTAGGTTTTACTAGAATAACTCATTATTATTAAAAAGTGAAATAGATTATTCCGCCTTAATTTAGATAATTTTTAAATTAAAAAATAAAAAATAAGAATAATTTACCTGCATTTAAGTTTGCATTAAAAATGAGGCTTTAGGGTTACATATACACCATAATTCAATTCAAATAAGTATTGTTTTATTAGGACTTTATTTTCCATTTTTATTCCACTCGTATGTTTTATTTTACTAGTAAGTATAATTAATTATGTCTTTAAATTGACTCCGGAATAAATCGAATCAACTTCGAATTGTGATTCCCAAATCAGACGAGGCTTTTCTAACTTGGAGGTGTGGCGGCTCGGCACGCTTGTGCTCACGAGCCAGCGAGCGAGCTTCTCTCTCTTCTCTTCCCCCCGCGGTCGGACGAAAGAAGAGAGAGAGAGAGAGGGGGGGGGGGAGCGGCGGCGGCGGCGGCGGCAGCGGCGGCAGCCATGGTTGGGGGAGCTGTGCATTGCACTCTATATAGCGTTTGATCCATTCGAGGTGAGGAGGGGAAAAGGGTGACCGAGTTCACCCGGCCGAGTTGCCCCCCTCTTGATCCGTCTTTTGTCGGTCTCCTGCTCCCGTCCCGGTCGATCCCACCACCACCTTCCCCCGGCTACCTCCTTGGTCGCCGGATTCTGAGCATCCGCCGATCGTCGCCCCATCCTTGTCCTTCTCCTCGTCGGAATTAGGGTTTTCTCGGGTGCCGTGGGATCGCCCGGCGAGGAGCCATGGACGCGGAGTCGATGGAGACCAACGGGAACAAGAGGGTCTACCAGCGTATGGGCGGCGGCAGCGGCAAGGTTTGTAACTACTGGCTGCAGGGCAGGTGCACCAGGCACCCGTGCCCCTATCTCCATGGCGATCCCTTCGCGCCCCGGCAGCAGCAGCAGCAA
Source organism: Amorphophallus konjac (assembly GCA_022559845.1). NCBI lineage: Eukaryota > Viridiplantae > Streptophyta > Magnoliopsida > Alismatales > Araceae > Amorphophallus > Amorphophallus konjac. The sequence goes on from CM040127.1 coordinate 3,237,795, forward strand.
CAATACGACGGCGCGCCGCTGAAGCGGGGGCAGCAGTATCCGCGGGGTGGCCTGACGTGGAGGAGTTCGAGTAACGGCGGCGGTGGTGGCGGGGGTGGGCCGTCAAAGTGGGGCAGAGGCCGTGGCGGTCCGCCCGGCGCGGGAGGAGGAGTGGGCGCTCACGCTGCGGCCGGCCCGGCCACGCGCAAGGGTCTCGATAGTATCTGCAGGTTCTTCCTCAAGGGTCGATGCTCGTTTGGAGACAGCTGCAAGTTTCTGCACTCTTGGTCCGTCGGGGACGATTTCTCGTTCTTGACCCTCCTCGAGGGGCACCAGAAGGTGCGGAAGTGTTGTTAAAGTCCTCCATCCTTGCTCGAGCATGATCCCATATTAGCTCGATTTAGTCTGGTTGTGTTTCTTTGATCTTAGTGGTGGTGTTGTTCTGAGGAGCTGGTATAGCAGGTTGTTACGGGGATCGCACTTCCATCAGGCTCTAATCAGTTGTACTCGGGCAGCATGGACGAGACCGTGCGGATTTGGGACTGTGAGAGCGGGCAGGTAACGTGATGACTGTGTAGATTCTTTTCTACTGTCATGCTCTTCAATATTGACGATAACATGTGAAATTGTTCTGGAGTTCATGTAGTATATGCTGGTTGAGATATTGATGATAACATGTGACATGGGTTTGGAGTTCATGTAGTGTGTTATGGTCGCTAAGCCGGGAGGGGAAGTAGGCTGCATTATCAGTGAGGGGCCATGGGTTTTTATTGGAATCACCAATGCTGTCAAGGTAACAGTTTGGAGATTAGTAGTTATAAAATTTGTTTTTTAGACTACTTGTTTCACTATCATCAAATGGGTTTTTATTGTCTTTGCAGGCAGTAAACACTCAAATGGGAACTGAAATGAATCTTGATGGACCTCTTGGACAAGTGTATGCACTGGTTGTCGGCAATGATATGCTATTTGCTGCGGTGCAGGTAACTTATGGTTTCCTCTCTTTTAAGTCATGCTGCACCTTTGATTTGTCTTTAGTTCTATACTCATTGTTTTGCTATTGGAATCTTTTATATTTTATTTCTAACTTATATGTTCCTTCAATGGTATTGTGGCCATCATTCTATTGACAGTTGACACCTTCTTAATTAATTTTTCGTTTGGTACTTATGGAATCTCGTGCACTGTTGTTTCTTTTCACAGGACAGCAATATTTTGGCATGGAAGTTTAGTGCTGAGAGCAATTGCTTTCAACCTGCTGCTTCTCTTAGCGGCCATCGAGGGGCTGTCGTTTCGTTAGTTGTGGGAGCCATGAGGCTCTACTCTGGCTCCATGGACAATACAATAAGAGTAAGTTAGCATTCAGTGTTCAATAATCACATTTGATGAGGGTATTTTATTAAGTTTTGATTTTGCTTTCAAAGGCATGGTTTTCCCCATTTACTTGTTTTCTTAAGCTTATCATTGTGCTGGCAATTTCATTCTTGGTATCGCAGCTGAAAGAATGTTTGTTTGAATATTCACTTTCATCAACTAGACCTGTATGCTATGTCAAGTTGTTATTTTAGTCGTAGCTTCTAAATGAGAGAACAAGAACCTATATTTATTTTCCTTTTCCTTAATACATCAGTACCAAGGGATAGGATTCTTGTACGATGTCCACTTTGTCTATTGCCTTATTACCTAAAGAAAGAAATTGATAATTCATGGAGCTGACTTTACCCAAACCATCATTGGGTTCCAATGTACATACCTGCTTACATTATTTTAATGTTTTTGAAGAGAAAGGTGGGATTGCCTCCCATTAGATTAAGGGATAAACCTGAGTGCCAGCTTACTTCACGATGAGAGGACTGCTTGCTGCTCGTGTGAGGCCAATGTTGAGTGCTTTGAACATTTATCTGCATTGTACCTATTCCAAGTAAGTGTGGCAAGCTCTCTTTTTGAGGATGAGAATTCGGTGGATCTGCCCCCCAGGCATGAAGGAGTGTCTGGCACAGACCGTGGAGCTCCAGGATGGATGAAAGAGTATTGTGTGTGGTTTTGCATGCTACTATTTGGGCAGTGTGGTTTGAGAGGAACTTTTGCACCTTCCACAACAAGAGTAGAGCTTTGGAGCAATTTGTGTCCGTCCCCTATGATTGGGTTAGGGCTTGGGCTGCTGGATCATGATGGTTGAATTATAGCCTTCCCTCCCTTTCAGAGCTTCTTTGTCCTTAGTCTGGCTGCACTAGCTTGGTGACACCATGTCCTTGCATTATTGTGAAATGCTCTTGTGTAATTTCTGGAATACTTTCTTTGGGGATCCTAGTTACACGCATTTTCCTCCTTACACTTGTATGCTTTCTTTTTCTCAATGAATACATGGTATTATCCACTTCAAAACAGTAACAAAGAGATAAGCTGGATGTACAATCTTCAGGCTCCTTGAGAATCCACCATCCATTGCCAAATAAAAAAGAAAGATATCTGCTACCCTAAAATGCAATAATAGCATCAGAAAAGATGGAAAGATTGTTTCATTGCCTTCAAAATTGTATTACTCAAAGAAGCATAAGAAAAGTTGGTTAGAGTTTATCACTCTGATAAGTTCAGGTGAGCACATTGTTTGCATCAGGAATTCAGGGTACTCTGTTGATAATCAGGAGTTTGCTTATGATCTCTGTGAGCCATATGGATGATCTTGGTCTGCTGTTCAAAACCTAAAGCTACTTACAGACAAACACAATCTCTTGGTTCCTGGCATTCTGGACAGATGACATTTAAGTGCTCTTGTCATCTACAGAGCCCTTTCACATGACAGGCATTAGATCGGAACCTTTAAGCATGTGTTCCATAGATTGCCTGTGTCACACCCTCTCCACATTGTCAGTACCATCTTGTCTTCTATCTTCTTTAAGTTGTGAATGACGATGTGACAGATCAATGTGGAGCACTTTTTTTTTAGGAAAGTGGGAAGTCCTGATTCATAGAGCGGATTGGCCGGGATCATCCCTGGATCGACCGATCTGTCACGACATCCACCCTGTAAATTAAAAAAAATGGAGAAGAAGATGAAGACGAAGAAGGGAAGAAGACGAAGAAGACGATGAAGAGGAAGAAGGCGACGAAGAAGAAGAAAAAAAGAAGATGAAGGCGGCGAAGAAGAAGAAGATGAAACCGTAGCCACCGGTGCCTCATCCTCATCTTCAACCTCCGTCGCTGACTGCCTCCATCGTCGTCCTCCATCGCCACCGGCCTTGTATCGGGGGAGGTGAGGGAAGAAACAAGGATCCTAAGAGTCTCGATGAGAGGAGAGGAAATAGGTTAGAGTTTTGCACAAAAATGCTGGTGCCTCATCCTCCTCAACCTCCATCGCTGCCTCCATACTCGTCCTCCGTTGCCAGGCCTTGTACTGGAGTGGGGGTCGGGGGACATGGGGGAAGAAACAAGGATCCCAAAAGTGTCTATGAGAGGAGAGGAAATAGGTTAGAGTTTTGCACAAAAACCCTTGTAAAAATATGTAAAACCATACTAACCTCTAAACTTAAAAAAAGACTTAAATGGATTGGATCGGGATCAGCCGACTAGGATTGGGTTGGGACCAGCCGATCTGTTTCTGATTCCCAATCTTCCTTCCTAAGAAGAAGTCTATTGCAGGAACTGTTTGAAATGCTTGCAAACCATGGAAGGATCAGATATGAGAGGCCCGGATTGGCTGATCCGATCAGAATTGCGTCAGGCTGATCCAATCCCAATCCCCCGGTCCCAATTCATGGACCGGATTGGCCGGGATCGTCCCTGGATCGGCCGATCCAGCACAATCCCCACCTGTAAATTAAAAAAAAATGGAGAAGAAGAACCAAAGAAGAAGAAGAAGAAGAACTGAAGAAGAAGAGGAAAATACTTACCTGCTCAAGTTACCATCGCTGCCGCCGCTGTCCCCGTTGTCACCGGCTGCTGATGCCGTTGCCGTAGCCTCTAGCCGCCGGTGCCTCCTCCTCCTCAACCTCCGTTGCTGCCCCCATCCTCGTCCTCCATTGCCACCGCCTTGTAGTGGAGTGGGGAGTCGGGGGACGTGGGGGAAGAAACAAAGGACCCCAAAAGTCTGATGAGAGGAGAGGAAATAGGTTAGAGTTTTGCACACCCTTGTAAAAATATGTAAAACCATACTAACCTATGAACTTTTTTTTAAAAAAAAAGACTTAAATGGCTTGGATTGGGATCAGCCGTGGACCGGCCGATCCGATCCCAATTCCCGATCTTTCTTCCTTGTTGCAAACAGAGTATCAACACATAGTATAGTATCTAGGTGACAATGGCACTTGTGCTGATTCCAGTTTGTGCAACCCTGTTTCTCAGAACCCAGCTATATTATGTGTGGAACAATTGCTTTTATGTGTGGAACCCAGCCAGATTATGTTTTGTTTTTCTTCGCATAGAAAGTGCATAGATCTGTTCAGATATTTGATAAATAAAGAAGAAAAAAACTAATAGATTAAGGATCTATTATTTCTATAGAGTTCTTCTAATTCAGTCTGTTTAGCAACCAAAATGCCTTTTTTAGTTAAATTATAAGTTTATGATCTTTATGAATGATTGAAGTGTGGTGTCAGTTTTGTTATGCAGACATACAAAGATATCTCCTTAATTATGTTTATGTTTTTTGCATTTCCTTTATTTTTCTCTGTGATGTTTTTTGTTCATTATATGTCTCATGACTGTTGGAGTTCATTTCAGGTTTGGGACCTTGTATCATTACAGTGTATTCAAACACTTACTGACCATACAGAAGTAGTCATGTCACTACTTTGTTGGGACCAGTTCCTCTTATCTTGTTCTTTGGACCAAACAATAAAGGTAGGTTTCCTTTCTGAGAATTGTTTTTCATTAATCCTTTGCTCTTTGCAGTGAATGTTCAGGTATTGAGTTTGCTTCCGTACCATTGCCATTGTTGATGCAGGTTTGGGTTGCGACTGAAAGTGGTGGTTTGGAAGTAACATACACACACAATGAAGAACATGTATGCTGGTTTATGTGATTATTTGATTTGATTTCTGGTAGTCACCTCTTTTATGCTTGAGGCTTAATGACTCTGTATAGTCATTTGCTTGCTTAGAGACTTGCCATTACCTTTTGTTAGTAGTTTGGTAAGAGTGTCATTTACTCAATTTTTAGATACTTCTAAAGAAGCCTTTTTCTTCGCGTCTTATGATTAAACTAATATTGATAATCATCTTATATGGAATGCGTTTATTTATTAATAGTGGCCTATGCATCGTGATGGGAGTGAGTGCAAAGGGGGGCTGTAGCTTCCCAATGTTGGCCACTTGGGCCAACCATGTCCCTTTGGGTTCTTGTCCAAATGAGCAGTCGCTTCCTCAGAGGCCGGTGTTTCGCTGACCAGTCAACCAGGGTGCCTTTCTCAACTTCTGGAGTGTGGGGGTGCTACCGGTGCCTTTGACAGGGTCATGTGTAGAGTCACTGTAAGGAAGCGGTGGTTTGCCACTTTGCCTGCGGGCACCCTTGGCCATGCTGGGAGGAGTTTTCCGGGAAGAAGGGGAGAGACTTTTACGGTGGGGGCAAGAGGTTCCTGGCCATCCAGCCCACGTGCAGGGGTGAAAGCTTGGTTCCCTTTCTCCCAGTGTGTCTTCTGGTTTCACTTGTGGAAGGAAGATCAGGAGTAGAGAGGATCATGGCCATCCTTGATGGTGGCAGTGGTACTCATGGGATCTGGGAAGTGGTTTCAACAGGGGATAATGTCTTCCTGGTGCCGGAAGCTCCCCTTAGGATGTCGACGAGGCCCTTCTCTCTGGGATGATCATCATAGAAGATTGCTTTTTACAGCTGAAGCTTTGGGAGCCGCTCAAGGGATCCTACCCTGAATCGAGGTGCCTCGGGGTCCTACTTCTCTTGGGGGTTGTGGCATTACTTGCAGACATGGCGGGTTTAGCACCCCTAGTTGCAGGTTTTGGTCGGTTGGCAGAGGAAGCGCCTCCATGCTTCTGGTCAGGGTCTATCTAGGTGGAGATGGCAGTTTGGGTGTCCAACCGGCAAGAGGTGTTGACGGTCGTGGAAGTGGCAGTCGGGGACAAGCTGATGCCCAATTGTGTGACGATCTGCTCTAATCGTCAGCTGGCAGCAAGGGGGAAAGATGTAGGGTTTCGCATGCCCAGACTGGAGGAAGAAGATGAACGGGGGGATAAGGGGATACATAATGGTAATTCAAATGGATTTGGATTTCAGCGGAGGACAGGTTCGTGGGTGGAGGCCGCGGACGGGTCTCCTTGAGCCTGGCTCAGGGGCCTTCAAACCTCAGTTTGGAGGGTCTATGGGTAGTGGGCCTCGAGACCCATACCTGTTACATACCCGCATTTTTGGGTTGTTATGGGTCTTCGTCAAGACCCAGTTTGGGTCGTCTTCCTAACCCGATCCCCTGCCCACCTTTCTTGTCACAGCCCACCAAAGGGAGGATGTCAGCCCCCAGCCAGTATCCTCCTCTGACGAGCTACTAATGAGACCAGGGAGACAGGGAGAGCTTCTCTTCCTTTCTCCCCCCCCCCCCCCCCCCACCCCCGATCCGGTTCTCGAGGGAGTCACTTCCTTTTACCCCCTCTCTGTCAGTCAGGGTGGTGACCTTTGTCGCTGATAGAGTTAGAGAATGGGCTAGACTTCTTTGTAATGGAGCTTTCTCCTCTTCTATTTTTCATTGTTTGGGTGATGGGGTTACTCACACTTTCTTGGTGTGAGCTTTTGTATATATATTTTTTTGTGTGAGCTTCTCTCTACAAACGCTTATCCTCTTTTTCCATTTATATGTACATGGCACTATCCAATTTCAAAGAAAAAATCTTATATGTACATATACATATATGTGTTGGTGTCTGTGCATATACATGCAGGATGTATATACAGCTGCAATGAACCATGATATTCCCTGACAAAGTATGGCTAATTATGTTGCTCTATCCAAGTCATTGCAGACATCTAGCTGTGAAACATGGGGTTAGTTGTGCTCACAGATCACCTGGAAAGTGTTCCATCTATCAATTTTGGGGGATGAACGAGAATTTCCATGATGACAATCTCTTTGACAGTGACAGCAATCCACCTTCGGCCCAAATCTTGAAGTCAAGTTTGATTTGTTTCTGGGGTTCCTGTTGGTGTTCCAGATGGGTAAGTTGTTGGGACCTGGGGTATTGGTTTGGCAGAGTTGCACCCCCCACCCAGGCATTATCCACAAGAGTCAGGCGATGGGGCTATGCTTCCCAGACTGTGATGCCCTTCACAGCTAAAGGATGGGGGCTCTTGCACTAAGCTTCCCAGGTGAATCTTCCATGCCGGAATTACCACCATGCAGCAATCAAGCAGGAAAGCTGGTGGAGCCAGAGAGTGATGGAACAGGATCTATGCTTGAGCTTTCTAATGTGAGAGTCGAGAGACCAAGGTGTTGACAGCAATTGGGAGACGGATGAATGGGAACTATGTTGGGGGACAACGGAAACTCTCATGCCACCAATTCCTGTGATGGAAGCAAAAGGTGAAGCATCAAAAAGGGTACAAGTCTCAACAATGGGTTTATCAATGGCAATGGCTTGAGTGAAGAGAAATAATCGACTTGAGGATGGAACCTTACCAGGAGGTAAATGCAAACTCAAAGACAGCTTGAAGACCTACTCCAGCCATGAGTCTGGGATCAGTTGAAGTGCTTTGCTAAGCTAGTAGGCCTCTGCAGTCTGCATAGTTTATCCAGCCAATGAGGTGCAAAATTTGTTGGGTAGGACAAATGAGCATTTGTTTTTGGTCAATCAAGGGCAAAGAAGAAGATGATGGGAAGGGGTTTGAAGGGTTTGTAGTGGGGAACATGATCATGGATGGTTTTAGGGCAAACTTGTGAATAGATTGTAATGGAGAGCTTGGGGATCCTTCTCTTCCATTTTTCTTCAACTTGTACAACCTGTTGGGTTTGTAGTTTGGCCAGATGCCAGATGCATGGTTTTGGTTCCAAAGGTGGACTCTCTTAAAGGCCAGCTTCCCTCTTATATCAAGTATTGAGAGGTCTTGTCAGGTGAAACCACCAATTAAAATGAGAGCTTTCATGTGGTTGTTGCTCAGGAGAAGAGTTATCACAAAAAAGGTACTGGAAAAAATGGAATAGAGACTGTGATATGGTTGCTCTCTCCGTGTTAATTCATATAGGTGTTGAAGATATTGACTACCTTGATCACATGTCCAGTTAACTAGGAAGTTTGGAAGGCATTTGACTCCCTTGGTTGGTTCCAGTCTCACTCCAGTCTGTACAGGAGATGTGAGACTATTTTCATATGCTCAGGATTGAGAGAGGCAAAGGAAGCTTAGGCAAAGATCCTTATTCTCATACCTCATGCGGTTTGCTGGAGTATTTGGAAGGCATGCAGGAACTTTGTTTTTAGGGGTAGAATCTGTTATGAAAATATTTGTATGAGCATTGCTTGCTCCATGCCTCTCTACTGCAAAGCCTACATGTTACTTGCTATGCATATTAACGGCATCTTCATCTTGTTGCTTGCTGGACTCGGCCATCCTCACTCTCTTCTCTTCGCCTTCTCCTTCTCTGGCTTCTACTGGACTAAAAAGCCTGGAAGCAGCAGCACTAGATGTCAGACCCAAATGCTACCGGTGATAGATGTCACAGGCAACATGCAGCTAGGTGGTCGGATTAGTTGCCCACTTTGTGTCTCTCTCTTTATCCCCCATTCTGGTCTTCTGTCAATGGTGTAATGATACCATGTTAATCTTCTGTTATCATCATTTGTGCTTATCATGGGAACCTCACCCTTTCCCTCGTAGGATGGACCTGTGGACACTAAGCCAAATCAACTCTTTTCTTTCTCCTCTTTGAATGGATTAGGACCAACATTCAAGAGTCAACAAGGCAGCAACCACAGAATAAACCTTGCCAGCTCCTCTCTCAGCTGTTGGCCATTCTATATAGCAATCTAGTTGTTTTAAGCACAGTTTAATAGGATGTTTGGTTGCTCTTTTTTCCCTCTCTTTTCTCTCAAACTAAAAAATAGGAATAGGGAACCCACTCAACCACGTTTGGTGGTTGCTTCCCTAATTTTTAGGAAAGAATCCCACCCCATTAAAATCTCTTCCTAAATAAAAACAAGTCTCAATCAATTTTTTCTTTTGGGACGCTCTCTCGTGACTCTCAATGACCTCTCCTCACGAATGGACTCACCTCTCAACGCAACTCCCGACCTCTCCCCCAAGGTACGTCTGCCCTGTTCTTCTTCAGTGCTCCACAACCTCGCCGCTCCCACACTCTGCTCTTCTTCCATGCCCTCTCTCTCTCTCTCTCCACCCCAACCGGCCAAGCCCACCACCACAACCTCGTCATTTGCGGGCGAGCCGTTGGCCACCATTGTCGCCGCTTCTCCTCCTTGTTCCCTTGGTGCCCCAGCCTCTGATGTCCGGTGTCCTGTCCTCGTCCACCGGCATATCCATTCGTTCTGCCACCACAACCTCATCCGCAGGCGAGCCGCCGGCCACCGCCGCTGACACTTCTCCTCCTTCTTGTTCCCTAGGTGCCCCAGCCTTTGGCGTCTAGTGTCCCACCCTTGTCCACCGGCGTACCCATCTGTTCTACCGCCACAACCTTGTTCGCAGGAAAGCTGCCGGCCACCGCCGCCGCCGCTTCTCCTCCTCCTTGTTCCCTAGGTGCCCTAGCCTTAGCTGTCATCTCAGCTGTGACTTCAATCTTTTCTCTTACCTCTTCCACTCTTCATGACCTCCTTTCCAGATAGACACAAAGATGAGGATGAAGGTCGCCTCCACCGTGACCTCCCCCTCCTCCTGTCACCGTCACCTTCGTTGACCCATGTTGATAACCCATCAACTCGGGTTTCTTCCGATATGATGCGGCACGGTGAATCATGGTTCTACTAAACAGCTCTACATAAAATTTAAAAATTATGACACTTTTGCCAAACAACTAATTACCCATTTTCATCAATTTCAAAAATTGGGTTGAAAATTGACAGTATAACTTTTTAGGTAGAAAGAGATTTGAAAGAAAAAAAAGTACTCCCAAACACCCTATAAGTCTTTATCAACTTGAGATGTTAATTCTTTCCTTTTTTGGTGGGAAGTTGATGGTACGTGCTTATGGGCAACATTTATCCTGGGAGGTCAAAGAGAAAGTGAGATCTTGGAGAGATAAGGTAAGCTTGAGAGATAAGGTAAGATTATAAAAAGAACGTGTTAGGTCTTATCAATTTTTAACTTAACGTTTTGACTCCCATCAATGTGGTTCTTCCACAATAATTACCCTTGGTGTCAATGTCTGCATTCTTCCACTATAACAATATATTAGAACAGTCTTGGCACATGCTAAAAGCCTAAAAGGATTCGGGGTGTCATAAATCTGTGAGTGCGAAGGGAATGTCAGGGGAGAAAGAAAGGAAATTTCTGATGCGGGGCCTAGAGTATCAGTTGGAGCAAGCTGGACTTGCGGTGAGATGAAGCCATATAAAAGTTGCAAGCTACAGAGAGATGTTTTGGAGGGGGGAAAGGGGACAACAAGTTTTAACCGAGTCAAATTATCCAACTGTTGGCACTAGCTATGGTTACAACACTTGGTCAGGCCACTGATACAAGTGGTCATGACAACCTTTATCTCAAAATTGACAATCATTAGGCGCTTGAGAACAATGGCTGTCTCCAGCCAAATTTCCAAGCAGAAATTGATGGCAACATTGATCAGGCTTTATATTACAGGGCAGAAGACTTCGTCTATTGTGGATGTGATAGCTATGACCATAAACTGAAAGGGGAAGATGGAAACATTGGCAAGGAGGACGTCAGATGAAGGCAAAAGAAGTGGCAGTGTTTCTTTGATATATTGCAGAAGAATACAGTGAATGGGCTGTATCAATCTTGGGGGATGGGAAATTACTGTGTAGTTCTGGAAATGTGAATATCCTGGGTAAACATTTGGGATGGGTCTCCACCTCGTACATGATACCTTAGAAATTTGGTGGCAGGCTGGCAGTTTCACACCTTCACGAACTCCAGCAAGGAAATCTTCTGCCAACCTCTGGCCATGCTTTTGTGATCCCAAGGTGCATTATAGTAGTTTTTGATTAAGCCTCCCTAGGGAACATCTTTGACTCGCCAATAAGATGTGCATCACTTTTGCCTGGTTCAGTGCTGCTCAGTTGGTCTGAGGATATAGTTGCCAAATGGATCATGTAGTGGCTAACAATGGGGGCTCTTGTAGTCCCAAAATGGTTCTTGAAAAGACTACCATGCACTTATATGGCAAGCCTTCAACCCCTTACCCAAGAGGTGCCTTCTAGGAACAAATTCCCACCTCTGCTCCTGGGACAATACCTCCTGTAGGCAGCAAAATCTTCTTGCAAACTTGGCACCATCAGTGGGAACCCCACTCTAAAGTGCATACTCACCTCTGGGGATTTCCAGGGTTTACTCCCATATATACTGAAAGTAATTGGCGGTGTGCTCTCTGTCCAGAGCTTTTTTCTTGTAGAAAGACAAAACTCCCCTTTTGTCTAGGGACAAATGGACAAATATCGCAGCAGGGGGCAACACAGAAACAGATGCCGCTGCATAAGTAGCATTTGACTGTGTTCCTACAGCACATGCCCACCTCCCGGGGGACTGTTTTATCCAGGATTTCATCCCATGTCAGATACATGCAATCATGTCGTGTGCTTGTAAGGCAGGTCTGTCCCCCTTCCTTGGTGAGGGCCGTTTTTCGTGTAAAAGGATAAAACCCCACTTCTGCTTTGGGGACAATGCCTTGGCAAAGGAGAACACATCAAACAAGCTGCTATGGATTAGGATGTCCGCCCCACCTGCACCTGCACCCCAGAGGTGTTACAAAACCAGTTTCCTAAGAAGTTTAAAGTACATTCCATCCTTTCATTGGGGAAGAAATGATGCATTTTCTATCTGTTGTGCCACATGTTTGCTCTTTTTCTCAATGCTTTAATTTTTTTGTTACCAACAGATCCTTTAATAAGGTTCTTCCTTGTAAAGTTGAAAAGGGGAATAAGCTTTCTTCTGTGTTGTACCATAAAAAAATCCTTAGAAAAGAACTCCTCAAAAATGTGAAAAGAAGAGAAGGAGAGTATTGGCTAGAAATAGGATTTGCTTCTTGGGTTTAAATATGAATATAGCACTTGATAGAATTCTTTGACAGCACAAGATTCATATAGCCGACCCCATATAATGGGATAAGACTCTGATGATGATGATGTAGTCAATGTCTTCTTTAAGGAATTCCAATAGGGGAACCAGTTGCCTAATGCAGTTGGTTCGCCATCCTCCCCCCCATTTGGGAGAGGTCCCGGGTTAGAACCTGGTTATCCCCTCCCCGTTGAAAAAAAAAAGGTACCTACTGAAAAAAAAATCAATAGGGAAATCAACTTTGGACCTAGAACCAGAATTTTTTTTTGAAAGTGGGTAGTACCACAATTATATTAATTCAAAAAAGAAAGGGATGCCCAAGTATGGTCAAGAAACTCCCCAAAAGCCCTATACAAAAAGCTCGCACCAAGACGGTGCAGACCACACTGACCCCCCAGCAAAACAAAAGGATGGGAGTTGAGGGAATTCACATTACAAAGTAACTCCGCCCATTCCCTCTATCACAAATAAAAGAAACAAGAGATTGCTCTAGCCTCTCTTCTAAAAAACTTATTGTTCCGTTCAGGCCACATAGACTAAAGAGTGGCATGCCCTGGAACTAGAAAATTGATATTCTTTTCCGTTCACATGACAATTGTGTTGGAAGAAGAGGATTCTGCTATCTGTTTAAGGAGGCTCCCTCATTTTTCTGAAAATCCAGATGGCAGGCACCTCTTGGAACACTTGAAAGTTGCACATTATCCCCTTGGATGTCTGGTGCGGAAGCATTCCAAGAAATGGCCCACATTAACCTTAAGACTTCAGCATGAAGGATTTTACTATGACCTTGAGTTTTGCTCTCATTTTTCTGTTCAATTTCTGAATGGCTGTTCTATGATGTGCATTTTTGAGGTGTTAATTTTCAGAATGTTGCTTCCATTGGTGGTAGGGTGTGCTCGTTTTGGCTGGAATGCCTGACGCTGATGGCAAGCCGGTTTTGCTATGTGCATGCAATGACAACATGGTGCGCCTCTATGATCTGCCATCGTGAGTACCTCTCTCTTAGTAGAAGACCAATAACTGATTAAAGGATCATTCTCCACCCCCCATGTGACTGATTATTGTTCTCATTGTTTCATGCTATAGATTTAGCGAGAGGGGCAAGATATTCTCTAAAGAGGAAGTGAGGGCAATTCAGATTGGACCTGGTGGGTTATTCTTTACGGGTGATAGAACAGGGGAGCTGAAAGTGTGGAAATGGTTGACAAATAAGGCTCAAAGTTAATCCGTCAACATAGAAGAGATCTAGCAACCCATCTGTAATTTCTATTTTTAAATTTTGTTTGTTAACTATATCAGAGAGTTGTGCTTAAGTCATCTTGGTGTTGTCCAATTTTGATGTTATATTGATTTCTTCTACTGTGGCTTGCTCTTCCGGCAAATCCACTCTGAATTGGAGGGTTCATACCACTTCTTTCGGACTGACCCTGGCTCACTTTGTACTATAGACTAGGTTCATAAGGCTCGTTGGGGATTCCCCTTCCTAAAGATCAGAATGATAATTGTCTTCCCTATTGTTACTCTTGGTTTGTGAGATTTTTGAGGACTCGCAAGTATCGTGATGTATATGCCCACAGCAATTATTCTGCTTTATTTTGCATATCTAAATGAAGCGGCCATTTTTGTAACAGATTTCAGTGACATGCTGGCGTCGTTTCCTTTGCTTTGAAATATTTGCTCAATGGGATATGGCCTGATCTCTTTTTTTTGCACAGCCTGCACCGAAAACGATGTTGAGCTTAACCATTTTAATCCAACTGGTTGTGTTGGTGTTACCATCGCGGACCGTGCAGTTTGAAGCACCGGCCCGCGTAGTTTGATTACAGCCTGAACTGACGAATTGTCTCCATATGAAGATGTTCATTCTAAGGCATCGTTTGGGAATGTGCGAACTGTGAATGAAGGATATATTTTTCTGTTTCGGTAGGCATGAATGTAAGGATATTTTAGAATGTTCGTTTTTGTCATTTGTTACACCCAGCACTTTGATTAAAATGTTTCAAAAGTCCTTCAAAAACCTTTTACTCACCACTTTGTATGCGTATCACTCTGAAATTAATGGTGCAGATTTCCATTTAAGCAGCTTTCAATATGCACCCTTGTCTAGGCCCGGTAATTATCCGTTTAAAATTTGAATCGAATTCGAATTCGTATTCGTTTAATCGGATAATTATTCGAATAAAATATCTGACTGATAATTTAATCGGATATCCGATTATTAATCGGATACGAATTCAAATATTGAGATATCTATGTCAGATATTATTCGACCGAATATGAACGCTTAGATAAAAATTTAACGATATACATATTCTATATATAATTAACTTAAATCTTAATATATTATTTGATTATTCTTTTTTATCTTAAAATATAATTTAAAAATAAAAAATTTACTTACACCCACTTGGTAAGTTATCTCCTATTTTTTAAGATGAAGTCTAATCTTTCGATAACATCTCTTAAAATAAAAAAAATTTCACTTTATTTTTTTTAGAAAATAATATATGATATTCTCGCACGGTTAACATAACTCACCCCTAAGTAGGTCTAGTAATTATCCGTTTAAAATTCGAACCAAATTCAAATTTGTATTTATCTGATCGTTATCCGAATAAAGTATCCGACGGATAATTCGATTACTAATCGGATAATTCAATTATTAATCGATGCGAATTTAGATATCACACTATCCGCTCCGTTTACAGGTCTACTCTTGTCTCCATTTGTTCCGTCACATCCGACAAACTAATGATTGGAATCTGCGCTCAAACTCAATTCCACAAGACGCCTAAGATAATGCCCATTGATGTCGTTTCGTTCCTTTTTTTTTCCGGATAAAGGTTACGACTAGTATTACATTACTGCGTCTTGCAGCAGCCGTGAGATTCTCTTCACACTAGATCTATCGTCCGCATAGCTGTAATGATGTGTCTATTGCAGAAATATTCAGCCGTTTGAATTTGAATAATGAATAATTACCAAACACTGTAATCCACCGTTGAAGAAGAGGTATGGTCGCATATGGAGGTAGTTTCAAAACGAGGCGTCAAGATGATGGTTTTGAATGTCTGTTCTTTGGAGTTTTCGAAGCACTATGTGCTTAAAAAATAATTTAAATAAAAAGATCACTCATTAGCCAATAGACTTGTAGTCGTGAGGTAACCTGTGGCACTGACGAGATCGCGAGTTGACTCACCAACTTGAAAGAAGATTATTTTTCATCACCCTTCTCAGGTAAATGGGCGCAATGATTGGGCAAATATGGTAAACTCGGCAGCGATTCCAACCGATATTGAAACGAAATAGATCTTCATCGGGCTCGTAAGAGAATCTGATTTTCTGATTTATAGAAATCTCCCGCTCTCCTTTGCGTATAAAGTTCTAGTGGTAGAAACATAATATGTTCTCACTTCGAAGCAAAATATTCCTTGTGACTACCCAGTATAGAGAACTAACATGCCTTGTAGCATCATACATATAGGCTCCGCATCCAACCTAGTAAATCAGCAGGCCCATATTCCACAAGCCCTGCATGGTTGATGCACATGGCCTCTACATGCCTACATTTACTTTAGAATGACAAAATAGTAGCCGTCAATCATCTAATGTCACAGACATCAAAAACAGATGGATTTGCAAACTGATGAAGAAAGAAATTTAGTATCCAAGAACATCCAAATGCCCCACCTATGGATGGCATGAGCATATGCACATAGATGATCCTTGAGTCCTCTACCTTCTGTGTCCTAAGAAAAATAATTGTCTTCGCTGGGGGAGGCTGAAAAACAAGAGCCTCCTCAATTCGAAGAACAACAGTGGGATGTGACAACGTGTTTGCTGACAATAATAATACTGGTCAAACAACTTGGTAATTCTCCGTCATCAGCTGAGTCCTTTGACTAAACTTTGGAGGGGACCCACCTCCAAGTGGTAAAACACCAGTGACCTGGGGCACAAGATGAACAATTTAATCATGCCGTCAAGAGGGAGGAAAGAGAATCAGCTTAACTCAATAGTTGTTTACATGTATGTATATTGACACAGGCTACAGGAATATGAACGCATGAACTGGAAAAATAGAGCATCAATTGTAACTCCTGAAATGTTTGCAGAAATGCATGGATTTACAAGATTGCCAAATTTATAAACATAGTTAAATTCAATACTTCCTCAACATTAACAAATTAACTATCCATGTGATCCCAGAACTAGAAGTGGGATGTGATCGCCCCACATACGCACATGCACAAGAGGTGGATGGATCAGACATACCAAGTGGCAAGTAGATACCTCAAATAAATCAAGGCAGGGAAGTAGTGTTTCTTTTTTTTTGAAAACAGGTGATACCACAATTGTATTAAATGTAAAAAGAAGGGAAGTACAGGTATAATCAATGTGCTCCCAAAAGATCCCTGCACAGCAAGGCAGGGGACTCAGTGCCATGGAAGGAGCTACTTGAGTTTCATCCATAGTTTGCACTGCTAGTAAATTAGCATTTTCCTTTTCCCAAGTTTATGTGAAAGGATGCATGTAATTTCACGATTGTTTTCAAACCCTTCTAGTAAGTCACTTAACACAGTTAGGTTTGGTTTTTGAACCTTGAACTTGATTCAAACCGTTTACACACATCACCTTGATGTACAAACCAAATGAAATACTTTGCTTTCCAAACCCAACCGGGTTCACTGGTTCTTCTTCATTTTTGTTTTGAATCAAATGGTAAACACTCTCATGTGGAGAAATAAAAACAACTGTGCCGTCCATGGCTGGGTCAAACACCATGTCCAGATGATTTTCCTAATATTGTGTCAGCATTTTAAGATGTTATTAAGGATGGCCTATTTGTTGCAACTAATGCCTTCGAAGAGGGATCTCACTTAGGGGGCCAAGAAAACGGTCACGTTGTTTATCCCTAAATAGAAGGGCAAAAAGGCTTCAAAAGTTCAGGCCAATCGCTTTGCTTTAAGAGGCCTACAGGATTATAACCAAATACAATCAGTGACGTCGGCGAAAGTGATTTATAAGTTAGTGAGCACCAGACTGCTTACATCAAAGGGTGTCAGGTCCAGAAGAGCTTCTTGCTGGCACATGAAAGTATACAAACCATAAGATACCAAAGCAATAAGTGACCAGTAAGAAAAAGTAGACTTTGGGAAAGCCTATCATAGACTGCATTGGGTTGTCCTAGTATATGGGTATTGAAGAAAGATCAGTGTTATCGAAGAGAAATCTTCTGGACAAAGGGGTTATACACCTTCCTGCGTTGTTGAAGATGGTAGCATAGTTTCAACCAGAACAAGGACAGGATTCATGGGATTGAAGATAGGAATGGAATGGTAGGTTCTAAATGCAATCTACATGTCACAGCAGATGAAGCCTGTTAACCGGTGTTCCATCTTATTTGGAGACTGGAATATCGAAGGTGAAATTCATGATCTGGAAAGTTGCTAGTCTCCATCTGCCGATTTTTGGCATGGCCGGATCACATTTTTAAGGAAGGGATTAAACCATTTGACACTAAGGTGAGGAGGGGAATTGACCACCTCTTTAGAGTGTTTCCCTTTCCTATAGTGATGTGAGTCATATGACCATGCCAATCCAGATCCAAATAATTGAGGGATCAACTAGGACCAGCCAGAAAACTGGGATAGGCAGCAAACGGAATTGGAATCAGCCAATTCCAGATACTTCATCCACACCCCCCTAAACCCCACCCAAACCCTGACTAGACCTATGAATGTTGATTTAGGCCAATCCAAAATAGGATCGGGGTCGCAACTGAAATTGCCACCAGTCAACTAGCAACTACTTCCAATCTTGAATTCCTTGGGAACAACAAGGGATCAACACCTAGGCTCAGCTTAGCAACAGAAGACCTGCCAGTGTGGAGGTTGTTGTCAAGAGGGGAGAGGAGTTCATTAGCAACAACTGCACATTATTCCACAAGCAACCCTGTAGGTCATTCGGGAAGAAAGAAGCAGTAAGATTTTCAATGTGAGTCTGCCCAGAACTCAGTAGGTTGAGGTGGAGGGGTTCATTCTTTTACCATGCAGAGAAATATAGAGGTTTTTTGTAAACAGTTTGATCCTACAACCTTTTATCTTTTTTTGAATGGGTAGTATGAAAATTTATTAATAATCAAAATATATCAGGATATGTGTAGATGTCCTCAAAAGTCCCTATAAAGTAAAGAACTCCAATGAAGTTGGTATTAATTCCCGTGTAATCATCCTGAAAGCAAGCAACTATTTATCCCCTCCTCCCAACTTGCACATTCTGTCAAAGAAATAGGCAGTATGCTCCGGAGTCTTATTGGTCCATGAAATAATCTATAATCTCTTGACATGGACTTAGACTATATTTCTATATCTCATTTTGTTACGTCTAATTTTATAGTGAGTTAGTGCACCGCACACTTTCAAAAGAAAAAGTCCATACCACTGGTATAGTGGGTCTTTATCTGTCCTTTAAACAAACTGAGCTACTCAGATCAAAAGGAAGTCATACAGATTTAGAGGGAGGATCAGAAGTTAGCTGTGCATATGCATAATAGAGGAAACCAACAGAAAGTTGGGGCCAGAAGTTCATATCGTTGAAGCGTTTTTCAGTTCGCAAATTGAAGTCCTCAAAAAAGGGGAGAAAAAGAAAGACTGCATGCCTCTGTGGTGTATGTTAAAAAACTAACCTTTACGTTGCTGAATGTGCTTGCAGCTGTAAATCTGATATTGATTGGGAAGAATGCCAATGTCTCTGTCGGGGGAACAACAAACTCCATCGATCCACTGTTAGGGAGTCACCAGTCAAATTATGTCCAAAGGAAATTGCAATTACTTGCAATTTATTTGTCAACAAGCATCTCCTTCAGCCTTTTGTTTATATCAAGAATATCACAAAAATGAAGTAAATTTTACAAGTGCAGAGTACCTGCGGTTGGAGCTATCAATAAGAAGAATAGACCATTCCAATGTGGAACTCCTAGGATCATACCTGCACATGAAAAAATAAAATAAAAAGGGAAAGTACATAAGTTGACAAAGATGAAATAAGGACCAGATCCTCTGTACTGTTCAACCAACTCCAGCCACTAAAATCAGAAGCCTACAGGTTTGCAATTGCATTTCCAATATATGCTGAAATAAGTATTAAAATAAATTAATCATGTAGCCGGCTGTTAATTACGCCCTCTATTAGTAAAAGAAATTCTCAAGCATTTTGAAATCATGAAAATTTTCTTATGACCCAAACATAAAAGATAGCTATTGCCATCTATCGCACTACTTTACATTATATTCATATTAATAAACCATCCAAGTCAGAATCTTCTCTCTAGCTGATTCTAGAGAGAGAAGCTCTGAGAAAAAACTCCCTCGGAGATCCCGTGTCCCAGGGCTCAAAGATGCTTCCGGCTGGCGGGCGGAGCTCTCTGGGACCAGTCTGCTTCCGCTATGGTGGAGGAGAGCACCTGCGCCAGGCCTACTGGGAGTTGGGGATTGGTGTCAGGGTGGTGAGGACCGTAGGGGGGCAGGGAAGGATCTGCTTTGCGGATGCTGTGAATCCCATCCCAAGACCTGGGAGGCTGCGTCTTGCCGCTGGGTTCCGGACGGGGTCGCTCTGCTTTTGTTGCGGTCTAAGGGGTCACCTCCAGAGGAACTGCATAGCGATGGGCATCAAGGGGAAAACAGGGCTGTCGGAGGTCCTCAGTGTTCCAAGATAAGCGGAGGATGCCCGGGCTAAACAAGACAGGTCGAAGGATCTCCAACAGGGTAAGGGGTGTCTGGATGCCGGCACCCAACCTTCGCCTTTCGTCCAAGAGAGGTTGCGGTGGATGCTTCGATGTGTTAGCGTGATGGTGGCGAAGGGGGCTGTGGATGTCGAGATGAGGAGGAGGCACTTGTCTAAAGGGGGCAGAGATGGGGGTGGGTGGACGGCCTCGAGGGTGACCAAGAACGAGTTCATGGCGGTCGGAGGCAGTGAGAAGGAAGTTGAGGAGGTGGCAAATGTTGGGTGTGTTCTGGCGGATGGGGTGGCCCTCCGGACGGCCAAATGGGAGCTAGCCCGGGGCACGTTCCCAGATCCTCGACAGCTTAAGGTCCGGCTGGTCTTATCAAGTGTTCCACGCATCCTCTGTGATGAGATGGGTGCTGACTTTATCGCGAGCTGATTGGAGCAGGTGTGGAAGGTTCGGTCAACATCATCGCCGGTGCGGAGAGGCTAAGGCTGGAGGTCGTGGCAAGGATTGGGAGGCTTAGGGAGGTCCTGGCAGTCATGACTATTGATGTCGCCAACAGCCACTTCGTAGTGCGGATCGCTCGTTGCCACTGGGTTCTGAACAGGGTTGTAGGGGCCGCCAACGCTGGAGAAGAAAGGCCGACAGTGGGTAGGAGTTCAAATTCGAACTACCTGCTCACCGGGTCAGTCCCCCACTTTTCGGTTGGGCCAGTCGTGGAGAGTGGACCTTCAACGAACAGATCGGTGGGCCACATCCTTCCTTTGGGCCGATCTGAGAGCCGGGCTGGGCCAACATGCTACTTCGAGGAGGCAGGCCCTCAAAAGGCTCAGTACCCAGACCAACTACCAGCAACTTACCCGGTGGATCTGGGAAGTGTGGGTTTCATGAGTCTGTTAGACCCGAGAACCCTTGCCTTCCCCTCCCAACCCCATGCTTGGTTGGGCTCACGATGGCTGAGCAAGAGCAGACTGTGGGAGCGACTGCGTCGAAACTCATCGGCGACCAACCTTTGCGACCGGCGGTGTCTTTGGCAGGGGTGCCGCCTCCTTGCCCCGCACAAGGTGGAGGGCAGGTTGATGTGGGGACATTGTTCCCCTCATGGGGCCGACCCCCTACTGTTCGGGGCGCCGGAAGATCATCTTCCTTAGAAGCTACTACTTGAGGATGGGGGGAGGTGAGGCATGGAACCACCGGCTCTGGTCCAACAGGAGGGCTCCGGTGGGGGCGTGTCTGGCGGTAATCTTGACCTCGGTGCCAGGGGAGGCCGAAGGGAGGCCTCCTATAGCCCCTCGTCTACTCGACATATCCCGCCTCTAGGGTGGTTGGGCAGGGAGGGACGGGCAGGGACCTCATCCTGGCTCCTCCTCCTCCGTAGTGCTGGGCCAAAAGGGGACACCTCAACGGTCCCTCACGAGGTACAGGTGTAGGCAGTGTGCGGCTCGTCGAAGGAAGGCACGGAAGAATTCGAGACAAAGACGGCGTAATTCAGAGGCTGTTGCAGTCGGCCACCGCCAGTTGAGTCCGGATGGTGGTACTATGAATCTAGCTGCTGTGGACACAGGTTTGCTAGACGACAATCCCTCTGTGCCTATAAGTTTGGGAAGTGGGGTGGTAGGGAGGTGGGGGAAGGCCTCGAGGCTCTCCCCTCTCTCTCTCATTCTTGTTCGAGGACCAATTCAGTCAGGCTCCTCAGGTAGAAGGAGGGGCTTTGTGGTGCCTTCCGACGTTGGAACCTCCTGTGGCGCAGGATCCACCCGGTGGGGCTCTAGTGGCGGAGGCTAAGGCAGTGGTCGCGTTGCTAGAAGGATATGGGAAGCAAGAGGTATTAGTCTTGTCTCCTCTGCCTAGGGAGTCAGAAGAGTTGCACGCGGCGTTGGAGCAAGTCGAGGAAGCCTATCAAAGGGAGGGCAATAGGTGTCTTAGTAAGGAGGAGGTCAAAGATATTCTAGCAAAGGCATAGAACTATATGGAGACCCATGCAAGTGAGACTGCTCGACTGATTGGTGTCTAATGCAGGAGCGGATAAAGGCTTGAGGTCCTCTCTATGTTTGATCAAGCATCAATGGCTGACGGACATAGCTAGGAAAGCGAAGACCAAAGCTGCAAGTAAGAAAGAAGGGGCAGGGCAAGCTGAGGAGTAGGAGGACGAAGGTATTTTGGTCTGGTGTCTATGTCAGGGAGGGTAGCTTTGTTTTGTTGGGGCACTTTCATGTCCATCTCTTTGTTGTTTGGGAGCTGTGTGGTTGGGAGGTCGGCGTGGAGACGTGGTGGGTCTTTTGTGTTCTCGTGTTTGACTGGGCTTTCTGCATAGTGGACAGGTGGTTCTCTGTTTCTTTTCTTTGCTCCCAAGGCAGTGTTGTCTGCCACCTTTTGTATTTGGGAGTGGTGAGGGAGCACTCCCCCCACCCTACTAGTATTTTTTTTATCTTGTGATATAATTAGTGGTACTACCCACGTTCAAAAGAAAAAAAAAACAAACCATCCAAGTCCTTCAGCAATGACATCTAAGTCCAATCAGCAAAGTGTTTTCAATATCCTTTCCATCTTTTAAAATAAAATTTCTAAGTCCTCTTGAGATGGTTTTGCCATGTTACTTATACTCGTGCATCATGTAACTTTAATTTGTTATTTATCATGACTACATCAAAGAATTACAGCAGCCGCTGCCTTTCTCACGGTGTAATATCAAATGATGATTGCACAAACTTCAAGTAAGCATTCTTAAGTATTAATTCTGACTAGATATCTGGCTTGTGAGCAACTGACCTCTCTCAGTTGCCACATCAGGAAAAATAATCAAAGAAATTTGTTCTATAGTTTATGGAAGTTGTATCAAACAGTCTCAATGCCCCTAAAAAACAGATCAACCAACTATCAAAATATCTACCAGCAACTAATGAGCTCATCATAAACATCAATTGATCATTTTTTGAGGTAATCTCTGAAGAGCAGTCCACGAACAGTCCACTTTAGCGTATAGGTCAGTAAAATGAGTGTCATTCAAAATTCACAAACAAAAGGTAAACAGAGCTATCTGATTCTCCACATTATGATAACCATCCCCAACAGAAAGACATCAAATCTGACCCTTCTTAAAAATGATGCTAAATCTCAGTAATTGTAGATCTCACTCACACGATATTGAACTCATACAAAAAAGCAACATATGTTTTGGATCATGCGGAATCTTCAAAGAACCTTCAATTCAGCCATGGCACTTCCTGATAACCAGAACTTGCACCTTACAGCTCATAAATAACCCCTGTCAACATTGGCATATACCCATTCAGATCTAGCCTAAAAGAACATGTTTTTGCTTGCAATGCAGAACTCAACCCAATCACCCAACTGCTCCTGAAAGGAATTTGTTATTCCATCTTAAATGGCTAAAGCCTCTCCAATGTTTCTTCCTTCCCCCTTCTTTAATAAGAAAACCCATTCAATGTTCCAGCTGCATCCCCAGTGTCAAGCAATTATATAAGACTTACCTACCAAAAAAAAATCTTCATAAGACAACTCTGAGGAACCAGATCTCCTGTCCACATAACCTCATCTTCAAGGACAAAGTGATATAGACACAACATTAGTGTTTTTGTCTTCAGAATTATTAAACAAAACAAAATTCAGAACTTCCTCCCTCACATAATAAGTTCATATCTCCAAACTTAATCTGCACCGCATTCTCATTGCATTAAATTGAACTTCTTGTTGCTTTGTCTATTGTTTGAGGTGAAAATTATTTTCTCTTTGCTAATTCCCATGTATAATAGTATACACACAACTCCAAGATCTTCCTTTTCTTCTTGCCTGAGAAAAATACGATTATAAATGATAAGAGGTCCAATTTTCATGGCACACATAGTATAAAAGTAGAGACTTCAACCTTAAATGAAGACAAATCTAAAATTCCAAATACACTCCAGAGTGAGAAACCCACACTACAAGCTTACTTCCCGACATTTCAGCACAAGGGAGGCACCATGACCCAGCGCATCATGTCACCATTAGCAGTAACACAAAGCCACTATCCCCCAGTATGTGCCACCTACCCAACTTCAATCAGAGAAAAGGCAAAAGATCCTCTCACAAAATTCCTTCAAAGAGCATGGAGCATTTATAGTCCGTCATTTTGATGTATGTATATTAAAAGGCTGCAATAGCAACCAAAGTCCAGGACTGAAGTCAAGGTGCTCCTAGTTCCATCTATAACACATACTGTATAACCAATCATATAAATATTAAAGTTTGACGAACTTTCAAAAATATATTAAAGTTTGACGAACAAAGAATTCTTGGAAGGAAAAGGCAGGTGGAGGTAGGAAAGACCCATTTTTTAACAAATATTTTAACAAAGCCTAAAAATTATACACAAAACACCATGTAAAATGTAACAGCTTCCACTCTGAGGACTTAATACTTGACTGATAAATATACAAACATTCTATTGCAACATCAAATAAAGTCACAAAAGATTGTAATAATTATTCAGTAAACAAGCTCACCTCCATTCTCCATCAACCTGCCTCACACTGGGTGATTCCCTAAGTGCAGGCAGAGGTACCGAGATCACGACATTGTGTAGGTCAAACATGTCAGACGCTTCATATTCAATGTTAACAAAAGTCTCATTTCCAGAAACAGATGGCCAACAGTTGACTGCAGATACCATGCATATTAGAAAAATAGAAGAAAGGAAAACTGCAATCACTTAATGCTTGTGGGGGGGTAGGAACATAGTTACCAACCAATTAATGGCACAGCAGACTCATCCATTCCCTGGATTCTCCACTTCATCAGACCAACATCATTTTGACCGCTAGGAAAAGGCCTGTTGGGATCCTTTAAGCCTACAATGTGCTCGTTATTAAATAACTCTTTGTTGATGTTAGGATGAGTTCTAAAGCTGAGGCCAGGGATTTCACGGTTTTCAATCTGCAATTAAATAAATAAGAAGATTTAAGGAAAAATTGAAGCAAGATCTACCTGCTAGCCATATTTTATCTATCATAGATATAAAGCAAATTTGAAGATAGCACCCAATCAGCCACATGATTTATGGGCATGATCCCTCTTTTCAGAAAATCACCAAAGTCTGACATGCTTTGCAAAGCATCTTGGCAATAGTTGAGTAAGTACTAACAGCATCTTAACACTGCTTCCGCAAATAAAAATTGAGCTGTGCATTCCCAAAATCAGACCCATAATTAAGCAGAAATTCCATGGTTCTCACTGCCTATCTTTTAAACAGTTAGCAGTTCTTTAAAAGGTCATTAAATGTGAACATTAATGTTTTTTTTTAAGAAAAGCACCCCAGGAACTCATCATCAGCATTACCTTATTCCTGTAAGTGCTGTGGCATCCTTTTGACATCCTCAGAATTGATAGCCACACAGTAATGCAATCATTCAATCAAGTCAATGAGATGTATGCAGGGCAGGCTTCAATATTCCATGGCAAACTAAATGGAGACATCCCAAAGAGGAAATACCCAGTCTACTGCTGACTACAACCTTCTTGCATTTGAGCACAATTAGAGCTAAACAAATTTTCAGCAGAAGCCAGATGTAGTGGAAGCCATTATGTAGATTAAAGGGACTGCAACAAAGTATGCTAGATCCATGAATTGCTAAGTGCCAACATATTCCAGCTAGTGCCAACTCATAAGAGACAATTCTATTTTTCAACGTTATGCATCGCAAGACATTCAATGTGAGTTGACATCAATTGCACTTCACTTAAAAGAAAGTTTGCTGACTTGGCCCACTCTGTCAGAGTTAGACATGTGCCAGTGTATCTATGGGTATCAATACTCATATGAGACCCAAGGCAGTTGATAAGTAGCAGCTTCTCACGGTATCAATGTTCGATGATCCAGATGTTAAAATTTTCTAACTTTATACACAGGGAAATAGTTAACGAATCAACCCTCATTACAGTTTATCTGTGGGTTTCCTTCGAGCAGCTTAGATCTGCACTTTACATGGTCTAGGAAGCAATCTTTCAATGCTATAGTATCTCTTTCTTTGATGTAAACAGTTCGAAGTGAATGGCTACTTGAGCTGTGGTACATCACTTTGAATTTATCATCTTTTAAGTTCTAAACCCATGAGGTACAATCCCAACTTTTTGCAAAATACTGCAACTAAGGTACCAGATCAAAAGACTAAAAAGGAACAATAAGAACCTGGATTTTCATCACATGTAGAATTAGAGGGACACCATGCGTCAAACAATTGCGTGAAAGCTGCTTTTGTCTTCCTTATAGATGTCAACACTTATATTCTTCATAACAAAATAAACAAGAACATTCAATTTCTAGAAGGCACAAAAAAAGAGTGAACTATGCAAGAGCTTTGAAGCAATGGTTTCCTGTTAGATAAGATTAAAGTTTGATGAAACAAGAAAGAAACATGTGATTCTTTTAACATAAAAATTAAAGCATTTGTTTTTTTCTTTTAACTACACCTTCCAAAAAATATTCTGTTAACTAAAATTCAAGTTTAATAAACAGGACAAAAACATTTGGTCTTGCATCCTTTGCTTCAATTTTTAATCCCTTTTAACATAAATAAATTCCATAATACAAGACTGCTTCAAATATATGTGCAACAATTAATCAAAACAAAAGAACATTCCTGTGACATAATTCACTTTTTATTGCAATGCACGTTGCAAACCATGCTGTAAATCAATGATCTAAAAGACTGGTGGTGACTGCTGAGTTTGTTCTTGCGTGTAAGAGTTAACATGTGTGTGTGTGTGTGTGTGACCATGATGTAAATCAATGATCTAGAAGACAATGGTCGTAACTGGTGAGTGTGTTCTTGCGTGTAAGAGTTAACATGTGTGTGTGTGTGTGACCATGATGTAAATCAATGATCTAGAAGACAATGGTCGTAACTGGTGAGTGTGTTCTTGCGTGTAAGAGTTATCATGTGTGTGTGTGTGTGTGTGTGTGTGTGTGTGTGTGTGTGTGTGTGAGAGAGAGAGAGAGAGAGAGAGAGAAAGAGAACCTGAAATTGAACAAGCCCATCGTCTTGGCTGAGGATTTGAACAGCAAGAGTACCTTGAATGTCAAAGGCACTTACCCCTCCATCCCTCTTAATCATGACATTAAGTTTCTCTTCAATGGTCAATGTAATGGGATCAGTTGGTGGAAGGGACACCTTTGACTGGCTAGCACTTGGCTTCACATCTTCAATAATCACTTCACCTTCAGCTTTGAGAGATTCCAAGAACTGGTTTGTCCGCTGTGTTTTACCAAGTTGCATACCAAGGCCCTTAGGAGGAGCAGTAGCAGATGTAGGCGGACGACCTGGCAAATCCAATATTTAGACTCGTGGAAATCTTATAGTTCCAGGCTTTTTGCATGCCATTAGACAATTATATCTAAAGACTCCTGATGTTTTTAATAAAGAAACCCAAAATATGACATCTTGTGCACAAACCCCCCTGATATAGCATCTGAAAGAATCAGCAACTGTCAATATGGGAATTCCACATGGTGATTTCTCCCATAGGTAAGATTCATTACAGGACTATATGCAAGAGGCCCTACTTCATAATATAATTATGTTAACAATTCAGCGACTGGTAAAGAAAAGCGGTATACGTGTTGGTTGAAGAGTGTTGTTTAAGTATAACAAACACCAATTATTAACTAATCACAACTATACGATACCAGAAAAGAAGATAACAATCAAACATTAGGGATGATATCTTTAAAAGAGAAAAGGAGACCATAAGCTATGAAGAACACGAGGGAGTCTGAATACAACAGGAATCCTCCGGGAAATGCCACATGCTTCTTACACCCAACACTGGAAGAAGCGGCACACTTGAACCATAAAAAAGCTTGACACACTCCTCACACCAGCTAAAGAATCAAAAGCTAAGATGTGAAAACCCTGGGAAATGCATCAACATTCTCTGGACTCTTTTCATCATTATAGTTCAACCCTCACACAGAGTATCTCATCCAGCAGTGCCAAAATAAAAATTGTGTTCTCATTTTGAAGATATCATAAACATATGCATTAGCATAAAGATAGATGTGTCGCAAAAACTTGCTTAAAATTCAGGGAGATGTGGGCCATGAAAACATTCTTTGTATTCATCCCCCACACACACACACAAAAGAAAAAAAATCAAAAGATTTGATTTTGGAGTACTAATACTCATAATAACAATCTGATTAATGCCATTCCTTCCAAAGAGAAACATTTAGTACTTCCAGTGTTATTTGTATTTAACTGTGCTGATGCATTTCCAGTAAACAGGACCCCAAGATTTTCCAAATGATTCCTAGTGGAGTAAACCTAGTATTCTCCTCAATATGAATATTTCATAGTTAAATACAAGTCCCATGATTAGTCATTTCAACAGAAACTTTAACATACCAAATGTTATTATGCTGATGAAGAGAAACCTTCAGATTCAATACAATCAATGACATACAATGTCTTTCATGGACTCCTTAGAGGCACCATTGTGAATGGAAAATGAAAGGCCATCCCAGAAGAGGAAAATAATTCTCTTGATGGGGTCCATATCAGACAAGGACAGAGGTTTTCCCTAGAAAACCAACTGCCTCAAAATGGTCCTCACTGGAAATGGTAGGTATCATTTTGTTTCTTCGGTAAGTCACATTCCCCGTTCATCAATCTTCATCATACATATCAGTATATCACACAGTAGCATCTGATATTTGAACTCGGGACAGACATGAAAGATGGATCTTCACACCAACAGCACTGCCAATGGGCCAGGCCCACATGACAGAGGAGGATGTGTAGAGCATTAAAGACTATAGAGAAGGACCTGAGATGTGGAGAGAGAGTTTACCAAATGATAGTAAATGAAATCTTTATCAAATAAATTTGTATTCTGGGAAGTAAGGAGTCAGCTGGTCCAAAGGAAGGAACCACTGATGGAGGTAATGTCGAGCTGGTCTGCAGTTGACTATGCATTTCTTCAACAGCCTGGATACAATAACCTGCCAAGCACAGTGGACATACAGGAGGCAGGCCTCTAGCCTGTGTCTATTGGGGTGGGGGACCTGGACAACTACAGTACCTTCAATTTTGCATAGTCCTGGTGCAGCAACACGGAGTAGCAGTGGCGTCCTAGGCACCAGACAGGAAGGAACCAAGAAGTTTTAGTGGTTCACATACAGACAGCAGTCATACATTGGAGACAGAAAAGGTAACAGGAGCAGAGGGTGCTAATGCTGGTGGCATTGGTGAAGGCGCTAGAGACAACAACAGTGATGGTGAAGGTACGTTCAAGGTCATTGCACTGGGGGACCAAGAAGGATGAA
Organism: Amorphophallus konjac; assembly: GCA_022559845.1. Classification (NCBI taxonomy): domain Eukaryota; kingdom Viridiplantae; phylum Streptophyta; class Magnoliopsida; order Alismatales; family Araceae; genus Amorphophallus; species Amorphophallus konjac. Next base: position 3,266,999 of record CM040127.1, read on the forward strand.
GATGATCAGCAGAGCGCGATAGAGACGTCATGGGCAAGAATAAAGGTGATGGTAACGGAGGGATAGCACTGGCAAAGCTGCAGGACATTGACAGAGATGCCGGAGGTTGTTCAGGCCTTCAGGGTGCCCATGCTAAGGAACTGAGAAGAAGAAGAAGATCGGGACAGGGCGGACTCAGACTGCATTCACAGATATGTGGAGGATGGGCAATTTGCAGATGGCTTTATAAAGTGGCTGTGTGAGGAAACAATGGATGATATCAAACCTGGCAAGGCTCCAACTACATTGCCTCCATCAGAGCCGTGCATCCTGTTTTTGGCCAAAGGGACAGCTTGGTGGAGGGAATCATTGCAACTTTTGCGAAGAAGAGGGCTTATCATCAGAGGGCAATAAGCAGGAAGAGAGATATTTCTTACATAAAAGGAATCACTTTTGGGGGTCCAGGAGAAGCCTATGGAGGAGGTCAGTGCACAAATAGTGGATGGGCTTAATTATGTCTAGCTTGGGTTTCGAGTTTTGTTGCTTTGCGTGGGTCTCCACATACTGAGGTTCATGTAATCATGGGCAACTCGTACAGAGGGTTGAAAGGAATGAGAGGGCAATTATCAGGTGTTGCCAGGACTCATACACTTGTAAGTGTATTTTTTGTTTTTATATATATCTGGTACTATCCAACTTCCAGAAGAAGAAAAAAAACATTCGCTTGACTTGTAGATTTAAAACTCAGTGGTTGTGAGCATCCAGCAATTAGACTTTGGACGATGTAGTTATTTTTTTCCTTTTCTTTTCTGTAAGGTGAGGAACCTCCCATTGCCTTCTTTTGACTACACTTCCTCTGTTTATTAATAAACTGGCGGTACAGTCCACCCTCATTTGAAAAAGAAAAAAGAAAAACTTGTAAATTTAAAACTCGTGCACTTCATATGATCTTTAGCTCTTAATTTTTAAAATATAGTTTATTTTCATCTTTTAATATTTAATTTTTTCAGTTCTATGATAAGAAATTAGCATAATCTATAGTTAAGATATTTTATGATTCTCAATCTAATTTGACCAACAATTACAGTAAGGGTGTTTCCATCAAGACAACTTGAGAAGTAATTGTGACAAAAAATGAGCAGTGTTCAATATTCATTCTCAAACTACTTTCACTTCTATGACTGAGGATCACTTTGAGGCACTTCTAGAGGTAGTGCTAGGTGATTCACAATAGATCCTAAGCAGTGTTGTACAACATAAAAAATTAAAAGTACTAGTGTACAATACAATACAAACCTTTAGGCTTGCTTGAAAAAGATTCAACATCTGTACTCAAACCAAATCCAGAAGAACTTCCAAAGCCACTCCCACTAGTAGATATGCTCATGTCACTGAAGCTACTCTCGATCCTTCCTGAGCTTGACAACGACATGAGCCCCCCTTTTTCACCTCTACTTTTGTCGATCTGAAAGAGCGTATAGCATAATTACAGGCAAATCTAAAATCAGACACACAATAAATCACAAAGTAGACTACTATCAACTGAAACAAAAGAATCACAGGAAATCTGGCACCAACCATCCCACAAAACAATAAAATTGTATATGGTGGATGATGCTTCTTCGCGAGAAGGAAAAGAATGCTGGATTTCTGGACTTTCTATTCCATCATGTCCATTTACAGAGTTCATAAGTCATCCTTATCGAAGCGAATAAATGATGTTTCAGATTTTTACCACGAAGGATGCTAGAGCACCATGTTTTCTGCCACATACCTTGCCATCCAATCACTTGGCCACATTCCCCGTGTTAAAGACATTTCTGACATGTCCTTTGCTTTTAAACAACTGACACATTTAATAGGAGTTGTCCAATCAAATAATCCAACTCCTAATGAGTATGGCAAAGTGTGGTAAAGAGTGTGTTAACTCAGCAGCTTCCTTCTAGCCTATAAGAAAATTTTGATGAAAATCTGAAATCCCACTTTTCCTTGATAAATGGAGAAGCTTAAAAATTGTTTTCATGTAACTTTGTTTGCAAAATACTATAAGCTCCCCACAACCTTTGCATGAGTGACACCTACCCTGCCAATTGCCAACTTTACAAAGTTGTGGAGTGTGTACTACAAAAGATTAGGTAGGCACCACCTTACATACTTTATTTGAGTTTAATTGGACTGATTTCATATCAACTAGAACTATCTAAGCAGGAAGGCTGAGTACACCAAAGTCCTAAAATTTCTGGCTAAAATTGCTCATGATAACATTTTCCCTTTTCTAAGGATAAAAGGAGTTCGATGGAAGAAGGAAATTAGACCTGAAAATTTTGCAATCTCTGTTAACCCGTGAAGGTCTAAGATTCATGTGATGGACATGAAGATACATGAGAAGAGGCTTTCATTTCTCACAGTAAGAGGTCAATTAGCAATTTTATGAGATCTCGGTCGATACCATGCAGCTGGGTACTAATACAAACACTCTGGACTTGTTTTCACTTTAAATAAGTTAAAGATAATAAATATTCCTTGACAATCTAGCATATGTCGACACCATCATCCTGTGGCACTGCAGGGATCTTGCAGGATACACTCTCTCCACTATGGGTTCTACTTGGTGCAAACCAGGGTCGCCATCCTACAACTACCACTACTAATACTACAATAATAAGAACAATAACAGCGGCAGTAATACAACATCTCCTTATGATATAAAGTGGTTCTTGAACAGCCTCTAAATTGCTGATCTCATAATTTAGTAATGAGGACAATGTGGGAACTTCTTTTCACTTCAATTGGCAAAACATCAAAGAGAAAAACAATATCTATAACCCAATATGAGTAAAGAGTAATTGCATATCCCGATAAATAATTCATAAGCTTCACAGAACAAGAAAGAATAAATGACAGATAACCTAATACATAAGCATACATTCAAATAAATAAGCATAGGTTTCCATGCCAGACCAATGTGTCATCATTACATCTTTTCAGCGAATTTTTTAATTAGATCATGCGTACTATAAGACAGTGAATAAGGTTTTACAACAGTGTTCCCTTCTGAAGCATGCTACATGGTTCATGACTCATAACATAGTAAGTTATCTTTAAAATGTCAGGAACATAGAATAACATATTCATAATGGAATCTGCAGTACAAGAAAATACCTTGCTTTTGTCTATCTCACTGGCTTTTCGCTTCATAACATCTTTTGTCTCATTGATCTTGCTTTGCATTACCAATTTATGTAGCCTTTCTTCATGACTTTCCATCTCACAGTATTGCTTAACCTGTGCAACAGTTACATTTTCCTTGTGCCCCAGAGAAATGGCTTCATCAAAGGCAAAAATCAGATCAAATGCACTCCCGCAGATACCATCTTCATCTAGACAAGAAGCATACTCGGGCACCTAAGACGATTTAAGGAATCAAATTAGAATCTCAAGCAATAAGCATTTCTATAGCCGTATAAAAGCTTGGAATTACTTTCTTCTGGAAGGCAAAGAATGCTAAGGCAAAGAAGACCAAGGCAAAGAAGGCCAAAGGATCCTGGCAAAAAAAAGTTCAGGAAAAGAAATACACATATTGTACGGATGATATCAAAGAGGTTGTGCTATATTTCTTTTCCTTCCCTGAAGAGGCGCAAACGACGTAAATTTCTCAGCGAAGGAAAACGGGGGGAGTAAGAAGAGTTTTAACTTTGAGAAACAAAATGGTAGGTTTATGCTGCTGTCATATCAAACTTTGAAAACAAATTTGGACACATACATACATAGATACATACATACATACATACATATATATAGAGAGAGAGAGAGACACACACACACACACACACACAAGCCACACATACAAAGCATCAATGTTTCTGGGATTATTATAGTCAAGTAAACACAAAGAATTCACTATGCTTATGATAAAGCAGCATACTTCTGGCCGCACCATATCATGGATAGAAATTTCATCACCAAAACAAAAGAGGATACCAGTTTTGATAGCAGCCTCAGCGCCTCCAGATCTTCAAGAATATTGCTCTGCTTGTTTGTCACGATTAACAAGTAGAGAGCTTCGATGGGCTGATACACATAGCGCACATTCTCAGTCTCGACAAATGTGTGCTGCTTTCCTGTACCAACCAGCTTTGGAAATGCTGCAAGTAGACCCTCAATCCTTATTCGAGACATGTCCACAAACTGCCTCGAAACAAGTGCTGCAGCGTAGCATTTAAATGTATGCATTTTTGTTACAATTAAGAATTTTGATAAGAAAAAAACAAAAGGCCATAGATATAGGATGCAAACTGCAAAGCAAGCAACAAACACTGACAAAAGGAAAACCTGATTACCACAATGATTAAACATAAACGATACATCAGCTTGAGATACCCAATCCATGGCAATGAGATAATAGTCAAAAAAATTGACGAAAAATGAACAAGGCCGGTAAAGGCAGGTTCGAGCCAAAGACTTAACTCGGAACATATATATGAGGTCTCCTCCGTGCTTGAAAGGAGCAAATCTAGCAAGGTGGCAATTACCCTTGTCGCATCGTGAAGAAAAAAAGAGCAATAATAATTGGAAAACTCGCATATATTGTGAGAGTAACCGGTCACCCCACTGCGAATACATTAGAATTTGCATTCTCCGCGTAAAACACGAGTCCAATCTCGCCACAACGACGAAGGTGAAGAAGAAAAGGAAAACGAAAAACAACAATCGATAACCCAGTGCTCCCAACCGACGACGATGAAACAAACACGTCCAACATTCGAGATCTAACAAACATGAACCAATGAAGTCGCGGGGCAGCCAACACTCTGCTCGCAGCATGCTCACCTTTCCCAGATTTGCTGGTAATGGAAGCCGCGAGGACCACCTGTTCATCACAGAAACAAGAATTACAAAATTAAAAGGGGAGATGGAAAATTAGCCGCCGTACAAAGAACACTCTCTTTGCAATCACAAAATATAAGAAAAATAAGCCAATAAATCAAAAATTTGGAACAAGGGAACAAGCAGATCTAATGGAACTACTGGGAGGAAGAGGAACCGAGAGGATGTGTTGTCACCATTTTGCAGATCGGGGTCGAGGAACCGAGACGATGATCCGGCGAGATCCCAGCACTCGGGAGGACGCCCCGCGAGTTTCTTTCTCCTCAGAGTTTAGGTCCAGAACGAGGTCTCGCTTTTATACCGGTCCGCTTCGTTATTGCTTACTAGGACTCACGCATGAGCTGCGCATATTCGAAAGTTTAACTTATAATTAACATATTTATATTGTAGGATTTTTTTGGGTAGGATATTTTTTATGTACGTCTTTAACTCTTTATATCGCGGGAATTGTTGGATTGTTACGTGAAAATTTTTTAATAGTCACTCTCCAAAAATAATAAGATTTTTTTTTACATAAAAATCATTGTTTGACGTGAATTTGTAAAAAACTTATTTCTAAAAATATATCGATAGGCATATCACTATGTAAACTCTACTTGTGTAAAAATGCCATCCTAATGAACTTTCATCGACGTGAAGAGGAATATTTCATATAGATTCTGTTATTCCCGTTAGTTAGACCTAAAATGACAAAAATGTCCTTAAATATATATATATAGAGAGAGAGAGAGCACGCGGCTGCAATGCGTGGCACCGTGTCACCCTCCCACAGTCGGGGACGGAGATGTCGATCGCGTTGGCGGCGATAAGGACAATGGGATCGACCTAGAAGAGGGCCGCCACCTTGGATATATTGAGGTCGGTGTAGAGGGTGTTGCCGACGAGGGCGTTGCACGAGTTGGAGCATGCGCAGGGCTCGATGGTGGACTTGGCTACGGCGAGCCACCGAGACGCGCAGAGGTAGAGGAAGAGGGGGGTGGAGGCGGAGGCGGGGGCCATCGGCAACATAGAGCTAGGGTTTGACTGCACGCGCTTGACTCTGCTGCTCCCATCCGCTGCCCTTTGTCACTTCGCACTTCGCCCTTCTTCCCATCGGCAGTCATCAAATGCGGTTGGGAGGTTTGCTGGAGGTGGTGAAGGTGCGGGGCCAGTGAGGTGGGGGAGGAGGAGTGGACGATATCGGTGGCCGTCAAGGACGAGAAGCGGGAAGGCTCCACGATGGCCAGGGGTGAGATCTGGTGGTACGTGGGGGAGGACGACGGCGGCGCCGACTGCGAGCCCTTGCGATTGGGGTGGTAGCCATGATGCTGCTGGTGGTGGCGGTGTTGGTGCGGGGAGGAGGACAAGGGGTAGGGGTGGATGGTGGAGATGGGCTTGGGGAGGGAAGGGGTGTGCGTGCCGCCCTATCCGTCGTCGGTGGCAGCCACCACGGACGACGGTGAATTGGAGAAATTGGGGTAGGTGCCGCGCTTGAGATGTTGGGAGGCGGTGCGAGAGGGATTGGACGCCGAGAAAATGGTGTCGCAGAGGAAGCAACGGCGCTTGACGGCCTCGGGGAGGCCGGTGTTGGGGTTGGGGACGAGCATGGGCTCCAGGTGCGCCCAGTACAAGGCCCCCTACCCGTTGATGGCCTTGTTGCGCACCACCGCCAGCCCCTCATACGGTTTCTGCATGGCCTTCGCCGCCACGTCCTCCGCTGCGCTTGGGGATGACGATAGTGGCGGAGGGCGGCGGAGTCGATAGTTGGGGGGGGGGGGGGGGCTACTCTGCGAGGAGGGGGCAAGGTGGGGGGGGGGGGACTACTCCGGCGAGGAGGGGGATTTCCGATGGGAGGGAGGGGAGGGGTGTTAGAATATATTTTTATTTTATTTTATTTTATTTTAACTATGAATATATTAGTCTTTTCTCACGTCGAGTTAAGATTAACCATAATTAAATTATCAGGTAATAACATATAGTTACGGAGATGACATTTTTACGCAATTAAAGTTTACATAGTGATATGTTTGCTAATACATTTTCGGGAGTGATTTTTTTACAAATTAACGTCTAACAACGATTTTCGTACAAAGAAACTCAAATAATAATAGAGCTTTCTAAGGGTCTGTTTGAACGCATGAACACATTAAGATATATCATAAACTTATTGTTTCTTACAACTTTAGCTTGGACAGTTAAAAAAAATATCATACATAAACGTGTTTTTCATAAATATACTCTAAGTTAATTTATGTTAGAGGTTCTCTATTTCAATTGATTTTATCATTAACTAGCTCATATTTACCTAGAATAGCCAGACAGAAGCCAATAGTTTTTATTAACAGATTTATAATAAATGCTACCTATGCAAACTTCTATCAGTTCTATGCCTTGCATCCAAAGGGCCACAAAATGATTTTTATTAGGGATGAACATACTTAGATTCGGTTAAGTTTGAGACTATTTTTTTTAAAGTGAATTGAATCGAATTTACCCGTCAAACCAAATCAAAACATTCAATTTGATTCAATTTTAAATTAAATTTCAATATTTTATTATAATATATATAAGTTTAATTACTTTTATTCATAAAATGAAAAGACTTATATTTTATATATTTATATGTGCAAATATTTAAAATGGTACAACATTTTAATTTTGAAATATATATTATAAAAATAAAAGTAATAAATTTGATTTATTCAATTTGATTCGATTTCACACGATTCGAATTCGATTTTAAATCGTTTAGGAAAAACATCTAAAAGGTAAAGATTTGACATATCAAAATAAGAAACCATGACATATATTTTCCTAGCAGTTTTCACTTCTATAGATTTGAAATAGCTCAAAATAACCCCAAATTCCATCTCAAACTTGAATCTAAAGAGTCTAAACATTTTATATTTTATGAGTAATTTCGTATATATCTTTATTCTATATAAAATATCAAAATTATCATCTTTAATTATAAAATATCATATACATCAAGATTATTAATCATTTTTTAAAAAAAGTAGTATTAAGTGACTACACTATCCCAACATTCATACCAACTTCAAGCTTTTAACACACACATCTAGTGTGTTGTTAAAACTTTTGGTTAATAACGATGTTATATATCATATTTAACATTTAAAGATGATAATTTTAGTATTTTTATATAAGGGAGAAATATAAACGTAAAATCAACATATTTTATTTGTAAATTGTATTCAACATTTAATGGGGGGAATATTCCATTTTCATGTTACCATCGCAAACTCACAAGAAGATCTCGCATGCTGTCGTACACGGCAGCGAAGGCATTGATATTTGTTGTCCCCATCCGTGGCCCATCAAGGTTGCAGCGGAGCTTTAACCGTTTGACGTGCTTCTCTGTTGCGGCCTTCTGTTCCTCGCGGGAACCCTAAAAAGCCTTCTCCGACGGGAAGAAAGCAGGAAAGAGGGGTAGAGGAAAGAACCACAGAAGAAAAAAAAAAGGAGCAGGCCGAGCGGGGAAGATGATGCCCAGAGGCGCGAAGCGGCTCGCCGAGTCCGACTCGCCAGCTCCTGATTCCAATGACTCGGCCGTACGCACACATCCTCTCCTGCTCCTCTCTCCCTTTCCCCTCTCACTGCTTCATAGACCCATCTCTCCGCCCCTCTCCGTCTCTCTGAGTAAGTGCTTATGTTTCCTTCCGGCAGTTGATTACCACGAAGATGAAATAGAAAACGTAGTTTCTTGTCTCATATTTGCTGTAAATGGGGAACCCACGTTTTTGGTTAGGGCGGTGTGTGATGGGTTAGCAGTCAATGGAATAGTGCTGCACTGGTGGAGGGTTATCCGGATGCGTGGAAGGGGATGGAAAAGTTTTGCTTATTGGTAAACGGGGCAATGCTTAGGGCAGCATCCCCTAATGTGCTATTTTGCTTCATATCGGCAATCGTTCTGCGTGGTTGTGGAATTTGTGATTGTTTGCACAAGAAGTATCCCAACTTTTGTTTTGTGTTAGAAGTATGGTTTTCTAGTTTAAATGGCGATGAACTGCATGGTGAGCGGATGGCTTGCGTCGTTTCGTTATTTGTAAGATTAAACGAAGAAATTTTCCTTTTGGATATTTCTGTTTAGCATTTTTTCGTGCTTTGAATTCACGTGTGGTGCCATAGGATGCCATTATCTTGAATTTCCGTTAGTTGGATGTGCTGTTTAATTGGTGTGGGGGTAGGTCCTGTTCAGGAGTTCAGTTTTTAACCAGAGGCCTCTTGTTGAGGCGACACGGAATGCTCGCCTTTGTGAATGTTTCACCTGTTGCCGTTGAGATATATGTGTTTCTTCCATTTTTTTGTTTAGAATTAATAGTCTGTACTTCAAGTGTATGTAAAACGCTCGTTCCATTCTATTTCTATAATGGTGCAGTTACAAAGTAAAAGAGTAATGGCAGCACCCAATTTTGATGTTCACAGGGCCGAGCCATCACATCAGTATCTGATGGCAGAACCAAAATTAGATGTACAACGTGCACAGTTATGCCATCTGCATGTGAGAGCGCTCAATATCCAATATGCAAGGTCTTCTTTCTAATTATTACCTTCTTTGCTCCTTTTGCATATGCATCTGCTTTCACTATCTCTCATGCTTACAGATGCCTGCCTCTCTATATCCTTATACATCCATATACGAATATGAGACTTGAATTTGTAGTTTTAAGTTTGTCCATGCACTTCTTTAGGAAATTTCACAAGATCCTTTTCTCTTATATATAACCGAGCTATGGTTTCCCCCTATTTCCCAATGTGCTATAAATTCGTTGTGTATTACCATGGACATCTATGTTTATGTTATATCCTTTAAAACTTTGCTAAAACTATGTATATTATACAATGACGTTTTAATTCAGCGTATGCTGTCTGAAACATTGATTCGTTAATGTTTAATTGCCTCCATTGTCATTTCTTTAGCTCGATGGGAACATGTTTGGACTTTGGAGTAAGGAATGCCGTATCAGATCTTGACTTCATCTTATGTGGGTTGGAGAGAAGAATGTTGGAGAAATCTGGGAGAGTGGGGGTGGTGGCTAGAGATCATGATGAGTTTGTTACTTTGTTTCTAAGCAAGCTAAAATTTCAAGCTCGATTTATGATTTAGAATCTAGAAAACGGCAGCATATAACGGTATTTTCAGCTTTTCAATGATATATGTAGCTGGTGGGCATTCTTTGGTCTTTTTACTTTTTTGATTTCTGCAAGTTCTTTCTGTTGCCATCAAAATAATAGAAAACGAAAAACATGGATAGGAGCATATATGAAGCTAACGATTATTGATCATGCCCCTTTCTATCTTTAACACTAAAATTTTCCCGAGGTAGGAGCCACATGGACTTTCATCCATTGAGGAGATTGAGTTGGTCAACATTCCCATTATTGTCGGGTGGTTAGAGCGGCTCACACTGTCTTGGTGTAGACTGTTTTTTGGCTGTATGGGGATTTTTTGGGAACACATTGACAATACTTGTACATCCCTCTTTTACATTTATTGTGGTATTATCCACTTTGAAAAAAACATTCCCATTTTTAGTGCTTGATTCACCTGGTCTAATCAGGTCGAGGACTAAACTCTCTTAATTGGATAGATGTTTTGTATCTAGACGGTTGGAGGACTGATGGAGGAAACTTTTCTGATTTGGACGCCATTTGACCAGGAACTGTTTTTTGCTTCAGGTGGCAAGAGTAAAGAAAATGGCAGCCTAGCTCCATGAGGCCCTAGAGAGGCTATTATCGGTTTTGAACTGGTGATGCCATAGAGAAGCAACTCATGGTCTTCAAATGGCAATAGTATTACAAGGATTTTTCACTTGAGGTGGTACAGTTTTTGTAGGGTTTTTATTTCTCGTATCGGTTGACTAGGAGGACCACTATCCTCATGTACAGGCATCAAGCTTGGCAAGATCAGTGTCAAACCACAAACCCATATTGCTGAAGACTAGTTGCAGATTTGCGGGGAGGAGGAAGTTTAGACTTATGAGATACTAGTTTAGAGAGGCAGATTTTATGGACACTGTCAGGCGAGCTTGGAATGCTCCGAGACAAGAACTGTTCTCAATGGCTAGACTATGTGACACAAGTACTTTAGGACTGGGGTGCAGACAAAACCTTACCTGGTAAAGTTGCTAAGGATGGGATCCTTCACTAGACCGAGAGATTGGATTCTTTGGAGGAGACAGGGTTGACTTGAGAGATACTAGTTCAGAGAAGCAGATTTTATGGACATTGTCAGGCGGGCTTGGAATGCTTCGAGACGAGAACTGTTCTCAATGGCTAGACTATGTGGCACAAGTGTTGTGCCCCTTGTGCCTTGATGATGTTGTGTAGTTTCGATGATAGCAAACATTATGAGTCATCTGATGAATGATTTGATTGAATGATGTCCGAATGAATGTCATGCTACATGTACTCTTAAGTCTGTGCAGTTTAAACCCTGCACGCTACCTAAGCTGATGCTAGTCTGTTCAGGTTCATGCATCATCTGTATAGTCGGTGCATTCCTAGTCATTGTGCATCTCAAGGTCAGTGCAAGGTCAATTGTCTAAGGCTAAGGTTCGTGCATATCTCAGTCCGGCTGTTCAACAAACTTAGTGCATGGTATTGTTTATGTGGATAGTGGTCTGAGGGTCTTGTTTCTGCACGATGCCTTGCAATTGATAGTCGGTGCAATGTCATGTTTCAGCACGGTCGGTGCAATCTTTGATCCTAGTATTGAAATGAGTCGGTGCAATACTTGCATATGCATACGTGAGTCTGTGCACTTCATTTTCCATGCACATAGCCTTGAAGTGTGTTAGGTCGGTGCAAACGCCCTCGTATGTTAGGTGCATCGGTGCAACCCTTGGTACTGCACGCTGATTAAGTCATGCATCGGTGCATATCTTCTCTGTGCTTTCTTTGCATTAGGTCAGTGCACTGCTCTTCTCACACGTTAGTCGGTGCATCTACCTTTGAAGAGATGATTGAGTCTGAGCATGTGTATGTGACCACCACAATTGAGTCCGTGCATGAAAACCTTTCCTATGTGCAATCTCCTCTCTTTATATCGTATAATTGTCTGAATATGATCCATATCTGATGCCCTGACAGGTACCTTTTTGTAAAGACTAAGAAGGGCACGAGATCCAAGATTGAAGAAAGTGCCAGGATCGTGACACGTGGAAAGCAACGATGCTGTGATGCTGACACGTGACCTAGATATTTGGGTGGGAATCGTGATGACCACACGCCCTATCCTTTTACTGCTCTATAAATAAGAAGTTTCTTCCTCAGGAGCAGGGTGATCGTAATTGCGAACATATTTCGAAAGAGCAGAAGCAGAGAGAGCTTGCATGATACAGAGAAAAGAGAAGAGAAGGAAAGAGTCAAGAGAGAAGTGTTTGAAAGAATACTGAAAGTGTTTGTTCTTCAGTCTCCTGGTTCAGAACCGGAGCTGAAATTGCTCAGTGTTGAGCTACATTCCCCTTGTGGGTTCTTTCGTTTCTTCGCTTTATTTTTTCGTCTTCGTTTTAGAAACTCGTTTCCAAGCTGTGTGTCAGCGGAGCAAGCTGTGAAGCTCATCTGTTTGTAGAGGTGGATTCCTCTGGTCGGGTAAAGCTGTAAGTCCCCAGCGATTTGCAGAGGAGGATTCCTCTGGACGACATAAGCTGTAATGCCCAGCTGTCTGTAGGGTTTTGACCCCAAAGCTGTGGATCAGCGAAGGTGTGCATCAGCAGTGGAAGCCACATTCCGGTTTGGAGTGTAGGGTGGACGTAGATCTCGGGTTTGAGATCGAACCACCTTAAAAATCTCTGACTTCTGTGCGATTGCTTTGCAGACTGTGTGCATCCAGGTCATTCCTTCGATCAGTAGTAGATGAATGTTTAGGACCGTCTTGAGTTAGATCTGTTGGGTCGGCGTTCATCGATAGTATTGTTCATCTGTCTGTCGTTTGACAGCAGCTTGTTTTAATTCCGCACTTGGAACTGCTGTTGTTGGTTTTAATTAGGTGGCTGATCTATTCACCTCCCTCTAGATCGTATATCGCATCCTATCAACAAGTACTTTAGGAGTGGGGTGCAGACAAAACCTTTCTTGGTAAAGTTTCTAAGGGTAGGATCCTTCACTAGATTGAGGGACTGGATTCTCTGGAGGAGGCAGGGTTGCTCGATGAAGCAAATAGCATCCTCAGGCATAGACTCATATCAAAATTTGAGGAAGTCCTAACTAGGGAAGAGACCTATTGGAAACAAAGATCAAGGGAGAGTCGGAGAGATGGATCAAGGAAGGGACAAGAACAGTTCGTATTACTAGCAAATTGTCTTAGGGAGAAGGAGAATCAACTCCATTTCCCGTATAAAAAAGATTTGTACTCTAAACTTTTTACTGAGGACATGGCTAGACTTGGAATTGTTGATGATCTTCTACCCTACCCGCAACATAGGAGAGGACAGGGGTGAACTCCCATTCATGGGAAATGGAGGATTTTTGCGGCTTCACCGAGGAAGCGCCTTTGATTGACATTGGTTTGGCAAAGGCTCAGTTTACTCAGTCCAACATGATTTTCTCTAAGGAAAGTGAAACCTTATCCTGTCCCTTTTTGGAAGATGAAGTCCAACAATCTGTATTCTCTCTTGCAGGTGACAGAGCGTTTGGTCCAGATGGCTTCTCACCAACCTTCTTCCAGAAATGCTGAGATATCATAAAAAATGAATTCATGTTTGCAGTTTGGGATTTGCAGGAGAGAATGGCACATTTGAGGGACATTAACAAAACTCTTTTAGCCCTCATTCCCAAGAAGTAAGGTGCTCAATGTTTTTCAGACTTCAAATCCATTAGCTTGTTGAATAGTACCTACAAGATAATCAAGCTATTAGCAGTGAGATTGGATAGGGTGATTGACAGAATGGTCAGTGGATTCAAAGGGGCTTTTATCAGGGGATGACACATTCATGAAAGCTTTCTGGTTGCTCATGAATGCCTATATGCTATGAAGACTAGAAGAAGAAAGGGTGGCAATGAAGTTGGACTTCAAAAGCATATGATCTTGTCATATGGCATTGCTTATTCAAAGTCCTTGCAAAAATGGGATTTGGAGACAGATGGATTGAGCTTGTGTTTTGTTGGCCACTTTTGCAGTGTTAGTCAATGGGAAGCCCACCTCTTATTCTGTAGTGCTAGAATCCTCCGACAGGGACATTCCATGTCCCCACTCCTCTTCGTGTTGGTAGCATGCATATTGAGCAGGATGTGATTGAGAACTGAGCCCATTGGACTGATTAGAGGTTTCTAGATAGGGTCAAAAGATATCAGTTCACCCATCTGTAGTATGTGGACGACATTATCCTGTTTCTTGCATAGGGCGAGAGCCAGCTACTTGTTAGGTTGATGCTGGAGCTGCTGGAGGAAGTTGGTGGACTAAAGGTCAATTTTAGCAGGAGTCTCTTAGGGGGGTGGGTGAACATAGATAATGTGGCCCTCAAGAGAGCAGCATTTATCTTAGACTGTCATATGGGAGACTTTCCTTTCTCCTATTTGGGCCTCCGATTGTCTCTAGGGATATTACATTGCAAGGATTGACAGATTGTGGTGAACAGGTATGAGTCCAAACTGGCAGGATAGAAGGCCAAGCTCCTCTCTTATGAGTGGAGAATGGTACCATGCAAATCAGTGCTCGATAGTCTGCCCATATCTTTTTTGTTGATTTTTCGTATCCTAAAGATAATTGCTGATAAGGTACAATCTAGTCAAGTTAGATTCTTTTGGCATGACAATAGCGAAAGGTGCAAGGGATGGCATGATATCTTTTGGGGTAGAGTCTGCAAGAGTAAGGATATGAGAGGAGTGGGCATCAAGAATATCAGAGGTTTCAATCTGGCTCTCTTGAGCAAGTGGTTGTGGGAGCTGGGGGTGAAGGAGAGTGGACTATGGCTACAAGTCATCAGGCATAGGTATTATGGCAAAACAAGGGACTCGGATTTGATCCCGACCTCCCAGTATGACATATTACCCATCTAGAAAGGCATTTTGCAGTGTAGTTGCATCCTTGTCTCTAGTCTCTGGATCTGATTGGGCAGGTTAGAAGTTTCAATTCTGGAGGGATAGATGGTGTGAAGACTTCACCTTGGAGGCGACAATTTGAAAGATCTATGCAATTGCATTGGTACCTTTGGCCTTGGTCTCCTAGACTTTTGACTCACAGGTATCAAGGGGAACATGGTCTCCTTTCTTTAGGAGAAATCTCATGCCCGAGGAGATGGATCAGCTATAGGAACTCCTCCTTTTTCTCTTAGATTTTGCTATAAAACCAGGGACTGATGATCATTGGTGGTGGAGGTGGGAAAAAGAGGGAGGGTTTACAGTCTGGTCAACTTACACTTTTATTTCCGATGGACGGATGTGTCGCCATTTCACCTTGCATATTTGGACCACGAAGTGCCCATTAAAGGTAAAGCTTTTTGTCTGGAGAATCTCACATGGACGGCTGTCGACCTGTGATAGGCTTGCTCCTCACCTTCAGCACATACCTACCCTCTGCTGCTTGTGTGGAGAAGAGGAGGAGAACTTGAATCACTTTTTTACAGGATGCTCATATTCGCAGGAGATCTGGCTAAAGGTTGCTGGTTGGATTCGATGTGCCCTCCTACCTCAGGGGACTGTGCAGTCTTTGATCGAGAATTGGCAAAAAAAGTGGCCACTTAAAGGAGACAAAAATGATCTGGTGGCTATTCCTCTATGCCACCCTTTGAGCCTTAGGGGAAGAGAGGAACAATAGAATTTTGAGGAGTGAAATAAGAGCAGTGGACAAGGTGGTTTTCTTTATTTGTGAGAGAGTGAGAGAATGGGCTGAACATCTTTGTAAAGTGGATTCGCATGACTCCTCTGTTTTTGTTTTGTTAGGGAGTTAGGGTGGATCACACCGCCGTGGTGTGGAGCATTGTAATGTATAGGGATTTTTTTGGAACACACTGACAATATTTGTACATTCCTCTTTTTACTTTTAATACAATAGTGGCATCATCCACTTAAAAAAACAGTTTATGTAGGGTTTTATGGACTAGCTAGTTTTCTGGTGACTGAGTCTGTTGAGTAAATGGTAGAATGGTCTGTAGCATCAAACCATCTTCTTTCATATCAGTGTTATATAAGAAGAACTCGTCTTCTCAAGTTTTCGAGAAACAAAATCTTACCAGTATCTATCCTTGACACTGCACTTTCATGCCCCCAACTCTGCAACTGCCACTTCCAATGATGATTTCTTGACAGTTTCACCAAGGTTCCCTTCCTTCCTAATCAATTTACCATTTTAATGACACTATAACTTTTCTTCAAAAGAAATGACATTATAAGTGTGTAAGTTTGGACATCAGGTTGGTACTGAACCCATAATGATAGGATAATGCATGAAGATCATGACTACACATTTAGCATCTCCCACGAATGTCAGTTTCCTGCCGCCGAACTATTTAAGTCTTTCAATGCAGGTTTCAGATCCTAAACTGATCCCATTGATGAAGGAAGAATCCTGAAGTTCATGATGATATTTTGTATCTACAGAAAACTTATTGATTTATTTTCATCGTTATAAAAAGCCTAGTTTAGGAATGAGGATGATTGAAACCTCCCAACTGAAATAATCCACGTGGTTAGTTTTACTGAACTTTCGCCTCATTTATCGACAATTGTCGAAGTCTTGTTCGCCATAAGAAAACTTGTATATAATAACTGCTTGAATATTTTCATATCCATAGCTTGTTTTTTTCTGTGCCAGTCAAGAAATTCTGATCTTCTGTAATTTGGATAGTTCAATGCATTGTTGCCTTGTTTATATAGTTCACTTTCTGTTTGGGGCATAGAATGGCTTGAACTTTCCTGCTCTGCATTATTCATTCATCTGTATCTTTTAACTGCTGTTAAATGATTATGATTGATATGTATCTTTATATCTGAGCAGTTGGGTGCAAAATCAGTTGCAAAATCATCCAGATGAGCTATGGCAGGATGGTGCCCAGGATTACATTACTCATGCAGCTCACATCATGGTAACCTCCCAACTAATACTTCAAGGGATAAGCATACCATCATGTGATGCTTGGAATCTTGATGGAAAAAATGTGTATCTAATGATTCTGGTACAAAAAAAAAAGAGAAATGAAACCTTGAAAGATTGTTTAATCGACTAAAATCAGTGTCATTTGTTTTTATTTTTCTTATTATTTATTTATTTGTCCTTTTCTTCTTTCCTCATTTAGCCGTAAATGCAAGATTTCCAATTCCTGCTATATTGTCATTTGATTCAGTTGTCATCTGTAACATGGTTCTCCCTTTTGGAGTTTAGTATACCATAGGATATGACGCCAAATGGTGGCTCCCCAAACAAGAGTCTTTATTTTCTGCCAATTCTATATCGCAACTTAGTTCAAACTGTCATGTATAGGCTACATCTTGACAGCCCGAGTGGCAGTTTACTAAAACTGTTTTTTTTTTTTGGGTGTGAAAGTGGATGGTACCATTCAGTTCACTAAAACTGTTGATCTCTCTTCCTCTGTCTTTTGTTTTAGGAAAAATTTAGCGATGTTGTGGCTTGGCTTAGAACCAATACATCAAAAGTGGAAAGCACGCCAGCTGCAACACTATCTAACAGTCAAAAGAACTGGGCGGATGGTATGGATAGCAACAAAACTAAATCACAACCTGGCATGCCGAGCATGTCTACTACAGATGGTTCAGTGCCACATAAAACATTATGGAGTTCTTCTCTATCATCTGGTAGCCAAAAACCGGTCTTTCCAGGTAGTTTATCTTTCTTAAACTCTCCTTGAGCGGCATATTAAACATGATTTTCTTTTATCCATCAGGCAAAAACTTTTGGACATTTTGGGTTGCAAATTTTAACTGCATGCACATTTGTTCAAACATGGATAAAGAATTATCTAGTATCTGATTGATGGAAAATTGATAGTAAAAGCATGTCCTGAATCAAAGTTAAAATAAAAAACAAAATAAAAGGGCTTTTTGCATATAAACCATTATTAAAGTTGAAATGACGAAAATATCATTCTTGGAAACGTATTAGCACCCATATCATTGCATTTAACGAAGTGTTATAAAAATGCCATCGCAGTTAACTTCCGTCTACGAGAAGACAAATATTCTAAAAAGATTCGAATATTCTCATTATTTTGTCATTGAATGACCAAAATACCCTTATCACCATCTAAAATTTCTCACCCTAAACCCTTGTGCGTGCGATAGAGAGAGTGACGAAAATACCCTTTTCACAAGACGGATATTCCAAAAAGGTTCAAATATTTTTATTATTTTGTCATTGAATGGCCAAATACTTTTCTCACAAGCTAAAATTCCTCACCCTAAACCCTTGCGAGCGAGAGAGCGAGAGAGAGACCCCCACCGCGGCACTGCAAGAGGAGAGAGAGTTTTATCATTGAATGACCAAAATACCCTTCTCACATTACGAATATTCCAAAAAGATTCGAATATTTTTATTATTTTGCCATTGAATGACCACAGTACCCTTCTCACCATCTAAAATTCTTCACCCTAAACCCTTGTGAGCGAGAGAGAGACCCCCACTGCGGCACTGCAAGAGAGAGAGAGTTTTGTCATCGAATGACTAAAATACCCTTCTCACAAGATGAACATTCCAAAAAGGTTTGAATATTTTATTTTTTTGTCATTGAATGACCACAATACCCTTCTCGCAATCTAAAATTCCTCACCCTAAACCCTTGTGAGCGAGAGAGTGACCCCCACCGTGGCACTGCAATGTAGTGGGGTTGCAAACATTTCAAGCTGTGAGGAATGCAAGCAACGCCAATAGGAACAACAAGAACAAGTGATACTGCCCACTACGTTTGATTGAAGTAGCAAAAGCTTGTATTCACAATTTGCAGGCTGAAACATGGAGATGGGAAAGACTTTGTAATGTAAATTCCCTCAATGTCTCACTTTTTGTTTTGCTGGGGGTTAGGCTCTCCCACATTGTCTTGGTGTGGTCTTTTGTACTGGGTTTTTTTGAGAGTTCATTGACTATATTTGTGCATCTCCTTTTCATTTAATACAATCAATGGTACTATCCACTTTCAAAAAAACATGGAGATGGGAAAGACGAGGAAAGGAAAAGATAAGAACTTTTAGAGTTTCAGGTGTACACTTTACATATGCGAAGGAGAAGAACATGAGGTATCTTAGTCCTAGTCAGCACTGGACGGTCGAAGCGACAGCATGTGCCCAGCAACAGAGGTGCCCCTTCATGTCGACGTCCTCCTTGGCGGTGGGGACTCTCTAGTTCCTCAACAGGTTGTCGTAGGCGTTTCTCCTTCTCTAGCTCCTCTCATCAAGGCCGACCACATCCCACGCCTCCGACATGTACGGCCGCCTGGGGATGAGCTCGGCCTCGCCCGCGCCAGCCTCTTCATCTTTCTTTGTCTCTGTGCCCAGACCGGAATCTTCCCGTGACTTTCGCCGCCTCCCTAACCACTGCAGCCCTGGGATGAGGGAGAGTAGCCGCTGGTCGGACGTCGCCCCGGAGAAGGTGAATCCCAGATCCATGACCCCTTCAACGCCTCGAACTCCAGCTCCGATAGGCTCTTGCTCCTACCGCCCCGGCGGTCCACCCCCCTCGTTGTCCTCTCCCTCTCACCCCTGCGGCCCTGCCCCTCTGTCACATTAATTCCCTGAGCAAAGATTCCTCCATGCTCTCCTCCTCCTCCTCCTCCTTCTCGGACGTGGGTTTACTAGAGGGGATGGGAGGAGCTACCGGCGTGTGGCCCCCCTCATAGTGGGCTTGGGAGGTGCCGAGGCGGTGGTTCAGAGTCTAGTGGAGTCGCTGTCCTCCCCCTCTAGCCTCATTGAGAAGAACATCCCCGTCCTCCCTCGAGGAGGTCATTGTCGTCGCCTGCCGCATCGAGCAAGAGGCCTTCACCGCCATCTGTCCCCACCCACACCCCCCCGACCTCGACCCCCCGAGCCCCCTGTCTCCCTCCCATAACCCCTCTGATGAAATCCTCCCACTATCCCCCACTCTCTCTCCCCCCCTCCCCCACCCAGTACACCCCCTCCCCACCTCTCTCTCTCTCTCTCGTCCCTCCCCCCACCCCCACCCCCACCCCAACCTCGATTCCCCGATCCCCTCTCTTCCTCCCACGGCGCCCAACCCCTCCGACGACCTCCCCCCAACTCTCTCTCTCTCTCTCTCCCCCCTGGCCATCTTCTTCTTTCTCCATTCTCCTTAGGTTGATTAGGGTTTTCTGGATCCAAAGTTTGGGGTATTATTGTCTTTTCCCTTCCCTCCCTCCTGGCTGCCTTCTTCCTTCCCCATTTTCCTTAGGTTGATTAGGGTTTTCTGGATTCAAAGTCTGGGGTATTATCATCTTTTCTCCTCACTCCCTTCTGACCGCCTTCATCTTTCCCCATTATCCTTAGGTTCATTAGGGTTTTTTGGATTTGAATTTAGGGGTATTATTGTCTTTTCTCACGTATAGTTGAAGTTAATCACGGTTAAAGTCATGGCTGGTAACGAGGAGTTACAGTGATGACATTTTTGCACCATTTCGTTCAACGTAATGATACGGATGCTAATACGTTTTTAAGAATGATATTTTTGCCATTTCAACTTTAGCAATGGTTTAGATGCAAAAAGTCCAAATAAAACCCTTGCTAAGAACCTACTGAGATTCTGTTTTATATCTTGTAGTTCTTTTTTTCTACTTAAGGATGTGCTCACTAACTTTTTTAACTGCCCATCCAATCCCCAGGAGAAGGAATATCTTCCATTTGCGATGGTGATGTTCTCTCTCTTTTGGGATTAAGGTCACTTTAATGTTCAGGAAAATATTGTTTTGCTATTCTCTCCTTCCCTTGTTCATTGTGGTGAATTTAAGTTTGTTTTTTGGCTCTTTGTTCTCATTTTCAACATATTTCTTTGTGGCAGGATATCTATCATTGTTGCCCTTCATCTCATGAAGGGAAATGATGACAATCTAATGCCAGCCACTTTTTGGCTAGTCTCTTTGTAAATTTCCCCTCTCAATGCTGATATCAAGTTGCTTAAAATTCCATTGGCATGAAGTTATATTTGATTGGAAAGTGGAATGAAATTGTGCTACTGTACAATTTCATGGTTTGGCATGCCTTTCTAAATTTTCATTTTATGCTATGACTTTTTGGTTCAAGTCATAGGTATTCCAAACATAAATCGTTACTAGACAAGAGCTCACTTTCTCTAGTGATATTTTCCAAGAATCGGTTTGGGTCCTAACAATGGCTGCACTAGTGGTGGATTAGCTACTTCTGTTTGGTCAAACATGAATGCCATAATGAGTCCAGAATTACCAGTTCAATCTGTGCTTCACATCCTGCTGTATCTGAGAATTTAGAAAAGAGAGAGGAAACTCAAGACATCAAGTGATTTTATCTGATGATGTACATGTTTATAAGTCATTGAACACATGTCGTGGTTTTCAAGAAGTAGATTCCAAAATGAGAGATGGTTCTGATTCCCATTTGGAGTGGGAAGTGGCTGCTTTCATCATTGTTCATTGTACAATTGGTTTTGGTCAATCCTCCCCCACCCCCACCCCCACCCCCACACACGCACACACACGCATGCGTGCACACACACAAAAAAGGGGGGGGAGGAGAATGAGGAAAGTGAGTGGAGGAGAATTGGCTGCCCGTGGGGGCAACAGCAGCAACAGGTCAGTGGTTTCCTTTTCTCTTTGCTTTCCTTTGTGGGAACTGATGTCAGTGGAGGAGGAAGAACGGGAAGAAGAGGGGAAAAGGTCTACCATGCAAGTTCTCCTCCACAAAATTTAAAATCTTAAATAAAGTCCTCTAGATTTAAAATCATTGGTCCTTTATACAATGGGATTTATAAAGTTTTAAATTTTTTCTTTCCTGTATTCTTGGCCAGTTCCGACCTTAACTCTTACTGAACTGAATGTGTACTGGCTGGTAAAGATGCTGTTCGGCCCATTCCAATCCAGACTGGCCAGATTGTAATTTGTTGGTGCCCATCTTGTCTTGCCTGTGTTGCAATTTGTTATTAATTGAAATTCATTTTGTGAGCCATCATATATGGATATTATGCAACATTCAGTTTTTGGGTAAAACCAGTCTGTATCTTAAGCTTTGAGTTCCTGTGCTTATGTTTTAAGCATTTTGCTTCCATTGTTCATGCAACATGAGAAAGACTTTCTACATTTAAACTATCATTTTGTGGCCAAGCTACAATTTGGTAAAGCTTCATGGACCAGTTGCTCTATTGCTTAATTAAAACCAAGAATGAAGCTTAATGATGTGTACCGTTGAAGTATTATAAGAGAAGTATGAAGAAGGTAAATTGAGAAAGTTGATCGATATGAAATAATTTGCTTATACTTTTAGCTCATTGACAAAACAAACACTGTCTTATCCATGTTCAGGAACGAATGCTCCCCCCCCCCCACCTCAAAAAAGAGATCGATGCAGCTAAAGTGCATTAAGTAATGTATGTGTGAATCTTCTCCCAAACATAAATGAGGCATGGATTTCCTACCAACAGCTTACTTTAAGATATTTTTTTGCATTATATTTTATGGAAACAAAATAAAAAAGCTGTATAGTCTTCAATCCGCCAAGCAGGTGGGCATCAAATTTAGATTGATATTTCTCGGAAGCAGACTATAGTTAATCTTTCAAATCATTGAGATTTCATGAATTATTCTTCTTTTCCAGGTACTCAAAGTTCTTGTGCAAAGCCTGAAGCTTCTGAAGACCAAGATGAAGGTGAGCAAACGACTAATCTTATTCTGTTACTATTGCAAGTTTCTGCTGGATCTTCTCTGTCCTTGTTTCTAACTGTTGGCTCATGTTGATATATGTATTGTTTCCCTTTTATCTAGTTTTTGGCCTTAATTGTTTAATTTCATTTGTGTGAGGCCTTTTCTAATTTTTCTGTTCTTTTTTAGCTTCCACATAGTTTTTTGGGAAGTTGATAGGACCCTGCATTCATTGAGGGTTTGTTTGGTTAGATGTAAAAACCACAAAACTCTATAAAGAAAATGGTGTTTATGATGTTTACTGCACATCAAACAACCCTCTACTGACCATGTAAAGTTGTTCCTGGTGTGATGTCCTTTATTCGCTTCCCTGTCCACCAATGTTTCTTTCTGCCTCCCTGTCTGTCAAACATGTTGCCACTGTGTCAGAAGTGGAATGGTTGGCAGCATGTGGAGATGGACTCTCCCTTTGAGTTGAATGTGTTGCCACAATGTCAGTGGTGGACCTGGTAGTGGCGCTAGCAGCAATCACCCGCCTCCCCCGTCCCCAAAATGAACCGGTATCCTTTTGCGAATGTGTTTCCCTCCTCCGTGCATGTTACTCAGGAACTTTCCCTACTACGGATTCCTTAGCACTTCAAGTCAAGATCCTCCAAAACCTCCATCATGCATGGTGTCAAATTTAGGTTAAGAAAAACAATCTCCTTGATATCCCTGTTGTCTTTGCCAAAGAATTTTACATGCCTCCTTGCCAAAGCTGCCCAACGACCATATCAAGAGCACCTAGGACTTAGTTCTTAGTCAGAAATGGTGATTAGGTTCATGAACCATCCTCCTAGTTGAACTTTCTTTAGGATATAATTTGTCTCTTGAATTTTTTGAATAAGAACAAAAGGCTTGAATCATTTTTTTTTGAGAGGTGGATGGTACCACAATCGTATTTAATATAAAAAAGTGATGCACAAATGTAAGCAATCAGCTTCCAAAACAATCCCTATACAAAAAGTGGCTACCAAAGTGTTATGCTCCTAGATGTCCCCCAACAAAAGGAAAAGAGAGGAGTTATGGGACTCTACTTTACTAAGATGCTTAGCCCACTCACACACTTTCTCACAAACAAAAGAAACAATCTTATCCTCTACTTTTGTTTCCTTAGAGAAGATCTTTCTGTTCCTTTTGCCCCACAATTCCCAAAGTGTAGCATGAAGGATGAGCCACCAAAAGGCTTGAATCGGAATTTCAGCTTATTTTCCACCCATCTGAAAATGAAGGGGAGACAAGCTCTGGGTAGTGTCCTCCAAGAATCAATGTCCGTGGACTCTATTTTGGACAATGTGCCTAGCTCCAGAACCACTCAGAGAGCAGGGTGCAGACATCCATGTATGGGAAGGAAAGCAGAGATTCCTAAGCACTTCATGGAAGAGACAGCAGACATCTATGACTTCTAAAATGTTCGTCACGTCAGGTCCAGGATCCCTGGTATTGCTAGGATCAGTGGTTCTTTGCCAATGCTGACCGATCTTGATGCCACTAGGCTCGAGATATCCTTATCCAATCATGATTTTAGTTAGTTTGCTCAGTCTGTTATTTAACTCGCTGTTTTGTATGTGTTTAATGTTTTCTTCATGTTTAATCTTTCTCTACCTTCTGCTGATAGCCTTCAGTAGGAGCCCACTCATTTATAAATCTGAGAATGCTGGCCATTTTTTTCTCTGAAATTTCTTTGTACTGCAATTTGGGGACTTCTAGACCTTTTTGGAGGGTGAAAAGAGTCTGTCGCTTGAAGCCTGTTAATGTTAATTGCTGATGAATGTCCTCAATTTTGTGTATTATTTGCAACTTATTGACTAAAACTTAATCATATATTGTTTCAGACATATACAATTATATTTTAAAGGACCATTGGGCCTAAGGCCATGGGACCAATCTGGGCCTTTGGGCTGACTTTCTTCCTCATGGCCAGAAAATAGAGCCCAGTCTGGCCTGGGGAAGACACTAGGCCAGCCCAGCACATTGAGATGCCTAATCTTCCCTTCCCTCTACCCTCTTAATTTTTTCACGTATGCCCATGTGCCTGGTTATTTTCAAACTTATTGATTACAAACCTCCAGTTATTTTGTGCAACTATTGATTGATCAGTTATTTTATCCCAATGACTTATTCCGCTTTTTTATCATTGTTTAATGGTTGGGTAGAAAATGAATCAGAGAAACCAAGCAGCCCTTCTCTGAAACGAATTGAAGAGAAAGGAATTGTCATTGTTCATGAAGTCAAATGCAAACTCTATGTGAAGGTACTATTTTATAATAAGGGGAATTGTTCCCATATCAAATCTGTAGACTGCCGTTCATGCTCAATGTGAAGCAACTGTTTCATTTTGCTGAAGAAAATGCAACTGCATTCTATCATCTTTATAGCTGACTTGTAGAGCCTTGAACTCTGGGTCATTTTAGCTACTGTTTTTTACCTGTTTCTGGTATAGGAATTAAAACTAAGAAATCTGTTTCTCATGTTTCAAGTGGAAATTATGCTTCTTTTTTCTTCGAAAACAATGAGGTGCATTGATTAAATGGTAGACTATGACTATTTTGTTTCTTTGAATCTCTTTTGGGCATGAAAGACTATTCTACATTTTAGTCTTTATCATTATTGGTTAGATTTTATCATTATATGCACTGGTTTCTCCCCCTTTTTATCTGTGAAAGGAAAACATTGGTATACAGACATAGATATACAGTCGAAGATAAACCTATATGCTCTGACTGGTGCTACAATCAGTTAGACCAGTGGAAGAGTCATTTAATCACTTAGTGGTCTGAATTTGTTTCTATTTTTTCTGTCTGAGGAGATGTGAGTTTCTACTGGAAGATGCAGCTTCCATCGCACATCGGAGATGATAGAGGTCTTGAAGGCCATAAAGCTGATTGCTTTGGCAGCAGAAATGTCATCCTTCATGCCAGCAGTTTGATTCTATAGCATACTACGTGGGATTTGTTTTTCCGGCCCTGCTTGGCTTGGCTCTAGAATTATACATTGTGAGGGACGCCCATTGATTGGGGATTTATAAATGCTGGGTGTGTTGGGGGGGGCATATAGAGGTTAAATTATGAAGAATAAGCAGCATGTGGATTCCCAAACACATGCTACAGAGAGAACATGGAAAGGGAAGAGATGGGGAACACTAACCTCTTTATATGGAACCTTCTCTTAACCGTGGAGTTCTTATAAGGCTAATCATACAGAGTTTCATGGCATATGTAAAGAGCTTGATGAGGGATGAGCGGGCAGACCCGGTAGACTGAAAATCAACGCCCCGGCCCTGATCAAGCTCCTGTGTGCGGCACGAGTACGTTGAGGTATATCGTCCAACACCTAGCATGCAGGCTTCTGCAAAATCACCAGAGCACTCTGCAGTTCCCCGTCGCGCTTGGGTAGCAGCTGGGACTGCCCGACTGCTGCAGTGGGCTGGGGATCGATCATGGTGGCTGCTGCCACTGGAGACAGTGGTGGAGTGCAGCCACGGTGATGGCAGCTTGCCTTGCTTGTTGCTGCCTGGCTAGTGCTGGCACTGCAGGGGTTCGCGGCTGTGGTGGCTGGGGTTGGCTGTTGAATTTGGAGAGGAATGACGTCGCACGTCCGGCACGCAGGCGAGGATGGGGTCATGTTGTGAGTTGAGTAACAGATCAAGCATGTGGTGTGCAGTGCGTGGCTGTGTACCCTCTGAAAGGTGCTCTGTCCTTACTGGGGTTTTCCATCGAACACATGGTGGGTGGCTTCACCTCTCTCTCTTGTGTCAGTTCTGAAGTGGGATGATGGAGGGATGGCAGTCCTATCTGCTCCTGTTGATGATGCTGCTTGAACTGGAGAGGGCAGGCGGTCATCCTAGTGTTGTTGCTCGCGGGGCTGCTGGTGGTGGTATGGAGAGACGGGGCAGACTGCCCTTTGTGCAGCTGGAGGAGGAAAGAAAGGGGCCGGTCTGCCCTTATGCTACTGGAGAAGAATAGGATGGGAGGTGAAGATTGACTGACCCAAGAGGAAGGGGAGGCGGGGGGGCGGCCTGCTGCTGATGGGCAGAGAAGAGGGAGGAGCCGGCCTGCCGTTCTGTTGCTTAAAATTTGAGGTGGGAATGACAGTTAGGAGGGTGGTGGAGATGCTGCACCCTGCTGCTGCTGGCTGTTTCAATGGCGGTGGGAGGGGAATGGAGGAGGGCTAGTCTGCTGCTGCTCCTCAGACAGAAGAGGGGGCAGGAGGTTGCCCTACTGATGCTGGAGGAAGGAGGTCGATCTGGAAGAGATGAAGCCACTGCGTCCTGCAGGTCCTGCTCGTGCACAAGTTGGGGAGGAGCGTCCAGAATGGATAGAGGGGAAGGGGGTGGGCAGCTTGCAGTGGCAGAGGTGGGGATGGTGGGGGGTGGGTCAGGTTGGGAAGGGTCTCTCACCCAGGGCCTCTCGCCCTCTCCCTCTCGGAGCTCTCCCTTTCGGAGTACACACAAACACAACACGCCAACAACGGTGGAGGCTGCAAACTGGATTTTTTTTTAGATTCACTAGTGCCTAGGGTTACAGTATGTGCTACAGTACTAAGCCAAATGACTTAAAAGAAACCAGACTCGAGACCCGACCATCTGAGAGAAAAGCTACGTAAAATGACGGGATGAACATAGAAGTCTTCTCTGAACCATGGCGACATCAGCAGGGCTGCTCGGCATCCTGTGTACATCACCGCATCCCCATCAAAGCTTGTGCTGGTTAACCTTGTATGAGGGTTATATTCCTGCTAGTTAAAGAGTTCATACTGGTTGCTGTTCTGTATTATGTTCCTCTGCTGTATGGACTCTTTCAATTTTCGAGTGCTAGATAGGGAGGGGAGGAGGCTTTGGCAAGGTTGCATCATCACTGAACCGCAATGTGGGAGGAAGGGGCCATGAAATGCAGGATCGACTGATATGGATCAGAATCGGCCAACCTAGATCAGGATTGACAGTGGCCAATCTGATCTTGGCCCTTAAGGCCAATCCCCTTCAAAAGAATAAAATAAAAATAAAAAAGAAATTGACTTGGGCCAAATCCACCTGAATCAGTCCAAAATTGACCAAATTAGGTGACCTGGGGTGACGCAACGGTGCCATGTCACGTACTTCCCCTAGGGAGTTGCCTTGACCGCCTTTGATAATATAGGTTGCAGTATGGTTATGTAAACAACTTATTATAAGGATGTGTTCTCTCTCGGAATGTTATCTACAATCTCTTCTGCAATCTCATGCAAGGATGGCAGTATCAGTTTCGGTACCGGTTTCGGCCGGTACCGAAACCGATACGTATCGGTTTCGGTTGCGGCCGAAACATGTTCAAAACAGTCAGAAAAGGCAAAAATATTATTGAGCAGGTCTGGTTTCGGTCAAAACCGGACGGTTTCGGTCCGAAATCATTAAAAAATTAATTTTTATTGGTATCGGACTTGCTACAGTGACAAGGCCCGTTTCGGTTTCGGTATAGGTCGAAACCGATACGTTTCGGCCGATACTGCCATCCATGATCTCATGGCTATGACAGAATTTAACTTGGTTTGACCAATGACCATAGAATGAATCCGATCCGATCGGATTTGGGTAGGGCCGATCCGAATTCGATCCCCCAGTCCCGAGTCATGGACCAGATTGGCCGATCCGGCGTGATCCCCAACCCATACATTTAAAAAAAAAGGAGAAGAGGAACAGAAGAAGAAGAGGAAAATACTTACATGCTCAAGTCACGCTTGCCGCCCTTGTCACCACCAGCCGCCGATGCCGTTGCCGTAGCCACCAGCAGTCGGTGCCTCCTCCTCGTCCCCCACTGGTGCCTCCATCCTTGTCCTCCGTTGCCACCGGCTCTACAATGGAGTGGGGGGTTGGGGGTGTAGGGGAAGAAATAAGCACCTTGAGAGTTGTTGAAGCCAAAAAATGATAAAAAACTATATATATATATATGGATGCCGCCCCCATTCCCTCCACAAGGGGGTTTGGACCGGATCAACCCCCCCCCCCCCCATATGAGATTTTGGACCGGATCTAACTCCCACGTGGGGGTTTGGACCGGATCACTCTCCCAGGTGAGTGATTTGGACCGGATCCATCTTCAACTGCACGAAGCTCTATAAATATCCCTCTCGTGGGACCCAAGCAGGGACAGAACATCGAGAAGAGAGGAAGAGCGCAGGAGGGTGTTTGTGTTTGTGCTTTTGAAGGCCCATCTTTTGGGTTGTGTTCGTATTTATGTTGTGCTTGTGCTCACAGTGAGGGTATGTTATAAAACTGTTCCTCCTTGAGTCCGCACACATGGTCTTGTGTTGTGCTTAACGTAATCTCATTGTAAATGTTTTGGGGGAAAATAATGTGATTATCTGAAATAATCAAGAATCCCTTAAGTGTCCCAACTTTTACAAAAAGTGTCTGCATAGATCTCCTTGTGGTGATGTCTCTTGTGCCACTCCTTGGAGAGAGATTATAAGAAATTTTTCTTGGCGTTACACTGATAGACGCATGAAGTTGGACCCCAACCCATGGAAGGGTCAAAAAATTGCCAAAATACCTTGGAAGGGTAAAAAAATTGCCAAAATATCTTAAAAGGGTAAATAACTACCAAAATACCTTGGAAGGGTTAAAAACTACAAAAATATCCCACAAGGGTCGGAAACAACAAAAAATACCTTGGAAGGGTCGGAAATTACAAAAATACCCTAAAGGGTTAGAAACTATAGAAATATCTAAAAAATGGTCCAAAATTGCAGAGATACCCAGGATGGGTCAGACATTGCAAATATATCCAAAAAAGGGTTTGCTCTTTATGAAACTCAAATTTAATTTTATGTTCTCCTGGTGGAATTAAGGCAAAATATAAATCAAATGACCCGACTATGTAATCGAGATTTCATGTATTTTGTAAGGACGAATCCAAAGAATGGAATGTTTAGTTTTCTCGTGCAAATGTGTATCTCTAATGGGTGATCTCTTTGTTAGATAAAACTCCAAGTATCACAACAAATATTGTAGAGGTCAAAAAGGGTTTCTTTGACAGTTAATCAAGGTATTTGGACTGTACGTCGATGTAAATAAACATCGACTACGGTCGATGGGGAAATGTCCCGAACCCAAATCGTCTGATAAACCTTAAATTCACGGAAATAATAATACACCCGCTGCTTAAATAACCACTAATGTGCATTTTCTTCTTCAAAGAAGAAATATTTATTTATCTATTCATTCATTTATTTCCATGAGTTAAACAAGAGTCTTGATGAGAGGAGAGAAAATATGTTAAGAGTTTTGCACAAAAACCCTTGTAAAAATATATAAAATGATATTGATGTCTAAACTTTTTATAAAATAGACTTACATGGATTGGACAGGGATCGGCTGATCCGGCCGACCAGGATTGGGTTGGGACCAACCTATCTGATCATGATTCCCGATCCTTCCTACCTTGCCAATGACCATGGTTTTACGTATCGGTCCGGTACGTTGTGTACCGCACGTGTTGGACTGTACCACCATGTGAGGCGCAAGCTGTCTGGTATGTATATATGTTTAAATATAATTTTTATATCTTACGACAATGTGACTTATTAGCTTGGTTGGGAATGTTGGGTTATATGCGTGAGGTCGTAAGTTTGAGACTTGCATGGACCACTTTTTTGTTGTTATTTTTTCATTATTATTTTAATCTTGAAAATTTTTAAACAATTTTCTCACTTTTAAATTTTAATTAGATAATTATAATATATTTAATTAATACAATCTAATAGAAATAATTTAAACGTCACTTATCCCAATACTATTAATCTTCAACTCATTTATTTTTATTAGATTTTAGTAATTAAATATAATATAGTTATCTAAAAATTGTATTTAAAAAAGAGTATTAAGGTTGTTAATCAAAATTTAGAAGTGAGCAAATCGGTTCCGTTAAGTGAAGAATTTTTTTTTCAAGATTAGAAAAAAATAATAAAAAGTAATAAAACAAAAATGACCGATGCAAGTCTCGAACTCGCAACCTCACATATATAACTTAACACTCTAACCAATTGAGCTAATCTTTCTTAATAAAATATATTATAATTTTATTTATAATAGATCTTTATAAGTCAGATGTTTTTTTCCCTTCTTCCTTCTCGGCACGTGGTGGCACATCATTGTACCGTACCATACCCGGCTGCAACCGGTACGAACGATACGTCGAACCTTACCAACGACTGCAAATACCCATGTTTCATGTTGGAATATGACAATTTTTAAGATCAAAATGGCATCACATATGAACAAATCTAAAGCTCTCCATCATCCAATGCTAGAACTCCAGATCTGCAATAGAATCCTGGAAGTTGTGAAGTATGGGGAATCTTATACAAGTAATTCTGAAGCAATGGGTTAAGCTCTTTCCATTAGAACACACCGATGCCATATCTAAAATACATGTTCTTACAACAAGAATTATATTGTGAACATGTTGATGTGAGGTCTCCCTTTGCGATAAGTACACTGTTGAGAGGGTTTCTGTTGTCACACATCATCTTGGTGTGGAGTCTTTTGTAAAGAGGTTGCCCTTTAGGAAGGGGTTCTTTTCCTGAGCATTTGCTTTCCATATTATTTCATTTTATTTGAATTAATGAATACATAGTACCACCCACTTTCAATTGCATTGTCAATAACTGGTGTATCCATAAACAGTTCTCATGAATCAGGGTAATTGCAATGTTCAATCCCGAGTGTTTGTTGATAATCTAATTGTGGCTTTAATTGTTTTCAGATGCATGTTTGGATCTGTTAGAAGTGCATTTTCCTGACTTTAGTTTGTGTAATCATGGTCGTGCCTGAACGGTAACATTTAGGCCTGTGATTCAGTTTATTTGTAACAACTCTCTAATTATTATTATTTTTTGCTTTTGACACATCCAGCCTGACAACCCTGGAGAAAAGGGCTGGAAAGACATGGGTGTTGGTCAGCTCTCCATCAAATGTAAAGAAGGTGCTGGCAAAGCAACAAAAGAATCAAAGCCTACTATTGTCATTCGCAATGATGTATGTCATCTCCGTTGAATGTTTCTGATCTTGGCATTGCATGGTTCAGACAATTGATCTTATAATATATTTTTGGTCTTGCTTTGGAAGGGAAGGGCAAAATGGCATGTCGTTGCACCCAAGGATAGTGTTATGCATCTTCCGGACATAGAGATATATGAAAAATTTAAGAACACAATCTTTGAAATTCAGATTGAGCTTTGCCAGCCTGTAATAAGAAACC
The DNA here is from genome assembly GCA_022559845.1 of Amorphophallus konjac. Lineage (NCBI taxonomy): Eukaryota > Viridiplantae > Streptophyta > Magnoliopsida > Alismatales > Araceae > Amorphophallus > Amorphophallus konjac. Next base: position 3,298,902 of record CM040127.1, read on the forward strand.
TGTTTTTTTCAAAAGACATGATTGAGGAAGTTCATACAGATTCCATTTGGACTGGGCTAATTCCAGATTTGGTTAATGCCTCTCTCTCTCTCTCTCACACACACACACACACACACACACACAAAACAAAATTACGAAGACATGGGAAATATCTATTGGTTTTTGCTCTTTGGGATTTTCTTTTTTGTAGCTTTACATTTTTGCTCATTCAACTTGACTTGAAATTGTACACCAATGTACCTTTTGTGTAGCTTTGCATTTTCACTCATTCAACTTGACTTAAATTGTACACCAATGTATTTGAGTGTTATCTTTCATGTGCATTCAATGAAAGAAACCAGCTTTGAATTTTGATTCATTTTAGAAGGACTTGCCTCATTTTCGCTGTAAAGTTTCTTTTGATAATGACAGAACCTCGTTCTTCTTGACTTGGTCTAAGTGTAATATCCAGTCTTGTCAGTTCATTGTTACATATACGTGCTTTGTCACCCAATTGATATTAGAGTAATTTCTTATGATGGAAATCCACTCATTCCCCTAGTTTGCTCTGGGCTCTCATATCTCACCCAGCACTGAGCAGCATCACCGTAACAGTAATAAAAGGCAATCTTGTTGATGGCATGCTTAGATAGGGGCCCAAGAGGCTTCCATCAGAAGTGGGGTCTAGAGAGGACAAATCTGTTCATGCAACCTTCAACCTGCTTTTTGCGCAAAGAACTCTTGCAATTTTGAAATGTGACCCCAGCGCACAGTAGAACAGCCTTACCATACTCCAAGGCTCCCTGATGTTAGTAACATCCTAACTGTCTTAAAAGAAATCTATTAAGTTCATGACGATCTAGTAGCTGGCTTCATTCCATTTATGGATAGTCCACTTGGAAATTACTTCGCTTATATTTCCTCTGTATTCTGGGAGTCTGTTCTATTTTATTTTACTTGGACTTGGGAGAGGGTTTCAGGGTGTATATACAAATGGGAAATAAGTGTATGATGAGCCCATTAAGAAAAATTCTTCTATCTCTTCCCATCCTGACCCGGAGTAAAATTTCTTAGTGTAACAACCTTTTTGCATATGTCCGATGGAGCTCGGCCTTTAGCTGTCATGTGCAACTCAATCATAAATACTGGGAAAAAGCTTGGTTTTAGCCTTTTAGCAAAGGATATCTGTAGGTCCTCGTGTTCTCAACTAATTCTTGGTGCATGATGTTATGCAAATTAAATGATCAACTGTTAAATTTGCGTATACAGCCATAGAGGCCGGAATGCTGATTGATAACCTCCTAGTGCTTGATGCTGATCATTTTGTTTACTTGTTGGAAATCATTGCACCGTCTACCAATGCACTGAACTTGCTAGAGATGTCCATTTGCCAATTGCAAGTTGCTTATTCTATTTGTAACTTTATTTTCCTAAGATCTTCTTTTGGTGGCAGGTTGGGAAAATTTTGCTAAATGCTTTGATGTATCCTGGGATAAAAATGAACATACAAAAGAACACCATTGCCTCGGTGTTCCATACTTTGGTATGCTTTCTCAAGCTGGAGCGTGAATGAATTATCATTTTGTTATCTCGGGCGGTATTTCTGGGGGTTCGGTTTAATAAAATGCATACTGAAGTGGTATTTCAAATGTACTCTTTTAACATTTGCAATACAAAGCAGCCCTCGTGCGTTCTAAGTCTGTCAACTAAGTTTACCATCTTGGCAAAGTGGTGGGGCAGGTGGTTCTGTGTCTCTGTTCTTTTTCTCTCTGTAACGCTGCATTTCTTCTGTGTCCTCAGGGTGGCCCACAGGGAAATGGAGATGAAGCTGATAGGAATGCCCAAGCTGTGGCCAGAACCTACTTGCTAAGGATGAAATCCGAGGAGGAGACTACTAAGTTGGCGGGAGCAATCAATGAGTATGCCCCATCTGCTTGAAGGCAGTCAGACGGATACTTGGAAAATCCACAGCTCAAGTTATCAGGATGTGCCTGAGAAAAAGGGCAAGAAATTTGTCCAGTCTTACAGACTAAATCATGTTGTGGTCAGGCTGTCGAGGTGAAACGTAAAGATACCTTCTGAGGGCGCCGTGGTGTTTCCGGAACGGTTCCTTCATCATGGGTCCCCCGTTGGTACGAGAGTCTGTGTTCACCATTCTCTTGCTCGCTTCATCTTTTGTATTTCCGCACCATTTTTAGCTTCCGAATTGTCCATGGACCAGTGACAAGCATGTATGGTCATCATTCAAGTGTCATCCAGGAACCTCAGGCTGCATGTACTGAACTTGGCACACCGTATGGGGAAGATCTATAAATCTTATGAATGTTTAGCAGCAACAGTGTTGTTGGGGTGGGGGTGGGGGGGGGGGGATGATGAAGAGCGGACTTGGTGTGCATCGAAAACTGCTGACCTTGGGTTAGGCTTAGACCAACAAGTCAGGTCCAAGTTGAGTCAGGGCCCAATCTCTTCCACATAATCCCAAGTGCAGCCCAAGGCCAAAAGAAATAGACTTGGGGCTCAAATTTGGAGCTTAAGGATAACAAGTGTTACCTCTCTTGTTTGAAAAATACAACCTATCACCATAACATAAAATGGTCTCTACAGGTTATTCATTTGATACAATGATAAAATCAATCAGAGCAATTTTCATGAATTACCTAATTATGTAAAGCCTTTTCATCAAGTTGTTTAGAGTTAATGCATTGATTGTATCATGCATACATCATCACTATCCTCATCTTTCCTATCCAAAGTGCTAGGCGTGATATGATCCAAGGGATCATATATATATATATATGTGTGTGTGTGTGTGTTAATTTCCCTCAAAACTGACACCTTCTATCAAGCAAAAGTATACTTAGCATCTATATCAAAAAATCAACATACATTAAAAGGAATTATAATAGCTGACGGTGAATATGAGGATTTTGAAGATATTAGATATATAGTATATGTACATCAATAAATAGTATTGATGATAAACACTATATATATGTGTAACGTAAATTCAATTATTATCACTTTATATTTCATATACATTGGACCTTTTTATGCTCTCGGACTCGGGCTCAGCAAAGCCCAAGCCCAGTCCATTAGGAGGTCGGGCTTCAAATTGTGGCCTAAGTCCAATCCAAAAATGAAATGGGCTCACTTTAAATACCCAAGCTCGCTTAAGAAGGGTCGGTTCAGGTCTGGCTGTCGGGGACCGGGTGCCCATTGGCAGTCCTAGCTGCGTCCCATGCCCTCCACAGAGATTTCTCACAAGATCACAGGGGCAAAGACAGGCCAAAAAAACCCACGTCTCAACCTCACGTACAAATTACAAGGAATACAACCCAGACTCTTCTTTCTTTCCAGTACCGTTTCAACTCAATGGCCTTTTTTCTTCCTTTTGGCCAGACTGTTGTTTCTGGTCTGTCTGTCGTTGTTTGGAGCGCTGCTGCTGCTGCTGCTGCTGTCCGAGGGTAGGAGGATGTCTACTCTCCGGGACAAGCTTCAAGATGATTCCCATGGCGATGAGCAGAAGGCCTGTCCCGTGCTGCTCCGTCAGAGGCTTTGTGAAGATCATGAAAGAGAGTAGAAGGGTCACTGCCTTCCTCGCTGTAGTCACCTAATTATTAGCCATGCACATGAAAGATCCAAATTTTGTAAGGAATTATTTGCATGAGATGCAGATGGTTTGCCTGCAAAGTTTTGAATCTGAACATGAACTACATGCGCAAACTCAAAATGATGGAGTTGTAAGGAACCAATTACCATAGCAGTAGTTGCTGCACCGAAAATGGCGACGAGAGACAAGACAGACACCTGACCAATGAGAGTGGCCATGGCTTCCAGGACCAGCACAATGTACACGTACAGGTGCTGCAAGAAGAGGAAGAAGCTTTTGTAAGAAAGCAGCCCAAAATAGTTCAACAACTAGGATTCATTACGGCATATTTACTTCTTATATTCAGCAATAGATTGTTGGAGATTCAGATAAAGTGAGAAACATTAATTTTTCAGTGGAAAAATCCGCATCTGAATTCCAAATGAAACAAGGGAACTATAGTGTACATACAAAAGTGAAGAATACGACGAAAAATTGTTTTTAGTGGATATATCTAGTCTTCTCTTAGTCTAACACAAGGATGGCAGTATCGATTTTGATATTAATTTTGGTCAGGATCGAAATCGAAACATACCGATTTTTATTTCGATTTATGTCGAAATCGGTTCAAAACATTTAAAAAGATAAAAATTACAGTAAACAAGCACTACAAGAAAAATCGCGGATAGCGACCGACATATTCGGTCGCTATTCAGTCGTAGATCGGTCGCAAATCTGCATTGCGACCGAACAGACACTATCTAGCGACCGAATATGTCGGTCGCTATATCATAGTCGCTATATAGCGACCGATATAATTCGGTCGCAGTATCAGTCGTTACCAGAGACCGATTATAATCGGTCGCCTGACCGGTCGCTAATAATTCGGTCGCCATTCAGTCTCTATTCGGTCGCTACAATTGTTGTATTTTAAAAAATAAAATTAACCTATCGGATTAAGTCGGTCTCAATTCGGTCGCTATTCGGTCTCGAATTATGTTGTATTTTTAAAAATAAAATTAACCTATCGGATTTATTCGGTCTCAATTCGGTCGCTAGTCGGTCTCTAAATTTGTTTTATTTTTAAAAATAAAATAAACCTATCGGATTTATTCGGTGGCTAGTCGGTCGCTAGTCGGTCGCCAAGTATAATTATTTAATAAAAGAAATATAACGTATAGTCGCTATTCGGTCGCAATTCAGTCTCAATGCGGTCGCTAATTTTGCATTATTTTTTTTTTAAAAATTTATTTAAACTGATAAATAAATTACCTGATAAATAACAAATTCATAACATAAATATAAAATCAACTACACAGACAACAATATCGACAAATCTCAAATTCATCACATACAAACACCTGATAAATAACAATTTCATAAAACAATAATAAATCAACTACACGGATCACAATCTCCACGAACCTCAAATTACACACAATTAAAATAAAATCACAAATTAATCATACATCCATAATAATAAAATGACAACATACACAACTAAAATAAAATCACAAATCCTCCACATATGTCTCATCCTGGTCGTCGTCTCGTCCAACATCATCCTGGTCGTCGTCTCGTCCAACATCTCGCGACGGATGATCCTGTATATCATTTAAAAAAATTATAATCAAATCCTTAATAAAGAAATCAAGCATTAACAAGACTTAATAAAGAAATCAAGCATTAACAAGAGTATGCCAATAGTTTAAGCCAGCTCATTTTCATATATATAAATACACACACACAATATAAGTTCAAATTTCATCTTGTATTTTAAAAATGAAGTTTGAGCGCCGAGCTCAAACCGGGCATCCGATTTGGATTCCGTCAGTTCTGACAAGTCACTTTCATCTCCCCGGTCGTATTGGAATGATCGGCACGGCCATCCGACCGGTATTTCGAATTTTAGACCCCCGGACCCGTCCTAACAGTTCATTTGAACTAAGTGTATTTTAAAAATGAAGTTTGAGCGCCGAGCTCAAACCGGGCATCCGATTTGGATTCCGTCAGTTCTGACAAGTCACTTTCATCTCCCCGGTCGTATTGGAATGATCGGCACGGCCATCCGACCGGTATTTCGAATTTTAGAACCAAATGCCCCGTCCTAACAGTTCATTTGAACTAAGTGTATTTTAAAAATGAAGTTTGAGCGCCGAGCTCAAACCGGGCATCCGATTTGGATTCCGTCAGTTCTGACAAGTCACTTTCATCTCCCCGGTCGTATTGGAATGACCGGCACGGCCATCCGACCGGTATTTCAGATTTTAGACCCCCGGACCCGTCCTAACAGTTCATTTGAAATAAGTGTATTTTAAAAATGAAGTTTGAGCGCCGAGCTCAAACCGGGCATCCGATTTGGATTCCGTCAGTTCTGACAAGTCACTTTCATCTCCCCGGTCGTATTGGAATGATCGGCACGGCCATCCGACCGGTATTTCGAATTTTAGACCCCCGGACCCGTCCTAACAGTTCATTTGAACTAAGTGTATTTTAAAAATGAAGTTTGAGCGCCGAGCTCAAACCGGGCATCCGATTTGGATTCCGTCAGTTCTGACAAGTCACTTTCATCTCCCCGGTCGTATTGGAATGATCGGCACGGCCATCCGACCGGTATTTCAGATTTTAGAACCAAATGCCCCGTCCTAACAGTTCATTTGAACTAAGTGTATTTTAAAAATGAAGTTTGAGCGCCGAGCTCAAACCGGGCATCCGATTTGGATTCCGTCAGTTCTGACAAGTCACTTTCATCTCCCCGGTCGTATTGGAATGACCGGCACGGCCATCCGACCGGTATTTCAGATTTTAGACCCCCGGACCCGTCCTAACAGTTCATTTGAAATAAGTGTATTTTAAAAATGAAGTTTGAGCGCCGAGCTCAAACCGGGCATCCGATTTGGATTCCGTCAGTTCTGACAAGTCACTTTCATCTCCCCGGTCGTATTGGAATGATCGGCACGGCCATCCGACCGGTATTTCGAATTTTAGACCCCCGGACCCGTCCTAACAGTTCATTTGAACTAAGTGTATTTTAAAAATGAAGTTTGAGCGCCGAGCTCAAACCGGGCATCCGATTTGGATTCCGTCAGTTCTGACAAGTCACTTTCATCTCCCCGGTCGTATTGGAATGATCGGCACGACCATCCGACCGGTATTTCAGATTTTAGAACCAAATGCCCCGTCCTAACAGTTCATTTGAACTAAGTGTATTTTAAAAATGAAGTTTGAGCGCCGAGCTCAAACCGGGCATCCGATTTGGATTCCGTCAGTTCTGACAAGTCACTTTCATCTCCCCGGTCGTATTGGAATGACCGGCACGGCCATCCGACCGGTATTTCAGATTTTAGACCCCCGGACCCGTCCTAACAGTTCATTTGAAATAAGTGTATTTTAAAAATGAAGTTTGAGCGCCGAGCTCAAACCGGGCATCCGATTTGGATTCCGTCAGTTCTGACAAGTCACTTTCATCTCCCCGGTCGTATTGGAATGATCGGCACGGCCATCCGACCGGTATTTCGAATTTTAGACCCCCGGACCCGTCCTAACAGTTCATTTGAACTAAGTGTATTTTAAAAATGAAGTTTGAGCGCCGAGCTCAAACCGGGCATCCGATTTGGATTCCGTCAGTTCTGACAAGTCACTTTCATCTCCCCGGTCGTATTGGAATGATCGGCACGACCATCCGACCGGTATTTCAGATTTTAGAACCAAATGCCCCGTCCTAACAGTTCATTTGAACTAAGTGTATTTTAAAAATGAAGTTTGAGCGCCGAGCTCAAACCGGGCATCCGATTTGGATTCCGTCAGTTCTGACAAGTCACTTTCATCTCCCCGGTCGTATTGGAATGATCGGCACGGCCATCCGACCGGTATTTCGAATTTTAGACCCCCGGACCCGTCCTAACAGTTCATTTGAACTAAGTGTATTTTAAAAATGAAGTTTGAGCGCCGAGCTCAAACCGGGCATCCGATTTGGATTCCGTCAGTTCTGACAAGTCACTTTCATCTCCCCGGTCGTATTGGAATGACCGGCACGGCCATCCGACCGGTATTTCAGATTTTAGACCCCCGGACCCGTCCTAACAGTTCATTTGAAATAAGTGTATTTTAAAAATGAAGTTTGAGCGCCGAGCTCAAACCGGGCATCCGATTTGGATTCCGTCAGTTCTGACAAGTCACTTTCATCTCCCCGGTCGTATTGGAATGATCGGCACGGCCATCCGACCGGTATTTCGAATTTTAGACCCCCGGACCCGTCCTAACAGTTCATTTGAACTAAGTGTATTTTAAAAATGAAGTTTGAGCGCCGAGCTCAAACCGGGCATCCGATTTGGATTCCGTCAGTTCTGACAAGTCACTTTCATCTCCCCGGTCGTATTGGAATGATCGGCACGACCATCCGACCGGTATTTCAGATTTTAGAACCAAATGCCCCGTCCTAACAGTTCATTTGAACTAAGTGTATTTTAAAAATGAAGTTTGAGCGCCGAGCTCAAACCGGGCATCCGATTTGGATTCCGTCAGTTCTGACAAGTCACTTTCATCTCCCCGGTCGTATTGGAATGACCGGCACGGCCATCCGACCGGTATTTCAGATTTTAGACCCCCGGACCCGTCCTAACAGTTCATTTGAAATAAGTGTATTTTAAAAATGAAGTTTGAGCGCCGAGCTCAAACCGGGCATCCGATTTGGATTCCGTCAGTTCTGACAAGTCACTTTCATCTCCCCGGTCGTATTGGAATGATCGGCACGGCCATCCGACCGGTATTTCAGATTTTAGAACCAAATGCCCCATCCTAACAGTTCATTTGAACTAAGTGTATTTTAAAAATGAAGTTTGAGCGCCGAGCTCAAACCGGGCATCCGATTTGGATTCCGTCAGTTCTGACAAGTCACTTTCATCTCCCCACTGAAAATGAACTTCTTGTAACTTATGACCTATGCTCCTTTGTATGAACTGCCCTTCCTTTGCTTAGAGGTGCTGTTCCTGGCTTCCTGCCATGACAGTTACCAGACTTTGGGGAGATCTTTTCACCTAAATTGGCATATTTTATTCATGTCTACATGTTACTTTCCTTATATTATTCTAGCTTTATGAATATTTATAGATCTGTATCCTCCCCCACTCAAGTGAATAGAATTTATACATATCTTTTCACTTTCAGTTCTAACCAAAATCTCTATACACCTATGGAAAATCCTGCAGAACAGTCTGCCTGTTGATTCTAATATCCAGAGGATAGGTGTAAGATGATATTTAGAGTTAAGAAAATGATATTTTCCCCTCCTCAATCTAAATTCTTATATTTTGTAAGATGATATTTAGAGTTAACAAATAGAAAATCAATCAAATAAAATACTTACCGGAGGCTGCTGTGCAGGAGGTGCTCTACTACTATCAATTCCCAAGGATGTGAGCATCTGGGAGACGGTCTGAGCGACGATGGTTGAGATATTCTGAGAGATATTCTGAGAGACGGTCTCGTTGACGATCTGCCTAAACATATCTGGAGTCATGGTCGGGGCGGCACTGGAAGAACCATCTGGGGCTGCTGGTGTGGTAAATGGAGAGGTCGCATGTGAGACCGAACTCGAGCATGATGATAACACCCTAGTCGTGCCCAAGCTATGTCCAAAACCATAAACATGTCCTTTCTTGGGTGCCCCAGATGCTGCAACCCAAATGGCAGGATCCAACTCTGGACGCTGACTGTCATCCCCGTACCTCTCATCCATTCGTCTACTATATGAGTCCTGCAAAAACCAAAAAAAAACAAAACCAAATTATTCTACAATTTAATCTTAAATGAAAACTATTAATGTATACACTTACCGCTACCTCCCGAGCTTTCTCACTAATGTAAGCATTTGTCCCTTTCTTCTTATGAGTTCGATCAAAAAGTTCATGAAATTGAGCTGGCCGCTTTAACTGTGCTTCCTGTTATTCAAATAAATCACAGTTTCATAATAGAAACAAAAAATTTATATATGTAGAAGTGTACTTACTAATCTCGCTTTATGTGTTGCAAAGGAGACAGAGCCACCCGTGTGTAAATTCGCTTCAGGATGCGCTGCTCTGTTTTGCTTTGCTTTGTTTGAATTGGCATTCCATTTCTCCGCTTCCCAAATGTTGCACAGCTCTGTCCAATACTCCTTTCTCATCCACACAGGCCCATGCTCCTTCCATATGTTCTTATCAGTACTTGCACATGCTTTTTTTGCATATCTTCGGGCATTGTACATAAGATGTTTGAAATTATCTCTTGCAGTAGCTGTCCATGCAAATCTAGCACGTAACTCATCTGAATGTTCTGTGAATCGATGATTCCTCTATATATTAACAACAACAAAAATTTATATGTTACATAACAAAGTGGGTTAAAATAATAATTGAAAATGACTTAATATGATAAAATAAGATAAATACCAAGAACATAGAGAACAATAAATCCTGAACACCCATCGGAAAATCAGCAAAGCGATGGATGGGGCCTGGAAAATGTGCTTGAATTGTCTTTGTAATAAATTGTGATGCTTGGGCTGGCTCTATTTTATTCCTGAAATTAAAAATATTAATACCACAATGACGAATAAATAACAAAAATAATGCATTACGTACCCTTCATTTATCCACACTGCCCGCATCGTCTCATTACAACAGCCCTCCCCCTCATGATGACTCGCCTCGTCATCAGCACGTACTATACGAATTAAATAGTATAAATAAAACAAACTATCAAAAAAACATAAATATGCAAATGAACATACCTGACTCAGCTGGGGGAGGTGTAGATCCACTCGCCATGTGTGATGGCGGTGCATAGGCCGTCAATGTACCCGTTGTCAGTGGTAACGGTGCAGAGGCCGTGGGTCCTGTAAGGATAAGAATCAGATAACACAAAAACATAAAGAATTATTTTAAACAAATACTCAAATGAATTATACATGAAAGTATACATACCTACTACCGGTGGTAGCGGTGCATCCCTCGGTGGTAACGGTGCAGAGGTCGTGGGTCCTGTGAAAATAAGAATCAGATAACACAAAAACATAAAGAATTATTTTCAACAAATACTACAATGCTCCACTCAGAAAAAATCAATGTTTGGCCTATTTGGTCTAGCTGCTGTCGGAGTTAGTATGTGGGAGATTTGGTGTGCTAGAAATTCAGACAAATATGATGACTCCAAAACTTCCTGCCAGGGTCTCCTCCACAAAATCAGATACAAAGTCAAAGAAATATGTCAGATTTCCTCACTACCCGAAGCCAATCAGGAACATATCAGAATTCTGGATGCTCTAGGAATTCAATTTGCTAAACCAAAGCAGCTTAGAGCTATAGCCATTAAATGGTTTTGCCCTCCTTGGCCTTCTTTAAAACTAAATACTGATGGAGCATCTAAAGCCAATGGTGAATCTGGTGGAGGTGGGGTCATAAGAGATCACCTTGGAAATGTCATCCTAGCTTTCAGCCACTACTATGGATTCTCAAATAGCATCATTGCTGAGGCCCCTGCCCTATTAGATGGAATGAAGTATATCAAAATCACTGGTTCCACAGCAGCAATAATTGAATGTGACTCTCAAACTATTGTCAATATTATCAAAAGGAAAGCCACCTGCCCTTGGTCGATATTGTCCTATGTCAGGGAGATATGGAGCCTCCTTAATCCTGCAGATACCATTAATCACATCTTTAGAGAAGGGAACACTGTGGCTGATTCCTTAGCTTCTTTAGCTTGTAAGTTGAAATGTAATGCATCCTATTCCTCCTCTGAGCTTCCTACTCTCATTAGAGGTGCTGTTAGGCTTGATAAACTGGGTATGCCCAGTGTCCGCTTGATGTAATTTATCTTTACAATTGCTTTTACTCAATAAAATACCCACTGGTGGTTAGGTGGTAGAGTTCTTCTCTCAACCTTTCCACTAGGCAGGGCTTTCACATAAAAAAAAAAGAAGATAGTGAAACCCTTCAGTTTCAGAATGCTATAGGCAGTCTCCATGCATGCATGTGGAAATGACAATGTCTATAAAGCAAATTAAACCTTAAGTCAAAGTTTTGAATTCTTCAGCTAAAATCAATATGTAACTTCTACAGTCCACTGATAGTTTGCAGAGAGTTGAGTTGTTTGAACAAAGATTTATTGTTTTATGAATTTGGCACGTAAACTGTCGGGAGACATGTAATCACCTCTGCACGTGGATTGTGCTAGCTTTCACAGAAAAATTCCACACCTAAGTACATAACCATGCATGACTATGCATAAATCTTTGAAGTCGATTCTGCTGGTTCGGGTGCCGGAGGGGGTGACACAGAGAGAGAGGGATCAGAGAGAGAGAGGGTGCCAGGTGGAACCTTTAATGTTGTAGTCGGCGAGGGTGCGGCCGTCCTCCAGATGCTTCCCGGCGAAGATGAGATGCTGCTGGTTCGGGGAAATGCCCTCCTTGCCCTGGATCTTAGCCTTCACGTTGTCGATCGTGTCCGAGGAGTCGACCTCCAAGGTGAACTGTGCTTTGACCGCAGGGGGAGGGGGGGCTCCGGCGGAGGGGGGCTCGGGCGGGAGGCCGCAGGGGGAGGGGGGCTCGGGCGGAGGTTGGCTCGGGCGGGAGGCCGCAGGGGGAGGGGGGGCTCCGGCGGAGGGGGGCTCGGGCGGGAGGCCGCAGGGGGAGGGGGGCTCGGGCGGGAGGCCGCAGGGGGAGGGGGGGCTCCGGCGGAGGGGGGCGGAGGCCGCAGGGGGAGGGGGGCTCGGGCGGGAGGCCGCAGGGGGAGGGGGGCTCCGGCGGAGGGGGGCGGAGGCCGCAGGGGGAGGGGGGGCTCCGGCGGAAGGGGGCTCGGGCGGGAGGCCGCAGGGGGAGGGGGGCTCTGGCGGGAGGCCGCAGGGGGAGGGGGGGCTCCGGCGGAGGGGGGCTCGGGCGGGAGGGGCGTGGGGGGGCTAGGGCGGAGAGGGGGCCGCAGGGGGAGGGGGCTCGGGCGGGGGCTCGGGCGGGAGGGCTCGGGCGGGAGGGGGGGCTCGGGCGGAGAGGGGCTCGGGCGGGCGGGGGCCGCAGTGGGGAGTATAACGGGATCAGCGACTGATTGGAGACCGAAGTAAATTCGGTCGCAAGAACAGCGACCGATTGGAGACCGAACTAAATTCGGTCGCCAAAACGGTCTCACATATGCGACCGATTATTTCGGTCGCCGAATTGGTCTCTATTTGGGACCGACTAGCGACCGATTTAATCGGTCTCTAAGTCGGTCGCTATAGCCACTTTTTCTTGTAGTGAAGTCCGATTTCAGACACTGGACGATTTCAATCTGAAATCATTATTTTTTTTTGTTTCGGACCCATTACAGTGAGCAAATCTAAAATCGTTTCGATATGAGCCGAAATTAATATGTTTCGACCGATACTGTCATCTATGGTCTAACATCTTAGAATATTTTATCTAGTCCAACGAGATTGAGACTCTCCCCCAAGTCTTTCTCAAGGCCATGTAAGTGATATCACCTGTATCGTAGGCATATGAGAACAACACCCACGAAACCCTCGTCAAGAGTAATATATATATATATATATATGGGTATTTTTGTTCTCTCACCACATCTGTTTCCTTTTAAGGTGGGAGGTCACAGTATGTACCCATACATATGATCCATAGCCTGGAGTTCCGATGTGGGTGCATGCCAATGCTTAGTGTACCCCAATTTCAACGTTTTAACTGCCTAGAAAAATGTGATTAGGCATCATCTTCTAGAACAATTACACAGTACGAGTCCCAAAAACCATTTCTTTTCTAGAAGAAAACGAATGAGAAACTTCGTTCCGTGAAGAGTTCCAATCCATCCCATGAGAAGGTAGGTATGTGGGACTTGAGCGTAATCATGGAAAAGTTTCAGGAGGCCAGCCACCAAGCATAATACTATACTGCATAAAAAAAGGGAGCATCACACCATGCATTAAGAACAGTGGCTCACTCAAGAAAGTGATCTTTCCCTCCCTCATAAAACCTCAAATGTGCGAACTTTCTTACCATGAGTCAGGAACTGGTCATACCTGGGAGCAGGAATTCCACGCCCTAACAAGCTCTCCGGTTAAAACCATTGGAGGGATCAAGAATGGCATCCCGACCACTGTTGAGCAGAAGAGCATCTCCATCTGGAAAAAAAAAAGGCAAGAGTCAACTGCCCAAGTACAAAATGCATGCAAAATGCCTCAATTTACAGAAGTTGGAATGGCGAATATGGAATTACCTGTGTGGTTCCAGGATTCATCGTAAAGATGGCTTCTTGCAGGTTACCCAGGAAGGAGTCCATGACGAGAGCGCCAGACACCATCACCACTCCAACAACACTGAAGTTAGGTGAGGTCTGGGCATCGGCCATGGTGAACAGGATCAGACCCACCACAAGCAGTACCGCAGAAACGTATTCATGGGCTGGGTACTTCCTCCTGAGACCAGGCATGAATGCCCCCATCACCATCACTGGCAACACCTGAAGCCCACTCAGAAAATTCCCAAGATCAGAGAACATACAAAATTATTGTGAAGAGTATCAATTGCATCTCTGGAGTGTTGTGAAAAAAGATTAACAGCATAAAATAATGAGATTGAATCTCCTTGGTGGAATCAACCTGAGCAAAATAATTAATACAATCTAATTAATGAATTCCAATTAGAGAGAGCACAAGGGGAACATGATGATCTCATTAGGCTAAGTATGGAGAGAAACAATCATTCAAACATTTTACTTGTAATGAACCAGATCATGTCAGTTTAGAATCCAAAGACTAGCATCAATGGGTCACAGGTGCTTGTCCTCCTTGGAATCAAGCTGGGGTTACATATCTTGACATGCTGCCATGGTCACCCACCCGCAACATCCAAAATGACTTCCCAATAACTTGGAACACAACAGCTGTGCAGCTATGCTACTAAACATTTACGTAGTTCATCTTGATCTGTAGCACAAACAAGAGGGTACGTGAGTATAAACATCTCTCTCTTCTTCTGACCTTGGTGGACTTGAACATGAGCTGAGCAGGGTAGTTGAGGAAAGCCAGGGACCCCTTAGTGAGGCCGTGAGACCCCATGAGCACCGCGGAGAGCTTCACGTAGGTCCTCCATGGGTTAACCATCTCCTTCGTGGTGAAGCCCTGGAAGCGGATGAGGATGAGGTAGACGAACCCCTGTACAAAGGTGAAGTACCAACCATAGCTGGGAGGAGTAGATAAGCAACAGGTCAGCAACAACAGAGTCATAATAAGAAAGAGAGAGGAAGAAACAAAGGGTAGAGAAGAAAGGGACTCCTCACCTGAATCCGAGACGATTATATACATATTCCTGCAATCCAAAGAAGAGAAATATGAGTCGTAGAGCTCGTGTTCTAACTTGGGCAGTCCAGATCAGTTGAAGTAATCTAAAAAGTCTGAAATCCGGAAACCGGTTTTTTGATGCCTAGAGATAAAGAGTAAAGACAAGCCCTTCTTCGATAAATTACAAAGAGGACGCTGTCCTCTTTACCAAGGAAAGCGTCCTCTTTACCAAGGAATCAAGGCCACATGAGTCAAGAAGGCAGAAGTGAGAGATCAGAACTGGCGTGTCATCGAATGCGGAAGGCAGGGTTGGAGGCATGCACGAGCAGTGGGTTCTTGTTCTGTCTGCGCGTCCTATGGCGTTGTGTTGAGGTTGGTGTTGACGACAGTAGAGCGGTTAATTTACCTCGCAGATGCCATTGACGAGGTAGCCGAAGAAGAAGCCCGAGGAGCAGATGAGGAACTGCTGCCATATGGGTCGCTCCGTCAGGACTATTCCCAGCAGAGACCGGGCCTGCTCCTCCGCTGCTGCCTTCCCCATCCCCCCTCTCTCTCTCTCTCTCTCTCTCGTCCGTGTGTGTTTATCTCTACTCCCTACAGTGCCTGATCTGCTTTCTCTCCTCTGCAGAAGAAGAAGAGGAGGAGACGTGAGAAGCCGAAAGGCACTTCTCAGTAAACGAGGGAAAATTTTGAAAGAGCACGCGAGCAAGGAGGGCGAGGCATGCAGGAGAAGGGGGTGACTGCTTGGACGAGGGAATTAAGGATCACACTCCTGCATATGAGATCCAATAACCCATAAATAAAAGAAGTTTGTCTACTCTCTCTCTCTCTCTCGGGATATGAGCGTTGCCGTAGGATGGTATGGATAACAATCCGGGGCAACACGTTGCAGTTTGTTTGACTACGCAAAGAGCTTTGCTTGGATTCTAGGGAAAGGCGGCCGTTGAGGTGCCGGGGATCCAGCCTCCCTCCCCTCCTGCCCCAGCTGTCCTGACATGCACTGCATCTCTCTCTCTCCCTCTCCCTCTCCCTCTCCCGTGTTAATTACCTGTGCTGTGAATTATATATGATCCTCTGCATCATCGCTTAACATCGGATAGAGCAATATTTCTCCGGTCTCCACACATTGCCTCCCCTCCATTTGTCACTCTGTTTCGTGTTTGGTGCTGGTCTACGTTACGCCTTTTTTATTATTCCTTTTATAATGCGAGTTCCATGCATGCATGCATAGTACCCTGTTCACAGTTTTACCTATATACATCAGAACGCGGTACGACCCACACTACCCATTGACATTGGCTAAATGACTTCCCTTAATTAAGGCCCGGTTTGATAAAGGAATGGTCGGCCCCTTGTCGGCTGCATCATGGGGAGGGTCATCTCCCCCCCTCACACACATGATCTTACTCGACCTTATTCGACCATGTTGGCCGAATAAGCAGACCCCAGCCGATTTTCAAAGACCCCCTAAGTGTATACGCACGTTAAATCATTCTGAAGTTCACATAGATATGGATGTAATCCAAATCACACATTCTCTTTTTAAGTCTCAAGGAATGCTTCAGTCAACTGGGATAAGTGAGTGCATGAAATCATCATCAACAACTAAAGTTTGTGCTTCCCTTCGTGGGTCTACTCTCTCTCTCTCTCTCTCGCGCACACACAAACACACAACTATGTGTAAACCGTCAGAAACGTAGAGGAGACGCCCCTCTCTCAATCTCTCTCCCAAGAAGCTTATGAAGCAAGGCTTCTAAAGAGACCTGCCCACTTGCTGCGACACTGCCTTCTTTCTGTCCATGTCGAAGCTCAAAGGGGCCCCGGAGGCCTGTGCCCTCACTGCCGCTAGCTGCGTCGTTCAACTCTGGGCGAATTGAAGTCGGCCAACAGAGAGGGGCCTGTCATGATTTGTCCATCGATCTATTAATTAGTCCTGTGATCACTTCTTAGGCGGTGAAGGTGATATCATTCTGCTGCAATAGAGGTAAAAGCTGCTTGTGGATCGATGGAGTCCGGCCCCCCGGCTCGCGGTGTACGTACGTAGTTACCGCATGCAGTGTCTGAAAACGTGTAGAACACGTTCTTACTCTACAGAATGCAAGTGATAAAATTTCTGAAAACTGGGTCTGATTTAATATTTAATTCGTGTTTTCACCAATTAATTAAATAATAAAGAGTAGCACGCGGAATCCTAACCAATATGGAGACAATAGATTTATTTTTGCAAGTATTACAATGTAATAAGATTATTAAAAATAGTATGAGAATAAGAAAGATAATTCTAACTGCACGTTTTTCCTAGCCTTCAAACATGAAGGTTTTATCTCTCAAGGATGGCATTCTCAGTCTTCCAGAAAAAAAATTTTACATGAAAATTATTGCTAGAGATTAATTTGTAAAAAAATGTTCCTACAAATATATAAATCATCGTGTAAATCTGAATTATATAAAAATATCATATTTATTTATACACGCATATTAATTCTTTGTACTAAAATGACGGATGCAGCAGCAGCGGACGCAGCAACGGCGGTCGGTTGGCAGCGGCGACGACGAGCGGTGGGGGCGACAGAGGCCGGCGGTGCGGCCGACAAGAGCAGCGGACGGCAGAGGCCGGCGTGGATGCTGCAACGGCAGAGGGAGCAGCCGCGGTGACGGATCAGCAACAATGGCGTGGCCGGTGACTGGCAACGGCGGCGACGGCGTGATCAAGAGGGGCGAAGCCGCTGCGGCACGCTTCGGCGGCTCTGTTCGCGAAGGGGGTGCGACGATCGTGGTTGAGCACAGCTGCAAGGGCAGCGGGTGGGAGTCGGCCGGTGGCGGTGATGGAGCACTGCTTGGTCGGTCTGTAGGGCCGCGGTGGCGAGGGCGGCCGGCGTGTGTGCAGGCGGCGAGACCGGCTGTTGCGACGACTAGCGGCAGGAGCGCGGCGGCATGCACGGCGGACGCAATGGCAGCAGCTGCTGTTGGCGGTGGTGGGAATCGTGGCCAAGGTGGAGAGGTGGCGACAGGGGCACGTGCAGCAGCGGTCGTTGGCGGTCCCGGCGAGCGAGGGTTGACATGTTGACCATCCACTACCAAGACTGTGGTAAATCTAATAAATTCCAACCTATTACCTATTATATGAGAAGGTAAATGCATGAGTTGGTGATAATTATGGATGGTTAGCAAGAAACCAGCCACAAGGCACAATGCCATGCCTTTGAAAATTCTCTCAGGGCAATAAACAGAGACAAATTCAAGAGAAGTGTCCTGCTCCTACTCAAAACCACCCTAGTGTTTGAACTTCATTACTAGTCGATCGAAAATGGTCATACCTGGGAAGCAGGAATTCCGTGCCTTAACAAGCTCTCCAGTTATAACCATCGGAGGGATCAAGAATGGCAGCCCGACAACTGTTGAGCAGAACAGCAATTCCATCTGGAACAAGCCAAGAGTCACTTTATACACAAGGAAAATGCTGCTTATACACCTTCGATGGTACTTCCTCAATATACTCATCTCTCTACTCTCCATGACATGGATAGAAAAGAACATAGTGGTGTTTTGATTCTGCTGTGAAGAATAGCATTACCTTTTAACTCCTTTGGGAAACAACATCCCAAGAAAAATGCCCAAAGAGGCAACTGCCCAAGCATGAAATGCATGCAGAAGGCCACAATTTATAAAAGAAGTGACGGGTTGGGAGGTCAATCGCCTGTGTGGTTTCAGGAGTCATGGTAAAACTGGCTTCTTGCAGGTTACCCAGGAAGGAATCCATGACGAGAGCGCCAGACACCATCACCACCCCAACAACACTGAAGTTGGGTGAAGTCTGGGCATCGGCCAAGGTGAACAGGATCAGACCCACCACAAGAAGTACTGCAGAGACGTATTCATGGACTGGGTACTTCCTCCTGAGACCAGGGATCGATGAAGGCCCCCATCACCATCACTGGCAGCACCTGTTACTCCAGTCGGGAAATTCCCAACATCACATAAAAGCACACGAAGATTATGGAGATGAAAAAAGAAAAAAAATATGATAACCTCATTATGCCATTGAAGAAAAAAATTTTATGATAACCTCATTATGCCATGCATCGTGATAAATAATCATGCAAAGATTTCAATCATAATATTCAATCTAGCAGTTTAAAAGAAGAACACAATTAATGTGCTGCTATGCTACCAGATCTTTATAATATTCATCTTAATCTGTACCACAAACGAGAGGGTGAATAAAAATAATGAGTCTCTACTTCTTACGTGGATTTGAACATGACCTGGGCAGGGTAGTTGAGGAAAGCCAGGGACCCCTTAGTGCGGCCGTGAGAACCCATGAGAACCGCAGAGAGCTTCCCGTACGTCCTCCATGGGTTAACCATCTGCTTCGTGGTGAAGCCATGGAAGCGTATGAGGATAAGGTAGACGAACCCCTGAACGAAGGTGAAGTACCAACCATAGCTGGGAGCAGAGAAGATCTCATCCCATCGGAGAGAGATCCGGTTCAAAACAGAAGGGCAGGGGAAAGAGGGAAAACTAAGGAAGACCGTGAGAAGCCGCCTCACCCGAATCCGAGATGGTTATACACGTATTCCTGCATCACGAAGAACAAGAAATAAGAATCCTTTTAAGCTAGTTTCAAGATTTTGCGACCTTCGAAGTTTAGAAATGGGAGCTGCACACAAAGTTGTGATCTTTTTCTGTTTCCTGGTCACGCCGTTTTCTCTGTTTTGTTCCGTCACGGATGCCATTAACGAGGTGGCCGACGAAGAAGCCAGAGGAGCAGATGAGGAACTGCTGCCATGTGGGTCGCTCCGTCAGGGCTATTCCCAACAGACACCGGGCCTGCTCCTCCGCTGCCTTCCCCATCCCCTCTCTCCCTCTCTCTCCTCGCCGCCTGGTCTGTTTTATCTTGCAGAAGCGGAGGCGGCGGCAACGTGACATGAAAAACAGCACAGCACTCCGCACTTCCGCTTGCAACGGACTGGAGGAGGAAGAGGGAGGAGAAGTGGGTGGTAGGACGAGGGAGGGAAGTAAGGATCACACTCCGATGAGACCCATGAATAAAGGCCTCTCTCTCTCCCTCCCTCCCTCTCTCTCTCTCTCCTCTTGCTGTTACTAATGCCCGGCAACAATCCAACAAAACTAGGAGCACATCCCCCCCCCTCTCTCTCTCCACGTCCTTCTTCTCAGCACATTCTCTCTCCGTGTCTCTCTGATCTCTACGGCTACGTTCGAATGTTTGATATGAAGATGAATTAAGATAACTTATGACTAGAATAGGTATAAGTTATTTCAAAATAATTTATTCATATTTTTATTTTCACGTGTGTTTAACATGTTAATGAATAAGTACGTTAATATCTCTACTATTTATTTAAAAAATAATAAAAATATGGATAAAAATAAGTGCTATAAATAAATTATTTTATTTATAAATAGATTATTTTATCCTTCTTATCCTGAGCTATAATACACAACGTCGTTCTTTATTTGATTGAGATTAAGATGACTTAGATAATTTTTTCAAATCTTCAACTTAAGGTTCATATTTATCACTAATAATGAACCCAATCAATTTTAATTGATAATGTTGATTTTTAATAATAAAAAAATTATTAAATTAATTTTATTATTAATTAAGAGTGAATGAAATGAATGGAGAGAGACTGACGCATAAAGATAAATAAAGAGAGAAAAATGAGATTGGAGAGAGAGATAACTAGTTCCAACTTTCTAACTTTTTGTTAGAACAGAGTTATCCATGAATTAATCCTATTTTTAGGGTTAAGCCTATTTTCTTTAATTTAGGATATTTTCATTATTTTTGACTCATCAAATAGAGAATGAAATTAAAACGGAGATAATTCCACCTTAACCGGATACCAAAAATGCACGTTGTGTTAAGAATACTATTCTTATCTTTATCTATTTTATCTTATCCTCTAAAATATTTAAGATACACCTGTGATATACCCCATTACCCCTGGATGCTGTATCGTACGACGTATCGTAAACAATAATATATGTACACCCTGATGTATAACAATTTTAGTTTATAAATTTTAGGGGTATACAGGTAAATTGGGTAAGAATAGGGTATAATGTTCTTTATTAAAGATTTTAAGGGTATAAATTAATAAATGAAAATTTTCCCACGTAATTAAATTATATATATATTATTTTAATTAAAGCACAAAGCAAGGACACGTCGAGGACGTAACGGATCCCCACGGGCCCCCCAAAACCCTCTCTTCCCCGCCCCAACGGCCACCGTTCTGCGACCGTCTTCTCTCTCGGAGCGCCGTCGACGCCCGGGCCGCAGCGGGTGGGGGGCGGGGCCTGGGCGCGCTCTTGTTTGACGCGCGAGGGGGAGAGCAGGCGGAGGAGGTGGGAAGCGGCGGCAAGACCACCAATGGGGGTCGGCGGCAACTTCTGGGACATTCTCAAGCCCTACGCCCGCTCCGAGGGCATGGACTTCCTCCGCGACAAGCGCGTCGCCGTCGACCTCTCTTTCTGGATCGTCCAGCACGACTCCGCCGTCCGGGCCGCCTCGCGCAGGCACCACCATGCGGCCGCCCCGCGGAACCCCCACCTCCGGGTCACCTTCTTCCGCACCGTCAGCCTCTTCGCCAAGGTCTGTGCTTTGGTGCTTCCGCCTCTCCACGGGCTTCTTGCCCTCGAACATTTTTTTTCCCGGCGTGGTCCGTCTGATTTGGTGTGATTTTGTGGGGGTTTTGTGAGGGTGCAGATGGGGGCGTTCCCGGTGTTCGTGGTGGACGGGAAGCCGCCGCGGCTGAAGGCGCGTGCGAGGGTCGAGCGGTTCTGCCGGGCGTCGGGTTTGGATCCGTCCGCGTTGGGGCTGCCGGATTTGGACACGGAGGATGCGGATGGCCCCGGCTTTCTGCGGAACCGTGTGTTCACCAAATGCGTTCAGCAGTGCGTGGTGAGTCCCGTGGAGCTCATATTTGTGCTCATTTCTGCTCAAATTTATGAAAAATTTTTCTTTTTGTCCTTTTCGGTGTTGGTTTAGACTTCCTCCTTTTTTCCCGAAGCAATTGGAAGCGGGATGGGATCTCTCACCACTCCTTTGATGAATATGTGGTGTGTATATCAGTGGTGAGGGGAGTGCATTGAAGGGCCCGTCCCAGCGGAAGTATCTGATGTTTCTGTAGTTTATACGGAAGTAGCATACAAGAAAAGCAAGCAAATTTGCATGTGGTAATTGGGACTTCGGAACAACGTCTTATCATGTAACGTGATGGGTGGGTTGCATTGGAAGTATAGCTACTGGTATACCATTATGAACTATACGATATGTGAGTTCATTGCAATCTCGTGAAAACTGATGTGCTCTGTTGATTCTGGACATCGAGTGTGTAGTGAGGGAACATATAGGTGGTAGGTCAGTAGGTCTGTAAAAATGCCAGTGATAAATGTTGCTAAATATTCAACCATAAGTTTTAAGTTTACATTTCATTTTCTGTTGTTGTATCCCATCTGGGTTACCAGTCCTGATAATATGATTTTTCTTGCAATCGTTTATGATGATAGGATCTGCTTGAGCTTCTAGGGATGCCTATCATAAGAGCAAAGAGTGAGGCTGAAGCTCTATGTGCACAACTAAATATCGAAGGCCAAGTGGATGCTTGTATTACGGCTGATAGTGATGCATTTCTCTTTGGGGCCAAATGTGTAATAAAATGCCTGAATTCCAACTCTAAGGTAAGTAGTAATATGTGTAGTCCTTCATGACACCTGACCAGATTCCATTTTTGGATATTTAGTGCCTTCCTATGTGCCTTGGATAGTTCTCTTTGTCGTTGATCACATCTCTTCATACATATTGATTTGTACTTCAATATATGCAACTAAGGTTGGATGGCAAAGTCTGTTTATCCATTAGGCAACGAATGTACATTGTTGTTTTTTTTATTAAACAGGCTTCATTTTAGCTGGACTGGTAGGCTATGCAATTTAGGATAAAATTGTGCAAAAATTGCTTCTCATATTCTAATTTTAGTGCAAAATTATAGTGCTACAATTAATATTGTGATAATAGCCACAACAATGAGAATCAAATTTTGAAAGAGTATTAGTAGACCAACTGTTGAACCCTGAAATTTGCTTTAAAAAAAGAAGAAGAAGAAGGGGGGGTCAAGAAACCCCCTCCGCCCCTCTCTCTTCTCTCCCAGGCGCTGCGAAGACCGGAGGGGGGTCCCTCCGATGGTTCTGAACCGGAGGGGGACCCCCTCCGGTAGTGTTAAACCGGAGGGGGACCCCCTCCGGTCCCTGTTACACCAGAGGGGGACCCCCTCCGGTCCCTTGCAACCGGAGGGACCCCCCCTCCGGTTCTTTCCCGCACCCCGTGCACAAAAAAAAAAGAAGAGAAAAGAGGGGGAGCCCCCTCCGGTACATGCACCGGAGGGGGAACCCCTCCGGTCACTGTACCACCGGAGGGGGGTTCCCCCTCCATTTTCTGGAGGAAAAGAAAACAACAAAAAAAAGCTGAAGGGGGAGGGGAAAGGATTGTCCCTTGGACTTCCACCGGAGGGGGTGCTTCCACCTAGCCTCCGGCCCACTTCCACCTCCTATAAAAGGGAGCCTAGAGCTCCAAGGAGAGGGGGACAGCAGTCGAGGGCTTGGAGAGCTTCTGAAGAGGCCCAAGCAGTAGCAGCAGCTAGTAGTTCTGGCATGCAACAGAGGAAATGTCGGGAAGTTGCCATCTTAGCATGAGAAGGGGTATGGTCACCACAAAAAGCCCCCCCCCCCCCCGTTCCAGTCACCTCCTTTGGGAATGGTGATCTTAAGAAACATTTCACCCCCTGCAAATGATCATGGGCTTACAAAGCTTCAAAATGGGCTTGTGGGCTAGTCAAAATGGGCTTCTTCCATGCAAAAGTAGTCAAAATGGGCTTGTTTCATTCAAATTCAAATGGTCTTATAAATTGAAAAGAAATGATTGGGCTTATGCATTTGAAATCATCCAAAGGTCAAATGGAGATGGTGTTACAAATTGATTGCAAGTCTTACAAATGTTTAAGAGGGAAAAGTAAAGAATTGCATGAACACCCCCAAAGTGCCCCGATAGTGGGAAAATTGCATAAATACCCCCGAGGGTAGAAAATTTGCAGAAATACCCCACATGGGGAGGAAAATTTCTGAAATATCCCTGATAGTGGAAAAATTACAGAAATATCCTCGGTGGTAGGAAAATTGCAGAAATACCCCCAGTGTCAAAAAATTTCAGAAATACCCCCGATGGTGGGAAAATTTCAGAAATACCCCCAGTGGTCAGAAAATTGTAGAAATATCCCCGATGGCTGGAAAATTACAAAAATGCCCCAAATGGTGGGAAAATGCACAAAGACCCTGAAATATCAGAAAATTGCGGAAATACCACATTTGTGGGAAAGTTGCATGAAGGTCACTGTTCAGTCTAGAAATTGTACAAAGTTCTCTGTTTGTCTCAAAATCACCAAATAATGTTCTTGTTCCAGTTAGCGCTGTTTGCACGACTCGGTGGAGCGAGACCACGCCCCTTCCTTGAGGCGATGTGCGCTCTCCTGAGTTCGGCTTATGGCTAGCCATCCAAATCCATGTATCTTTTTCATGGCCGAGAGCTATCATGTCTGAAAACTTAAAAACGGTGAAATTACAAATGAACTCTGGAAAGTCAAGAAATCAGGACGAGGAATGCCCAAGAAGTCAAATGACGGGGTTATTTCCGATAAGTCATGAAATGAATACGAGAAATACCCAAGAAGTCAAATGACGGGGTTATTTCTGATAAATCATGAAATGAAGACGAGGAATGTCCAGGAAGTCGAATGACGGGGTTATTTCCGATAAGTCATGAAATGAAGACGAGAAATACCCAAGAAGTCAAATGACGGGGTTATTTCCAACAAGTCAAGAAATCAAGACGAGGTATGTCCAGGAAGTCGAATGACGGGGTTATTTTCGATAAGTCATGAAATGAAGACGAGAAATACCCAATAAGTCAAATGACGGGATTATTTCCGATAAGTCAAGAAATCAAGATTCAAGACGAGGAATGCCCAGGAGGTCGAATGACGGAGTTATTCCCGAGAAGTCAAGAAAGCAAGTCAGGATCGCCCAAGAAGTCAAACGACGGGGCGACCTCCGGAAAGTCAAGAAATGACAGATATATCCAGGAAGTCAAGAAGTGACAGAGCTATCTCTGACAAGTCAAGAAGTGACAGATATGCTCAAGAAGTCAAGACATGACGGGACTATCTCCGAGAAGTCAAGAAATATCAAATGTAATGACGAAAAGTCAGAATGACAAGAATGCTCAGGAAGTCGAGAAATGACAGATATGTCCAAAAAGGCAGAAATGTCCGGAGTTTTCCTGAAACTATAAATACATCCCAAAGTTTGGGAAAACTACAGAAATACCCTGATGGAGGGAAAATTACAAATATAACCCGCCTCAGGCGGGAATGTCCTTTATGGACACCAAGACAACTTAAGAGTCCAATTGCAATCAAAAGAGTTATTATGACCATGAAGCAACTCCGAGGGACCAACAATGATCGTCTTGGCGATCCAATGGTTCGATCGTGATGGAATTCAAATTCAACTATCCGATCAGGGGACAAAAGCAAATTCACTGACCCGATCGGGACAAGCAAATTCAAAGATCCAAATCAGACTGAAGCAAATTCAAAGGCTCTGGTTGTAACCAGATGTAATTCTGAAGACCCGATTACACAATTGGGACCATATGTAAAGGTCTTGAAAGACCGATTGTAATTCAAATCACATGTGTTCAAAGAAATAAACTCTTCAAATGTCTTTGCAAGAGTATGTACATGTTATGAGAGATCATTTATGTCACAACGAATAAAGGCAAAATGCATTTTTCGACAGTTAATCAAAGGTGTTCGGATTTGTACCGATGTAAATTAACACCGACTTCGGTCGGTGGGGAAAAGTCCAGTACACGAACCTTAAATCGTCTGATAAACCCAAAAGCGCGGAATTAACAAGTACGTCAAAATATCCACATATTCATCCAACAAAGTGGATATTCGAAAATTCCGCGTGTAAACACCAACCTAAATTGATACTTGCTCGTTGATCAGCTTATTGAACATTTTCAGGTTTAAAAACAAAGAAGTTAAAAGATGAATGAGAATTCAATTATTGGGGGGGTCCTATGGTATTAAGCTCTATTCCTCTGGGTGCATATTAGTGACTCTAAAATTTGATTTCTTGCTTAGTATGTGAAAGTAACGAGTAATAATCCTAATGGTTGTCGTATCCTTGAATCTATGAAACAAATACATATTTCAACCATCTTTGGTACAGTTTTAAGCATTACATTGGGGCTGACTGTTCCACGTATCCAAGTATTTCATCTGATAACTTTTTCCATACGGAAATGCATATGTTTATTTTTACAAAACTGATGTCATAGTCATACCATGCAGTGGTTATAACTTAACATAAATATTAAGAATGGCTTATGTGCTTTCCTTGGTAACCGGTTATTTGTAATTGAGGCTCCTCTGTCCACATGGTGAGTGTATGATGAGGCAGATGCATCAGCTTGGTGCATTGTTTGGTGTGGAATTATTTCTTGTGGACATCCATCAGCCATTTGACAATTTAACGAGGAAGAGGTTGGCTGAGATTTGGTCCATATGGTTGACCAGATATAATTTACTGCAATTAGTTTCACTCAGTTGTGCCGACTTATTGTTGAAGTCCCAAAGATGAAGCAAATGTTATCCTTGTTTGCCAGAAGGTTCTTGGAATGTTAAAGGATTTATTTGAGCATTGTGGTGGGAGATACATAGAAAAGGTATACATTGTTGCAATTCTTGACGTGTGTATGAGGTTTAGAATTCAAAAAATCTAAAAAAGAGGATTTAATGATTGATCTACATTCTACGTATGGACAATGAGTTTTGGCTAACGTAGCTATTAGTGAGGGCTTTCTGAACATCATCTTTTCTGTGGAACCCTTTGAAGATATGCCTGTAGGGCTGTGCATCATTTGGCTCAAACCAAAAAACGAAACTGAGCTGAATCAACAAATTCAGTGTGGTTTGGTTCGGTTCAAATCAGACTAAACCATACAAGTATATAGCCCATGTAAACCAAAATTTATTATATGTATAATCATATATGTATATTATTTTGAATTCATTTTTTAACTTTTTGCCTAGACCAGTCCTGCACACAAGGCACCAATGGTGCACCAGGACCATGCCCAGCCAGGTTTGCCGTTTGCCCAAGAAAGAGTTGAAGGGGGGGTGTGTGCTCCCTTTTAGGTGTTCCCCTCCTCCAGATCCTTCTGGTTCCCGACATGGGACTAATGCAAAGGGCAGGGTTCTCACGTGTGCCTTTATTATAGACTGAGCTGGCTGTGCTGTGAACATGGAGGCACTCCGTTCCTTTTGATTTGTCTCATATTGGGAATCAGAAAGAGCTGGAGGAGAGAAACACCATAAAGACACTCCCAGAACCCCTACCCCACTGCCTAGCATGCCCAGCTCTGGCCAATGGGATCAGATGCACCCTCAAGGGTACATAAATTTTAAAATAAAACAAATGTTTTCATTAATAATTTGTTTTAAGTTATTTTTAATTAATTTATTTGGTTTAAATTGGTCCAAACCAAACCAGGCACAGCCATGGCCATGTGTAACTATTATTGCCCATACGGCTGAAATTTAGGTAGAGCACTTTGTAGTTTTCTTGTGATTCTCCAATTGTTGTTCAAAATAGCATCTATCCGTCCTTTTCACACAGTGATTAGCACATAGAGAAAGTCTATTTAATATAATTGTGCCGATTATGGATATTTAGTTGCATTTTGGTGCACATATAGGAGCCTTTAAGGTGGAATTGCTAGCCATGACATTTACTTCATTATTAGTAGCATAGAAGTGTATGACATTTCAGTATGACTGTCTTTTTTTTACCTATAATGTCAAGTGCCATAAGAATGGGAAGCATGAGGTGCTGAAATACTTGTTCACTCATGTTAATTATATGCTTGGATGATTTTATGACAGCATGCCCTTGTTTTCACTCTAGGAAGCTAAGGTGATATCATGAGGACTGAGGAAACTGAAAATCTAGAATCACCTTTTTATATTTTTGGATGAGAGTAGTTAACTTTATATAAGGGAGAGCCTCGGTGTTGATGGTAAGGTTGTGCCATTGTGACATGGAGGTAGTAGGTTCAAAAATGGAAAGAGCCTCTCTGCGATAAAGAGGGGTAAAGCTTAGTACAAATTGTCCTTCAGACCCTGACAGTGGTACCCCATGGCATTGGCTGCCTTCAGTAGTTTAATGTCAACAGAGATAACTTTTCCATTGCTGTGCAAATTAAGAATGAGGTAATTAATCCCGAATTCTGATATGCAAAGAATTGTCATTTCTGTGACATCTTTGACGAAGAGACATTCTTGACTTATCTCTTTTTGTCTGTTTTTATAGAGCCTAGTTTTCTTGTATCTTATCAATACTGCTAAAAAGTATGTCCAAAAGCATATTCTAAAACGATTTCATTCCTTTGGATGGAAGGCATTTGTTACTAGTCTTTTTTTATGCTCATTTATAATTTATTTTACTTATGTTTTTTTCTTATCCCTCATCAATATTACTAAAAGTTTTTGTGTAAGAGCAGATTCTTAAATGACTTAATTTGTCAGTGAAGGATATAATAGGAAATGCTTCTCATTCCCCTCTTAGTTTTTTTCTCTTCCTTGTGCAACTCATCCATTCCCTATTGAGTCCCCTGTCCATGGGTCTCTCCATCTGTCCAGAGGTTCTGTCTATTTTTCTATTTGTGTCTGGGCGCTTGTGTTGTCCCCTGATGGCGTCTGCCTGTGATCTAGAATCTTTGAAATGCTTCCCTTCTTTTCATTAAAGTTAACGTGAATCCTGCTCTTCTAGTTTTGTTAGATTGTTGTGCTAAATTATTCTATTATTCAATTGCTTTTAATAACTGGAGCAAGCATGACCTTTCCATTTTACTACAGGAACCATTTGAATGCTACAATGTATCAGATATTGAAGCTGGTCTAGGCCTGAGGAGAAATCACCTCTTAGCTATTGCTCTTTTAGTTGGCAATGACTATGATTGGCAAGGGGTGCCAGGGATTGGAGTTGATACAGCTGTCCGTTTTGTCCAATTGTTTAAAGAGGATGAGGTTCTGGAGAGGTACCTTTTTCTTGGGACTGTAGGAGATGGAATATCATCTGTCATGTGAAAATGTTTCATCGTCTTTGTTGGCAGCAACTTTGAAAGAAACAAGCATATTTACAACTGTGTTGTCTGTGTTTTCTGCCCTTTCTTCAGGTTGGGTGAAATAGGCAAGGGTAGTTGTGCACCTCCAGGAAATATAAGTTCCCAGAGTCCATCAGATGAGAGCTCCTCAAAGGCAAGGTCTCCTCATTGTTCAAATTGTGGTCACCCAGGCAGTAAAAGAATACATCTCGCAAGTGCATGTGTGTTATGCAATGTTTCCGGTAATGAGAATTGTGCTTTGAAGCCACCAGGGTTCAAATGTGAGTGCTCAGCCTGTTCAAAGGTGCATATTTACTGTGTTTTTTATTATATAAATAATGACCATCTGTTTCTTGATGCAATTGCTATTTTAATGTTTAAGATGGAATCCCATGGTCTTTCTCATTTATAGTTCAGCATATCCTATTCCTATCTGGAACTCATGATCTTCTTTCTCTTTGTTCCAATCTTGCCCCTCCACAATGGCTACTGGTGACCTGGATGGCACTGGTGAAATTTAATGTTTGTTATCCTGTCAATGTTTGATATGACAGGTTTAACCTTCCTCTATACCTTTAGGGCTTATCTCCATTCAATCCAGTGCTTGACGAAGTCATCTTGTTTCCTCTGACAGGTTCGCCAAAGCAAGCAACAGAGGAAACATGAAAATTGGCGACTTAGAGTTTGCCAAAAAATTTCTGCTGAACAAAATTTTCCAAATGATAGGATCATTGAGATCTATCTAAATAACAATGGGAACTACAGTGGTAAGTCGTTATCAAGAGCCATCTAAATGACTTCATCCTTTCCTTGAAATATTTGTTGAATGTTCTTGGCATTTGTTTTATAAATTCTCTTTTCTGCAAAAATGTGCAATGACCTATCTACTTACTTTCTAGAGAGATTTTAACATCTAGCTATCCAATTATTTTGCAGATGCATTCTGAATATGGTTTTCGGATTAAGCTTATGTATAGTGTCATTGCTACTTGCCCCTCTGGAATGGTTTATTCAGATGCTCAAGTTCTGTCCAAAGTTTAACAAAGAAAGATAGATGAATGAACTAATGATGTTTTGATAATAAAGTGGCACTTGCATTTGCTGTTGATGTTTTAAAAGGTCTAGGGATGTTACTACTTTATATCTAGGAGTCTTTACTTATTCTTAATTTTTCTCACATTTTTAGTTTTTCTTGTTATTAAGACATCACTTGGACACTGCAGAAAATGAAGGTCACTCCCTTGTGTGGGAAAATCCCAGAATTGATGATTTGGTTGATTTCATGGCATACTACCAGAACTGGGAACCATCGTATACGCGCCAAAGGCTTCTTCCAATGTTAACCACTATTTTCCTGAGGGAAATGGCTTCAAACCCAAAGGAAGGGTTGCTACTTTGTGGACAATATGAGTTTCATTCAATACATCGGAAAAAGATAAGGTTTAACCATCCATTTTATGTGGTAAAGTGGAAGAGAATTTCTTCTGCTTCAAACAGCCTAATTGATGAACAGTCTAATTTTCAGCCAGGGGCCACTTCAGAAGTGAATGAGCCTGCTGACTTACTAGATGAGGCTGATGCCCCCTTGATTCTTATTGATGAGGGATCCTGGTTTATGGCTACTGATGAAAATATGGAGCTTGTGCAGGCTGCTTTTCCCAACGAAGTTGATAGATTTCTTAAAGAAAAGGTATGCATTATGTTAACATTTCATTTACTTTGGCTATAAACAGTTTATATATCTAATGCAGCCAGCAGATGCTTTTTAGACTCCTTGTTTGATGATCAAGTATGCCTGCAGTTTGTTACACTTATGAGGCATCATTTTTGAGCCAAAAGCTGCTTCCAGAGATTATCTAATACTTTCAACGTACATGTTTTGGTAGATACTGGACGATATAACATCAGCAATAGGATAAAAGACTTCAAGGGCATGGGGTTTTTTTTTTTTTGAAAGTGGTCGATTCCATGGATTGTATAAATAAGGAAAAGAGGGATATATTAGTATGAAAAGTGAAATCTCAAAAATCTCCAGCCTTCCTATACAAAAGGTCACATCAAGAAGATGTGTATCCCCCCCCCCCCCCGCAACAAAAGAAATGAGTTTCCTCTCTCAGCTTTACCAAGAAGTTTAGCCACTCTATTACCCTCTCCGTAGCAAAATCTCCAATTCTCTTTGGAATGTTGGCCCCCATTTTGAAGATTCTTCTATTTCTCTCTCCATAAGGCCCATAGGATGGCATGTAGGATGAGCCACCAAATCCGCCTATCTTCCTTGCAAGGCCAATGCCTATACCACTCCCTCCTAAGTTGTTGGGCATACTTCATGGGATGCCACTGGCAATGAGCTTTATTCAAAATATGCCACTAGACTTCTATTGAGAATGAGCATCCAGTGAACAGGTGGTCATTGTTCTCCTCCTCCCCATATAGGCAGCAGAGGGTTTCAATACCTTCCATAAAGGTGGCAAGCCTGTCACAAGTCGGGAGTCTTCCGTGGGAGATTCTCCAAATAAGCACCTTGACTTTGAGAGGACTCCTCGGTTCCCATACCTACCTCCATAATGTATGCCGAATACCACCATCAGCAATAACATGGTACGTTGATCTGACTGAGAAGTGCCCCTCTTTTTCCCATCTCCATCTTCATTCATCTGCTCTGGTTGTATCTGGTACAATCTGATGCAGCGTACCTAGCAGTTCCCGAAGTTGGATGATCTCATTCTCCCTTAAATTTCTCCTAGAAACGGGACTCCAGGTGGTTCCCGCCTGTTGCCCTTTGAACATGTGGCCGACCACTGCCATCGGCTTCACTGCAATAGCAAAAAGCTATGGATACAAATCACTCAAAAGGTAGTCTGTACACCATCTGTCAATCCAAAACTGGCACCTGTGTACATCTCTCAAGCTCACTCTAACTCTTGTCCTATATCAATGCTCCTCAAGATGCCCTTTCAGAGATGCAATAAGTGGTGCTGTGGTGGGCTGGACATGTCCAAAACTCTAGATCCTTTGTACTACTTGATAATTGTGCCCCCACAATTCCTCTCCCCCTGTCCCAAGTCTCCACACCCATTTGCTCAAAAGAATTAGATTGAAGTCCCTAATATATCTGATTTCCAGTTCTCCCTCTTCTTTACTTTTGCAGATCCTTCCCCAATTAACGCCATGCCACCTTGTACTCTTCTCACTCCTGCCATGCCAGAAGAAAGTTGCTTCTGAAAGTGGAATAAAAAACGTAGATTTGGAGGCTATCAAGCATAGATTTGCAAAGTACCAGCCGACCCCATATGAGAGTAATTTCTTTTCCAACCTGCCAATCTGGAATCAAATATCTGCATAACAGCTTGCCACTCTTTACACTACAGAGTGTTGGGAGTCAAGGGGAGACCTAGATATGTGATTGGAACTAGCCAGTATGGCAACCTATGATGGCAGCTACTCTCCTATGTAGTTAGAGGCGTGAGGTGACCGAGGCGACTAGGGGGTCGCCTCATGCCTCAAACACCTAGGCGATGGCCTAGGTGCTTGAGGCGAGATTTTATTAAATAAATAAATATAATTCAGAAATTAAACTATATATCTAAATATCACAAAAATGCATACATAAAATCAATAAACATCGTAAATTTATTCATTCTTAAATCTAAACAGATCTAAACAATTTAAACAAATTTAAACAAATTTTTTAATTTACTATTGCCGACACCAATTGCCCTACACGATTGATCCTCAACTGTGACACACACACACACAGAGAGAGAGAGAGAGAGAGAGGGGGGGGGGGGCTTGGCCCCTCCTTTTGACTTTATGTGTGTGTGTTTGTCTATGAGAGAGACAGAGAGATAGGGAGAGGGAGACAGAGAGTGAGAATGAGAGAATGAGAGAGGCGGTGGGGATTTGTGTGCGTGTTTGTGCATGAGAGAGAGTCAAAGACAGAGGGAGAGGGAGACAGAGAGAAATTGTCGGGGAAAGAGAAGAAAGGGGAGAATGAGGGGTTTTATCTCCTGGATCCCCTAATTGGGCGATCGCGGGTCACGGGTGGGTGAGTAGGTTCGACGGGTCATGGGTGGGCCGATGCGGTGGAGGCCAAGGTGAGGCAAGCATTCGCCACCTCACCTCACCTCACCTCAGCGCCTAGGCGCTCGCCTCCGTCGCTTTCAATAACCTAGTTGCTCTCCTGACTGGTTGACACCAATAACTTGGCTCATGTCAAAATTCACCTTAAGGCCATTGGCTTCTTGGAGAAGCTTCAATATCGTCCTGATGGTGTACAACTGTTCCTCACCGTTGGACACGAAAAGGATATTGTGATCTGCATACTGTAGAGGGGTAATGGATTGTCCCTATGGTGCAACCTAGAAGCCCCTGATCAAACCATGATTCTCAGCTCTCATCCACATCCTGCTCAAGATATGTGATACCGGAAGAAAGAGGAGTGGCGACATCGGGTCACCTTGTCTTAGACCTCTGCCACTATGGAAATACGGGGGAGGGTTCCCCGTTAATGAGAATGGCGAATTTGGCTGAATAGATACAATCACAAATCCAGCCCACCCATCTATCATCAAACTCCATCTTGCTAAGGACATCAAGCAAGCACTATCAATTGACCTTGTCATAGGCCTTCTCAAAGTCAAGCTTGAGAACTGATCTTTTCTTTCTTTATGTTTTCATGGCATGGATGCACTCATGAGTCACTAGAAAGTTATCATGGATACAACACCCTTGAATAAAGGCCCCCTAGTAGGAGATGACAACTTTATGCATGACACTCTTTTGCCTCATATCCAGTAATTTGGTGATTATCTTATAGGTCCCATTAAGAAGACTAATGGGCCTATAATCTCTCAGGCTTTCAGCACCCCACTGCATGGGGATTACGACTGGCAAAGTCTTGTTGATGCCTCTTAGGTGAGCTCTTCCTTCTTGGAACACTCCAATAGCTTGAAGCAAGTCTCCCTTGATGATGTCCTAACAATGGTGAAAGAAAAATGTAGGGAAATCATCCGGCCCTGGGGCTTTGTGATGCAAAGCGATTTTGATGGATGGTCCGCATGGTTTGCCGTATCGGATCTCGGCTTCGTCTCGGGGGGGTCGGAGAGAAGAGATTTCAGAGAGATCTCGAAAAAATCTCGGGAGATCGGGTTCGGTGATTTCAGATAATTTTTCATATGTATAACCTATTTCTAAAATAATCTTAATTCTTTTATACTAACCACTCAATTTCACAAATATGTTTTTACAATTGACAACTCAATCTTATCAAGTAAAGAGTAATGATAACAATAACAAATCAATTCACGTGCACTAATGTCAATATACATCAAAAGTTATACAAAAAAGAGATACATAAAATAGTACATGAATCACAAACTGAAGAATACATAAAAAATTATCAATAATAAGAAGGGCAGTGTGCCTCAATCTCTCCATTCGCATATTGTCTAAAGTAATAAGAAGGGCGCTGTCACTTTTATCAACAATTTCGATGAAATAAACTAAGACAGTTAAAAAAAATTAACATTAAATTATAAACTATAAAAAAATTCAAATCTCTCTCTCTCTGTCTCCTCCCTCTCCGTCTGTCTCTCTCTCTCTCTCGCCCTTTCTACAGACACGCACACACAAACACAGAGAGACTGAGAGAGAGAGCGAGTGAGAGACGGAGGGTGGGGGACAGAGATCGGCGGCGGGGGGAGAGACAGACAGAGGGACAGAGAGAGAGAGAGAGAGAGAGAGAGCAAGAGTGTAGGAGGCAGGGAGGGAGAGAGTGGGAGGCGGGGAGAGTGTCGGGGAGACAGAGGAGAGATTGGGGGCCGGGGGGAGAGAGACAGAGTGACAGAGAGATGGAGAGAGAGTGAGGGTGTTTGTAACCCACCCTCCCTCTCCCTGTCGGGGGGGAGATCTCGGGGGTCGGGGAGGAGAGAGAGAGGGACAGAGAGAGGGAGAGAGAGATCGGGGGCTGGGGAGGAGAGACAGAGGGACAAAGAGAGGGAGAGAGAGATCGGGGGCCGGGGAGGAGAGAGACAGAGGGACAGAGAGAGAGGGACAGAGAGATCGGGGGACGATTGGAGATGGGGGAGGAGGAAGACGGGGGCGGGGGGAAAGGAAGAAGGTGGCATATCGGACACGATCGGCAGGCGGGGAGGGCAGCTCCGGCAGAGATCCGCCAGCCTGCGCAGAGCAACCGCGTCCACCAGTGGGGCGATGTTAGAGCCCTCCCGCGGCCGCCTGGACAGGAACACGGGCTGCTGCTCGCGGCGGCGGTTGCTGCGGTGGTGGTGGAGGTGGACGTGGTGGCGCCGTGGCGGTGCTCCTGGAGCGAGGTGGTGGCGCCGTTGGCGGAGATCCTTCGGCGCCGGCGAGGTGCGACTGTGGAGGCGAGAGCACGAAGGGGGGTGGGGCGTGAGGGCTGCTCGACAGGTCACGGGGCCGGGGGGGGGTGAGGGTTTAAGCCTTTAAGGCGGACCCGGCCGGACCGGCTGGTTCCTGTGCGCCCGAACCCGAATGAAGCCCGCCTCCCGCCCGCGATTCTCTTCTCGTCGAAGCACGCGACCTCGGCATAGCCTCGCGCCTCGTGGACGCGGCGAGACCGAGATCTCGGCGAGATCTCGCGAGACGGCGAACCATGATGGTCCGTACCGACGGGCTTTGGGATGATGACGCAGATGAGTACCACAAGTGATCTAATAGTCTTTTTATTTTATTGTGTATTTTTAATTTATTTGAGTCTAGTTTAAAAGCCAAAAAATATGTTATTTTTATTTTGAGTTATGTTATGTTTATTGGGCCTCATGAGTGGGCCTAAGTAGTAGTCTCTTTTGTAAGGGCAAAATAGTCTAAGTCGTATGTAAGTTTCCTATAAAAGGGAGCCCCTTTCTCTTGTAAAAAGCAGGATGAAAATTTGAATGAAGAGATTGGAATTTTTCCCCGTTGTGAAGCTTTAGTCATCTCGTGAGGAGAGCCCGTGAGGGGAGGAGGGGTAAGAGGTCCCAGCCATACCACCACCTTCTTTCCCAATCTTTCTCGTCTTCCCCCCCTCCACTGTTCCTGTGTGCAGCCACCCACAAACTCCCTCCCTCGTCTTCTTCCTCCTCTTCCCCTCTCAGCCCACACCCCCTGCCGCTCCCCCTCCTCCGTCTCCAGCTTTTCAACTCCTTCCCTGTCCCTTGCCTCTCCTGTCGCAACCCCCCACACGGCAGCAGCAGCTCATGAAGCCCCTTTCCCCCTGCGCCCTCCTTCACGGCATCGTATGACCCGCTGGCGCCACCAGTCTGCCAGCGGCGTGGTCCCCTCCGTTGCCTCTGGTCACGCACTGCACCGGCCATCACCTAGCTGCCTAACCACCACAACCATCTCCTCTGGCACTTGTAGCCGCCGCCGAACCCTGCTGCCACCTCCACCACCCTGCTTCGCGGCCGCCCCACCGCCGGCACCCTCCGTCCGTACGTAACGCCGCCCACCTTTCTTCCCTGTTCACCTCCCCCCTGCATCCGCCATCCCTCCCTCACCTTTCCCACACGGTGTGCCCCTCCGCCGTGCAGCCGCAGCCAAAGCCCCATGTGACAGACACCCCTCACCCCCGTGTGACACATGCCTCCGTGCTTCCGTTTTCCCGCTGACCCCATCTCTCTCCCGTGTTTCCCACTGAGGACAGCAGCAGCCAACACACTGAGAGTATTTAATGCTCCCTTTTTTTATTTTATTGGCACCCTAAAATACTGGCTCTCCCTCCCGAGAACACCCCACGCACCACTCCCCCGTAACCCTTCCACCTATACTCCTATCCCTTGTCCTTATTTTATTCACCACATGGAGAAACATTAAATTCCCCGGGCACACCCCTCGTTCTCCCCCCTCACCCCCTCTAAGCAGCCAGAACGTAACCCCATCTCTTCATCTCTCCCTCATTAGTTTATACACTCTACATTTGATGCTCTCACACCTTCTCTCTTTCTCTTTATTCACCCTTGAGGTCCACTCACCTCCCATCTTACCCACAGACCCCACGATAGCAGCGGTCCCTTGAGTCCTCTCTTGTGGACTACGGCCTCAGCTTGGCCTAACAACAGGCCCAACAACCCCCTCCCATTGCAATCGGCTCATTTTGAGTTTTCATCCTGCATCTCTTGTCAACATTGGCAAAAGATGACACCATGAGCCGACAAGAGCTGACACCATTAGCTCTGTAAGAAGATAAGGCCAACCATTTGCAATTTGAGAGCTTTAAACCAAGACTACATATTCATCTTTTTCCTTTCTGTCTTTTCCTGTCATCATCAGAATTTCCATCCTTTGGATTAAGCGTGGCTTTGGATCTTTACACACAAATTTTCAAAATCTTCAACTCTTCCCATCCTTGGCTTGGTAGGATATTGGTGTCATTATGAATTCAAACATCCTGATAATGCTCCCTTGAATAATCTTTGAAATTTCATCTGTAGATATTTTTTATAATCCTAGATTGTTTGGTTGCTTCGAGTGGAGAAAGGCATTCCCTTGCTATTTTAGACATTGCACATTTTCTTCCTGCAGAAGTGCTGGTTCCAGAAAAAAAAACAATGTGCTCACGTCTGTTTTGTCTGTGCAAATGCAATCAACTACCTTGCTGCCATGAACATACAAAGTGCATGATCAGCCGGTCACTTTCCCATTTGAAGAAACTAAGTTCTACATCGCACAATTGTATGGAGAAGTGAAGATCATTAGTTATCTTAGCCCTTGATTGTTAACAGTTGGTATTGCTTTTACATTGTCATAGGAGCTAAAGGAATCAAAATCAAGGAAGAAGAAGGGCACGACATCTGACAACTTGGATTCTCCAAATTCGACAAGCATCCAGCTCAGCATTACTGAGTTCTACCGCTCCACGAAAGTCACATCTCAGTCAAAGCCAGGTAAAGATCCGGCAGAGAAATCACCCAAAAAGCTTTCAAGTAAGAAGCAAAAAATGTCAACAGGTTCAGATCGGAGTCTCTCTAAGTCAGTTAGAAGACGACTTCTCTTTGGTTAGCCTATGTATGTCCAATCAGATCATCTCTTCACTTCTGCCTCTCTGAAAATTGTGAAAATGAAAAGAAAAGCGATATGGCACTGTAGATATGACAGATGCCATTAGTACTGCTTGGTAAGTTTTTCTGTCTTCCCTTTTGGAAAGCTTACCATTTTGGTGCAATTGCACAAGGTTGTGAATATTCCTCCGTTTGCTTGTACAGCTGCCTTGAGCCCTAAAAGGATTGCTGTATAGCTCAGTTTCTTTTCCTTTTACTCAAGGCACAACTTTCTGGATAGAGGTTTTCTAAATCTTGTGACCCGATTCCTAAAGTTGGATGGTGGACATGCTTTACAAGTGAAGACCTGATAAACCCATGACTTTCTTCATGTTGTAGGTTCTGTGTTTAACGCACTGAGATGTTGTCCCCCAACCAAACATACATAAGTTAATGTAAATATCTTCTGCATATCTTATTATTATGAAGAGTAAATTATTCACGTATGGTTGTAAGCAATGAGAGTGGATTCTCTCGTATAGAATTTCTTTTGTCTTGCATTGTGGGCCTAATTCCAACATATCACAGGGCAAAGTTGTTAATAGCGTTATCTGCTGTCCTTGCAATGGAAGTTTGTGGTGACTTGACAGTCTTGAGCATGTCCTTTGTTCTTACCATCTCATGTATGAATATTATTTGCGGCAACCTATATATTAGTGTTATATCTAGTTATCTTACAAATTTATTTGTGATTGGTTTATGTATGGGCAATTAAATGGCTAGATATACCGATGTGATTGCTGTGTAGACTCGTGCATATCTGACATGCATTATTATTTGTTTTTAATAAGGGTTTTAGGAAAACAAGGCTGGAGAGAGTTAGACAACTGGCTTTTGGGATATATGTTTTTTACATATGTACCCCTATAATCTTCTGTGTTTGCATGTGCTCCTAATTTTCATGAATTGTTAAAAATATTTCTAAATAATTCAAATGGTTACAGCTATATCTCGTTATAAATTGAGTGCAATTTAAATATTGAAATGATGAATCTATCCTTAAATTTGATAGGGATTTGATGAGATCATGGGGTCCTAATGATATTTTTGGGTTTTGCATGTATGAACAATTTTTATAATATTTATGTAGGAATATTCTTTCAAAGTTAACATTATAATGACTGAAAATAAGGAATATGTATGTAAAAAAATGAAGATTGTATCTCACAGGTTGGCAACTAAAAATTGCCATCGGCGTTGTCCTAAATGTCTGAACCTCCACTTAAAAGAAAAGAATGGGTGAGTCTCATCTTATTAGCTCAGTAAGGTTATGTCGATTCTCATTTTACAAAGGCACAACATTAATTGTGTAAATCACAACATTAATTAGTAATAAGTAGGTAGTCTCTCGTAAGCCACTCGAAAAATCTCGATCATAACGGTCGGAAGAAGCATGGTTACGATCACACTGTCAAGAAAATCTCGACCTCACTATCGAGAAAGTTTTGACTACAAGTGATGGGAGAAGTATCTATTAATAGTAAAATCGGATGTATCCACTGATATCTTGTACCGCGTCTCTTGTCTCATGCTTGGATCAAGTGCATCAGTTGAGACATACACTCATACACACCCCTCCCATTAGGATTAGTTAGGGTCTATATCTCTACAACCAACAACATAGTGTCCATGCACCCAACCATGTGCGCACACATTAAACAGATGTAACCTTGCCTAGGCCCTTGATCGATTTTCCCCTAGTTTGGACTCAGACTGTAAAGAACTCAAGGGACCATGGTAAGTGACTCCAAAACTGTCTAAGGGGAATGCCCTCGACCTCTCCCAGGCTAAACAGTGTCAAAGAGCACCTCAATTGGCTACAACTAGAGGGGTGTCAGTCATAGCATGGGCACACAGTCGTAATGGAAATCACCGGAGTACCATGAAGCGGCCTGATGTTGCCAACCACAAGGACATAAGGATGGACAACGAAACCAACAATCGTCGGCCCACATGGATCACGCACGAACAACCTTCCGCAGAAAACAAGGGTAACAAGGACACTCAGCAACACAAAACCAAGGCGGTTAGTTGTCTAGCCGTCCTCCTGCATGAACACCCAGGGTGGCCAACTGTCTGGCTGCCCACCAGAGCAGGATGGCCACCCCTCTGGCAGCCCACCTGGGAACACTCGCTGGGCGGTCAAAGGTGTAGCTACCCTCTTATGCAAGGCAGCCAAAGACCTGACCACTCACCAATAGGGCTGTCAATAGGCCGGGCCCGGGTCGGGCTTAGGTCGGCCCAGCCCGGGCCCGACTTATCAAGATTAAGGCCCGAGCCCGGCTCAGGCCCGACCTATGTCGAGCCGGGCCCGATATTATTTAAAAAATATAAAGCCCGATTAAGGCCTGAGCCGGCCCGATAATTTAAATAAAATAATAAAAATAAAAATAATTAATATGTTTAATAATATAAAATTTATAATCTCACTGAATTAATTAAAATTTTGATATTAATTACATAATTTATGTGAAAAGAGAGTTTTAAAATTTTTAATTAAGTAAAATAACATAATTTTAACTAAATAATTTTTAAAATTTAAAGTTAGAATAATAAAAAAAGAGCGGGCTGGGTTGGCCCGCGGGGCGAACTCAAAGCCCGATCCCGGCCCGCGGGTCTAGTCGGGCCGGACTTTTAGACCCGACTAAAAGCCCGCGAGCCGAAAAAGATCTTACGGCCCAGCCCGAAATCGGGCTAGGCTCGTGGGCCTGTCAGGCCGGCCCGGCCCATTGATAGTCCTACCCACCAGACAACCTCCCATGGGCGGCCACCTGTCTAGCCGCCCACCTAGGCAAGGCGGCCAGACACCTGGCCACCAACAACTGGCGGCCATCGACCTTTTGTGTGCTAAATCTAGATAGAACCTCATCCGAGGGGTTTCAAACCACGTCCCGATCACCTCACACGATAGGAAAACACCGAGGAATCTCTCCTCGCCATTCCTACCATTGGTAGCAAACATTTATACTACGAATCATCACGCAGATTGGTTGGAAATCGTCACACAATCCCAAGTATGTTATTTTCCCCAACATGAAATAAACCCTCTCTCGACCATGAATCGGTGCAAATCTATAGGGAAACATACAAGGAAGGCCTGGAATCCATCCCCTTCCTCTTAAGACAATCTTACACTTTGGAAAATGTTGGATCTTGTCAAAACGCACAATCCCCCGCAGCTGGTCCATCACCCCCGTGAATGAACCGCGTTTGCACCATCGCACGACCTCGCCCCAGACCTTGTCGTCTGTCGCCGCCATTGCCTGGCCATCTCATCCCTCCACGTCCATTATCAGTCGTCAGAGGAGGGAAGGAGAGGAGGAAGGAGAACTGTGGCACACCCTTCTTGAGTCTCTCGGTGCTCGATCAGGGAGGCGTTGCCTCATACGACTATACATTGTGAGCTCGGTTGTCTTGTAAGGCGCTTACGACCATACCATTGTTAATTCTAATGGCATAACCATACTAATTCCATTTGAAATACTAACACGTGTAGAAGATGCCACAAAATTGCTATAGAAATTCTGAACATTAAAATTCATTTACATCATGCACCGAAACACACAGTCCATATACAACCCACTCATAAGACACACTTTCCCAAGATCACCCTTAGCCTAAAACTGATCTACATTATGTAATCCCTGCTACAAAAGGACCCTCATACATATAATGAACACTCAGACCAGCACTTAGACCTTGAAATCTTCTAGGCGGCGTAGATAGCAACTTTCCAAGCTATTTCGTAGGCCTTCTACTTGGCAGGTCTACTATGACACCTCTTTAATTTTTTGAAAATTGTTAAACCACATGTGTGAGCCCTACGACTCAGTAGGCAATATTAGAAGAAAATCAGTTATATACATATCATATAATAAATTTGTTACAAAGAGCTGAAAGACTTTAATGCATACTGTATATATTTACACACCTATTTTTCTACCGTAGGTTCTAACATAGTAAATAATGAAGTAATTTCACTGTCTGGGGTTCAGGTTTACAAGAGGCATGTAGGTCAATTTCCTTAGAATCACATGGCTACAGGTAGCCATTCATTACACCGGCATCACACAATCAATTTATTTCCTGTTATACAGATTAATCCTGTGTACATGAAATATCTAAATCATTTTTACTTGCACATTCTTGAACATGCATCTAATCCACAACACAAGGAGAAACCTACTGTGACCCAGAGGTGCAAGTGTTATCACAGATGGCCCAACGCATGTACCAACCAATTTTGATCAACTGTACAGGATTAGGGGCCCTACCCCACTATCCACCAGATCATCATCCAGTCTGGCTTCTGGATTTAACAGTCTATCCATCCGTCTGTCCTTGGACGAGGGTCACGAGGTAGATGCTCACTTGATTCCCTTCCCCCTCCTTACGGTGGCATTGTCCATGTGCTCAATTTCATATTAACATCTTCATTTTCTCACATTTGAATAGCTTTAATTGCTTAATACACAGGGATTATCACAGCTGATGGTTCACAATAAATCATAAAAATAATTATACTTATACATGTCATGACATACTGCTAAATGCAGATTTCGGCATGATCATTATCCCTTTGCATGCACATTTAATTTCTGAATATCAAAATAGATTCAAAGTAAGAAAGACTAACAAATGACATATGTTTAAGAAAACTAACAAATGGCATATGTCTAGTATGACTAGATGCCTACCTGCGTAAAGAGGGATCTTAACCACTATAGGTTCCTGAACTCTCACCCTTGTTGCCTCCCAGAACCGTTTCTAAGGCCTCCCTTTCACATTATAGATGGCCGTCTGCCCCAGCTAGACCTTCTTCCTCCGCCTGCTCTCACATCTCTTTCTCCTTTGCTCCTACAGTTCCTCCTCCCCTGCTCTTGCTTGGGACGGAAAGGGGTAACCAAAGGGGCGACCAGGGCTTAAATAGACAGCCCTCAAAACTTATTTAGGGGAGAATTATTCAATTTATTTTATCTATCCAAGATATCTGCTATCTACCCCAACTACCAGTACTATGATAGACACCCCTGCCCTTACCTTGTTGACCTCTAGCAGACACATTGTCCTTAATTTATTGTCTTCTGTCTTACCTTATTGACTTCTGATAGATAACACTTGAGTAGCCTGAGAAAAATGTCTAAGTGTAACATAGGTGCTAAAATCCTAAGCTAACTGACTTAGTCACTTGATGACTCACTTATACATAGTTAAATGAGGTAAAACCCACGTCGGCGCAGTTACACAGAGGGTTAAATTCATATAATCACTGAACTTCTAAACCTACGGTCACTTAGTCACTAAAATAAAAATAAACTAAATTAATACACTAAATCAATATAGTCGCTATAATCCATTCACATAGGTACAACATATGTGCAGTCTATCGCCTATTTCAACTTCAAGAGTGCCTATCTTAAAAAATTCATCGACTATCTTATTTCAAGAGCACCTATCTCAATCAAGTATCTCAACTTAGGAGCGCCTATCTCATCGCCTATCTTATTTTAAGAGCACCTATCTCATTTAAACTTCGCTTATCCTATTAAGTCTATTTCGACTATCTTATAAGTGTCTATCTTCAAACTTCAGCGCCTATCTCATTATTCAATGTCTATCTCAACTTCAAGGCAGTGCCTATCTCAACTAAATGACTATCTTAACTTAGACGCTTAACTTCGTCTATCTCACTATCTTCTTCTTCTTCATTTTTCTTCTTCTTCTTTCATCTCTCTCCTCCACCTATCTCAGTGGCTATCTCATTTCTAACTCAATTCCAGTGACTTTTTCTTTCTCTTTACGTCGCCTATCTCATCGTCTCTCTCTCAAGCGCCTATCTCATTTTCTTTATTTTTCTCCGTCTATCTCATCTCCCATGTTTCATCTCGTTATTTAATACTTTTGACTTCTACATAGCATAATATCAAAAAGTTCTTAACACAAAATTATAGATGAT
This sequence comes from Amorphophallus konjac, assembly GCA_022559845.1. NCBI lineage: Eukaryota > Viridiplantae > Streptophyta > Magnoliopsida > Alismatales > Araceae > Amorphophallus > Amorphophallus konjac. The sequence goes on from CM040127.1 coordinate 3,343,034, forward strand.
CGAGTTATCTTTTCAATGAGTTCAATTTCATTATTTTTTGAACATTCATACACAGAGTTATACTATAAATAGCAGACTACCCTCCTAAAACTATGAGCTTCCCCTAATAGGTTCAGATTCACTAATAGTGAACTCACCCCAATACACTCTAAACATGATTAACCAATACACTAATAAGTTTCTTGAAGTATGGGTGTTACAATAGCAGAGGAGGAGGAGAGAGAGGGGGTGGGGGTGATTTATAGCTTTTGATTTGGGGGGGGATTTCAAAAATAAAAAACAAATAATTAACTTATTTGGTCCAAATGATCTCGAAAAATATGTAACTAGCATGTTACGTCACGACGACCCCAAAATAAATTAATATTTGACGTTTAGGGATCCAAATATCTATTATCCAAAAATCTAAATATTTGAGAAAACACAATTCGAAACCTGAGGATACGCGATCCAAGATCCACGAATATTACACCTCTCCTCCTTTTAATGCTGACGTGCACTTGGTTTGGATTTAACTTCCTCAAAATGGTGGCCAGTCGACTGCCACCACACTTACTATAGATTAACAAACACACATAACGGTGTTGCCAGGCTGCTTCATACCCAAAGGGTCACCAGGGAAGGAATCTTTTAAGGTAAAATTTTTATCCAGATAAATTTTGAGGAAATAAGTGTGATTTATTCTTAGTTAATTTATCCCTATGTTTATTCTCGTATACGTTTGGCATACGAGGGGATAAGAATAGTGCTATTTTCATTTCTTATTTGGTAAAAAATATGGATACACGTGAGAATGAGTGATACAAAATTATTTTTTTCTTTTTAATTTAGCTAATATTAACTATTTTATTTATAATGATGATTAGTACTAATGAGAATAGTATTTAATATTTTATCTTATTAATAATATTTAACACTATTGAGATTATTGTGTAATTTTTTTATTCGTAATGACTATTAGCACTAATGAGGCTATCATTTAATATTTTTCCTTTTAATAATTTTTAGCACTAATCATTTATCATTTGTTTAATAATTTGTCTTCATAATCATGATCGGTACTAGTGAAGTTAATGTTTAACATATTTTATTCATATTGATGATTAGTATTAACGAGGTTGTTGTTGAATAATTTTTTATTAATCATATTTATCACTAATGATACTATTATTTAATATATTTTCATCTTAATCATAATTAGCACTAATAAAGTTAATATTTAATATTTGTATTCATAACGGTGATTACCACTATTGAGAGTATTGTTTCATAATTTTTATTGTTAATAATGTTTAGCACTAATGTAATTATTATGTGATATTTTTATTGATAATGATGATCAACACTTATGAAAATATTATTTAATTGACATCTCATGTATGGGTATTATTTGCGACAACTTATATATTATTGTTATATCCAGTTATCTTACAAATTTATTTGTGATTGGTTTATGTATGGGCAATAAATGGCTAGATATGCCGATGTGATTGCTTTGTAGACTCGTGCATGCGTGACATATGCAATATTATTCATTTTTTAATAAGGGTTTTAGGAAAATAAGGTTGGAGAGGGTTAGACAAAAGGCTTTTGGGAATTGGGATATATGTTTTTAGGGATTTTTACATATTAGTCCCTACAAACATGATGAATTATATTTTAGTCCCTCAAATCTTACTATTGTTTAAAAAACCCTTGAAATCATATAACTCTAGCAGAAAGGTCCATCTAGTTCATCGACGTTAAAAAGGAAGGATATTCGATGGAATATTCCATCCTCACATTTAAAAAAATGTGAAATTCCTAAACTACCCTTGTATTCACCCTCTCCCTGTGAAACCTTTCACCCCACCTCCCCCACCCACAGTCGCAGACGCCCCACCGTACACCCCACCGCCCCCATCCGCAGCCGCAGACGCCCCAACGCCACGATCCCGACGCACTGCCCTCACCCGCAGACGCCCCACCGCACACCCCACCGCCCACATCCGTCCGTCATCCCATCCGTTGCGCGACTCCTCTCGGGCTACAATCGCGACACACTGCCCCCACTTACAGACGCCCCACCACCGGCCCTCTGTCGGTCGCCTTCTCACATAGCTGCGCGCGGCTTCCCTCGTCCCTCTTCCCGGCCGCACCAAAGTTAGCCATCTCCCTTGCCATCACGCCCAAGACGACATCATCGGCCCCTGTTATTCTCCCCATGTCTGAAATGGTATGCTATTTCGATGGCTAGATTATTCAAGCACGACATGTGAATGATAATTTGTTCATGTCATATACAGTCATCAAATGCTAATGGAATGCAGTTGTCTCGAGGAGCTGTCGTCTCATCTCGTGTGTCGCCGATGGAATGTAATTGTAGAAGGGGTAATTGTCGGGTTTACGTCTCAAATCGTGAGAGGTCGAAAGGCAAGTGCTTCTATTGTTGTCCGTATGCAAATATTGACAGGGATTGCGGTTTCTTTGAGTGGGTTGATGATACTACCTACAATGTTGTGGATGCCAAATATCAACTGAAGGCAATGAAAGAATGCATGACAAAGAAATTAGAGAGGATGGAGTTGCAATTGAAACTTAAAATTACTGATGTATTTTGTCATATTTGTACTCTTTTTCATTTGCCTATTCAAGTGAATATGGTTTAAGAGAGATGTATGTAATGTGAGTCCTATATTGGACATGTAATCGTCATTACTGGAATGTAATGTCACTTATTATCGTTAGTCTTATATGCCCCAAGTGTTCATTAGTGAAATGTAATCGTCATTAGTGGCATGTAATGTGAGTCCTATATTGGAGTGTATTCTACCATGGTAAATGGTTCGTGAGTGTATTCTACCAGGGGGGGTGAATGGATCCCAGTGACAATATTTGTGGAATATAAGACATATTGTCAAACACTTTGTCAACATTAATATGCATCGACCTATGACAGAAAGAGTCACAATATGATAGCATAGAGCTTATGTATAAACCATATATGCTCAGACACCTTGTATGTTAGCATAGAGTCCAAAATGAGGCCACAAGATAATCCCACATTGGTTGTTGAGACATCTCTCCCTTTGAAAGTTGGCCTCATGTGTGTTTGTGGCCATCTGCAATTTGTTATTTAGGAGACACCTTGTATTTTAATTTCTAGAAAGTGTATATCAGACGGCCAATAGCAAGAATCCTATTCTTGAAGGCACTATTTAGGTTGGTCCAAACTTCTTTCTGAAATTAGAGATTGATAATATAGAAACATGAGCATTTCTCATAGGACAACTCCTCTGGTTTCACTTCCTGAAGATCCTGCCCCATATATCAGTCATTTTATATCACAATGAGTACTATTGGCGTCTGTGAGAAAAGGGTTTTGCATGAAAGAAGAAAGCAAGATCTTGAAAATGGCCTAAAAGGAATAATCAAATCTGAATACTACTGCTAAAATGAAAGAGGACTTGAAAATTAAGTTATTGACATCATTATACACATAACACAATCCAGGAAACCATAAATCAACTTAAGATCATGCTTATGAAGATGTTGCCGATAAGAAGCAGCAGCATAAGAGAGGAACTGAAAAATCAAGGGGAGTGTGAGCCTGAAAGTCTGCAACTGGTCAGCATATCTAGCTGGAACAAGGCACTATTTTAGAGGCCAAAATGAGGCCACAAAATAATCTCACATTGGTTGTTGAGGCATCTCTCCCTTTGAATGCTGAACTGCAGGTACTAATTTCATATCTGCTGACAAGGTGGAATAGTTTAGCTACCTCCTGCTCTGACTATTGTAACTGAACAGGTTTCTGTCAGTGTCTCAACTCCAGTCTCTATTTTGTAAGTTCATATTCAAGTTATAAATACCAGTGCTTCTCCAATTCTTCACTATTGTAACTGAACAGGCTTGTAGTGAGATTTAATACGAAAAGCTATGAATTAAAATGGAGTGTAAACGAACTCAACCACATATGTTGGATTATAGTAGAACGGTCGGTCTTATAGCATACATCTATCGAAGAGCAATCACACTGGACGAGATTTTTAGGTGTCGACGCTTGATGATTGAGGTGTCGACACTTCAGTGCTTCCAGAACCATTCTCATCAAGTGATTTCGCACATTGATAAAAGAAAGCATTTCATGCATTGAAAAAAAGGCATTTCATTCAACCACAAAACATCATTACATGATTCCAAAAAAAAGATTGTTGATGCATGATGCTATGCATGCATACTAAGACTATGCTATGTCTCCCCCTTTGTCATCAATCAAAAGAAGGGGATGTTCACGAACGTGGTGGTGGAGGTGCTGACCCAGATCCACTCGGTTTCTTCAAAGGAACTGCTAATGGTTTATCTTGAATAATCTTGGTAACTTTAACTCCCAGTGCAGCAAATTTGGTATTCATTAGTTGGTTTGTCTGCTTGATGGATGCTTGAAACTGAGCAATCTGAGTATTTATGTCCATAGCCCAGTGCTGCATAGTGTTGTATAAATTTTCGAACTGAGCTGTGCTTGTAGTGGGAAGAGCAGACACAGAACTGGAGCCGGCTGGATGTTGGGAACTAAGCTGTGAAGAGAGGTGAATTGTTGCATCCTGGAAATGTGAATGCTGGACAAAGAGCTCTTGAATTTGATGTTGAAGTGCAGTGATTTTCATCTGAGTGTCTACACGAAATTCCTTCAGCTCATGCATAATGGTTTCATTTTGTGCACATACTTTTACAAGTTGGGTATGCATAAGCTCTTGATTGCGGTTCAGCTTAAAATTTTCATACTTCATGGCGGTAAATTACTCTTGGAGAAATTGCATCATAGTGGGATGAAGAGAATGATCTGAGCTTGTTCCTACTTGGTCTGGTGCAGATGTGTGTATGGAACTCTGGCGATGCATCAGACTCTGTGAATACCTGAGGAGGTGAAGAGGGTGGAGGAGTTCCAAAAGGAACTATAGCTCGAATGTGTGTGACTAGAGCAGCCTGGGGTTCGACTGATGGAACTGCTGGACCTTGTTCTGTCTCATAGCCAGGAAGATCTCTCACTATCCTGTCTCCTTTCTTCTTGAAATGCATAAATTTCTCAATGAACCTCTGACAGTAGACATTGGATTTTGGAATGGAAATTGCTCTCTCACCATCCAGTGAGATTCCTGCCCTGATGAACACGGTGGTTAAATGAGCAGCATAAGGGAGATGTCATCTTTTCTCAATACAACATTTCATCACATTCATAATAATGTCTGGAAGATAAACTTTCATATTTTTGAACATACAGTAGAGAAGAAACCGTTGAGTCTCGGTTAGTCTGCTTCTGCCTCCACCTTGTGGTGTAATAATTGTGGTGAGGATGTGATGCAGAAGTCGTTGCAAAGGAGGAAAGTGATTGGTGTTTATGGATGTGATAAGAACATCAGGTTGGATAGGCTTCCCTGCCACAATAATATAAGCTTCCTCTAAATCATAAGAAAAATCTTCTTCAATCAATCCTTCATTAGGAATGTGCCATGTCTTCTGAAATAGGCGTGGTTTTATATAAATGGAAACACCTTGAACTTCAGTCCATATCATGAAAAATTATCGAGCATCTTCATTAGGATTAGTTCAATTTATTTTGGTATTATGGTATAAAGTTTATAAACCCACAAAACTGTGGTGACACTGTTAACAATTACCGGTTATAAAAAATCGGGATAGAATTAAAACATTAAGGTATTATGATATTTATTGCAACACAATTTTGAGACAGAGAGGAAGTGTCGACCTCACTACCATGAAGTGTCGACCTCTTGATGCATAACAGAAGCTATGTTCCAGCAGACTTCAACTAAAGTGTCAACACTCTAAGGGTGAAGTGTCGACCTCTTGATGCATAACAGAAGCTAATTGAGTGTATCTAACTAAAACAGTTGTATAGTAGGATGGCCATAAAACTCTAAAGAATTCCATTTAAGTCTCCAAAGACATGATAACTGCCTATACATGCGACCTTACATGCGACCATATATCAGTCATACTTAAAGCAGAATGACTGAATGGACATCTCAAGTTGCCACAACACATAAAACATTCTCATGTATCATTACATATCATTCAGGTATCATTCATATCACCAACAAAATATTCTCAAGTTTTTCAACACATAAAACATTCTCATGTATCATTACATATCATCCATGTATCATTCATATCACCAAGAAAACATTCTCAAGTTTTTCAACACATAAAACATTCTCATGTTTCATTCTCCCAACAACACATAAAACATAAATAAACATCGTTCTTCAACAGCATTCTTCACAACTGCATTCCACACCCAGTCAACAACATCATTCTTCACAACAGTCAATGTCATGTACATGTGACAAAGAGCATCCATTAACTATTAGAAATAACATAATCTTCACCTACAAGATAAAAATCAGATTTTAAACTCACAATTTGGCGGAGGTTGTGGGAAGTTGAACATGGAGGACTGCGTGTCAAAGTTAATGAATGCTTAACTGTCCATATTTATCACCGTGTGCACACGAATGTCTCCACCGCTGGTGCTTGTGGAGCCCCTTGCCTCCATTGGAATTATGCGACCTACATGAGTTATACTTGTATTAAAATCAATCTACTTCATGACACTAAATTTTCATATTTTAGCATTAATGTGTGCTAACTTACCTCTCCCCCGGCTACTTCCTTTAGTGTTGTTGGCCCTGCTAGTACTTCTTCCTTGGGTGGTACCTCTCCTACCCCTCCCGCGGGTCTGACCGGGGCCAACCGAAGTTGCCACTTATGCCCCTTCACCACCTCCACTGGTTTGAGCCTGGGTAGCCCTACCACTAACATTTACGAACCTGGGTGATCTTCTTGGGCCTTGCCTATAAGATAACTTTCAATAATATGCATAAAGCAAATCAAATAGACCAAATACAACCCGTAATTGTAATACAAACTTACTTCCGGGTCACAGTTGTGGAACCTACGCCAGTACCTGTAACTGCAGATCCTGGTCCTAGGAGGGGTTCTTTGCAAGTAGTTTTATGGTGGCCCCATTGTCCACATCTTGTGCATTTATGTGATCTCCTTAGTACCTGTACGTTTTCATCAGCATCTCTAATCCTCTTCTTCCGAGGGCGACCTCGGGGTCTTTGGCAGTGAGGAGGAAGCACCTCAACACAATCTACAGTCTGCCACATGCTCTTACCTGGCAAAGGTTATATTGATTTTGCATATGTCGTTTTATATGCCTCAATTGAATAACATCTATCAACAAATTGATTAATTTGGAGGCCCCTACGTGCATCAACAGCAGCGGCAACATGTTGGCAAGGCAGCCCACTGACTTGCCATTTTCGACAAGAACAATACATCTCGTCCAATTTAACAATGCACCTCTCATACGGACCTTCCACCTCTGCCATAAGATCAGTGGAATATCTGACTGCATATTTTTCCAACTTCCTAACAATTGCATTTAAATAGGCAACAACCCGTGGCACAACCTTTTCTTTGATCCTACGTGCATGCCTCCTCTTGTGGTCCATTTTCATCATAATTTTTTGCCAAATTCCATCTAACATGTCTACAAGTGGCATGCCTCACTTATCACCAACAAATGAATTGAAGGACTCTGCTACGTTGTTAGTGATGTAGTTTAGTTTACCCTTGTCATTAAATTGACTTCTTGACCAAGCACAACGCAAACTCTCAAAATAGGAAGCAGCCTGTGCATATAGTGTCTTCAACTCAAATAGAGCTGCTTTATAATCTTGAACAGTGTAAGATTTGGCTGCTCTCCATGCAGCATTCTTGAAACTTGGGCCCGACCATTTCTTCTTAAAATTTATGTAAACACGCATACAAAACCTACAAGCAATTTGAAATTACAATCTCATCAGTAATATGAAATATTAAGTCAATGTCATTAAAACATGTAGTCACTGAATTCATAAACATTGTGAATGAGAAACTTTGTCATTGAAAATAAAAACTAGCATTAGCTCAAGTAGTTAAATATTGTAAATGAGAAATTTAATTACCTATTCTCGGCACCTGGAAAGATATCTGGGACAGCTACCTTAATGCTCTTTTCCATATCAGAAATGAATGTAATCCCTGTAGGATGTCCAATAACCTTCTTCAATAGAGCTAAAAACCATGTCCATGAGTCTATACTCTCCCCCTCAACAACACCATATGCAACTGGGAATAAACAATGATTCCCATCAAGAGCAACTGCAGCCACCAAGATCCCAATGTAATACCCTTTCAAGTGACATCCGTCTATGCCCAGCACTGGACGACAGCCATCTTTGAAACCACTAATACTTGCCCCTAAGGCAATGAACACCCTCTGAAAACAACCATCTAATCCAATCTTGTACTCTACAACTGAGGATTGGTCGCTCTGCTTTAATTCATTCATTAATTGTGACAAATACTTGTACGTTTCCTCAACCTTCCCAAACACCTTCTCCTTTGTCGACTCACATGCACGCCAAATGCGGTGATAAGGGATTGAAATATTGTAAGACTTTAATAAATCAGCTTGTAACTTTCTCGGGGGTATATCAGGATTTTCCTTCACTGCTTCCATTACCCTTGCTGAAATTATTTATACAACATGAATTAAACAAAAATTATATTATTTCTACAACATGAATTAAATAATATATCATAAATAATTTTAAACAATCTGACAAATTCTATTCTTATATTTTTAAAATAAAAAAATATAAAAATATAAAAATGAAATTATTTTTTTCTCTTTTCCCCCCTCCACCGCCCCTGCCCCACCACCGCCGCCCCTGGCCGGCCCCTGCCCCACCCCCCTCCCCCACCCCCACCGTCCCCCTCCCTCACCCCCACCACCGCCCCAGCCCCACCACCGCCCCTGGCCCAGCCCCACCACCGCCGTCCCCCACCGTCGGCCCTGGCCGCCCCTGCCCTAGCCCCACCACCGCCGGTGCCCCCCCTCCACCACCTCCTCCGCCCTCCCACCGTCCCACACCCAGCCTCAGCGCCGCCCCCTTCCGCCAGCACCCGTCCCCCACCGCCCCCGTCGGGCTCATACCACCGGCCAGATCTGACCGATGGGAGCCCGACGGTGGCGGTGGGCGCCGGTGCGCCCCCCCCCCCCCCCCTCCACCACCTCCTACGCCCTCCCACGTGCAGCCCCACCGCCGCCAGGCCCCCCAACCGGCCACCCTCTATTTAATTTAAAAAAAAATTCAAAGGAGGAGGACTTGCCTCCGATCGCCGTGCACCGACACTCGCCGGTCGCCGCCGTCCACCGCCGCTCAACGCCCAGCTAGCCACGGCTTGCCTGGAACGCCCCCCCGCCGGCCCGTTAAATGGCCGGACCGGCACGAGCGGGCCGTCCCGTACTTACCAGCCCGTCCCGTCCACAGACCGGTCTGATACGTGGCGGGACGGACGGGTCGGTGCGGGCCAGTCCGACCCGGCCACGACCCACGCCCCGCCCGACCCGCTGGGCGCCTGGGTCGGGGCGGGTCGTGCGGGTCGGGCCGACCTGGCCCGATCCGTCAAACCCTGCAATCTTCTCTGTTTGCATGTGTCCCTAATTTGTATTAATTGTTAAAAATATTCTTAAATAATTCAAATGGTCACAATTATATCTCATTATAAATTGAGTGCAAGTTAAATGTTGAAATAACAAATCTACTCTTAAGTTTGATTTGCCGCTTCGACGTCCGCCGTCACAATCAGCCCAAGTAGTAACTCCATGAATGGATGCACATCGGCTTCGACGTCTGAACATTGTCAGCCTCACCCATTGACGATGGGGGGGGGGGAAGTTTGGTCAAAATACTAAAATATCTCTCTGGAGTCTGAAATATGTCATCCCAGCCAGAGAGATATCGCCCCCCTATTTTTTCTTCTTTTGGGAGATGAGACTTGTTGTGTCTCATTCTCTCTCAGTCTCACAAATCCTTCGCGCATGCAAGGTAGAATTGGTGTCTTTGGAATGGATTTATTTATGTCCGGAGATTCTAATGATTAAAATTTTCCTGCGTCGCGTTTCCAAACGTGCCCTAAAAGCAACTTTTCTTCCATATAATGATTTCTTACATGTCCATGGTTTCTTTTTCAAAACAAAAGAGACCATCGATGTTCTCTCCGAAGAACAAGTCCTGATTTAATTTTACAGGTACAAACTCTCAAAATCTTACGTTGTTTATTAAACAATCTTGGAAATTTGAAAAGAGACGTTGCATATTTCCAAAGGGAACTCTCTCTAAAGGGGCCCTTTTCAAATAAAGGTCAGATTATGGACATGTTTATTAGATCGACATCTTACTCTTACGCCGAGATTTCCAAAATTGACTATACTGGATGGATCACAATTTGGAAAGTCTTAACAAAAATTATTCAAACATGAATACCATAGTACGGTCCATGCAGTTGATGCATGGCTTTTAAATCTCTTCTTGAGGAATCTAAACTGTTTCCTATTTACTTTTGAATAACATCTCGTAAAAAAGTGTTCCCTCATACAATAAATATTTAGAGAAAACTTTTGTAAATACAAGTATAAAAATATTTACATTTACAGCCTCATGACACGTTGACGTGGCATCTAAGATACTAATACAGGAGTCGGACTATTTTCTTAGGACGTGTTTGTTAACCTAGCACAGGAGGTCGCTTGCGCTAATCGACTCCAATTAACGCATCTGTGAGTGAGAGAGCGATGGACTCCACCGCTCTCTCTCTCATTGGAAGTGCTAATTTAATGGGTTAACAAACACGGTCTTAGTCTTTAAAGTAAAATTATTTGTAACACTAATTTCTTATATTTTATTTCTTATGAAAATCCATAAAGTAAAACTTGTTATATTAGAGGAAAATAAATTTATATGGGAGGAATTGACTTCTATATATGATTGTCAAAGTTACCTGGATCGGTTTTTGCTCAATGTATTTCACGTTGAAAGTGAAACCCTGATATGACTCTCAACTAACCATCAAACACAACCCCTTGGTCTGATGGAAAGTTGGAAACAGTCATTTCAACTTATCCTAATTTGAAATCGCTGGCTGGTGCACCTACCTTGTCCCATTGTCAATATAACTTAAATTTGTTGTGATTAATTTAGGTTGACCTAAATTAACTGTGCCAGTTTCATTGAATTTGGACCAACTTGGGTTGATTTAATCATGCTTAACTGAACTCAAATGCACCAAACTTTCACTTTTACTCTCAGTACTCTTCAAATCTTATATTATTTCTACAACATTAATTAAATAATACATCAAAAAAATTATTTATACAACATGAATTAAATAAAAATAATATTTTCTACAACATGAATTAAATAATATATCATAAATAATTTTAAACAATCTGACAAATTTTATTCTTACATTTTTTAAAATATAAAAATATAAAAATTAAATTATTTTTTTCTCTTCCCCCCCCCCTCCACCGCCCCTGCCCCACCACCGCCCCCCCTGGCCAGCCCCTGCCCCACCCCCCTCCCCCACCCCCACCACCGCCCCAGCCCCACCACCGCCCCTGGCCCAACCCCACCACCGTCGCCCCCCACCGCCGGCCCTGGACGGCCCTGGCCGCCCCTACCCTAGCCCCACCACCGCCGGTGCCCCCCCTCCACCACCTCCTCCGCCCTCCCACCGTCCCACGCCCAGCCCCAGCACTGCCCCCTTGCGCCAGTGCCCGTCCCCCACCGGCCCCGTCGGGCTCATACCACCAGCCATATCTGACCGGTGGGAGCCCGACGGGGGCGGTGGGCGCCGGTGTCCCCCCTCCACCACCTCCTACGCCCTCCCACGCGCAGCCCCACCACCGCCCGGCCCCCCAACCGGTCACCCTCTATTTAATTTAAAAATAAATTCAAAGGAGGAGGACTTACCTCCGATCGCCGTGCACCGCCGCTCGCCGGTCGCCACCGTCCACCGCCGCTCTGGGACCTCCACCGCCGCTCAGCGCCCAGCTAGCCACGGCCTGCCTGGAGCGCCCCCCCGCCGGCCCGTTAAATGGCCGGACCGGCACGAGCGGGCCGTCCCGCAAGTACCAGCCCGTCCCGTCCACGGACCGGTCTGTGCGGACACCTGGGCCACGACCCACGCCCCGCCCGACCCGCTGGGCACCTAGGTCGGGGTGGGTCGTGCGGGTCGGGCCGACCCGACCCGATCCGTCAAACCCTGCAATCGTCTGTGTTTGCATGTGCCCCTAATTTGTATTAATTATTAAAAACATTCTTAAATAATTCAAATGGTCACAATTATATTTCATTATAAATTGAGTGCAATTTAAACGTTGAAATAACAAATCTACTCTTAAGTTTGATTAGCCGCTTCGACGTCACAATCAGCTCAAGTAGTAACTCCGTGAATGGATGCACATCGGCTTCGACGTCTGAACATTGTCAGTCTCACCCATTGACGATGGAGGGGGGAGTTTGGTCAAAATACTAAAATATCTCTCTGGAGTCTGAAATATGTCATCCCAGCCAGAGAGATATCTCCCCCCTATTTTTTCTTCTTTTGGGAGATGAGACTTGTTGTGTCTCATTCTCTCAGTCTCACAAATCCTTCGCGCATGCAAGGTAGAATTGGTGTCTTTGAAATGGATTTATTTATGTCAAGAGATTCTAATGATTAAAATTTTCCTGCGTCGCATTTCCAAACGTGCCCTAAAAGCAACTTTTCTTCCATGTAATGATTTCTTACATGTCCATGGTTTCTTTTTCAAAACAAAAGAGACCATCGATGTTCTCTCCGAAGAACAAGTCCTGACTTAATTATACAGATACAAACTCTCAAAATCTTACGTTGTTTATTAAACAATCTTGGAAATTTGGAAAGAGACGTTGCATATTTCCAAAGGGAACTCTCTCTAAAGGGGCCCTTTTCAAATAAAGGTGAGATTATGGACATGTTTATTAGATCGACATCTTACTCTTACGCCGAGATTTCCAAAATTGACTATACTGGATGGATCACAATTTGGAAAGTCTTACCAACAATTATTCAAACATGAATACCATAGTACGGTCCATGCAGTTGATGCATGGCTTTTAAATCTCTTCTTGAGGAATCTAAACTGTTTCCTATTTACTTTTGAATAACATCTCATAAAAAGTGTTCCCTCAGACAATAAATATTAGAGAAAACTTTTATAAATACAAGTATAAAAATATTTACATTTACAGCCTCATGACACGTTGACGTGGCATCTAAGATACTAATACAGGAGTCGGACTATTTTCTTAGGGCGTGTTTGTTAACATGTCACTGGAGGTCGCTTGCGCTAATGGACTCCGATTAACGCATCTGTGAGTGAGAGAGCGATGGAGTCCACCGCTCTCTCTCTCATTGGAAGTGCTAATTTAATGGGTTAACAAACATGCCCTTAGTCTTTAAAGTAAAATTATTTGCAACACTAATTTCTTATTATTTTATTTCTTATGAAAATCCATAAAGTAAAACTTGTTATATTAGAGGAAAATAAATTTATATGGGAGGAATTGACTTCTATATATGATTGTCAAAGTTACCTGGATCGGTTTTTGCTCAGTGTATTTCATGTTGAAAGTGAAACCCTGATATGACTCTCAACTAACCATCAAACAAAAACCCCTTGATCTGATGGAAAGTTGGAAACAGTCATTTCAACTGATCCTAATTTGAAATTGCTGGCCGGTGCACCTACCTTCTCCCATAGTCAATATAACTTAAATTTGTTGTAATTAATTTGGGACCAACTTGGGTTGATTTAATCATGCTTAAATTAATGAACTCAAATGAACCAAATTTTCACTTTTACTCTCATACTCTTCAAATCTTATATGTTTGATGCTGTAATCTTAAAAATATCTGATTTGTTAGTACTGCCAAATAAAACTCACAGACAAACTCCTTTGGTTGATTCTTATGAGGATATTCAAAAGATGGCATCTAATATTGCTAACAAAACTAAAGGAATAAATCATGCTTCCACCCTCCTGAAATCTCTCATCTTTCTCATTTGCCCTCTTTTTCCAAGAATACTCACTGTTATTTTAGATACACACTGACTCAACTGCACTTGAGGGGGTGTTTGAGTTCTCAAATTTTTCTCCAAAAAATATTTCTCTAACTGATTTAAACGGGATTTGAAAATACAAAAAAATATTTGAAAAAATATTTCTCTAATTCCCAAAATATTTTCTATTTCCATGAAGTTTATTTGCCCACCTCTTATCCTAATTAAGGAAATAATTTCCTGGAAAGATTTCTCCCCCATATTCTCTCTCTCTCTCTCTCTCTCCCTATTATTTAGAAAGAGAATCTTATGATGTTACCTTATGTGCAAGTAATTTGGTAGCACGGAGATTTTCTTTTTTATAAAAATATAAACATATGCTTTTGTTCTCCATTTATTTTCTCACAAAATTTGCAAACAGTTGTGCTTTTTTCCTCTTGATAAAACATCTTTCCCATTTTCCATTTTTTTGTAAAATATTTTCCATGATTATTAATTTTCACATAAGTTTGAAGAATGCAACATTCATATATAGTAAGAATATGAATGCAAAAATACGCCACATGCAGGCATACAACAAATATAATTAATCAATAGACATCATATCGAATAACATAAAATTTTGAGATATATAAACAAAATGCTCGTATTTAAAGCGACATTCTCCCTTCGTCCAGACAAACAACCGCTTTTCCCACGTCACTTCGACCGTTCCACCGGTTTCGTGGGCCCAAAATATCGGACCTCGTACTGATAGGATCCGGAACCATTAATACATGTCCTCCACGGTGATTAGCCGTTTGATCCGGCGGCTTCCAGGTGTGGACCCCTTAGGTCCACCGTTCCGCTCTGGCACCCCCGGGTGACACGTCACTCAAGCTAGGGGTATTTTCGTCATTGTATTGAAAAGCACCTTTAAAATGGCCCTTCTCCCCCTCCGAAGGGAGGGCAGTGCTTCCGCCTGCGGTCTCGTCACCGCCGATCTCACTTGACCGCGCAAGTCAACACTCCCGCCCCTCACCGCCGGGGACTCCCCTCCCTCTGCTGCCGATCGCCATGGCGCTGGAGATGGAGGCCATGGCGTTGGCCATCGGGGTGTCGCTGCCGGTGCTGCGGTTCATCCTCTGCTTCGTGGCCACCATCCCGGTGAGTTTCCTGTGCCGGTTCGTCCCTGGGGGGCCCCTCCCCAGGCACCTCTACGCCGGCGTATCCGGGGCGGTCCTGTCCTACCTCTCCTTCGGCGCCGCCTCCAACCTCCACTTCCTCGTCCCCATGACGATCGGGTACGCGTCCATGCGCCTCTGGCGCCGGCGCTGCGGGGTCATCACCTTCTTCGCCGGCTTCGGCTACCTCATAGGCTGGTGATTTCCCTGAACCCCCCGCCCAACTTCTTCGGGGAATTGGTTCTGTTTTTTCTTCTGAGTCGCTTAAGGTTTCTCTTTTTTCATATCTACTATGTTTTTGGCTGTGGAGATAGGGGTGCTGTTGTGTGTTGGGCCTACCTGTGTACATGAAGCGTTAATTGTCAAGCACCATCTTTTGCTGCCGTGGAGGGTGGTTCAACTTTTTTTTTCACCAGATCTGTGGAATTTTTGTTGGGTATTGTGAGAATTTGATAGGGAACCGGAGCAATTGCCAAAAGTGTCAATGGCAAATGGGATCAGACTAGGCTTTATTCGTTTTGAATGAACGGAATACCACAAAAAAGATATCTTTTATTCTCCAAATGAAGCCACTCGTCAATGGCATTTGTTCCACTGTGTTTCTCAAAGCGTCTACTATTGTGGGTAGCCCCCATCTGTATACAGGAAGAGCGAGTTACCGGGTACAGTCGCTGCTACTTGGAAAACTTATTAGTTTTTTTTTGCCATATATGTATAGCTTTTTGTTGAGATTGGTGAGGCTTGATAGAGGGCAGACACACTTGCGAGATATATCAAAGACGTGTGCCTACACAAACTGGATTTTAGTGGTTTTGAAGGAGGGAAAGACCAAAAGGAAATGTCTTTTCTAAATGAAATCACTCGATAATGGACTGTAATTCTGTGCTTTTATTGTGTTTCAAAAGAAAAAAACATTCCACCCTAGTTACTCAATAAGAATTTACTGATTGGAAGAGGACGGAATTCAAGTAGTACATTTGAAAGTTCGGGAATATTAGAATTCTTACAGAACCATGAAACACCGGATCATTTGTACCAATCTAATCTTTTATCATAATTTTGTGGCACTTATACATCTTCTCCTTGTGGCTTTGTCACTGATGTCATGGGGAGCAGGTAGGACAACATGTCCTGCCTGGTGCCTACCTATTGGGCTGTTGGTTACTGGTGGAGACCAGACCATCCAGGGACATAGAAGATCTGGACTCTGCTTTAACCTGTCATCTGACCATGTCTCCCCTATTGTACATCTAAATGCAAACTAACGTAGAATGAAAGGGTAGCATGAAAAAGGGTTAGAGAGGCACATTGGTTTGTAGAGTATGGCATTCCTGCCTGGGTCTTCATGGCCTAGGTCCTTCTTAAACAATAAGGTAAATATGATTATATTTGATAAAAAAAACTTGAATATCAACTATTTAGTGGGTGGACTTGATTGATATTTATTTATATTTTCAGGTGCAATTTGTTCAAATATTCATTTTGCAATAAGTTTGGCTAGAATGGAACTGGTAGTGATGGCCTTGTGAACTGATTTAAATTGGGAAGTCTTTACAAACTGTGCCTATACGTTCAGCTACTTGCCAAATGCTGCTAGTCTTGATGTATTCACTACCTGAACATGATTGTCTCCCCCCTCCCTCTTCCCCTCAGTTGCAAAGAGGAAGCTCCAAATTCATCCATATCTTTTTGAGAAACAACTGTTAAAAAACTCTGATCTTCTTAGTGTGATTTACTGTTTTCCGCAGCCATGTATACTATATGAGTGGAGATGCATGGAAGGAAGGGGGAATTGATGCAACAGGTGACATGTTCTTGCAGGATCTTGTACCTCTTGAACTTAAACATGTTTCGTAGTCAATGTCTTATGACATAAATCAACTGCCTTGGCATAAATGAATGGTTTCTCTGCATTGTATTTTAACTTAATTTTAAAGCATATATTAAATGTCAATGCTGTGACGAAAGAAAGAATGAGTTATTTGAAATAGCAATATTTTGTAACCACTATCTTAAATGCCCATATGATGAGCTTTCTGTTGTTTACTTTGGCAGTATTGAACGCCTAAAATGCCAGGAAGAAGCATATTGATGTTGTTGGACTTTCCCTATGCATTAGTTAGTTTATCATCAATGACTGACAATGGGGACAACACAAACTTGTTTCTGAAATATCTGAATACTCATGTAAACATCTCCTTGGAACTATTTCTGATACTTCAAATGAATCTTTGCTATTTATTTCATTACTGTGTCCTACATTCTTATATTTTCTGTATGATAACACTTCTTGGTTAGATGCATTTGTTTGATTTTGATAAAGTTGCAAAATTGTCGTTATTGTCAATTTTGAGATGAAAATTTATCACAAATAAGCCTATTCTCCATAGACAAGTTAGGTCAGAATGTTTCCACATTATGGCATTTATATCTTCATTCCTTTTCAGTAAATATGTTTATACCGATTGTTGAGTATAATTGTCATGTTTATGTTAAGCATCCGTTCACCTTTTGGGGCCATTGTGAAGAGTTTGAGATATGTCAAATAGTGAGATAGTGCTCTAGGAACAGCGCAATGAATTCTGTTTCTAAGGTCAAATGGATTGAATAGCCATGTCTTCGAAGCCAAAGTGGCTACTCTCGTATGCAATTCTGTTCATTTTTGCCATCAAACCTGCTCCAGAAATGTTCCTGGTTCTTTTTTCCTGTTCCCATTAAGCCCAAAAATTAAATTATGAACAGAAATATATCTGTTATCCTCCCTCCCCTCCTGATCCCCTTGCAGCTCTTATCCATATTCCATCCTTTCAAGGGCCTACTTAAAGGGAATGACGGAACAAGTAGTTCTAATTTTTTATGGCCATTCGTGATCATGACATTTATTCTATTCTTAGTTTTTATGCCTGTACAGGGAAGATTGCTGATCTATTTGTTAGAAAGAGATCAGCTTATGAACACACTTTCCTGCATTATTCTGTGAAACAATGAACAAAAATGTACCACAACCTCCAAAAATAAGTTTGTCATGCCTGCTCTTTTCCAATATTTGGAATGTGGCACCCTTTTATTGATTGTGACAAGAATTGTGTCAGCAATCTGTACCAGCAAACCATTTTCCTTGTTAAAAGCTATTATATTGATATGATTGTGGGCATATACTTTGCAAATAAATTCTTGATGCTTCAGCTTCTTGTGTCTCTAACTCCGAGATTACCCTTTTTGACATTCATTTTCATTAAATGTACAGACCAACTAACCCTGGAAAATGCAAACAGGAATCTAGCACAACCATCCACATCCTCACCCTAAGCCCAAGGCAGATTCAGGACCATGAACTTTGAGTCATCGTTTTTGTATTGTTCTGTAATGTACTACACTGCTGGGGCAGCTTGGTCTGGCTGCTCAACTTAAGACTGTTATTACATGGACGTGTTAACCACTTCTTGATGGCCCATTCTTGATATATCTTTTATAGATAGTAATATTATCTGTGTATATCAAGAATCAAATCGTTTGCATTGAGCTGGACTTCTTGGCCGCATATGAATCAGCAGTAATTAGCTTGAGTTCATAGTTGATCTAGAAATATGTGGCCAAACCCAGTCAAACCAATCAAATCCTGCTTACTTAAAGTTGAAGCTAGGTTGTATTCCATCTGGGTTTTGGGTGGCCTGACTTTCACCCCGATGACAGCAAGAGACTAAGTAATTACATAGATGGCAGTATCGGTTGAAACCGATACGTTTCGGCCGAAACGTATCGGTTTCGGCCTATAACGAAACCAAAACGGACTTACTCACTGTAGCAGGTCCGATACCAAAAAAAAAATATTTTTTTAATGGTTTCGGACCGAAACCGGACCTGCTCACTATAATTTTTGCCTTTTCTGACTGTTTTGAACCGGTTTCGGCCGAAACCGAAACCGAAACCGATACGTTTCGGTTTCGGTCCTGGCCAAAACCGATACCGAAACCGGTACTGCCATCCTTGAGTAGTTATATATCTTGTCTGGAGCTTCCTTTGAAGGACATGTAAAACCATTCCTGATGTGGCATGTATCAGTTGAGGGAAGCTACCTTATTATGCAGATTAAATCATGGTTGGCAGTTTCGGCCGAAACCGATACGTTTCGGCCGAAACGTATCGGTTTCGGCCATAACCGATCCGAAAAACACCTTAAACACTGTAGCAATCCGAAACTAAAGGGGGGTAACGGTTTCGGGCGAAACCGATACTAGTTTCGCCCGAAACCGGTCGGTTTCGGCCCGAAACCGTTTGGTTTCGGCCGAAACACGTGAACTTATGGGTTGTGTTGGCCCCCGAAACCCCACTACCCACAGGTTTCGGCCGAAACCCTCCCCCCCTGCTGTCTGTCGCGGGTGCTGTCTGCTGCTGCCGCTGCTGTGCTGCTGGCGAGCTGCTGCTGCTGTGCCTGCGGCTGCTCCTACTGTGGCTGCTCCTATTGCCTGCGGCTGCTCCTGCTGCGGCTGCTCCTGCTGCTCCTGCTGGCAGCGACTCCGACCAAGGGTGAAAGCAAGGTTGGCAGAGCCTCAGCAGGGCCCGACCGCCCGAGTCCGACAGGGAGAGGCCGAGAGGGAGCCAACACAACTTCAAGGGTTTGATTGTTTTGTTTGAGGTTAATTTCATTGGGTTTTGTTTGATTGTTTTGTTGTGTTCTTTTGGTTGGGTTAAAAATTTGGGGTAAGCAAGCCTTGCTTATTAAGTTTCTTCTAAGGGTGATTAAGGGCTTAAGGGTTAATTGCTAATTAAACCCTAATCAGTTTATAAAAATTGGGGCTTTTGTCTATTTTGATTTGCTTAGGCTCAATTGAAGTTAAATTAAGGTTCATCGAGGATTTTGGGGTGGGATCATGCCGGTAATTAATTTTTCCCAAGGGTGATTAAGGGTTAATTGCTAATTAAGTCCTAATTAGGTCATAAAAATTGGGACTTTTGCCTAAATTGGTTTGCTTAGGCTCAATTGAAGTTAAATTAAGATTCATTGAGGAATTTGAGGTTGGATCATGCGGGTAATTAGTTTTTCCCAAGGGTGATTAAGAATTAATTGCTAATTAAGTCCTGATTAGGTCATAGAAATTGGGGCTTTTGTCTAATTCGAGTTTCTTAGCCACAATTGAAGGTTAATTAAGTTTCATTGATGAATGTGGGGTGGGATCATGCTGGGATTATATTTTTATGAAGGGTAATTAGGGCTTAATTAGTAATTAAGACTTAATTAGTTCATAAAAATTGGGCCTTTTGTCTAATTCGAGTTTCTTAGCCACAATTGAAGGTTAATTAAGTTTCATTGACGAATGTGGGGTAGGATCATGCTGGGATTATATTTTTATGAAGGGTGATTAAGGGTTTCGTACTTACAATTGTTTGTCTTTGACTGTGTAACTTCTTAATGCAGCACCATGCCTAGACGTCAGCAAATACAGGAGCAGCAAGGGCAGGAGGATCCGGGGTGGGCCCACATGTCCTTAGTTGATGCTAAGAGAAGGAAGGTTAAATGTAATTTTTGTGCTAGGGAGATGTATGGCGGAATTACCAGAGGCAAGCAACATTTGGCAGGGGTACGAGGAGAGGTGAGACAATGCGACCACTGTCCACGAGAGGTGCGAGAGGAGATGCGCCAGTGCCTTTTGGGGAAAAAGGAGAGGGTGCAACAAAGGGCTGAGGATGAGGAGGAAATTGCTGAGGAGATTTCTGGCAGAAGGGTTAGGAGGGATGATGATGAGGAAGGCACTGAAGATTCTGATCCGGAGCTGACTGAAGCAAGGGAGCGTGAAGAAGCCGCTCGAAGGAAAGGAAAGGCACCCATGGGTTCAGGAGGGACCTACGCCAGTACAGCTGCACGACGTCCTGATGTTGCTGCCCCGCCCCCGCAGACGCAGAGAGCAGGCCCCATGGACAGTTATCTCCACAGAAGGCCCCAGGCTACACAACCTAAGATCAAAAGTGCATTAAGAGGGGTCAAAAAATCTGCAGAAGTTGCAGGGCATGCATTTAAAAGCATATGTAAATGGTTTTTTCATGCAGGTGTCCCTGCACATGCTGCTGAAAGTGAATATTTTCAACCTATGTTGGATGCCATAGCAGATGTTGGCCCTGGCTTGAAGGCGCCGTCACGTCGGGACATATACGGGCGTAGCCTTGAGGGAGAGGTTGAGGAGCTCCATCAGTGGGTTGAAAGCTTCAAGCATATATGGATGGAGAGAGGATGCACTATTATGTGTGATGGTTGGACTGGTACCACGAAAAAGTCCATGATTAACTTTTTGGTGTATTGCATCGAAGGTACAGTATTTGTAAAATCTGTAGATGCATCAAATTTTGAAAAAAATGTCAATTATTTGTTTCATTTGATGGACAACATGGTAGACGAAATTGGTGAAGAAAATGTTGTACAAGTTGTGACTGATAATGAAGCCAGTTATAAGGCTGTAGGGAGGAAATTGATGCATAAGCGCAGGCATTTATATTGGATCCCATGCGCAGCACATTGTCTTGATCTCATACTTGAAGACATAGGGAAGGACAAACATGTGAAGAAGACGGTTGAAAGGGCACAAAAGATTACCCAATATATTTATGGCCATCCTAGGATATTGAACATGTTCAGGGAGCATGCAAGTGGGGGGCGGGATATTATCCGTGCAGGGCCAACTAGATTTGCTTCAAATTTCATTTCTTTGGAGTCTCTGCATAGGTATACTATTGAACTCAATTATTACTTCTTTATCCTTGTAGTTATGATCCGTATTTGATTCAAATTTTATTTCTTTGCACAGGTATAAGAATGAGTTGAAAGCTTTCATGTACCACAATGCCCTGCGGGAATACATCGAGAAGGGCAATGTTGATGCTCAGATGGATTATTTGGATGTCTGTCAAATCGTGGACAACAACAAATTCTGGGGCAGAGTAACACAATACATGAAAGTAGTCACCCCCCTCGTTAAGGTCCTAAGATTGGTGGATGGCGATGACAAGAATGATATGGGATATCTGTATGAGGCCATGCCCCGTGCGAAATTGGAGTTGCATGAGTCCCTTCCCAAAGAACATGCAAAGTGGTGGAAGATTATTGACCATAGATGGGACACCACATTACACCACGACTTGCATGCAGCTGGTGAGTGATTATTTGTATTCATATATTATTGACCATACATTAACTATATACAAATGCAGGTTATTTTCTGAACCCTCGATTAATGTACAATGCCAATGCACATGTTGATGCCGAGGTGTTTCAAGGCACTTTAAAAGTCATTGGTCGTTTATCGAGGACACAAGATAAGAGGCTTCAGGCGGAAGTAGAGGTTGGCCTGTTTGATTTCATGAATAAGAGGTATAGAATTTACTTACGTAGTAATGCTAATCTATTATGTAATTTTTGTAGATGACCTCCTATAGAATGAGAAGTGGGACGTATTCTGACTTCCAATTGCAATACGCAGTGGGAAGAGTGAGTCCATGTATACTTCATCTTTGTGCTTTCTTTGCAATTACATCTTCCTTAATTAATTTTTATTTACATCTTATATTTATTTATTTATGGTTGGTTGGTGTAACAGCTGACTGGTGGATCATGGTGAACAATAGAGAATTGGGTAGTTCTGCATTGGCTTTCATTGCAATCAGGGTGTTGAGTCAAACCACATCAGCAAGCCAATATGAAAGGAATTGGAGCACATTCAGCCTTATACACTCAAAGGTTCGCAATTGGCTAAAGGCTGATCGGTTAGAGAAATTAGTGTACTGTCACTACAATATGAGGTTGAGAATAAAGAATATGAGGTTGAGACAACAGCTGCGAGACAAACGCGTCGCCGAGGATGCCGCCGCAGAGATTGATGTGGATGCCTTATTTGATGATGATAATCCCTTGCAGTCTTGGGTGGAGACACGAGAGCAGGTTGATGAGCCCGTTTTTGATGTTGATGATAGAAGATTGGCAGAGGGCATACTTGATGAAGATGAGGCAAGAGATCCCGAATTAAGAAGCAAATCAAAGAGGGCTAGAGATACTCATGCGCACCAGTCTAGGGTGGTTGATGACACTGAGGAGCAGTTCGAGTTTGAGCCTGCTAGACACTCAGATACAGATAGCAGGCCAGTCACTCCTAGAATGTCCTCCTTAAGAAGAAGTACATCAGTGCATGGGCAAACTGAGAGGGCAAATGCTGCTGCTCGAGAGGACCCAGCAATTGAGGAGTTGAAGCAGATTTATGTGAGGCACACGCCAAGGGGAAAAGGACTCGTGTCAAAGTTGATCGAAAAAAGCACTCCAAAAGAGAAAAAAGCATCCTCAAAGGTTAAAAGGCGACTGGTTTCTTATGATTCTGATGATGATGATGATCATTCCGGAGGTGCTGCAGGTGGTACTAGTGGTACATGTGATGCAGGTGCTGCAGGTGGTACTACTGGATATAGTCAAGGTCAACACGGATATGGTTCACCAGGTTACGAAGGTGGCCAACAGGAAGCAGCTATTTATGGGGCCCAGAATTATGAACCATCATTTCAGTTCCATCCATATCCGACCAGTGACTCTTCTCTTCCTCAAGATTCCTATGTTGATACTGGATTCGAATCAAGCCAACCAAACACTCCAAGAGGGATCCAAAGAGGGATGCAGGACTTGGCTACCTCATTGTTTGGTTATAGTGAATATAGACCATACATGCAACCTGGTTATGGGCATCGACATCAAGGGCCAGACGATGAGGGAGAAGGTTCTTCTAGTAATTATTATCCATATTAGGTAAGAATCAATGAATTTTTGTAACATTTATTTTGTCTAAATTGGTTTATTGTACTGCTTCTATTAATGTACAATGGAATATGACTTTAACTTTCACATGTTCAATGTTTGAAGTTGAATTTTTGTAGTTGTCTACTTCAAGGTTATTGCATTAACTTATACAGTCAAATGCATGTGTAATGATTTTTATGATTTTTATGATTTTTGTGATTTTAAGTGATTATTTATATTTTTTATGATTTTTTTTCAGATTTTTTAGAATTAAATTTAATTTTTTTAACCTGTTATATGGGTTTCGGCCGGTTTCGGCCGAAACCGAAATCGAAACCGAGTCCGAAACCGAGTTTGCCATCCTTGGATTAAATAGATCTACCTTCCTATTATCAGAATTTGATTAGAATAATATACATAATATCTTTTTGTTTACAAGATTCAAATTTGGTGAGCGTTAGCTATCATGTTGCTGTTCATGTCCAAAAATTTTGTGCTCGTTATCAAATTTGATGATAAATTTCAGCTGTCATATTGTTGCTCATGTACCCAATATTGATGATAAATGATTTATTGGCATTGTTTTCTTCTTTTCAAAGGTTGGGATTACTGAAATGTTTGTCAAAATATAAGTTGTACATAAATGAGTTAAACAATTGAAATAAATAGCAACCACAAGAGTAACCGAAGACTTGTTGATTTTTATAGTGTTATATTTGATGGGATTTTTACATCTATACCCCTATAAAACACCGTATTTGCATTTATCCCCCTACTTTTACCGTATTATCACGTATATCCCTGATATACTCCGTATTGTTGCAGTTATGCCTCTGGGATTCCTAAGCCATCAATGATCGACGAATATTCTGGGAATATACCAGGAAATCGCCAACTCATGTGAAATCCCGAAAATGCCCCCACCCCACTGCTCCTCTCTCTCCCGTATCCATGTCCCGCCGGTAGGTTTGGATCACCGTCTCCGACCTGGTGGCTACGTCTTGATCAGCCCGGGGAAGTCGCCCCAGGCACCGGTGCCACCACTTCTCGACTCCTCCTCCACGCCACCAGAGGCGCCCAAATCGAACCCGATGGCAGCGGCGATGCTACCGTCAAGACCCCCCTCCATCGCTTCCTCCTTCCACTCCTCGTCGTCGGAGCCAGGGAGAGGGTCCGGTTGGGCAGAGCGGGTGGATTTGAAGAAATCCATGGTGATGGCGGGGGGATGGGGGAGGAAAAGAAGAGAAAGCTAGAGTTTCAGTGCTCTATGGAGTGTTCAGGTTGGAGGGAGGAAGAAGAGGATAGGATGGGAATGTTAGTGCCCGTCCATCCCGCATCTGTAGAGAGAGAGATGAGGGGAGAGAGAGAGAAGGTGGGGTGCCTACAGAGGTGGCAGTGAGTGAGAAAGGGAGACGATGATCACACAGCCCACCCCTCTTGTGAGCAGCCCACCCCCTCCCCCCCCAACCGGTCCCTGCCCCCTCTCCCTGACCCCCCTCTCCACCACCCCTCCGGCGGTGCTCACACCCAGGCCCCTTCTCCCTCCCGGCCCCCCTCTCCCCCACCCTCCGATGGCGCTCGCACATAGGCCCCCCTTCCTCCATGGATGCTCTCCCCCTCTGGCTCTTGCTCTGGCGACCGCCTCCATCCCTTCGAGCTCCCCTCCCATGGCGATCGTAGGCCCCGCCCCTCCCGCTTGCATGCATCCCCCTCCTTCTCCCCCACCCCTCCGGGCCCTCCTGCCCCTCTACCGCACCCCCTCCATTGGTGCCATGAGAGAGAGAGAGAGAGAGAGGCTAACCAAGGACAAATTAGTCTTTTGCACTCTTAACCCGTACGGCGACCGCGTTAAAGTAACGCGGGTTACGGCGAGGGTATATATGCAATGGTACTAGATATATCAGGGGCATTCTTGATAATATGTGAAAAAATAGGGGATAAATGTAAATATGGTATTTTACAGGGGTATATTTATAAAAATGGCATATTTGATTCTAATTTGCGATTATGCTATTTATCATCACATGCATGCAACAAATGATGCTTATGTTTCCATAAAGATGTGAAGATTTCAACAGTTGATTTGTACCTTGATCTCTCATTTTGGGCGATGGTGGCCCTTAGCAATGTTGGAAGGAACTTATGATGTTATAGACAAATGGCAGTTGTTTGAGTGTACTGGTCCTATATAGATGATACAATAGCGTGGTACCGTTGTTCACCTCAGGTGCTTTGATGGTGTTGGTGCTGAAAGTGATTTCTTGTGCAATAAATTATAATGATGGTATACATAAAGAAGTTCTTCGGGAGGCACAGAAGAAGAATAGACTTCTCCGTTGCCCATCTTTAGTTGAATATTTTGGTTATTGCCTTTGCTGCGGCAGTCACTTTGCAGGACCAGTATATGAAATGAAGGATTATCTTGAATGGACGGAAGAAAAAGGGGTGAGTAGGGGCGCTTCTTTTCCTTGTTTTTTCATTGCATTTGAGTCATAGTATGTCCAACTATTCATACTCTTTCACTTGACAGATATGGAGTCCCAAGGAAGGATCACCACCATCACCTTATGGTGCTACATTGCGAGCCTTGGTTCAAGCTGCCATATGTATGAGCGTTTACTTGAAATTAGTGCCGCATTATCCACTTTCTCGGTTCAGTGAACCCATCTACCAGGAATGGGGGTTTTGGCAGAGGCTGTGGTACCAGTACATGTCTGGTTTCACCGCCCGTTGGAAATATTACTTTATCTGGTCAATCTCAGAAGCTTCTATTATCATCTCTGGTTTTGGTTTTAGTGGGTGGTCAAGCTCAACTCCACCTAAACCACAATGGGATCGTGCAAAGAATGTTGACATTATTGGTGTTGAGTTAGCAACAAGTGCAGTCGAGTTGCCTCTTGTTTGGAATATTCAAGTCAGTACTTGGCTTCGTTGCTGTAAGTATGGACAGTTTTTCTCAGTTTGCCCTGTTAACTTAATTTCTTTCACCTGTCTAATCCGTACTTCATTGCCAAATAGATGTTTATGAAAGACTTATTCAGAAGGGGAAGAAGCCTGGATTCCTTCAGTTGTTAGCTACTCAGACTGTCAGTGCTATTTGGCATGTGAGTATTACCCATTTTTTTGCCTCATATGGAGCACTCTCCTGTCCTTGTTTTTTGGGCAGAAGTCCCTGTTGATGTTAAAATAATTTTGGCTCCACATTTTTAAGCTATCATCTATTTTCTGGTTGAAGTTGCCATGTGTAGACAGGCAACAAGGCTTCCCTGCTCATTTATATCTTTGCCTGTTCTTCCACCACATGGTGTTTCATTAATTCTTTATCTCTGATATATGTCACTGAGCCTCAGTGTTTGCACCTATTCCATCTAGGGGGTAGCTCAATGCTTGGCAGTTAGAGTCATTCATCACTGGTCTTTTCACTAAAATGAGTTCATTTTAGTTTTGTGAAGTTTTCTTCATGATAACATTTCCATGCATGGATAGCTACATTTCTGTTATATTATGCACATGGATGTAATTTTATTTTCTCATTGACTTCTGGGATGCACAGCTAACAAGTGTTTGAGCTCTCTTGGAGTCCAGATTGTAGGCTGTGGTTTTCGCCTTGGTGATTATTAGTTTAAAATGCCTCCTGGCAATGTCAGAGTGTGAGAAATATCGTTCTGCCATTTATCATCCTTACTACAATCCTTACTACTGTATATTCCTAGATGGTTGTTCTTAGAAACTAGAATGGATTGCAGGCTTGCAGAAAATCTTTGACCCTGATCCCAATAACAAGCATAGCTAATTATCCTTTTTCTTTGTTTTATATAACCACAGGGTTTATATCCTGGATACATCATATTCTTTGTTCAATCAGCATTGATGATTGCTGGTTCCAAAGGTATGCTTATTTCCCATTATGCATTCTTGAATCTCTATCTCCTGTCATTTGGTCTAGCAGCTGTTTGCTCACATTCTCAACTCCATTCTTTTTTATCTTGCATGTACAGTTCTCTACAGGTGGCAGCAAGCCATCGCACAAAAGAATTTTGTACTCACAAAAATTTTGACGTTGGTCAACTTGGTTTATACCATATTGGTTCTGAACTATTCATGCATTGGCTTCATGGTAATGTACCTAATTTTCCGTCTGCACATTCATCTCCCACCGTGGAAACACGTTTTAATGATTCGAGGGGTAAAATTGTTAAAGGGTTGTTGTAGCTTCATCTTTTGCATTTATCTGAACTGCATCATTTTTCATAGAGGTTTCAGATGCCTTCTTGCACTCGCTCGTGTCTTCAAACTACCCCGTTGACACAATTTGCCAGCATGCTATTGACAAAAATAATCATATAACTTTTCTTGCAAAAGACTTCTATCGAAAGGGTGTCCACTGGAATGCTCTCTCTTTTCTTTGCGACCGCTGTTTATCACCCTTTATCTGATTACCAGCATATTTGTGAGCATTTTGGCACACTTTTTGCAGGTCCTGAGCATGCACGAAACGCTTGCGGCATACCAAAGTGTTTATTTCATTGGCACCATTATTCCAATTGTGTTAATTCTTCTGGGGAACATCATCAAGCCGGGAAAGCCTGTGAGGCCCAAGGTGCGGAAGGAAGAATAAATACCGATTAGATCAACAAAGATTGAATTCCATAAAGAGATCAACAAAGATTGAATGACAAAACAGGCGCCATTAATGTTAACGAATCTCACAGGTTATAGCATGTTCTGACTTGCCATTCTTTCCAGGCTGAGGCTTGTGTTTCTGTTTTGCGTTATGTTGGAGGCTTTGCTGTCTTGAA
This sequence comes from Amorphophallus konjac, assembly GCA_022559845.1. Lineage (NCBI taxonomy): Eukaryota > Viridiplantae > Streptophyta > Magnoliopsida > Alismatales > Araceae > Amorphophallus > Amorphophallus konjac. The sequence goes on from CM040127.1 coordinate 3,371,747, forward strand.
TGATGAGAACTTACGAATTCAGAAACTCTGGTTTAGAACTTCGGGTTGAAATAAAAAATTATATGAATAATTTTTATTTCTCAATAATTTAAGTTGAAAATTGTAGAATCTCAGAGGTACTTCAAATTGGAAGGTGCATCAAACATGCTTTCGTCATGGATTCACAGTGGTCCATTGGTGTGAGATCTTGAATGGCTAGAGTCCACAACACCCAGAGAATATTCTTCAGTTGTCCCCACTTTAGAAATAAAATACGCTTGAGTCCTTGGCAGGTTTTGAAATAATATATGGACTATACCAAAAGTTGGCTGACTCGGCGGGTTGTGCCGACCCGAACTCGACCTAGTAGTGCAAGTCGGCTCGACTCGGATCGATTTCTGTTGATTTGGGTCAGACCACATCATTTCTTCTTTGTCCACTTATTAAATTGACTCGTATTGACTCGGGCCGACTCGAGACCTCCATTGTACCCTACGAGTTGGCCAACTCTGAATGATATGAGGATTTGATGGATTATTTTATTTTAAAAGGCCTTTTCTTTGTCAAAGTTGTGTTCCCAAACGCGTGAGAGAGGATGGCGGGTGTAACGAGTGTGTTAAGGACGACGTTATCAGAATCGGATCGGTTCGGTCAGTCAGACCAGTCTGACTGTGAATCGGTCCTGGAATCGATTCGATCTAATGTTAAAGAATCGAACTAACTGGACGAACCGCGATTCTACCGATGAATCGATCCGAATCGATCTGACTCGATTCACCTTTTAAAATATATATATATATATAAATATTTAGATTTTTAAAATAATATTTATGTGTGAATAAAATTATCATATTATTATTGATTTGTTATTATTTATCATTTTATTTTAAATATATTTGAAGTTTAAAAATTTAAAAGAACATAAATGTCAATTGTGAGAGTGAAGACCAATGAAATATTACAAAATTTGAAGGTTAATTTATTTAACGGTGTTATTGTTATTTTTTTACTTGTATAATTACGTAATCATGACTAATATATGTTTTTTATTTTGACCATTATATCTTATTTTTTATTATCTTAAGTTATAGAATCGGATCGGATCATGTATCAATATTATAATAATATCGCGGTTTAAATCGGTTCAATTGAACGATCTAATCAATTCAAATCGAACTAACTCATTGATCGATTCGGACACTGATTCGATTCCGATATCATTAGTTAAGGAGTCACAAGATTATGACTGGCTGAAGAGGCCCCTAACTATGGACCTTTGATCATCTTACATGAAACATCAACGGTGGATGAACCAAGAAATGTGTTTAATTGGGGTAGGAACACGAGTGGTCTGGAGACTCCCACTAGAAATGCTTCCTTAAAATATGTCCATGGAGACACGTTTTCTCTCTTTAAATCCCAAAGCCCTTCAAGTTGGGAAAGGCTTAAGTCCTCCATTCTAAAGTCCCACTCCGTCGACAAAGGAGCTCAACTTCGAAGTGTTGTTAAAGGGGAGCACATCTTAGTTGCTTCCGTGTCTTGGAGCTCAATCCACTCATGGAATCCAATGAGCCACCACCTTTTTCACCTTTAAAATGGACGTAAGGAAGATTATGCACTAGGTTATTCGAATGATCGTGTCTTGTTAACCCTATCAATATCATGAACAACCCCTTCTTGCGGGTCACCAACACTTGTTGGTCTTTCTAACTCTACTCCGGGTGAGGTCAACTAGCTAATGGGGGTGTTTGGTTAAGATTTTTTAGATATTTTTTTCTCTCAAAAGTTATTTTGATATAATAATGGGGACTAAACTATGTTTGATGCACCTCTCCTAATTTTTATAGAGAGAGTTAACCCTTCATTAATTTTTTTCAAATAAAAATTAATTAATTATTTTTTTGTGAAAAGAGCCAATATCTCTCTCTCACTAAATTAATTAAAATTTTAAATATTGATTTATTTTAAAATACATTTTTATTATTTAATTAAATAAAAATATTTTTTTATTTTTATTTAAATAAAATAAATTTTAAAGGAAGAAAAAAAGATTAGATCGGGCGGACTCTCGAGCCGAACTCAAAGTCCAGACCGATCAGCGGAATTAATCGGGCCGAACTTTTAAACCCGACTAAAGACTTATAGACAAAAAAGATATGACGATCAGACCCGAAATCGAGTCAGACTCACATACCTATAAGTCGACCCGTCACATTGGCAACCCTAACACCGGAATGATAAATATGATTTTGTAATTGTCGCAACTTCGTCTCTCAGAGAGAATGAGATCTTTCAAAATCAGATTCCAGTTTGACAGAATATTTTAAAAAATATTTTATTTTTTAAAATATAATAACGAGATCATAGGAAGATTATTAAATAACCCATTCGTAGAGTTTTTTTTCTCGTCAAATGTTGTAAGATCAGGTGAGGGAGGTGCGCACGTGAAGGAGATTGGGAGATGCACGAGATGGGGGAGAGACAAATATTCGTTGGAATATTGAAATTTAATAATCTGACCAGTACTAAATAAACTTTTATGCTTAACAAAGTTTAATAATCATATTTCACCATATATATATATACTCATGCCATGTTCTTCTGTTTACCTTTAAATTTTTCTCGTGTCTAACAGTTGTGTGCTGTTGCTTGACACCTGTATGAGAGAGAAGGGAATGTGAGAGAGAGAGAGAGGGTTTGATAACATACAAAGTGATATTGGTATGGAAAACATGTACACTTGTGTGGGCGTGTTGAGAGAGAGAGAGAGAGTATTCTGAGCACACCCCATGTGAAAGTTGAAGAAGACAGGGAAAGTATAGTTTTATAAACATTTTTAATTTGGATTCTTCCGCAAATAAAAAATATTCTGTCAAAAATATCTTTATTTTCACGTCTCCCTTCCCGAAGGAATCAAACCATACGTTTGATGTGATATATATATATATAAATAATGATATAATGAGAATAATATTAAAAAATTGAAATATCAGAAAGATCAAAGAGAGAAAGACGACGAAGCCGAGGAAGGCAAAAGGAAGGAGCCCCCTTTGTGTACTGCGTCCCCACTCCCCTCCCTCCTCCTCTCTCTCTCTCTCTCACTCGTATTGCATCCCCACTCTCCTCTCTTTCTCTAAACAAGAGGCAATAATACTACACAACAGCTAATGGTGCTTCCCTTCGTCGCCACCTCCCCAGCGTAATGCCCGGCGATGCCTGCGGCAACCCATTATCACCGCGGATTCGCCACCCCAGTGAGGTGAAGTGGGCGAGGAGGAGGAGGGAGGATGCTGGGATCGGGGACGAACCTGGTGACGACGGTGATCGGGTTCGGGATGAGCGCCACCTTCATCGTCTTCGTCTGCGCCCGCCTCATCTGCGGCCGCGCCCGCTCCACCGACTCCCGCGCGTCGGCCGCCGCCTACCCCTTCGACGTCGAGCTCCGCTCCGAGCTCGACCAGGTATGGTGCCACTCTCTGGGTTTCCTTGCCATCAGGAATGCGTAGAATGTGGGCTTTATCATACACAGCACGGGAGATCCAGTCTCTTGTCGCAGAAGTTGTTCTTGTTTTTGGGTTGCGTTTGCAAGACGAAGCATGATCGATTGATTAGATAAAAATGGTGTCTTTGGGGCTGCAATTTGCACATGGGAACAAAAATTCTCTTTTTTCTGGTAAACGTTTGATAAAAGGGAAAAATGTGTAGTGGGTGATCTTTGTTAAGGGACATGAGAATAACAATGCATAACCATATCTAATTTTTTCTGGCAGCCAGAGCACACGATCCATGGCCTGGAGCCTGTTGTTGTTGCTGCATTTCCGACAATATCATATAACCGAGAGGCTTTCGGTTCAAGAGGAGATCCTCAGTAAGTGTGGCTTTTTTCATATGGTTTACCTGTCCTCCATTGTATTGCTTTCCTTTGTATGCTTATATTTGCATCCACGTATTGTTCCTAGGTATGAAGAAAAACAAGAAAAACAAAACGAGAGAGTCACATTGTTTGAACATCATCTGAGAAAATGCCTTGTTTTGACCGTCTCTGTGTACTCGCGTTCATCCTTTTCCATTGCTGATCTGACTTAAGTAAACAAGATCTCTTTACATACAACTATATTAATTTTTTAACTCATACATACACACACATGTATGTTTACATACATATGCGCGTCTCTGTGTGTTGTATATATGCATGTACAAAAGATCTGGCCTTCTAATTCTTCAGCATCAAACGATCTGGCCTCCTAATTCGTCAGCATCATTTTTTCATATCTACCGTGCTCTCAGATGTTCAAGGTAGGCATGCTCTTTATTGTTGACCTCTTGTCATCCTATCCGGTCTGTATGCTTGATATGTCAGGTTCTGTTTCTCCTTCCTGTGTTTCCTTGTGGAGCCAATGCTTTCAAATTTGATTGTGGCAATCATTTACAATGCTAAAAGTTACTTATTTTCTAAATAAAATATCTGCTAAACAGATTGACAATTATAATGCCTATTTTAGATGTCAAGGTAGCTTTAGCTTGTGCCTTGTAGACTCTGGGAGTATGGTGCACCATTTACATTTTTGCCGTGAGCTGATTTCAACATACAAACTGTGTCTTGAGATGAGCACCATAACTGACCTTGTGCAAAGAACACAGAAAATAAGGACATGAAGCCAAGTTCAATATGTCCAGTCATTTAATATGCGTCGATTTTCTTCAATGAACTATTTGCTTTGCATGTTATTGACTTGTCTGTTCCCGTGCAGATGTTCAATATGCTTGGCAGAGTACCAAGAAAAGGAAACATTAAGAATTATGCCCACATGTGGCCACAGCTTCCATGTTCCCTGCATCGATGTGTGGCTGCAAAAACAGTCGACCTGCCCCGTCTGCCGTTTGTCTCTGCGTGATTCCTTCGGGTCCAAAGATGTATCATCTCCCTTGTATGGTGGGGTCTCTCAAACAGTTGACAGTTCTGAGATTTCCATCGATCGTTCTCACAGTTGGCTACTGCAGAGAAATGAGCAATCAGAGGGCAATGGAAATACCATGCGGATTGATGGAACAGTGCGCATAGACATGGAAGCCGAAGAAACAGGACTCACAGAACAATACAGTAGATGACTGAAGCAGGCTTAAGAAGCAGAGAGCATTTTCTCCGTGTCCCAGAAGTTATTTCCTGTGTAGGAAACGGCAATGCCATTTTTTAGGTGGAGGCTGAAGAGTGATGTTTCATATGCTCCATGTGTTCAAGGCCTGTGTGCACAGAATTCCTTGGGACGGGTCTAAACTATTCAGGATTTTGAAACAGATTAGTTTCTGAAGGGGAAGTCAAGGTATTCTGATGAGGGTTCTTTTCCATGTGTAATTCTTGAGTCATCTTCACAGAAATATGAGATGGCATTCTCTTCATTGAGCAAACGTGATGGCAGAAAAGTAATCATGCTCCGTTTTGCATGGAGAGTTGGTATATGCCTGTACATGAACGGGGCCCATTCCAAGTTAAGCATGGGTTTAGGAGGATTTGTGGTTTTTCTCCCCCATCCCGCCCTTCTGCTATACTTCAGTCAGTTGCTCTTCCCAGATTTTGTGAGGACTATTGATTACATTATGGCATGTGTTCATGGCTTGCAGGCTTCTGAGCTTGTTAACAAGAAGCACTAGCCATTTCAAAAAGGCCAATGGGTATCAGGTTTACTTCCAAAAAATTGCCTGGCATTGCAGCTCCAATTTTTCCATGAAGAAGATGAGATTCTGATCAGATATCTACTCTGCTGTTTCACTGTATATTCTCCTGTCTATTTTCTGGTTACTAATGAGAAAACAGAAGGTTCCTTTAGGCCTTCCGGATTCATTCACCAAAGTTGCCTTGTTCTTTCATCTATTTACTTATAGGGGTTAGCAGATGTATCCAAAGTGAGTCATCCGATGCTTGCTGATGATCTATTGATCTCTGGAGAAGCCACTCTCTAAGGGCTCTCCTTAGTGTGCAATTGCTTAAGAACATTGGTCCAGACTCCAGACAAAGTAAATTTTGACAAGCTGTTCAAGTAGATAAACTTTATTCCTTATTTGCATTTGTTCCATATATGGAGAGTTCTGAATATTTATAAAAAATGTGGTATTATAAGATGGAAAATAAATCATAATTCAAGCCTTAAAAAATCTAAGACAATAATTTTATAATATTAACTGCATGTCAGATATATCTGTTTTGGATTTTATTTTAATTAGAAGTAGGAAAATAAAATACTATCAATAAGTCATATCCAACTTCGTTTCTTGGAAAAACATGAAAAATTGATCCACTTTATATATATATATATATTGTGCTAGGTAAGTCTTTTTTTGTTATCTATGTTTGATTTAAAGTTGAAAACTAATATTATCAAAGCCAACTTATTCAAAATTGTTTTTAGCAATAGTGCAAGATTTAAAGTTTAAAGAGTATTCATACACATATATATATATATATATGTAAAATATACTTAATATTAAATAAATTATGAAAGATAAATGTGTGATATCAGATGGCTTTCAAATTTATCATATTCTAGTTCTGATTTTTACTATAAGAACAAAAGTAAAAATATCAAAATTGAATTACAGTCTATTTTGTTGTCAGAATCAGATCCAAAAAATTCATCCTGTTTGTCTAGCCTTCTTTGCTGACGTTACAAGTGATTAAACAATGATCCACATCTTCCCTTGCAGCTCCTCGTGATGGACAGAAAATAGCTCCACATTCATTCCATTTGCTTGTTTATACATAAATAGATCTTGACCAATGTTAAATTGTCTCACGGAAAAACAAAACCCTAATAAGTTTTACACTTTGGTCTATTCCGGGCAACATCTCAAAGGACTGTCCTGGCCTCCTGAGATTTTTCTGCTCTTCCGAGATTTGGGCAGATAAGAGCAGAGGTGACTACATTAGAATTATAATATCCTGAATACTATGTTTAAAAAAAGAGTTTTTTTGCATATTAGTCCCTATAAACTTAGTGAATTGTCGATTAATCCCTCCATTCTGAATATTATTTTAATAATCCCTATAATCTTAGTCGTTACACGTTTAAGTCCCTACCGTTCATTCATTTAACTAAACTATAGTTACCTTATACTAAATGTAATGAAAATACTAACTTACCCCTGGGTTAAGTGTGAGAGAGAGATAGAGAGAGGGGTGCCTCCCCCCTCCCCTGTGACCTCCCCCTCCACCGCCGGCCGCCCTCCCCCTCCGACCGACCCGACCTCCCCCCTCCCCCTCCGGCCTCCCTCCCCCCCTCCCTCTCCACCTCCGGCCTCCCTCCCCCCTCTCCTGTGACCTCTCCCCTCCCCCCCCTCCGGCCTCCTCCTCCCGGCCTCCCCCTCTCGACCTCTCTCCCCTCCAACCGCGGCCGCCTCCCCGTCATCCTCTTCTCTTCCCCCTTTCTGGACTCCTCGCCGCCGTTGTTGATCCCCCATCCTAGACTCCTCTCTGCTGTAGTACCGTCGCCGTACGGAGAGGAGGCCCAGAAGCAGTCGCCGTGGTGGAGGTGGTCAGAGGTGTGTGGAGGTGGTGAGGGTGGCAGGGGGGCTGTCGCGGTGGCGTGTGCGACGTGGTGTTAGAGGAGGAGAAGGCTGCCGGGGGTGGGTTGGTGGCTACGTGGTCACGGCTGGTGGCGGAGTGGAGGTCGGAGGGGAGGCTGCGGGGTGGTAGCAGAAAGAGGAGAGGCGGGCGATCGGCGACGTGGTGTGGGGTGAGAGAGAGGGAGAACGAGAGAGGGTGAGCGTGGGGAGTTGGCCGGTGGCGTGGGGAGAGGGGCGACGGTGAGGGAGGTCGGCGGCGAAAGGGGGGTGCATGTGGAGGGGCGGTTGCGGGTGTGGCACAGGGAGGCCGTGGGCGCGGTGGAGTGGCCCTTCATGAAGGGGAGGGGAGGAGGGCAATCGCAGCGAGGAGGTGCAGGGGTGTGGGGAGGTGCAGGTGTATGGGTGTGGGGAGAGGTCGACCTCTCCATCAAGGAGCGTCGACACCACGGACAATCCAGCAAGCAACACCTTCTGTCTAGCCATGAAAGGTCGACCTCTCCATTAGGAGGTGTCGACACCTCACAAGGGTCCTTCAACAACACGGCGACACCACTGAAAAAGACTTTAGTGGTTCTAATATCATACAATACAAATGCATTATCAAGGCTCTCCCGATATTAACTATGGCTTCTTCACCACCATGGTGGCAGCTGGTGATGTGAAAGCAGTGTTTGTGGATCATATGTGAAAGGCATGTAATCTCTGTTGTCCCTGTTACCCGTATAACAATGGCTCATCGCAACCGGTCCTTCAGTTTCTACATCATTGGACTCAGTAGAGAAGTATATATCAGGAACTATCCTTCAAAATTCTGCTGGGGGCTTTGTTGCTGTTTAGAATGGCTGAAGATGTAGTGAGTACTCTTTCATGCAAAGACTCGAGAGATTGATTACTTTTCATCAGAAGAAACTACCATGGTTGTTTGTACCCTAGTCTGCCGTTACATTGTTTACTTTTGATGTCGTGTGGAGAGTGGATATACTGTATACAGTTATCGTGAGTTGGACCTTGTATGCATACAGGCTTCCAAAGTTCAGAAATAAATATTTTAGAATGTGTCTCATATGATGCATCTTGTGTTGTTCTTCATCCAAGGCTTGAACGTTTTAAGTACTTCCAATTAATGCAAAAGACTGAAATTTGATTTTTAAAATCCTCGGTTTAAAATCAGTGTAAACAAAACCCTTTTGAGTCTGTTTTAGGGTCATTTTTTATGGAAATTAAAACAAGGGATGGATTCATTTGCAAAAGAGTGAATCCTGATGTTAAACAAGTATCTCTCTGACACACCCAGATCAGTATCTTGTACCTATTTTATTATAACCCATAGCAACAAGTATTTGAATGACACACACAGTCTGCTGCACAAGGATACGTAAACACACTCCTGCCTTATTAATTAGCACCTTCGCCCACTGCCATGAAAGGTCGATCTCTCCATCAAGGAGGGTCGACCTCTCCATCAACTTCCAAAAGCACTTCCATCAGTTCAGAGGAGAGAGAGAGAGTACTTTTGTTGGTAGTAAATCATTCGGGAAATAGATAAAATAACAGATACTGATAACCAAAAGTTAATCGTATTCTAGTTATCATAAGTACTTTTTTGAGATTTTTGAACGAAGTAGATATTCTGATTTATTCGGGAAGAACTCATTCTTACTCGATGTGACATAAAAATATCAAATAGAGTAGTCCTGCGCATTATCAAAGAAAGCCGTGAAAGAGGGCAAAGATGGACACTTGAGGGCAGTAATGTGTTCCATTTTCATCTGGGCATCCATGGAGGTATAAGTGAGACAATAACATCTCAACACAGATGGGGGGGCGCACCCAGACAGACAGGTGAGAGGTGGGCATGATCTTCTTCGTGCTGCTGCTATAGTTATCGCCTCTGGCTCTCTCTGCATCTCGTCAGCGAATATGTAAATGCAGTGGCCAGCGGTGGTGGGGCAGAGACCAAGAGATCTGGCGGGTTGTTGTTGTAGCTGTCACGGAATGGATCTCGTGATGGAGGTACCAGATTCTCAGGATTTCTTTATGTTTTGGAACCCCTCTTATAAAAAAGAGAGCATCTCAATGGCTTTCTTTGGCTGGTAAATGCTTCCATGAAATGCAAGGGGTGTGATAGCAAGGGCTAATTTGGAAGGGTTACATGGCCTGCAATGTAAATTACAGAACTTGCAGAAACTAATGTCTATGAGAAGGGAAAAAGATTTCCACTTTCAAAATCGGAAATAGACGCGGAAAAGCACACATGTGGCAGTGGGTCTGCGGCGGGGCTCTACGGTGGCCGGTGGGGCATCGACGGTGGGGCGTCTGCGTCTGCGGCTGGGGCAGTCCTCTAGAGGCCTTGCGGTGGGGCGTCTGCGGCGGCCGGTGGGGGCAGTCCGCAGATTGCAACGACGGTGGGGCGTCTGCGGCTGCGTATAGGGGCGGTGGGATGTGCGGTGGCAAGTGGTGGGGTGAAGGGTTTCATAGGGAGAGAGTTATGATAAAAGTAGTTTATGATTTTCAACTTTTTTTTTAACAGAAGGATGGAATATTCCATAGAATATCTAACTATTTTAACGTCGATGAACTACATGGGCCTTTCTGCTAGAGTTACATGATTTTAAGGGCTTTTTAAACAATAGTGAGATTTTAGGGACTAAAAAGTAATTCGTCTTATTTGTAGGGACCAATATGTAAAAAACCCTTAAAAAATTACAATCATCGTTTTCATTCTGCAAATATCTCTAATGTAATTTTACATGTACGACTTTTTATGACAATTTGAGAACAGATCGTACCGATCATCGTCTGTTACGATGCGATAGTGTACCGTTGTATATCGAAATAAAAAACTTTTTAATAAATATATTATAAGTAAAAATAATATAATATAATTTGTTAGCTCAATTAATTAAACGGTGTGATGTTTAAGGGTTCATCGCACAAATTTGAAACACTTATAACCAACTAACTTATTAATTAATATAAGTATGAAATAAAATATATAACATATAATATGATATAAATAATATACTAGTTGAATATCATGTATCGGTCGTATTAATCACTTAATGGTTGTATGTGGTATATAGTGTATATGTGCCGTACAGTGTATCGTATCAATTTATAAAATATACTTGAAAATATTTACTATAATATTTAATTTTCTTCTAACAAAAACGCTCGTGGTGTTATACTTTTTTTTTATGGTTTCTGCAGTGAAGGGATGGTGCTTTATTTATCCGGGTCTTGTTTGGCACAAGATTTATCAAATCGGGACGGGATGATCCGAACCGCACGTCCTGTCACGTCCCAACTACATATCGAGACGACCGATCTGTGAGACGTGAGATACCTCACCTTTAAACGTGATGTCTTCGGTTCGAAACGTGTGTTGGCATTATTTTTATTCAATTTTTTAGATTATAAAAAAATATTTCAAAAGATAACAAGAGCAGAATTCGAATCATGGACACTTGTTTAAACAACCAATCACTTAACCAAATGTGTTAAGAAACCATTTGAGTTATATTATACTACAACATATATATAATATTTTTTTTATCGACCCGTACCATATCGTCCCAGTGAAAGATCGGGACGGACGGTACGAATTAGTCGACAAACCCTGACATGGTGCATACCGCGCTAATCTATTATCTATAAATAAAATTTAACTTAATACCCCTAACATCTTTAGGAATAATCTCTTTACTCTTATGTTTGTCTAATTTATTTGTATATCTGTAAAATCTTTAAGAATTTACTTATATACATCTAAACTTTATACCGTAACTTTATAAATAATATGGTATTTTACATAGAAACCATTGTTAGATGTGAATTTGCAAAAAAATCACCCTTGGAAATGTATTAGCATACATATCACCCTGTAAACTATAATTGTGCAAAACTACCATCCTAGTTAACTTCCGTCGACGGAAAGACAAATATTCCATATAGATTATGTTATTCCCATCCGTTAGATGTAAAATGACAAGAATACCCTTGGAGAGAGAGAGAGAGAGAGGGACCTGGTCGCGACAGCGTCCCCCAATGCTGCGGCGCCGGGTAAGCTCCACCCCACGCCCCCTCCCGGCTGCCCACACAGAAGTGGGGGGGGGGGGGATCCTTTGGCAAGGGAGCCACCTGCAGCGGAACATGCTGCAAGCTTAGTAGACGGGCAGGAGGAGCCCCAGCACGCGGAGGCCTGGGGAGGATGCCATGGCCCGTAGCATCGGCGGAGGTGCAAGGACTGGCAACACCGGCGGAGGACGACATGGGGGCAGCCACCGGAACTGAGGAAGGATCTACACCCGACAGGAGCTTAAGGGGCTCAGCGGCGGCGCGTCCAAAAGCACAGGGGGGCGGAGGCAGATCAACGGCGGAGCAGGAAGGTGGACAAATAGCAGGAACCAAAAACAGAGCATCGTGCCCCACCGCTATCCCATCATGGGCAGGGGTGGGCGGGAGTGAAGATGCAGCAGCAAAACCGACGGGGGGATGGGCAGGGGAGCTGCCTGCAGCATCAGCAGAAGAGGCGGAGGTTGGCGGAGGTCCGTGAGTGCCTGCTGAAGACGACGAACTGCCTGGGAGAAGCCCAGCTCCAGCAATGACACCGTCTGCAGTAGGAGGGAGACGGTCCCCCACTGGCGCACATCCATGGCGACGAATGGTGGACGGAACCAAAGGCGCAGCAGCCTGATCTACGGGGGGGAGGTGCAGTGGAGCTGCCACAGCCAACCACCGACGCCGGAGGGGCAGGTGCAGGCATAATGACCGGAAGAAAGGCAGAGGGGGGACTGGACAACTGGTGGCCGGCGGTTGAGACGGGCAACGGAGGATAGCAGAGGCGGGGGCAAATCACCACTGACTGAAAACGCTCCCTCTCTTCATTTTTCTCTCCCTCACCGGCTCACCACACACCGCACCACCGTCGCCCTCCCCATCTCACCGCACCACCGCAGCATCTCCACCCTCACATCTCCTCTCTCTTCTCGCCCTCTCACCCACGCTCTTCCTCTAACAACCCAACACCGGCTCCTCCTCCCTCCGGCCACCACCACCGACCGCAAGCGCTCCCTCTCTTCATTTTTCTCTCCCTCACCGGCTCACCACACACCGCACCACCGTCGCCCTCCCCATCTCACCGCACCATCGTCGCCGGCCTCATCTGCATGAAACCACCCCATTCTCCCCTCTTCCTTCTCTGCCGCGCGAACCCACACAGGCCGCACCCACCCTCCTCCTCTGTTGCGATACCCTCTCCCACTCTCTCCCCATCTCTTTTCACCGCCACCGCCACGAACCTCTCTCACCCTCTCACTCTTCACACCTCGCCGCCCCCTCACCAGCACCTGTCTTCCGGTCACCAGCACCCCCCTCCGGTCATCACCCCGACCACCGCGAACCACCCCACTCCCTCTCCCTACACACCCTCCTCCATCGCGGCTAACTAACCCCCCTCTCCTTCTCTCTCTAACCTGCCATACCCATCACCTTGCGCTGCCCTCCCATCTCCCTCTCCTTTGCTCACCATCTCCACCCTCCACGTTGCCTGCGCCCTCGCCATCAATGCCGCCTCACCCCAGTCACCACCGCGGGGCCCCTCTGCCACATCTCTTCTCTGCCATGTCCTCCGCCGCACCCGAGGACGATGATAGTGGCAGAGGGCGGTGGAGTCGGTAGTGGGGGGGGGGGGAGGGCTACTCCGGCGAGGGGGGGTGTTTACGTCGGGAGGGAGGGGAGGGGTGTTAAAATATATTTTTATTTTATTTTATTTTATTTTAAGTAGGGATATCTCGGTCTTTTCTCATGTTGGGTTGAGATTAACCATGATTAAATTCTCGAGTAATAACAGATGGTTACTGAGATGGTATTTTTGCACAATTAGAGTTTACAGCGTGATATACCTGTTAATGCATTTTTAAGAGTAGTTTTTTTGTAAATTCATATCTAACAATGGTTTTCATGCAAAAAACCCTAAATAATATATGTATACCCACAAACTCTAACTTTTAAATGTATAACAACTCCCGTTAGTAAATTTTAGGGCCCTATATGACAACTAGTTAAGTCCGGGAAGGATAGGTTAATCGACGTCGAGTGGATTATTATATATTATATATATATATTTTAACCATAGTCGGATAGGATTAAAGTGGATTAACTCATTCTTAGAAAATAAGTGAAATGAGTAAATCTACCCTGGTTAAATTTAGAGGTCGGGTGAGCTACCTCGGGTAGACCATCCGCCTTTAACCTAGTCCATTATCAAACTCGCCCCAACGATATACGGGTAGACTAAATAGAGACGACGGTATATAGACTATTTACAAAGATTTCAGGGGAATAGATCAACTAATCTATTAAAATTAAATATGCGGTAATATATATCAATCTCATACATTTTGGGGTGCCATGCACGATATATTTCATTTAACATAACAAATCTCACTTGTTGCACTGCATCTGTGGTTCAACAAATTACTTTCTTGCAGTCTAATAAATAAGTTTTTTTTTTCAAGGAGGCTTCTCCTCCGGGTATGTGTTGGTATCATTTGATCTTTTTAGGCGGCATTTAAAAAGCCCAACAAGTATTCCCTCGCCGCGGTCTTCGGTTTCCCCGGCTTGATCCTTTTTGGTGTCTTCCTCCGGCGACGGGAGACCATCTGAAACCCTGGGGCGCTCGCAGAGCTCGACCATGGCGGCAAAGAGGAAATGGGGTCCGTACGACGGCGGCAGGGAAGTGGTAGTAGAGAGAGGATATTCCTCCAATGAGGTCGTCCGCCGCGTCTCCCTTTTTCCGCGCCCCTCTTGCCTCACGGGTTCTGAGTGCTTCGTTTTTACTGTTTCCTGGTGTGGCAGGTGGAGGAATTGGAGCGGGAGCTGGCGGAGGTCCCGCTTGGGGAGCTCCAGAAGGCGAGAGCGGACGGGTCCCACGTGCCTCCCCAGATGAAACTGCGAGATGCGAAGAAGCTCGGGCGCTCAAACAAGAACAGGTTTACCCTTCGTTGTGTTGCTGTCGCTGGTTGTGCTAGGGCTTGCGAGTTTGGCGTTTTTGATGCGTTTGTGCATTTTTGGTTCTCGTTTTGGCATTCCTGGGAGAAGGCCGATGGAGATGAGCAGCAAGGTGCCCGTGGGGAGGTTCAGGGAAGTTATCCAGGCCCCTAAGAAGGTGAATTTTACGAGATTTAACAGCATGAATGATTGGTCATACGTTGCCGTATCTTGTGTTTTCGGGAAGCTCAGTGTTTTATAAATCTGGATGTCTTGGGTGTTTTGTTTTCTCTTGTCTTGTGTAGTCAACTTGTCTCTTCACGTTTCCAGTTTCACGGGGCCAGTTCTTTAGGCAAAGGTTTGTCATCATCCTGAAAACTTCTGGACAAGTGGTAACTCAGGGAACTGGAAGTGCAACAGGAAATCCATGAAAGATGGCATAGTTCCCAGCAGACACAAAAATTTCTCCAAACTAGACAATCATAAGAGAAGATCACTGCTGAATAGAATGGAACATCATAGTTATCCCTTGTAGCGAAGCTGTTTATGGATCAAAGTTACAGAGTGCCGTGAGAAAAGTGCCCGACCTTTCATCTCTAAATACTTGTAAACCACAGGCATCATATCACATTGGTCAGTCTGTATGGAGATACAAGAGTGGGAATAAAAAAAATCAACAAGCATCAGAAAATGAATTTATCATATGCTGTCTCAAGAGAAGAGGGAGTTAAGGCGACCGTCCCACACCCTGTGGTGGCAGGAGCCTCATTACACCAGGCTGCCTTCTTCTTTGAGTTATGGGTTCTCTTGTTTGACCACTGTTGATTGTGTTGTATACAAAAAAAAAATCCTTTGAATCACATTATTTCTATTTCTTCTATGATGTAACCCTTTGTGCCATGGTCCCTGCTTCCATTTATTGCCCTCTTGATTATTTGTATAGCCAAGTGTAAGGATATTATATTACCTACATAAAAACTTTCTTATTCCAGGTTTTTCGAGATCCAAGGTTTGAATCTCTATGTGGTGACCTTGACAAAGATGGGTAAGCCATATCTATGACCTTGATTTGTATTAACACCTAATCGTGCTTGTGTTTACTAGTAAGTCCTTAATAGCTACTCTTTGCTTTTAATTTGTTTGAGTATTGACTCTTGAAGCTTACAGCTTACACTGTGCCTCGATCTTGTGATATTGTTGAAACAGTAGTATAATCCTGCAGTTATTGTCATTTGGATCTGTGCTACCTTCTACTTTCTGCATTTTGTAGATTCTACAAAGCCTTTTCCTAATATTCCAACTATGGTAGTGAAAAGATAAGGGGCTGTCTTAAGTGCTTGTATTCTTTTTTTTCTCTAATATCTTGTCATATTTATCTTTCATCATGATTAGCCACCTCCCTATAAATGGTATCTGACCTATGTAGAATCTGGTAATGGGGTTGTTTGAGGATTTTATGTTTTAACATCAGATGATGTGGGGAGGAGATATCATATGATTATGGCTATATGTTTAGCGAGTTGCCATCATGGTCCTCAGTAAGCCCTGCCCTATCTTTATTGGTTTGGCTAAAGACTCGGATGATTGTTACCCAAAGCTTATCTGACATATTTCTATTGGTATGATGCGAATACCCCAACTGTTATGTCTAGATCTAACTGTGACTAGTTGCAGGTAAGGGGAATGCTTATCCTTTAATTTAAAATAACACTATAACAATGCTAGTAAATTTACAACAAGTCGAGTGTGGAAAGAAGGAAAGAAGGAAGATAAAAGATTAAGTAAAGAAGAAAGGAAATAAAAGGGCAAAAGAAAGAAAGAAAATAAAGGATGATAAGGGCTTGTTGGGAAACTACAAAAGACAAAGGAACATGATAGAGAGGCATAGGAGTCAGTGGGATGGAATTCTCCATCCAACACAATTGCTCCCAACAAATAAGGGCAATCTCAATCCCGATGAATTTCATTAATCAATATTTCTCCCACCTTCTAGCACTCTGTTATCCTGTATTCCTGTGATCACTGACTGACCTCCCCCCTCCCCCAATACACACGTGTGTGTGTGTGTACCAGAAGGTTGGCAAACAGCCAAGTCACTGTGAGCTACTTGAACTCAGCTCATTTAACCAACAACATGAGCTCAAGCTTTGAATGAAGCTGATATTGTCAAAAGGGCTGAGCTCGAGCTTAATAGAGCTCGGCCCACGAGGCTTGCGAGCTGATTCTTAAGTATTTTATTTATTTATTCTTTAACAAAATCAAATTATATACATTTAAAATTTATTAATCATATTAATTTATTTAATTATGAAAACAGTAATGGTCTCATTAGACCCACTCTTACTAGGAAATGAAGTGGAAGCCCGCATGCCTCTATTCTATCCATTTGTGAAATAGAAACATGCATTATTGGAAGACTGGGTTGTAATAGATATGGACACTGGTTTGATGCATGAAATATTATCAGACAAAGGAGAGCAGTTTGTAAGGAGATGGGGATTTATTGTGTGTGAGACATCGAAGTCTGATGTCCATGAGAAGCTTATACATGTGATGAAATGTGAATGAGCCAATTCCAACTTCAGATCGGCTGCTTTCTATCAAAATTGGCCATTACCCAGCTGAACCTCTTTTTTCTTTTTTGACTATGTGTGTGTGGGGTGTGTTCAAACTAATGTCAAGTGATTTAGCTCATTTTTGGAATGAGGCCTTTGCTAAAACAACAAAACGGCCTAGAAAAGGCTCCCCCTTGTGTCCCACCACCTGCTTTCGAACACTCACTGACCTGCCACTTTTGCAAGGGTTTTTTTATTCAATGTCACCCTTCAGTTGTCCCTCCCTCTCCCTGCAGCCTCCCAGAAGAGGAGAATAAACAAGCTTGCAAAAAGACACCCTTGTTAATGATTATGTATATTAGCATACAAAACCTTTTATTTTTTTGAAAGTGACATACAAAACCTTTTATTATATCAATTATTTTTACTTTTATCACATTGCCTCCTCCAGATTGCATGATTCTGGCAATCTGATTCTGTTTGGATCAGGATCTGACCCAAATGATCTGGGAACCCAATCTGATTCAGCAAATATCACTGTTCACAATGTAGGTAAACTCCGGTAGGTGACTTTGCAACTTATTATCCAGAATTGACCGAGTGTAGGGCGATTGATGTAGGTAATCAGATTTCGCTAATCAGCCACGGGGACTAGAATTGTACACTGGTTTGACAAAAGGAAGATTCTTGATTATTAGCTATTAATCTTACTTTTTCACAAGGGTGTTGTGATCCACTTTTTATTCCATACACAGAATGAAAGGCTTCCTTCTATCTCTTCTCACTATGTAACTCAGGTTCACCCTCCTTGAGGGGCTTTGTCATAGTCTCAGCCATATGAGTGTGAAATTCTGCAATGCTACTTGTGTTCCGAGCCCACACCCCAGTACAGGACCAAATGGGTGCACTGTCTCTTCTCTATATTTTTTATGATGTAACAGTGTTACCCACCTGCCCCGCACTGCATATCATTTACTGCAGAATCGCCGATCCAGATCAGGATCAGGTGATTCGGATTGGGATTGGCAGGGGCTGATCCATTTCTGGCCCCTAATGCTGATCCCAATTAGGAAAGATGAAAAATTGGAAAAAAAAAATAAATAATATCGGTCCGAATCAGACCAAAATCACCCAGATTGCATGTGGATTGGTTCATTCAAATAAAACTAACTTTATAAAAAATGTCTTTACATCATTTTATATTTGCATAATTATTTTTTAATTTATAAATATACTTTTTGATTACCTTAAACCCCTTTTTATTTACGTAAATACTTTTTAAAGCTTTTTTTAATGGATTGACTGATCCGACTGATCCAGATTGGGATTGGGCATTCCCGATCTGGGTGCCCAATCTGATCCTGTATTCCTTGCTGCATTTGGGTGGGGTCAATGCTGCATCCTAGGTCTTCTGCTTGACATCCAGAACCAATTGGTGTGTCCATGTGCTAGGTCAAGTTATTCTCAAAGTATCAGAAGATAGATTTTGAAGATCACATGAGATTGGGTTTTCTTAAGAATTTTTTGGATCTTTTAAATGTTAACTACTAAGAACTCATTCCACATAATGCTACAATAAACGCTGAGGGCCACTTTGATAATAGGTTAGGATAAGCAAACCCGGGTGGGCTATTCTTGGGTTTTCATATTTTTAGTTTGGTACCTATCCTACCTAAGGTCGGGAGGTATTTCTGTGAGAGGTGGAATGAGTTAACCCCGGGTTAAGGGCCTTAACCTTATTCGACCCCAAGTGGTGTATTCCGGCTTCCAAACTTGAATAACTCACCCACCTGTGAATAACTCATGAGGGTTTAATCTTGATGGACATTGTAGGAAAAGTGACTTTAGTTTTGTTAGTTTGCTGACCTCTTTGAAGTATTACTTTATTTTGCCTGTGTTTAACATGCAGGTAAAAATTGATTTTAAATATCCATTCGTTAGATAAATATGCATATAATTTAACTAATTGATTAGCATGCATATTATTAATTCTGCGAGTTTGGTTTATCAGACGATTTAGGGTTCGTGTACTGGACTTTTTCCCACCGATCGTAGTTGGTGTTAATTTACATCGGAATAAGTCCGAACACTTTTGATTAACTGTCAAAGATTTTTTTACAACATCTGGTGTGATATCGGGGATTTAGTCCGAGAGGGACTTCCATGCCCTACGGTAGGGGTACATTTGCAATTTTTCCCTAAGCTATGGTTTATTTGCAATTTTCCTACAGTAGGGTTTACTTTTAATTTTCTATGAACAAGAATTTATGTGTGATTTCCCATAAACTAGGGGTTTATGTTGAAGATGACAAGCTTTCCATGTGATTCCCAGATTTTCGCATAATTCCCTTGGACATTTATGCAATTTCGTAAAATTCCAGGATAACATTGTATTTTTTGAATTTTTTGAATACAAGCATGGTTTTTTCATTAACTTTGGGAACATTTAAGCAAACTTGAACAATTCTTGAAGAACTTCTGAATTTATGAGATTTTGCATAATCTCTTGGGTATTTTTACAATTTCACAAAGTATGAGGCTAGAATTGCAATTGTATGAGGCTAGAATTGCAATTTTTTTGTAGACTACATGGTTTTTCTCATGATTTGGCAACAAATTCCCAGAACTTTGGACATTTCTGGGATCAACCTGGTTTTTCCACAATTTTCATAAATTCGATTGAAAAATACAAGTTAATTTCTTCAAATAGGGGATTTATGTAATATACCCTTTTAATTGAGGGTTTTGCACAAGTCAATTTCTTGAAGTTTTCAAATCCTCAAGAGATGGCTGCCCAAGCTCCTTGCTGCGCTCTAAGCCTCGCTGCTCCCAGGTGCTCCAAGCTTCAAGTCCTCTCTTCTCCAAGTGCCAAGGCGTCCTATTTATAGGAGTTGGAGGTGGAAACATGGAGGGAGTTCCTCCTGGTTTTATCCATTAAATGCATTGAAGGAGAAATTGAGTTCCTCCTGGTTTGTGAGTGGAGAAGGCTGCGCTCTCCTGGTATCCCCTCGAAGGCAGCAACTCAAACCCGGGGGGGTCTCCCTCCTGTTTTTTTTTCTTTTTGAAAGAGAGTAGGAGGGAGAGAGAGAGAGGGCCGGAGAGTTCCTCTTGCTTTGGGGGGTTATAAAAAACCCATTGACCAGTCTCTTTCAAGGGATTTTTTATGTTTTCTGGTCTCCCCTCGAAGGCAGCAACATGTGGGGGTTTTCTTTGGATTTTTCTTAGCCGTTCTTGACGCCGTCTTGCTACCCGTGGCTCCCAGAGTGCAGGGACCACATTGGGAACGCTCCGTGGAAGCCGGGAGTCTTCACTTCTTGATTGTTTTGTGGCGTGGGTACGTGGCTTAGCGCTGCCCACCCAGTGTTCGACAAAATTTCCCTGTATCAAAACATGTGAACTTTGTGTAAATAATTCTGCCTGATGGGATCCCGAGGGCGTTTAAATTATCCTAATGATACAATGGCCATGGTTTTATACCGCTTTATGCCGTCTCTGGACGAATTTAATTTAATCAATTTCTTTATTATGAAAATATCAGAAAAATAGCACTAAAATTGTGAGGTTCAACAGCCTGCTATTAGGGTCCTTGTGTAGGCGCTAAGAATAGGTTGTGTCTAAGCAGAAACTTGACTGTGCAATAAACATGTCATCTCTAAGGCAGCACCTGGTATCTGTGTGTCAACTTGATTGACCATCTTGCCACTTAATTGTATGGGAGTTTCAAATTATCTCTGTGATTTCCATGCATGCATTGATTTCTTCATTTTTTTTGAGATAATTAAGTCTATGAAGAGTGACACAGTCTGAGTTTTCCTCCTTTGGTTTTTCAGATTCAAGAAAAGATATAGTTTCTTGTTTGATGTTGAACTTCCTTCAGAGAAAAAGGTGGTGGTTCTTGCTTAATGACTTATTTTCTTCTTTACTGTTTTTAAAGCTACTTAGCGGTGTTTCTTTTCACTACAGAAACTCCAAAAAATGGTCAAGAAGTCCAAGGACCCGCAAACTGTTAAAGAATTAGAAGATCACATCTCGTGGATTGTAAGTGGATGGTATCTTCAGAAAAACATAGATAAATATTGTGTCACTGAATCTACATATTTTTGCATATTTGTGTCACTTTGCTTTCAGTACAACCAAGCTTTAAATGTGTAATCTTGTAGTGCTATTACTTTCTTATTTTGGACTTTATGTATCTGCGGATCTGTACATTATGGTATTAGTCAGCCTTTAGATTAGGCTTCATAGCTGTGCTTGCATTCTTGTTTGTTGGCGTAAACTGAAAAGGTAGCCAGTGTCATTGCTTTCTCAATGCATTTCTAACTGTTGTTTGTATATCTGTGTTTATTCTATTTAGTGTTGCTAGTACCATGTTTGCGACTTTGGATGTGGCACTCATTTATTGACTACCATCACCACTTTTGTAACATCTATAAAAATAGAGCTATGCCACTTGCGGGTTAACTGAGATTCTCACCTTGGGAAGCAGCAGTTTTGGTCAAACCAGACTGGTTGTGAAATGGTGAGTGAGCCACAGGTACCTTGCCTTGGGGGCATCCTCAACATAAAAATGTTAATCCCACAGATACTCGGGAATTCAGCTGTAAACATGCCCTTCTAAGGAATCCAATTGTATGTATACCCTCTGAACATTCTTCAATATGTAGATATGTCCCTCAAGTGTTTACTCATTTGGTATAGGGTGGGGAGGTTTTTGGGTGTGGGTTTGGGTTGGGGGGGATGTCGAACCTGGGTGGGGCTGCTATTTCCTGTTTATGCGAACTATGCCCTGCCACTGTGATAGGAACCTCAAAAAAAGTGTCATCACACTGTCGAAACACCCAGGGTTATTTGATCCTAAAGGAAGTAGTTAACCATATAATTTGGACCAAGAAAACAGGGCCTTCATGATTTGACCATGGGGAGGATGGCTGTGGACAATCATCAGGAGTTGCCAGGAAGCGATCTTTTAGTTCAGATAATGCATTGATGCTTACATAGTTCAGACTTGATCCAAAGTTAATGGTATGCAATGAAATGGGAATGCTTAGCCTGAAGCTCTTCTATTTTTTGCATAGATCAACTGCAGTTGGCTTTCGTTATTTCCATAGACAACTGTAAGAGGCTGTCTTATCAAAAGCAAGGCCTGGTAAGATCCAACTTTGCTAGGGAAACCAATGGTTCCTACATTCCCACTGTGTTCCCATTTCCAGGCTCATGATGTGACACTTTAGACAGAAAACAAGTGGAGAGCTAGTTATCTTCAATGGAACTTTTAATCCTTAGAAGCCTTCCACATTTTAATCTGGACAACTAGCCATATCACTGCAAAATATCTTTCTTTCTTGCATTTTCTGGGATGAGGAAAACGGGTGAAATAATCAATATCTCCCCTGCACATGCTGTAATTGAAGATTTTACAACGATCAGACTGTTTCTTTTGTCCAGAATTGAGCAAAATGCTTCTGTGACAGAAGCACAAGCAGAATGATACTTAGGTCTGGGTGGGGGGACCACATGCTGCTTTGATTACACTGGCAGTAAATACTTTGACCATTTTCTCCGTATGTTTCAGTGCTAATTGCTCCCTCAAGTGCCAATTGCTTTGGTTAAATTGGCATGTAAGTACTTTGGGAAATTGCTCTCTCATCCTTGTTTTGTCTTATGGTCATCCAGAATCTCTTTGCCAATTACCACACATTTGCCATTGGCGGTCTTTGGGACTTCAACCCCATATCGGCTGCTAGTCCAAGTAAAATTCGACCTTCTTGCTTTTCACATTCTTTTTTAATGAAAAATAATGTGTTGGGATTCGAGGACTCAGCTGATGCTTGACCAGGAAAATTCAGGCTGGCAGTTTCCTTTTTCTTTAGGGTTCACTGTCTTGGTGTGGTGATTTTTTGTAAAGGGGCTGTGAGCGATGATAGTTTATACCTGTATATCGCTTTCTTTGATTAATATATTTGTGGTACCATCCACGTTTCAAAAAAAGTTTTCTTTTTCTTTTCGATAGTGAATGTCCAAGGATAGAGAAGACCTTGGGAGACACATAGGTGATGCAAATGGGTGGACATCTCACTACAAATTTTACCATATCTGTTAATTTTGTGACTGATAATTGCACCAGATGCTGAGTGGGGACACATGCATATGAATGATCCGATCTACAATATATTTGCTTTTCAAGCATTCTCAACAAAAATGTCCTATTTGTTCTTTAAAGAGTACGAAGTTTTGGATCAACATGCCAAGGTTTGCCATGAGCAATGAATATATAGGTATTGTATTCAGCCAAAGGCCCAAGGAATACTGTCCAAAGAATGATTTTATGCCGAGTGAACGGCAAGTTCTTTTGCCAAAATTTTTGCAGATATTTTAAGCTTTGAAATGTAATCTTAGAGATGAAGAATTCATGCATGAGAGAGAGAGACCGAGCCCTTTCATGTGGCTAAGTCTCAATGTAGCACCCTATGCAAGATTAAGATCCCATGGGTTTTTTCTACTCTGTGCCCCTGTTAATCTTGCACGGAAAACAACACGGTGCACTGTCTCCCTCTCTCTACCCTTTGTGAGACCTCTCTCACTCTCCTGGGTGGTTGGGTGGGGGAGAGAGAGATGGCATTTTGCAGGGATCTACCAGGCCCTCTTTGACAAGTGTGTAGCATAAGCCACCCGACCCCGCGCCCGGTTACGCCATCCGAAGAGGCCTTTTAAAATGTAAATCCCGCTAATTGACCCCGGTTACCGTGTTTGGGGGGGGGGTTCACTCGAATGGAAAACTCCCGAATAAGCGGCCCTACTTGTGTTCGACCCCGGGTACCATAACCGCGTGCCAAAGTGAGGTTTTGGTGTGAATACCGAATAAGTCACCCTAACCGGGGCCTTATTCGGTTATCAAAGAGGGGCCTAATGAACAATGTTACCAAATGGCGTGGAACAGTAGATCTTTACAAGAAACCATCGGCTACTTTTTGTGACTTTATCTTTCTATCCGACATTGCGGGCAAGTGCTCTGAACTACCTACCTTCGCATGATCCTTCCATCAGTAACAAATTTAACTGAGAAATCGATAGACTTCAAATGCACTTGATGCTTCAAATCAACCCCTGTCGACGTGTAGGTCCATACAGTGCCTATCGTACCTAGTCAACCACCTTATGGTCGTTCAGTAGCTGGGCAGAGCCCATGTCATGGTGAGGAGGTGCCCGCCCTCGTCTAGCATGGGACAATCCCCATGTCAATGGTGGTTCAGAAAAGATCACAGTCTGCAACATCAAACACGCCAGAGGAAGCGTTCATCCTTGACCGGCAACTCATACTGGCCTTCTGGTGAAGATGCCGATGTTCAGCAACTCATCTTCAACTCATATGTGCCCTGGTCCGGCATCGCCTCCCCCACCGAAAGGTTGGCCGATTGACCAGGTGACAAGAAGGAAGCAGCAACCACTGCTGCGACCTGCTGCAGCAGTCACCACATGTATCTGCGCATTCCTTGTTCTGCATTTTTCCCCTTGCTTCTCCTTTTTGATCTTTCAGCCTCTGTCCACCATCCTGTGCCTAGTTTTGATGTAGAGCTGGAGAGATAAGTGGGAAATATGCATCTTTATGAAACAAAGATCATCACCGGGAGGAACCTGAGGTATCCGGCCTTGATGTACCTTCAGGTCTTCTCCGTCCCTGGATGAGAATGGTGGGCTGCCACTGAGCGGCTGTTCTGATGGCGCTGGCTGGAGTGCCCACTTATTCTTATGATCCGCTTATTCTTAGAAGAATATGCTGGTCCAGCTGCATGTCTTTGTGCGTGTGGGTGTGAGAGAGCCGGGGGTTTCGACTGTCATAAGAGAAGAGAAGAGAGAGAGAGAGAGAGAGAGGAAGACTGCAACAAGTTGCGAAAAACCTTGAGGACGTCGGTGGAGGTCACCATGCCGACCAGCTCGTAGTTCTCCACCCACATGTAGCTCACCTGGTGCGCCAGCACCTGTATCATCACAGTCACCAGTGAGCTCCCCCGGTGGCACACTGTCGCCTCCTCTGTCCTTCCCCTCCCCGTTGCAGCCGACCACCTACGGCTCCTTCTCTTCGTCCTCCCTGGCGTCGCCAGCTCCTCGTCCGACGACGAGGAGCCCGATGAACTCCCCGACGACAGCGGAGAGAGGGAGGCATCTCCTGCATGCCCCACTCTCTCAGCCTTGCCATCATGGCCCTCATCCCCTCCCCACGGGGATCTCCGCCACAGCCGAGGTAGGCCACCAACTTGCCGGTGGTGAGCATGGCGATGGCCCCCGCCATGGCCTCGTCGCAGATTCCATGACAGTTTTGGCGGCGGAGGAGAACTAGCAGGAGAACAGATTATGGGAAAGGATGCCCACGTCATCGCCCACCTCAAATGTTCCCTGGCCTCCAGCCTCGACCACTTCTACCCCCTCTGCGGCCCCCTCACCACCGTCCATGACATTGACAACGGCGCCATCTCCATCTTCATCGACTGCGGCAACCATGGCGTGGAGTTCATCCACGCCACGGCCCTCGATGTGACCGTGCCTGACCTCCTTGCCCCGCCCTTCAGTCCCCGCATCTTCCGGTCCTTCTTTCCTCTCAACTTCGCCGTCAACCATAACGGGCACTCCTTGCCGCTCCTCGCTGTGCAAGTCACCCAACGACCCTCGCCCGCTGCCTCCCGTGGAGCCGAACTCCATCGCGCCGCTGCCGACGGAGATGCACACCATGGTCTGGATGCCGAACTCGCACGACACAGTCGCCAGCACGTTGTCCCTGTGATCCACGCCGGCGACGCCGTGAAGAAGACTTGCCTTGGTAGGCTGGCCCCGTTGGACTACTTCTACGACGAAGCTGGCTGCAGCGGCTCCGCCAATGCCGTTGTCACCGGCGACGCCCCTGCAGGGACAGCATCAACTTCAAGAGTGCCATCCTCACCAAAGCAAATCCGGTCTGCTAGTGACCTTCACTGACGTGTTGATCACCACCTCCCTGGGGGGATCAACACGAGATGAGGTGGGCGCCAGGGTGGGAGGCAGAGGGACTCACTGTTGGGAGGTGAGGTGGGCACCGCGGTGGCCATATCTTCTGTCCTAAGGGGAACGGGGAGATGGGACTGGGTGGCAGCGGGTTAGAGAGAGAGAGAGATGAGAGAGAGGAGGGTGGGATTTGGGAGGTTGAGGAGATCGGGGAAGGCTCACGTGAGCGCTTTTCACGCTGTTAAGCGATTTTACATCAACCATTGGATTGAATCTATTTAATGGTGCAGATTGGGTGGCAGTATAATCCATTGCCAACGGTGGCAATGGATCCTGCCTCGTGTGTAGTCTGCTGCCCAGTGGAATGTTACAGTGGATGCTACAGTCAGCTGCCCACTGGCGGTGGACTGTTAAAAAAAAAGAGAGCAAGGCGCTAGGCGCCGTTCGATGGCCCAAATGGGCTATCGGATGGTGTGCGCATGCATGCTGGCACGTGCACTCGCGTGCGAACGTGCCCTGTACTTCTTTTCTTCATTTCAACCCCTGTTCCTGTTCGCAATTCTTTTTTAGCCCTGAACTATACAGTCTGCCGCTGGTGGAGTGGTGGACTGCAACACGTCCCTATATATATAACAATTGGACAGAACCTGCGGAATAGCATGCACATGCACCTACATGGGCACGACTGCCAAGCCGCCCTTTACTTCTTTTTTGCATTTGAACGCCTGCCCTTGTTTGCAATTTTTTTAACCCTGAACTGTACAGTCTGCTGCCAGCAGAGCGGCAGCTTGTAATATGTATGATGGGAGCTTAGTCGGTTGTAGTGCACATTGTGATACAATTTCCTTATACTGGTCCTCTATGGGATTGCAATCAAATGTCGGCTGACCGTCCATCTCACTAGCTGGGCAGCTACTTTCAATCTTTGCACTCTTTTATCCAACAAGTTCTTGCACATCTGCCACTCCACTGGACATGTGTTGTATTTTCTGTTGCCTTTTTATGTTCTTCATAGTGACAATGTTGATGGATGAGCAGATGTGGTCCTTGCCATCATACTAGTAATGTAATTTGTTGGATTTCCTCTTCTGTGAATGGCTTATAGTTTGGAAATTACATCAAAGACCTCTCAACCTCTTTGTTAAAGATGGTATATAAATTTTGCGCGTGGCATTTCCCCACATTAAATTCTGGTTGTATATGTTGTTTTCTAATATCAGAAAATAGACTTATGTTCGCAAGTAAATTTGTGTGTTGAAGTTTGTGGTTGATGGGGCATCTAGACCTCTTTTCTTGTGCCTCACTTTGTTATCATTGAGTTTGCAATCCAAAAGTTGCCGAGGCAGAACAGTGCTTTGGTTGGCTTCTTTACTCTGTCTGAACTTCATGTGCAGGACAAACAGCTAAAATCAGGATCTTCAAAGAATATTGATACCAAGATTCTTGCAGAGCATAAGAAGAAAGAAAAAGAAGCAGCAAAGCGAGGAAAACAGCCATTCTATCTTAAGAAATGTTTGTCTCTCTCTCTCCCTCTCTCTCATGGGCACGCACGTGAACACACACATACATGTCTACGCCTACACCCTACACATACACATGCAGAGACATACATGCCCCCATGGAAACATAAACGAACATTGATCTGTCCAGATACATACATGTTTGTGAGAATTCCTAGAAATTGCATGCGGTCACCATTTGATCTGATCCAACAAGAGGCCGTGTGACCCATTTCTGAAAGATTTCTTCCACGACTTCCTGGAGATATTTTTCTAGGATTTGGCCCAACATTGGGTTCCTTAAAGTTGAACCAGAAGATTTGTGCGCTCAATTGTAGAAATCCCCATGGATAGTATAGACATGGTTCCAGGTATATATCACCTCCCAGATAAATGGGAAACAAAAAGCCCTCTTCTGGATCATTCCGAAATGGCATCAGTAATATCGCAAAAATATTACTGTGACTGGCCATATCCAATATACAAGTTTGTGTTGAAATTTTCATTGCATGCACGATACTATCACAAAAGATAATCTGTTTGATTGTTCTGCAGCTGAAATACGTGAACGCAAGCTGGTACAAAAATACAATGAACTCAAGGTAACACTAGAAACGTTTAAGAATGTGAAAACGGAATTTTATTGTGGATAAAAAATAAACAATCCTATGCTTGTGTGTTATTTCAAAATTTGGCAGGCATCGGGGAAGCTCGAGTCGTTCATGGAGATGAAGAGGAAGAAGAATGCTTCCAAAGATGCACGCTTTTTGCCTTACCGGAGGACCGACGATGATGTGTAGCATTAACCACATTACAGCCTTTTGCATGTAGTTAATGGTCAAGTAGATCCTTCATCGGTATCACAATGTAGATCCATCACTGGCCATGGCCGATGCTTATACTTTGCGTTCATTAGAAGCTACAGCAGTCTAAAGTGTGATGCGAGAGCAAATGTTGGAGGGGTCTACCTCTCTTTCTCAGGCAAGATCTTTGTCTGCGTATTTCATCTTCTGTAGGGACCAAGCATCAAGAGTTGGTCTGTGGGCCAGGGGGAAGCTTAAGAGATCAAATAATAGACCACTTGTGGGAAGGCTTTGATGGGCGTGCAAGGCAGGGAGATTTTGTTCAACTTGCAACAGCCAGCATCTCTTGCTTAAAAGTGAAGGGAGAGCGAGTGCCATTCGTTCGGTGGGTTCGCAATCTTCTATGTTTCTGAGTGGCTTGGTTTGCCTCTGGGTTGTTTTATCTCTTTGATAAGGTTGGCAGGTCACTGTTTCTGTCACCTGTGGGGTTGTCTGGGTCCATGTGACATCTGTATTAAGAGAGAGAGAGAGAGATAAAGAAGGGGCAGAACTCAACTTTACCGAGAGGGGTTCCCCGGTGTCATGATACGGTATGCCGTATCAAGGAACATGCTGCATCTTTATTGGCCAATGCATTGAAACACAGTGCAGGGGTGGTTGTGTTGAGTTTGTGGGGGGATGCATGCATTGGTGGAGGTCTCGTCTTCCCATGGTCTGAAACAAACGGATGGCGCCGTTTATGTCAATGGGTTTACAGAAAGGCCTTCCCTTTTTGTTCTTTTTTGGGAAGTGGGGTTTGTACTCCATTGAAGACACAGATTGCCATTGCGAGGAATGCGTCTACATGCATGCCGTCTTGGCGAGACGTGCGAATATGCCCATCCCTATTTTGGTGCGAGGTATGGGTGTCCGTATAATACCGTCCACATTATCTTTTTCCAGCTAAGAGGTGCCGATCTTTGATATCGAACGAAACGCTCTTCTCAAAGTCTGGCACATGAAGACAGCCGTCTTTCATATGGGGTGTTTTGGCTGGTTCAACGAGGGTTAACCGAACCGTGGTTGAGTTAAAGAGGAGGACGAGGTTGTGATTG
Organism: Amorphophallus konjac; assembly: GCA_022559845.1. Classification (NCBI taxonomy): domain Eukaryota; kingdom Viridiplantae; phylum Streptophyta; class Magnoliopsida; order Alismatales; family Araceae; genus Amorphophallus; species Amorphophallus konjac. Next base: position 3,401,197 of record CM040127.1, read on the forward strand.
GGGTGTGCCTTCAGATGAAGCCACGTAACTTGGCTATGTCGATGGGCGCCGTTTTCACAACTCCGATCTCTCAAGACCAACACTGATCTCTTAAGACTGAGTTGGAACTTTTAACACCAAAAGTGGCTCTGAGTATATTAAAATGGCAGGAAGAATTGACATAGGTGATCTCACATAAATGGATAAAGATGACGACGACGTTTGAAACACCTCGCTTAGAATTGACGAGAACCAACATTTGATTGAGAGAATCTTAACATTTTGTGTTTGGGAGCTCTGATGAACCTTGTGGTGATGGAGAGTGGGGAGGGGTGTGTTGTGGGTTGTACGGATCAATATCTGCGAGTTATATAATATGTCGAAGACGTGTGTGATTTTGCATCATGCAATCCCAATTGCCTGCCTATATTTTTCTCCGATGCTTCATGCTTTGACCAGAACCCAAAAAAAAGGATTACTGTTCCCCGATGACCAGAGACTATATTTAAAGATTTTGAAATAGGAGACCATGAAATGGAATGGGGACGCAACCTAAAACTGTAGATGGATTCTAAGAACCAACCCATGTGTCGATCGTCTTGCTGCGTCGTCGTTTTCTTACCTAATCTTGAAAGAGCAATGTCAGCTTCACAAAATCACGGAGAAATTGCATCATTTTTTTCTTGCTTCGCTAAAGAAATTATCTGTTTTCTTCATAGATTTGTGATGAATGGTCATTCTAAAATTTGAAACATAAACCTATCAGATTTCATCTACATTGTTCGATTAAAGAAAGTGGCAAACCTCTGTCATCTGTCTTTTTGGCAAATTTCCATTTTGAAAAATGAGAAAAACCAGTCTCTCTTACCATTTCTTTGATCATTTATTTTGTGCCAAGATCCCTAAACTACTTGCCCCATCTTGGCCGCGATCAACAATAACTGAAGACTCATCGGTTTAGGGCCACCCGCGATCAACAATGGGAACATATTTGATGTGTCCACTAGAAGATAGCATTATAAAGTATTTTTTCTGCTATTTTTGTTCTTTACAAATTTATGCAAAGCTAGAGTCTTGACTGAATTAATGTGGGTAATTTTGAAGAAATCTTAGAATCATCTCAGAAAACTTTCTGAAAGTTCACTTTGGGCTGCTTCAATGAACTTGGGCAAAACAGTCTCTCTCTCTCTCTCTCTTTCCCTCTCCATCTCCAGTCCAAGACACTGAATACTATTTACCAGAAACTCCTATAGAAAGTTCCAGTAATTGGAATCTGTTTGAGAAGTGTGCTCAAGTGATCCATTCATAGACATGATCATTATTATTTTTATAATGTGGTCACTTAGCCCATGGATTAATAAACAGGACTTCTGCAAGAAACCCCCCTAGAAAAGCAAGAACGTGCAAGAAAGGAAGGAGCACCTCTCAGAAACCTTCACATTTTCGGGCAAAAAATCAAAAAAAAGAAACCCTATTGGCAAATCCAATTCGGCGCACGTGCCCTGTCACGTGCCGGCGCCCCGTTGTCCCACGGTCAAACCCCGGTCTCCTCCAGACGGGACGCGTCCAGCGAACGTCCGACACCACGTGTCGTCATCGCAGCGAGGAGCTCTCCAATCCTATAAGACGGAAGGATTCGCGAGCCGCCAACGTGTTTCGAATCGATTGGCGACACGTCGGGCGACCGCTGGCTACGCCGGTTTCACGAATACAGAAACCGATGCAGCCGGTCATCGACTACCTCCCCAACGCCTGCAGCTCCCGCGGGGTATATAAATTCCCTGGCGGCGTCGGCCCCAGCAAAAAGGGCAGAGAGAGAGGGAGAGAGGGAGAAGGGGCCTGGTACGCGGCCTCCTGGGTATCGCAAATTCTTCGAGGTAGTGATTTTGGGGAGGTTTGCTCGATTGATTTTGCTGGCTGTTAGCGATTGTGGCCTATTTTGGTTTTGTTTGCCCTTTTCCTTGACCATGATGTTGGGGAGATTTCTTTGGGTTTGTGTGTGGAGCTGGTTGGGTTTGGAACTTCGGATGAGCGAAAGGGCATATTTTTTCGTCTGAGTGTTACTTTTGGTTTGTATTTTATGTTGTTCTTTTTTTTCCCTTTCTTTTGTGGGTTGTGGTGTGATTCTGTGGGCTTCTGGGCTTTATTTGTTGAAGTTTGAGGGGGTGGGGGACTCTTATTTGCCCAATTCTTTTGCGGGTTTTTGATCTGTCTTCTTTCTGTCATGGGGATTAGCTGTTGGTTTCGGCTCCTGGAGGGATTAGGGCTTTTCGTTGTCTGGTTGTTGACAATGTTTTGATTCTTCTTGGGGAACTCTTGTGTGCATGCGTTCTCACAATGTCTTCGAGTTAGTGCTCTCCCGAAGAATTAGGGTTTGGTGTTCGTTTCGAAATCTTTTTGCCCACGTGCTGCTTTTCTTTCTCTTGTTCTCACAGTGCCATCTTCCCTTGTCAATTGTTTTCTTTTTTAGCTGCACGCATATATTTTTTCCTGACAGTCTGTTCTTCTGCTGCTGTGTGATTGATCAGATTTCTGTACCTTAAGTCTCATATGGTGGACAACGGTAGGTTAATCCGTTGTAAATGACGGGAAAAGCTGATGTCTCTGTTGTTGATGACCTGCAAGATTAGGGTTTTGTCTCTCACATCCCTTCTTGACATTTGTTTCGGAAACGGGTGAACAAAATTTGAATTCACGGAAGGGGGATACCCATCAGGGAGTCCAAAGAGGTTTGACATTTGGAAAGAGAACTTTTTGGTGAGACTGGTGCTGGGTAGCTCTCTGAATTGGAGCCATCCGTTGGAGTTCCTGAATCCTGACGGGGGGGGTGGGTTGACGAAGGGAGCTGGTCCATCAGAATCTTCCTCTGATTTAGGGCTGCTTCTTACACAATGATGGTCAGAATGAGTCGCTAGTGATCTCTGGGCAATACATCTTAGAGTTCCTTCAGGGGATATGAATCGTGGTGCTCTAAACAGTGCGCCAAATTCCTCTGCTCCCAGTGTAGGAGCCAGTTCACTGGTTACTGATGCCAATTCTTCACTATCTGGCGGGCCTCATTTGCAGAGTGCAAGCATCAATACCGAGTCATACTTGCACCTCCCAGCATCACCCATGTCCTTCTCCTCCAACAATATCTCTGGTTCCTCCATGATGGATGGCTCTTCGATTGTGCAGCAAAGCTCCCACCATGGTCAAATGCAGAAACAAGGGTCATCAACTGCTACATCTCAACCAACATCACAGGAGACAGGCAATATGTTGCAGTTGCATAAGAAAACAAGGTTGGATCTGAGGCAGGAGGATATTCTTCAGCAACAGGCCATCCAACAGCTACTGCAGAGACAGGATTCCCTGCAGCTGCAAGGTCAAATGAATCCTCAGCTACAAACCCTGATCCAGCAACAGAGACTACTTCAACAGCGGCAGCAGCAGCAGCAGCAGCAGCAGATATTACAGTCTCTTCCACCAATGCAACGGGCACACATGCAGCAGCAACAGCAGCAGCAACATCTGAGGCAGCACCTGCAGCAACAGATGATGCAGTCACCTCATCTGAGGCGTCCTTTTGATAGTGGTATATGTGCACGTCGGCTTATGCAGTACCTGTATCACCAGCGTCATCGGCCACCTGTAAGATTAATATATTTGTTTCCAGTCAATATACTGTCAGGATCTCTGAGCTTTTGTTTTCTCCCCTTTCCTTCAGGAGAATAATATCTTGTACTGGAGAAAATTTGTGGCAGAGTACTTTGCACCACGTGCCAAGAAAAGGTGGTGTCTATCCTTGTATGACAATGTTGGCAATCACACCCTTGGTGTTTTCCCTCAGGCAGCTATGGTTAGCTCGTTTATGCTAACTGTTCCCTTTATTAGTTTTTATAATTGTTTATTATATGCAAATTTTGCTTCATTGTATGTTTGTATGTTAGGTGCATTCAACCTTTTGCTTGCCTTGTTGCTTCACACGCCAACACTATTTGATGTGAATCCTTTTGTAAAGTGAACGTGCATCAATATTTAAAGGCTTACATGTACTTGTGCATGCGTGTAGACATATACACACATGCATAAGATTATACGAACAGCCATGCGTGAGCACATGCATGTGCACATGATCTATTTTATTCATTCACATATACATGCAGGTATGCATCTGTCTTGTAATTCAGGCTCTGGATAAACTTACAGGGTTTGGGAATTTGTTTCTTTGTTGTTGCAGGATACATGGCATTGTGAGATATGTGGTTCGAAATCTGGCAAGGGATTTGGTTAGTAGATTCCTTCCTATCAATTTATTATGGAAATGATACTAAATAAGCACTTATTGTTCTTTCACTATTTTTATGATATATTAAACTTTCCTAAATTTCTTTTAATTACCATGTGATTTCAAATCATATAATTTTGTTACTGAAACCAAATAAAAAATAATCAAACTTTGTCAAATGTCCCAAAAATAAATATTACATGTTTCATATCTGGATGAGATGTTGATGGTAGGTAATTGCGGTATTGTACATTTTCTGTATGTATATTCTTCAGTTACTTGCAAGATAGTTTTAAAGTATATATTGAGCTTAGATTTTGTAAGAATAGATATTCATTAAAAATACTTAAATTCCTAAGCATAAGACATGCCAGCATGGCATGTCAAATGCCCATCTTTTTTCTCTCAAGTATACGGTAAAAATAATGCTTTAAACACTATTTTTTCAATGAATACAATACAAGAAAATGGCACTGCTACTGCATCAAGGTGATGATGATAACGACAATGCCATTTTTACCTTATAAAAATGGTGACCTTTGCCTCAGCTTTATAACATTGGTGTTTAAAGCATTGGAAACTTTAAAGAAGATCCATCTAATGTGGCATCAGACATGTCATGTAGCCATATCAGATGTTTAGGCAGAACATAAGCCAACATTTATTTCAAAAATAGAAGTCCAGGCATTGCCTTCAAAAAAAAAAGTCCATGATAGCATTAGCAAGATTTTTTTCCTACTGTCAACAAGATGGTGATCCTGCATTTTTTTTTCTGCGAAGGTTTTTATTTTCCTTTTTATCCTCTGCCACTTTTTATTTTCTCTGCCTTGGCGGCCTTTACTGCTACCTTGGGGTGGTTAGCCGCTAAGCACTCCTCGAGAAGTCAAGGTATGTTGTGGGGGAGGGTTGGTTAATGCCGACAATATACATATATGTGTAAAGCTGTGTACAATTTCTCCTGCAGAACACAAAGGATTCTGGCGCAGAAATCCCTATCTATTCATTACATAGTGGCAAAATCCTCTTCTATCCTGTCACCAACCTCAACCTTAGCCACCCCTAAACCACATGACATGATCATCCCACAAATAGCAAGCCAGACAGTTAGACTAAAGTTCTAGGAACTGCATCCCCTGCCTACATGAATGTGTCTGTTTTTACCACCTTGATAAAATCCTTCCTCAATTTCTACGGAAGGGTTTCTGCCTTGCATTTTAATTACATTAATGAATGGTGCCGATTAGGTTACCTTCACAAAAAGGAACATCATATTAAAGGGTTTCTTTTGTTCAGCTTTACAGAATTCTTGTGTTTGCTTTAATAGGTTGGATTGATTGCTCATTTCTGGTGGATTATTGATTTTTTAATGATTATGCCACTAATTCAAGTTCTTGGCTTTCTGTTGATGACAGAGGCTTCATTTGAAGTGCTTGCCAGACTTAGTAAGATCAAATTCGACAGTGGTGTCATCGATGAAATTTTATTTCTTGATATGCCCCGTGAATGTAGATTGGCATCTGGTATGATGTTGTTGGAGTATGCAAAAGCTACTCAAGAGTGTGTCTATGAGCATCTTCGTGTCGTTCGTGAGGGTCATCTTCGTATTATATTTACCCCAGACTTGAAGGTATGCAAGGCTTAGTTTTCCAGATTCCTTTTTAGTTATAGCCACTTTGCTTACCAGCGTACCATCAGAATCAGATTGCTCCATTCTTTCCCTTTTGAGTTTTAATGTGGTTATTTGTTTTCCTTTGGTAATGACTAAACTATATTTTTCCCCTTTATGCTTTAGATATTGTCTTGGGAGTTTTGTGCAAGACGCCATGAAGAACTTTTGCCTCGGAGATTGGTAGCTCCTCAGGTAGTTTGGTTTCTTGAACATCCGCTAGCATCATGCTCTTAAACTGTCACCCATGTCAAAGTTCTTTGCTCACAATGATTCTTGCAGGAATTCACTGTGAAATTTCCAGAAATCATCTCAAGTTATTCTTTGATGACCAATGTACATTTAATTAGCGGCAGTTCTATAACTCAAAAAGTCCCATCCGTTTAGGCATTTTATATGGGTAACCATTTTATTTAAAGTGGTTGGTACCACAAAAGTATATTAAAGTAAAAAAGGCGGGATATTTTTAAGACGTGAATTGTGTGGCTTCTGATTCATTTTAGGCTATATTATAACATTATGACTTTATATTCACTAAATTATTACAGATGGGGACTTCTGAGTGATACTATGTGTGAGGCCACAAGAAATATAGGAAGGATGGGCCATGGTTGATTGCCTGTGAAATATTTGATCAGCTTTCCCACTTTTGAACTTCTTTCCCTCTTCACTGTGATGTCTCTTTTCTAAACATTTTATATTGTTGCTGCGCACTGGCTTATATTATGTTTATAGAATAACTCTATGCCCTGGTTTGCCATGTTGGACAAATTCATTACTGGCTTGCATAGGAGACATCCAATATGGCTCTCCTTACCCTTCTCTGAAAAAGAGAAAAGTTAAAATCTCAACTAGAATAGGAAAAAAAGGAAAAAACAGATATTTGCTTTTTGCCTGAAGCCATTACTTATGGTGTCAGGATAAACTGAGTACCATTCATAATGTTGAGAAAACCAAATGAAACATGATCCCTGAGCAGCAACCCTATATTAGCTACTATCTGAGTCAACATTTCGGGAAGTTGGATAAGTTTAGGGGAGGCATGTGGCCATGATCATTATTGGATGATAAATGCAGAGGAAAATAAAGAGAAAGAAAAGGATTATCTTACTTAGTGGCATAACTAATTGCAATGTGATGAATACATATTTACATGTACTAGTGTAGCTTTCCAAGTGTGGTTGGCGGAAGATATCCAAGGATACCAGGGCTTAATCTGGATCAGCCCAGGCTTGTGTGTGGCTCTTTTCACATACAGCTACATGTTGCATCGTATGCATTTTTTAATTACCCCTGAGGGACATTGTTTCAACTGGACCTATTGCAGACTGATGCATGTTTAGATGGTTTGTCTGGTCAGACTTCAAGGAATCACAGGCTTTTCTATTATGGGATTAGTTTCTCTTGGACTTGGACCAAGTCTAATCCTCTTGCAGCCATGTTTAGCTAAGTAGAGCTAACCTGGTAGCACATTTAGCTAGAAATGCACATTTGCGAACAATAATGGTGAACTGTGTTGGACTGAACACAGAAAAAAGGGGGGGAGGGGGGTGGTGCTACTGTCCAAGAGACGTTTGGCCTCTCTGCAGTTTGGGCTGCTGGTGATTCAGGCTTGATCCTGGGTTTACTCTTGGTCTTCCAAAACACACACATACAGAACTACCGAAGATACCTCCAGTATCTGAGTATGCATATGGGATTTGTTTATTTCTTTTTAAAAACCTTTTAGCTTGTTGGAGCTTGGATTTCAAGATTTCAGCTGCAAATCAAGTCCATCTATTTTGTTTCTGTTGCTGTATTAATCTGCTAATTCAGCATAAAATCATTGGAGAAAGAAGCTTTTAATTTTTAGTGAGTCACATTGTTGTATTAACTTAGCTTGTGTCAAATGTATGCTCCATCTATACGAGTTTTTATTGTATTTTCTGCAACAAACAACAGATATTGACATTTTTTTGGCTTGTTTCCTAATTCTTTAAAACTGTGGCTGCATATGATTAAGAAACACATCCGTTGTCCAGGTGAATCAGTTGGTGCAAGTAGCACAGAAGTATCATGCTGCTGTAACTGAGAGTGGGTCTGCCAGTGTCTCACCTCAAGATCTACAGACAAATTGCAATATGTGAGTCCAATTGGAGACTGCTATTTTTTTAATATTATCTTAAAGTTGGCTGAAGTTGAGTGTCTGCTTCCAACATATGTGACAGCACTTCTTGCAAGATATTTTTAGTGGAAAGCATCTTTTCTGTGGTCAATTTTGGCTCTTATGCTTTACATGAGGTGAATAGTATTGTTTGTACTTATTTGAGAGACAAAAGTTTTATCCTTGTTTTGTTTTTGACTCATGCTTCACATGCGATGAGCAGTGCTGCTGTTGTTGATAGAAGTATACATAGGTATGTCCCTGTTAGATCAGTTACAAACCTGCCTTAACCTTTCTGCTTACACCATGTTATAATGGTCTCCATATAGCATGCCCATGTGTTGAAAAAGCAAAATTCTTGCTGGAGTGTGCTGCTCTTGGGTTCTTTGCTTCCTTCCAATGGCAGAATTGTTTCTTGGCTTAATCGTTTTATTTGTTCATGAGTCTAACTGCAATAACCTACAATTATCATCATTAACCAAGTCATTTTATCTTCCTTCTTCCCTATTTGGTCCCTCACAACAAAGGTAAACATATCTCTTTGCAAGTGCTCATTTTGGCCTTGCGTACATGTTTTCATCACCAGAAACAGCTTTTATGGGCTTCAGCTCCCTATTGCTATCATCGCTAGAATCTTACTAATAGTCCTTTATGTACAACCCCTCTTGTCTTCCTATATACCCACCATATCATTGCCATTTCAGATACTCCCATCTTGTCAATATGGCTTTTAGTAGTGCAAGATTACTCCTTAGGGCTAGCAACAAGCCTAGCCAATGTTATGCCATATTGCTCTTCTTCATCTCAGGATCTCTCATTTTTTTTTAAATGCTGACCATGTTTTTCTTACCATTATTCCTGATCTACCACTTACCACTTCAATTGTTCCCTCCTTGCCTACTATATCCTAGTCATCACTATCCAGTAAGGCAGTAAGTAGTGCCTCCATCCAGTGGCTGAGTTTTGTCTTTGTCCTACTCAGTCTAACTGTAGGTCTTCTACTTAACATGATGAATCTACTTCTCAGTCTGCTGAATCTCTCTCTCTCTCTCTCTCTCTCTGCCTTTCTACCCAATTCTATGATCGTGGCTCTTGTGGCTTCTGACTCTTGAGGTTTAGGTTGATGTTCTTTTGCCCTTTCTAATCCTGCATTGCCTTTTGCAGGTCTACCTTGCAGTATCTTCTTTTGTGATACTATTTTGATTTTGTTATCATTGACACCCATTCCCCACAGTTTCATAAAGTGCACTGGGTATATGGGCATGAATAACATCGACTGTTCCATACCTTCCAGCTTACCTTCTATGAGTAGTTGGTATGAAACTGTGGCACTTTGCCAATTTGCATCAGGTTGACGGTTGGCCAGACCATAACAATTGTTACTCATTCTTGAACCTTATAGTTGATCTTAATAGCTTTCTCAAAAAGATAAGGTATGCTTTTCTAGTATCTATATTTACATCAGCTTGAGATTTAATTTCACCTTGTTTGCAATGCGCAACTTTGTAAGTTTAACAAAAAGCCATATGCTTACCTAGATATGAGAATGCTTGTAAGCTATCTGAAGCATCCTTGACTGTCTATTCCCATTAATCTCCCCTACTGGCATTTGATTGCTGCCTTCATCACTGATTTGCTTTAATAATGTCTCAAATACGATCACTCGAACTGGTTATTTTTCACAGGTTTGTGACGGCAGGACGCCAACTGGCAAGAAATCTGGAGCTACAGTCATTGAATGAATTGGGTTTTTCAAAACGATATGTACGATGCTTGCAGGTATTTCAGGTTTCTTTGCTTTTATTCAGTTCAGCATTTGAAACTGAATTTTTTTTTATTCTAAAGACCAATGTTGCTTGTCATTAAACTGGTTACATATTGCAGATATCTGAGGTAGTAAATTCCATGAAAGACTTGATTGACTTCAGCCGGGATCAGAAGATGGGACCCATTGGTATCATCCCTTCTGTTATAATAGTTCTTAAAGGCATCATGTACCTATCAGGCAGTTCTTTATGTGGCTGTGCATCCTGGTTTTCACAATACAATTAATAATATGGCATTTGTTCTTGTCCTTTTGTACGAATTACAGTAATTCTTCACAGTACTTCAGAGTGAACATGTTGGATTGATGATGTATATTCTCTTTGGCCCTCTTTGATTAAAGAATAAGGTGGGGTACCACATCCTTATTCACGTTAACTGATTTGGTTGCACAAATAAGGTATTCCGACAAAAAGGTGGGTTAAGGGCCAAAAATGTGGGTTAAGCATATTCTAGCAAAAGGGTGGAATAAGCTAACCCGAATACAATCAAAGTAATATTGTTTATTTTTTGGTACACCCTAACCCGGGTTATGATATCCCCCTTAACCTATTCTCCAATCAAAGAGGGCCTTTAGGTTTGTTAAAGGAAATGCTAGAAGTGATTTTGCTGTATTATGTTTGACAGGGACCACTGTTGGTAATAGGAGGATTGTGGAAGACTTGGTCCACCAAATTGGCTAGAAAATGTTGGGAGGATGTGTGGGAAGGTGCGTAAGGCAAACAGTCACACTTGTTGGCCAACAAAGATTTCTGGAAGAATCTATATAATGGAGTTCCAGAGTGATTATGAGACAATAGTATTGGGAGTTCAGAATTGGGGGACACTTTGGAACCTTGAAAGCAGCTGTATCAATGCACATCCGTGCTGGACATGAGCGTCCTAAGTGTTGACAATCGTTTTTAGGGATTTGAATGGAAAGTATATCTGTTATTGAAACATCAAGTTCCCTAACGTCTTAGGTCCTTGCAAGTCAAGATGTGAATTTTTTTCTGGAAATCAGTTGCTATGTTTTCCATCAACTTTGGACATAGTACAATTGATTTTATTGTGACATATGGTTAAGTAGATGCATATGTGTACATGCCTCTGTTGCCCCTTATTTTATTCTGACATCATTGTGGTCTCATGCCAAGCCCTATATCTGTAATATAAATAGCGCAAGTACATTGTGAAGCATCCAAGTAAGGCACTGCTCAATGTTACCCTTATGAAACATGACTGTCTGTCAAACAAGTACATAATGCTCTCGTTCTGACATGCATTGGAGTGTAACTAGCAGCTACCCATCTGACATTGCTGAGTTACTTTGTGCAGTGCTATGTTAGTCAAGCCCTCATTACAGGACTTCACATTGGTGCCAATATGCCATACTGTGCCTCTGAACAGGGCACTGATCCAGAAAACCACGGGCTTCATTAGACAGGTCTTCTCCAAGGACCTGTACATTGTCCATCTTAGATCTTTGCCAGCCTGCCAAATCCTGTTGGACTCACTGGTTCTAACATGCAGATGGTCGACTACCACCAGGGCGTAACTGCTTCATGCAACATGCCTCACCCATGTGTCATCACTCTCGAGAAGAGTTCACTCAGGGCATGATGGCTTCGTGCTACATGCCTAGCCTATTCAACCAATACCAAGATTACATGACATAGGGACTGTGCTTTGAATGAAATCATTGAATACAATCTTTTGGTTCCATGTTTCCTGCACTTTCAATGTTATAGATTCCCAACATAACATCAACATGAAATCTGAAGCTTTTTGCTGGCTTATGGTTCTAGTCCTTCTGGCCTTCTAGGTCCATGTTTTGCCACTGTGTTTCTCAGGTATGTAATAATTGCAACCCAAGTAACCCACAGAGATCACTTCACACCATAGTCACTATGGCCCAAGCCTCGTGGAGATTGACTCCACATACAACATACAGGCAACTGTCGTAATCTACCCACAGAGAACACACACCATAGTTATTTCGGCCTGAGCCCTCATAGAGATAGGATTCCACATGCAACATTCGGGCAACTGTTTTGGTCCGTGTTAAACCCACTACAGTGCAGGTATCCAACTGCAGGCTAGACAAGGACAGGCAAATCAACAGATTAGGCTATTGTCCTAGCACTCAAAATCCCACAGGTGGTCGTCCTTATCCCCACTTCAGTGGCATGCTCTCCCATGATGAGAGCATATGGGAGCTGGAGAGCATAACACTCTGGAGGAATTTCTCAAGGCAAAAGATACATTTTTCATGCAGCTTATGTAGTCTGCAAGAGCATTGGTGATTTTTTAGATTTACTAAGTTTTACCTTTGAAACTATGTGTTTGAATGCTTCTATGTGTCTATCAACCAACAATGTAAGAAAGTTTCTATGTATATCTATTGACTAACAGTGTATTTAAATGCTTGTGTATCTATTTACCAATTACAACCTGGTACCTCAAGTCAGATGAGTTTTTAGGTTTATATAAGGTTGGGGATTTAGACGTGGTTCTAGTATCTGAAAATGATCTTCAACGTCTGTGATCAAACACTGTCCGTGTGGTACCCCTTCAGTTCCACTCATAGGGGGTTTTTAATGACTTAATATTGCTTTTCTAAGGCAGCCTTCCATCTTGCATCATGTCAAGCTGTCAGGGCCTGCATTGATTATTTGCATTAGAATGTGTTGTTATTTATATTGAAGAAAAAGTTTGATCCTTTTTGCACGAAATATCTGAACATCTTGTTTAAAATGTCAAACTCCAGTACTGATAATCCTTGCATCTTCTTATTTGTAGAGAGCTTGAAGAACTATCCTCATCATGCTGCGATGAAGCTCCAAAACCAGAAAATGCAGCAGGCTGAACAACTGCTGAATTCACAGACAACTGATCAGAATGCCCTGAATAAGATGATGTCTATGCATTCCAGTCTAAGCAATAACATGAACAATAATAATCAGACAGGCATTCGAGCTCAGAGCAACTCTGCCCAGGATGCAATGTCATTAAACAATTACCAATCTTTGTTAAGGCAGAATTCTGTGAATTCAAATTCAAGTGCTCTTCAGCCCGACATGTCCTGTGCTTTCAGCAGTCCAAACCACTTGCAGCCTGATGTTTCATTTCAAAGCACTGCTCCTTCATTCTCAGGATCTATGAAGAACACACCTGTCAATAATCTGCTAGGCTCCCATCAGCAGCCACCACAGCAGACGCCAAATGGGTTTCCTCCCCAGCAGAATAATAAACCTTCCCAGGCAAACCAACAATTGCAGCAGCAACATGTAATACAACAACTGCTACAAGAAATGATGGGTACCAATAGAGGGACTGCTCAGCAGTCTGCCAATGGTTTAATGATGAATGGGAACGTGCCAGAGGAAGTATTTGGTGGTGGAATCGGTGGCACGGGAGGCTTGCAAGCTAGAACAACGGGTTCAGTTGGAAATGTAAGTTTTGGGAATGGCCCGGCTGTATCGAATAATGCTGCTGGGATGATCCTGAGCAGGAACAGCAGTTTCAAGTCAATCTCCAGTAGCCCAACACCCGTTGGTAGCAGTAGCTTTAATTTAAGAGCTGATGCAACCCAAGGTATCAATCTGCCAGACCTTGTTCAGGAAATCACCCGGGAGTTCACGGATAGTGGGATATTAAATGGTGAAAACAGTGACATGGGCTTCGGAGGTAAATCATGACACAGTAGGTGAACTGTTGTCAAACCTGGGGAAGACAGCATGCTAGTGTTGATGTACAGTAACCTTGTTGTCCTCTTTTTTACTGGGATTGTCAATTATATCACTACTCAGAGCATCTGGGTCTTCCTGAGAAACCACAATTGGCAGTTTTGAGGTTTGCCACACCTAACCTTACTGTATCCTCCTGCGCAGTTGTGAACAATTCCAAGTATATAACAGCACTCGCTGTGGACTTGACGTGGGATGCTAGTTAGTCTTGTTGCTCTCTTTGATTCCAATTGTTTGATTTCTTGTAGTAGTGACATTTATTATCTCACTGTTGGCTTCAACTATAAATATTTCTCCCTGGCTTTCTGGATGTAGAAACAAATTACACATTGACTGGAATGGATAAGTAGCCCTGCATACAATTTTCGACATTGTGTGCAATGCAAGCTACTACTGTTGAGTTTTTCCACCGATCTAACTATGGAATGCAAAGCTCAAACAGGAATCATTGTGCTTGAAAGACTTTGTGCTAAATCTCTAATTCTCAGTTTGGTGGCAGTAGGTCTCCTCTCCACCGACCCCAAAGAACAAACGCTCTCATCTCCCTCCCTGCTCCGTTTCAGTGTCGGAGGTGATGTTGCAATAGTAGCTGCAATTGGGTCTTCTTCCTTCGTGCATTACCCTTCTATTTGTTATTGATGTTCACGATTTTCGGCCCCGCCCCCCACCCTGTGTCTTTCTCTCTCCAATTTAAAAAATTTATTCAGCATAAAAGTTGAGACAACTTTGGGTCATTTGATTGGGATGAGATTATGATGAGGATTTTAATCATTAGAATCTCCTAACAATCTCAACCAAAATTTCCCCAAAGAATGGTGGTTTTGAGAGTTTTTTTTTGTTTGGAACTGAGGTTAATGATTATGTAAGCGAATATACTCTGCAAATCAATATTACAAACATAAAGAGAAACTGATGGTGTCATTTTCGAAACCGTGATCTAATGGATACCATCAAGTGTAATTTTTGTCGTAGTAGTTCGTACATGGGGAGGAGGGGATGACAAGTTAGTGGAGACAAGGAAGGCTAGTTTATTTGTCATCCTGTTCTTGTTCTTGTTTGATATGCTTCAAGTTTATGGTAACACAGGGGGTCATGCTGATGGTTTAATGACCTCTCGGCATCTAAAATAGAAAAAAAAAAGACCTCTCGGCATCTAAGGTTTGATAAATTCTTTTTTCATATCTGGTTGTCAAATGAGAGCTTAAACGGTTCTGCGTCACGTTAAATCTAAATAGTAATAGTTTGTATACCGAATCTGGTGTATAAAGTCATGAGATTATGACATCCATTTTTATTGGCCTCAAAATAAAGTGAAAGGGTCATTTTCACATAGAAAATGACATCCGTGTCAGACTCGTATGGTCTATTTTTTCACACATTAAATATAGAGCGCACTCGACAGAAAAATATAACATTGAAATATTTTACATATAAGTGAAATATTTGATATAAGATTGAAATATTTCGTTTAGTGCATGACTTAAATATTTGTAGGAGTAAAATATTTTACATATGAATGAAATATTTGATATAAAATTAAAATGTTTTGTTAAATTTCTTGTAATAAAATATTGTTATGCCTCTTAGGCACAAGCATGTGCTATGTTACCTTGATGATAGTAATGCTATTGGTTTTGATGATAGCAAGACAGTGAGTGCATTTGAGTGCATTTGATATTGTATTTTGATGATAGCAATGTTATTGTGTTTTGATGACATTGTGCTTTGATGATAGTTTCATGATTGTGATTTGTATATCATCTGGAGAATGCACGTGTATGACTGATATATTGTTTGTGTTAGACTTCTGGTATGTGCATAGTCTATACATTGCATCGTGGGGTTTATGCTCTAAGTCTATACACTGCAGAGCAAGCTCAAAGTAGATACATTGAGCGTCTCATGCATCATTCGTCTAAGTCCATACATTGGACTGTAGTATGCATTTGGCGAAGGCATCGCAAGTCTAGACAGTGGACAGCGTCTCGTGCATATAGCAAGTCTAGACATTGCATTGTAGCATGCATTTCTTTAAAGTCTATACATCGGACTGGTCTGCATTGGCTAAGTATATACAACGTCAGTTCATGCATTGTCTTAGGCAAAGTCTATACAATGGCTTTGGGTCTCCAAGTCTATACAGCCTTTTGCTTCGCCAAAGTCTGTACATTGGTCTGCATAGGCTAAGTGTATATATCGTCCAGTACAATCATGCACTGTTCATGAAGTTTGTACAGCCTTTTGCATTGGACTTAAAGTCTATACATTGCACTGTTCCTTTCATCTTCGCGCTGTTCATGTTCACAACACTTCGTGTTGATTTCCATGCTTGACAGGAAAACTTGTACGAGGTATACTTCGTGTTGTTCTATCCGTGTCATCTTCTGTCTTCGTGTTGTTTTCACTTCGTGCAGTCTTCTCCTAGTGTTGTCCTAACTTCGAGTCGTTTCTTTGTATTCTGTCTTCGTGTTGATTTTTCGCTTTAGACTTCGTGTCTTTCTCGCTTTGACCACACTCCGTGTCGATTTCAGTTTTCGTCTTCGTGTTGTTTTCAACTCGTGTCGGTTACTGTTTCGTCTCCGTGTTGTTTCATGACTTCGTGTCGTGTTTCCTAGACCTCGTGTCGTTCTTGTTTTGTAACCACACTTCGTGTCGGTTACTGTTGTTTTTGTGTCTTCGTGTCGTGTTTCCTAGACCTCGTGTCGTTCTTGTTTTGTAACCACACTTCGTGTCGGTTACTGTTGTTTCTGTGTCTTCGTGTCGTTTTTGTTCCACTGCGTGCAGAACATTGCAGCACCTCGTGTTGCTTTCTGTGCCACCTCGTGTCGTTTTCTGTGTGAACCTCGTGTCGCTTCTCTCTGTCTTCTAGTTGCATCTCGTGTCATCGTTTATGTCTGCTTGTTTAACTTCGTGTCACTTACTGTTGTTCCTCGAGTCTTTTTGTTTTAGTGTCACTGCCTCATCACGTGTCGTGATAACCGTATCACTCTTCTGTCCTCGTGCTGTTCTCACTAACTTCATGTCGTTTTCCCTATTGTGTCTTCGTGTTGTCTCCGTGTCGTTGCCGTTTGTTAGTTCGTGTTGTTTCGTTCTAACCTCGTCCAGGTTTCTTCTAAAACGCTGTTCTTATGATAAGTCTATACAGAGTTGTTCTTTAAACTGATGACTTATCCGATACTCTGTTTGACAGGTGCTTTGATCGTGAAGCTTAAGGAGGGCACGTGATCCAAGGTTGAAGGACTGACAGAAAGCTGACACGTGGCCAAAAGTTCTGGGCGGGAAATGTGGAAGCCACACGCGCCCAGTGCTGTCCTCCTACTAGCTGCTGTTATAAAAGGAGGTCTTCGTCCACAGATGAAGACAGATCGAGTTGGCGAGAGGAAAAGAACAGAGAGCCACGATCCAGATCGAAGCAGAAGAGCAGAAGCGGAGAGAAAGAATAGAGAGCTGTTCGATCCAGAGAAAAGAGAAGACGAAGAAAAGAAAGAGGGAAGAAGCAGAAGAGAAAAAGAAGAGAGGCAGAGAGCTCGAGAAGAGTGTGAAGAGAAGAAGAAGAAGAGAGAGAGAGAAGGAGTTCGTTCCTCAGATCTTTGGTTCAAAACCAGATCTGAAGTTGCTCATTGTTGAGCTATATTTTGTGCTTTATTGCTTCAGCTTTCCGTTGCTGTCTTGTTCTATTTTCATTTTCCTTTATACATTTCTTCAAGCTATTTGTCAGCGGTTTGCAGAGGTGCTGCCTCTGGACAGCAAGCTGTGTAGCTCAGCGGGCAGTGGAGGTTTCCACTGGACAGGTAAAGCTGTAATCCTCAGCTGGCGAGACTTGGTCTCGGACGGGTTAAGCTGTATTCCCCAGCGGGTTCAAGCTGTGAGTCAGCGATGGCTAAGCTGTATTGCCCAGCGGAAGCAAGCTGTGATGCTCAGCGGTTGGCAAGCTTTGTTGCCCAGCGGATGTATGACAAGCTGTGATGCCCAGCTGTTCAAGCTGTGAGTCAGCAGGAAGCCACACTCGGGTTGAGTGTGGGGTGGATGTAGGTATGCTGGACCGAACCACCTAAAAACCTTTGTGCATTGTGGTTTGATTTGTTCATTTGTGCTTCCGCTAGATGAATGCATAGGGGCGCTCCATGTGTCTGCTAACTGGTCGAACAGAATAGTTGATTAGCTTTCAGATTTGGTAAATCTGTCTAGTTAGCATCATAGTTCCTTTTTGAGCGAAATTTTATATTGGGTGAAAGTTTTTATAGGCCATATTCATTCACCCCCCCTCTGAATACTAGCACCGAACCCAACAATTGGTATCAGAGCGGGTCTCTGATCTATCAGATCTAACAATCTGCAGAGGATCCTGCTGGTTTGTTTGGTGCTTTTCAGAGTGTGCTTTCTGTGTTCGTAGCTTTGATTCTCCGTCTTAGTGCTTTGTCTTGCTTATTTGGTTTAGGTGCTTCAGTTTGTTCTGAGCTTTCAGATTGTTTGCAATGGAGCCAATCGTGCTAAAGGCTAGCTCCAGCAAAGCAAACAGATCCAGCCACAGTGGATCATCAAGCGAGAAAAGTAGCCTCTCGCGGTCTGAAATTGATGAAGACTACATGGGAATGGTGATTAGTAATTTCAGGAAATTTCTGAGAAAAAGAGAAGGAAAGCTTGATGGTGGCAAACAGCAAACAAGGTATAACTCTAATCCTGCCAAGATTGCTGACACTAATGTTTGCTACAAATGTAGGAAGGCTGGCCATACGAAGGATGATTGTCCAGAGTTATTGAAACTCAAAGGGAACACCTCGAACATTGACAGAGAAGGAGGAAAGTCAATATGCTTAATGGCCAACCGGGATGATGAGGAATCCTCATCCAAGGTAAATTCTGAATCCGAATCAGATGGATACACTTTTGATGAATTGATAGAGATGTATGAAAATTTGTTCAAAGTGTCCAAGAAATTAAAATCTGAAAATAAAAAATTGAGAAAAGACATGAATCTTGAAGTCACTCGTTTGAAGGCAGAAAATGAAAACTTGAAATCTGAAAATGAGAATCTCAGAAATAAGCACATTAGAGAATATGATTCTTGCAATGCATGTGCTATTTTAGAAGACATGATAAATGAGTTTGATCATGATGATAATTTGCAAAAAGAATCAATCAAATCCCTGAAAGAGGAAAACAAATTATTGTTAGAAAAGAAAACTGAAGCTGAAGAAATTGAAAGTAAGATGCTTGAAGAAAATGCTCATCTGAAGAAACAAAATAAAAAGCTAATGGTTCTTAACACTGTTTTCTCTGAAAGATGGATGACAATTGAAAAAGAGAAATCAGTATTGAAAGAGTGTATCAATTGCAGTGACGAAGAAATTGCTAGATTTTTAATACACATTGCTGATTTGGAAAAAGAAATTGATTTGTTAAAAGAAAAACTGGCTGGTTATGAGGAGGAGAAAGTTGATTCAGAAAATCTTATAATCTCCTTGGAAAGTAAAATTACTGAGCTGAATAGTACTTCATCTAAGGTTGATAAGGATAAAGACAAAATGAAAATATCCTCTGAAGATGAAGTAAGTGATCAATGTGAAGGGATTGATAACATTTCTGAAATTAAACAAGTTAAGAAGAAAGAGCTGTGCACCACTTTTATTCGTAGCTCTGGCTTAGCTAGCACTTCAACTTCTTCTTCATATGTGCATGCTGTTCAGGAAATTCAAAAACGAAATAAACATCAGAAAACCCCAAAAACTCAAAGGAACTATCTGCATGCTAAAAACTCATCTGATAAGTGCCATGTTTCAAAGAAATTTAATGGTTCTTGTTCTTGTCATTATTGTGGTAAGCATGGACACTGTATGAGTGAGTGTTTTGTGATGAAACAAGATGATAGAAAGCATGCTAGAAAAGTTTTGTCTGATCAGAAAAATGGTAATCTGAATGTTAAAGAATTTCATGCTAGAAACCATGATTCTAAGAAAAAGAATCTAAAGTGTTTTTGTTGTGGGAAGTATGGCCATACAGTCAAGGACTGTTGGCATGTTCAGAAGAATCATGTTAACTCCCATGTTTTTAAATTCCCTGCAAAACATTTTGAAAAACTTGCATGTTTTAACTGTGGGAAGCCAGGTCATAGAGCGGCTGATTGCTGGCTGGATGATTCTGGTAAACAGAATTTTAATTCTGGTAATAAACATGTTCATGCATATGCACTTAGAACTCCTGCTCATAGGAATGTGCATAAAATAAACTTCAGAACTGCTGCATCATGCCACTATTGTGGTCAGCTTGGTCATTCCATAAATAATTGCTACCTGATGGAATTTGATGATAAACATGCGAAAAATCTGTTGAGAAAACCTGCTAGAAGTGTCAGGGTAAATGCAGGACCCAAGACTGCTTGGGTCCCTGCAGGATCAAATTGATTGACTTGTTGCAGGTGTGCCTTGGAAGGAGAAATAAAAGGGGTTAACCAAGGCACTCAAAAAGAAAATCCCAGGACTCATTTCAGGTCAGTTCCAAAACTCTGTGTTTAAATTCCATTATCTGAAACTGTGAGCATGAAAAATGTGAGCTTCATGTTGATTTGCTTGATTGATTGTTGATGATCTCTCCATGTCTAGCTGATCAGTCTGTATTCCAGACTCAGCTATTGAATTCATTTCTGCATATATCTGATGCTCTTCTCTTGCTATATGTTGAACTGAAATTGAATGCTTCGCTAAGCACATTCAGTTGATGCACTACATATGCTTTGTGTCAATGCATTGCATGCTTGTATTTGAATGCATACTTGGACTAAGTGTGAATGGTTCAGTTAGTGCACATAGTCAATGCATGTGTCTAGTGTTTGCATACATCATTTGCATGACTGTCAATGAAATTGATCAATACATATAAGACTGATTTGCACTGCATTACATCTTGAAAAATCTGAAAAAGGATAAAAATGCTCATGACTTGGATGCATAAAGCTGAACTGATTGCATAGCATATCTCTTGCATCATGATGTCAGGGGGAGCTGAGAGTTTTTCTGGTCAATTCATTGAATCCTTGCTACTTCTCACTGTTCCCATCTAGTTCTTTCATATCTTTTGACATCAGGTGCTCCAGGAACTCAATGCCTAGTGCTATCATTTTCTTAACCTTCTCTGAACAACTGTTCTGTTTCTGGTTTAGTACATTGAGTTGTGATTATTACAATTGTTCACTTATAAGAATCACATTTACAAATTGAAAAGAACTAAAGGTTTAACCTTTATAAATTGGAGAGTTAAGTGTCTGCACTTCAGAATTTGAGATAAAAGAAAACTTTTATAGCTCTTAATCTTTGTCTCATAGCTAAAATAGAAAAAGTTTTTTGTAATGCCTAAATGTGTTAATCTGGAAATGTCTAGAACAGGTGAACAAGAGTGTGTAATATTTTTCAAACAATCACTCTAAAAGAATTAAGGGCAGCAGTAAATAAGTTCATTAATGTTAAGAACTGAACATAGTGACAGAGCAATGGCTAATTGCACTGAGAAACTGTGAACTCCTCCAATGAAGCAGGAAAATTCACATGTCATGAAGTGCCTCAAGCTAACTCTGTTCATAGGGTCAAATCTATAGGGGGAGTCCTCACCAAGTAACTGAGAGTACTGGCCTCTAATCAAGGTGTACCCTTAATGTCAAAAGTGAAGACTATTCCTTGTAGGTCTTGATCTGAAATAGATCTAGTAGTTTATGCCTAGTAACTGGGGGTACCTGCCTCTGATCAAGGTGTACACCTAATGTCAACAGCATAAATGCCACTGATCTATTTACTTAGTTCAGGCTCTGGAATTTGAAAAATGAAAATCAAACTGCTGTAACCCCTTGAAATCAAAAGTCATTGAGTGAAAATTATTTTTCTCAATACATATTCAAGTTGCCTTTCTTGAACTTCCATGTTTAGACACAAAAGGGTATTATTTCAGACTTATCTATTAATACCATGTGCCCTAGATTCATTGCTATAAATGGAATCTAAAACTCTTTTTCAGGGGTCAGGTGTTTTACTCTAGATTTATCACTGTTAAACCTGAATTTTAGAAAATTGTATGTTGATGATTCTTATACTTTAACAGTTGTTTATAATCATGCTTCCTTTCTGAACCTATGATTCAGCTGTTATCCAGTGATCCTCCTACCTTCTCTACCTTGTTTATCTGTTCATATCCCTTCTCAAAGGGGGAGCATTCATTTAGGGGAAGAAATAATTCAGGAGAGTCTTACATTCAGGGGGAGAATGTTCTAGAGGAATTTGCATGCATATTGCACTTTGCACTCATATTTTTTACTGTTTTTCCCTTTTCGATTATGTCAAAGGGGGAGAAAATTCTGTGTGTGACTCACTGTCACTGTTTGTTGCCATCATCAAAAAGGGGGAGAATGTTGTGCCTCTTAGGCACAAGCATGTGCTATGTTGCCTTGATGATAGCAATGCTATTGGTTTTGATGATAGCAAGACAGTGAGTGCATTTGAGTGCATTTGATATTGTATTTTGATGATAGTAATGTTATTGTGTTTTGATGACATTGTGCTTTGATGATAGTTTCATGATTGTGATTTGTATATCATCTGGAGAATGCACGTGTATGACTGATATATTGTTTGTGTTAGACTTCTGGTATGTGCATAGTCTATACATTGCATCGTGGGGTTTATGCTCTAAGTCTATACACTGCAGAGCAAGCTCAAAGTCGATACATTGAGCGTCTCATGCATCATTCGTCTAAGTCCATACATTGGACTGTAGTATGCATTTGGCGAAGGCATCGCAAGTCTAGACAGTGGACAGCGTCTTGTGCATATAGCAAGTCTAGAGATTGCACTGTAGCATGCATTTCTTTAAAGTCTATACATCGGACTGGTCTGCATTGGCTAAGTATATACAACGTCAGTTCATGCATTGTCTTAGCCAAAGTCTATACAATGGCTTTGGGTCTCCAAGTCTATACAGCCTTTTACTTCGCCAAAGTCTGTACATTGGTCTGCATAGGCTAAGTGTATATATCGTCCAGTACAATCATGCACTGTTCATGAAGTTTGTACAGCCTTTTGCATTGGACTTAAAGTCTATACATTGCACTGTTCCTTTCATCTTCGCGCTGTTCATGTTCACAACACTTCGTGTTGATTTCCATGCTTGACAGGAAAACTTGTACGAGGTATACTTCGTGTTGTTCTATCCGTGTCATCTTCTGTCTTCGTGTTGTTTTCACTTCGTGCAGTCTTCTCCTAGTGTTGTCCTAACTTCGAGTCGTTTCTTTGTATTCTATCTTCGTGTTGGTTTTTCGCTTTAGACTTCGTGTCTTTCTCGCTTTGACCACACTCCGTGTCGATTTCAGTTTTCGTCTTCGTGTTGTTTTCAACTCGTGTCGGTTACTGTTTCGTCTCCGTGTTGTTTCATGACTTCGTGTCGTGTTTCCTAGACCTCGTGTCGTTCTTGTTTTGTAACCACACTTCGTGTCGGTTACTGTTGTTTTTGTGTCTTCGTGTCGTGTTTCCTAGACCTCGTGTCGTTCTTGTTTTGTAACTACACTTCGTGTCGGTTACTGTTGTTTCTGTGTCTTCGTGTCATTTTTGTTCCACTGCGTGCAGAACATTGCAGCACCTCGTGTTGCTTTCTGTGCCACCTCGTGTCGTTTTCTGTGTGAACCTCGTGTCGCTTCTCTCTGTCTTCTAGTTGCATCTCGTGTCATCGTTTATGTCTGCTTGTTTAACTTCGTGTCACTTACTGTTGTTCCTCGAGTCTTTTTGTTTTAGTGTCACTGCCTCATCACGTGTCGTGATAACCGTATCACTCTTCTGTCCTCGTGCTGTTCTCACTGACTTCGTGTCGTTTTCCCTATTGTGTCTTCGTGTTGTCTCCGTGTCGTTGCCGTTTGTTAGTTCGTGTTGTTTCGTTCTAACATCGTCCAGGTTTCTTCTAAAACGCTGTTCTTCTGATAAGTCTATACAGAGTTGTTCTTTAAACTGATGACTTATCCGATACTCTGTTTGACAGGTGCTTTGATCGTGAAGCTTAAGGAGGGCACGTGATCCAAGGTTGAAGGACTGACAGAAAGCTGACACGTGGCCAAAAGTTCTGGGCGGGAAATGTGGAAGCCACACGCGCCCAGTGCTGTCCTCCTACTAGCTGCTGTTATAAAAGGAGGTCTTCGTCCACAGATGAAGACAGATCGAGTTGGCGAGAGGAAAAGAACAGAGAGCCACGATCCAGATCGAAGCAGAAGAGCAGAAGCGGAGAGAAAGAATAGAGAGCTGTTCGATCCAGAGAAAAGAGAAGAAGAAGAAAAGAAAGAGGGAAGAAGCAGAAGAGAAAAAGAAGAGAGGCAGAGAGCTCGAGAAGAGTGTGAAGAGAAGAAGAAGAAGAGAGAGAGAGAAGGAGTTCGTTCCTCAGATCTTTGGTTCAAAACCAGATCTGAAGTTGCTCATTGTTGAGCTATATTTTGTGCTTTATTGCTTCAGCTTTCCGTTGCTGTCTTGTTCTATTTTCATTTTCCTTTATACATTTCTTCAAGCTGTTTGTCAGCGGTTTGCAGAGGTGCTGCCTCTGGACAGCAAGCTGTGTAGCTCAGCGGGCAGTGGAGGTTTCCACTGGACAGGTAAAGCTGTAATCCTCAGCTGGCGAGACTTGGTCTCGGACGGGTTAAGCTGTATTCCCCAGCGGGTTCAAGCTGTGAGTCAGCGATGGCTAAGCTGTATTGCCCAGCGGAAGCAAGCTGTGATGCTCAGCAGTTGGCAAGCTTTGTTGCCCAGCGGATGTATGGCAAGCTGTGATGCCCAGCTGTTCAAGCTGTGAGTCAGCAGGAAGCCACACTCGGGTTGAGTGTGGGGTGGATGTAGGTCTGCTGGACCGAACCACCTAAAAACCTTTGTGCATTGTGGTTTGATTTGTTCATTTGTGCTTCCGCTAGATGAATGCATAGGGGCGCTCCATGTGTCTGCTAACTGGTCGAACAGAATAGTTGATTAACTTTCAGATTTGGTAAATCTGTCTAGTTAGCATCATAGTTCCTTTTTGAGCGAAATTTTATATTGGGTGAAAGTTTTTATAGGCCATATTCATTCACCCCCCCTCTGAATACTAGCACCGAACCCAACAAATATTTCATTCACAAGTAAAATATTATTTTTATAAAATATTTAATTAATTTATTTCTGTAATCAAACAAAATATTTAGTTTATGTAACAAATGTTTTATTCTTGTAACAAAATGTTTCGTTCATATAGTAAAATATTATTTCTACAAAATATTTTCATTAGTTTATTTCTTTAGTCAAATAAAATATTTCGTTCATGTAAAAAATATTTTATTCTTATAACAAAATATATTTTTCATATGTAAAATATTTCAATCATATATTTTTCCATCGAGTGCACTCCACATTTAATGCGTAAAAAAGTGAGTTATATGGGTCTGACACAGGTGTCATTTTCTGTGTGAAAATGATCCTTTCACCTGATTTTTAGACCGATAAAAGGGGATGTTATATAATGCCGTGACTTTGTGCGAAAATGATAACCGACTTATGTTGATGGGTCTGGCCTATGATTAATGGACAACGAACAGATGGAGGTAATTCTTAATAGATATAGTAATATATACTCCACGATCCACGTTTTTTTCGACAAGCCCTATCCCCCGATCCTTTGCCCTATCCCCCTGTCCTTTTCCAATTCCACGAGTATTCCTTTATTTGATAAAATTACGTGAATAACAATTAATTCAATTGGTCATTTTTTTCGGAAGAGTATCTAGTGACGTAACTTATATCCCAAATTAAGATATTTTAAGATTTATTTTATTTTTTAAAAATAAAAAAAATTAAAGATGTTACACACCCAAACATGCAGCAACTCCAACCCGTTTTGGAATCTAATCTTCCAAAGAATCAGGCATAGTCGGCAGACTCATATTGTATCAGTGTGAGTGTGTCGACTCGTATCTAACCATAGAGAAATCAGGTTTATCTGAATCGATCGAGTCAGCCCACGTCATCAAAGCTCACGAAGGGCGACTCGACCTGAATTGGGGCCTGAGTTGATCTGAGTTGGGTCGACTCGGTAATGTTTCAAGATGGAAATCCGTCTAGACGAGTCAGTCAACCTTGGATTTAAGTGATATTAAGTCAGAAAGAGAAGATGAAGGAGGAAATTTCTTCCATAAAAATGATCAAAAACCATTCCCAGAGTCACAATACTTAACAAACATGTCTTAATGAGGTGCAGATTCCCATCCAAAGGATGCCAAGCATAAAGAAAATTTAAATTGAGCTTAACGAAGGTACGATGCTACACAGATCCACAATTGCTACTGTAAAATTCCCACAAAAACTACCTGGTATTATAACATCCTAATTTGAGGAAGTCTAAATATACATTGAATTTTCATAAAACGAGCCATTATGCCAGTCCACCGAGTTAATTTGAGCTCGTTAAATTTTATTAATTCAATTAAAGGAATAACTCATTTATAAATAGTGTAACTTTACATAGTAAGATTCAAATGGGATGAAACTTAATTCATTTAAAATATATTTAAATTATCTACAAATCTTGCTCATTTCACACACACACACACACACACACGTAGAGAGATAAATTTTTTAAATTTTAAAAAATATATTATTTGGAGAAGATTTAATTAGAGAGTAATATTTTTATTATGTTTGAGAGCACGAGACCATCCTAAACACTAGGGGTGTCTTTGACGCACGGGTAAAATAGGGGAGCGGATGAGAGATAAAGTGATGGGCTCCACTCTCTCCCCACACACAAACGGGTTAACCGGACTCGATTAACGCAAATGACTCTAGAAGAATGTAATAAAGATAGGTATAAATCATTATAGAAGCGGGTTAACCGGGCTCGGTTAGCGCAAATAATCTTAGAAGAATGTAATAAAGATGGGTATAAATCATTATAGAAGTTCACTGGATTTACAGAGTTTGTTCGGCGACCTCATTCAAAGATAGCAATGTGATAAATGAGATTATGCTTGTTATTATTTGTGTTATTTTGATTTTATTTTAATATTTAAAATATAATTTTATCATGCAAATATTGTACATTTTATTTAGAGATGTTTGAATTAGATTTAAATTAAAATAATAGTGCTCTAAGGCATAAAAATATAATTTGAGATATGTAAACTATGAATGGTTAAATATCAAACTTTACATATCAACTGATAGATTTTATCCGACTATACATAGTTAACTCTCTAATTGTCCATAATCACCTGAGTACCAATTAATTCAATTGGGTACATGTTCGGAACTTATAAAAATATTTAGCGACGAGCGCCAGGAGAAATGCCGTCCTCAAATCAATAATATGGCCGGGCAGCAATTTACTTTAGGGATTTTTGCATATATATTTTTATAAAGTTCAATTTTGTCAAATATATCTTTCATCAGATCATATTATCATGAATATCGTCAAAATATAAATAATGTCATGATTATGTCTTCGTCTTAACTCCCATGAATCTGAGTTAAGTGTGAATTAAATAGTAAGATATATATATATATATATCCTTATAAAGTTTAATTTTGTCAAATATATCTTGAATCTAACGACCGTAAATGATATATTTCACTAAATATTCTCCTCTGTTGACGGTAATAAACTAAAGGGATATAACCGTAATATTTCTATCTAAACGAAAGATATTCGTGATAATATGCTCAAATGAGAGATATATTTGACAAAATTAAACTTTACGAGAGTATATATATGTAAAAATCCCTTTACTTTAATTCGGTGAAATTTTTATGAAAATTCCTTCACCGTACATACAGCAGAGGTGTTAGAGATTTTTACAGGAAAATATTATATTTGAGACATCTCTACGCATTCTACTCCGACCACCTTGTCTACCATGTCATAAGAGTTGACATAAGTATGGCATTAAACTGTCGTTTAGATGATAATGAATATTAAACATGACACTAATCGATAAATGTGCATCAAAATCTACCCATAAACTTTATAGGAAGAGATTCTGGAGATTTTTTAACTGCTCTCGTCATGTCTATTTTTCTTTAATTAGAAAATCTGCTTGGACATTGAAGCTAAGGATGATGCATTTGATTCAGATTAAAGTTTTACAAAAAATTCTACTCAGATTTTAATGATTAGAATCTGCCAATAAATCCAACCAAGCACATCTAACAGAAACGTTAAGAGTACCACTCCACTTGAGGAGTGTTATGAGACTCTTTATTTTAGCCATATGATCTAAGTAGATGAAGCACTTTTTGAGAAGTGAAAGTTTAATTCAAGGTTATCATTATAAAGAATGTCATGAAACCTATGTTTCACTCCTAAAATGGAATTTTTCTTCGTATGAATGAAGCGTAAGAGACATGATTCGAAGCCTTGCTCCAATTATTAGTCATCTTGGAAATTACTAGGTTAGAATACCGAGTGCACTTAACTCATAATATTATAAGATGACAATGCTATGCACTTATTTGCATAGTCAAAGTTGAGCAGTGTCCTGTGCATTGAATCTGGTGTATAAAATTACGTCAAATTATAATATATATTCTCGTTGACTCAAAAAATAGATGAAAGGATGATTTTTACGTAGAAAAATACATCTCACGTCATTGTCGTATGACTCATATTTTCACGTATTAAATACGGAACGCACTCAGACAAAAAATCACAAGAATAAATATTTTGTTTGGTTATAGAAATGAATCAATGAAATATTTTATAAAAATAAAACATTATGTTATAAGAATGAAACATTTATTATATGAATAAAATATTTTATTATAGTAATAAAATATTTGACTATATAAATAAATTAATGAAATATTTTGTAGAAATAAAATATTCGATTACATAAATGAAACATTTTGTTTGACTATAGAAATAAAATATTTTATTATTAGATCAAAATCTAATAAAATATTTTAATTTTATACCAAATATTTTCTGCATATAATAAAATATTTTATTTCTATAAAAATATTTCATTCTTGTGATTTTCTATCGAGTGCACTATATATTTAATATGTAAAAATACAGGTCGTACGATTTTGATGCGAGATATTTTTTTTCACGTGAAATTTATCATGTCACTTTATTTGAGGTCAATAAGAAGATATGTTATAATTTGACGTGACTTTATATATCGAATTCGATGCACAGAACATTAATCTTTGAATTTAGTCGGATGGGATGTTTGTCCAGCACATTTCCATCCATATGGTCACCTCTGGAGGAAATGTGCAAATTCTGCCGCTAAGTGTTGTCTTGATTCACAAGCAGCATGGTTTTGGAACCTAATCTTACCAAGAATAAGATATTTAAGGTTGGTTAGTCACTCCGTGGGGTGGCTCGACCCGACTGGTCGCTCTATTCTATCGCATATTTGATAAGTGGCCAGTTCGAAGTCAGGAATCAAAGATATTTAAATTTTGTATATATTTCACGTTGGACATTTTTTTTAAATTATGTCACTTACTAAGTAAAAAATATTAAATAAAAAAATTAATTTTAGTTACTAAAGTTTGAAAATTACAGCTTACCCCTACGGCCATATGGCAACATGTGGGCGATGGAGGTGGTTGGGTTTTCGGCTGTTGTGAAGATGGTGGAGAGAGAGAGGGAGAGAGGAGGAGAAGAAGAAGAAAGTAAGTTTTTAATAATTAATTTGATATGTTAAACTCAAATAAATTAGACATGATCTATTATGCACCCGAATAGGCCATTTAGATTATTTGTTAATTATTTTGAAAAAAATTCAAACAAAATAGTATTATAATTATATTTATAAAAATACATTAACAAATATAACATTACATGTAATCGAATACTGCATAAATACTATGCACGATCATCTAAACGTGATTTTATTATAAGTTTTTAACAAAAAGGGTAATACACCTGCGAATAAAATTGACATATTAACACTATCATTTTTAACAGTGAGTGAGATATCCATGTTAATATATTTTCAAATTTAATTTTTTTACAAATTCATTCATGTTTATCAATAACTTGTATGCGAGAATCTTTAATTTGAATTGCAAATTTAAAAGAAATACATGTATAATCCAAAAATGTATTGTCTCGTTAATTACATTTTCTTGACTTATGTCATCCGTTTAGAGTATTCATTTTGATACCTATTAGATCTTAGGACTCACACATACACTTAATCATATTTTTTTCAAAATTTCATAACCAACAAACTTTGAATCTGACCAAAAAAAACCAAAGAGTAATCCATAAAAGATGTTGAAGTTCACAAAGTAAAAAAATAAAGTAGATTTAATTATATATATAATATAAATATTATTTTTAAATTAAGAATATATTAATATAAATAATGTTAATTATGTGTGTGCGTGTTAATAGAAATGATATAATTATACTTATTAGATGGTTTAACCATTTTATGTCCAGCGGATTTTTCAGCTCCGGACATTTTGATTTGAGATGACATCGCCCGAACCAGATTCATGGCCCTCTCTCTCTCTCTCTCTCTCTCTCTCTAATTTACATCAGATGCCCCCCATCCCTCCATATTTAAAGCAAAAGGCACCGAAGAACTAAAGACAGAAGGAACGAATTTATTTTACTTTAAAAAGAGTACTAGTTTTTTTGTTTTTTGTTTTTTTGGTTTGGTCACGCTTAAGAAAGTACCAGCTGATCACTCGAACAGTTCATCGCCGGAGTCATCGTCCACGTCCTCAGCAGGCACATTCCCCAGGATAGCGTTCAGCAGTACATGATTCCACGCCCCTCCAGCTCTCATCTGTCTGATCCTCTCTGCAAATGCATGCCAGCCAGAGTGCCCTCTCATCTCATCCACCGACGCTGTGCTCGCCGCGGAGTTGGCGGCATCCGGACAGTACTTCAACACCGATGAACCCGCAGCGTCCAGGAGATCGACATCAAATTTAGGATACAGTGGATGACCGACCACTTTCACATGACATACACTGAAATATACACACACGGGGGGGGGAAGAATGAGCCAACAGTTTGTAGTGACAGTGGATGATGGAATCCTGCTAATCCATGTCAGAGGATGTAATGCATATTCTTTCCTTCGAAGTGGCATAGGCGTAATGCCACATGGAACTGTAGTTTTAGGCTTTGTGAAACACTCACCATAAATAATACAAGTTATCCATCACTTGTCGTTGAACCCTGCCTAGTAGCTCGATCAGCACAATTCCGCCGATGCACAGAGCTGGCCTTGGAAGCTTGAATGATTGCAAAACATTCTCCTGATGTGCCAGATATTATCAGATTCCAGATATAAGCAAGTAATATAGCAACAAGAAGGGGTTGCATGTAGGATAATTTCTGTTTTGTAAGAAGAAACTAATTACTATTGCAGGAAACATATGCCGTGAATCCGGAGTTGGTTCTATAAATCAGGTTTGGCATCAAAGCACTTGATACAAAACCTAAATACAGCTGTTAGCACAATGTGTAATACTCAGTAAATCAGTGTCATGTTCTCGGCCAAAATTTTTAAAACTATATTCCTGGCCGAGGGAAGATCCCGAGTGGGTCGACTGGTAAGGACCTTATCTCGTTCGTGGTAAGGGAGGTCCCAGGTTCGACTGCCGGGGCCCGGGGGAGACTTACCTGGCTCACATTTAATCCTCGAGAGATGTGAGCTCGGGGTTTACTAACTTTGGAAAAAAGGGATGGGCGTGAGTTGGGCGTCATTAGATTTAAACCCAAGTCTCTCACACTCTATGTAGAGACGAGTACCATTGTGCTGCGTTCCTTGTCATTAAAAAAAAAAAAATCCTGGCCGAGTCAACCTTGGGATATTGGGGATTTTCTCATGTTTGCAATTCACTCAAGATCATAAATCAAACAAGCATAAAAGAATTATAAGTAACATAAATCTTAGTTATATACTTATATCCATGAGCAATGAGGTCCTGTACAATAATATTCAGAGGAATTGTGATCAGCAAATAACATGTCCATGTGATTCAAACTTCACAATTTTAGACTGCATGACACACTTTAAAAAGTCAATTATGAAGATAAACGGCAGATCACATGCAACCATAACCATAGAGGACATTATTTGAAAGGTGAACAATAAGTTAGAGGCACTAAAAATTTTGATGTTCTACTGAAGAAAGGAATGACAATTTTTAAAAAGTCAATTATGAAGATAAATAGCAGATCACATGAAGCCATAACCATAAAGGACATTATTTGAAGGTGAACAATACGTGGAGGCACTACAAAAATTTGATGTTCTACTGAAGAAAGTAAGTTCCCCAGCTGCCTGCCACTTACCGTTAAATCATTTGTAGTCCACCACCACTCAGCCTCCTCCATGTCCACCTTCTTCTTCCTCTTTCAACTTTTACTTTGCCATTGAGATTAATGGAATGAAGAATTTATTATATATCAAACAACAGGTATTCCATTGATCAATAAGAGTAATATATATTCTTATCATATAATCAGAAGGTTAAGGCTACATTTATGTTTGAATTAAAACTGAGATATTGATGTAAGTTCTTCCCTTCTGAATCAGACTCTTGTATTAAGAATAAGAATAATAGGATAAGAGTTAAAATTTTAGGTTTGCTCCTGAAGCCACTTATCTTCAGCATGTGAACTTAGCCGAAACTATGATAGCACCCATTTTTTTACGATTCGGCAGTTCTTTTAGGGTTGTAACCAGCAGTGGGGTTTCAACTGAGCATAAAAGGCCCCTTTTATACTGTCTAATAATAAATCATCTTTACATATAAATAATTATATATGAACCATTTTAATTTGTTTAATACCTTTTAATGGTCGATATGAGATTCACCATTTTTCCTTCAGATCAACTGATTTGGTTGATCCAATAAAATTCGGGCTGAGATTAGCTATGCCTGCTCTAATGACCTGATCCAGTCTTGCAAACACTGCACAGATCTGTTCGAGCCGATCTTAGCCAGACACTT
Organism: Amorphophallus konjac; assembly: GCA_022559845.1. NCBI lineage: Eukaryota > Viridiplantae > Streptophyta > Magnoliopsida > Alismatales > Araceae > Amorphophallus > Amorphophallus konjac. The sequence goes on from CM040127.1 coordinate 3,433,775, forward strand.
GTTGCATAACTTTAAACACATTTTGCTGACCTGAGCATGTTTCTAAACCTTCATTTCATTTCATTTCATTTCAAACTGATAAAATCCCAACCCATACTTGAAAGGGTTTTTTGCAGAAACCACGCTTAGAGGTGAAATTGCAGATATATCACTCCTAGAAACATATTAGCATTATATCACTACTATTTTGAAAAACTTACAAATACGCCACTGCGGTGAACTTCCGTCGACGGGACCACACATATTTATCAAAGATTCTAATATTCCCGTTAGTTGAGGGTCAAATGACCAAAATATCCCTCCCCTCCCCACCAATGAGAGGGAGAGAGAGAGAGAGTACCTGGACGTCTCCGGCGACGACCAAGACATGGGGTTGCAGACCGGGGGTGGGGGGGAGGGGGGTTGCAGACGGATCCGTGCTGACTATGCACTCGAGCAGGTGGCGCTGCCTGGCCAGAGCATCATCCGCCACAGAATCGGAGCACTCCGGCTTTTGCACATCCGACAGGTCAGGTAGGTGTTTGCAGGCATACAAATGGAGGGCTTCCCCAACTAGCGGCAGGGGGATTTCTTTTGCAGACTGGATGGTGGAGAATATGGTCCGGAAGTGCTCCAAGTTGAGGTCGGAGACGTCCTCCGTCCACCAGTCCCTGAGCACCGATCTGTGCTGCTTCCCGGAGAACCCAGGCCTGTGTAGTTGCTTGCTGATGTGCTAGCCTTTGATGGGTGGGTGAGGATCTTCTCTGTGATGGATTCGACGCAGCGTTGCACGATGCCGAGGTTCTCCGACCACCGTATGAGCTTCGTGGTCATCTGCAGGGCGACGACGGAGCCCTTCCACCCCTGCAGGATGCACGCCCAAATTAAGGCCCTGGACCCATAGGTCCACCATTGCCGGAGCCTCGCCAGGATGCAAGGGGTCCGCTCCGGCTTTGCCAGGTCCAGCAGCTTCAGCAGCGACAGCCTCGGCCACGATGCCATCCGCCTCATCAGTAACCTCTGCTTCGCCCTGTTCGTGATCGGCATCCTGGTCTTCACCATCGCCGCCGCCACCGCCGCCTATCATCCGGAGGACCCCCTGCTCCATCCCCCCACCAAGATCACCACCTTCCTCACCTCCACCTCCAGCACCACGTTTCGCTCCGACGAGACCGCTGTGAAGACAGGGGATGACTTCATTTCCCCCAACGACGAGAGCAGGGCTGTCTTCTTCTTCTTCCGGGCATCATGGTCCCTGTCATAGCCCTCAGATGGATACATCAGCCGGACCACCTCCCCCGCAGCCACAATATACAGAGGGGGAGGGAGTTGCAGGATGGCGGCGGCGGGAGTGGGGGGTGGGGGGTGGGTGGGTGGGGGTAGAGGGGCAAGGGGCAGCAGGGGGGGAGGGAAGGGGGCAGAGTACGAAGCTCTCATCTCTAGCTTAAGGATGGCTCTGCATCTGGGGGCGAATAAAATTAAAGTCTTCAGCGACTCCTAGCTGGTGGTCAATCAAATACTCGGGGAATATCAGGCCTGCAAGCCGCTCCTGCAACAATGCTCGAAAAGGTAAAGAGCCTAATCCCAAACTTCAGTTCCTTCATAGTTACTTGTGTGCCTCAGGCGGAGAAAACCACTGGCCCACCTGACATCCTCCACTGAGTCAAGGGGGCAACGAACCGTCCTTATAGAGGAACTCAGAAGCCGAGCATTAGCGGCGAGGATCAGGCAAAGCATATCATGAATGCCAGAGAGGAACTTTCCTGAATGGACCCTATCATATGATACATGGTGGAGAGTCAGCTGCCCATAGACAAACAAGAAGCCTGGCTGGTTAAGCGCCTAGCCCCAAGATTCGTCATGATTGACAGTGAACTCTATCACCGGGCCTACATGTTCCCTTACATGAAGTGCCTGCCATCATTCCAAGCAGCGTATGCCCTGCGAGAAGTGCATGAAGGGATTTGTGGGAGTTACATCGGTGATAGAGCCTTGGCCCACAAGATCCTTAGGCAGGGATATTGGTGGCCTACGCTCCTCAAAGACGCACTCCATTTCGTACGAACGTGTGATAGGTGCCAGAAGTTTGGGCTGTTAGACACGGAATGGAGGATCTAGAGGGGGGTGAATAGTTCCTTGACAAATTTTAACTATGATAAATGCAGATCGGAAGCTAACAAGGCTCTACTTAACAGAAATGGCAGAATCTTCTACAGAGCATGCAACACACCAAGTAGCATGCTATAAGACGTATAGAGCAGCGGTCCTAGTCATGCATCTAGCGCAGGGATAAAGATCTCAATCACTCAAATCAGAGACACAGACTTTTAGGTGGTTCGGTCACCTTACAAGATGACCTACATCCACCCCTTGCTCAACTTGAGCAAGACTTCACTATGTGTGACAGACACACACGCCAAGGGAATATCCCTTACACTCCGCTGGCAAACAGCATGAACCCTGTGAGCTTTCTCCCTGCCCACAATCCCGCTGACATACAGCTTAAGGGCAGACCTGCCCAACCCAGATCACAGCTACAATCTAATCTGATCACATGATCTCCCGCAGGAGAACAATCACATATAAATGAAAATAAGAAGAACTAAACGTCAAAAAAGAAAGGGTTTTTTACATATTAGTCCCTATAAACTTAGTGAATTGCCGATTAGTCCCTCCATTCTGAATATTATTTTAATAGTCCCTATAATCTTAGTCGTTACACGTTTAAGTCCCTACCGTTCATTCAGTTAACTAAACTATAGTTACCTCATACTAAAGGTAATGAAAATACTAACTTACCCCTGGGTTAAGTGTGAGAGTGTGAGAGAGAGATAGAGAGAGGGGAGCCTCCCCCCTTCCGACCTCCGTCCCCCCTCCACCGCCGGCCACCCTCCCCCTCCCCTGCGACCTCCCCCCTCCCCCTCCGGCCTCCCTCCCTCTTCACCTCCGGCCTCCCTCCCCCTCCGGCCTCCCTCCCTCTTCACCTCCGGCCTCCCTCCCCCCTCTCCTGCGACCTCTCCCCTCCCCCCCCCCCTCCGGCCTCCTCCTCCCGGCCTCTCTCCCCTCCAACCGCGGCCGCCTCCCCGTCATCCTCTTCTCTTCCCCCTCCCTGGACTCCTCGCCGCCGTTGTTGATCCCCCATCCTAGACTCCTCCCTGTTGTAGTACCGCCGCCGTACGGAGAGGAGGCCCAGAAGCAGTCGCCGTGGTGGAGGTGGTCGGAGGTGTGTGGAGGTGGTGAGGGTGGCAGGGGGCTGCCGCGGTGGCGCGTGCGACGTGGTGTTAGAGGAGGAGAAGGCTGTCGGGGGTGGGTTGGTGGCTACGTGGTCACAACCGGTGGCGGAGTGGAGGCCGAAGGGGAGGCTGCGGGGTGGTAGCAGGAAGAGGAGAGGCGGGAGATCGGCGACGTGGTGTGGGGTGAGAGAGGGGGAGAACGAGAGAGGGTGAGGGTGGGGAGTTGGCCGGCGACGTGGGGAGAGGGGCGACGGTGAGGGAGGTCGGCAGTGAAAGGGGGGTACAGGTGGAGGGGCGGTTGTGGGTGTGGCATAGGGAGGCCGTGGGCGCGGTGGAGTGTCCGTTCGCGATGGGGAGGGTAGGAGGGCAATCGCAGCGAGGAGGTGCAGGGGTGTGGTGAGAGGTCGACCTCTCCATCAAGGAGCGTCGACACCACGGCCCCCTCCCTCTCCGACCTTCGTCCCCCCCTCCCCCTCCCCAGTCCTCCGGCCGCCCTCCCCCCATCCCCTGTGACCTCCCCCGCCGGCCGCCCTCCCCCCATCCCCTGCGACCTCCCCCTCCCCCACCGGCCGCCAGCAACTGGGCGGGTGTCGACTCCTTGAGTCGACACTCCCCATCCGACCTCCGTCCCCCCCTCCCCAGTCCTCCGGCCGCCCTCCCCGCATCCCCTGTGACCTCCCCCTCCCCCACCGGCCGCCCTCCCCCTCCCCATTCCTCCGGCCGCCCTCCCCCCATCCCCTGCGACCTCCCTCCCCCTCCCCCTCCGGCCCCCCTCCCCCTCCCCAGTCCATGGATGTGTGTGAGAGAGAGATGGGTATTTTAGTCTTTTCCATGCCATTGACGGAATATTCAACAGAATATTCCTTTTTTAAGACAGAGATAAACTATGTGGACTTATTTATAAAATATTAATAATTGTAAGGATCTCTAAGACAATACTCAGAATAGAGTGACTAATCGGAAATTCACTATGTTTATAGGGACTAATATGCAAACAACCCAAAAAGAAAATGCACAAGCCGAGATCTGAGTTTTCTTCCAAGGATGTTGATGCTTGATCTGATGGAGATCTGCTCGTAGCAGACTGGATCAACGGCAGCAGATTCCTCACGGCCCAATGTGGCTCTCTCTCGCCCTTGAGAACTTTGAATCCTTCACTGGACTTTGGTGAAGCTTGATTAAGTAAAAATCCTTCTGCAGCCTAGCTTTCCCTCCACAGTAGGTTCTGAGGGCCCTTGTGAGATGAATGCTTTGCAGAGAAGATCGGTCTTCGCAATTGAGCTTCTCTCACGAACCACCTTGAATCTTGCTCTCTCGTGCTCCTCCTCCCTCTCGTTCAAAAAGGTTCTGTTCTTCTCTCTGTTCTTCTTAGGCACACACTTGCTCACTCCCGCTCTTTTTCAATTTACCCTTTTTTCACGCATAACAGAAGGCACAACTGATCTGCGTGATATTCTCTCCTCCGGGAATATCTTGTGCAGCCATGTGTCATAGGTAGTTAGGATGAGAGGGTTTTCCCTCCAAAAAGATTCCTTCCAAAGGCTTCTTCCTCGTACGTACGGATCCCACCAATCAATGCTTGGGATCACGTGCTAAAGATGGGTCCCATCTAGGGTTCTCTGGACCGTCTTCCGGTTTAAGTCGAGTTGAGGAAGTCTAACTCGACTTAGCCTTGGAACTGTTGAGTGGAGGCTTCTGGGAGAGCCGTCAAGTCGACTTGGCCTTGAGGTCTGCACACTGCAGCTTCTAGACGAACTGAGCAACTCGACTTGAAACTGGTTCAAGTCGACTAAAGCTTGAATCCTTCATTCTGCAGCTTCTGGATGAATGCGCAACTCGACTTGAAACTTGTTCAAGTCGACTTAAGCATGAAACCTTCATTCTGTAGCTTCTGTATGAAGACTAACTCGACTTGACTCTGTGTTCAAGTCGATTGCCCTCTTTGAAGGCCTTCTTTTCTGCTGAGCATAAGGGCCTCACGCCAGCTTGTCTTAGGCTTAGTGCTCCTTGGCTCCTTGTACCTGTGGGATATGAATTCTCAGTCTTCAGTGTTAGAGTTCTCTCAATGATGTACAGTTTGACATCATCAAAACCCGGGGCACAACATGGGCACCTCCACCACCAGCCAGCTCCTGACCTAAAAGCCATTGCCAAACCTTGCCCTTTTGCCCAGTGGGGGATCGACATACTAGGCGCCTTTCCCAAGGACACGGGACAAAGGGCCTCCCTTATTGTAGTTGTGGATTACTTTACCAAGTGGGTGGAAGCCAACCCTTTCGTGCACATCACTAGCCAAAGAGTATGGGACTATGTTTGGAGGTCCATAATCTGCAGGTTCAGCCTCCCACGAGTCTTGGTCACCGACAACGGAAGGCAGTTTAATAGCAAGCTCTTCAGAGATAGCTACGCTAACCTCCACATTGACCATCGATTAACTTCGGTGGCGCACCCTCAGAGGAACGACCAAGTAGAGGTCACAAACTAAGCTATTCTACAAGGCCTGAAGAAGAGGCTCAATGATGCAAAGGGAGAATCGGTGAACGAGTTGTCGAGCGTTCTGTAGTCGTATCGCACGACCCCCTGTAGCGGCACCGGTGAATCCCCTTTCAACCTATCCTTTGGTACAGAGGCAGTCATGCCGGTGGAAATCAGACTTCCTTCACTTCGAGTTTCACCCTTTGAGGAATCTCACAATAATCAACTGCTCAGGAGAAACTTGGATCTACTAGGCGAATGACAAGAAGATGCCCGCCTCCATTTTGCCGCCTACCAACATAAGATGGCGTAGTCCTAGAATCGACGAGCCTATCCAAGACATTTCCACCCGGGTGATTTGGTGCTAAGAAGGGTCGAAGCGTCGACGGCAGCACTCGCCTTCAGCAAGCTGGCACCAAACTGGGAAGGGCCATACCTAGTCAGAGAAGTATTGAGCAGGGGACATGGTTTGCTATATTGAATCTCGACTTCGTCTCGGGGGGGAGGGGGGGTCGGAGAGAAGACATTTCGAAGAAATCTCAAAAATTTGGTGATTTCAGAAAAATTTTCATATATAGAGCATATTTCTAAGAAAATCTTAATTTTTTATACTAACCACTCAATTTCACAAACATGTGTTTGTAAACTATTTAAAACAAAATACATATTTAAAACATAAATAATAGATAATATTTAAAACAAAAAAATCAAACACCACAATGTCTCAATTATATCATATACCACAAATAACAACAATATCAACAAAATAAATATTCTAAACTATTAAAAATTAGTGCAATAGATCTAAAATTATACCTTCTAAAATTTAAACAATTCTTCAAGAATTCGTTATTTTCCCATGACTGCCACCTTGATCATCAATTTTAATGAATTAAACTAAGACAATTGACACGAAAAAAAATTAACATGAAAAAGTCAAACCAACACAACCCTCCTCTCTCCTTTCTCTCTCTGTCTCCCCCCTCTCTCTTTATTTGTCTCCCTCTTTCTCTCTCTCTCTCTCTCTCTCTATCTATCTACCACCCTCTATCTCTCACTGTCTCCCCCCCTCTCTTTATATCTCTCTCCCTCTTAGTCTCTCTGTGTTTTTGCCCCCTCTCTGTCTCTCTCTATCTCAGAGAGATAAGGAGGAGGCGGAGAGAGAGAGAGAGAGAGAGGGGGGTGGGAGATAGAGATTGTGAGAGAGGGTGAGAGATAGAGACAAAGAGAGTGGGAGGGAGACAGAGAGAGATTGAGAGAGAGGGTGAGAGACAGAGAGAAAATGTGCGAGTGTGAGAGACGGGAAGAGACAGAGAGGGTGGGTGATAGAGAGAGAGGGCGGGAGGAGAGAGACGGGGGGGAAAGGACATACAGAGAGGGACAGAGAGAGTCAGAGAGAGGGTGGGAGATAGGGAGAGAGACGAGAGGGAGAAAGACAGATAGAGAGGGGCAGAGAGAGAGGGTGGGAGACAGAGAGAGAGAGAGCGCGGGAGGAGAGAGATGGGGGGGGGAGAAAAATAGAGAGGGACAGAGAGAGACGGAGAGAGAGGGTGGGAGACAGAGAGGGCTGGAGGAGAAAGACCCGGGGAGGAGAGAGAGAGAGAGGATGGGATCTCTCACCCTCCCTCCCTTTCTCTATCTCTCTCTCTCACACACACACTCACACTCGCAGAGAGGGGGAGGGAGACAGACGGGGAAGGAGGAAGACAGGGGCGGGGAGGAAGAGAGAGACATACCGGAGAGAGGGGGAGACACCTGGTGCTCGATCCGCCCATCCACTCGGAGATCCGACGCCAGCGAACTCGATCGTACACCTCTCACTGGCAAACTCAATCGTACCCCTCTCGTCGGCGATTGGGGCAACCGGCCGACGGGGTGAGCCACTTAGGGCGGCTCCAGCGAGCTCGTGCAAGGACGGTAGTGAGAGAGTGTCGAGATGAGAGAGAGTGTAGAGTGTCGGGGAGAGAAAGAGAGGGCTCGACGGGGGGGGGGGGGGGGGATTGAAAGTCGGTTCGCCGTTTCACGCCCAAAGAAAACACCCCACGCCTGACGCACCAAGAACCCTTCAAACTCGGGCGTTTCATTTCTCGACGACGCATTGAGACCGACATCTCACCGAGGGCGAGATGCATTCCATGACAAGGGGGCATATCGCCTCCAAACACTTGAAGGCATAAGCATCCCTAGGACTTGGAACGCGGACACCCTTCGTGCCTACCACGCATAGCACGACAAGTTTGTAGCGCGAGCCTCCCCTAGTAAAGAGCACTGCTCCTCTCTTGACTAGGAGCACGGGCAGGCATGCCCCCTATCCTTTCTCTCTTTATATATACAAGAAGTTTGTCATTAAGAAAAATTCGTCATTACTAGTAGTATCCAAACCAACGGAGAGGCGACTCGTTGCATCATAGCCCCGACAACCTCGCCCTCGCCATTATCATGGGCATGCCACATACTAACGGCCCAAAAAGCGTTTGCCCTAGTGGCTGCATTCTCTCCCCGATCAAAGCCTTCGACGCTCAAATGCCAGAGAAAGCCTTCGGCTCCTGAAGATCCCAGAGAAAACCTTCGGCCTCTACGGATACTCCTGGGCAAAGCCTTAGGCTCCCAAGGATAAGAAAACCCGAGCGAAGCCCTTGGCGCTCGAAATAGATGCTACCTCCTCAGATAAAATCTTGGGCGTCTAATAAACGGATTCTATCATTTTCGGCTTTGCCCTACAAAACCTTGACCTAGAACCTACGACGCTCATTACAAGAAGGAAATTTAGCGTCAAGTAGCCGGGTCAAGCCCTTAACTTCGGAGTCCGACCAGGACCTCCATCGAGGGGCAACCACCCTCCTACCTCGAAGTACTTAACTAGGACAATTGGAAGGAGGACATCGGGGTGTTGATCACGACGTTATGCGCAAAGGAAAAACATGGCCTAGAAAGTCAAGTCATGTCCAAAGGAAAAGAGCTGATTGCTCAAAACAAAAGAGAGATTACAAAAGGGGGGCTAAAGGACCCATGGTCCTACATAGGGAGCGAAAACCATTAAAGAAAGGAGACAAGGGGCATGGCGTCTGGTACGGGACAAGAGAATTCTTCCGCCACCGCCATGGGATACTTCGTCACAAACTGGGCCACCGCTATGGCCCACAACTTCCGACACACGCCACGGCTTGGACACCAACACCAACTGTTGGAACTCCTTCCCTTGGTACTTTCCAAGGGCATCAGCCATGTGCTGGCATAACTCCTTTGATCCCCGGTATCCCTCAAGAGCATCAGCGACGTACCGACGGAACTCCTTGGACCCCTGGTACTTCTCAAGGGCCTCCCGAGGCCCTGAGCAACGCTCGTCCCGTAGCTCCCGCTCGAGCTCAAGTATAACTTCCAAGGCTTTCGTTTTAGCCTTCTGGGATCGGAGCAAGCTCTCCTCTAACCCAACAATCTTCTCCTAGGCCGCGGCCACCTCGGCCTCATTCCCCGACAGCTTCTGCTAGAGGTCCCTAAGGGCAGTGGCCTTGGAGGCCTATGCATCCTTCCTCCAAGACTAGAACGCAACCTTGGCCTTCTGGAGATCGACGTGAGTGCTCGACGACTCCACGGGTATGTAGGCAGAGAGAAGAAAGCGTGGAAGGCAAGTTCCACAAGCTGAAGCATCATCCTATGACAAAAGGCATTTGGAGGCACCTCGTTCATCCGGAGAATGTTGCCCGGGCGCGCCAAGTAGTCCACCAGGTCGATATCATGCAAGCTGTCCAATCCTTCCATGCTAAAGGGCTCCGGGGGCGCCGAACTTTTACCCTTGCACAAAGAGGACAGCATCCCAGACTTGCCTCCCTTCGCCGAGGCAGCCTCTGCAGCGGGCGCTTCGACCCCAGGGTCCGTGAATCCTCCCTTGGGATGAACGTCAATCTCTTTCGCCTCTCTCCTCGTCCTCTTAGAGGCGGCTCCGACACTTCACCAGCACCCGCCACCTCCGGAAGCACCAGCCGTTGGCGGCCTAGAATATCGTCCATAGAAATTTTCATGTCACCTGTAACATGAATCAGAAAGGCTTAATAAGAAAATGAGGCGATGAGTGTAAAAATAAAATACGCACCCTCTAAAGCCCCCAGTGGCAAGTCGGCAACATACCCATACGAGAGCCAGAGCGCCACATACTGCGCCAAGTTGTGCACCCCCTTGCCACAAGATTTGTGCCGCCTGATCTTCAGACAACAACAATGGTACCTCCTCCCGTGGGGGGTCGGTATCCGTCCACTCAGTAGAAAATGGCCAAGGATGCTCGGATTGGATAAAGAAAAAGCAACCCTTCCACTTGTGGATGGAACTCGGGGCAAGGTAAACAACCAACATCGCCTCCAGATAGCCAAGTAATACCAACTCCGACAACAGTCATTCTTGTAAATCGAGAAGAAATGACGGAAAACGGAGACCCTCACCTTCACACAACGCTCAGAACAAAGGTCCAAAAATGTCAAGACAAAATGTCAGGAACTGGACGCAAGTTGAGAAGGTGCTTTGTTGTACACCCTAAGCAACTGAGAAACAAGTAAGAAACGGGAAGGCGAAAGCCGGCCTTAAGGCACTCCTCGTATATAACAGACGGAATCTCGAGCATCATGTGCCGAGACAGTTAGGGAATCTGACGCAATCGCTCGCATATCCACCAGTATCCCATATAGCTCAACCAACTCATCTAAGCGATCCTAGAAAAACTCATGAGCGCTTTCCTCCACATATTTCTCAATCGTAAAAGAAGAGTTAGCAGGACCTGTACTCGGGATGGCTACATCGCCTCCCCCACGCTCTGCCACTTCCACGGACCAGGATCACGTCAAGAAACCCACTCTGGCCTCTGCTACCACAACCCCCTATATAGGCCTCCGACTCGTCAACCACAAGCCGCCGCCATTGATGGTTAGAGCACGTCTTCTATCTCATCTCTTCACCATGGGTAAAAGAAGCGACAGAAGAAGACATAACACTCACATCCAGAAATGGGTAGACCGGTCGATGCCTGAGCCAAACGAAGGCAAATCCTCAGCAAGCCTCTTCCGGTTCCTTCCCAAAGTCGCTTTGAATCCTCAATTGCAGGAATGAAAGCGAAAAAGTTCAAGACTTCGCCCTTTTAACTTTCCCATGATGGCAACTGAGTAGAAGTTGAAAAAGGCTGCCATAGTGAAACGGAATCCAAACCGAATCGTGCTCGTCGCTGAAGACAAACAACCTCCGCTACATGAAAGGCCGTCTCTGCCTTGGGTAAGTGCCAAATCGAAGGCAAGGGGGCAAGTGATGTGGGCAGATCACACCTGGTGTTGACACATGGCGCACTCCCTCTCCTAGGCAGACTCTCGCCATATTCCGACTCCCAAGCAGTATGATGGTTGAGAGAACATATCTCCATAAGCTGATATCAGACGATCACAACGATATCATTAAAAAACCCTTTCCCAACTCTCCTTAGGGACATAGGTCCTACATGTGTTATCGAGATAGGAAATCTCATGATCTTGGGATGGCTTACTTAGATTTGGACCTTCCCACTGCCAATCCACCCGGGGTCTCCACACGGTTTGCTTTATCTCCACGAGCACGTCCTATCTCCAAAGTAGGGAAGTAATGATGGGACTAGAACTCTCCCCCTATAAAAGGTTAGTCATGACTTCCCCCAAAGTAGGCAAAATTAGCTCTCTCCAAAACTCCCCTTGTTCTCCTTCCGTCTCTCTCTCCTACCTTTTACTGACTTAAACATCATAGGGTTTTCCCAGAGTCCTTAACCCCCAGTGGGAACTTCTCTTCCTGTGCAAGAGGCTCGGCTTCGGTGTCCAACAAACGACTCTCCGTACTCAGGGTTCTCGTCTTGAGGCTCGGTTTTCCCTTCTCAGCACTGCAATCCTCTGCCACTGTGTCCCTGTTGGACCTCCCCCAATAAATACAAGTGTAGCATCTGCCACAAGCAGTATTGTTATTTCCCCCGTCTGGTTAAGCCTAACAATGGTTAGATTGACAGGTGGTAACGGGGGGTTACGGCAATGGTATAATTGCAAGTTTTTCAACATCGCAGTGATATGCATGCTACTATATTTTCAGGAATGATATATCTGGAATTCTGCTTCTAAGCGTGGTTTCCTGTGTAAAAAACACAACTTAAAATACAATGTTCATCGTGTTCCACATACAACGTGAAACAAATTCTACATAACACCAAATACAAAATGGTGGGGCCTGGGAGAAAAAGGGGGCAAGAGGGGGGAAGATGGAAGGAAAGGAGAGACGAGGAGAGGGATGAAAGATGATGGAAGTGCAATGCCTGGGATTCTGCAGGTCAAGGCATGGGACTGTGATACCTATGACATGGTGAGCTGTGCAGGGGACAGGGCCACCTATCCTTGAGAGTGTATCAGGAGGTGCCCATATGCCCCCTAAGTTTCAAATGCCACCAGCACTTTTTACTGAGCTCTGTTGGATCATGATCCAACAATCATGCTGACCAGAGAAAAAGGTATGGTTCCTTGCAGTTTGATCTTTCTCAGATGAAAATGTCCCTACAAACTATGCACATGTTCATCATCCTTAGCTGGAAGGGAATGTCCCGCAAATATCTGCACATTAAGTTTGTAAAATGGGAGATCATTAGGTCTCAATGAGATTTAAACCCTAATCTCAAATCTCAATAGATCAAGTGAGATTTAAACTCTAAACTCACTTAAACCCTAATTTCAAAGTAATTTAAATTTAAACCTGAATCTCAAGTATATTTAAACTCTAATAGGAGATTTTAAACTCTAATCTCACTCAATCTCATAAGATTTTAGTCTCAAAGGACTTAAGTCTTATAGTCATTAGGATTGTTGGTTAAATTTGTAAATTAATCTTTTTTTCTTGAAAAAAAACTCATCTTCCTTTTTTTAAGGACCAGCCGGCCCAATCTCAGAACCAGCTGAACTGGACTGGTCACCTCCGATAACGGTCTGATTCAGGCCACTACAGTACGTAGCGGGCAGTTTTGCATACCATGCATATGACCCAGATTCACATACAAAAATAAGGACATCTCATAACAATAATGATACCACTAAATCACCTGTGCCATGGGAAATACTGGTGAAATGTAAGTCCAAACATAGTCATCAAAAGGTGCCTGCTGACGCCCAACACTACTGGGAGTAACCTTTGTATCTGCACTAGAATTATGTGCAAAACTTGCCTCCTGCTTGGAATGACCCATCCTAAATCGCACAGCTTTTGCAGAGTATATAGGATTTCCAAACTGAAAATAGGCTGAAAAGAATAAAGAATCACTTTAAAAGCTTTGAAAGTGCATAATGCCATGTCTCGATAGTTGGAAAAGAGAACATGTAAATGAGTCAAGAATAAATCATGGCATTTTGTGAAATGGAAAACTGGCATCTAGCATGTTGATCAGAGGGCTAACCTTGGAATGGCCGTACTTTTACTTCATGGATAACACACAGCTTTGACCACAATCTGTATGTCAGAGTCTCAGGCTCACCGGGGTCCCTTGATCCACCACTTGACCAATAAGAAGGCCTCCTATCCACCCGATCACTTGGTTCCAATGTGTTCTCAATACTCTCATCAGGATAATTATCAGTGCTCGATGCACTAATTGACTCTAGCATGATTTCCCTTTCTGATGGAGGAGAAATAAGATGGCGAACCAAAGAGGTATATGTCCTGTGTTCGCTGTGAAGACTTTCCCATTCCATGGAATCACCAGACCCTGATACTACAAGGCCACTTGAATTACCACTTGAATTACTAACTTCAACAATGCGAGTAAGATTTGACACCTCTGGGCACATTCTCATGCACAATTTTTTACAGAAGCCATTTGCGATCACTGGGACAGTTAAAATGAGCTTTAGTATTCTATTCAAGACCATGGCAAAATAACCATCACAAAGGGAAAAACAAAATATGAGGCGTGCATCTTCATATAAAGCCAACACTTTGATAAACAACACAAAGGGCAATCACATGCATTTATTTCATTCTTCAAGCACAAAGAAGAGTTATAAAAAGGCCTGACAATTCAAAACCTGAAGGAAATGCATATAACTTCCTTTTACTTTCTCAGAAAAAAATTCAAACATGGAATGGTGCCCTAGAGTTGGAAATATAAGTACTGCAACAGGATAAAAAACACCCTTCACTACACCGAGCACCTAAAGCATGCTGAAGACTTTCTGCAAGTTTCACCTACAATCATTGACTTGTGATCAAGCACATTCCTTACCTGTACTGGATTAAAACTAAAAAATATCCCAGATAAAATGGCAAATTGCATCTAGCAAGGAGGTTCACATACTTTCATAAGCTTGATAAGGTGTCCAAATATACGGAACAGATGTTTTTGTATTCAGAAGGGTATAACAGAAAGAAGTTAACCAGAAAAAGAGAGGGGATATATTCTTTTTACTAAGGAAGAAAAAAAGGTGAACTAAACCTGCTCTAGAACACAAACCAAGAAAAGCATGACCCGAGCTAGCCTGCACCAAGATATGACCAATGACACTTACATACTGAAGCGAAGGTGGAGCAATCTCAAAGTTAATTTGAGCATCGACCAAGTTCAACCAGTGATGCTTTTACAAAAATGTTACATAATGATGGGACACTAGTAAAAAGTGAATGATTTCTGCTTGTTTGTCTTCCTTTTGTAAGATGCTGATAGATAATTTTGGTCCAATCAACCTGATCCTTATCCACATCAGCCAACCCTGATCCGATTTGGCATTAACTGACCCTTTTCTTCTTTGGAAGGAGGACTAGAATTGACAGGACTGACTGGCATATGTTACAACCACCTATGGTTGGCAGTAAATCAGATCAGAATAGGCAGATTTCAGCTTAAATCAGATCAGAATCAGCAAATTTCAGCTGCATAGATTTGTTTAGTCAAAAAGTCTTTTCCACTGACTCAGTTTATTCACGTGCGCAACCCAATTTATATTCCTTGCCTGTTCCATGATCTGGTGTCAGCAAAACCACTGCAGATCTCAAAAGTTTGGAAGAAAAAGTGACCGACTGTCAACTTGATGTAAGCTCTGTAATTCTGTAAAATGTCTAATAATTTGATGAACACTTCTTTAAAATAAGGCATCATCTGAGGACTTTAAGCAGTAGCACTCTGAAGGAGCTGTTATTAATTTGGTACCACTGCAGAGGCCACAATAAAAAATCACCCAAATGGAAAAACAAACACTAAACATTAAACCAAATGGAAAAATAATGGAATCCATCCGGTGTGTGCATCAGTAACAAAGTAATCATCCTTTCCAGAACATCAACTTCCTCTCAAACCTGTTCAAAGTTAAATCCTTATCCCTGCATCTGGTTGCCATGTCCAAAAAGGGAAGAACAAGAATAACATCAGGAATGGAAGCAACTATTATCCAGAATATTGGCACATGAGTCAACTGCCGCCTCTTCGATCATTGTATCAATCAAAGAGCACTTAATTATGTCTATTTCAACCTATAACTTCCCTAAGAAGTAGATGTTTTATTAACTCCTAGAAGTTGATGGCACAATCGACATCTATGATTTGCAGGACACAAACATGATGCCAAGCATCGACATGGGCATGTACGTCTAAGTTTCCAACATGATAAGGCCCTGCAAAAAAGACACGAAGGTGCAGGAAGGATATAGTTGTGGACATCATACATGAATGCTATTAAGTATTATCTTTTTTTGAATAGTGGATGGTACCATGTTTGTATTAAATTTAAAAAAGAAAGTGGGATATAAAAGTATACTCAGTCAGCTCCGAAAAATCCCTATACAAAAACTTCACACCGAGACAATATGATCCTTGCTACCCCCTCAACAAAAAGAAAAGAGAGAAGTTATGAGACTCACGTAACATAGATGCTTAGCCCAAAAACACTCTCTCTCACAAACAAAGGAGACTATCCTATCCTCCACTCTTGCTTCACCTCTGAAGATTTTGTTGTTTCTTTCACCCCGCAATGCCCAAAGAATAGCATGAAGGATGAGCCACCAGATGAATCTCTCTCTCTATAGATCCCACCTTTTGTGACATTTGAGGAGAAGATGGTGCGCACTCTCAAATGGGCCAAAGGAGTGGTCGATCCTATTGCAATCTTAGTCAATACCTCCTTAGAGAAAGGGATCATGTAAATAGGTGGGTTTAGGTCTTCCTCCATCTCCCCACATAAGCAGCACAAAGTGGGTATAACTTGAAAAAAGGGGGCAATCTTATCACATGTGGGTAGCTGGCCCTATGATAGCCTCCATATCAATAGCTTCATTTTCGGCGGGCTCTTGGAGGCCCAAATTTGCGTGGCAAAGTGGTGGCACACTCCATCTGAAATAAGTGAGTATGCATACTTGACAAGGAAGGCTCCCTCCTTCTCCCATATATACACCCACATGTCGACCTTGCTGTCCACCAGTCTGTAGTTGTTGAACATGGAATTTAAATTTAAGAGAGAAAATATTCATTTGATGTACATGAATGCATATTTATTAGCTATTTAAATAGCATGCGTATTTTCAGTTTTGTGAGTTTAGTTTATCAGATGAATTGGGTTCGAGTGCGAGACCCTTCCGGGTATGCAATCTCGCGAGATCTCTGTCTTGGCGCATCCGTGAGGCACGAAAATGTCCCGAGTCGGCGCATCTCGGAGATATCGTGTGTGGGCGGGAACGGCGGGCACGAACGGGGTGAACCGGTCCCGTTAGGTGAACCAGTCGACCCTAAAAGCCTAAAACCCCCACCCCCCAACCCCTGTCGAGTCCTCACGAGTCACGCCTCACCCCAACCGCTCGACGCACTCTCTCTCCCCGACACTCTCGCACACACTCTCGCACAGTCACACAAGGTCATCGGAACCGCGCTAGGTGCCTCTCCCCGCCCGCTGATTGCGTCAATCTCCGGTCTTGGGAAAATAGTGAATTCTTGAAGAATTATTTAAATTTTATAAGGTATAATTTTAGATTTGTGTAACTTTTGATGCATATTGATATTTAGTCCATGTGAATGGATTTCTTATTGTTATCATTACTCTTTATTTGGTAAAATTGAGTTGTCAATTACAAAAACATGTTTGTGAAATTGAGTGGTTAGTATAAAAGAATTAGGATTTTCTTAGAAATAGACTATATATATGAAAAAATGTTTCGAAATCCCCGAACCCGATCTCCCGAGATTTTTTCAAGATCTCTCCGAGATCTCTTCTCTCCAACCCCCCCGAGTCGAAGCTGAGATCCGACACGGCAAACCATGCTCTTCCCCACTAATCTCGGTCAGTGTTGATTTACATCGGCATAAAGTCCGAACACTCTTGTTTGATTGCCAAAGAAAAAATATAGCCCTTTACAATGAGGGCCTGATGCTGAGGGTAAAGTCACGACAACCATAATTGTCTTCCCTAAAGGAAAGATAAGGAGATGGAGGTATGGTTTGATTAGAGGTATAATGAACCTACAAGCCTAGGAAGACAAAGGTATACAAGAGATTGACATTTGAGTGTGGGCATGGATTGAGGGCTATGCCACAATCTAACACCTCTTGAAGATTTAAACAAAACCCTGATAGGGGTACTTTTAGAATTACAAAGGTGTTCTGATAATTTTTGGATTCCAAGGGTATTTTGATAATTTCTAGGTCTCAGGGATATTTTAGTAATTTTTGGAATGTCCCGTGGATGTTTTGGTAATCATCGGGTAACACTCGGGTATAGGTGCAATTTGACATTAACCATGAGTGTGAGAACAAATTGAGACTTAGGAAGGACATATGCGCAACCATTCCCCATCGAGGGGATGTATTCACAATTTAACAAGAAGCCAGGGTATTTCTACAATACCTTGGAACAAACAAAGGACATTTGCATAAATTCAAGATTGTACAAGTACAAGGCTTTGTCAACAAATTGTGAACTTTACAAGACTTCTCCGAAAA
Source organism: Amorphophallus konjac (assembly GCA_022559845.1). Classification (NCBI taxonomy): domain Eukaryota; kingdom Viridiplantae; phylum Streptophyta; class Magnoliopsida; order Alismatales; family Araceae; genus Amorphophallus; species Amorphophallus konjac. The sequence continues at coordinate 3,451,412 of CM040127.1, forward strand.
AATGCGAGACATAATCAAAATTTGGGAAGTTTGCACAGTATTTCTGCAATTTCAGGACATTGAGAATTTTTTTTATAATTTTGGGAATATCTTCATAATTTCTAATTAGTTCGAAAAATTACATCTTCTACCGCCAAAATACATAGTAATTTACATAACGTGACCCCTAGGGACATAAGTGTAAGACTTGGGATATTATAACTCATGCCCTTGAATAGGCCTTTACAAACACAGACACACAAAATCCGGAGTGCGCCTCCGTCGAGTGTCTCCTTGATTCTTCTATGTCTCTTGCTTGTGGGACCTATGGAGGTATTTATAGGGGGGGTCACTTGGACCCAAATAAGTCTAGGGGGAGATTATCTAGGATCAAATGACCTACTAGATAGGCAAACGACCCCGAATAGGCCCTTTAGGGACTTAACCGAGGTCCATTGACCTTAAAAAAACATGGGGATCGACCCTAGTTAAGCCCATGGGGTTAACCGGCGTCGATTGACCCAAAAAAAGTGGGGAATCAACCTCGATAGGGGGTGCAATCAACCCCAGTAAACCACCCAGTCAACCCCGACTAAGTCGGGGGGCTTAACCGGGGTTGACCAATCCTGTTTAGGGGAAATTGACCCAAGATAACCCCAGGGAGGCTTACCCGGGGTCGAATGACCCTGGGTGGTCCATTTGACCTTGGGTAGGTTCCTAAAGGGACCTACCCGATTCCAAGTGACCGGGATTCAGAGAGAGGGGGCGCCCCCCTATAAAACTCTATTTTTCTCATTTTTTCTTGGATTTCCTGCTACTTGGCCACGTGGAGAAGAGAAGGGCTCCTCCTTTGTGCGTTTGTTTGGTTTTCTCCGTGCCGTTCGTCGAGAGAAGTTTACATTCTGTCGGGCCATCTCGTACACTCGTGTCGAGCATTCCGCAGGGGTGTCTAAGATCCTCGTGTGGTTGCTTTCTTGCTGCGAGGCTTTTCTTTCACTCCGGACAGTCGACGGGAGTCCCCAGGATTCGGGAATTTGTCCGGGATAACGACACTAGACTTTGTGCCTTTTATTAGTCGTTGTCGAGTTGAATTACCTGCCTCGATTATTTTGAGAAAATGATGGGTTATTCGACCAGGGGTTCCCGGAGTTTGAAGGTGATCCCTTGGAAAGACGATTGCTAACTTTGTGCCGTATTCCAGCCGTCACTGAGCCACCTTAGTTTAATTTGCCTCGATTGATTCGAGAAAATTGCCTTGATTATTTTATGATCCCCTAACATTGTTTATCACCCCGCCATGATCCCCCTCTCTCTAGGACCCTCTTTCTCTCTCTAAAATTATTTTTTCTCTCCTCAGAATTAAGTTTAGGAGTGATTTTTTTGTTTTCATTATTTTGTGGTCCCCTAATATTGTTTATCGCCCCACCATGGTACCCCTCTCTCTAGGACTCTCTAAAATTATTTTCTCTCCTTAGAATTAAGTTTAGGGTGGTTTTTTTTTTCATTATTTAGTGGTCCCCAAACATTGTTTATCACCCCACAATGGTCCCCCTCTCTCTAAGACTCTCTTTCTCTTTCTAAAATTATTCTCTCTCCTCAAAATTAAGCTTAAGGGTGATTTTTTTCTGTTTTCATTATTTTGTGGCCCCCTAACATTGTTTATCACCCCACCATGGTCCCCCCTCTAGGACTCTCTTTCTCTCTCTAAAATTATTTTCTCTCTCCTCATAATTAAGCTTAGGGATGATTTTTTTTGTTTTCATTATTTTGTGGTCCCCTATTATTTTAATTGCCTTCCTTAGTTTGTCTTTGCATTGGCCGAAGATATGGCATCTCCTAGTGGGCAACAACAAGAGTCTTCCACCATCTCATGCGGCGACCCGGCATGGAACCATTGCACACTTGTGGACATGACAAGTAGGAAGGTTAAATGCCGTTATTATGGAAGGGAAATGTCCGACAATGTATTTCGTTAGAAGCAACACCTTGCACATGTAAAAGGAGATGTTAAGGGTTGTGAGTGTGTTCCGATGGAGGTGAGAGCACAGTTCAAAGCTCTCTTGGACAAGCATCGGGCTGAGAAGGCAAGAACGACAAAGGAAAATAATGCAATTAGAGAGGAATTAGCACGTCCATCTGGGAGACCCGGCATTCATATATATGGGGCTGGTCATGAACATGAGGATATAAGAAGAAGATCAACTGCATTTGAAGGTTATGATCCAAGTAAGAATTACTTACATAAGATAATTGTTAATCAATTCTATTTGTCAATTATATCATATTGATCGTGCCTAATTGTCTCTCTTAAGGTGAACTTCGGCATGGAATGGAGGCTAGTGGGAAGTCATTTGCTGAAGACAGATATTATAGGGAAATAAGCCGTTATGTGGGGGAAAGTTGTGGATCTGGACAAGGCATTGGAACTAGACAAGAAATCAATCAAGAGGTTCATGATCGAACTAGAGATGATGACCCTAGAGTGGGGCCTATAGACTCTTATCTCACTAGGGAGAGGAACGGGCAGCCAAACATCACAGCTGCATTTTAGAATTTGAAGATTTGCGAGGAAAAGACTGGCCGTGCGGCCTCTAGATGGTTCTTCTACAACAGTGTTCCGACAAGTACCGCCAAAGGGCCTTACTACGAGAACATGATTGACAACATTGCAGAGGTTGATAAGAGACTGTCGGGGCCAACTCTAAAAGAAATCTGCAACACTTACCTACCTCAGGAAGTGAGTGACTTGAGGGAATATATCAAGTCCTTTGAGCGGAGATGGGATGAAAGAGGCTGCACAATAATGACTAATGGGTGAACAGGTATAGTCTTATCTTTGCATGTATACAGACTCATAGATTGCCAACCATCATATTGATCTTAAGTATTTCTCAGTCTCTATTTTGTGTACGCATTACCAGAGGTTCGTAAGAGAGTGTCGGGGCCAACTCTAAAGGAAATCTACAACACTTACCTACCTCAGGAAGTGAGTGACTTGAGTATATCAAGTCCTTTGAGCGAATATGGGATGAAAGAGGCTGCACAATAATGACTAATGGGTGGACAGATATAGTCTTATCTTTGCATGTATACAGACTCAGAGATTGCCAACCATCATATTGATCTTAAGTCTTTCTCATTCTCTATTTTGTGTACGCATTACCAGAGGACAGTGATCAATTTTCGTGTGTACTGTCAAGTTGGGATGATCTTCATGAAGTCGGTGGATGTTAGCGGGCATATTAAAAATGTCAACTACTTGTTCAAGTTGATGGATGAAATAGTTGAATAAGTTGGAGAGCATAGGGTGGTGCAGGTTGTCACAGATAATGCGACATCATATAAATTGACTGGCCACATGTTAATGGAGAAGCGACAACACCTATATTGGGTGCCATGTTCTGCACACTCTATAGACTTGATGTTGGAGGACATGTGCAAGGATGAAAAGATAGCAAGCATTGTGACTTTTGCTCAATTCATCACAACCTATGTGGACAATCATAATTATGTCTTTAAGTTGATGCGTGAGCACACTAGAGGGAGGGAACTCATACGTCCGGGGGCAATTTGGTTTGCCTCTGCATATATATCTTTGGAGAGTCTACATTCTCGGCGGCGTCCCTTATTGCAAATGGTTTCCCCAAAAGGTTGGGAAGAGTGACTTGATGTCCATGCAAAACAAGATGTCCGTACTAAGGGAAAGAAAGTGGAAGAGCTAATTGAAAACAGGGGCATATGGAAAGACATCAAGATAGTTCTTAGTGTGGTGGGACCTCCAATGGATCCAAGAAGGACAAAAGGAAGAAGCAAGGTGGAGAGATGAAGCTATAAGACGGCCTACCACATAACCTACAACAACCGAAGAGCCCATAGACTTGGATGACATTTTGATGAAGAGAATCCTCTCCACTCATGAGTCAATGCAAGGGTGGCAATGTATGAACTAGAATTTGATCCAAATGATCGAGCTTGGGTGAAGGTGAGTTGGATGATATTCCATTATCAACATCATTCGACTTCTAGCCAAAAAAAATGCACAAAGACAAATCAAAGAAGAAGACCATCTCGAAAAGTACAAGTAGAAATCCCATGGACATTGTTGATTTGGACATCATAGAAGAGGGGGATGAAACACCTTCTCCAAATGACACCGTTGTTTATTAAACATCGGATGATTCCATTTCGGCTAGCAGTCATGAGGATGATGATGATCCTAGCCAAGGTGGTACGGGTGTAGCCATTCATTCCCAAGAATCAAGGCCGGCCTCCAAGGGGATTGTATTCACAGAAGAGCAACAATTCAGCCATGCTACACAAGATAGGAATCATAGTAACAAGAGAACAAAAGATGTCTCAGCTGGAAAAGGGAAGCAAAAAGTTAAGTCTGTTCATCCACCAGGAACAACACTTGAACAAAGCATTGAATATACAGGCTACAATTCAAACTTCATCCCTTATCGACGGAATTGGTTGAGGAAGAAGAAGGCCATGAAGGAAGAGTTCTTACGAAGGGCAAGAGAAACAAGTGAAAATTATGGCCAGCCAGAGTACATCAACATATCATCTCCTGCACAAGGTTTGTAGACTAACTTTGTCCTTATCTTACATTTGAAAATGCTTGAAGACTTATATATCTTCCGATCTTAATTCTTGCTTCTTTTACAGGAGGAGGGGATTATGCTTTCCGTGCAGGTTATTATGGTTATCCCCCCTTTGATGTGTCTTCTTACTCAGAAGGAGGATATTATGAGTAAGCTACATATACATCCTATTCAGACACATCATCACAACAATCAACTAGAGGTAGCTACCAAGTCCCCGAGATCTCCGGTTGGACCCCTATCATGACAGTGTACACCAACACCAAGGACTATAATAGATATGGACTACCAACTCATGTATGCCACGTACATCTTATGGAATGACTATGTACAATATGTAGAGAACTCTTTCAATGTTCGCCTTCAATGAATGAAAGGTAGCTATCTCATGAAATCATTGCATCATTTGAGTGTGCCACCTATTTTATGAAATGATGAGTATATGCCAACTATTTCACATTAAATTTAATATAGAACTATGCTATAATAGTTTTTCATTTTTTAAATTTTTGAAAGTTTTTTTAAATTTTTTTGGACATTTGTATCCCTAGCCGAGTCAGCTGGCCTGACTCGGCGACTCGGCCGGGGTCAGCTGATCCCACCAACCGGATCATTTTGGGACCCACTAATCCGATCCCGATCCCCGATTCCACCTTCCTTGCCTGGAACAGCTTCAACATCAACCTGACATCATGCAACTGGCTCATCATGTACTAGGAAAAGAATAGTGTCATCAGCATACTGCAGATGGCTGATGCCAACATTGTTTTGCCCAGCATAGAAGCCTCTGATAAAATTTGCCCTTTCAATTCTCATCCACATCCTACTCAAAATTTGTGCAATTAGGACAAAAAAGAGGGGAGATATAGGGTCACCCTGTCGGAGCCCTTTGCCACTATGAAAAGATGAAGTGGGTGGCCATTAACAAGGATAGCAAAGGAAGTTGAGGAGATACACACTTGGATCCACCCAATCCATCTCTGATCAATGTCCATTTTAGCTAAGGTCTGTAGTATGCACTGCCAATTGGCACTATCATATGCCTTCTCAAAATCTAGCTTCAGCACCACCCCCCTCTTCCTCTGGATCTTCATGGCATACAAACACTCATGAACAACTAGGAAATTCTCTTGAATATGTCTTCCCCTGATGAAAACCCCTTGATGTCTACTGACCACTCTGCCAATTACCCTGTTTAGTCCCCTAACCAATCGCTTACTGGATAATTTTGTATGAATTATTCAGCAGACTAATGGATCTAAAATCCAAGAAGTCTTGTGCACCTTGCTTATTTGGGATGAGAGCCAAGAGGGTTTTGTTGGTGACTTACAAATGAGCCCTACCCTCCTAGAACTCTCCTAATGCTTGAGTAAAGCCCTCCTTGATAATAACCCAACACTTTTGGAAGAAAACCACAGGGAATCCATCTGGCCTGGTGCTTCATCACCCACAAGGGAGAAAACTGCATGTTTGATCTCCTCCTCCATGAAGGACTAGACAGAGCCCCAAACTTTGCAACAGAAAGCTGGGGAAGTAGGTCCTCTACAATGCCAAGTCTGCACATCTGATCCTCGGAGAAAAGCTTGGAATAGAACTCCTTGGTACACGCTCTGATGTCCTCCCTAGTGACAATCTACTAACCGACCTTGATGGAAGCTATGTGGTTGATTCTGCTCCTCCCAAAAACGATCCTCTAGAAATAAGTAGTGTTCATGTCACCTTCCTCGAGCCATTTCTCCCTAGATCTTTGCTTCCAATAGATATCTTCGCTTATGAGGATCTCTTCAAACTCTGCTCTAAATGTCTCACTGTGCAATCTATCAGAGTCATCCAGCAGCCGACACTGCCTCCTCCAAGCAGTCCAAGCCCTCTAGTTGTTGAAGAATCCTCTCCTTAACAATCTGCCACCCTTTAAGCACCTGGGCCAGATGCTTCAGTTTTCCAACCAAAGTAGCCATGTAGGAGGAAGCATGCCTTTGTACACTCCAAGCCCTCATGACTTTCTCCATGAAGTCTGCTTCCTGAGCCAAAACCTTTCAAACCTGAAACCCTATCCCCTCTACTGGCGACAACTAGTCTTCAACAGAATAGGTTTGTGATCCAATGTCAGTCTGGCCAAACAAAATACCTGCACATGACAGAAGTGACCTTCCCAGTGCACCGATACCAGGAATCTATCCAACTTGGAACAAGCTGGTGCCACCCTCATATTGGACCAGGTGACTTAGCATTCAACAGTCCAATGTCGATGAAGGTTGCTTCCTCTTAAGACACAGAAGTCCTCTATCTCCCCCGTGTGAGGGATGTCCCTCGACCTCTCCCAAGCAGTTGTCAGAGTGTGAAGTCAGAACTCTTCATCATGTGCCCTCTGCACGGGATCACACTCTGTCTCAGGAGCGCATTCACTCCTCCAGGGGAGCATCCTCAACGTCAAGGGAGCATGGCGAGCACATGCTGTCTCTGGGGAGCAATCGCTGCTTTAGGAGAGCATCCTCGATGTCAGAGGAGCATGCATTGCAGGTTCAAGGCAAGTCGATGTCACTTGGAGAATGTCGACCTGTATGATGCACCGACCTTGTCTTGGCAATGCACCGACCTGATCTTGGCAATGCATTAACCTGACTGATGGTGGGGGAGCATTAGCAGTCGCTAGAGGACATACTCGGTCTCAGGAGAGCATCCTGGGTGACAGACGAGCATGCACGTGTAATGTACCCCGAAAGAGGATTTGTTTAACAGGGGCATTGTTATCCTTAATACCCTGACTAATGTCGCCCTAATCTCCTACTATAAAAGGGTGAACTCTCTCTTTGTATTGTAATGGGTCTGTGATTATCTTAGTGGATTCCTGCTGCAGCCGTGGACGTAGGAAGACATCTTGCCTCCGAACCACGTAAAAAATCACTGTGTTCTTGTGGTTTGATTCCTCTTTTCCCTTTCTTCTTCCTCCTCCGCTGTTTGTCCTCCTCGTCTGGGTACTACGTCATCCCTAACAACTGGTATCAGAGCCTTGTTCTGGTTCGAGGAGAACAGTGGGAGCAATGGCGGCGGATGAAGGAAAGGTGAGGATCGACAAGTTCGATGGCAAGGACTTCGATTTCTGGAAGATGCAAATCGAAGACTACCTGTATCAGAAGAAGCTGCATGAGCCGCTTCTTGGAACGATGCCGACAGGGATGAAGAAAGAAGATTGAGATCTACTAGACAGACAAGCACTCGGAGTTGTTCGCTTGACGTTGGCCAGAAACGTCGCCTTCAACATCGTGAACGAGAAGACCACGGCAGGATTGATGAAGGCGCTATCAAATATATATGAAAAGCCCTCGGCTTCAAACAAGGTATATTTGATGCGTCGTTTATTTAATCTAAAGATGGCCGAAGGTGCTTCTGTTACAGATCACATCAATGAATTCAACGTGATTACAACTCAGTTGAGTTCTGTAGAAATAAACTTTGATGATGAGATTCGGGCCTTGATTCTTTTATCCTCCTTACCCGAAAGTTAGGGTGCAACTGTGACGGCTGTAAGTAGCTCTTCCGGTTCAAGCAAATTGAAGCTCAACGAGGTTCGACACTTGATTCTAAGCGAAGATATTCGCAGAAGGGAATCAGGTGAAGTCTCAGATTCTGCCTTAAATACAGAGAACAGGGGAAGAACAAAACAGCGGGGTCAAAATAGGAGCAGATCCAGGTCCAAGAAGAAAGGTCTATCAAAGTTTGGTGGTGATGGGTGCTGGAATTGTGGTAAAAAGGGCACTTAAAGAAAGATTGCAAGGCTCCAAAGAAGAAAAACCATAATGAAGAGTCCGTTAATGCAACTGCAGCAGAGCAAGTTCAATATGCTTTAGTTCTTTGTGTTGACACTCCTTTGAAGTCATGGATTCTTGACTCAGGTGCGTCGTTTCACTCTACCTCACATAAAGAAAGTATGCAAAATTATGTTGCTGGAAACTTTGGGAAGGTTTATCTTGCTGATGATGAGCCTTTAGATATTGTGGGGAAGGGTGATGTCAATGTAAGGACCACAAATGGCACTTTGTGGAAGTTAAAGAATGTAAGGCATATACCTGGCTCGAAGAGGAACTTGATATCTGTTGGACAGTTTGATGATGAAGGTTATGTCACAACCTTTGTGGGTGGATCTTGGAAAATAACCAAAGGTGCTATGGTGATAGCACGAGGCAACAAGATGGGTACTCTCTACATGACTAGCAACAAAGATACAGTGGCAGTGGCTCATTTAGGAGTTGACTCCAACATATGGCACTGCAGGCTTGGTCACATGAGTGAGAAAGGGACGAAGATACTGCTGTCAAAAGGTAAGTTGTCTGGCTTGAAATTTGTGGAAGTTGGCCTTTGTGAAGACTGCATTTTTGGGAAGCAAAAGAAGGTTACATTCTCAAAGACAGTAAGAACTTTGAAGACACAGAAGCTAGAGCTTGTACATACATATGTATGGGGTCCTTTACCAGTACCATCTCTTGGAGGCTCACTCTACTATGTCACCTTCATTGATGACTCTACTCGTAAGGTATGGGTTTATTTTTTGAAAAGAAAATCTGATGTATTTGCTACTTTCAAAAATTGGAAGACCCTTGTAGAGAATGAGACAGGTTTGAAGGTGAAGTGTCTGAGATCAGACAATGGTGGAGAGTAAGACAACAAAGATTTCAAGGACTTTTGTGCAACTAGTGGTATCAAGATGGAAAGAACTGTTCCAAAAATACCACAGCAGAATGGAGTTGCCGAGCGCATGAATAGAACCTTGAATGAACGGGCTAGGAGAATGAGGATACATGCCGGACTGCCAAAAATATTTTGGGCAGATGCAATTAACACAGCAGCCTTCTTGATAAACCGAGGACCATCTGTCCCTTTGGATGGTGAAATTCCAGAGGAGGCCTGGATAGAGAAAGAGGTAAATCTTTCACACCTGAGAGTCTTTGGTTGTGTTTCATATGCGCATGTAGATTCTAATGACAGGGATAAGCTAGATGCTAAGTCTATAAAGTGCTTTTTCATTGGATATGGTTCTGATGAGTTTGGATATCGATTTTGGGATGATGAAAATCGAAAAATTCTCAGAAGGAAAAATGTTATATTCAATGAAAATGTCTTGTACAAAGACAGGGTTGTTGTAGAATCTGACAGTGCAGGGAAACAAAATGAGAATGGTGGACAGGTTGAGCTAGAAGAAATTTCACAAGATGATGTGAATGACAAGATACAAGATGTATCTGAAACAGAAGCACAACCTTGTACACCGGTACAACTGAGAAGATCTGCAAGAATACCTAGGCCTACACAAAGGTATTCTCCATCTTTGCATTACCTACTGTTGACTGACGAAGGTGAACTCGAGTGTTATGATGAAGCAATGCAGGTTACAGATTCTGTTAAGTGGGAGTTAGCCATGAAAGATGAGATGAACTCATTGCAAAAGAATCAGACTTGGGAGCTAACTCAACTCCCAAAGAACAAGAAGGCATTGCACAACAAGTGAGTTTACAGAGTCAAAGATGAACCTGATGGTAGTAAGAGGTACAAAGCAAGGTTGGTAGTGAAGGGCTTCCAACAGAAGGAAGGAATAGACTACACTAAGATCTTTTCTCCAGTTGTGAAACTAACCACTATTAGATTGGTGTTGAGCATTGTTGCTGCTGAGAACTTACATTTAGAACAACTAGATGTGAAGACAGCTTTTCTCCATGGTGACTTGGAGGAAGACATCTACATGTTGCAACCAGAAGGTTTTTCAGTCCCAAGTAAAGAAAACCTTGTGTGCAAACTTAAGAAAAGTTTGTATGGTCTGAAACAAGCGCCAGACAGTGGTACAAGAAGTTTGATGGATTCATATGTAACAATGGTTTCATTAGATGCAATATGGACCATTGTTGTTATCTTAAGAAGTTTGATAATTGTTATATCATATTGTTGTTGTGCGTGGATGATATGCTTATTGCAGGATCAAGTATGACAGAGATTAACAATTTGAAAATGCAGTTATCAAAGGAATTTGCTATGAAGGACTTAGGAGCAGCAAAGTAAATTCTTGGGATGAGAATTGTGAGAGATAGAACAGCTGGCACTGTGAAGCTATCTCAAGAAAGTTACATCCAGAAGGTGTTGGGCAGATTCAACATGCAAGATGCAAAATCAGTTAGCACTCCTTTGACAAGTCACTTCAAGCTATCTAAAGAGCAGTCACCAAAATCTGCTGAAGAGCGTGAGTCCATGAAGAAAATTTCTTATGCATCAGCTGTAAGAAGTCTGATGTATGCCATGATTTGTACCAGGCCGGATATAGCACATGCAGTGGGAGTTGTGTGCAAGCATATGGCAGATCCGGGCAAGCAACACTGGGAGGCAGTGAAATGGATTCTGAGATACCTAAAAGGCATCTCAGGCAAGTCACTTTGTTTCAGGAAAAGTGATGTTATCCTACAAGGTTTTGTTGATTCAGATCTTGGTGGTGATCTAGACACCAGAAGAAGTACCACTTGCTATGTTTACACTTTAGATGGCACTGCAGTGAGTTGGGTTTCAAAACTTCAGAAGGTTGTTGCTCTCTCAACAACAGAAGCAGAGTATGTTGCTATCTCTGAAGCTAGCAAAGAGATGGTATGGCTGAAAAATTTTCTGAAGGAGTTGGGCAAGGACCAAAGCAATAGTGTGCTGTTTTGTGACAGTCAAAGTGCAATTCACCTTACCAAGAATCCAGTCTTTCATGCAAGGACTAAGCACATACAACTGAAGTATCACTTCATTCGTTGTTTGCTCGAAGATGATGTTTTATTGCTGGAGAAGATACTTGGGGTAGAAAATCCAGCAGATATGTTGACTAAGGTGGTAACCACAGAGAAACTGAGGCTGTGCAAGGCCTCAGTTGGCCTCCATGGATGATTGATGGAGGGATGCCGTAGCAGTATTTCCATTGTTACATTAAGCAAGATTAATACATTGAGATGTTTGCTTTCTTTGGAGTTCAGACTCCAAGTGGGAGATTGTTAGAGTGTGGAGTTAGAACTCTTCATCGTGCGCCCTCTGCACGGGATCACACTCTGTCTCAAGAGCGCATTCACTCCTCCAGGGGAGCATCCTCAACGTCAAGGAAGCATGGCGAGCACATGCTGTCTCTGGGGAGCAATCGCTGCTTCAGGAGAGCATCCTCGATGTCAGGGGAGCATGCATTGCGGGTTCAAGGTAAGTCGATGTCACTTGGAGAATGTTGACCTGTATGATGCACCGACCTTGTCTAGGCAATGCACCGACCTGGTCTTGGCAATGCATTAACCTGACTGATGGTGGGGGAGCATTAGCAGTCGCTAGAGGGCATACTCGGTCTCAGGAGAGCATCCTGGGTGACAGACGAGCATGCACGTGTAATGTACCGCGAAAGATGATTTGTTTAACATGGGCATTGTTGTCCTTAATACCCTGACTAATGTCGCCCTAATCTCCTACTATAAAAGGGTGAACTCTCTCTTTGTATTGTAATGGGTCTGTGATTATCTTAGTGGATTCCTGCTGCGGCCGTGGACGTAGGAAGACATCTTGCCTCCGAACCACGTAAAAAATCCTTGTGTTCTTGTGGTTTGATTCCTCTTTTCCCTTTCTTCTTCCTCCTCCGCTGTTTGTCCTCCTCGTCTGGGTACTACGTCATCCCTAACAGCAGTTGTACAGTAGTAGCCTTAGTCTCAGCCTCCAGCCCCTTGATTACCATGTCGCCTCATTTGATTCTTGCTGGAACTCTTCTAAAATGTGAAGAAATAAATAAAATAACAATGAATCAAATTATTAAACATTGTCATTCTAACTAGCATTTTGAAAAATTGTTTAAATCTATCTTATTTTGAAATCCTAAAATGGAGTGTCAACATGCATGTCTGATATAGCTCTAAAAAGAAGTGTCCATCAAATCATAATATTAGAGGAGTATAATCCCCACCCAATATCTCTAATGCTAACACCCTGATTCCAAAAGTGAATCGTTCCCTTGCCCCTTCTTGCAGAAAACTCATGATCTATTACACAAAAACCAATAAAAGTGGAAGAACAGGACCCTTGCCTTAATCATTTGCCATTGAAGAACCTTATTGGTGGACCATGGCAAGTACTAACATCTGCTTAATAGAGACATTTCCTTATCCAAGGCACCCCACTTTTCACAGGAGACAATTTCTCCAACTTGTGAAACCTCTCAAAACCTAGCTTGACCACCGACATAATCTATGTTATAATTTTGTCCGTGAACACATTCATGCATATAAGAAAATTTTCCTAAATACGCATACCATACCGTGTATGAAAGCACTTTGTGTCAATACCATGAGCTTGTCAACTCCCCCAGTCATCTATCGGCCAATATTCTCTTGGTGATCTTGTATGCACTATTTTTTTTGAAAGTGGATAATACCACTGATTGTATAAAAGAAAATGAAGTGTACAAGTGTAAGAAAACTTCCAAAAAGAGACCCAATACAAAACACACCAAGGCGGTATGGGGCTGTTGACCCCATAAAATATTTTCACAAAATTCAGAAATTCAGAAATTACTCTGGAGAAGAAAAGTACATATAATTAACAAGAGTTCAAGGGAAATGGGCATGGAGTTCTTGTTCTAGCAGAGGGTGTAGGGCAGGAGCTCATCGCTGAAAGCATACATTCAATAGATGTACATAATCCATTTGAAAATGAGCTCTTCTATGATGTTGGGTTGTGGTTGTCTCAGAAGATAAAGGAATATCTTGGGTAGAAAAGAAAGATGGTGATAAACCTAGAATACATAGATCCAACATATATGATTCATGCAACTCCAAGCGGTATATCTGACAATGGCTACTGCATACTTCTGGCTCATAGTGCCATTTGTGGTGCAGTGGCAGGTTATGTATGCTTCACTGTTAGACTTATGAATGGAAGATACGCTTATACATCATTCTATAAGGTGACAGAGGTCCAAAAGGAAGTGACTTTGCACTATTCTTCAAGTATGAAGGGGTTGAAATTAAGTGTTTTGGAAATGTATATGCATATGCATATATGTCTATTGGAAGAAGTGACAAGTGTCAACACCCACATGGATTCACAAGAAAAAGTCAAGAAGAAGATCTTTCTACAAGTCAAAAGTCCAGAGGGAAGCACCACATGATGAAGTGGAATTTTTTAGGCTGTACACACTCTTTTTATAATAGAAGGAAGCCAGAAAAGGGCCCCTCCGGACCTGCTAGGCCGGAGGGAGGTCCCTCCGCCCTGCACAGGCCGGAGGTAGACCTCCTCCGCCCTGCTGGCCCTGTGCAGGCCGGAGGAACCCCTCCTCCGCCCTACTGCAGGCCGGAGGAGGCCCCTCCGCCCTGCAACAGGCCGGAGGAGGCCCCTCCGCCCTGCAACAGGCTGGAGGAACTCCCTCCGCCCATGGCCCTTGCGGTTACTAAAAAAAAGAGAGAAAGAGGGAGAGAAAGAAATAAAACTGCAGTAAAAGAATAGGAAAAGGCAGGGAGGAGGAAGTTCAAGGGTTGCCTCTTCAAATCCCACCGGAGGAGAGTGAAATGGAGCTCCTCCGCCCCTCCTCCAAGCAACTATATAAAGAAGCCTCAACCAAACACCAAAGGAGGAGAACACACAGCAAGACAAGCAGTGACAACAGCAAGAAGACAGCAACACGGCAGGAGCAGCAGCAAGCAGGTCGCGGCCCTCTCCAATGGGTGTTCTTTTATGATAAAAAAATCTGTCTTTATACAAGACTACACTTAAAGGGGTATTTGACTGAAATACCTTAAGTGAGTGCACATGTATCTTGGAAAATAAATGTATTCAAGCCAGGAAAAGTGGTCATGCTGATCACACAAGGATTTGAGATTTCATTTTATGTTCAAGACTACAAGGAAATCCCTACATGGGTAGGAAATTGCAGTTTCACCCCCATGTTTTCTAAAATGGCAAATATGTCATCCAAAGAGTGCGAAGATTTCAAAGTTCAAAAAGTTCTCATGGGGAAGATTAAAGTTTGTCTAAGCACGATCAAAACTAGTGATCAGATACAAATCTTTCGGAAGACCATGCAAAACTCCAAAGATTGCATATAAACCCCTCCAAAGGAAAAAATTGCATATAAACCCCCCCAAATGAGAAAATTACAAATAAACCCTCGTAGGGAGGGATAATTGCAAAGATGCCCTATCTTGGGGCAAAAGAAAATGTTTTCTCTCGAACTAATATTTCAGACAAAAGGGTCAACATTATGAGGGCAAGAAAACATCTTTAGCAGTTTTAATCAAGGGTGTTCGGATTTATCCGATGTAAATTAACACCGACTCCGGTCGATGGAGAAGAGTTCAGTACACGAACTCTTAAATCGTCTGATTAAACACGCGCGGAAATTACAATATGCAAGTATTCAAAAACCCAAAACAAATATGCATGTGATTTCCTTCCGATAAATCGGATTCATACTTTTATATTTTTTCCGCGTGTAAACAGGGGCCAATAACCCTCCCAACAAAGTAAAAAGAGGAGAGTTAAGGGCGTTCGCATTACAAGACAATTCCGCCCATTCCCTCACTCTAGTACAAATGAAAGAAACAAGATATTCTTCCACTCTAATCTCCCTTCTAAAAATTATGTTGTTCCTTTCATCCCAAGGGACTAAAGAGTGGCATGTAAAATAAGCTACCAAACAACACGATCACCTCTGATGGACCAACTCTTGTCCCACGACCTGATGAAGGACCGAATCTCCGATTGATAGTCATAGGTATTAGGCTCTAGAAGCCAACCCCTCCCACATAATCTGTGTACTAACAACCAACAAAGAGGTGATCCACTGACTCGTCTTCTAGGCACACATAAACAACAGGAGGCCTGGATGTCCGAAAGGAAGCACCTGAGTTTATCTATAGTGGGAAGCCTCCCATGGGAGATCTTCCAAATGAGAACCTTCACCTTCAAAGGACCCTTCGGTCTTCAAATGTATGGACAGTAGTCGTGACGCAGGCTGCCATCCGAGATGACGATGTAAGCAGACATCACCGAGAAGATCCCCTTCATGTCCCACCTCCACGACCACGCATTCTCTTGGAGGGGGGGAGGCCAGAAGTCTAGAAGAAACGTAAGGAGGTCTTGAAACTGCTCCAACTCGACACTCAAGAGACTCCTCCTGAAAGTCGTACCCAAGTATCCCCTGAAAGGTGGGGCTCAAAAGCACTGTCGACCGTCCCAAGAGGGTCTATCGAGATCGCGAATAGATTAGGAAAAGAGTCCTTTAAAGTGAAGTCACCACACCATATATCCTTCCAGAAAAGGCACTGGTTGCCTTTTCCTAGACAGACCTAGACCCCGGAGGCGAGGAAGTCCCTGCAAGAGAAGATGTCGTGCCAAATAGGAGATGTGTGGGCTGGAGGTGAAAAATCTAGGTCCCAAACTCTCCTCCTCCCAAAGTACCTAAGCCTGATGAGCTGCGCCCAAAGACCCTCATCTCCTAAGCCTAGTCTCCAAATCCATTTACTCAAAAGAGCCGTATCGAAGCCCCCCACATTCTTGATGCCAATACCCCCTTGCTCCTTAGAAGTAGCCACCCTCTCCCATGCAATGTCATGTCAACCCCTACACCTCCCACCACCACCATGTCAAAAAAACTTGTCCTAAATAGATTCAATTTTCTTCAACACTGTCTTAGGAATGCGAAACACTAAGAGAAAGAAGATAGGCAAACTATCCAACACCAACCTGCACAGGACTAGTCTACCCCCAAAAGATAGGAGCCTCACCTTCCAGCCCGCCAGCCTGGCCTCATACCTCTGAACAACAAGAATCCAATCCACACACCTAAGAGCACTTGGGGTGAGGAGGAGCACCATGTAGGAAATAGAGAAAGTCCCTATCTGACAGCCCAGGATCAGAGCAGACCTGAAAAGTAGCCCATCATCCATATTAACCGCCACACTCTTGCTGAAATTCACCTTCAAGCCCATAGTGTCCTCTAACAACTCCAGCAAAGCCCTCGCCACATACATCTACCTCTCATCCTCTGCCAGGAAAAGTATGGTATTATCGACATACTATAAATGGGTAATCAAAAGATGACCTCTCCCAACCTGAAAACCTCTGATCAAAGCAGCAACCTCTACTCTCTGTCAAACACTACTCAGAACACTGGCTACTAGCACACAAAAAATGAGAGACATAAGATCTTCCTGCCTGAGGCCCTTGCCACTGTGGAAGAAGGACGATGGCTTTCCATTAAGATCTTGTATGCGCTATTTAATAGTCTAAGATGTTGAATCTTCTCTACCTCTTCCTTCTTTGAAAGGAGCACAACATAGAATCAAAACACCCCACACGGAAGTCTTCCCCATGAAACTCTTCACATGCCATCAAATTGCCCTTGATCACCTCAGATAATGATATTAAAATGGGATTGAAAAGCCATCCATCTAGTCCTATTCCTTTGTCTTTGCCCAATTCCCAGACTACAACCCATGCAAATTCCTCCAAGAAGAGTTAAAATCCACGGCCTTAGATTAAGATATTCTAAGGAGAGGATACACAATATAGGACTGCGTACAACCCTTTTTTTAAGTAGATAGTACCACCGTTGTATTAAAAGTAAAAGAGAGATGTACAAGTGTTCACAAAAAATTCTTATACATTAAAAACCGTTCACACCAAGGTGGTGTAACCTACACTAACCCCCGACAAAGCAAAAATAGAGAAGTTGCACGAATTCACATTACAAAAGAGCTCCGCCCACTCTCTCTCTCTTAAAAATAAAGGAGACAGGTCTTTCCATTGCCTTAGCTTCCCCTCTAAAATTTTTGTTGTTCCTCTCTCCCTATAATGCTCATAGAGTAGCATGGAGAATAATCCACCAGGTAAGACTGTCTCCTTTCAGGTTCCATCTTCTGCTCCAATGCCCAATCAATTGTTGCACACTCTCTACGCAAACTGATAGTACCATGCATCCTGCTAGTGATCTCACCCCAAACATCTTGTGAGTAAGAGTATCCCGCAAAAAGTGGTTCATGATCTCGCCCTCCTGTACGCACATGCAACATATGGTGGAAAGATTCTGTAGAAAAGATGCAAGCCTCTTACACGTCAGCAACTGCCCATAAGAAGTCTTCCAAATTAGAAGCTTCACTTTCAGAGAGCTTTTAGGAGACCAAATCTGAGAGATGAGATGATGGACGCACCCCTCCCTCAAAATGAGGGTGTAGGCTGACTTAACAGAGAAAGGGCCCTCTTCTCCCACCTCCACTGCCACTGGTCCTCTCTGTTTGGCTGTGGTGCAAAAACAAGAAGAAACCAAAAGAGGTCCTGTAACTGATCTATCTCCTCTGGTCTAGGTTCCTTTTGAATGACGGTGCCCAGGTTCCTCCTAACAAGTGACAATCAAATGTTTGAGCAATTGAAGCCAATGGTGCTGTGGAAACTGCAAAGAGCATCGGAAAAGATGGCTCTAGTGTGAAATCCATACACCATTTGTCCTTCCAGAAGAGACATTTCTCACCACTTCCTAGTCAAACCCGAACGCTAGCGAAAATAAAGTCCTTGCTCTACCATAATATCTCGCCAGATGGGTGAGAGATTATGCTACGAGGCTAGTGACATACCCCAAGCCCTCACTCTACCATAATATCTCTGCTTGATGACTTGTGCCCATAATCCTTCCTCGCCTGCTCCAAACTTCCTCAGCCACTCACACAAAAGAGCCATATTGAAGTCTCTAATGTTTTTGATGCCCACACATCCCATGTAGCTTCTAGCAACTCTGACCCAAGAAATATCATGCCAGCCCTTAGTCATCTCTCCACTACCATGCCAGAAGATCCTTGCCTAAATCGATTCAATCTTCTTTGCCATTGTCTTCAGAATCCGATAGATGGATAGAAAGTATACAAGTAGGCTATCGAGCACAGACTTGCATAATACCAATCTCCTCCCGTAGGAGAGAAGTCTCGCCTTCCATCCTGTTAATCTAGACTCATACCTCTACACCACTGGCTACCAATCACTACAAACATAGTAGTCAAGGCAAGCGCCTAAGCGTCGCCTAGGTGCCACCTAGGCATCCAAGCGCGGTTGAAGGGGTGAGACGTCTGCCCGCCTTCAAATTTGTTGAAAAAGTGAACCGGGTGGTCGCCTAGGTAGACTGGGCGCCAAGGCGGCCGCTCGGTCGCTTGACCCAGCAGACCCATCACCTATGTAACCCCCCGATCCGACCCATTTGGGTTTAAACGGGCGGATCCAACGTTTTAAACCCCCCTCGATGGTCAACCAAGCATTCGACCTCCCCTTCCCCTTCGTCTCCCCCCTCGATCCTACTTCTCTCCCACTTCCAACACTAGGTCGCCGCCGTGGTCTCCCTCCTTCGTAGTCGCCTCGTCGGTCATCTCCTCCGCTGGTAGATCACCATCTCGTCCGACGACGCCATCCCCTCGCCGGTCACCTCCTCCGCGGTTGCTACGTCCATCACAAGCACCGAAGCGTTTATCATCTCCAGTAAGTCCCTCTCTCTCTCTCTTTGTCGCCCCCATAGTCCCTGTTCTCTCTCTCCCTCTCCCACAACCCCTCTCTCTGTCTCCCCCACACCACAGTCCCTCCTGTCTCTCTCTCCTCCACGGCCCCTCTCTCTGTCTCCCCCACACACCAGTCCCTCCTCTCTCTCCCCCCCACGGCCCTTCTCAGTCCGCCGCAAGGTCCCTCCTCTCTCTGTCTCCCCCACGGTCATTCCTCTCTCTCCCCCCCCACGCCCCCTCTCAGTCCTCACTCCTCTCTGTATCTCTCTCTCTATCTTTCGAGTCCCCGACTCTCCCCCACAGACCCCACCTCCGCACAGTCCCTCCTCTCTCTCTCTCTCTCCCCTACAGTCCCTCCTCTCTCCCTCTCTATCTCTCCCCCCACGGCCCCCTCTGTCTCCCCCACACCACAGTCCCTCCTCCTCTCTCTCTCTCCCCCCCCCGACCCCTCTCAGTCCTCCGCAAGGTCCCCCCCCTCTCTGTCTCCCCACAATCCCCCGCAAGGTCCCCCCTCTCTTTGTCTCCCCACAGTCGCCAACCGTCTCCCCACAGTCCCCAATCCCACTTGCCCAGTCTCCCCACTCTCTCTTTCTCTCTGTCCGATCCCACAGTCCTTCCTTTCTCTCTTTCTCCCCCACGGCCCCTCTCAGTCCGCAGTCCTAGTCGCCCCACAGTCCCCAATCCCAGTCGCCTACAATCTCCCCAATCACACAAGGTTTCATTATTAATCTTTTTATTTTAAAGATTAAAATTTTAAGAAATTAAATTCGTATTATTTTTCATTATTAGTAGGTTTGATGTTATTATGTTCTTTTGTAATTTTATGTAATTTTCTTGATGTTATTATGTTCTTTTATAATTTTCTAAATTTTTGTATTTATTTCTAAATTTTATGTAATATTTTATGCAATTTAATAGGCTATAATTGTCGTGCAATTTAATTGCTGCAATTTCTTCATGCTTCTGAATTTTATGTAATTTTTTCATATATTTTATTCTTAATTTATATATTATGAGATATATATTTTGAATTTTTTAATTAATAGTCGAAGTGTCTCTTAGGCGATGCCTAAGCGGGTGCCTTGTCGTCTAAGCGCTTAGGGACCCCGTGAACGCCTTGGTTCGCGTTGTCACCTTGACAACTATGACTACAATGCAAGATCCCTAGAGACAGCGGGAGACTCAAGTAGGAAAAGGGAAAAGCTCCAATTTGGCAGCCTAAAATGAATGCCGCCCTATCAAGACCACCATCCTCCATGTTCAGACCCACTAGGAGACTCTTGTCAAAGTTAACTTTGAGACCACTGACTTCCTTCAACAACTCAAGCATCAGCCTAACCACATACAGCTGGGAACTCATCATCTGCTAGAAATAAAAGAGTGTCATCCGCATACCGTAGATGGATAATAGTAGCACCACCTCTCCTGGCCTGAAAACCTCTAATCAGACCTGCAATTTTCACTCTCAAATTCTAGGTCCAACACCACTCCTATTCTCATCTATGTCTTTATGGCAAAGAGAAATTCATGAGTCCAAGAAGTTTTCCTAAATGTGTCTGCCCCCAATGAATGTCACCTGAAATCCACGGACCATCGTGCTCATCACTCTGTCAAGTCTCCCCGCCAGTAGCCTGGTGATAATCTTGTATGTGCCATTGAAGCATGATTATTTTGCCATTCATCATGCCCCCAAAATACTCCTCCATTCCCACTTCCATCCCCCCCAACCCGAACCAAAAAAAGGAAATTGTAAACTGGAAGATATCCTCACTTCTTGTCGCCCATCTTGTTCCATTACTACTCTTGTTCCCATTCCATCCTTATTACATCCATTCTACATGGAAAAAGATTAGTTTGAAAATCAATAAAGGGGTTAATAATCTCCTCTTCAATGATCTCCACCAGTTCCCCTACCATAACACCCCGATTTGCATTCCCCTCTTCTTCCTTAATGCTACCTGATAGACAAAACAATATTCGTATCCCCCTCTTTAAGCCAATATGTGTCACTTTCTCATTTCCCATAAACTCTCATCTCTTCTACAACTATCCACACTAGTTGTACTCCTTTCCCTTGGCCTGGTCCTCCTCCAACATCTTCATTAACTATGAGAACAGTAAGTTGGCTACAGTGCTTTTTTGAGGAGAGGCTCTGATGCCTTTCGTTATTCCAAGGTGCTTAATGTGAAACCTAGAACATGCAAATTTTTATCCTTGGGAAGCAGGGAACCAGATGCACAAATTTTGAGCCCAATGTGCATTGCATGTTTCATGGTCCACATCATTCTTCTCTAACTGTGGAAATCCCCAGAGAGAAAATGAAGCTTTACTACTCCCCTAAAATTGAGGTTGCCTCCGTTTCAATATATGCAAACCTACCATATCGCATGGTGGTAATATAAAAAACATCAATAAGCAGACCACAGAGACCTAAAACATCACAAGACAAAACGACACTTTCTCTGAAACCCATTTCTGTTTCCACCGTAACAAAACGACGAGATCGTTTGGTTAGGGCCACATCCTCCTATCAAAGCGCATGCTTTTCCTTAGTCCCACCCTCCCGCAGCATGGTTCTCCGTGATGGGGGAGGGAAAAAAATCCCCAGCCATCGCGGTAATTGCCTTAAAATGGTGCTATCAGAACACCATCAAAACTCCCAGGAAGCTACAAGAATTCCAGTTAACTCCACAACAAAAAATACGGGAATTTTCTATTCTCGGGCATTCCCTTATCCATGGTCACTCAGAAGGCGGGACAAGATTTATCAGGGAACAAAGACGTTTTAGTGTTGGTGGTGATGTTGTTCCTCACCGAAGTGGCGCCAGCAGCGGGAGACGGAGCTGACGCGGGCGATGTCGGCGGGGTCGTCCAAGCACATCAACACCGTCGTGGACGTGTCCGGCCCCAGCCACTCAATGAAATCGTGCCGATTCTCCATGCCGGCCGACCTACGCATCGATCACACATCAAAACCCGATGAACATCCACCGAAAAAAGATAAAAAAAAAATTTCCGCTCAAGAACAACCATTCGGAACAGAAAACAACATAGTACAGGGAGAAAACCCGGGGAAAGCGGCGACTCTGCCAAGAAAGCCCTCAAGGAAAGGGGGCAACGGGGGGCGGCGTCGCCGCCAGGCGGAGCATGGCGTGGTGGTGGGCGATCGGATAAGGGGAACTGAGGAGGGCCAGGACGATGAGAACGGCCGGGCGAGTGGTGGTAGAAGACAACCCACCGAACAGGGACATGGGAACGGGAAGACGGTCGAAGGGGGGAAAGGGGTCGAGCGGGTACAAATCACTGGGCACCGGCAGAACAAATCCACCAACGGGAAGTGGGATTTGATGTCGTGGCAACTTTTCACTGGTTTGGGGGGTGAACTGTGAAGCGGAGTAACTTTGCTTCCCACGAAAGCGGAGGATCAAAACAGTGGGGAACGGGTGTGATCAACACGAATGATAAGAAAATCTAGTTTTAATTTGAAAATATTCATGCGTGGATAGTTTTCATGGGGGTAATAAATTGTTTTGTTAGGTGATAGTTTAATTTAATATATATATATATATAGGGATGCGAACACACGATATTAGACTAGGCGATGCCATCACTATCGATGCCCTTGGTTGCAATCATTTTTCTATGTTTTTAAAATTTTAGGTGGGGCCCATAACATATGCATGCTGAAATCCGTACACATGAGGAACCATTGCGAGTCTTTGGCCAATTTAGGACGAAACAATCGGAAGGAAATTTTTTTTTGTTTCAGCTATTTATAGGAACATTCAGATGGACATTGAGACTTCTATTTCGGTGATAATTTGATTTGAATATATATACATGTGTGTGAAAATGATCACATGATGTCATTATCAGGTGACGTCATCATGATCACTTCTCCTAGTTATAATCATTTTTTATTTTTTAAATAAATGAAACCCAAACACCAAATCACTCTTCACACTCTCTTTGTCTTTTTTTTTCTTATCTTCTAAGGTAAGTTTTTGACAATGCGAGTCTCGTTTCAAGATGGAGACTTTAGATCTCACTTTTAAAAATATTAAAAAATAATTATAAATATGAGAAGTGATCGTAACAACATCACATATATATATTATTCTCCGTAGAATATTCCATATTCTTCTTCATTTCTGATAAAATAGATTTTAAAATTTTATTAACGAAAATTGACAACAAGGGTACAAACACAAATCCAGGACGGATTTTCACAAACTTCTGTTTTTAACAGGGATATATATGTTACAAAGAACCTTCATTAGAAAACAACGGACCATATGGAGACTGCCCATTAACCATTACATACTTCATGAATACCATGCCAGTTCCTAGCCATAACCCATGTCCCAATTTATTTGTACGCAAGTGTAGATAGAACAAGGGACAGTTTCTTTCCTTCTCATTTTGAAGTTCACACAGCAAAACCTTCGAACACAGTCACCCTTCTGAGATGGCCACTAAACCATGACAAAGCCTGAGTTCTTCTTCCCGGCGTACTTTGTACACGCGATCGTTGATTAGGATCCAAATACCTCCTTGTTGCACACAGGGCATGCCTGATTCAGACACAAAATCTAAGTATTAATCACAAGCAATCACAATAGATGACACAGAATTCTCCAAGGTATGATGCCAGAATATATAAGAGGAAATTCTACCGTTTCAACTTGGTATGCATAGGATTCTATGTGCAATGCACATAGATCATATCTATGCATTTTAGAGAGGCATTCAAACCAGGTCGCGAAAACTTGTCGTGCAAGAAGAAACTTAAAAGGTAAACATATTTGAGCAGCCAACAATTTTCATGAATATAAACTAAGTAAAAAGAAGAACAGTCAGATCCTTCTGCCAGAAGTCCAGCAGCCCAAATCCGCAAGTGGTTGAACATTATGTAGTCATGGCGATTTCTAATTGGATCTGACAATTAAGCTCAGGTATTTGATGCAAAATATGATCATCACCATTGTCCCAAATGAAGTCCATGCTCAACCCAACTCAAGGTTCAAAAAGGATATCAGATGATGCATACAGCTGATTTTGTGAAGATCTGACTACCAATGAAATAAAGCAAGAGATGGATGGTCAGGCTTGCACTTGAGAGTGTGATGTTTGCTAATAGATCCAAGAGTATTTATGCACCTGCATGTGTTGATTTTGGAACCGCAGGAAACATTTGACAGAATATATTCAATGTTTATCGAAGACTGCAGATTTTCCAAACTCCGACCACAAGGTGCATTTTGCCAAGGTTCAAGACGTGTCCAGTTTTTCACCACTCAGTCAAGATATTGTCGCCGATGCATGTGATGCGGCGCGATTTAGATGGACGGCCCAGATTCGCCAAGGCTTAGCAACAAATTTCATGACAACGGCGTAGCGCAAGACAATCAGCGAGCCAATAGAGTCATTTTTCATTTTATTATATATTTTAACTTTTATCTAGAGTCTTTTATATTTTTCTGAATTTTTTGGTGCACTTTTTGCAGTATTTCTTGAGTCGAATGGCAACTAATGTAATTTTTATTTGAAAAAATTATCTATATACCCCTGAAAAATATCTGAATTACCGCTACACCCTCACCTTTATTAAATTTACTCGTAAACCCCCAAATCTCTTTACCCGTATTGCCACGCCCCTAGAGTTAAGTCCCGTGATAACGATGGCAACTCACTCGCGTGAGATTACTATTTTGCCCCCACCCTCTCCCTCGCTATGCAGACGCAGGGCATGCCGGTGTCCTCCCCGGTCCCCCTCTCTGCCCCTAGCCTGTTACCCCTCCACAATGGCCCAATCTCTCTCTCTCTCTCTCTCTCTCTCTATGTGTGTGTGTGTGTGTAGACACAGTGGATGTAGACGTAGGATAGGGAGACTCCCACTAACGCCATCCCCCCTCTTTGGTCCCCCTCTCCGCCCCTCTCCTGTCACCCCTCCACAATAGTCCAACACCATCTCTCCCTCTCTCTCTCTCCCCCTCTCTCTCTCGACATTGCTAAAGCGATCGAGGACGGGCTCGTAGCTCGGGCCCGACATGTATACGAAGCGGAGCACGCCTGCGAACTCCTCGAAGGTCCCCGCACAGTTGTAGCCGCCCACACAATCGTAGCCATTCCCAATCTTGCTATGCCCCATGTTTACGGCCAGGTCTGCCATGCCAACCTTCCTGAGAGCATTGATGAAGACCGTTTACACCCTCCATTGTACCTCTCGCCCCCTCTCCATGCTCCCATCTGCCAACTTGCACGCCTACTCAATCCGCCCCGCCCCACAGAGCACCTCGATCATTCCCTCATGCACCCCCTCTGGCACTACCCCGATCGGAGCCAATTCATCCAGCACCCCACACCTATCGGGTGTTTGAGATGCAATGCTAGGGGCAGGTGATGGCCATGGCTACCTACAAGGTCAAGCTCCTCACGCCCAATGATGAGCAAAAGTTTGAGTGCCTTGACGACATGCACATCCTCGACCAGGCGGAGGAGCAGAGCAACAACCTCCCTTTACGTGCCATGCCGAGCCGTGCTCGTCGTGAGCTAGCAAGGTGAAGCAGCGAGGCGTCGAACAGTCCGACGGTAGCTTCCTCGACGACGAGCAGATGAAGCAGGGGTGGATGCTCACCTACGTCGCATACCCCACGTCCGGCATCGTCATCAAGACCCACAAGGAGGAGGAGCCGCTCGCATAGGCATGATGTGCAGATGCTGACCCCCTAAAGTTGCAGAGTGATGTTGTCTTGTTGTTTTGAGGCATTGGCTGCTCTAGGGAGGCGAAGGAAGGTGCCATGGTCGAGATGGGTACCACTACTACTGCTTCAGTTTTGTCGACAACAATGGTGGCCAGAGGTGGGGAGGAGTGGGGACTGCCGTTGCCAGAGAACGTCAAGGACTGGGAGAAGAGCACAACGACGATGGTACCTGCCAGGGGAAGGAGTGCAGTAGGCGGAGGAAGTGGCAATGTCGGTGAGCAACGACAACGGCTCACCGACACCGCCATCCTCCTCCTTCGTTGACGACTCCTCGTCGGCCTAAGATTCCTCATCTCCCTTCCCATCATCCCCGCCGTTCCGAGTGACTATACATCTGTGGAGGGAGCATCCGCCATGGGAGGTTGTCCTCCTCATCTCCCACCTCGACCCTAAGACCCTCTCCCTGGCCTCCTACGTCTGCCACTCCTAGAATGTTGTCATGTCCTCCGACGACCTCTGGCGGCCCATTTGCCACTCCCACATCCCTTCTCTCTCTTCCCTCCTCCAGCTCTCCACCGCCACCTCCCCATCTCCCTATTGCACCCTCTTCGTGCTCCTCTACAATGCTTCCACACGCCGCCGCTGAGTCCCACCCCGTCTAGGGTCACCCTCTACCAACTTGTTTGCATAGTGGATGTGTTCCGCGGCGAGACACCAGTCTTCTCTGTTGTCAAGTGAGGCGGTGCTTTGGAGTGCGTTGGAGAGAGAGAGCGAGAGACAACAGAAGACGACACAGTGGTCTTCTCCGGCACCAATGAGCTAGAGAGAGAGCAGGGAGGGAGAGAGATAAGGAGAAAGTCAGCCTATGCCTTCTCCGGCACCAATGGCCAACGCTTTGCTCAGAGCTCTGTCTTGAGCGCGGCTTGGTGACTTATTCACTATGATTGTCGGCCTAATCTTTTAGACTGGCCCGGTGTTTGGCTTGAAGCGTTGGCCATTCAAAGTCGTAGAAGATGAGATCATCCTGTAACCTTGCTGGACCCCCTCTACGCAAATTCTCTGCGAAACGGATTTGACTGAATATTTTGTCAACAACTTTCCTGAGGTGGATTGTCTTCATCAAAATGCCTTCGACATTGATTTCTCCTTGCCGGATGAGACTCTTAATCCAATCTTGAACCTCTGCACAATCTTCGGTTGTGTGGGTGTTGTATCCGAAATTTTCTCAAAATATTTCGAGAATTTTCTTATGAAACAATCGACGAAAATATGGTGTAGTGTCAACACCGTCGAATTGCGGAATATCTCCGTGATTTAGGGTCCATTGGCCCGACAACTCACAACCACAAACGGCATCGCAGCAATAGAAATTGGGAGGAAAAAAATGCATGCAAACCGGTCGAAGTAGCCGAGCAAGTGTATCACACGGCACGGACGGGCGCAAAGATTCCTCCCCACGCGATGACGCACAACCCAACAACAAACAAGACGGTCCTCTGCTCCCGCGCAAGTCTTCACAAACGAACGGCTGCCACGCGGCGAAGAACGGCCCTCCACAAGCTATAAACCCTCCACCACGGCTTCTCCTCAACCCAGGTTGACAAAAACGAAGCAAAAAGACGCGGAGAGGAGTCAAAAAGGCGGCACGGGGGTCAAATGGCCCCTTTTGATGCGAAGGCCCGGGAGGGGGGGGTCGCGGCCACCCGCGGGGTCCGCGCGCGACCCCGCTGGGACCCCAGCGGGGTCAACCAACCCCCGATTGACCCCGCTGGGTCCACCCGCGGGGTCAAATGACCCCGCTGGGTCCGAGGGTCCGCCCCCTTCCCCGGTCCGTGTTTTACCAAAAAAAAAAAGAAGAGAAAGGTAAGAAGAAAAGAAAAAAGAGGAGAGGAGTCAAAAAGCATTTTTGCCATTCCACTGGGGTCATTTGACTCCTCTGGTAGTCAGAGAGGTCATTTGACTCTCCTGGGGGTCATTTGACTCCTCTGGTAGCCAGAGGGTCCCCCGTGTTCCAAAACAAAAAAAAGAAAAGAAAAAGCATAAGGGGTCAAAAAATACTTTTTGACACCCACCTTGACAGAAAAAGTGATTTTTGCACCCCACCCTGTCAGAACTGGAGCATTTCTCCAGATTTTTGTCAACCTAGGTCCTCCTACCTTCTATAAATAGACCCCCAAGGGTTCGGACTCACATCGAGAATCTACGGGGGGAAAGAGAGAAGACACGCAAGGAGCTTCCAGCACTTATTCTGTTTGTTTTGGCCTGTGAGAGGTAAGTCCTCAAGTCTTGTGTATATGCCCCTACGGGATATTTTTGTAATTATGCCCCTCAGTGGGCCGTGTTTGTAAGTTTCTACGCCCTGGGGTTGCTGAATTATGTAGTTCTATCCCTATGATGAAAGAATTACGAGAAAACCCCCCCGGGGTCGTGCGAAACAAAATGTCTTGTCATTTGCAGTTATACCCTGCAAGTTTTGTAATTCGGGCCACGCCCCTACTTCCTGCGTTAGTGCGGATCTTTATATGGTCGACAACTTATCGACAACCCTTGTATCCATTCGGGTTATACATGTATCCAGTGTGCTCTACAAATTTCCTTTGTATGTCAATCGGGAAAAATTATAAGAAAACCCCCTCCGACTTGTGGAAATTACGCACATACCCTCTTTTGACAGAATTGACAAATGCGTGCCTTCTATGAAACCCATTGTCATTCCTTCGGTCCGAAAGTGTTTTCAGCTCAGTCCAACACTTGGGTACCACTTCAAACCTAAGTCTATAAAGGGTGTGATAAAATTACCGAAATACCCCTGTGACTTAGAAATAGCCTAGTAGCCCCCGAAACCCTCCAGAAACGGCCTCAACGCCTTGGGAAGCCGGGAACCTTATCCTACTTTCTTTCCAACCCTGAAATTTCAGAAATATCCTGGCCTGGTAAAATTATCAAAATACCCCCAGGGTCCAGGAAACCTTCCATGACTTCAGACACGCCTACGGCTTACACTAAATCATTTTTTCTACTCCTAAATTCCAGGGTTTTGCCTAAATATGAGGGGCCTCAGTTGAAACCCTAACTCAGTCATTCTGTTGGTCGGTGGTAAGTGAGTGGGCACTGTGAGCCTCCCCGAATGAGTTTGCCCTCAACATCAGAACCCCCATAGAAGGCTTTGGGATTTCTTTGACAGTCAAACAAAGGTGTTCGGACGTTAGGCCGATGTAAATCAACACTGATTGCGGTCAATGGGGAGAGGTCCAGCACCCGAACCCAAATCGTCTGATATATGTGCACCCACAGAATAACCCTCTATATACAGAGGAATGTTTCTTTTCAATAAGAACATTAACTTGTTTATTTTTCCTACGTGAAAAATTCCATGGTCTCACAGTGAGATACCCTGGCATGAAATTCACAATAACAGAGATGACTTTTGTCCGCCTCTATGTAATCTTCTGGCGGATCGTACACCAAGATATGACCTCTCTCTTTAAGGATGTTAAACAACCTTTAGGTGTTTTCACTTGGAAAAGAGAGAAAGAGAGGGTGGAGTGCCTGAAAGGGTGGTTCGAGGTGTTGATGCACGACCACTTCTTTGATGAGATCATCTGCAACTAAAGAGAGAGAGAGAGAGTTTAGGTAGGGAGGCAGGTGTCTGTGCCAACGGCGGCGGCATCCTTTTTCCTCTCTACCCAGACGGAGATCTTAGCCTGAGATGACACAACCAAAGCAAGATCAGCCCTCCATACAGCATCAGACTTCTTGTTCGTCCCTTCCATGAATCCAAAGGCAAGTAGGGCCGCCACGGCCAGGACCACCACGGTCGCGCAACAGTCGCAGCACCTGACCCAATGCCTCTAATGAAAGGCGACGGGGAGTGCGTCGGCTGCCACCTCCCCTTGTCCTCCTCGTAGCTGTTGCTCGCACAGGAGGAGCAGGGGGTCATCCCAACAGGAGTGGGGGACCCCAGGGACGTCCAGGAGGAGGGGGTCCGACGCGACAGAACTGAAGCTAGAGTGGTGGGGGGGAGAGAGAGAGTGCATGGAGGAGGGGCAAGCGCGCTGGAAGGGGTCTCCCCCTCCGATGCCAGCACCCCTGGAGGGTGCAGAGAGAGAGAGAGAGAGAGAGAGAGGCCGGTGTAGGGGGTGAAAGAGAGAACCGAGTGCACTCGCCTGACCTCCGACCAACCCTTGGAACCCCCCCCCCAACCCCCTTGCCCTAGTGCACTCACGGGAGAGAGAGAGAGAGAGAGAGAGTTTTAACTAGGGGTAAGTTAGAGATTTCCATCTCTGCCCAGTCACAGTAGGGGCACAATGGCTCCGTCTTAGGGATTTGAGGGGTATTATGATAAATACAATAAAGGTGGGGGTATAGTGGTACTTTAGAAAGATTCTAGGGGTATAGGGGTAATTTTCCCATTTTTTAACTAAGCATTTGCAGGATCAAGCTCAGCTTGACAAAAGAGTGCAAAGTTCAAGCTCTTAGTTTGAGTCCTAATCATTGCCTCGAGCTTGTTAAGTTGCTCGAGTTCTTGCTCAATTGAACTCCAGCTCAAGCTCAAGTATGGCCCCCTAATAAGCTCAAACAATCCAATAAAAGTTTAAAAGCATTTGCACTAAAATAAAAGTGAAAAAAATAAAAAAGAGAAGAGCCAAAAGAGGATGGTGCTCAATTCACTTAACAAAGCGAGCATGGCTCCAGGCTCAAGCTTATCTAGACTTGCTGAAAAAGCTAAGCATTGTTAAACCAAAGTTTACCCAAGCTCATCCAACTTGCCCTTCTCATATGAATTATTAAATCAAAGCTTTCATGCTCAACCCAGCGTCGATTTCCCTTTCAGATGGATGGATGCATGACATTGCATAACTCATGCTCTTTGCAATCCTCTTATAGAAAGTCGAAAGCCTCATATAGGGTCCTACACTTAATTTTTGCAAGTATGTATATTACATAGTCTAAGCAAATTTGTATTTAAAAAAAAAACAACAAAGTATTTCTAAAGATTAAAACTCAGCGGAGTCTACAAATAATCACCAAAAGAATAAAAATAATGTAAATATGAAAACAAATTTACCTTATTAATCTTCAACCATCGCTTGACACAATGAGAATGATAATAATGTTTACAGGGTAACGTGATCAACATTTCACCGTTTTTGTAAGACATGCAGCAGATTACACATCTGTATGCAGCAAAAGATCAGAATACTAAGCATTAAAGTTGTGCATAAATATAATTAAAAAGGTGCATAAAATTAGCCAACACTGGATGATTGAACCCATACAGACCAAACATCTATGGTTCATTATACATTAATGAAGGTTGAAGTGTCCATTGAAAATGGTTGCACTGGTCTATGAATTCAGTTGTCTTCTCAGACCAGGATAAAATTGTTCAACCTTACGGTTTTTGTAACACGGGAAATCATAGATATATTCACCCCTCGTGCTCTCTACAAAATTCTTAATGCAGTTGATTGATAAACTAAGTACCACATGACTTATTATGCTGATCAAGTATTCTAAAGGCACTGGAGAACAAAAACTGAGAAGGACTATACATGCTATTATCCAATCCAGGCCTCATAACATATGCATGCTAAAATCTGTCCACAAGGAGAAGCATTGTGAATCTTTGGTTACAAAAAAGCAACTAACTTTTTTGGCATAAACTAACATGAAAGGGCCTAGATGAGAGGATAGAAAAGAAAATGCGAATTTGTAAATCAGAATTGAATTGATAAGGCTTTGACCAATTCTGGATGAAAATTTTTCTTTGTTTTAGCTATTTATAGGCACATTCAGATGGAGAAACGCGAAACAAAAAGAAAAATCCATGAGGAAGCATGTATTGCCAGGGATCTGCAATGACATTTTACATTGAAGTCAGGAGATCCATCCAAAGATGGAATCTTGTATGAAAGATTTCCTTGCTCTTCCCCAAGAATCAATGCATAAAACATGAAAACAGGTAGTCACCATACAAAGTCCAAGAAAAAATTGGAGGAATGACATCTTTGAAGTACTCAAATGCACATCGTTTCGTAGACTAGAACTATTCATATGTGAAAATGAATTTAGTTCAAAACTTTCCTGTGGTTATCTAATCTCATGATACATTGGCCTAAAGAACTGTCTAGTTGACAGGTGATACAATGTGGGAAATTAGAGAGCTTGATCTCTCCCATCACGTATAAGTGCAATATATACAAGTACAAGACCCCCAAGGAGGGCAAGGCCAAAGTCCTACTCCTAGTAGGTATAAAATATAGCAATAGAGACAGAAGTGAGAGAGAGGAAATAGAGAAAGCCTATATAAGGGAAGAGCAATCCTAGTAGGATCCAGAGGATCCTTCTCTTAACACCCCCCTCAAACTCATGGGGGATCATATACCGAGAGTTTACCAATGAGTTCTCTGAAGCACGGAGTCGTTTGAGACTTCGTGAAGAGATCAGCAAGCTGCTCGACAGAGGAAATGTGCAGAAGTGACAAAGTACTAGAGAGATATTGTTGGCGGACAAAATGACAATCAATCTCAATATGCTTGATCCGTTCATGAAAAACTGGATTGCCTGCGATCTGAAGAACGCTCCGGTTGTCACAATAAAGAGGTGTAGGAGCTGAGGAGTCAACCCCAAAATCAAGAAGAAGGGGGCGAAGTAAAACGATCTCAGTAGAGGGGTTATTTCTGCAATTTTCCCACCATCGAGGGTATTTCCAAGGTTTTCTTCATGGACTTTGGTTATTTCTGAATTTTAGATAGTTCCTCCATCATTTTAGCAACTTTGCTTAACCACAAGGGTATATCCCCAATGATAGGGGTATGTATGCAATATCCCTTATTGAGTTTTAGCAAATGGGAAAAAATCTCATGACTTCAAGCTTCAAGAAACTCCTAGTCTTCAAGACTCCAGGCTTCTCCAAGGGGCGAGAGATGCAAGCCCTTCCTCTTCCTTTCTTGAGTTTCATGCTTCATGTCTTTTCTAAGACAAGTCTTCACATAATTTTTTGATCTTGAAAATACACCCAACATAAGGGCATATGCATCATTTCTGTCCTATGATGATAGGAGTATATAATATCTCCTTTTTGTTTGATTTCCTTTATGCATACACAAGCAAGAGAAACCTTGAGCGAGCCCTCCTTGGGTTTCAAACTTCATGCCTCATGTCTTTCAAAGAAAGCATGTCTTCAGCACCTTGCTCCTTGATAGACATGCGTGGGATCCTCTAAGATCTTAAAGAAATTCAAATTCTTTAAGAAACTTCAAACTCGCCAAGGCTCCCTTGCGCAGGCTTCCTTCTAGGTGTGTGAAGCTCCAAGTTGTGCGAATCCCCCCTTCCTCCTTGGCCAAGGCCTCCTATTTATAGGAGGTGGAGAAGGGAACACGAAGGTAAGAACTCATGGTTTGCTCTTGCCTCTTGATCTTCTTTTGTTTTATGAAGCGAGAAGACATCAAGAGGAGGCGGAGGTAGGCTCCACCGGGTTTGCAAACCCAGAGGGGCCTCCCTCCTGGTTCTTCTTCTTTTCTTTTCTTTTTTCTTTTGGCTTTACCACCCTGCAAGGAGAGAAAGAGAAGGCGGAGGGGGCCCCACCGGGTTTGCAGACCCGGGGGGCCTCCATCCTGGTTGTTGTTCTTTCTCCTTTTTTTGTAGTGGACAGCAGGGAGAGAGGGGGAGAGACCCGGGGGTGGTCCCTCCCTGGGCTGTGCAGTCGGAGGTGCCACCTCCGGGTTGTTTTCTTTCTCTCCTCTTTTTTTTTGTTCTTTTGGCTTCACCGCACAGCAGAGAAGGAAAGGAGAGACCCGGTGGTGCCCTCCCTGGTCTGCACACACCCGGGGGTGCCACCTCCGATTCTTCAGAACCCTGAGGTGCACCCTCTGGGTCTGCATGACCCGGGGGAGCCCCTCCCGGGTTTCCTTGTGTGCCTAAGAGGGGAAGTGAGAGGGGGAGGCGGAGCCTCCTGGTCTTCCCAGTCCAAAAAGGTTTAAAAACCCATGGTTTTGTCCTTTCACCATAATGCATTTTTTTCTGAAAATACCAAAAAGATATTATGGATTTTGTGGGGTTCAACACCCAATTAACACAACAATAGGATAATTAGACAGGATTCTTCATACGTTCTCTTTTCCCCTTTGTACAATGCTATTCCCCGCAACTCGTTACAGTATCATAATTAGATCTAATGGAAAGATGGACCAAACTTATGTGGTATGAGTCTGAGAGTGGGCAGATGTGCAGTCATTACAGGAAATATTTGGTGCACTAGGGTTAACAGTCCTAATTATCTGTAGAATGTTCTCAGTACAACTGAAGATACTCTGAAAGTAATTATGAGTCTCATTACAACCTTAAAAAAGTGCAATTTATTGGAGAAGTTGAAAAAAGGTATTTTGTTCTGCAAGAAAACTGTGAACCTTTAATTAGGAAATAAAGAAATGCATATATAATTGACAATCAAAACTTACTCCTCATTTTTGTCTTTTCTTGAGAAGAATCCAGTCCTGTAAGTCAATGTTTTCAAGTTGGAAATAAGCTTATCTGACAATCCTCTGCTTGCAACACCAATAGCTTCTCCTAGGGAATGCAATTCCTAACACATGAAGTGGTTGACAAAACTTACACATCTAAAATGTGAGAAACAACAAAAAGGATAAAACAACTAACAAGTGTGCAGACACTCAAATCCCTAGTTAGGTTTTGCATATCAATTGTTCAGTACTGTAGGAGTATTTTTATTTCCGAAGGAAATATACTTGTTCTGGCTGGGAGAACTTGGTTTGAATTGATCTAAACAAAAGATAGTTCTTTCTGAGATTTGGAATCAATCTCCTGAGAATCTCTTGAGATCTCTTGTGCTTTTCCATCTATGCAGCTTGCTGAGAACTGTAACTCAGAAAACAACAGGCAGAACATGCACAATGGTCATGACTGATGCATGTGGACCATCCAGTTCATAGGGCTTTTTTAGGCCATCTTGATGTTTAAAATTTGAGTGCGCATTATTAGACTAAATTTAGGCTTGCTTATTCATTTTCAGGCTGATTATTCCAGTGCATGAAGCATTGTGGTTGTTGACCCTTAAGCCTTGAATCCATCACTACTGAGGGCCTCTTTCTTTTTGTGCTTTTGTTCGTATTGTGTATCATGTAACAATGTTCTTATCATTAATGATTTAATTTTATCATATTGAGCGGCTACATGAATGAAATTTTTTAAGTTTTCACTAAAAACTATGAGCTTATCAAGATCCTCCTGCCATTCCCAATCTCCTAAGATTTCTCCGAGATCTCTTCTCATCAACACCTCTGAGACAAAACCAGGATCTGATATGACATTCCTTGTTTGGAATTAGATCTATGGGTTGTTGAATGGACCTTCCCTACAGACCTCTGTCAATATTAACCACATTGTTTTTGATGACTAAAAACCCCTAAGTGACCATCATTTGATGATGCCCTTGAGAAACAAACAATGAAAACTATAACTTGTGCAGGGCTATCATATCATAAAGAATGAGATAAAGAGATTGGAGGATCAACCCAAACATCGACCATGGTCCAAGAAGGGTTTTTCAAGTTTTGGATGGTCCCTTGGCTGTGTTAAGTGGGAAGGGTATTTTGGTGACTTTTACACAAAATGTAGTTTAGGTTATTTGTGTCATTTTAAGTAATTATGATGGCTCAGTTAGTTTTCTAGTGATTTTTAGACATGTTCTACAATTTCAATGATTTTTAATAATTTTAGGATTTCTAGGGTACTTTGGTCACTTCAAGGAATTTAATAATTCTAGTTACCCAAAGTTTCCTAAAGATTTTCTAAGTCTAGGGCATTATCTGTAATTTTTCATATTTTCATGGGACTTTGTGTAAATTTTATGTTTCTAGGATCTCTATGCAATTTTAAGTTTCATTGAGTTTTCAGCATTTTTACTACGTTTTTGACCTTCCGTAGCGACCAAAATTGACAGCACTGTGCCCATATTCTCATATGGTAACAATCAACAATGCTTCTAAATTCAAAGACATCACAAAATTCCATATTTTAAGTGTCTTTTGCATGAATCTTTTTGGAATCTCTTTCCTTCATTAAGATTCTTTTCTTAAATCACAGAGAACATTATTAAGGGCAACTCATGAATTGATGTTCCAGTCAAGTAAACTTGTTGATAAGCAGCAGATGTTTGGGCATGCAGCACACTTGAAAACTCACTTATCAGCCTGGGATCTCGTATGCTCATCAGTTTTCCATCTCATCTCATGTATTAGGAAAATTTATATACTTATGCCTGTTGACATATCTCAAAGATGGAGCTGACTGAAGAAACATGCAGAATTATATTCTTTGACAGCAAATCGAGATGAAGAAAAACAAAAGACACTGCAAAGAACATTAGCAACAATATGCACCTTTTACTGTGTTTTGATTATAATGCAACAGAAGAGTCACTCAGGGAAAGAAGTATCAAACTATGCATTCTTCTATGTCAGATCAGACACAGTCACAAGATTGACATGCTTTTTGAGAGCTACTCCATGTATTGCATAATTGGCATCCAGTCATCCACACATCCACTCATATGACAGGGCCCAAGAAATTTGTTCAAGGCACTTGAGTCAGCTCATTACACTTTCCTCAAAGTCCACTCTGAGATTCTGTTAATGCTACGGGATTATATCAAATTAAATCCTATCTTTGTGCACACGAGCATATCTAATTATTACCCTTGGATTTTGAGCTTCTTTTATTCTTGAAAGTATGTATCAAGGACTACAAACTTAGGCCAGCACGTCATGGATTAGATTTCCTTTTCAAATTTGGAGTTCTATAAGCATCTAAACCACAGAGATATCATCCAAAATCATTTATGTTAGTTAGAAGAAAGAAAGGAATGGTTAATCAAACACCTGATAACACAAATGTCTAGGGATATATGTGGACTGAGCAGTTAACTATTAAAATATCCTAAATAAACAATACCACAGAACAAAGAGAAAACCAAAAAATGGAAATAATCAGAAAGGTGTTTCTGCTGTTTTAGAGAACCTCATAAGTCATGTTGTCTGGATCAATGTCATCTTGCCTAGACGCCTGCAAATCAACATGGAGAGATTGATAAATGCAAGCTTTCAAGAACCATCCAGGTGATAAAACTGTTCATCACAACAAAAACAAGCAGTTACATGACAAGTATTTTACCAAAGCAGAT
Organism: Amorphophallus konjac; assembly: GCA_022559845.1. Taxonomy (NCBI): domain Eukaryota; kingdom Viridiplantae; phylum Streptophyta; class Magnoliopsida; order Alismatales; family Araceae; genus Amorphophallus; species Amorphophallus konjac. Next base: position 3,488,418 of record CM040127.1, read on the forward strand.
ATGCCCCTGGCAGTTGCAACTCCATTTGCAGGATCAGGTGATGTTTCTTCGGTAACTAGACACCAATAGCAAGGACTAGAATCAACAATATGATGCAAATTATCGAATTTTATAAATTCAAAACTAGCTTGTAAAGAAAGTGACTGACATTTCACAATAATTTTTGGCAGCCATATTGTATGCATGCATGCATGTATATAATTTTTGCATGCATTCTTCTGTAAGTATGCATTTGTTGTGCACATATAATCTAGTTAGCACACAGTAAATGTAGAAAAAGTCTACTTGATAAAAATATAACTACAACAGAAAACAATATTTCTTCTGGAGCATATAAAGATTAGTCAAACGACAGGACACTGGCCAACATGGACATACTAAATTATCATCTTTGTGTACTATTGCTAAAAATGATGCTATTTTCTAATTCAAAATAAATGCAAGGTGGCATTATCTTGGAAAGTGGGTCAAACCCTTTTGTTTGGCCAGCACAATCAAGATCATTTACAGAAAATAACACATTGGAAAGTATGGAAACAGATAAAGGGGCAGAAAACATGTCAAATAAGTTCTATAAATGTCAGTCAGCAAAGAAATTGTTCACAAACAGATTCTAGTAATAGAGATCTTTTGCCAGAATGAAAATCCTCATCACCAGCTGCTGTTATGGGTATGTCACTCAAGGAAGTAGCAGCAAGGTTGTCTTCCACAAATTGAAGTTCTCTGGCTAGAGCTTCATCTATTGCTAATTGTTCCTCAAAGTTCCTGAACCCAGATGGGTTTCCCCCATTCGTGCTGCCACTGCTTTGGCCACGGTCATGATCAGACCTAGGATTAGATGAGGATGCTTCAGCCACATCATTCCCTCGCGTTCCTTGTAGTGACTGATAGGTAGTTTCCTGTGGCATATTTTCTATTAAGATGCATACATAGAAAGAATGAATAGCACCTAAGATGAAATAACAATCCAACTAATCTTGAGATTTGTAAAACAAGTCATACTGCCGATATTCATTTCTTTTTCAAACACTTTCAGAGCAACTACACAAAATGGCCAGAAAACAGCCGCTTTCATGCTGACATGTTATGTAGTCAGCCTACACTACATGCAATGTGATGCAGAGAAAGAGTTAAGAATCTATAATTCAGTATAACACTGGCAGTGAGTAAAAATAAAGGTTGTTTTAATGAGGACACATATTATCGCTGAAATCAGAGACAAGCCAGTCCACATGTGTCACAAGTCCGTTTTTCAATTGGAGAAGCTTCTACAGCTGAATTCCACCAATACAATGTGAAGAGGAGAACAAAGAATTCTGATTATCCCCTTTAAAGATGGCAATATATGTATACGTATATATATATATATATATATATGTGTGTGTGTGTGTGTGTGTGTGTGTGTGTGTGTGTGTGTGTGTGTGTGTGTATATATATATATATATATGTATATATATATATATTAGTCACTAGGGCATTCCCAAGTATGAGGTCAGTCACTGCTCATCCACTATACATATGTACAAAGCTAACACCTGACCCACCCCACCCCCAGCCTCATGTAGGAATCATACAGTCAACCAATTCCTTGAAATTGTGTACTATAGAGCTTGCTGAAGAGGTCAGCAACCTGTCAAAAGATGAGAGATGAGGGAGAATACAGGTACTAAAGAGACAATGTTGTCGAATAAAATGATCTCTGAACTCTTTCTCCATTTGGGGAATGTCGGATTGCTCACCCATTTTAAAACATTCTCGTTGCACAATATAATGATGTAGGAATGGAAGAACCAACATCCAGATTGAGAAGAAGGCATTGAAATTAGACAATCATACTAGAAATATTAGACATAGTACAGTTAGGATATTCAGCCTCAATACTGGAGTGAGAGACAGCTGCCTACTTCTTACTATGCCAAGAGACAGGAGAAGTGCCCAGGAATATGCAAAAGTGTCCATGGTAGGGCAACAGTAACTGGGTGTCCAGGCTAGTTAGCATCAGGAAAGCACACAACTCTAGGGAAGAGGAGGCAGACTGTTGGACCCATTATTTTTCTCAAATTAATCGAGACAAATGAAAAATAAATTAATCTCATGAGGGCCAAAAATATGGTACAAAGCCAATTCCATCATGGTAATAGGTCAAATACAAGTCCCGATATTCCCCGTCGTGTGTTCGGCATGAAGAAAATATATATTCGCGGCAAGCGAATAAGCAAAAGAACATTCCGCCACACTTACAGAGTGACCAAGCTAGGAGCGGAAGCAATCCTCAAAGAGCGGAGCCTCCCCCGACGACAAGTGGCGCGGAAAAGGCAGAGAAACAAAGCACAAAAAAACTCCGGAGGCGTCGCTTTCTCTCCTCCACGTGGCCAAGGCACAAAACCCAAGAAAACCATTAAAAAATGGCCCTATTTATAGGGCCGGACTCCCCCTCTCCCTCTCCCAGTCATAGTGGACCGGATAGGCCTTCCGAGTAACCTACCCGGTCCGAGTAGGCCTTCCGGGCAACCTACCCGACCTGAGTAGGCCCTCCCCTGTCTTGGGTCCATAAAGCCCCGTGGGGGGGTCCCCTTGAGCACACATAGAGACTCACGACTCACAGAGCAACTCTTGGAGCGCGCTTGGAGATTTTTGTTTGTTTTGTGCTTTTAAGCAAGGATATGTTATAAAAACATCCCTTGCAATGGCACTTATGTAATTGTGTCTCCATTTATATAATTTCTTTGTAATTTCATGGGAAAAATATGTAATTTTTGAATTAATTAGAAATTATGAAAATATCCCTGAATTTACAAGAAAGCCCCTACAAAATTGTGTAATTGTAGAAATGTCCTACAACTTTTTGAAATTGTAGATAGGTCCTGCATTTCTGCAGAAAAGTCCTCTAAAGTCTACAATTCGTCAAAAAAGTCATGTAAAGTCCTATAATTCTTGAAATGTCATGTATTTTATAGAAATGTCCAAAGTTTACAAAAAATACCCAGCATTTCTGTAAATTGTATAAATGTCTCTTCTATATGCGAAAGCCTTGTCTATATGTCCCTGCTTTATGGAGATAAGTTTAAGGTCTTCATTCAGCGATCCGACAATGATCATCTCGGTGATCCAACGGCTCAGTTGTGATGAAGCTCGAAACCAACTCTCCAACGGCGACCCGGCGGTTCAATGAAGATAAGTTCCAGATCGATCGACCGGAACAGGAAGTCAATGTCCAAGTTGCAACTCAAACCTTAGCCAAAACCAAATTGCAACTAAACCCTCACCAATGCCAAATTGCACCCCACACCCTGACTAGTGCTAAGCTACAATCAAATCCCTGCCAGTACAAAACTGCAGTAAAACCCAATCAGTACCAAATTGCAATCAAATCTCTATCAATACAAAATTACAAATAAACCCCAAGTCGTTACAGAATTACCAAAAATACCCCTGTTCCTACCTAATGATAGGTAACCCTTAGACAATATCAAACTGTGAAACAACCCTTAGCCAGTACCCAAATTCTCACTCAAATCACAGACCTACCCCTAGAAGTCTATCCTAACCTAACCTAAACCGAATTACATTTATACTCTGATTATGGCATAAATGCCCTCATCCCTTCAAGGCTATTTGCTGTTGTAATTACAAACATGCCCTCAATGTCACAGCTGATATTGTGAAGGTTGATGACTTCTTTGACAATTAAACAAAGGTGTTCGGACATTATGCCGACGTAAATTAACACTGACTCCGATCAGTGGGGAAGAGTCCAGCACACGAACCTTAATCATCTGATAAACCTAACTTGCAGGATTGACATTGCACATGCCATGTAAAAGGCCTAGCAAATGTGTGCATATGTCCAACCAATGGGCACCCAATAATTAAATATTCTATTTCACAAATTTATTTAATTTATTTTTTCATTTAATTCCCGCGTGTTAAACACAGACATAAACAAGAAGCACAGAATAGTGCAAAGAAGATAGCGAAGAAAGAAGAACTACGTAATGAATGGAAAAAGTGGGAACATTGACAAATTGGCTCACAACATAAGCAATGTCAAGAATGAGAAAGACAAGTCTACCAAAGCCCCAACAAGTTGCAATAGCGAGTTGGATATACAAAAGGCTCAGCCATCCGAGAAGTAGATGGTGCAGCATGCTGGAGAATGTCATTGATATGCTTCATTGAGAGAGAGGGTAAGCATGAGAAATGCAACTTTGAGGCCAAGAAAATAGAGTGCATCTTAAGACCATATAAGCCAATAGCTCAGGCATAGACAACCAATTTGGGATTAACCAAACTGACACCCCCCTCCTTGTGCAGGCTGATTTATAAGTTGGACAAAGTAAGACAAAGATAGAAGTCTGATGATGTAGCATGTGGGATAGAGGAGAAAAATGGGGCCAAAACAGAAGTGAGGAGAAGAAAATCATATTGTGTATAACTAAACTGTGAGACAATGTTATAACATAAAGAAAAGAATAAAGAATGCTCTCTGTCTCTATTGATAAGGACAATCGTCTGATAATTATACGCGCGAGTCACTAGGGCATGCCCGAGTATATAATAGGAAACACCACAGATTCAAAAGCAGGAGATATGAGCCAGAAGCTGCTAGTAGCTACACTGTCCCAGTAAAGAATATTAAAAGTAATTCTCAAATGGAAAAATACTTTTAGCAAGTCCAAGACCAATTGCATCTTGTTCCAGATGATATTGGCTCGTTATCAGCAGATTCCTGCAGTCTTGACACATGAGCATTCAAGTCTGAACCAGCAGATTTCAAATCCACGTTTTGCCTCAAAATGCACGTCATAGGGTCATGGTAATGCCCTAATTTCAGAAGTTCACATATATGAGTTTGAAGTTTTTCTCTATGTATTTTAGATGTGAATCTCAATCCTAGACGATTTCCTTCTTTCTTTCTTTCTTTCTTGAAGATGCAACTGAGATACAAGATTCAAAGGTTCATATATCTCCTTAAATCCTTCCTATCTCATTTTCTCAATCCGTATCGTTGGAGTATTCCATCCAAAATGAACATACTTGTACATTAATTGAAATTCATAAATAAGATCTTGAGAGAGGTGACAAGAAATAATAAGATTTAGAGAAATCCATGAATTTTTCTCTTCTTCATTATGAAAAAGTATAACTGAATAAAAGATTAAAGGACTTTCCAAAAATAAACTACAATGGTTTCAGAATATAGTTACAAATTAACCGCATAATTATCATAATCAACAAAAATATGTACCTGAGATAGGAGAAAATCTGCAAGAATATCAGCACCATGGTCGTGATAGTAACCTTCAAAATTCTCTTCAATGACATAAGGAATACCCGCAATTACATAATGGACATCCACTTTCTGCTTCCCTTTTGTTTCACAATCCATCGTCATGAGGATATCCTGGAAAAAAATGCCAATCTCAGATTAGAAATCTGTTACGATTAAAAGCCCATACTTTATGACCGGGAAAGAACTTGACATACTATTCTTAAAAATGAAAATTTTGACATAAGCCACTCTGTGATGAGTGCAGAGATTTCAAATTTTATGGGTGAAAAATAAAGAAATGCAAATAACGAAAGAGTGTCAGATCAAGACACAAGCCTGAACTTCATCTGCTTCCCAACTTTGACTTATAAGCTATAAACTCTTGCTTCACTTTCAAAACCAGAAGCACATATGCAATCCTATGCCATGACCTTCCCGGCTGGCTGTTGCATGTTCCATGTAGCCATTAAAAGTCAAAAATTTTAACCGGCATCTGGAAATGCATTTCTCCATGTGGTTCTGTGAAACCAACGGGAGGCGGACGACGAAAACTAAAACAAGAGGGGGATTGAATCACCGAGATAAAAATACAGGGCTTTCACAATCCGTAGGAATTAAAATACTAAAACAACACCCATAGAAACAGATCAAAACAGCACAGGAGACGCTGAGTGGCTACACATTGTTCCCAGATGGTCATCAGAATCTTTGTCTCTCCATCTTCTCGCCTCACAATGGCACTCCCGTAATCAATTGCCCGAGAAACAAATAGAAAAAGAAAAGGCACCCAAATGACAAAGAAACCACACCCAAACCCTTACACTGGATCAATGGGGGAAAAAATGCAGACTTTTGCTGCAGGAACCAAAACAAGAACTCAGTTTAGCCCAATGGAAGCCCAAAATATGGAGACAAGAGACGCAGTCGAACCGTGTTTCCTGCGTCTGCTGTCAGAGAACTTAACGGGCAATTAAAAGGAACGGAATCCCCACTCACCATGAAAATTTGATGACAAGGAGCAGACGTTGGCTTCGGAGGGGGGCGCCTCTGACAGAGAGAGGAGCTGAGAGAAAGAAAAATGGGGTTTTTTTACCTCAGATTTGAGGGACTGGGTAGTAGAACTGGGGGTTGAGGAGTCTTCCCGTCTGTTTCCTTGCTTCTTCCTGTGGACCAGATGGTCTTACAGAGCTTACTGATGAGACGGGTGGGAAGCACCGGGGATGGGGAAGGCCCGGACCCACGTCCCGCAGTGCATGCTTCATCTCTTGCATGAAGTTTGGATTTTTCTGGGCAATTATGCAAACGATGACCCAGATATTTCTACCAACAAAGCGATTTCTACCTTCAAATTCTCACTTTGATGGTCAAACATATTGATCCGACAGAGTTACAGATCCGTGTAACTGACTGGTCGTTGGTTTCGATTTAGTATAATGTTTTGTGCACTGAGATATATAAAATGAAGTCAAAATATAAATTTTATTCTCGCTAATCAAAAAAGTTGAAATAATTATTTTTTATGTAGAAAAAATATCGCGTTAAGATATAATGATTTATTTTTTTCATGCATTAAATATAAAATGTGTTTGGTGAAAAATTATATGATTAAAATATTTCATAATATTGAAATATTTTACACATAAATATAAACCATTTTGTTAAATTCTATTTTTATAATAAATTATTTAATTTATGTATTATTTTATCTTTATAATAAATATTCCATTCTCATAATACATGTTTCATTATTATAATAAGTATTTTATAATAAAATATTTTATTTTTATAAAATGTTTTATTATTATATTTATATATTTAATTAAATTGTTTTATTATAATAATAAATATTATGTTTTAATATTATGTTTTTATGTCCAGTGCCATATTTAATATGCGAAAAAAGTTAGTCGTATTATTCTTGCGCGAGGCGTTCTTTTCAGTGAATAAATAGTCATTTCACCTTTTTTGAGTTGACGAGAATAAATATTATAATTTGACGTGATTTTGTGCATCGAGTTTGACGCACAATTCATTATATTTTTATTTATTGGAATATGTCTATAGCGTTTAAATTGGTTTGAAATTTTGAATCTTTAATGAAAGAGGGCTGTCATGTTCCTGCATAAAATTTAGGTGGGACTTGCATCATAAATTCTTTTTAACTTCATCAATTTGGAGGAGCATGAAAGTATTGGCATTATCTAAATATTTGTAATTCTTAGAATTTTCATGCATAGATCCTCAATTTTATGAATACTAAACCATTATATTTGTTTAAAAAAAATACCATATTAACTTCACCTCATTTTGTTCAACTCATCTAATGTTATAGATATACTTTTTTCTAAAATCATACTCTGTCACCCTTGTCGAAAGCTATATGATTTTACTGCCGACCACTTAACAAACTGCCTAGAAAATTAAAATAAACTCCTTCGAAATAAATATATATATATAAATATATCATTAAAAGGAAGACTACCAAATAGGCATACAATTGTCAGAAGTGAAAGAACAAATTCTTAGAACTGAGAATAATAGTCTCTAAATAGGACACATTACCGAAGGTAATGCCCTACAGCCTCATATGCCAAGACATTTACCATTTGATGAACAAGAATTGCCCGCATGACTCTTCGATCATAAGAACGTGTGCATCAATTAAATTAAGAGTAATGTTTTATACAATATCCCGAGTAATTACACTACTAGGTGTTACACATACAACATTTTTTATCTCACCCCGACTAACAACCATGTGTGTGAGACGTGCGTCATGAGACTCACACACACTCTCTCTCTCTCATGCATGCGCGTGTGTGCCCATTGGGTCGGGCCCAGTAGCGGCCAATCCATGATTGCCGTTGGCGCACAGCCCGTGCACGCGTGGGTGTCACGCGGCACCATCTCCCGAACCTTCTCTAGGCAGTATCCCCCTCCATTGTGTTTATCTCATGTGTGACAAGGGGTGAGCATTATTCGGGTTCAACCCGAAAATTAAACCAAACCGAACGATTTGGTTCGATTTAGTTTGGGTTGAAATTTAAAAAATTTTGGTTTGGGTTCAAACCGAACCGTATTAAAAATTTTGATTTGGTTTAGTTTTGAAGTTCAAGAAACCGAACAAAACCAAATCGAACCGAATAACCCGAATTTCAGAATATTTGTATCAAATTAATATAAATGTATATGTAACTATAAATCCAAATTTAAAAAGTCCAATTCCCGCCATTCTAATGGAGTTTCCGACTTTATGAAATAGGTTTCAAATCACCTTCTATTTTACTGTAACTGAAGTTCTTAGTTGTTTATGTGAAAATATTATGAAACTTGTTCTTACAAATTACAACTTTGTATGTTATTTTTTTAATATTTACCTTATTTGGTAGAAATTCTTTTATCTTACTTTCTCTAATGTTGTTTGAATCCAATCTAATTTATAAAATGGGAGATGAATATGGTTTCAAACCGAATCAAATCGTTTGGTTTGGTTTCAAACTAGTTTGATTTGGTTTGGTTCGAGTTGAAGTCTTAATTCGGTTCGATTTAGTTTGAAAAAAATTCTGTTCAAATCAAATTAAACCGTGCTCACCCCTATGTGTGACTCAAAAAAACATAAAAGAAAACAAATAACAAGAAAGAGGGTTGCAGTGAAATGAACAAGAAAAGGAGAGCAGCGGCTCTCGCGTCTAAAATGGAGAGAAATTTGTGAGAAATAAGAGATCATGAGCATTCCTCGAGGGGGTTTTCACTCTAGGTTACCACCGGTGACCAAGGGTTGTCACCCGAGTCCTTAATTTCGGAGCTTAGAAAGATGAAGACGACTCTGATAATCGTCTTCTTGTCCCCGCGAGTAAGAGTTTTGATTGAAAAATATATATCCTTCGCATATTAAGGTTTGAATATTTTATTTCCACTTCCGGAGTCACAACCAACAAACACTTTCAACGTCACCTCGTAGCTTGACATATTTTCCCATCAGCCTATAACAAAGAATGCCCAATTCACATGGAGATGCACTATAAATATTAAATAAATTGCAACTTATCGAGCACAGCGCGAGCGATCAGGACCTGGCCTCGACTCCTGTGAAAAAAATCACCACCGTTGACGAGCAGCCGATGTCATTGACTTCCGAGTTGTACGATCTCCACGGAATTTATAGGCAGCCTCCGTATCAGGACGCGTAAAAGAGACTGCACAAAGCATGTCATCAACCCCCCCCGGCGTGGACTCCTTCAAAGGAGTATCTTTCTAACGTTTGATATATCTATCCTTTTTAATATTTATTTTTTTTTCAGTCAAGGGGGTCAAGTATTTATAAATTTCCTCATAAATGTGATTATAGATAGAAAGTATGCACAAATAATGGCTCCTTATAAAAGTTACTCTTTGTAAAGTTTTTCGAGTAAAATATCAGGTGGGCATGCATCATCCTCTATGCATTGCAATGTGAAACATTAGATGCGCGTATTTTCTATTTGAATCCAACAAGTTCACTCTTTATGCTTTTAGGTGGAAAATTTTACATAATTAAGTATGGAGTGAATTTCGCTGAGAGGTGTGTCTTAGCAATGGAATTTCTTGGGGGGTATTGTCAGTACGAAGCAAACAAAAGAGTTTTGTGTATAAAATTAAAAATTAAATAGATCCGTAAAGCCGTATTTGATAATAGAATAAAGAAAATTAGGTTAACTTAAACTCAGTTAAATTATCCTTACTTTTTCATTTTTTTTCTTTTTAAAAGTTATTCATGAAATAACTCATTATACTTTTTAGTTGGATTATTTCAAGAAAATCTAAATTAGAGGTGAAAAAAATTACCCACTTATTAAACTGCATTTTACTTTTTCTTCAGACTAAGATCCCTTATTCCACTCTTATTCGAAAAATCTGTTTGTTTGCCGAATAGGTTAAGGTTAACTAGGATACATCACTCTTACTCATCCTAGTTGTTTTGATTGTGCAGATCTTATATTCTGATCGATATATGAGTTAAGGGCCGATTAGATTGTTCAAGAGAAAAAATAGAATAAGTTAACCCCAATTATGGTACCGTTGATCAAAGTAAAATTATTTATTATTTGAAATAAGCCAATCCCGATTAAAGTATCCCTTAGCCTATTATGTAAATAAACGTTTTGGAGAGAGAAAGAAGAGAGCAGCAATGACTAACGTGCATTATTCATTGAGAGAGAGAGAGAGAGAGAGAGAGAGAGAGAGACACGTGTCTTTATTAGCACATTAAATACTAGGCACGCCTGCCCTTTTTTAAATTCACTCTGGTCATATATGTAGGCGTTTAGATGCAAAGATCTACATAAATTGGGTATTAAAGTGAGTATTGACTCAGAAGAGTACCCTAACTAAATTCCTCGGAGATTATCGTCATGATTTAGTAAATAAAATGAGTATATATACAATTGAGCATTTTATAGATTGGTAAGTGAATAAACCAGTAATTGTTAAGCATTTACATAGCAAACTTGTATTAAACGTGTGAGAGAGGGAGGGCGGATATTGATAGACGTGGGGCCTGGGTGATACCAAGCCCAGCCCACTCCGCTACTGGGCCGACTGGGGGCCCACTCAGCCTCTTCAAGCCCAATGCGACGACGGAGGCACTCTCGCGGCCCCACAGACCATACAACGGCGGACTCCCCGTGCGTCGGCGAAAACTTTAGAAGTTTTTGACTAAATAAGTGGATTAATTTTTTAAAAAATTAACATAATTTAGGGGACTTAAAACCAAAAATCCCTTCTCTTTTTCTACTTTATTCGTACTTATAGTTTTTCTATCATTCTTTGTAAGATCACATTTAGTAAATTCTTCTCTGTATTTGTTCTTGAATAATGTAAAGGATCCTAATATTCTATTCTTTTAGTGCAACTGATCATGTCTTACTTTAGCTTAATTTTATTAGTCATGCCTTGTTAATTAAGCTTTTTACAAAGTGTTGGCATGCAACAATGTGTACCTAATAATATTCTTGTTAGTATATATATTAAAAATGTAGAAAATTATTGCAGGACTAAACATGGATGCTTTTGTTTATACATAAGAACATATAAGTTGTGGTAGATAATAAGATAAATATATAAGTTGCGGTAAGCAGTGGTCTAACCTACATAAAAGAACATGGGGATCGTAACCTTAGTAGCCCATTACGCCGTATTGGCCGCCCGATGTCCATGTAAGATTGGGCCACCTTGAAACTGTACAATTCAGAGTGAATTGGCATATGTTAATGTTTGTGTTAGGATTTTAATCGGCCGTATAAAAGGGTGAATCAGATTATTCCAATCCGAAGTCTAGTTTGAACTGACCTGATTGGAGTCTATTCCAGTCTAATACCCCAAATGAGCTTAATCATGATAAATATGCGAAAAAAGTGGCTACTTAAAACGAATTATACTAAAAATATTGACGTACAAGCTACCATATTTAGGGATCAATTATTTTAATCCGAATATTTACTTTTGATTCTCTACAATTACAAGTTTAGTTGATCTTTATTCAAATTTCACACAACTAAGGTGAGATATTCTTTGGAGTATAACATTGATATAAAACCCCCAAAAGTCCGTAAATAAGCTAGTACAGGAGCATCTCCACGTTCACTTGGGACATGTGGACAAAAAAAAATGGATAATTATATGTTTTCCCTAGCATTTTACATATTCCATCTAAGATTTGTCGAATCAGGACGGGACGACCTGAATCACCCGTCTCGTTCGATCCGAGCCACAGATCAGGACGATCGATATGTGTGATACAACCGAGACGCTTTATGCATTATTTTAATTTTTTTATAATAAATCAATTTTATAAGTTAGTTAGGTGAGGATCTCGTTCTTGGACTTGGGTACGAAACACGTATTTGATGTGTTTTTATTTGATTTTTAAAAAAAATATTTTAAAAAAATGTATAAAATAGTGATAAAGTTAGGATTCGAACCGGAGACGCCGGCTTAAATCACACAATAACTAACCAACTGAGAAAGAATATCATTTGAATTATTTTATTTTATCATATATAAATATAATCTATATTTTTTATCTCGGTACGTAACGGTACCGATCCATACCGTCCCGTCTCGAGCCGTGACCGGGACGATCGATTCGACCGAGACGACAAACCCTAACTATATTTCACTGTACATACTCATGCCATTATCTATTGTTTGTTTACTGAATTTTAGGTGGAATACGATAAAAAAGATTAATATATTCTTGTTTAATCTACTCACATAATTAAAATAATAACACATATATCTTTACAATCTTTAATTTCAAAATTTTATATTAAGCATATTCAATGAATTAAATATTTTATTAATTTCGACGGCATGTGTAATTAAAATACAATGAGTATAATTAAAACAATATGTTTTTAATATTAGAACATATGTGGTAATATCAAAAATATAAATATATCAAGCAAAATATACAAGATTGTAATCATCCTAAAAAATCCCAACTTAAATACCATGGTGTGAACTGTGAACTATCCCTCTACGGCCATGAATGGGCGGAGAGCAGAGGTGGCGATCGGTGGCCGGGGGTCGCGCGTGGAATCGGCCGGCTGCGGCCCGCACCACTTGGCGCGTTTGCCGGCCCAGCCCCCACCAGCGACCCCTCTCGCCGTCCGCGCCCTCCCCGCCACGCCCGGCGCCGTAGAAGAATGAGTTAGTACGCCATCTCTCTCTCTCTCCTCCCCCCCTCTCTGACTCCGTCCGGTCTGGCTTCTGGAATGAACACCCACCGTTGTCCTTGTCCACATTTCAGCTCTCTGGAATGGACGAAAACAAAGAAAAGGGGCCATAGGAGACGGGTTCTGGTCGTCCATCTCTCCGTCGCTGCTCCTCAGTCAAAAGGGTGGCGTGAGCGGATTAATGTGTGGGGGTGGAAATGTCAAAAGAGGTTACTCTCCAATCTCTTCCTCCCACACCACTCTATCAGGTTGGGATTTTGAGGGCCAGCACAGTGAGGATGAGGAGTTTGAGGTGGGGGGGGGGGGGGGGGGGGGGGGGTTATCAGACCCACATTTGATCTTTTAGGGCTGCTTTGACATGAGATTAGGGTAGCGGAGCGGAGGAGAGAGAGAACAGTGGGCCCCGCCTCTCTCTCACATCTAGCCGTGTTAATCTGGGGGTAATTAACGTGCTCGACCTCCCGGGGTCGAGTACGCTAACTGTGCTCGGTTAACAAAGGGAGTCTTTAAGTTCAATTTATTTTTGGAGTGAGTCAGAGGCGAATTCATCATCCTGACCGTGACTTATTCCTATACTTTTTATGGATTCACAAAATTTAGTTTTATCCTTACCTTCTAATTAAAAAAATTAAATAATAACAACTTATCCCATTCCGATGATCTTTAGACGTACATCCAGTGGCTGCAGTGGTCGCGAAAATAGAGTTTCTATGCAGTCAAGTTTACTGTAGTAATCCTCTATTTGATTTTTAAATCAACGACAAAAAGGAAATGCGACAATTAAAGTTGCAAAAATGTGGCAAACTCCTCGAACTCTCTGATGATACAAATAAGATTTTTCTTTCAAACTAGGAAAATATTTCTTGTGTTATTTTTCTTAAGCAAGAGACAGGTGGAGGAAGACTTCTTTTGGACCAACTTGGTTGACTCCCCTCCTGCCAATCGATTGATGTCAATTTCTATACCCTCTTATTAGTAGCTGAGAGTAAGAAAGAGTACTACCTAATTACCCTGAATTACTAAACATAGTTTTGATAGAGAGTTAAGAAATTCTCGGTTAACTCAATCTAGTTAACATATTTCAGAATTAATTTGATTTGAGATGCACGAGAGGTTAACCTGGTGGGATAGTCAATCCACCTCATGAGGTGGGGAAGATAACGCGGGATTAACCTAAGATCATCCTTTTTAAACCGAGTAAGTAAACTAACTAATCAAATTAAAATGAGAGTTAAAATTGAGTAAACTCTAATTAACTCTGAGATAACTTGCTATCAAAATGAGACCACGGGCCTCTTTGATAACGGAGCGTGGTGGAGTATTCGTGCCAGGACCGACGCAAGCGTGAGCGACGTGATCAGGAGCGCCGCGATCGAGACATGCCGAAGGGGAGAGCCTCCTTTTGGCACTACACTCTCCTGATCGCCCCTCCTGAGCAGATCTTTATGGAGATCCGTGGGGAATCGTACCTATGCTGGTCCAAAAGAATGAAGTTTGGTCCTCGGATGAGGAATGGAGTACTGTCGCTTCCACCGCAACTACGGCCACGATACCACAGACTATGTCCAGCTTAAAGACGCTCTCGAGGACCTACTCCGCCGAGGGCTCTTGGACAAGTTCATTGCCAAGGTTACTAAGCGACGATACCAAAGGGTTTGCATTCCACTCGCCATCGATAACCGAACCAATGGAAGAAAAGTCATGATGATCTCTAGAGAGCCGGCCTCAGGCGGGGACAACTCTAACAGACGTCATGCCTATGCGCATCGGGAAAACCAAGTCGAGTGCGACGACTGTGGCCGCCGTGACTCACTTGCAAGGGTCCCAGTGCGAGACTGCCTCAAAGACCCCATCGTCTTCTCAGACGAGGACTTAGCAGGTGTGACCATCCCTCATTCTGACGCTCTAGTCGCCTTTGTCACAATAAACCGATGTACTGTGAGTCGTGTATTTGTTGATAATGGAAGTGGTCCCGATGTGATTTCACATGATTGTCTCCTTTTAATGAATGTGGATCATGCTTGCCTCACACCACTACACACTCCACTTTTCGGCTTCTCCGACTCCACAGTCTACCCTGAAGGGCGGGTCTCCCTACCAATCATTTTTGGGACTTCCCCGAGGGAGACGACCTTCGTGGCCGATTTCACAATCGTGCGAGGTATGACCGGTTACAATGCCAGTATCTGCAAGGGAATCTTGGGAATACTGAAGGGGGTTCCCTTATTGTATCACCATAAGTTGAAATTTCTCACTCTCCATGAAGTGGGAGAAGTCAGAGGTGACCAAAGGGAATCCCGCCCGATCTTATTTGATCTCCACCAAGGAGAGAATGACAAAATAAGCCCCATCGGAGAAGAAGGCCAGGACGGATGAGCCCGGACCTAGCAGAAGGACCCCAGCCGAGGACCTCTTCCTCATTCAAGTTGACGAGGACTCTAGTCACTCCCTGCGGATCGGCTCGCTACTATCAGAGGAAGAAAAGAGCCTAGAGGCGAACCAGGACGTGTTAGCCTGGTCTGGGGACGAGCTCCCCGACATCCCTCCTAAGGTAATCACTCACCGACTCAAACTTGATCCCTAATGCTATCCGGTTCAACAACGAAGGCACTATCATAACCCCGAGTGACTGGCGGTCATCCGAGAGCAGGTGAGCGAGAAAGTGCACTCAGGACTGCTCAGGCCTAGTCAGTATCCAGACTGTGTCTCCCACGTGATGTAGGTCCCCAAGAGTAGCAAGAAGTGGCGAATGTGCATCAACTATAATGACCTCAACAAGGCCACTCCCAAAAATAGTTTCCCTATGTCGCGCATCGACCAGCTCGTAGACAAGACATCTGGGCACGGGATGCTAAGTTTCCTAGACACATACTCTGGATATCGACAAATTAGCATGCACGAGCCTGATCAAGACAAGACTATCTTTGTCACTGACCATGGCCTATACTGCTACACCATGATGCCATTCGGGTTGAAGAACATAAGAGCTTCATATCAACATTTCGTCAACCACATGTTCGACTCCCAAATCGGTCGCAACATGGAAGTATATATTGATGATATCCGTGCCAAAAGTCTGCATGCGATTGATCATTTAGAAGACGAAGACCCGGCAGAGACATTCGCCACCTTGCGTCGATATAACGTGAAGCTTAACCTAAACAAATGTGCGTTCGGGTCCAATCGGATAAGTTCTTGGGTTCCTGGTTACTAACCTAGGCATCAAAGCTAACCTAGAGCATATCAAAGCTGTGTTGGAGATGAAGCGCCCAGAGCGTGTGAGGGACGTGCAGAGCCTCACTTGCCACGTTGCCTCGCTCAGTCGTTCTTGTATAGAGCCGTCGAGTGGTGCCTCCCATTTTTCAAGGTGATTAAGCAGGCCAACAAATCACTAGAGAAGAGAAGACATATCGTGTGGGACTAACACTGCGAGTGAGCCTTTGAGAACTCAAGTGGTACCTCTCCTCACCACCTATCTTCTCAAAGCCTCTTCTTTGCAAGCACATACTCCTCTACTTGTCTGTGACGCCAAGCACACTCATCGTCGTGCTTTCTTGAGAGGGTGATAGAGGCATGAAGCATGTGTAGTACGTCAGCAAGGCTCTGCAAGGGGCTGAGTACAAGTACTCACGAACTAAAATGTTCACATTGGCTTTAGTAGTGATTCCCAAAACGTTGTGACTGTATCTCCTCTCTCACACCATCGTGGTTCCAATGGACCAATGCCTATGCCAGGTTCTCCAAAACCCTGATACCACAGAGAGACTGGTAAAGTGGGCCATCAAACTGGGAGAGTTTGACATCCGCTTTTGCCCGAAGACCACCATCAAGGCCTAGGCTGTAGTCGATTTTGTCGCTGAGTGTACGCTCCCTGATTAAGAGGGGGCAAACCCTCGTCAACACATGCCTAGGAGCTATACGTGGACGGATCATCCTGTGCAAGCAGGAGTGGAGCGAGCCTAGTCCTCTTGTCGTCGGAGGGGATCGAGTTCTAATACGCCCATCATTTCAACATCCTAGCTACAAATAACGTAGCTGAATACAAAGACCTTCTCTTCAGCATTCGGATGGCTAAGCACATCGGGGCTCTCCACCTCCATGCCTACAATGATTCTTTGTTGGTCGCCAATTAGGTCGGAGGGGAATATGAGGCCCGAGATCCAGCCATGTCCAAGTACCTCCAGAAGATCAAAGAGATTTCTTTAGATCTCGTGCACTTCAAGATGGTATATATACCAAGAGCGCAGAACGCCCGAGCAGACACCCTTTCCCGCCTCGCCTCCTCCACAATGTTGACGAGCTCCTAGTCAGTTCTGATTGAAGAGCTCCAACATCCAAGCACTGGGCAACCTGAGCCTTGGGTTAATGCAATCGACTATGAGCCATCATGGATGGACCCCATCTTGGATTACCTCTTTTGACAACAACTCCCCAAGGACCGCTCGCAAGGCAGGCGAGTGCAAACTCGGGCTGCTCACTTCACGCTTATCAATGGTCATAATTCCATTAGAAATCTCCAATCCCACTCCTAGAGTCAGCCAGTTCGATAAGGCGCACAACAATCAAGTACTACGGGAGAAGCTAGACTTACTAACGGAAGACAAAGTGCATGCCTAAACCCGACTAGTTGCCTACGAGCGGCGATTGTCACAAAACTACAACGCACGGGTCAAGGAGTGCCTCTTCTTTTCTAGGGACCTAGTGCTATGCCGCGCTAGTGTCACCGACTCATGAGCAACAGTCAGGAAGTTGGCTCCAAATTGAGAAAGTCTATATAGGATTACATAAGTGCTCGAAAAAGGGCTTACAGACTATCCTCCTTGGATGGCCGACAAGTCCTCCACACCTGGAACTCTATAAACTTCAAGGCTTACTATCAACAAAGAATGGAACTCTCATCTCCAACATGTCCCGTCTCCAGTACTCACAGAGACCCTATGGGTGGCGTTATGCTTTCAAGGGACGAGCAGCCTCCTCCTCTTCAGGAGGGATAAGAGCTCTCCTCCAAAATCACAAGGGTGGCTTCGTGCTTTCAAGAGGCGAGTAGCCTCCTCCACCTCAGGAGGGACAAGTGCTCCCCTCCAAAATCACAAGGGTGGCAATATGCTTCCAAGAGGCGAGATGCCTCCTCCTTTTTCGGAGAGAGACCATTACTCCCCTCCAAAATAGGAGCTAGGTTATTCATGATTCATCTGGTCATGAGTACGATAGTGGATCATCGACTACTCTCGGGTGGTACTCGACTTAGTACTTCCAAGAGGTGAGTCCTCTCCTCCTTTTTAGAAGGAAGACATACACTCCCTTCCAAAATAGGAGCTGATTCATTCATGGTTCATTTGGTATTGAGTACGATAGTGAATCACCGACCACTCCTCAGTAGTGCCTAACTTGGCACTTTCCAGAGGTGAACACACGAGCACCCTCCTTTTTAGGAGCGGGCCAAATACGTCCCTCTAAAATCCTACAGGTAGTACCCAACTCAGTACTTTCTAGAGACGAACACACGAACACCCTCCTCTTAGGAGAGAGTCAAATACATCCCTCTAAAATCGGAGCTAGGTCACTCATGATCCAACTAGTCACGAGTACGACCGTAAACCACCGGCTGCTCCTCGGTTGACCTATTCAGGTCCAACTTGATCGACATCCCTGAAATTAATAGGTCCCTAAGAAAAATGGGAATCTCCTAACCCGAGGACTTAGGTCTCGTTTCCCTGCAGCTACTGCCGTGCTCTTAAACACTAATACAAGAACAAGATCACGCACATAAACACTAGAAGGCAAAGCAAAAATGAAAGTTTTATTCAAGATAGGAGGTTACAAGAAGGCCCTAGTCATTAGTTTTAGGGTCGTACAAATCAGGAATGAGTTTCAACACCCCTTTGATAGCATAAAAGCGATGACCTTTCCTCAGAGCAGCATGCCAGCCCTGCAAGTAACCCGTAACCTCACTTGAAGTCATTGGACACTTCCTTCGACTGCTTTCCTACACTCTGCGTCGAACTGGGACCGGGTTGAGTTCCATATGTGCTCGGAGCCCCCCCACGGTTACCCTCCACGCTACTGGATGACTCAGATCCCTGGGAGAGGATGAGTTTCTTCTGCGGAGCTATGAAGACAACGAAGTGAAGGAAGTAGAAGGAGACACCATTGGAGGTTAGAGGAGTAGGAAGTAGCACTTGCCGACGCCAAAAGAGAGTCATGGAAGTGCCTCCTCAGGCACTTCCCACCTCTAAGAACCACGATGGCGGTACACTCTTCTTGCTCCAATGGCCTAGAATGGGTTACCATTGGAAGGTCAATCGTCATCACCGGTTCACTCGGTGGAAATACCTAAGGTTGCACCACCGGCCGTTCGGTTCCACTTCCACGGAAATGAAAAGGCATTGTCATGATAATAGTGACGTCACTCCACACAAGTGAAACTACCTTGCGCTCTAGGAAAGGTGGTATGAGTCGACCTTATGCTCTACGTTGCCTTAATCTATCTTTCGCGCAAAGGCCTCCCCAAGGTTGTTATGTTCCACAAAAGAATGAATTAAGGCTCAGAAAGAGAGGAGTTAATGCTCTGAACTCTGGGTTAAATGCTTTCCCCTATGACTGTGCTTTCTGTGAAAGAGCTCCTAGGATTTACAATAGGAGTGGTGCGAGAAGGATCGACCGAGCATATCTCTCATCCAATCTCGTCCAACTCCTCCTGAGCATCGAGCACCTTCGTTGCTCGGGAGTGGGGGGCTAGTGAAGAGGGGTGAAATTGCCAGGCCCAACGTGGCCCATTAATGGCAAGCTCAGTAGTCAGTACGACCCTCATTGGCTGGCCCACAGTCCAAGAACGTCGCCCCCTGAGGCCCACTCAGGATTGACCGATTTATAGGTTCGAACTCCATGCACATGCACCCCATACGCCATGAAACCCCTAACGGGCGAACGTTGGGGTCAGAATCACGGGGAGTTATCCCAACAGGCATCGGGTCTCACCCATGCCGCCGAGATACCCGTCACAATACCCTTCAAATCCTCAGGGAACGGGAGAGTGGGCAGCAGACGAGCCCCATGATCGGGCAACTCTTTGCTCCACTAACCACTCCCTTACTATATCAAGAAACAAAGGACTCAAAGGTGAATCATATAAATAGGGTTTTGGATAGGCCACCAAGGACACACAGATACAGAGTACGCACAGTGCCACAAGTCTACAGAAGGTCTCTATACTCCAGAACGCTCTCCTGGGCACTCTGAGTCTCTTCCAAGCACTCCTACCTTCTTATGAGGACCCTTCTCTCCCTCTTCTCTCTCCTATTTTCGTCTGTTCGTCTCACTGACTTAGACATCAGGGAGTTGTCTCTTGAGATCATATCCAGAGATCCTTATGACGTGCCGCTCACTAGTTACACGTTTTCTCGGGACGGTCGATCTCTATTTCCAACAAAATAATAATAAAAATGTAGTGCAATACCCAAGGTAACACATTTATGACTCTACACACATCATCGTCAGTTCCACGGTCCCCTCTCTGTAGACATAGAACACTTCACCGCATGACCGCCTACTCTTTAAAACAAATGCTAGTCATTTCTCAATGGCAATCTATCTTCGTTCACGAGTGTGTGTGCATGTTTGAGAGCGAGAGAGTAAGGTTTGAGAGACATCTAGGCTTCGTTTCAAACGGAAATGGCCTCCGTTGCTTTATGTAAAATCCATCCTCCGTACCAAGCCCACGATATTGTAGGATTATTGGTCGTATAAAATCCTGAGAAGTAGTTCTCAAGTTACTTCGAAGGATTGGAAAAACTCGTCACTTTGTCCCGAGTTATCTCTCCACTATAAAATACTATCCTTACAAAAGTTAAAAAATATTATATTTATTTAATAAAAATTAAATA
The DNA here is from genome assembly GCA_022559845.1 of Amorphophallus konjac. Taxonomy (NCBI): domain Eukaryota; kingdom Viridiplantae; phylum Streptophyta; class Magnoliopsida; order Alismatales; family Araceae; genus Amorphophallus; species Amorphophallus konjac. Next base: position 3,509,288 of record CM040127.1, read on the forward strand.
ACATCAATAATTTTAATAATTAGAATTTCCGATAAATTTATTCCCGACACAAACATTACAAGCAAACGTGAGACGACGACCTCACCTGGTACGGAGAGAGAGAGAGAGAGACTTCTGCGAGCAGACGTGAGACGACAGCCTCACCTAGTTGAGCTACAAAACAAATATTGGTGACCTGTGTGTGTGTGTGTGAGAGAGAGAGAGAGAGAAGGTTTGAGAGACTTTTAAAAGCAAAACGTGAGACGACAGCCTCACCGAGTTGAACCCAGAAAAATAAATATTCGTGACTGGCTGCAAATTAAAATAAGGAACCGCATGCAGTACATCCGAAAAGTCAGAGCAACTTCGTTGTGTATGTCCCTGGACAACAGAGATTCTAAAGAATCGGCAGCAAGTTGCTACAGTCCCCCCCCCTTCTTCCAACTGCTAGTTTTTGACCAAAAACGTTGATTTCCACGCAACGGTACTGGAAAAAAAAAACCTTAAAATCATGTGAGCTTCACAATTAATCCAGTTGCTTAAGATCAGCGTTCATGCATGTCTCTGCTGGTATCAGGTCTCTTTTCAACTTGCCCATGATCAGTCTATGACTTACAGCAAGACGAATTTCATCTCTCATAACCGGATGAGAGGAAAATTTTAACCGAGAAATCTCTATTTAATTCATTATATATATATATATATATATGACATCACGAGTGTGGATGAACTATCTAGATTATAGCAATATTTGGAAGTATCGTTCTAATTCGGGTCAGGTTTCACTTGGAAGCACAGTCGGAGCCGGAGGGGGACTTGGGTAAATTTGTTTACATTTGCCCCTCCACCCCCTGTTGAATTTTTTGGGCCTGTTAGATGTTCATGGATGGTGGATATCTAAGTTTTACGATTAAGTTAAAATGTCTACTGATGGTGGGTATTTATCACCGACATTCATTGGTTGGTTGTTTAACCGTAAATCGACGATGGAGATTTTCTTTTGTAAGATAGAAATTTAAAAGAGACAAAAGAGGATAAAAGTAGCACAGTAGAACCGTAAAAGGGTTTTGCGGCTGTCGATGGCTAAACTTTGTCTGTAGCTATGTAGGGTTATTTTTTGATGGTTGAGTAGAAATAAAAAAAGTGTATCGGACTGTGTACATGGTTGATTTGCAAGATTGTAGCAGGTCTCTCCGATCCGCACGTCCGACCCCCCACACCTCACTTCACTATGAGAAGCTTCTCTGTCAATACGGTGAATTTTTCCCCTTACTCAGTTCTCTTGTTATCTATTTGGTGGATTTTACTGAAATCGTTATGGCTTTACCATGGGATTTTACTTTGAGAAGATATTTCATTTAGGACTTTGATTTTATCTTTCTTTTTAATTCTTATTTCGTATATTTTCAATCACGGGAATTTTACATATCTCAGTAGCTTAATTTGGTTCTTCCTCTCGGTTGTTCTTGTTTATGATTCATTATCTCAATTATATAATACAAAATTAGCTCTCACTCGTCGAAAATATTACACCTGATTTTGAAGCTGAAGTAATTTTTGTGGTGATCCATGGATGATGATAATTTAATGACATATACTGAGAAGGAGACATTCGAGAGTATTGACTATGAGGTAATAATACAACGTTTTCAAAATACGAGATCCGTGGTTGACAAATCACTCGTAAAATATCTTCTATTTAAATAATAATAATTTTTATTATATTAATTTTATTTTATCTCCTTTTTCAAATATTTCTGACTCCGCCATTATTTGGAAGCACTGTTCGTATTTCTGATCTGGTTTGATTTGACTCGGTGTTAGCTCCATGTATTAATTTTAAATACATATATGTTACTACGCTATTACATTTATATCTGAGAGGATCATGGAAACACGTGCATGGTTGCCACAAATTTCACATCATCTTTGAGAAGTGTCGTGCTCGGTGTCTGTCCCCGTCGATTATCCGCCCGGGATCGGGATAGGATTGACTCACAGGGGGTGAGTACAATGTCAGTCGGCTACCCGTTCCGGACGCACAGTGAAGAGTTTGCGATGCTTACAGTCACAGATCAGTAGTGAGATTAAATTCTCAGACATCAAAGAAGATAACAAACTTGACATAGATATTAGAGGACAAAAAGGGTATTATATTCAAAGTTTAGATGTGAAATAGATGTGCTAAGGGCTTGTTTGATAATAGGTTCGGGTTTAGGTCGAATACGTCATTCACCTTGGTCAGACCAATGACGTATTTGACCCCTCTCTCTCTCTATTGTATTTTTGTTATTCTACTGTGTAGCTACTGTAGTACGAAGTAAAACAGAAAAAAGGAAAAAGGGCGGAGAAAAAAATAACAAGAAAAGAAAAAAGAGAAGGCAGAAAAAAAAAGAAAATATCTTGTGAAAAAAATAGCGAGAAAAAATAGAAAAAGTCGAAGAAAAGAAGAAATTCATAGACTGAGTCCCGACCTACATCAAATAGAGTGACTCGTCGTCCCTACAATCAGCACGATCACAGGTGATATCCATCATTGTCTCTGCTGTAGAATCTATTGTACTGGCCACTTAATTTTGTCCTACATCATATTCGAAGTTTAGATGTGAAATAGATGTGCCAAGGGCTTGTTTGATAATAGATTGGGATTTAGGACGAATACGTCATCCATCTTAATCAGACGAATAATGTTGAGTTTTTTGTATGAAAATTATTGTTAAAAGTGAATTTGTAAAAAAATCATTCCTAAAAATACATTAGCAGGTATATCACTGTGTAATCTGAATTGTGCAAAAATGTCATATTTATTTACATACATATCACTTCTTTTTATCAACAACTTGCAAGAAAATCATGCTTAAATAGTATTTATACACTATTTAAATTAACTCAGTGATATACCTGCTAATGTATTTTTAAGAATAATTTTTTTATAAATTCACTTTTAACAATAATTTTCGTGTAAAAAAACCCTAATATTTTTTGACTCCAACAAGTCGAACGAGATAATCTCTCTTTTTCTCACTTTTTCGTCCATGGGGATACCGTATTCCATGTTTTATTAAACTCGGGTATCGACAAAACCGACAAAACCGACTTCCAATCGACGAATACGCCATCCGATTGGAGCCTATCTCGTTATCAAACACACCTTACAAGAGAGATCATGTTACCAGAACATACTCTTTGATTGCCGAGGAACGGACACTCATGGCTCCAATGCGATCGAACTGGGCTGTGAGTCACCCTCTTTACCGATGTTCCCAAGTTTTCTCCACTTCAATGTTACGACGGTGAAATGGTGGTGGGATTTGAATTCCTATTCTATTTACAATACTATTAAATAGGAATGGCATGCTATTCCTGCCCATAATTACTATTCAAGTCTAACCCACTTTAATGACTCCGTGTGACTCCTTCAGCCTCTTTACACAGAGTGACTTGGATACCCAAAAACCGTCCCAACTAGATGTAGGAACTTACCATCGTCGTGAGGGCCACGTTAGATTCCACGCAGGGAAATAAATTGATTTTCGAATACGATAGGCAAATACTAAATCTGATATAAGACTTAACCAAGTAAAAACATTATATCTTCGCTGAAATGCAATATCCTTTTTCATCGTACGTCTGTTTTAATATTTAGATATCGATGTCTAACATTTCTTAGCATGATCTTGTCCTTAACACGTTGGCTTATATTTATTTGTTGGATTAGCTTATTCCGGTGGCTCGCGTGCGCAAATGGGTCGATAGGAGATGGAGTAATGCTAGGATGCATCGATCGCTACGTTGGCATGCTTTGATGATCAGTCATGAGCTGTGGATTCCTCATCTCTATTAATCGCTAATTCACACCTCATTAATTATTTCTTTTATTTTATTCATTAATCTTATGAATTGAAAATTAAAAGTGAGGAGGGTAAAATTGACCCGACAGATAACCGGTCTAACAACGGCGGGCCCAGTCCGGCCCTGCATCCACGACCAACCCAAGAGGCGCTCGGCAGGTGCGGTCCATTTAGGATGCGGCCCGTTATGATTCAATATCGGGTTCGACAGCATCGGAAAGTTACATCCCAGGCGCGAGAGCCACCGGGAAACTCTCCGACCACCGGCCGTTACCCCCCACGACGTCGGCCTCGACCCCACAACGGGCGAGCACGTCTCACGGGCGCCGTGAGACTCGCCCGGGACCAGTCGACGCCGGAGTAATCGCCCTCTAACAGAAAACTTCCCCTAAAATCGGTGGAGATGTTATTCCACTATGCACGCCCTTCCCCGCCAAGGGATAGGGCTCCTTCTCAAGGACAGCCCCCCTATAAAAAGGACATCAACAGAGGAGACTAACACGGTGGTTCATTCTACCAAATCGCTACTCAAGAACACAGAGCTACTAGCCTGCTTGCAGACAGAGAGAAGTCACGATCAGAGAGAAGCGCCCTCCTGCACGACCTTACCACCCAGCAAGCACTCTCCGAGTGACGCTGAGAGCGACGAACACTCGTTTGGATGATCTCCAGGGCACCTCGAGCTCCTTCCCTGACCTCTATCTCAAACTCTCTCTCTCTAGCTCTTCTCTACCTTCTATTAGTCCGTTACTGACTTAAGCATCAGAGGGTTATCCCTTGGATAACATCGAGACTCCTTATGACGTCCTCTGACTTCTATTGTGTGCAGGTTTTAACGAGTGTCAGATGACTTTCTCGTCCAACAAATAAAGAAGATGATAGGTAACGTAGGATTCATTTTCTACCGCTACAAAAAAGAATATAACGAGTAAGGTGTAAAGCAATTAATAGAGGCATGGACTCACACCACATGACCAATCAGCAAGGTATACAGCAAAGGAGAGTGGCAACATATACCACGATATGCATCTACCATTAATTTCTTACATAGGAGCTGAGATTCTTAAGAGGGGCATGCATCAATGGCCAACTCTACCCTTCCCTGGCAGCATCGGAGGGAAGATGCCAATGTGAAGATTTCATTCATGGCTTACCACTGCCTTGGGATGGTGGATAGAACCAAAAGTTACTGTGATCGATAAACCATTTTCCTTAGTGTTGAAGCAAACGTTGAATTCTTGGATCCCCAAAAAAGATTACTTTAAACTTTCATCATTAATTAATGATTTGATGTATTTTTTTGCAGCATCCAAACAAGATTCTCTCATTCAATGGAAAGTTTAATTACCTCATTGGTAGTGAGATCCCCATATCTTCACACATTTCATGACAACCCAAGTTAGCTCCCCAAATGTAACCATAGTGAAACAAACATTATCAAATTCCTTCTCCCATTTCCTTAATCTCCTCCCCCTCACATACAATACCTAAAAGTAAGGTTATCAATGGGTCGGGTCGGCTCGACCGGTTCTCTTTTTTTTTACTTCTTTTAAATTTTAAAAATTACTTGTTAAAACTATATTATTTTACTTAATTATAAAACTTAAAATTCTATTTTCATACTAATTATGTAATTAATATCAAAATTTTAGTTAATTTAGTGAGATTATAAATTTTATATTGTTAAGTATATTATTTTTTATTTTTTATTTAAATTGTCATACCAGACCGAGCTTTAATCAGACTTTATAATTTTTTAATAGTATCGGACCTGGCTCGGCCTGACCCGACATAACTCGGGCCCGGACCGGACTTGGGGTTTAACATTGATAAGTCGGGCCCGAGTCGGGCCGACCTAAGCCCGGCCCGAGCTCGACCCATTGACAATCCTACCCAAAAGTTGAACTAACGAGGGACTCTTTGATTTAGAAAAGGATGATAAAATAATTAAAAGACGAGAGAGAAAGGTGAGACCCACACCTCTCTCACTTGCACACGTACATATTTAATCGGGGTGGAATGACTTGTTCGCGTCCCTAGTCGTGAATAAATCATCCCACCCTGGTATCAAATGGGCAAAGATCAGCCAGCCGTATCAACTTAACAGCCCCTGATACACCTACACAGTATACACCCCACCCCCTGTTTGGTGTCTTTTGGTGGAGGGGTGCCCCTCAAAGAGGCTCCACCTTGCCCCTCTTCTACCCACATCCCTACACATGCTCACCTGCATGCCTGGATCACCTCCCCACCCCCACCTCCCACCTCGGCGCCCCCCCCCCCCCCGGCCACCCCCCGCTCGGTTGCTAAACCCACATTAATAACCCATTAAGACCGGAGTTAATACATATTACCATGCGGTATTGGAATTGGTGCCGATTCCACCATGAAAGCACCCGCAGCCGATATATATAACAGAAGGAAGGAAGAGGAGGAGGTGGTGAGGCAGAGCCGAGGAGTCGTCGGGCACCATGGCGGGCGGCGGCGCCCCCTTCTCCGGCATATGGAAGCTGTACGCCCCGCACTGGAACCGCCTTAAGGTCCTCCCCTTCGTCATCGTCGCTCTCCTCTGCTCCGCCTCCTACTTCCTCGGCTTCTACCAGAACAGCCGGGGCACCGTCGTCACCGCCACCTCCTCCCCTTCCGTCCGCTCCTCCTCCTCCGTCGCCTGCCCCTCCTCCCCCGCCGTGAGGGCGAGCGCCAAGAACACCTCGGCCTCTTCTTCCTCCTCTCCAGCGGGCGCGGCGCTGGACTTCGAGGCCCACCACGCGGCCGACGCGTCGGAGGGCGAGGTGGCGCTGGTGGCCCGGGAGTACCCCCCCTGCGACGTCAAGTACAGCGAGTACACCCCCTGCGAGGACGTGGAAAGGTCGCTCAAGTTCTCCCGGGAGCGGCTGGTGTACCGGGAGCGGCACTGCCCGGAGAAGGGGGAGCTGCTCAAGTGCCTGGTGCCGGCGCCTTATGGGTACCGGAACCCGTTCCCGTGGCCGGCGAGCCGCGGGGTGGCGTGGTTCGCCAACGTGCCCCACAAGGAGCTGACGGTGGAGAAGGCGGTGCAGAACTGGATCCGGCTCGACGGCGACAAGTTCCGGTTCCCCGGCGGCGGGACCATGTTCCCTAACGGCGCCGACGCCTACATCGACGACATCGAGCGGCTGGTGCCCCTCCGCGACGGCTCCATCCGCAGCGCCATCGACACCGGTTGCGGGGTGAGTTGACTTCGCCGGGAAAGCTGCGTTCTTTGCAGTGTTGCAGAAGCCTCTTCGTTCTTCTCTTGGCCCCCAAGAAAGGATCTTTCTTTTCCCCCTTCTCTCCGCTTGCTTGCTGGTGATGGTAATGGTGGTGGGGGGGACGGGAATTGTTGCAGGTGGCGAGCTGGGGGGCGTACCTGCTGTCGCGGAATGTGCTCACCATGTCGATAGCGCCGAGGGACACCCACGAGGCGCAGGTACAGTTCGCGCTCGAGCGCGGGGTGCCCGCCATGATCGGCGTCCTCGCCTCCAATCGCCTCCCCTACCCCGCCCGCGCCTTCGACATGGCGCACTGCTCCCGCTGCCTCATCCCCTGGCACCTCTACGGTGATCTCCTTCGACTCCATTCCTTGTTGGGTCCAATTGGGTTCCTGGTTGTTCTTCGCGTTCTGATGCGTGGATTCTGGGTTTTCGATGGTGGACAGACGGCCTGTTCTTGCTCGAAGTAGACAGGATTCTGCGCCCCGGAGGGTACTGGATCCTGTCGGGGCCGCCCATCAACTGGCAGAAGCACTGGAAGGGGTGGCAGCGGACACAGGAGGACCTCAGCGCCGAACAGGACGCCATCGAGGCCACTGCCAGGAGGATCTGCTGGAAGAAGATCAAGCAGGTAGGCGACATCGCCGTCTGGCAGAAGCCCACCAACCACATGCACTGCAAGGCCAGCCGCAAGCTCGTCCAGTCCCCCCAGTTCTGCCCCGCGCAGCAGAACGCCGATGCTGCATGGTACGTACGGTTTAATCCATCACAATTCCCTCTACAATGGGGTTCTCTGGTTTCTAAACAAAGGTGGGGGTGCGCTCCATGGCAGGTACACAAAGATGGAGACCTGCATCACCCCACTGCCGGAGGTGGGAGAGCTGCGGGCGGTCGCAGGCGGGCCGCTGCCGAAGTGGCCGGAGAGGTTGACGGCGGTGCCGCCGAGGATCGCCAGTGGTCGCCTCAACGGGGTCACGGTGGAGACCTTCATGGAGGACTCCAAGCTGTGGCAGAGGAGGCTGGGGTACTACAAGACCGTCATCAACCAGCTCGGGCAGAAGGGGAGGTACCGCAACCTGCTCGACATGAACGCCGGGCTCGGTGGGTTCGCCGCCGCGTTCAGCGACGACCCTGTGTGGGTAATGAACGTCGTGCCGACGGTGGCGCGGACACGCTCGGCGTCGTCTACGAGCGGGGGTTGATCGGAACATACCAAGACTGGTAGGCCACCTGAATTGGAGAAGAAGAGATCGAAGGAGCCCACTTTCTCTGTGATTATACCCTGCTTGGGACCCATCATCACACTCTGTTTCTGCTCTGTTTTGCTCGGTTTCAGGTGCGAGGCCATGTCTACTTATCCCAGGGCCTACGACCTCCTCCACGCCGATTCGGTCTTCACCCTGTACAAGGATAGGTAAGTTGATCACCACATTGGGTTCTTCTCACAATCCAGAAGGCTCACTCCATTGTTCTCCCCCCTGTGAGGGAGCTCATGCTCTGTTTCCTGGTCTCAGGTGTGAGATGGAGGACATCTTGCTGGAGATGGACAGAATCCTGCGGCCGGAGGGCACAGTGATCTTCCGGGACGACGTCGACACCCTGGTGAAGATCAAGAGCCACACGGACAGAATGAAGTGGGACACGCAGATCGTTGACCACGAGGACGGCCCTCTCCGGAGGGAGAAGATCCTGCTGGCTGTGAAGCTCTACTGGACGGCGCCCGGCCCCGACCAATCGCAGTCCGGTGATCCCGCCCCATGATGACTGGGGAAGGACGAAGAACACATTCTCTTCTTGATTTGTTCATGCGGCTTGCCTAGGATGCTCTAGTTTCACACCATTTTATTTGCAATTCTTTTGGTACAGGTCTTGTTTTGGGTGGGTGCCGTGCTACAGTACTGCATTCTTTTAATTGGTCTCGGTAGAAAAAAAACAATTAGGGGGGAGAACACAGTACAGGCTAAAGATTGGTAGAGAACAGAGCCCAGAAAGGAAGACAAAGGGACGGCTTTCCGACTTGGGGTGTTCTGATCTAGACTCGTTGTTTATGGGCTGGTTTCACTGGCTTTATCAGGACGGGTGTAGGCACATGAATTTTTAACCAATCTCTGTAGCTTCTCTGCTTCTGTAACGAATGATTCTTCGAACAGGCAAAAACAAGGTCTCTCTCTCTCTAACCCAAGAGCGGAGTAAGAGGATGTGGGATCTCCGCATCACCGTCGCAGTTTAATGCTACATCACAGTTTTCATGACCCCCCAAAACTAGATGTTGCTCTCACCAGTGGTCCTCCCCAAGGGGGGCTCTTTTCTTCCCCCCCTGTTTCTTCTTTTTGAAGTCAACACATCAAGTTCTTCTGAAACCCATGACTCCGTGCCACCCCAAAGCATTGTTTTGAACCCTGTGGATCTCACCCCGGAGACGACCTTCCCATGAGACCTCTCCTACCGGCGTCACGGATGCCTCCAACGGAAGGCAACGACGGCTACATCGTGCGTGTCCCTGTCAGGATGGGCCTGTAAACCACGGCAACACTTCCAGCAAGTTTTTCTTTTTCTCCCGGAAGGCGAAGCCTTCCCCTGGTCCCTTCGCCCCCGTGTCCATAGCTGCTCTACCACCACCCGCCGGTCATGCATTAGCAGTTAAATTCGCACTTGACAGAATTGGAATGCTCCAGAGAAACATAGGCGGCTCCTGAAGCAAGGATGTTCTCTTGGCAATTTGGAGTGCCCTCACCCGTCTTACTCATGCCCTCCTCGACGGACGCCGGCGGCACCGGAACCACGCCGCCGAGGGCTCCGGCCCCGCAGCTTGCAGAACCTTCATCCTCCTCGGTGCTCCTCCAGCCAAGGGCACAGAATTAGCAGAGATTTCTGTCACCCACCTGAACAGACACCTTGCCTCCCCTGCTGCCATCTTTCTCTTCCGCTACTGTTTTTTCCTAGTGTCGATGCTGCTTGTGACCCCAAAAGCCAGTATACGAAACCATGGGTGAGAGATTTAGCCGCAGCCGCAAGTTTTGAAAGTGGGTGCCCCTCCATATGCGTCGAAAATGTGCAAATAGGGTGAGATCGAACAATTGGTAGCCTCAATCAAAGCCACAATTCCGTGTGGAATGCAGCATTTCTGTCCCTGTCGACAGAGACACCAGAGGGAGGAGGCGGTTGGTAGAGAGACGAGTGAGCTGTGCATGCATGACCTCCAGACTGTCTCTACACATCTCCGTCTCTCTCTCTCTCCGTGCTGATCGCGATCGAGGGTTCGGTCCAGACATGTGTGTTGCGATCGGCCGGCCAGTCATAAAACATGGCGAGAGGGAGGCGGGGATCGGAGATCACATGACACGAGGAAGAGCGTGGACGTACGACTTTGTGAGCACACGTGTACACGTTGGAGAGCACGTCCAATTTAACATTCCAACCCTGGAACTTCTAAAGTTTGCTTTTACACGCTCATGACGCAAGGTATTCATCTCTCGTGCTGCTCTCACGCAACGTGCCCCCTTTAAAGGCTACTCACGGCCTGTATTTTAATTGTCGGCCATGGAGATACTTAAAAAGTTAACACCGTCGTTCTGAATGCTGCGTTTTACATATAATTATATATATATATTTATTGGACAATGAGTCAGATAATATTCTAATAAATATATATACGTTTAAATTTAAATATTTTAAAAATATTTATTTTATATTCAGATCGGATATATATTTTGCCCTAAACTCAACTCGATACCCTCTTTTTGAGTACGTGAATTTGATCTTCTTATTAAAATTATAAAAATATATGTATGAAATATAAAAAATATTTTGAAAAGAAAAGAATATATTGAATTTTACTGCTCACTTCTCACGAATCTCACTTTTCTTCGAACGTATATGTGAACTCATGTTTTTTTAGACGAATACAAATATTCAGAGATATATCTATATCTACGCCAGATATATTTATATCTTTATCCGTGAAAATAATAAAGACACTATCTAGATATATATGATATTTGTAAGATTTTTACGGATAACATGTGATATCGGTCTACTCTAATTGAACACAATCTATTTACATCTCTAGATATATGGATGTCATCTTTTATTATATCGATCACTCTCTCCAAATCTGATATATTTTCGTCTCTATATACACATATGTCAACTTTTTATTATACCCATCTCTCTCTCTCTCTCACTCATAGGGTCCTCAAAGACCATTCCAGGTCTAACTTCGCTCTTAAGGTGCCAACGGGAGGCACTAAGGATGACACTTACAGCTGTGCTAAGTGCTAACGAAGACTGCGTGTGGAGAGACCCTCCCCTCTATCGTCTCCTTCCTGTGGGTACATATTATATACGTCCAAAAGGACCTTATACCCGTCAAATCCCCTCCACAGCTGCCAAACCACTCGACTCGATCCAAGAGGCTAAAATACCCATCTAAACCCCCCCCCCCCATAACGTTTTTGGGATAAACCTCTAGTCAGGTCCCAAGTACAAAAAGCGCAGGGTAAGGATTTGTTAATTCCTCAGCCCTTAGAGAGGTCTTCCCCCTCCCTACTTCTGCCGGCTAGAGCTATTTCTAATTAAAAAATAGGGCCATTTAGAAAATACTCTCCAAAAGAATGCAATATACCTGAGAAACACCACAGATATTTCATATATACATAAAACTCTCTGAGACCCAGTTAAGATCGAGAGGATAGATTAACCGAGGAGATAGAGCGGTGTCGACCTCAACGCTCCTCTCACGATGACTCACCATATTTAATCATAATCGGATGCGCTAATCTCACCCTGTTAACAAATTTCACCTAAATGATCATTGTCTGTGCCATCACTTTTTCCTTGACACACACACACATGTATGGTCTCTCAGACGTTTGACACTGAAAGCCCCGACGAAGTACAATGGGTTTCATGGGAGGGAGGGTGGAAGAGGACAAGATAGATAGGTAGAGGGTTGTCCTGTTGTCTGTCTGTACTTTTAAAGGGGGGACTGCCAGCCTCTGGTCTCTCACTGGGGGTGTTTCACTGATCCCATAATCTGATATATAACAGTCACAGGTATCACTGAGAGATGTTAAGGGATGGGTCTGACCTGACAGCAGCACCACCAGCGGCCGTGGTCCTTTTAAAATTGGATTGCATTGCAATCCTGTCCGAACTGGGTGTGCAAGCTTGTGTGGGGGCGTTGACTCCAGAAGGTCTGACCTGGAGATGCTGTGTCGGTTCGTCTGTGTCCTTTTAACAAAATAAAAGTGTTCTTCTCCTGTTATAACTGGGATTGAGTATCTAAATTTTATGTGTAATATATTTTTTAGCTGTCTCAAATTTGATCTGTTTTGGTGCCCCAAAATGATTATATTTTTTTTGATCATATAGACACATACATATATATATCTTATATATTACAGTTAAAGTGGAACCTGAGACTCGGCACCACCACTTCCCTCCTCCTCTGAGGTCGCGGGGGTTTCTCTCCCGGCGGAATCCCGGTGGGGGGAGCCCCCTCCGGGGACTCCCCCCCACCTCACCATCTCCCCCACGGGAGGCGTATGCCAGGTGGCCCCGCGACCACCTTGAGTTTTGTCAGGTAGGGCTCCTGCTCAGCCTGGAACGCTCAGGGGCACCGGGGTTTCCCCCGATCCCCCTGGATTTCGCCCCCCCCCCCCTTCCGTTCCCCCCCCCCTCTCTTGGCCCCGCCCACTCTTCTTCCCCGGCGACCCCCCCTCCCCCCCTCTCTCGTTCCCAGCCCCTCTCGCTCCCAGCCCACGACACTTCTGGCCCCCCCATCGCCCTATCCATCCCCTCTCCTTCACCCCCCGTCTTCGGCTGCCCCTCCGACCCCCCATCCCCCTCCGTCCCCCCCCTTTTTCCTCCTCCCCGCCTTCGGCCCGGCTCGCCGCCCTCTGCCGCCTTTCCCCCCCTCCCCCACCCTCCCGCTTTTCCTTCCGCGTTGGCAGCCGTCCCCCTCCCCCTTAGCCCATCCCGCCGTGTGTCGCCCCCCCTCCTCCCCAGTGTTCCCCCCATGCTACTTTTCCTCCTCCGTTCGTTTCCCCCCTCCCCAGTTTCCTACCACCGTCGCCCACCCCGGTCCCCTAGACCTCCACGCCCCTGTGTATCGTCACCCCTTTTGCAGCCCTCGGTCCTCCATCCCCTTCGTCTTCCCCCACTCTCCGGTCCCATCTCCCGCCGGTTTGGGCTCTCTCTCGGGTTTCGTCGGAGTATGCGTCTGGTCCTTGTGTTGCAGGTTATGGGTCTCTTCTCTCGGTTTCGAAGAAGCTCGAAGATATTGCGCATTCCCCCCGTATCCAACTGGATATCGGCCTCCCGAGCATTCTCTCTTCTCCGCCTCATGTTAGAACGGTTCGGCAGCCAGGCGCGCCTTGAGGAAAGATCTTGCCACCATCAGCACTGGTCGGCTCGTCTATGGCTTTCCCTGGAATTCCCACCTTCGGTGGTCGCCTCTGATCTCCACTGTTTCGCATTATCCTTCTGTTTGTTTGTCGCTCGGGTGTCGACTTGGGCCCTGTTTGGTCTACCTGTTCAGTTTGATTTTTCTGCTCCTTCATGTACTCTTGAACGTTTGGTATGAATGAAATATCTTATGCTTCCAAAAAAAAAAAGTGGAACCTTAGAAATGCATTAGTGTATGTGTCCTTTCCGCATGGCAATCTGTATGGATGTGCCCTGCAAAGTTCAAGTGGTTTATTCATCTACTGCACTCTTCCAACGACAGTCATTGATGCGGGACAATATGCTCTGATACCACTTTGATGCGGGACGGGATTGAAATGAGCTAAGACCTACGAATGCAACAAGTGCGGCCAGCACTCGCACGCCAAAGGCAAGCCGGGCGGCTGACCTCCGTAGCGTTCCTCCGGGTGGAGGCGTCTCTCAACAAGAAACTCAAGCCCAACGACCGTCCCTATGAGGGAAGCGCGGGGATCTCAGCGACTAAGGAGCCACCGTGCGCCTATGGGAATCTAGTCCGAGCTCGGCGCTCGACTAGGGCCACGGAATGGGTGCTCTCAACTCACAACCACGCGGTGAATAATAAGCTAGCTAGGAACCTACACACACTCACGCGGCATGCTAGAAAGTATACTAGTAAAGCAAATGCCAACAAAGGGAGCGTCGCACGTACCTCCACGCCTAGGCGTGGGGAAGAAACCCCGGCCGAGATCGACAACCCCGATACACAAGGACGAACAATAATACAACCTCAACCACAAATGCCCACTCCTCGCAGGGAGATAACAGGCTATACCGTAGAGATTCGGGGCTGCCGAGGTACGGGCTGACGGGCGGCACTCGGTGAAGGGTTGGCCGCGAGGAGGACCCGAGCGGCGGTCGGCAGGTTCGCAGCAATACGTGACTCGGCGGTGAAAGCTCCCACGACCTGATCCGGTGTCCGATTGAGGCGCCGTCAGCGAGGGCGCGTAGCTAGTTCACGGGAGGAAGTCTCGGCCAAAGGGGGCGCGCAGATTCCATCCGTGGAAGCCGGGGGCGCACCTGCAAGTTGCGACAGGGATTCTGCTCCCAGAACCGCGTGATCGAGCGGGAAAAATGACAAGAAATAGCTCTGAAGGGCGAACGGAGCTCCGCTTGTTGGAGGACGAAGAGGACGCAGGGCAGCAGGTCCCGACCGAAGGGCTCGTTCAGATCCAGTCGTGATTGAGTGCAGCAAGCTCGGGAATCTGCAGGTAGTCCTGGCGCCGGGTGGACAGGGCAGACCTGCACGACCTCACGGGAATGGACGTCACGAACAGCTCGGACGTCGGAACGGGGTGAGGTCGGCGGCGCTGGAAAGAGGACGAAAAGAGGTACGACCGGTGAAGATCCCACGTCCAAACTCGCTGACATCCGTCCCGTGGGATTTTTGCAAGGGGGCGGACAGAACCAGGTTCGCAGGGAGAGGGGGTCCTGCGCGCGCTCACGAAGAAAACCGCCACGGGTGATGCCGAACTCCGAATGAGGCGAGACCACCTCGCACGCGTTGGCGACTCGTAGCAGGAACACCCAAAAATGGGCTGGTCGCCCAAAGTCACCAGGAACAGAGGAGGACGTCGCAGCTCTTGGAGACAAGATCTGGTTGCACTGAGCTTGAATCTATGAAGAGATAGAAGAGAGGGGGAACCTCGGCGTCGCACCGAGGGGATGAGGAGTCACACCCCAAGCTTGATCCCGTCGCAGGATCAAAGAGACACAGAGGGGGGCGCAGCCTCCTTCAAGAGAAACAGCAACTTTTTTTTGTTTATTCATTTGATAATCCACCAAAAGAAAGATACAAGCCTTATATATCCGGGGGGGGAAGAGCTAGGGTTTCATCCCAAGCCACAAGGAAGGGGGGGGCGCAAATGGAAGGGGGGTGCGACCCAGCCCTTCCCCATTCAAGGGGGGGTGCGGCCATCCCTCCTCCAATCAAGGAGGGATCAAAGGGGGGGGGGGGCGCCCAAGGGGGAAAGGGGAGGGAGATGGAATGGGGCAAGGGGGGCGCCCAAAAAGGCAAGTGGAGGGGGCAAGGGGGGGGAAGGTGGCGTAGCCACCCAGGATGAGGGATGAGGGATGCGCCCCAAACCCTAACCCTAAACCAACCAATTATGGGCCAAGGCCAAGCCCAATAATAAAAGAAGACAGCCCACTACTCCCTCTACACATAGTCTGATAATATAAAGAACTAGATAACGTGTCCACGCAGGGACCAAACCTAGGCCCAACATGGCCTCAAATGAGAAGGAAGATCCACTAATAGATGCCGTAGTCGCCTAGCCAAAGAGATGTTGGCGTGCTCCGTGTGCTCCGTCGAGTGATGCGGCGCGTGTCCTCACCAGTCATCTTTTTAACTGGCTGGAATGCCCTAATAAAAGTTTAGTGGACAAAACCATGTATCATGGATCCTTTGTATAAAAAAAATGGGTCGGACCGGTGGGTCGGATCGGTCTGATAGGTTTACGGGTCTGATCCGATTTCGAGTCGGATCGTAAAATCTTTTTCGGTCCGTGAGTCTTTAGTCGGACCTAAAAACTCAGGCAGATTAGACCTACGGGTCGAGCTCGGATTCTAAGTTCGACTCGCGGGCCGGCTCGGCCTGTTCTTTTTTTTCTCCCTTTAAAATTTAAAAATTACTTAATTAAAATTATATTATTTTAATTAATTAAAAATATTAAAACGCTATTTTCACATATATTATGTAATTAATATCAAAATTTTAATTAATTTAGTGAGATAATAAATTTTATATTATTAAATATATTATTTTATATTATTTTTTTATTTAAATTATTGGACCGGGTCAGATCTTTGTCGGACTTTATAATTTTTTAATAGTGTCGGATCTAACCCGGCCCGACATAACTCGGGCCCGGACCGGGCTCGAATTTTAATATTAATAAATCGGGGCCAGGTCGGGCCCACCTAACCTTGGCCCGGGCCCGACCCATTGACCCCTGTCAAGTTGATGATGCCTTGGCATCATATGCCTATGCTATCCAGGATAATTTTATTTTCATACATACTAGGGACCTCCCAATTTTGACTAGGGGGGCTCTCAAGATGGACAAAGCAGACTACCCACTTTGCGTAATTATATCTAGATCAGTGGGTCCTTTCCTTGTTTTGTTACTTTACTTTTGATTGACCATACAGGGGTATACCCCAGCCGTTGTTTAGGCTCTTTTCTTGGTTTTTGTTACTTTACTTTTGACTGTTCACACAGTGATATGTCCCGAAGCCAATGTATTATTTCATTCAATCAATAAAATTAGGACCACAGGATTTATCTGGGGGAGTGAGAACATTCTTCCCTTCTAGGGGAGGGTGCGCTCGATCGGATCTTGATCCTGTTGATCAGTTTTTTGGTTAAAAAAAAAAGTTGATTAGGAGATAATGAAAGCGTGGTTACATTAAAGAGAGTTGAGGTTACTGCTTACTGCACTTTTTTTCATGCGGAAGAATTGTAGGCAGATGTTATCTCCTGAAATGATAGGGTATATATATAATTTCAGTCTAATTAATAATTGCTTATCTAAAAAATTCAATTGCAAACCTCAGCAACGAGGATGCAATTTTAGTGATGATCTTGAAAAACTATCTGGTTTCTTGACTTAATTTGGGGTCAATATTATCATAGTAACAGTCTGACAATCAAATCACACCTTTTGTCACTGTCTATCATTTTCCTTTAATTCGGGCAAAAAATCATAAGATTAGAAGATCAAAATAAGATTAACTTTAAACTTAGAATCGTTAAGAGTGATGCTTACTAATTAACTACACCGTTAGATAATGTGGTTATTTTTTTCATTTTTTTAAAATTATTTGACCTCACGTCGCTCTATTTTGGATTGAAATTCACGTCATAAAAACTCGTCTTAGAAATTAAAAAAAAACAGTGTGAATAATGGCTTGCCCAAGTCACTATACAAAACTCTTTAATTTCAAAAAAAATTTACATCATTACTGATTGAGATTTAATACTCAATCTCATGAATACTAACTTTTAAATTCACATTTTCTTACTATCCAATTTCTAGAGGTAGGGAAAATGTGACAAATAAAAAAGGTGAAAAGTGTAGAGACGTACCATTTCTAGAAATAAAATTATACCAGTTAATTAGCACCTTGACGATCCGATCATATATATGAACCACCAGACGCATAATGCTTACTCCTTGAGCTGTCAAAAGCATCACAAAAGAGGGTGAAGATTGGTTTATATACGAACACAAGAACCAAGTACGGATACACGTAGCATAAAGAGAAAAATTCCTTCAGCCAAGTAGCCAAACTATGTCTATCATACGTCCATTTCATGCGTTTATAAATTATTTTAATGAAAACTATCAAAAGCATGTGTTACCCTTTACTGACTACATTGATTGGAATTAAGTAATGCTACAGGGAGCATATATATATAGTTTATCATTTAATTAAGACTAAAACAAATTAAGGAGCACGGTTTGTCATGTTTGCGTTCTTGAGAACAAACAGTTGATATATATATATATATATATATATATATATATGTTCCCACCTTCGAGGCATTGTAATATCATCAATTGCAATTTTACGTTTACATGTTTATGACCTATCACAAGAGTCCAACTCTCAAGGTCCAATACATCACTTGACAGGCCAGCACGTCTCCTATCTCAACACAAGTCTCATATTTAGTGTGCATCTTCTACGACATCGACCACGTCACACGTCTCCTGCAACGCATTAATGGCAAATGGCACGTCAATCCAACGACGAGGTGAAGATGCCGCGCACACCACTCTCTCCGCCATCGTAGGCTCACATCCCCTCCGACGAGTCCTACCTCATTAATGACCGACGACTTTGCCGCATTAATGGGGGAGCTACCCCCGGCGAGAGACGGCGAGTCAGCGCCCATCCTTCCCTGTCTCGTCAGGCACGCGAACTGGGTGACTCACGTCTCTTCTGGCTACGGTAACCCAACGGTCAACTGTCTCAGTAATAGTATAAGCAGGACTCTGACCCGATAATCAAGAGGTATACAAATTCTTCTCTAGAGCCCCCGTCTCACTTCTCACTCTGTCTCTCCCAAGTGCTCATCTCCTTCTCCGTCATTACCTGACTTGATCGTCAGAGGATTGTTCTCTAGAATAACTCTCGGGACTCCTTCAGACCTTTCATTAACGATGATCCGACGAGACTTTCAGTCCCAACTAAATAAATCATTAACTGTCCATTTGATAAAAGTGCTGGGTGGGGGCAGAATACGCTGTCCGCTTGCACCTGGGCGAACAGCGTATTCGACCCTCCGGCTGGAACGAGTAATCCTCATAAAAACCCAGGGTTTTGCAGTATTCTCACGTTAACCGGGGTTAAATCCCAATTTTTATCAAAACCTATTTTGACTGTTATCGGTAAAATCGGGTGCCCACCGGGGAATGCGCAAAACCCACATTGCGCTATTCGATTATCAAATGGGCCTAAAGGTGCGGTTCATAAAGTGGGTACGTATTATTGCCTGACCGCTGCAGATCTCATCTAAGCTGCCAATTACAGGGTGTCACCGCAAGAGCAAGCAATGGATCTTGGAGAACTAGTTCCCTTGGGCCTTCTTTGTTTGTCGATCAGGATAAGGCGTTCGACCCAAAAGGGTCGAACAAAACTTGTCGGCCCGAATAAATAGGACTGTGTGTGAGTGCAGTAGGTGGGCCCCATATATTTTCTCTCTCACCGTTTTGTTAACTCGGCCGACAATTCGATAAACAAACTGGCCCTTATAAAATTAACATATATACACTTTGGGGGAGTAGTTGACCCTACAGAATATGTACACTTGGGTATCAATTGTGGGTGGGTGAGGGTTGTTGGATTAATTGTGTGTAGATGTTTAAAGGGTATCTTGCATGTTTTACATGGGTGGGTGAGGGTTGTCAAATATATCTATCATCTGAGCATATTATCATAAATATTCTTCGTTTAGATAGAAAAATTATAATTATACCTCTTTAATTTACTACCGTCGACGGAGGAGAATATTATGTGAAATATGTCATCTACAGTTGTTAGATCTAGATTATATTTGATAAAATCAAATTTTACATGGGTATATATATAAAAATCTTACTCTTTAACTCACGCTTAACTCGGGTTAAACATACGAGAGTTACGGTAAGGACATAATCATAACATTGTTCATATTTTGAAGATATTCATGATAATATGTTTCAATGAAAGATATATTTAACAAAACTAAACTTTACAAGTATGTAAAAATTCCTAAAAAATGAAGAATTACGTGGCGAGGAACGTGCCTTCCCATATTACTTGCATGGTAAAATATGCAGGCCTGCCGACTCGCATTTTCCACTCTAAGGATATGCCTTGGGAAGCTTATTAATTGAGAAAGGCCTTAAGTCATCCATCCTTCGTGAGAGCATTAATTTGGTCATTTCACAAGGGCTTCTGTCGAAGGATAGAAGTTTTGATGCGCGCATCTCTACAAGTTTCCATCCCAGCAAGGGTATTAATGTTTGCATTGATAAAAATTGTGCAATCACCGTCGAAGGATACATGCGCCAAATCTTGGGTCTCCACGTGGACGTCACTCAAGAATTTGTGAATTATTTAGATTACGTTTGGAATGGATGACGGATGTGGAGATTTTTTTTAAATCTCTAGACATAGAGAATGTTATCTTTGAGTGAGAACTTAAGGAGATTTTAAAATCTTCTCTCATTTCTCCGTACGTCTCTTTAAACTTCAAAATCTATCTCAAACATCCATTCAAAATGTAATCTTAAGTTGTGCATAGGTCTAAGAAGGGGGTTCGAAAGATCTCATATTGAAAATTATAAAGATGGACATGTGATTATAAGTAAGACTCAAATCTTCTCCTTTGAAGACTCTTTTATCAGTAAAAAAAGATAAAACTCTAGCCGTCCCCAGGCGTAGCGAGGATAATATCTCAAAAGAGAGATCCCAAATTTATACGACCTCAAATTATATTTAAAATAGGTGATGCCTAAGATTTAGCAAGTACAGGTTTAGGGTAATACATAAAATTCACTTTTTCCATTGAAAAATATGTTAGTGTTCTCCCTTACCCATGAATGGTATATGCGATTCCATATTTATTGGTGGGTCGATGAAAGATCAGGGTCGCATCCCTCGTCTCTTATTCTTTGCTAGTTTGAAAATAAAAGGATGCTACGAGAAAGATTCATTACTCATGTAGAGTGTGCTGTACACTCTGAGTGTGTGATATCTTTAAAATTTTATTTGTGTAAAAAAAAAAATAGAATGACACTTAAATTATCTTAATTTGAAGTGCAAGTCATGTCATCGATAGATTATCGAGAAATAAATAAAATAAGAAACCATATTGAATGAATAGTACCGTTAGATCTATTCTTTTAAAAATCGACCCGTTTTATTTTTATTTTTTTTAGATAATGAATGATGACGTGGTCTACACTTCAAGTTAGAATAATTTGAGAGTCACGTTAAATTTTTTTTTAAAAAATAAAAATTTAAAAGTCATTGCATATCTAGGGTGTGAAACACATCCTGAGTGTGCACCAAATCTTTCGAAGATATCAAAGGGAATGGGTCATGGTGAGAGCTATGCATGGAAGACCTTATTAAATGGTGCAAGTTATTCAAAACGAGGCCTTATAATCAGGGATGTCAATGCACACCCAAAGTAAATTTTATTTTCAGTTAGTCTTGATGCACACTCAAACTTGTCTGTAGACCTAAACTTGATGCCCTTTTTATTTTTTGGCTGAACGTGGGCCGTAATCTTCGAACCGATCCTCCTAATAGGCCAGACTTGGGCTCTGCCGAGTCCGAGTCTGAGAGAACTTGAGAGAACAAAGAGCTCGATGGATGTATATAAAAGGACAAGGAATAATAGTTAACATAATATATTCACTGTTTAAATCAACAATGCTATTTGTTCATGCATATACATTAATTTACATCAAGGATCACTATTAGATTGATAATCCAATCATTCTAACTAAAAGAATGTAATCTTTGAATGTAGTCATTAAAAAATCTCAGACATGAAAAGGTATCTAACAGAGAATGGTGAAGATGGTGTTAGAGAGCATAATACCATCAATGGTGAACACCTTTTGATCGAGCGAGATGGCTATATGCCTTCCAATGTCTTTTTTTTTTTTTCAAAAGAGGATGATTAATAAAATAAAACTAATTCGGAACATTTGTCTCTGCCAAAATATCAAGACCAGGGAAGCAATTACCCCAGGTTTCATCCTCATATGTTGAAAAACTGACGAACAGATGGAATCCAAGAAGCTGCTTTGTCAAGATTGAATCTGTAAAGGTCGAGATCGGTCATCTCAAATCGTTGGCTACAATCTTGAAATTTGTTTGATGCGGGATGAAGAAGATGACCTCAAGAGAAAATTTACAGGGATAGAGAGACGTCAAAAGGAGTCTTGAGAGTGATCATAAGGGGTAACCCTCCAATACTTAATAAGACAAACACTGGTGTAGATTGGGAGCGCTCAGACGTAGGAGAACAAATGGAGCTAGAAGGGTAGAGGTTGCATACATGCCTGACCATCTGGCCAGGGTCCTATTTATATGATCTTTTACGAGCTTGTCTGTTAACCTTTGCCGCATGGATTGGTGCCGTGAGGGTTGCCCTGAGCTGTGAAGGCATGAGTCGCCCGCCTGCCCTCCCTTTGTCGGAGCTGCAAATACTGGCTTGCCATCCCTTTACTGTTTGGTGGTTGTCCCGTCATTAATGTAGTAATGTTTGTAAGAGACGCGGGTGCCGCTTTGCCCAATAAGAGAGGGGGTGGCAGGGGTGATGACCCACCGTCCTTTCGCCAAACTAGTGCTGCTCCACCATTAATGTAGTGACGCTTGTCAGAGACGTGCGTCGTTGGCACTGGATGGAAAAGACACATGCGTTGTATGAATCTTGGACTCGAGCCAATCCCGCGGTAGGTCGCGACAGGTTACGTGTCGGACTGTGGTTGGCTGGAGATGAGTCTTGAAGTTGGGCCTTGGAGGTGAGACGTGGAAATGGATCTTGTCAAGTCCGATGGATTTTCCCCTCCTCGTAATCCTAAATGGAATAGAATCACAATGAGACGTCGAAGACATTATCTAATTCTCATTAGTTTCAGAACCAACATTTGTTGGAAATACCAACATTTGATGGATTTCAACCCGACTAGTCTCACGGATCGAGCTCGGTCGTTCTTCTTTTTTTTCTTCCTTCAAAATTTTAATTTTTAATCAATAAATTAAAAATATCTTAATTTACTTAATTAAAAATTAAAATTCTTTTTTCAAACAAATTAATATTTAAAACTCTAATTAATTTAATCAGATTGTAAGTTATATTTTCTCATATCTATGTATTATAATAATTATTTTTATTTAATTTATCGGACTGGGCTGGGCCGGGCCGAAGTCCTAACATAGCTCAAGATCTGGCCCGGGTCGGGCTTTTAAATTAATGAGTCGAATTTTATTAATTAAAAATTAATAAAAATCTCAAACATATGACTCGACCGAGTCCGTCCGAGTCAAATCGACTCGTATCGGATCGAACCGGTCCCGAGTTGATACCTACCTACGAGTCCATGAACCTTAGAAAAAAGTTCCAAGCCCTGACCAGCAGGAGGATTTGACAAGATTAACAGTCCTCCCGCTCATTCATCCCCATGTTAGCGCATGTACAGATGTAACCCACAGTGAACAACGTAACATGTTTTATATGGAATCACTTAACATGGGATTGGTTGTTTCCTGCGAACGTTTGCATTCCGGTTCTATTTTAGCAAATCCTGAAGTCTTCACAAGGGCAAGACCCAAGGGGCCTGGGTACGTGTGTGTTAACTCTGAGGCCCATGTCAGATGGACTGGAATTCTAACTTGGCCCAAAAAAGAATGACCGTAGAATCCGAGTAATGCTCACTGGACACCCATGGTGTGCTACACACCTTGGGTGTCCAGGCTCCTTATTTTTTTTTTTAAAAAAATATTTTCAAGTGATTCTTAAGATATTTTAATTTAGGAGGTAAGTCACGTCATTATTAAATTATATAAATAATAATAATAAAAATCGGATCAAATGAATACGGTTACATCCATTCTTTTAAAATTGCTCTGTTTTATTTTTAAATTTTAAAATAATCAAATGATGACGTAACTTACACTCTAAATTAAGATAATTAAGACTACTTCAATTTTTTAAAAAATAAAAATACTGTACACCCATAATGCAGCAAGAGTCAAACTCGATCTTATGACATGGTTCCAACTAATAAGCATCCCTAGCGTGGACTAGATATATTATATTAACATGTGGATCTAAAAGTGTCCCTAGAGGGGGAATCTAATACTCAAAGGTTGGCAATTAAATTTTTAGGGTCACTTTGATTGCGGGATTGTCTGAAGAATATCTCAACAGATGAGAGAGGAGGGTGCGGTGAGACCCGCCTCCTCCTCACACACTATCTGTTAACCGAGATCGGTTAACGTGCTCGACCCTCCGAGGTCGAACACGTTAACCCTGCCCGGTTAACAAAGGTGGCCTTATATTATTGAGCTGCATAAATTTAAGTGGAGGTTATTTTTCATAGGACTTATGGTTCCTATTTAAATTCTAATTAGAGAAGGAAAATGGTAAATTGTAATTTATACGTCGCCCACGGGTGGCGTATCCGCCGGTCTCACGTCGGTTCTGCTGGTCTCACGTCGTTCCGAGTTTGACAAATGCTCGAACAATTCATTCTAACCGTCTTTTAGCAGAGGAAAACTCGATTTTCTCACTCGATCTCCCGAGGTCTAATAAGTCAACCCAAAGATGCCCCACCCCAGCCTTAACCCGCTCGGTTATCAAATCGGGTCTTAGACTGTAGTCTAATCTAACTAGATTTAGGTTAACTTTGTATGTCTTGGCCATCAAAAAGATGATGGCAGGATTTAGTTCAAGAAGGCCATTAAATTATAAGGAGTTGTTTGATAAGATTGAAATGATAGGGATAAATATGTGACTATACTAGACCATGTGGACGATTGTCGTAGAAATCCGTATGATCATAAAACCTCTAGATCCGGTTACATATTCCATGTGTTTGCTAATAAATATCATAAATTATAATTAACATGACTTACTCAACTACATAATGACAACTCGGGCTGGCAACGTGTCAATTCACTCACATGCAAAGTTTGCAATTCGTTCGTACGGATCGTATCGATATTTTACTGGTACGATAGGGTACGGATTGATACCGTTGCGTATCGAGATAAAAAAATATTATATATATATATATATGTTATAAAATAAAAACACTTAAATGATCTTCTATCTTAGTTGGTATGTGACTTAAATTGAGTTTCCTCGGTTTAAATCTCATGTTTGTCACGTTTTTTAACACTTTTTAAATTTAAAATTAAATTAAATTTCTAAAAAAAGAATGTAAACGTGTTAAAAGCACATTCCGAACACGGAACATCACGTTTAAACATGAGATCCTTAACCAACCGATTTATAAAATAAATTTGTTATAAAAGAAAATATTTAATATTTTAAAAATATTTATTACGTACCGGTCACGTACCACGGACTGATCGTACTAATTTGTGATTAATACGGTCCGATATCGACGGCCACCCCGTACTGGACCGAGTTGATAAATCTTACTCACAAGTAGCTCTGAGCTCTGCTCGGGTTAATTTAACTTGGCTCGACACGACTCAATCAATTAACTAGATAAGCCAAGTTAGAGTTCGGAGTGAAACTCGTTTGACTAAATGAGTCGAGCATGAGCATCACAAAGTTCGTTTGATAGACTCACGAATCAAATTCAATAAATTGTCTTTATTTATCACTTATTTTAATATGATTAATACGTGCAACCACTATCATTATCAAGTTTTAAATATACACAGGTTGTCATCATGCTAACTAATTAAAACTTAGTTTATTAAATGTGAGATTGAAAGGAGACAGACTTTTTATGGTAGAATAGGTTTAAATAGACTAGGATTAAAGGGACAAGCTCCGCTCGAGTCTTCGGCGAGCCAAACTCAAGTCTATAAAAGGAGGCTCGAGACAAGTTTAAACTCAAACTCAGTGTTGGTCGAGTCAAACTCGAGCTTTGAGAAGTTCGACGTTCGACTCAACTCAACTCGTTGCCACACTTAATGACAAACCATTTGTCACACGGTTCAGTAGATGGACCAAATCGGGTGTTCCCACAGGAATAAACTGTGCTCTCTCTCTCTCTCTCTCTCTCTCTCTCTCTCTCTCTCTCTCTCTCTCTCTCTCTCTCTCTCTCTCTCTCATTATTTGGCGTGAGTTGGTTTCTATTGTATCTTAAGCCCCGCTTTATTTGAGATTAAAGGTAATCCGATTATATTTAAGTAGATTTATTATATCTATTTTTATTTTTTTACTTTGACTTGACACTGAATTAAATTATCTCACCTGTCACAGTGGAATTGGTTAATCCGACTTAAGTCAGATTAAATCACTTTTAAATAAATTATCTAAATCTATTCTCGTCAAAATAAAATGACTTAAATTTGAACTAAAGTAGGGATAATTTTGAAATAAATTTCAAACAAAGTGAGATTAAAAGCCTGGCTACTCGGTTAAGCAACTCTGGATTTTCTTGATATCCAACTTAGAAGAATCTACTGTCATGACAAATTTAACGAAGGCATGAATCCGTAAATTTTAAGACCCTTTCTTCTCCCCCTCTTAGCTCTCTATTACTTTCTAGATAGCTAGTCATCCCCTACAAGTTATTTATAAATTTAAAGATATTGATGTTAAAGTTAATACTATATTAAGTGATACTTTTTTAGAACAATTGACAGAGTGGTCGGGCACTTTGGAGATATGGGGGGGGGGGGGGGGTCCAAACCCAACACTCGTGGGAGATCTCAACCCCGCACAATGGGAGAGTAGGATCTAACCTGTGACCTCCCCATTATAGGAGATGGTGACTAGTTAGAGATAAGCGCTCGGGCATATATAAAGCGATACTAGATCAAATAGAACATAGATACAGATAACTAGTCATCCTCTACAATTTCTTTGCATCAATTAAATACTTTAAATTTAAAGTATTGATGTTAAAATTAATACTATATAAAATGATACTTTTTTTTTGACAGTTGATCCGGTGGTTGGACACTTTGGAGAGAAGGGGGGTCGAAACCAACACCCAATTGGGGCGCGGATGACCCGAGAAAGAATCTCACTCTTACATATTGGGAGAGCAGAATCTAACTCACGACCTCTCCATCATGGCAGATGGTGACCTATGAGATTAGCGATCGCGTATATATAAAGTAATCCTCGATCAAATGGAATGTAGATAGTGTGATATAGGACCCTTCTAACTCATGGGGATGTCGTTGCAGTGTTGTATTAAAACATTGTTGTGCACTATATATGATGTGTGGCATGAGAATACGATAGGAGGGGAGCATCATTGGACCCTACCCTAGCTTAATTGATGTGAACCTCCCTCCACCCACTACAAAATGAACAAGTCCACCATATACTTGGACGTAGACTTGTAAACGGAGCCGATAGTATGATATCTAAATTCGTATCCGATTATAATCGGTCAGATATCCGAATCTGACACATTCTATTAGGGTATATTTTTGTCACTATCCAAATCCGAATTCGACGGATATTATCCGGATTCGGATATATCTCACTATCCGATTAGATGTAATCGAATAATCGAATACCATCCGATTCGGATATATCAGACTATCCGATTAGGTATAAAAATATGTTATATGTTCATAGTTTTTTAATTTTAAATATATAAATATATATAATGAGTTAAAAATATAATAAATATAAAATATGATTATTAACTGAAAAATCTGAGCCAACCTAAAGTGATTCATGCGTAATATCAAAAAAATTCATATTTATATTCGGTCGGATAATATTCGACACGGATATCTCAATATCCGAATTCGTATCCGATTAATAATCGGATATCCGATATCCGATTAAATTATCCGTTGAATATTTTATTCAGATAATTATCCGATTAAACGAATACGAATTCGAATTCGATTTGAATTTTAAACGGATAATTACCGGGCCTAATTGGATGCTAAACATAGACATGATTGTGGACAATAAAGAGATCGGATATGCTGATAAAAGAGGATATATAGGAGTCTATTTTCGAGATTTTTCTGAATTGTTTTCCAAAATAATATTGCGTAATAACTTGTGGGGAGATGGCTTAATTGATATAGTTTACATTATCTTAATCTATTAGCTGCTATATATATACATAAATGTTGTGGATTTGGATCTCCTATAACTGTGGATGTGCTAAATTTAGTCGGTGCAGTCATGAACTCTCACTTACATGGATTGGACAACAAAATTACAAAAGAGCCATTTACATCAAGCTGAGCTTGACTCGTACATGGGAATTCTCTTTGCAATTTTGAAGGATGAAGTCATCGATTTTGGGTAGTATACATTCACTGAGTTTGGCCTACATTAAGACATCAGTAACATGTGTCCACAATCTCAAAATACTTCCCATATCTGAGTATGGGATAGATTCTTGTTTGCTAAATAATTGATTAGGGTATCCACATGTAGTACTGTAGGTATATAAATGAAATGGGTAGAATGTAAAGCACTAGGGTTCATTGCTTTTACTGCATTTTTACTTTGGTAATCATAGAATAAGAGAAAGATTGAAATTTACATGAAATATAACTTA
Source organism: Amorphophallus konjac (assembly GCA_022559845.1). Taxonomy (NCBI): domain Eukaryota; kingdom Viridiplantae; phylum Streptophyta; class Magnoliopsida; order Alismatales; family Araceae; genus Amorphophallus; species Amorphophallus konjac. The sequence continues at coordinate 3,537,593 of CM040127.1, forward strand.
AAAATATTCTATCTTGTTTGCTAAATTGATTAGGGTATCCACTTGTACTGTAGGTATATAAATGACATGGGTAGAATGTAAAGCACTAGGGTTCATTGCTCTTGCTGCATTTTTATTTTGGTAGTCATAGAATAAGAGAAAGATTGAAAATTACATGAAATATAACTTAAAAATAACATCTTTACTGCAGTTGTCGCTTTGGCAAAGAATCCTCTCTCTCTCTCTCTCTCTCTCTCTCTCTCTCTCTCCATTTTAAGTTTTATTTTGATTTGATAAGTAGAATTAACTAATCCAATTAAAAGTGGAGTAAATCTAAGTTAAACTAAGATTAACTTATCCCACCTCAATAGGTGGGTTAAGTTAACATTTTTTGTTGTGTTTAACACGCGGAAAAATTAAAAGGGATAAAATATAAAATAGCTCACTTGTTGAACAATCGATCATATATATATAAGACGATTAAGGATTCTTGTTTTAGATAATTTTTCACTGACCATAGCCAGCGTTAATTTATATCGGTGTAAAATTAATTCAAACACTCTTGATTAACTGTCAAATATGTCTTTAAACCTTTACGATATCTGTTGTGATGTTAAGGGATCTGACCTTCAGATTTAGACTTGCATCATATCAGACTACTGGATTTGTTCTAAGTCTGAATCTAGGTGTTAGACTTAGATTTCATCATGATAGAACAATTGGACCGTTGGATTGCCATATGATCGCAACTGAACTATTGGATCCACTTGTGTTCGAGAAGGTCGTTCGTGCCCCAAGACAAGATATATTTGCATTTTTTCTTTAAATGAGGGCATATTTGCAATCCTCCCTTAAGTAGGGGCATAATTAAAAAGTTCTCCTAAACGGGGTGTATATTTGTGATTTTTCAAACATTGAAGGACTCGGCATACAATTTCTAAATAGCTAGGAAATGTCCGAGGTCTTCGTGTCTTTTCTATAATTTCTTAGACATTCGTGTAATTTTGGAAAAGTATAGTGTAAAAATATAATTTTTAAATTTTAAAAAAATGAGATTTTTTCCCAACTCCGAGGATATTAATGCAAACTATGAACTTATTTGAACACTCCATGACTTTTCCACAATTTTTTGACATTTTTTCCTAATTTTTGGACATCCCCTTCATAGAAGGGGTATATTTACAAATACATTTTGTAATAGATCTTTTTACAGATAAACTCTTGTTGAGCACTTACCTCCTTCTTAGCTTAAAACTTGGGCAACATCTCCTCCAAAGCTCCAAGTTGTCAAAACAGTAAGTATTCAAACCCCAAAATCCAAAAGTTTTCAAGTTTTTTTCTTTCTTAGGTAGGCCTTGCTATATAGGGGTGCGAGAGGGGGATGCTAGCTTTTTGAATCACCGCCGGTCATTGGTGAAGGCTGATGCTCCCATTTGAGGCCCATCTCGACATTGAGAGAGAGAGGGGAGGGCCCATCTGGCAATATTGAGAGAGAGAGGAGAAGATTTGCAACCTCCATCTAGGCAGAGGAGAAGGGGAGGACCTTGCGACCTCCTGTCCGAGCTTAAGAACAAGGCATGCTCTTCTCCTCCTCCTATCCCTCCAGGCATCGAAGCCCTGTCTCAGCCCCTCCGGCATGCACGAGAACACTGGACTTGTCATGGGGTTCCTCCGAGCTTGGTGGGAAGACTGGACACCATTGTCGCCCCCTCTGGGCATTGCGAGCAAGCAGAGCCCTACTGGGTATTAGCGAACTAATTGTGAATAGGGGGTGACATCTCCGACATGTGGACATGCCACAGATAGGTGAAAGCTCCTCTGGGCATGGCGTAGGAAAGCTTCCAAAGGAATCCCTCCGAGCATCTCGCACTTGTCGGAGCTACCTGAGGTCCCTCCGTGCATTGCTGCACAAGCTGAAACTTGGTTGGGTTCTCCGGGCTTGACCAGGATGCAAGAGAGGCCCCTTTGGGCATAGCGTAGAGTAGAGGATCCCAAGGGATCCCTCTGGCTTTCAGTAGGTACGTACGTAGCAGGTAGCACCTCTGGGTGTGCTTGGAAAGCTTGGACAGGAGAGCGAACCTCTCCGGGCATCCCTGCACAAGCCAAAGCCCCCCTGCTTAGCTACACATGTGGGAATCCTTGTTAGGCCCTTCCAAGTATCATGGGTACAGGCGGAGTCCCCCCGAGATTTCCTCCAGGCATAGGGGAGGTCTGTCAAGTCCCCCTGGCATTGCCGGTGCTTCATCGAGTAGCTAGGACCCCTCGAATATCGATCCCTGGGCATCACCAGATAGGGAGAGCCCAGCCCTTCGGGCTTCAGCGCACTGTCGAGCCCCCTATCAAAGGTCTCAGGTCATTGCCGGATAGGGAGAGCGCCTCCGGGCATCATCACGTGACTGGGATTCTCTCTCATCCTCCCTTAAGCATTGAGGGGGGATATACTGTTGGAACCTATAGGGAGATCTCTGCGGTTCACTGCTCAGGACGAAGCCCCTCCGGGCATTCTCCCCCCTGTTCTTTTTTCTTTGCTGTTAGAGATAGGGGAGAGAGCGAGTGAGCGTGAAGCTCACAGAATCTCCCCACAGCCCCTTCGGGCATATATAGGTAGAGCATCCCTCTGGGCGTCACCAGATAAAAGAGAGAGATGGAGAGAGGGGAGGTACCTCCATAGCTCATCTGGGCACATCCGACACCGGCGTAGGCCTCTCTAGGCTTCGCCGAACACGAAGGACCCTTCCAGGTTTGGCCAGAGAGTGAGAGAACCCCCCCCCCCCCGGGACATGGGCGCCCTTGTGAATCCCTCTTGGCATCAAGGGGTTGTGACCCCCCCTTTTCTTGTTCCTCCGAGCATGGCCATGGCTGTCGGGACCACACGGAATCCCTTCAGACTGCACTGCAAAGGCCGGATCCTCCTGGGATGCCTCTGGGCATGGTAGGGAAGTGGGGGGCCCTCCGAGCACGATGAACAAGGCAGGAGCTACATGAGTTTTCCCGGGGCATGCTCTCTTCGGGCATGTCACTAGTGAGAGAGAGAGAGAGGAGGAGGAAATGGGGGCCCGTTGCCTCTTTCACAACCCAGCTGAGTATCAATGTGGAAATCCCCCCTGGCTTGTGACCCTAGAGGGACTATAAAAGCCTTCTCCTGGTCCTTTTCAAGACATTATTTTACTGCTCTTTGCACACATTCCAAGGCAATAGATGGGGGATTTTCTTTGTGGTTTTTGACATCGCCTTGTTGTCCACGAGGTCCGGAGTGCAAAGACCACACCCTGACGTATCGGGAACAATCCCCAGAGACGGAAAATAGTTGCTTTGGCGTTGATTGTGACATGGGTAAGTGGCTTTGTGCCGCCCACAAGATGTTCGTTGAAATTCCCTTGTGTAGAAACACATGGATTTTATGTAAACAGTTCCGCACGACGGCATCCCAAGGGCATTTAAACTATCTGCATGTATGACGGTGAGATTTTATAACATCGTGTGCCAGATACGATCGATTGATATTATTATTATTACTATTGTGAGAATATCCAAAAAATATGGTGAATTTTGTGGGTTCCAGCATGTTGTCAAATCAAAAGTGGTTTAAATGGGAGATTTTTTGACTCGTTTAATTTAATCAGGATTATCCTAACTCTCTATCAAAGTGTGACTAAGTGCTAACCACGATGCCACGTGAGCCAATTAAGTCTACTATCAAGCAAGAAACAGGCAGTAACATGACGATACATTGGATTGGCTGGAAAGGGAAGGGAAGGGGGCTGTGTATATGAGTCTAGGAGATTCATCGAGCTCTAAATCCTTGTGTAATTCTTCCCTCACCCCACTCTCACTTTGATTCATTCTTGGTCAGATAGCCATTCTGTCAACTACATAAATCAACAACTGCATCTGCATGGAGATGATTACAATCATTGGCCTGCCACACGAGACCAACTCCCATTCTTTTTTCGGTTAATTGCCTCCATACCCCTGAAATGTTTATAACCAAACCCTTAATTATACTTCTATCTTTATCTTCTTTACCTGTATATCGATCCCAAAAATCTATTAACCATAGTTCTCATACCCTACGATTAGGAGTATACAAGTATTATTTTTGAATATACAGTATATATAGGATTTAGGGGCATGTATTCTTAAAGATTTTAGGGATACATAGCAAATTATGTATATAAAGGTGGGGATATAGAAGTTAATTACAAAGATTTTAGGGGTATATGGTTATTTGGTGTTGGTCAAGGTGCTTACAATTGTGTGTGTGTGTGTGTATGTATATATATATATATATATATATATAGAGAGAGAGAGAGAGAGAGAGAGAGAGAGAGAGAGAGAGAGAGAGAGAGAGAGAGAGAGAGAGAGAGAGAGAGAGTAAAACCATTAATGCTATTTGGAGTCAATTAATGTAACAAACATAATGGGCATAAATTGCAAGCAAATGTTTTGATTAGGTCTATGATCGATTTCCTATTTCAAGGGGATGTTCTTTACACAGATGGAGAGCTACATGCCCAAGTACTCTTTAGAAGCATCACAGCCTGCAACTTGTGTGTAGAACCTCTCCATCGGCAACAAGGAACGTCTTTGTCGAGAAAATATATATCATTCTGCCGAGAGAGAGAGAGAGAGAGAGAGAGAGAGAGAGGAATCTCTCCATCGGCCACAAGGAACTGAAAGCACATTGGAATGCCGAAAGAAGGCCATTTCATACTCCGCCCAATTCCGGGACTGTGGTGAGCTCGAGGAGCTTCACCAAACCCAATCCCCAACAAGAGTATCCCCATGCACATTCCCCCTTAATATATATAATAGGGTCCAATTCACCAAGCTTCTAGCATGATAATATTGACACCCGGGGGATGTATATATATATATATAATAGGGGTTGCATGGCCTAGCAATATGCACCATGCCATCCCTTTGGTGCTTCTGAAATGACTGCACTTGGGCGTGGAGAAGAGAAGTGGATTGTTGGTCTCAAGACATGAATATGTTTATCCGGTTTGTGAGTACCCATGGTGAGATGCATGACTGCCGATCGAGGCAGACATGGGGATGAGATGTTTTTCGTGCGTCTCAAGGCCCGCGTTGGCAAGTTCAAATAAGCTGGAGATCACTTTGCAAACTAGACAAGCGTACGGACGTGTGGCCAACATGACCTGCACCCATTTCAAGGCGTTCATGGAGGAAATAGGCCATAGCTAGCTGGTGCATTTTCTAATTAAAATTCTTAATTTGCATGAATTTCTCTGGATTTTAGTCCCATCATTATTTTGAATAATGGACATTAATTAGACATGGATTTTCTTCTTCCTTCCAATCAGAAACACCACACCAAGTTAATTGACACTTCTTAAATTTGCGACAGAAACAAATTAATTCTTCGAGATTGTTTGCCTTGTATTATAACTACTCAAGATCTCAAATACAAGTATTCTCCTTTTTTTGTTGTTGAGAGTGGGAAGCAAGAAGTGAGTTTTAACCAGATAAACTTATGTTAAAATAGTCTTACATTAGTTAGGAAACAAAATTAGAATATATCTAAACAATAACAATTAGAGATTTTTACAAATAAACTAGTAATTATAAGTGAATTTATAAAAACTTTATTTATGAAAATACATTAGCAGTGCGAAAAATCAAATAATACATAAATGCCATGTGAGATTATCTAAACGTGATTATTTTATATTTTTTTGACAAAAAAGTGATATATGTCTACAAATAAAAATGACGTATTTGCATGATATGATTTTACGCCGTGATATGTCTGTTAATATATTTTTTAAAAATACTATTTATAAATTCATATTTAACAATAATTTATTTACAAAAATGAATGACAATTAAAATGACAGCCTAACAACACTCCAAAAGAAATTGTGGCCAACACCAAGGGATAGAGAAAGGAGCAACACAATTACCACAAACACCACATGAACACAGCCATGAGATCGAACCCACCTACAACAAAGAGTCAGGGAGGTCTAACATGGATTTGGAAATATCCATGCGGCTGCTGGAAGCGCACAGATTTGCAAGAAATTTTTTATGGCAGCTATGAACTGCAAGATCTCATCCTTAGATATGCGCAATCTATATGTATATCCGTCTACCCAAGCAAAATCTTCTCCCGGATCCAGGAATGAGGTCTGCAAAGATGCGTATATGGAACGCGACATTCTACTAATTAGCTTGTTCTGTCAGTGCTAATTTCTTCGACCTCGCGAGCACCTAACGTGCAGGGCCGTCATCAATCCAATATTAGTGGCTTTCGCCGCATGGATGGAATGGCAAGCGGTTCTTCACAGCACACCTATACAAAGAATATAACTACATGAGAGAGGTTGTGGTCAACCTCTAATGGAGTACGGTGAGCTACGCGTCTCCTTCTCTCTTTTTTTTTTTTGTGAAGAGGTCAATTGTGCTGTTTCCCCCAGCAAGCTAAGTTCTATAATAAAGGAAATCCAGAAGAGAAAAAAAGAAATATATATCTTGTCCTCTACAGTCCTCATCCATGACGCCACTACTCCAATCCGGTCGAGCGGAAACTCGCTTGGGAATTTGCTTCTGGCTCAACTTGATACACAGTGGTCTTATATATGCCCACAATGAGTCGATGCACATGACCGCGGAAGTTTTTAATGAAGGTTATGTCATCCTCGTTAAACAAATGTTATGTTATTAAGTAATCCTAGAGATCAGAGAAAGCTTTAGTTAATTAGTTGGCTTGTTAACAATTGGTCAAGTAGTGGAGAGACTATCGATCAACCTCTAACTTCTCACTGGTATATATAAATACCACTTTAAGAAGTGTATGGTTCTAGAAACAAGGAAGAGGGGATTGATGTACACAGTAAGTAGTACATGCATGCATGCATATAAAAGAGAGGGTAATTTTCTATCCCAGAAGCACAGAAAGTGTCCAGCAAAGGTGGAGTCAGCCAGTGATCAGGAAGCATCCTGTTAGCTTCGTCTTTTCATGGGGCATGTCAAGTTTAATATACTAATCTCCCTTCCTCCCAGGTAAGTACCACAGCAGTTCACCTTCCATGTGATCACATCACACACAGAGGAAAGTGCTGTAGCATAAGGAAAAATGGTGGTTGTCCCCTAATTTTCCATTTCTTTATCCCCTTTCCAGTGTTCATCAGATGCATGGCTACAAGGACAGGCTCTTCTACTAAATATATATCATATATATATATATGGCTAATATATATCGTAGTTATATATATTGACACGGTTTAATATGCGGTCCAGATGAATGGTTTCAGCTGGTACGTACGTATAGTCCCCAACCACCTCTCCAGCTCTCCTCAGCAACCCAAATGGGTGCTTAAACAATGGGCTAGCTCTTGTTGCACAACGCACACTACCATCTTCTCTTTTTCTGTCTATATAAGCATCTTCTTCTGTCTCCTCTTAGCGTATACTCTGCTGAGCAAGAAGTTTTCTCCACCTGCACCCCATGTGCATTCACTTCTAGAACTCATCTCCCTCTCTCTCTCTCTCTCTCTGTCTCTCTCTCTCACTCGCTGCACCTATAAAATCTATTATCATCTGCCCACAAGGAGATCACATTTGACTGCCATATCCTGTATATAAAGATGTCGCATGCTGCCCTGTGCATCGGAGCACTGCTCCTCACATGGCTGGTGCAGTGGGTTTACAGGTGGAGGAACCCTGCCTGCAATGGGAGGCTCCCCCCGGGCTCCATGGGTCTGCCGCTCCTCGGGGAGACCTTCCAGTTCTTCTCCCCGAACACCACTTCGGAGATCTCCCCGTTTGTAAGAGACAGGATGCAGAGGTTAGCCCCCCTGGCTACCTACTCCCTCTCCCGCTAGCGGCTTTCCTTGTCCTTACCATCTCGTACGTGATGATACAAGCTCGCTCGATCTCTCTCTCTCTCTCTCTCTCAGGTACGGGCCAATCTTCAAGACGAGCCTGGTGGGGCGGCCTGTGGTGGTGTCGACGGACCCGGAGTTCAACCAGTTCGTGTTCCTGCAGGAAGGGAGGCTGTTCCAGAGCTGGTACCCGGACACCTTCACGGAGATCTTCGGGCGCCAGAACGTGGGATCCCTGCACGGCTTCATGTACAAGTACCTCAAGAGCCTTGTCCTCAAGCTGTTCGGCCCCGAGAACCTCCGGGAGCGGCTGCTTCACGAGGTGGCGGACGCTGCATCCACCAGCCTGAGCTCCTGGTCGGAGCAGCCCTCGGTCGACCTCAAAGAAGCCACTGCAATTGTGAGTTCTTCTTCTTATATATCCAGAAAGAGAAATATATATACATATATATATATATACTGAGAGTTCTTGAATCCCAAAGGCTTAAGGGGTCTCCCTGATCGTGGGTTCCATGTTGTGTTTTGCGTTCTTCCTTCCAATCTCTGTGGGCCTGCAGATGATATTTAATCTGACTGCCAAGAAGCTGATCAGCTACGACCCATCGAAGTCCTCGGAGAATCTGAGGGAGAACTTCGTGGCCTTCATCAAGGGCCTCATCTCCTTCCCCGTCAACCTCCCGGGGACCTCCTACAACAAATGTCTACAGGTACTACTAACATGCACTGAAGCCAGTCCAATGTAAAGAGGAGTTCATGAACCCGCGCGCAGATCGTTCATGGTGTAATAATGGGTACACAAGTTTGCTACCATTTTTTTTTCTTCTTCAGGGTCGGAAGAAGGCCATGAGGCTTCTCAAGGGGATGCTCAGAGAGCGCCGGAGCTCGCCGGAGAGGCGCGGCAAACGCGACTTCTTCGACCTGGTCCTGGAGGAGCAGGGGAAGGAGAAGACGCTCCTCACGGAGGCCATCGCCCTGGACCTCATGTTCGTGCTCCTCTTCGCCAGCTTCGAGACGACCTCCCTTGCCCTCACCCTGGCCGTCAAGCTCCTCACGGACCACCCTGCTGTGCTGCAGAAGCTGACGGTCTGTGACGAGTACTAAAGTTTAACTACGGATTCTGATAGACCTACCTTCCATTAATCTCTCCATGGATTAAGGGCGGTTCTCTTCTAAGCACGCTGCGTTCTGAAAGTTTTGCCGTTAACTTAATTTGGCATGCAGACGGAGCACGAGGACATCATAAACAAAAGGGAGGACCCGAGCTCGAGGCTAACATGGCAGGAGTACAAGTCTATGGCCTTCACGTCGCAGGTGCGTCGCAGGGTAGCAAACCTTCAAATCCGAATTAAGCCTCGCTTCCATGGAGGTGGGGGCATCTTGCGAATGCTTCGCTGCGCTTACGTTATATGAAGTATAAATGTGTGAATTTCGTTCTGCGAGGGGATCATCTGTGCCACGGCGCAGTGCGTCTTCGGCACACGAGTGGGCTGCGCAGGCATATGACTATCTATTGGCATAGGATTTTTATTTTTATTTGTGACGAGTAATTTGGAGAATCATAAAACTTCAAGTCACGAACCTCTCGAGGATTAAACACTTGACTAGGTAAAATCTCCAAAGCTAAATCTAACCTTAGATCTCCTACTATTAGAAGAGGATCTCCTCCACTTCTTAGTTTATGTTCAACAATAATCTATTCACTTAAATAGAGTTTGATGGGGCCTTGTATAGGGGGTATATACTCTACAAGGGTAAGTGTTTGTAGAAATGTACTCATGAGTTTGTGTCATTGCCCCCTGCTGAAACAACCTATGGACGTTATCCCACAAGAAATCTTCCTAACCACATCAAACGCGTCAATTAAAGGGAAAAAAATAAAATAATCTTGTTGCCAGGGAAGTGGTTAACCCACATTACGCTTGCATCATGATTAAAAAAGAACAAAAATCTCCCTGTTTTCAGTGAAATGACTTCCTTTCAATGCCTAGGCTTACAGGGAAACAACTTGCTGCCCACGTCAAGGGCATTCCTGCCTTTTCAGCTGTGAACGTTTATCGAGAGAATGGTTAGATTAACGAAATGTCAGAAGCCAGAGCAACTGAGCAAATGAGCCCAGTTCATGATATAAGGTATATGTGCAATTACGTTAGTTAGCAAGATAACCTGGCAACTGAACTCATTTCCAGGATATCTTTTCAGTTTAATCCTTCAGCTAACTGATAATCCATTGTTTATCATTTGGTGCACCCCGGACATGGGACAATCTAATATTCTCAGACATGATCTCTTCAGACAATACTTAATTATATTGCACAACTCCCAGTGATGCTTTTGTATTATATTTGTTGTTTCTCATGCCGGCTTTGAGATTGTGGAGAGGCTTGCACATCTTCCGCCCGCAGTTCAGATGCCAATGCTGATAGACATCTGTTTCTTGCAGGTTATCAATGAAACGGCTAGGTTGGCAAACATTGTACCAGTTATATTCAGAAGAGCCCTCAAAGATATTGAGATCAACGGTGAGCTGCTAATCATTTGGAGATAAACTATAATCTATGCGTGATATAGCTTAAATTATGTCCTAGATTCTGATGCCATTTGTCTCTTTTCTTGTACAGGGTATACAATCCCAGCAGGCTGGGCAGTGATGGTCTGTCCTCCAGCTGTTCACCTTAATCCTGATATATACAAAGATCCACTTGCCTTCAATCCATGGAGGTGGAAGGTCAGCAAATTTTAAGTCACTCTGACTAAAAGTGAGGCCTTACATAGTGCATTTTAATATCAACCAGAGGGCACCACCTGTTAAGTCACAACCTGCACCAGTTAAGTTAAGGTAGTCATGCTGAGGTTTTTCACTCATTAGAATCATAGAATGGGATGCCCAGAAAATTTCATCAAAATGGTGGAAGAAAAGGCTCTTATATGTGTGTGTTCTTGTTCCCTAACCTACACACCATGCTAATCAATGTGGAGATTAAAAAAACAGTGTCTTAATTATGGGTTTCTTGGGTTATTAACAAATTGCCCCATCTTGAGCAGGAGGAGCCAGAATCAAGTGGTATGCACAAGAACTTCATGGCCTTTGGTGGAGGAATGAGATTTTGTGTGGGGACTGATTTCACCAAGCTGCAGATGGCTGTCTTTCTCCATTGCTTGGTCACAAGTTACAGGTAGCACCCAAATCTGCACTATCAAGTCTTGTGGAGCAGTTTCAGTTTTCCATGATTCCATTTTTATGTATGTTTTTTTCGGTTACTTCTCTCTGATAAGTTGAACCTTCTCTTGGCATAAAAAATTGAGCAGGTGGAAAGCAATCAAAGGAGGGAATATCATCCGAACTCCTGGCTTAGGGTTTCCAGATGGCTTTCACGTCCAGCTTTTCAACACGACAAAAGAATAAGAGAGTTGTGTGGGTTCCAAGGAAGTCTTCCACGATGGAAGTACCAGAACTACCAACAAAGGGCAAGGAATTAACAAGAAGAAGCAACATAGGCAAGCAATGGACAGAGGCAGACGTCAAGGATTTTTCAAGTTATCTCCCATTTGACACATTTTAACAAGAGAGGGCCCAGGTTCTTAAGATTTTGGTTCTTAAACAAGGATGTCTAGGTTATTTTTGCTTGGGTTCCAGGAGCTACTCTCAGGAAAGAAGGCCTACCTTTTGTTCAGTTTATATAGCAGTGTTAGATGTAAATAGGTTTTTAGAAGTGTATGAATTGTAACACAGATTCACACATTGTTTAGGCCTTCTTCCTCACAATCGGTGAGCTGAAATGGTCAACAAGTGAACAAAATCTCTAAATGGAAGCTAACATCTCCACCATCTTTCTATCAGGCAATGTCTGAATGTTGTCCTAGACAAGAAGTATGAATCTTGTCGGGGAATCTAATTTAACCTTTTATATTTATTTTCTCATCATATATAATATTTGCTCCTTGTTTAATTTTTTCCTTTTTTTAGTTCTCGAGTGTTAAAGCTAGACTATTTTAGTGCTGGTTATAAACGAAGCAATAATTTTGGCGAGATTTGGAATCAGATACCAGGTCAGCCACTTGATTTCTTTGTTGAAGTTGAGCTCTTCTCACAAAAGCAATCCTTTCCCATAATATCTATCAACTGCATCTGGTTCCCTGCCTGCCACATAGCACAAGCTTTTACTCACTGCAGTGATCTTTACCTCGGGATCCGATTGGAGATCATAAGCTAATTACCCACCAAACATACCACCAGTGTTAAGCTTTGGAAACCTTCTGGTTTCCATGAAAGTTTGAAAGGAGAAGGAAGGCATTGAACTGCCACTGTTTATCTCAGCTATCTTTATTTCAACTGCTAGATCCTATGAGACCCAGGAAATTTCTGCCATTAAGTTCCACTGCAACTTCGGAGTAAAAAGAATGTCGTGTCCACACCGGATTTCCAGTACTGGATTTGTCTTTTGATATTCAAAAAAGCCTTCTAATTTCCTAGAAAGAGATGTGAACTCAGCAGGTTTCTTCCATCTATTCATCAATTCCCCTTTTCTGGTCATGAACTACAAGATGCCCCTCCATGAGACTACCCATCACAAGTAAAGCGAAGCCTGTGGAATATACAAACTGACGAAGGCCGTTCAATCTTTCTCAACATATTCACCCGAGTGCTTTGCCGAGTTACAAGGGAATTCTTCAGGAAACAAGATCACTTATGAGCATAGAAAGATTGTTGGAATATTTGGGCATAGTCCCGTATTAGTTGTTTGAGTTGTGGTTCATGTGCTTATGACCCTGGGCCCTTGTATCTCAACATTGTGATTTTGTGGATTCAACATGGTATCAGAGCAGGTCAAATGACCCAACTTCTCTTGCCACCTCCACCCAATTAATGTCCACGGTCCATCTTGACCGTGAGGGGGAGTGTTGAAATATTTGGACATAGTCCTGGGGTATGACCATGTTCCCTTGTATCTCAGGAATGCAGCTCTTATCTAAAGATTAAACTTTGTCTCAAGGCATTTAGAGAACAACTGATTAACATAAAGAAACGATTAAGAAGCCACTAGTTGACATTTGAACAGTCAGCAGGATGAGCATCCATTATTTGCAACTAACCCATCGACCCATCACCTCTTTTTGGAGACTGTCGACTTCTCATGCACTTCTCTTGGATGACTTAATGGTTTTTAGTTAGTGTCGAGTATTTTATCTCACTGTTCACCCATTTTCCGTCTCACCCCTATTTACCATTTGGTTCCTAAATGGTGACCTAAATAATGCCCTAGGCTGTCAATTATTCTTTTATCATTTTTTTACATGCAATATAGCCTTCTTTGGCTGGGTTCCTTTGTAGGTTTAGGCCCATCCTAAAATTTTCACTCTTTATGCATTATTTTTTTACTTATGTGAGTTGTTTTTATTGATCTACAATATTTTTCACTTCTAACCGCTGCGATGAGGGCTAATTTTGGAGAAGGCAACAACAAAAAAAAAGGATTTTTACATCTATAACCCTATAAAAATATGATATTTATATTTATCTCACTTTTTACCGTAATATCAACAATATCCCTGATATGTATCGTATTATTGTGATTATACTTCTATGATTCTCGGGCCGTCAACGTCGATGAATATTCCATAAATATATTTATGAAAATCATTTAGAAATATAAATTATCAAAAAAAATCCTTAAATTTAAGAGAGAGTGACCCCTCTCTCTCACCTCCGGGAGCTCCCCTTCCCCCTCCCTCTACCCCACCTTCGACAACCACTCCCCACCCCTCCTTGCGGCTCCCTCTCCCCCTCCGACTCCAGCGAGCATGCCCCCCCACCCCTCCCTATAGCCTCTCCCCCTTCGGCTTTGGAGACCGTCTCCACCTCCTCGATCTCCCCCTCCCATGGCGGCCCTCTCCATCCCACCCTCCTCCTCCTCTTTTGGTCCACCCCTCTCCTATCCCCTCCCCCACCAAGAAGCGCAAGAGTGGCAGGAGAAGCCAACGACGAAGTGCAATAGCAACAAGAGGAGCTGACGGCGAGGAGGACATCGACGGTGTGCAATAATAGCACGAGGGGCGAGGACACCGATGATGAGGAGGACATCATTCACATATCCCAGCCCCCTATCCCACTGATCCACCCACCAGCCGCCCCCCCTCACCCACCCGGCGACCCCCCACCCTCCCAGCCCCCCTACACCACCGTTCTCGACGATCAACTCCCAACCACCCTTGCGCCACCGTTCTTGACAAGCATCCCCCCCACTACTCCCAGCCCCCCTGGACCACCATTATCCGTGAGCACCTCCCAGCCCCCCCATACCCACTTGGCGAGTCTCCCCCCATCCTCCCAACCCCCCTGCACCACCGTCCCGACGAGCACCCCTCTCCAACTTCCCTGCGCCACGTCCCCCATCCTCCCAGTAGGCCCCTCCTCACCCACCCGGCGAGCCCCCCCTCCCAGCCGCCCTGGCCCTCTCCCTGCAACCCCCAACTGTGCCCAATATGGCAAGCCAACTGTGCCCAATATGGCAAGCCCCAAATCGTTTACCTGTGAGCTATCACCCGTCTCATTCTTCTCTTTTTTTTCTCGTTCTACTCTGACGTGAACAAGGGTCAGCAGTGAGGAGGAGGGGCATAGGACGATGATGAGTGAGCCGACAACGACGTCAGGGATGAATGACAGGGACGACGACACGGTCTTCTTATGGCGATGATGGGGAGAGAAAGGGAGAGAGAGAATACTAACTCAAGGGACATGTTAGTCTTTTCCTCTTTAAATTTGTAGGGCAACTAAGTTAACAACAACAAGGGTATGGATGTAATAATACTATGTATATTAAGGGGATTCTTAATAGTATGTAAAAAGGGGTTTATTTATAAATACGCTATGTTATAAGGGCATATATGTAAAAGTTCTTTAAAAAAAGATCATAAGGGCAGAGTCCAGTCAACATAGATCGACACAATTATTGCCGGTGAAGAGTAATGCTTTGCGCAACACCTCGATAGGTGTTACACGTGTAACACTTCTTTAAAATTTTTTATTGTGAGTGAGTCTCACACCAAATTATCTTAGTGTGTTAATCATGTCATCAGATGACGTGATGTGAGAGTTACGTAAAAATAAATTCATAAATTTATGATTTATTTTTATTTTTCACGAGATTTTTTTACATGACTCTCGTATCATCTCACCTAATGACATGATTGACATACTAAGACAATTTAGTATAGAGTCACTAAAAAAATTTAAAAGAAAGAGTGCTACAAGAGAAACGCGTGTAATTAACCGGGTGTTGCATATAGCATTACTCCCGATGAATTGCGTTGCCATGCATGACCCGGTGGCACAACAAATATTGACAGAGCTATCAGATTTTGGGGGCATGCAAATATTATTATTGAAAAGGTTCAAGGACACAAGAGTTATTTATAAAGAGTCTAAGGGAGACGAGATAATTTTTCTTATACTGATGGGTCCACAATTACAATTAAGATTGCGTTATGTCCATGAAAGTAAGCATCCAAGTTCCAGGCTTCCAGCTGCAGCCTGCAGTGGCGTGCCACCGCCAACGCAAAACCGCAATCGCAAAAACACAGCGGTTCTGCTAGGGTTTTCTTCGGAGGAAGCCACTGGCAGGGCTTGTCGGCGACAGCCATGGACGCGGAGGAGGACGGCCTGGGGACGATGGTCGACGCCGACGCCAACGGCGGCCCCGGCAAGCCCACTATAAGCAGCGAGCAGATGGACGTGGAGGCATACGCCGGGCTCTACAGCGGGCGGACCAAGGTCACCAGGCTGCTGTTCATCGCCGACCGGTGCGGGAATCCCGCGATGGAGATCGAGGCCCTCCGCATGGCGTACGACGAGATCAGGAAGGGAGAGAACACCCAGCTGTATCGCGAGGTCGTCCTGAAGATCGGCGGCCGCCTGGGGCCGCGGTACGAGATGGATCAGGCCTGGGTCGACGCCGTAGACCGTCGCGCAGAGCTGCGCAAGGAGAAGCTCGAGAACGAGCTCAACGGCTATAGGGTATTCTGTTTGAAATTATTCTTGTTAAGGCATCCCTTTGCTTCTCTGCTGTTTTCATCCCACGGTTTCTTATTAGCGGCATTGCACAATAAAGGCCAATGGAGATGGTTGGTACAGAATAATTTGATATTGTATAACGTACATGCATCTTCTTCGTGAATAACGGGCGTTGTGTTTATGTGAACCTGCTTTTGGTTGTGGAATGGCCAAAGTATCCAAAAGGGCAACTTTTGGTGATCTGGGTTTCCGTCACACTAGAAGCATATGTCCGTTGTATGAAAATTCCACATGCAGATGTTGTAAATCTGTCTAGTTTTATCCTGCTCAAAGCCTCAGGAATGTTCCCCCTTCCTGTTGGATTCATCATTCATGTCATGTGATAGTTTTACACTCATATAACGTATAGTCATGATCCGATTATCCATTTTGTTTATGTAGGTGTATGTTCTTAAATCCACCTTGAGAATATATGCGGTCATAATAGTCAAACAAATCGTCTTTAGAAGGGTGTTTGCTTTGCTCAAGATTGGCTTTCGAGCTTGTTTGCCTATCTAGACGAGTTTTTAAAAGTGGTTGGTACTAGATATCATTAAATAAAGAAAGTTTATGCACAAGAAAATGGAGCCAAGAAAGCGAAGCTTCTTGAAAAAAGACCTCCTCTCCCTAGAACTAGGGGGGCAAGCACGGTTTGATTTGATGAGAATTTTTCTCAAACCAAACCGAACCGAATTAAGGGTTCAACCTAAACCAAATCAAACCAAATTAATTCCGTTTTGTTCAGTTTGATTCGTTTTGAACCATATTCTTTTCCCCTTTTAGAAATTAAATTAGATTCAAGAGGCAGTAGAGAAAGTCAGGGTAAAAGAATTTCTACCAAATAAAGTAAATATTAAAGAAATAACATCAAAAATTTCAATTGCAAGAGCAAATTCCATCATATTTCCACATAAAAAATTAATAACTTCAATTACAGTAAAATGGAAGATGATTTGAAACTTACTTCATAACATCAGATTCAGAAACCTCATAAAGGTGAGCATAAATATCCACTCATCTCTTTGAAGTCCCTGCAAAACAATCCGATTCAAAAACCTCATAATTCTTTATGCAAGTTTTGTACGCTGTAAGGAACAGAAATAAATAAATTGGACCCCCTTCTGAGGATTGATCAGAGTGTAGAGGCCATTTAGGAGTTTGCACATATTAGTTTAAAGCTTCAAACCATGATTTAAATGTCAAAGCTCACTTTTAGTTGGAAGCAAAAAAAGACAAAAAAAGCTTAAGGCCCACTTTGAAGCTCGAATAGGCCATCCGCAGATGGCTTGTTCGCTGGTGGCTGGCTAGTTTTACGGGTGAAAGCCATAACCAACTTTGATAAACCTGGATGGCTTGTTCTCGAACAGGTGAGGCGCGCCTTGTTTTGGTTGAACAAGGTCGGACGCCGTATTTGACCTCCCAAGGTCGAACGACTTATCCGAGTGGGAGGGCGAACGCCGTGACCAACCCTAACCCCACTCGATTATTAAAGTGGGCCTAATAGGATATAATGTGATCTTAATGACAAAACAGCCCGAACAGCCCCTAGACTATTTGCACACATAATGCGTGATTCCCTCAGCCCATCATTTCATCGAATAGGTTCTAAATCTGTTCAGGCCGAGAAACAGATGAGTTCTAAATTAACAAGAACCATATCCTGTCCTCCTGTGCAGAACTGCAGATCGATAAGAAGAGGACCCGGACTTCACCCAGATCGAGAGAATAGAACCTTTTACGAGGCGACCCAACTCACGCACTAAAATTTTAGTTCTACAACAGATGGGGGAGGCAAGCATTTAGTAGAAACCATAGATCGAATACAAGGATAAAAAAGCTAACATCAGAGGAAGAATAGTACAAGCACTCAGTACAAGACTACATATAGTCTCACAATACCATACCCAAGAGGCACAAAAACAAGGAAAGATACAGACAGGTCACATTTTTCACCACTCATGCACCCAAAAGACTTCACAGGAGAGCCACCCGACTTGCCCTAATTCTTTGACCCAACAAACTACACGGATGGCCAGATCGCTTGCTTGGGCGCCACTGTGTTTCTCACGCCCTGGGCTTGAAGGAGGTGATCAAGTCTGACCGTCTGAGGCAGGGGAAGTGGGGACTCACCGTCGCCGAGTTGAGACTGTCACATTGGGAGTCGGGAGTGGGAAAGAAGTGGGGAGTGGGGAAGTGGCTAGTGGGGACCGGGGAGTCAGGAGTCTTGGACTCTCGGGACGGTAGGGGTTGGGGTTTTGGAATTAGGGATTTGATTCGGTTTCTCAAAAATGGAAACTAAACCAAACCGAAAATTTTAATACGGTTCGGTTTGAACCAAACTGAAAAATTTTAAATTTCAACCCAAACCAAACCGAACCAAATCTATCGGTTCGGTTTGGTTTTCGGGTTGAACCCGAATAATGCTCACCCCTACCTAGAAGTACCACTCTCTGAGCTAGCATGGTCCACCTCTAAAATGTTGGCCACTTCCTGACTATGACTTTGATCTTCTCCACTTGTTCCGCATCCCTATAGATCCTCTGGAGGGGCCTTGTTGTTATCCTCAACCCTAACTACATATAAGGTAGCTTGAAGGATTATCCACCCCACTTTCCCATCTGCTCTTTGTGGTCACTTTCTCTAACAAGTTCTCCAGATTAGTTACTGACCTCCAAAGCTTCTCTACAAACCTCATCAAAACATGCACGGTGAAGGTGTGGTGCAAGTAAATGTGCTTCACTGACCTAGCCTCATTATTACATAAGTAGCATGAGGTCCGCAAGCCTGGGAGAGAAGCTGCCAACTTGTCACACCTTGGCAACCTCAGTTTTTTGGCCAGTTTCCACACCAAGGACTAGACTTGGAGTGGAGTGGATGGTTTCTAAACTGCCTTGCCAAAGAACATTTTTATAACCGCCATCTGGAGGAAAGTGACAGGCTGATCTTGAGAGGAGTGCCACTTCTTCCTCTATATAGGCAAGCAACAGTAAAATAGGGGGCAGGGGCAGAAAGAAGCAAGAAACACTATATTATCTTTGCAGACATCCAACAAGAAAAAGTGAGAAGTCTGAAACACTGCTCTGCAGAAACCATGACATGGTACTGCACTAAATTGTTTTCTGCACTGTACTAGTTATAAAAGGGATGGATGAAGAGTAGATAAAGAGGTTGAAGGTTTGGACAATGATCAACTTTGAATTTTGGCAAATCTTACCTGTACAAAAGAATTGACAGGATGTTTATAAAAGAAGCAATGTGTGTTATGAAGGCATGATAAAAGAGGTTGAGTGTGTTGGTACATCATCTGTGGGAAAGATCTTCTAAATAACTGAATGGAAATATGAAGGCATGATACAAGACCTTCAGGGAAAAAATAGAGGGTAAAGACTTAGTATTTGCCTTCTCCTTTCCTGAAAAATGGGATATGTGATGGTTCTGGTAAAAGTTGTTGAGCAAATGATTCAGTAGTTTACTTTCAAAATGTTAGTTCTGTAATACTGAAGAAGTGGTGATCCACTAAAGACATTATAGGATACGAGTGTATGGTATAGCCATTAGTCAACATGTAAAATGGCATATTATGCATTTGTTTTCAGAGAACAGTTTGCTGTTGGACTCCAATTCTGGCCATTAAATGTTGGCTATTGGGAAAAGATTAACTGGATGTAGTTTATTAACTTGTAGATACTAGTGCGACAGTGTCTCTATGTTGCCTGGAAGATCACAGCTAAATCATTACATTAAAATAGAAGCTTAAGCAGTCTCCCTAAGGGAGCAGGGTGAAGACAAGGGGTACTCAATGAGATCCTTTCATCATGTTCACAAAGGCCAAAGTTGGTGCTAGTGGGATTTGTAAATTCAAAACAAGAACTTGCAGCTATAATCTGTGGGACATGAACATAGGTGTCAAGGGTCTACACGGATCTGTTTTTTTGAAAGTGAAGTGTCTACACGGATATGGGTGTGGGATATGGCAAAATTGTAAAAAATAAGACATGGATATGGAAACATACCATGGCACGTTATATAGATAAGATATATCTGTTTAACAATTGGGATAAGGCTCTGATGATGATGATGATGATGATATCTGTTTAATATTGATAACTTAGAAATTATAAGCAATCATTGCCTTGCAGTTAATTCATAAGAGAAGTGCATTATATGTCGAATTCTGGTTGAATCTTCATGTCTTTAGAGAAATTAACAATTGTGAAAAGAGAGACGGAGTATGTTGTGATTTCTCATGCTATTGCCTAGTTCAAAATAATGTTATTGCCCCATTGCAGAGACTTGTCATGCAAATTACCTTCCTTTTTTTGGGGGGGGGGTGTTGAGTTGCCATACCATTGTCTTTCTCAGGCCGTCCTTTATTGAACCATGTTGACATATATGGACACAGCTTGGGCCAGGGGGGAGGACATGCCCCCTGAATCTTAGATTTGCAGTAGCAAGAGGACTTAAATGTGTTGAAAGGGATTCAAATAAACATTGTTTTGATGCCTCCGAACACATCATCACCACCCCCCAACCCGGGCCTGGCCACTGCAGTGACTGAGTGGAGGAAAAAAAAATCCAACAAAAAGCAAAACACATTTAGTTATTAGAAAACACATGTCACTTTCAGTTGGATTGTAGGGAAACGAGATCAATACCAAATTCATTGCCATATGCTGCAGAGGACAGTAAGCATATCCGAAAGTAAACCATATTTGTCTATGAAATATGTGCTCTGTTTGTTTGTATCAGGCCACTGTTTATTATGAAACCTTGAATGGCCCTGCCCCATTTCAGGACAAGCTTTCCTAGTATCTTTGTTTTTTTTGAAAGTGGATAGTACCACCAAATATAAAAGGAAAAATAGAATTTACAAGTAGGGGGGAGTTCCCACAAATCTCCCAAATACAAAAGTCGGCAGACAACCCTTTGCCCCGGGAGCAAAACAAAAAAGATAAGCAGTCACATGTACCTAGCCCTACCCCGCTGCCCACAACACTGCTTTCCTAGTATCTTTGTTGCATTGGACTTTCTTACATCAACAAATTTCACCCTTTTGCTGCGTCTTGGAGTGTGAAGGCAGCTAGTAAGACCTTTTCTTTATCACCCCTGAAAGTGGATAATGCCATGTATCCATTAAAATCAAAAGATCAAGTGTTACCCCACCAACCAAAAGGAAATCCTCTAACTAAGAAACATCTCATCCAAAAAATTATCATAAAAAACAACACACATCATGGTAGAGTACTGCTAACTACATACAAAGATTGATTAATATGCTTGAGCTTTGACCATTAAATCATCACAATACTTACACCCACTCCATGACTCAGTAACAAATGCTTTTGTACTCATCCTGCAATCTCACTTCTTACTAAGGGCACAGTTACTTCCCATGTAGCCAAATTGTAGCATGTAGAACTAGCTATCAAACTCTCGTCATCCTTGGAAATGAAATCCAAGGCCTCTTCCATCCTGATAATGAGCTTTTGGGCATTTTCGGGAAGTATCCACATAAACAGTCCGACCAGCATTTTCTAGAATAAAGTTCATTTAGCCTGGAAAAGGAATGGCCCACCAGAAGATGATCCATGCACTCTTCTGCTGCATCACACACGTGGAAAGCCATCCAGTTCCCTCTGTCAGTTTGTCCAATGATAAATTTGTACAGACAAAGCATAGACAATCCAAGTAAGCCTCTCTACCTATGGATTTAATGGTGCTTCCCATTAAATGGTTCATCCAGATCAACCTGACCATTGATCTCAACCTATAACAGACCCCTCTAATGCTCGATCAACCCTTTTCTGGCAGCCTTTGTCACCTTTCTATATTTTAAAGCCTCAGTTTCATATTACATTGGTATAGGCCTTTCTTTGATTTTTTCCCTTCATGTTGTTCCACAGCCTTTTATGTACTAGAATGAATGTCCTCCTACTTTTCTCGATTTTGCTTTCAGCGGTTGTTTAGTTGCAGAATATGTAAGGACTCCCATTAGCAAACTTGGGGTAAATTTTAATGTGGGAGCCCTTGCATGTTTAACTGAGTCCTCCCTTTTATAGATATTTAAAATTAAACCTTACACTTAAAAATTTAAACAAATTACGCCCAAGGTTTTACATGGGAGTCCTTGCAGTATACCAGTATCTAGTAGAAGATTTATGCCCATGCAAGTCCTAATTGCTACCTATCTGTCACATGTTATAACTAAATTATCAAGTATTATATCGACCTCCTATTCGATTTCGAATTCCAAAATTGTCAAAGAATCTCACCCTTGAGGAGATGGACCAATTGGAACATCTCTTGACTTTTGCCCTCGACTTCAGTCCAGACATCAGCAGGGCAGACACATGGTTTTGGAGAAGGGAGAGGGAGGGAGGCTTCTCAATCAGGTCTGCCTACTCTCTCATTTTGGATGGGGGAGTGCGTCACTCTTTAGCACATCAGACTTGGGTTCCCAAGAGCCCACTCAAGGTGAAGTTGTTGGTTTGAAGGATCTCCCATGGCCGTCTTCCCACTTGTGACAGGGTGTCACCTTTCCTCCAGTATATATATACCTTATGCTGCTTGTGCGGGGATGTGGAGGAGGACCTGAACCATTTATTCTCAGGCTGCCTCTTTACAAAGGCCAGAGGATCGGCCAGAGATTCAGCAGTCCCTTGGCCATTTTGAGGGGGTGCATCAGCTCTTTCTCAAGTGGCATATGAGGTGGAACCTTAAGGGCTACAGTGTCATCTGGTGGCTTATCCTCCATCCCACCCTCTGGGCCTTGTGGAGTGAAAGAAACAATAGATTTTTCAAAAGGGAAGCAAGACCGGAAGATATGCTCGTCTTTTGTTTGTGATATAGTGAATTTTTGGGCTAAACATTTATGTAAAGTGGGAGCTCATAACTCCTCACTTTTCCTGTTGTTAGGTAGTTAATTGGGGTACACCTTCTTGATGTGGTGATTTTTTGTGAAGGGGTTTTGAGAGCTGATAGCATATACCTGTACATCCCACACTTTCTTTATATATTTGTGGTACCATCAACCTTTCAGAAAAAAGAATAGAACATGAGTCACTCAATAAAATTTGTAGAACAAAAGGAGTGCAAGTAGTCACTCTTCAAAATCTGAGTTTTTGCTTCATTTCTTTGATAGGTAGCATTAAACATCTGAATTGTCATGTTGACAGCACCTGTATTGCTTCTGCATCAGTTGGACAAGCATATTTATAATGGAGGTCATAACATAACATGTGAATTAGTTAATATTGTGGAGTACTTTGCAACTTGTTAAA
This sequence comes from Amorphophallus konjac, assembly GCA_022559845.1. Lineage (NCBI taxonomy): Eukaryota > Viridiplantae > Streptophyta > Magnoliopsida > Alismatales > Araceae > Amorphophallus > Amorphophallus konjac. The sequence goes on from CM040127.1 coordinate 3,560,749, forward strand.
TAGTCCATCCAATGAATTGTTTACATGCAAGTTGATGTTTCTTGGGTTCAAGACCTTACTCTTCCTTCTCTGTCCACTGATCCTTGCACCTTTGGCAAACAAGTTGTTTGTCTTAGGGTAATTGGATCCCTTCCAAGAGTCATCGTTCTTGTCTGCAGCTAGATAATTGCCAAGATTGGGAATGATGAAATGAAATCCAAGCTTCCCAATAATGTTGGAGGTTGCTTGTGAATGATCTTTTTAGGAATGATACCACTGAAATGCTTCACGACTTAGATATTTGATTCCTACCTTGGAAGTGTTCATTGGAATGAAGATTGTTGAATTCTTATTCCTTCTTATGCATATATGTACTCCCCCCTTCCACATTAAAAAAATGCAGTTGTCCCCTTGCAAATCTTCTTATGTTATATTTACATTTGCAGACAAATTTGATAAAGGAAAGCATCAGAATGGGTTACAATGATTTTGGGGACTTTTACTATACTCATGGTAATCTTGGAGAAGCCTTCAAAAATTATGTCAGAACTCGCGATTATTGCACCACTTCAAAGCACATAATCCAAATGTGCTTGAATGTTATACTTGTCAGCATTGAGTTGGGCCAGTTCATGCATGTGTCAAACTATGTTAGTAAAGCAGAGCAAACTCCAGATTTACATGATCCCGTTACTCTTGCAAAACTTCGGTGTGCAGCTGGATTGGCTTTTTTGGAAACAAAAAAATATAAGCTCGCTGCTCGCAAGGTTTGTTTGATTTTGCCATGTTCATTTATAATTCTGCTATCCATGTTTGCCCTGCTCTGTTTCAAAATTATGGATGTGATATTGTTGTTGCTTCTACATCTTCATGGAACAGCATTTTTTTTCTGGACACATTGTATAACTACATACAAGTAATTGTAATATAAGTTACTGGCACTAAGGTAGGACACTTGTTACATTTATGGTTTTTCTTCCCTAACTAATTTTAACTGCTGAGAGTATCACTGGTATGTCATTGAAACAAGCGAAGCAAACACTTTTGATTTTTTTTAGCAATAAATAATTAGCAAGGATGCAAGGATATGACATGGCCGAAAGTTTTCCATAGTTGTATAGGTTTGCCTCTGATCCTCAGGCCACAGAGGACTGGTGCTTTGCTTTCTCCCTCTGGTGGACGCTGGCTACTAAAAGGAATGTCTGACACGAAGAGATTCTACTATTGGGTCAAACTCCTCTTACTCAAGTAGGACACTATTGTGCATCCCAGTAAATAAATAAAGTATCAGCAAACTAAGGGCGCATTTGGTTTGGATGGTATGGAGGGATTTTAGGATTCCAATCATTGGAATCCCTGACATCCCCATCATCCCAATCAAATGGAAAAAGAACACTCCGGCTTACGTGCTCCATAGATTTCGAAGTTGGAGAGAGATAGACACATAAAAGATGGCAACTCAAAATCTCAATAATCCCATGGAGAGGAGCTTTGGGGTGGATTTCGAGAACATTTAGCAATTAAATACTCAATTAAACTCATCAACCATTTAAACCACCTCAGTTAAACTCTCCATCTCCCATTTTATGGCCTATTTAAACCCACCAACATTTTAAATCACCCTAACATTTATTGCAAGTTACCATTCCCTATGTGATGGCGAGAGGGAGAGAGAGAAGAGAGATTTTTACTCTAAAAAATCCCTGACAAGGCAATGATTATACGATACATGGATTTTTCATGTAACCTCACCATAAACATCCGAAACAAATGCGCCCTAAGGGAGTTGGTGGATAAGATGTGGGTCTCTTTTGAGGGGGTGGATAAGGACATCATGACGCAGGGAAATCACAAAAGAGGGCTGTAAGAGAGTGGGGAGGGGGACACATTATTATCCCTATAAGGATCTTATCATGGAATGTGAGAGGTTGGGCGGGGGTGAGAAGCATGCTTCGTAGTACCATTTGGTACGTACCAGTACTTGGTAGTACATCTCGGTACTGGACCCGACCGGTTGGGTTCCGCCCTTATGGTATTGGTACCGGCCCGTACCTATTCAAACATTAAAAAAAAGGCGAACCGGTGCCAGTCTAGCCCGGTTCATTCCATCGGGAGTTGGGACCGCCCGATTAAAGGGCCTCCTTGACTCAAGTCACGGGCTGCACTCTCGTGAGCTGAGACTTGAGAACCCTAAGCCACTGCGTTCCCCCTTCCTCCATTCGCAGGCCCCCCCTCCTGCAGTAGCGCAGCTAGGGCACCACCGACAGTCAGTTGCTGGAGCTGCGGTGGCCAGGTTGGCCAGAAGCTTTCCACTTGCCACCGCAGCACTGTCCCCGTGCATAATGCCTTTCATTTGGGACCGGTACCAGTCGAGAGAGAGAGAGAGAGAGAGAGAGTACCGCTGATCGCTGCTGGCCGAGTTGCCGAGGAGACGTGAGAGCTTCTCTCGGGGAGACGTGGGAGCCGCCAAGACTTTGAGAGGGGGCTAGTCCAATAGGGTTCGAACGCTGTAGGGGTGGGGGGTCTTTTATTGACCTTAACCAATATGTGCGGGACCAATCTTCTTCTCTTTTTTTTTTTTGGTGTACAAACACTACAATTTGGCTTAGCCCAGTGCCTAGTTGCCCACGGCCCAAGCCTTAATGGGGGATGATTGGGAAACCGTGTGGAGGTGGAGGGGAATGGTGAGCCTTGACCGGTATCGATACCGCTACCGACACTGTGAACCTTGGTGAGAAGAGGAGGGCGGTGAAAGAGTTTGTTAGAAGATGCAAAATTGATATTATGTGTCTCTAGGAGACCAAGTGTGAAGGAGATGGGGAGGGGCTCATAAGGGAGATTGGGTGTGGCAGACTTTCGAAGGTGGTAGCCTCCCTAGCAGAGGGGAGGCCAGGAGGCATCTATGTAGCCAGAGACGTGCCTAGGCACTCGCCTAGGCATTTGAGGCGGTCCCAAATTACCTCGCTTTCGCCTCAAACGCCTCACTCTCAGTCTTCTTCTTCTTTTGGTCTAATCTTGGTTTAAACCTCTTTTATTCAAATCTTATTTTTATTTGTATGTATGTATTTTTACCTCAAATATTAATTATTGTTAATTTTATTTAAAATCTTGATTATATGTATGTATTTTCTTTGATATTTAGACATATATTTATATTTTTTGAATTGTATATATATATTTTTAATAAAATGCCTCAAATGCCTAGGCCATCGCCTAGGTGTTTGAGGCATGAGACGACCCCTTGGTCGCCTCACGTCTCGGACTACATTGGGAGGCATCATGATTCGATGGAATCTGTTTGAGGTGGAGGAGGCGGAGGAGGATGGGCAGGTAAGTCGGGAGGTTGTCTCCCTCCACTTTCGTTGCATGAAGGATGGCTTCTGTTCCAGGCTAGGTAGGTTTTTGGTCTCAGTGAATTGGGAAGATCAATTTCCCCATGTGCAGGCATCTTGTTTGGTCATACCAACTTCATATCACAGACCCATCCTTTTGAAGACCAACCACAACCAATAAGATAGAGTTTTAAATTTAAGAGGCTTGGGCTCAGGGAGGAAGACTTCATGGACACTATCAGGAGGGCTTGGAGTGTACAATGGCATACCAGATCATCCATGGCCACTTTGGTTGGAAAATTGAAGCATTTGGCACAAGTACTTAAAAGATGGGGTTCTAACAAAACCCTACTTGGGAAGATCCCTAAGGAAAGGATCATTTAACAATTGGAAGGTCTTGATTCTTTGGAGGAGGCGGGGTTGATGGATGACTCTGACAGATTGTGTAGGGACACTCTTAGGGTAGAATTTGAAGAGATCCTCACTAAAGAAGAGATTTATTGGGAGCAGAGATCGAGGGAGAAATGACTTAAGGAAGGGGACATGAACATTAGTTACTTTCATAAGATTACTTCGGGGAGGAGGAGAATGAACTATATATAGCTTCAGTAAGGGTTAGTGAGCAGATTGTCCAGAGGGAGGAGGGCATCAGGGTATGTGCCAAGGAGTTCTATTCCAAGTTTTTTACTGAAGAGCAGATGGACAGGCCTGACATTGTAGATGACTTACTTCCCCAACTCACACTGATAGAGTGTGAGGCTCTGTCCAGTCCTTTCTCAGAGGAGATCAGACATGCAATTTTTTTCCCTTGCAGGTGATAAAGCACCAGGCCCATATGACTTCCCTATGATTTTCTTCCAAAAATGTTGTCATAGTATCAAGAGGACCTCATTTAGGCTTTAGAAGAGTTCTAGGAGGGTAGGGCATATTAAGGGGCATCAACAAAACTCTCTCGGTCCTCATTCCTAAGAAGCAAGGTGCCCAAGACCTCTTGGACTTCAGACTTATTAGTCTGCTGAATAGTACCTACAAAATCATCACTAAATTGCTGGTAAGAAGACTGGACAAGGTGATTGGCAAAGTGGTTAGTGGACGTTGGATACTAGGGAGCTTTTATGATTTTATCAGGGGGAGACATCCATGAGAATTTTTCTAGTGGCTCATGAGTGCCTACATGATATGAAGACCCAGAGGAAGTGGGGGGTGGTACTGAAACTAGACTTTGAGAATGCGTATGTTTACCCGCGGAATTTTCGGAACATCCGATTTCGACGGATGAATATGTGGTATATTTTGACATATTTGTTAATTCCGCATTTTTTGGGTTTATCAGACGATTTAGGGTTCGTGTACTAGACTTTTCTCCACCGACCGAAGTCGGTGTTAATTTACATCGGTACAAGTCCGAACACCTTTGATTAACTGTCGAAGAACGCTTTTGGCCTCTATATGTTGTGATATAAATGATCTTGACGATCGCCCATTACGGATACATACTCTTGCAAAGAAATTTGAAGACTTCATTTCTTGAACATAGATAACTGGGATTACAATCGATTCTTCATGATCTTCACATATGATCCCGATTGTGTAATCGGCTCTTCAGGATAACATCCGGTCGCGACCGGAACCTTTGAATTTGCTTCAATCCGCATTCGGATATTTGAACTTGCTTTCGTCCTGATTGGGTCATTGAATTTACTTTTGTCCCCTGATCGGACGGTTGAATTCAAATTCCATCACGAGGACCGTTGGATCGTCAAGATGATCACCGTCGGTCCGTCGGAGTTGCTTCATGGCCATAATCACTCTTTTGATTGTAATTGGACTCTTGAGTTGCCTTGGTGTCCATAAAGGACATTCCCGCCAGAGACGGGGTATATTTGTGGTTTTCCCTCCATCAAGGTATTTTTGCAGTTTTCCCCAAACTTTGGGATGTTCTTGTAATTCCTTGCTTTCTTGGAGATAGTCTCGTCATGCCTTGACTTGTTAGGCATATCTGCCATTCTGACTTTTCGGCATATGTTCGACATTTCTTGACTTCTCGGAGATAACACCGTCATGCGACTTCTTGGGCATTCTTGTCATTATGACTTTTCGGCATATATTTGACATCTCGGAGATAGCCCCTTCACTTCTTGACTTCTTGGGCATATATGACATTTTGACTTCTCGGAGATAGCCCCGTCACTTCTTGACTTCTTGGGTATTCCGAGTATGAATTTTCTTGACTTCTCAGGGTTTATTTGTAATTTCATCAATTTCTGAGTTTCCAGACATGATAGTCCTTGGCCATGAAAAAGATACATGGATTTAGATGGTTAGCCACAAGCCGAACTCAGGAGAGCGGATATCGCTTCAGAGAAGGGGCGTGGTCTCGCTCCACCGAGTCGTGCAAACGGCGCCAACCGGAACAAGACCATTCTTTAGTGATTTTGAGACAAAGTGGGAACTTTGTACAGTTTCTAGATTGAGCAATGACTTTCATGCAACTTTCCCACATACGTGGTATTTTCGCAATTTTCCGATATTTCAGGGTCTTTTTGCATGTTCCCACCATTAGGGATATTTTTGTAATTTTCTGACCACCCGGGATATTTCTGTAATTTTCTCGTCATCGGGGAGTATTTCTGAAAATTTCCCGCCACCAGGGGCATTTCTATAATTTTCCTATCATCGAGGATATTTCTGTAATTTTTTGTCCATTGGAGGTGTTTCTGTAATTTTCTGACCACCGAGGGTATTTATGCAATTTTCAGACCACCGGGCCTTGAACATTTGTAAGACTTGCAATTTTAGCTTGTAACTATCTTCATTCTACTTTAGATGATTTCCTTTGGATGATTTCAAATGCTTTGGATGATTCCAATTGCAATAAGCATAAGGCCATTTTAATGATTTCAAATGTAATAATGTAAGAATTTCTGTGCCCATCTTGACTAGTCCACTTGTGCATGGAAACAAGCCCATAGCCATTTCAATGATTTCAAATGCAATAATGCAAGAATTTCTGTACAGCTTCAACATTGCATAATTTTCTCTGGCATTTCTGCAAAGCATTTCTATAATGTCGTTGAAACTGTGTTGACTGTTTGCAATATGCAGAATAAAGCTTCAACATTGCAAAGCTTTCCTTGGCATTTCTGTAAAACATACAGCATGGCATTTGTAATGTGTTGTTGATTTCTGCATTGTTGATTTCTGCAAGGCATTCATGCAGCATGATTTCTGAAATTGTTGATTTCTGCAATTTCCAGTATTTCTGTGATATTTTTGTGAGGTTTCAACATTTCTGTAAAGCTTCAAAGCCTCAACTATGCAAATGTTTCACAGCATGTAATATTGTATTTATGAAATTTGTTGAATATCTCACAGCATGTAATATTGTATTTCTGAAACTTGTTGCATTTCTATGAATTTCTGGAATGTTTCATTTCTATGCATTTTTGCAATGCCATTACAGCATTTGCACATTTCTGTAATGTTTCATTGTATTTCTGTAACAGCATTTCTGACATTTCTGTAATGTTGTTACAGTATTTCTGCATTTCTGTAATGGCATTGCATATGGTTGCATTTCTGCACAGTCATATGGTTGCATGTCTGCACAGCATTGCATTCATAAGATTCATAAGGCCAGCTCTGCAAATGCAATAAGCATTCATGAGATTCATAAGGCCATTTCATTTCTTTGCAAGCTTTGAACACCCATGATTATTTAGAAAGGGGTGAGAAGCTTCTTAGGATCACCACTCCCAAAGGAGGTGACTGGAACTCCCGGGGGGGCCTTTTTGTGGTGACCATACCCCTTTCCATATTAAACAAGCCATCAACCACATGGGCCTCCCCTGGTCTCTTCGCAACAGACCATCCTCCTGCTGTGCTCTGCCCAGACCTTAAAAAAATCCTTTGTATACTGTCTGTTCTCTTCTTCTTTCTACTTGCTTCTTGTTCCCCCTTTTGGTGCTTGGCTGAAGCTGCTTTATATATGTGATTGAAGGTGCCCGGAGGGCCTCCATTTGAACTCTCTCCGGTGGAATATCAAGAGGTGACACTTCACCTTCCTCCTCCCTGTCTTTTCCCATTCCTTTGCAGCATTTACTTCTCTTTCTTTTCCTTCTTTCTTTCTTCTTTTTTTTTTTGCTTACCCGCATGGGCCATGGGCGGAGGCAGGCCCTCCGGCCTGCTGCTGAGCGGAGGGACCTCCTCCGGCCTGCTGCAGGGCGGAGGGAGGCCCTCCGGCCTTCAGTAGGGCGGAGGCTTCCTCCCTCCGGCCTGCTGCTGGGCTGGGAGGCCTTCCGGCCTGTTTGCTGGGCAGAGAGGTTTCCCTCTGGCCTTTTTCACTATAAAATGATGGTGTTCAGTCTTAAAAAATCTCACTTCAACACGTGGTGCTCTTCTTTTGGACTTTTGGCTTGTACGGAGGATCTTCTCTTTGACCTTTTCTTGTGAAAGCATGTGGGTGACAACATGTGTCATGCCTTCCACACCCATTTATATATTTTCCATATGCACTTGAACCCTTCCTGATGCTTAAACATAAATGCCGGGGATGTATATATATATTTTTCCTTCTTGAGACTCCTGACTAACATCGACGGATCATAGCCGTCCCGTTTTAAATACACGCATATTTCTTCTTCAGAAAATCTGAACCTTGTAAAGGAAATTTTATGGGGTCAACAGCGTACGATAGTGTTAATTGGTAGTGTCTCCTTTCGACTTTAGCAAAGATGGGATTTGATCAGAGGTGGATTGGGTGGATCCATGAGTGTATCTCTTCAGCCTCCTTTTCAGTCCTTGTTAATGGACAACCCACTTCATCTTTTCTTAGTGGCAAAGGGTTCCAACAGGGAGACCCTTTGTCTCCTCTACTATTTGTCCTTGTAGCACAGATTTTGAGTAGGATGTGGTTGAGGGCTAAAAGAGCAGGTATCATCAGAGGCTTCCAGTGACCACAGTTTGAGCATTGGTCACCTATAATATGTGGATGACACTATTATTTTCCTAGCAGATGAGGAGAGGTTGTTCTTTAATAGTCGATTAATGCTAGAGTTATTACAGGAGATCAGTGGGTTGAAGGTGAACTATAGCAATAGTCATATAGTTGAGATGAACATGGAGGTGAGGACACTCAGGAGAGCAACATTCATATTGGGCTATTAGATAGGAGATTTTCCTTTCTCCTACCTGGGCCCACCCTTATCTCTAGGGGCTCTTTATTATAGGGATTGGCAGGTGATAGTGCAGAGGTATGAGCCCAAGCTTGCAGGTTGGAAGGCGAGGCTCCTCTCTTATGGGGGGAGAATGGTGTTATGTAAATCGGTGCTTGACAGTTTTCCCATCTACTATCTCTCCATTTTCAGGATCCCCAAAATTGTGGCCAAGAAGTTGGAGTCCATTCAATCCAGATTTTTCTGGCATGGTAGTGGGAATAGTGACAAGGATTGACATGACATTTCCTATGACAGAGTCTATAGAAGCAAGGAAGCAGGAGGAGTGGGGCACAAGAACATTAGAGACTTCAACTTGGCATTACTTTGTAGATGGCTGTGGAGACTTGGAGCAGAAGACCAGGCTATGACTACAACTTATCAGGCAAAGATATTATAGCAGGTCTAGAGAGTGGGATTTGGCACATGTATCTTTGCACAATGTCTCACCGATTTGAAGAGGCATCATCCATTGTATTGATATCATTAGATATAGTGTTTGTGTCAGGCTAGGTAACGAGTAGAGGAGCATGTCCTGGAAGGATAGGTGGTGTTGGGACTTCACACTAGAAGAGTCCTATCCAAAGCTTTTTGCTATTGCGGATGCACCCTTGTCTTCCGTGGCACACTCCTCTGACACGCAGTTGTTTGGCATCACCTGCTCGCCTACCTTTAGGAAGAATTTGACGCAAGAGGTGGTGAATCCGGTGGAGAGCCTTTTATTGTTTCTCCTTGATTATAGGCTGGTGGAAAGCAGTGTCGACAGATGGGTGTGGAGATGGGAGGAGGAGGAAAGATTCTCAGTCAGGTCTGTTTATTCTCTCATTTCAAATGGGGGTGAGCATCACCGTTTTGTTCCTCATGTTTGGGACCCCAAGAGTCCGCTGAAGGTGAAGCTGGTTATATAGAGGATTTCACATGGTTGGCTGCTCACATGTGACAGGATTGCACGTTTCTGTCAGGATATAGTTCCCTTGTGCTGCTTATGTGGGGAGGTAGATGAAGACTTCAATCATTTCTTCACAGGATGCTTCTTCTCTAAGGAGATATGGACTAAGATCGGTGATAGAATACACCAACCCATGGGCCAGTTTGAGAGTGTGTAGTAACTTCTCAAATGACACAAGAGATGGGCCCTAAAAAGAGAGAATCATTTGGTGGCTCATTGTTCATGCTATTTGATGGGCTTTGTGGGGCCGCAAGAAATAGAAGAATCTTCCGAAGAGAAGCAAGAGTGGAGGAAAGGATCGTTTCCTTTGTTTGCGAGAGAGTGTGTGAGTGCGCTAGTCACCTTTGTAAAGTGGAGTCCCATAACTCCTCACTTTTCGATTTGTCGGGGGGATAGATAGGGACATATCTTTTGGGATGGACTTTTTTTATAGAGATTGTTTTGGGAGTTGACTACTTACACTTGTACATCCCTCTTTCTTTTCAAGCAAATTATTAGTGGTACCATCCACTTTTCAGAAAAAAACATGTTGGAAACAGAATTGGCATATGGCATGCCATATTAGACCTACAAAAATATGTCTTTATGTTAGGGTATACTATAACAAAAATGTATATTATGTGTTTCACATTTTTATTGGAAAGTCCACCATCTTTGCACCCCCTCCTCCCCCCCCCCCCCAAAAAAAAAAAAAAAAAAACAAAAGAAAGAAAGAAAGAAAGGAATTTATGGAGGGCCATTTCCTGTGTAAGAGAGAAGCACAAAATCTGCTCGTTCTCTTTCAAGTCTCGTCAACCTGAGATGTTCTATTTTCTTTATGAGTGTTGTCTCTAGTTGATGTATAATGTACCCAAACCATCTCTGGCATTTCTCCCTTAGTTATCTTATCTGTCATAGCTAGGTGCTATGATGTCTTCATTTCTAGCTTCTTGCTTAAAGTCTTGCCATCCATCCATCTTGATGCCCTCAATTTTGTCATATTCAATTTATTCTTCATGCGTTTTACTTACTGGTGGACACTGCACTACACATTTAGAAGAAAGCATCCGTCCAGAAAAAATTCTTTGTACTGGTGTGTAAAGTTTTTTGAAAGTGTTTTGGGGTGTCAAAGTTTCTATCATTTGGTGCTCCTTTTGCCATCTGCTTTTTATTCTTATGTTTAAATGTGGATAACACGTTCTTTGCACATGTGGATGGCTGGCATTGTAAGAATGGTTGATCAAGGAATCTATATGACCCCATGGTCAATGACACATGGGGGGAAAATGTATGACCAAATGACCTAAAGTAGTCTCCGTATTTAATTATGTGAAAGTTTTCTCCGCTGGGTTTGCCAAGGAGCCAAGTTGTTGTGGGACTTCTAAGGCAAGCTCATATTGGTGGACCAACAGAATGTGGAAAGTGGTTGGTTCTGTGGAATGTGCATTTGTGCCAGACTGAAGCTTTTGCCAGTGGACTCCCTAACCCGCTTATCATCTTCGTCAAATGTTTGATTGGGCTACTATAACCTAGGTCCCTAAACTTGGAACAGATGGTCGATGGTGGAATAACATCATTAATTTGGTCTTCAGTGCCCTTTTTGAGTGGTTGAAGTTGTTTGATTTTTATTGAAGATGGCATTCCTAGCTAAATTCTTGATGGTCTCTCTGGTCCTACGAATATAGCAGATTTTGAGTGGATAATACTGTAGCTATTTAATCATAATTCCATAACCTGTTCCACCGTGTGGTGTTCTTTTTCCTCTAAACAGTTTGTGAACTGAGTTTCTCTTGTTCCATTTTTTACTTAACTGAAGTCTTTCTTTGGGAAGTTCTCAGTGAAAGTTTTCCTCCCTATCCTCCACAACTACTGATCTGCTGATAATTCATCATTTGTCTGATGCAGATTTAACTTCTTGGCTTTTATCATTGTGTTTGCTTTCTTCTTATTGATTTCTGCTCTCTTCAGCCAACTTCCCCCCCCTTTTTTACCATCCCCTATGTCTTCCTTTATCACATGTTTCTTTTGAAGTCGCAATCATCTTCTCTTTCATGTGTGCCACATATCAGACAAGATAGTAGAACAGTGTCCACAATATTCACTCTGCTTTTTTTGGAAAAGAAGTTTGGTTTGCTGAATGAAGTTTCAAAACATCTAACTTGATGGGAGCGTCAGATAACTTTGCTATTATAAGTCTAGTATTGCCATGGCTGAACTTGCAGGTCATGGCTTATTTCATAGAGAAAGCTGTCTTGAGCATGCAGGTGTTGCAAAATATTTTATGAATACGTCCTTGTAGTGAATTGAACAGGCAATACAATCACTATAGTGTTCAGATGAATATCTTGTTTTAAGGATTTTTTGCGATGCTTTTTGTGTTAGTATTCTTTAAATCATGTTTGAAATAGTATAAAATATTGGTGGTGATTCCAAACAATACAAAAAACAACCTCATCATGGAGAGGAGTGCCTATATTATTTATATTGGGATCCATGTCGTCCATTTCAAAGTTATGCAAACCACTCTATGAAAGAGGTCCTCATAGTGGATCACACAAGCAATACAAAAAATAAGAGGAATTTCTGGTTTTAAGAACCTTTTGCATTTCTTCGTGTTGTTTCTTTCCAAGTCTTGTTCTTTCTTCAAAACAGATATGAAATTGGCTTTGAATCTGACCTTTTCATTTGAAAAGTAATGTGTAGCAGTGATGCATACATGTCTTTAGAAATCAAACTGTCAAAACTCTCTTATCAATTGATTGTCTATGTGGGTATATACTTTTCAGACTGAAGTATATCGTCATTGAAAACCATTATCATATCTCTATTTTGTGGTGTTTGTAGTTCTTGGAAACAGGTCCAGAACTGGGAAACAATTATACAGAGGTGATAGCACCACAAGATATTGCAATCTATGGTGGTCTTTGTGCGCTTGCTTCTTTTGACAGGACAGAACTGAAGGCATCTATCCTTTTGCTCTCTCCAACAGAAACTTTTTTGTTACAAGGGATTTCATTTGAATTTCTCTTTGTTTAATTTCATCTGAATTTCCCTTCATTTATTTCATTAAATTCAATGCTGACAGAGGTGCTATGCCTGCTTGTTTTTTCCCAAACAGAATAAAGTCATTGACAATATCAACTTCCGAAACTTCTTGGAGTTGGTTCCGGAAGTAAGGGAACTTATTCATGACTTTTATGCAAGGTATGGGGCATTTTTGTTCTCTTTGCAGTGCATCCATAAATTTCTTTATTATGTACAGTTAGCATTTTTACCATCATAAGTCCTGTATTTTGTGAGATAAAGATGATGCTTATTCTCTGTTTATCATTGCCAACAAAAGACAGATGCATTCTACTTCAAGGAACAACATATCAGATTATGTTTTTTCTCATCCTTTGTTGATATGTTCTTTCATGATCTTTTCTGATTGTTGCCTAATTACTAGTTTCTGATCTTTATGATACAACATTACATATTAGATGTAGCCCATTAAAAACAGAATTACATAAAAATCCATCTTAGATTCACATTTGTGTGTATATCATCTATATGCGACTTAAGTAAACACATGCCTTTGCCATCGTCTTCCGTTAACAAACCATTAAAATCTCTTAAGGAAAGATGAACAAGAAGGATTAAAAGAATATTCCATGAATATTTTGCCAGAAGTTTACCGTTGGGGCATACACAACATTAGATTCATGCGTAACCCCACGAAAGGTGTAAATGCAAATCTAGGATGGATTTTCACATGAGTTTAATTTTAACAGGGTATATATACAAAAAACCTTAAATGTTCTCCATTTTCATGAACATTATCATTTGATCATTCAGTCCTCCCGTCTCTTTTCTGTTTTTTTTTTTGCAGGGGGGAGGGAATAGTGTATGTGGGGTGGGAATAGTGTATGGTGTGTGCATGTCTTTACTCTCTCTCTCTACTTCTCTCTCTCATGTTTGTGTGTGCATGCTTGCGTTTTCCTATGTTGACTTATTCCCTTGTGGGAACCTTTTTTTAACAACAAAAATTATAAATTTAAAAATAAATGAGGAAAAATGATGTTTTGTTGTTTATCTACGTGGCATGACAACATGCATCAAAGAAATTTGGGTTTTAGATATATCTGTGAGCATCGAAGCTTTTGAATCAGGCTACGGATTCACAATCTTGACCTCATTCCCCATCGACCTTGTTGATCTGACGACCGAAAATCCTTGATTAAGTACATAAGTAATACCCTACTCTATGTGCCATAAAGTTAATTTGTTGCTCGTCATTCACCCATATAGGTCAAAAATGGTAAGGTGTCTTTTTATGATAGAGTCCTAGTTCGACTAGGACTATAGAGTCTTGATTTGATTGGCACTCTAGGGTTTTCAAACATTTTGTGATGGAAGATTACCCTTCTATTCTTATTTAAGTTTAAAATGGATCTTTAGTCACCACTTTCAAAGAAAATGGATCTTTACTCACTTTGGGGGAGAGTCCTAATCTGACTAGGACTCTAGGGTAGGAGTCCTAGTCCGACTAAGACTCTTGGGTTTTGGACCCCTTTAAGACAAAACTTACTATTTTATCATTTGTTGGACATAAAATGGTCTTTAGGTTGCTCAGAGAAAGAGTCGCAGTCCAACTAGAGCTCCTTAGTTTCATGCATTTTTTAGGTTAGAAATGACAATTTTACCTTTATTGGGGTCAGGGACATGCTAATTTGACTTAGACGTTGGAGTTTGAATTTTATTTAAACTAAAATATGACCAGTTTGCCCTTCTAAGGGTCATATTCTTGTTTTTAGACATCCCGAGTGATTAGAATTAGAGCCCTAGTCAAGTTGGGACTCTTGCACTCTGGTTATGCTATATGTTCTGACAGCACTTGGGTCATGATGGGGACAAATACGGTGGACCCCATGCATGCCGAGTCTTGTCCGAGCACTGTGTGTAGTGAGAGGTGAGCCGAGCCGTCTACTGGGTCACACCGCTATCAACCCGAGAGAGAGAGAGAGACGGGGGGCAGTGAGGGTTGACGGTGCACTCAGGAAAAAGCAAAAGAAAAGCAGTGGGGACATTAATTGTTGGGCTGCTAAAATATGACGGAAAGTGGCTGAGAGCATTAATGATGGGGAGATGTTGGGGAGGTCACGGGACCTCTGAGAAAGAATTGAATGAGGGTACGTGTGAGCATTTGAGGTGTGGGGATTTAAATAGGAAAAGTAAAGTGGGGAGAGGAGATAGGCTGGTTGCTCGCATGAGAGGGGCGGGAGGGGTCAACCGGAATGGTTGTATGTACGGTGCAGGCAGGGGTATGCGGCCTTGCGAAACGATGCAGGAAAATGGGTGGGGCAGTGGCAGAGAAAAGTCAGGAGGAAGAGGAACGGGGGAAGGGTGGCAGGGAGCAGCTGTTGCACGGGAAGGCCTCCGGTGGTGAGCGGCGGTGGAAGGGGCCGGGTGGCGGCTCAGTGCGGGCAGCGGGAAAGAGGAAGTAGAAGAGGAAGGGGAGATGGGACTGTGTAGGCAGGGGGGTTGGCAGCGGCTGGGTGCGCAGAGGCGGCGGCAGCGGCAGCGGCGGGGGGAGGGGGCTGAGGGTGAAGGGGATGTGTTAGCTGCGGCAGGGGAAGATGGTGAGGTGTGTGGGGGGCCAGCTGCGGCTGGCGACTGTTGGCGGGGGTGGGCGCTGGTGGCATCGGCGGGGCCGCTGCAGCAGGAGGAGGGGGACGGTGGCACCAGGGGTGGTTGCAGGCGGCGGCAGCAGTCTGCTACGACAGTTGGTGTTGGGCGCAGCCAGATGGTGTCGACTCCACCGACGGGCCGAGGGCGTCCGGCCAGGACGTAAGACGCCGGGGAGGTGGGCGCGGGTGTTCTTCCTGCGCCGTTGCTCTGTCGTGCAGGGAGGTCTGTCGGGAAGGGGTTGAAGAGGGGGATGGGGTCGGACGAGGTGGAGGAAGGAGGAAGAAGAAGGGGCGGAGTTGGCTGTGACAGTGAGGGGAGAAGTGGAAGAAGCGCAGGGTGGAGGTGAGTGGCGGGCGACCTTGCTCACACTGGGACGAAGGAGCAGAGAGAAAGGGAGACGGAGGGGCAAGGGGTGGCGACTGTGCGGATGGCTGGCAAGGAGGGGGTGGCGGTCTGGTGGCAGGGTGGCAAGCGACGGCCGACTTCACGATGGCTGGGCAGTGCAGATAGCGGCGGGCCTCTCGCCCGAGATAAGGGGCCTCTCGCCCAACCCCTCACGGGCTCCCTCTCATACGGTCTCTCTCATCCCTCTCATAGAGTAAAAACATGGATGCCAAACATCTCCTTTTCAGTCATTCATTTTCATCCATCGTTACAAGAGTGGGGTACGTGGGGTATTTATAGGGACCCCAAATCTCTAAGGATCAAAACGCTCCTAAACAAAAATAGTAAAAACCATTACTTCAAGAAAGGCTCATTTAACACAACTAAGAGTAGACCCTATGAAAATAGAAAATGACATAATAAAGAAAAATACACAATAAAAATAAAAGTGACTTGATTGTACTATGATTGTCGTCAAAATAATTATTGCCATCGTACGACCTGCTAACTTGGTCTAATGTTCGAGTCTCTCTCTCTGTGTCAATCGCTGCCCCCGGTTTGAAAAAACTCGTTCTTGAGTTGTGAAATGTTGTAATATGACGAAGATGATGTGTGAAGCATAAGGTGCGAACTTGATGCCGATAGTCATATTGGGGAACTTGATCCGCTACTTCTCATGTGAATCGGAGAAGTTTTGCCACATCAAATCGACATGAGATAGCTCTCGAATCAACACAATATCGGACGGGGACGACTCCTGAGATTGCATGTCAGATGGATTGATTGACGAATCAACAAACTGATCAACCTCAAATATCGTGCCATCAATGAAATCCAATTTGAAATCGACAAACAAACTCTGATCCCACACGTCAGCACATGGTAACTTCTCTTCGACTTGGCGCGCTTGCAACATAGCCCATTCTCGCATCTGCTCTTCATACTCATTGGCCCACGCGGGATCAGCCTCATAGATCACTTCCCGCTGTTGTTCTTCGTACTCATCTTCCCACGCTAGGTCGGCCTCATATACCAATTTCTCAACCGTTGGTTTGGCAAAATAGAATTGTTGCCTCTTTATATCCTCCAATCTAGACATGTAACTCTCATATTAAGGGGAATAGTCGGCCATGATGGGGTTATGCCTTGGATTCCGGTATGATATAACAAATCGATTCCCTAGGCTCTAATATCACATATGATGTGGGGCAATGCATGTTGACGAATTTAATCAGCCCATTAACCAACAACGTAAACTACAATGACGTTACAGGGATGCTACCAACCATTCCAAGGGACGTATCTTGTGACAATTAGGCTAAGAGTAACGTTCCGTGTTGATAGTCAGTTCAAATTGTCAAACTAGGCGGATCGTCGGTCGTTGGGAAACTACCTCCAGAGCAGGGTGTGAGTTCCAACTTTTAATGATCAATCAAATAGCTACAAGAAGGGATTCACTCGCTCTCATCCGAAAACAATTCAACCAACTACTCAAAATAAGTATCGAGCACGTAGCAGGAGATAGACATATTAAATGAACAAGTAATCTACTCGGGTGAGGGAAAGGGAGTGGACCTTTGTCACATCGTCGCGGACGAACGATAGGGTCGGGGACTCGCGGGGCTGTTGTAGTTGTCAACGTCGCTCTAGGCATTGGAGGCTCGCTGTCGCTAGCCGGTGACAAAGACAAGGCCTCGAAGCCGAGGAGCAGGGTGTCCGGGCAGAGCCCACGCAGAGGTGACATTGCTGGACGGCTCGGGTGCGGGCGTGGGGGAGTCCCAAGTCATCGTGGCTGATAGAAATCGTGCGGATAGACATGGCCGTACTTGCCACTACTCAGGTTCATCCGGGGAGAACTCGGACAGGGGCTGCGAGCAGTGCTGGGGTGGATGTCCCGTGAGGGCTGGCTGCAACGTCACTGCTACAGGAGGTCGTGGGTGGCGTGATGCTGCCGTTGGCAGGGTGGCCGGCTTGTTGTGGGTCGCGACCAGAGGCAGCTGGGACAGGCGAGAGGTGCGGCTGGGAGCTGCTCCTTGCTGAGGCCGACGAGCGTCGGGGAAGTGGGGACGTGGTGGAGAGAGGGGCGACGATTCCAGTGGTCAGAGAGAGAGGAAGAAGGAAGAGAGATTTGGGGGGGGGGAGGAGGACGAAGGCAGAGAGGGGTGAGACAAGTAGGAAGGACAGAGGCAGGGGGGAGGAAGATGGGGATCGGTGGTGCTGGGCTCGTGAGTGGCAACTGTGCAGGGATGGGAGAGGGAGGGAGACGGCCGGACTGGGGTGTGGTCGAGGAGGGGTACTACTGCGTCCAGGGGGCCCTGGAGGTTGTGGTGCGGCCCGGGTGCAAGTGGGCGGGGGGCCACTGTTGCACGCGGTGGTGGGAGGCGCCCTGGGTGAGCCTGAGCATGGTTGTCCGACGGCGACAAGAGGTCGGCGTATTGGCGGCGACCAGAGGTGGCCGCAGCGGGTGTTGGGCCGGCGACGCAGGGGGTGGGCATGGGGCTTCGGCGACTTTGCTCGCGGTGGTACGAAGGAGAAGAGGGGAGGGGGAGATGGTGAGGAGAAGGATGTGATGGCAGTGCAGAGTGGCGGCCGGCGGTCATGCAGACATGGAGAGGGTGTTTGCGAGTGGGGAGGAGAGCGGAAGAGTGCTTCGGCATTCTTCTTGTCGTGTGTGTGGGGGGGGGGTACGACGTGGGGAGGGGAGAAATGGAGGAGGAGAGGGAGGGGTGGTCATACGTTGGCAGAGAGGGAGTGTGTGAGGGGAAAATGGGGGTGGGCCTGTGGTATGGTTGCAAGAAAGAAAAGGAGTAAGTCAAAGGGAGGGAAAGGGAGATGGGTAGTGGGGAAAGTTAAAGGGGCCTCTCGACCTTCCCTCTGTCAGGGAGCTCACTCTCTCTCTCTCATAGAACACGAGATCCAAAAAAAAAAGCTAACTTTTCGTTCGATTCTTCAACTCTTTACAAGAGTGGGAACATGGGGTATTTATAGAGACCCCAAACTCCTAAGGACCAAAATGCCTCTAAACAAAAGCAAAAGTATATGGCATCATACAAGACAAACTAAGATGACTGCGACTATAGACGAAATTAAAAATATAGAATAAAAGAAAAATACATAATAAAAATAAAATGACTCCGATAATAGGCTGTCGATGGCGAGCTAGTCATGCTACCCCTCTCTGAGCTGAGGAGACGTGACTGGAACACTGGGCTCAGCTCTGCTGCGTCATTGGTACACCTGTGTTGGGTCAAAGTGGGCTTTGGCTCTAGCACTAAGTCATGTTATGAATATCCGTACGGATTATAACGTGGATAATGAAGCAGAGTTGAATAACTGAATTACATTCTTATAAACATGAATATGTAATTAGCAAAGAAAATTGGATGTTAATATGTGATTTACAGAGCTCTGACTTAGTCACATAGGTTCTAGTTTGGTTGACTAAGTTGGCAACCGACCCGAATAGGCTATATGGTCAATCATGGTCTGATGATTGGGATGATTGACCTAGCCACATTGTCCATGGTTTGTTAATTTGGTTGATTGACCGAGCCATATAGGCTACGACTCTTGAATTGGGTTGATTGACTAAGGCAACGTTTGGTACAGTCTTACAGATCATGGGAGGGATTACAGGGATTCCAATCATTGGAATCTCTGACATCCTCATGATTTGTTCCAAATGCATCATAGCACCTCGATTTCAGGGATTCCAGGGATTTTCTAATTAAGTGAGAGAAAGACACAAGGGGAGGGGAGAAGAAAAATCCGCAGAAGCTCGCACGAACTAGCTTTTGGGCAGATTTTCTGTTTAACCCAACCCAAACACTGTTTAACCATGTTTAAATCCCCCACCAACCATTAAATGCGGTCCAACCAAGCATTTACAGCGGGATTAGAAGCGCACGGGCGACGAGGTGTCCAGATGAATGGCACAATAGATTATATGTACCTAGAGAGAGAATTTTTTTAAGTATATATATTATATTTTTATTAAATTCTATAATTTTAATAATAGTACTTACTATAAAACTATTTTTAAAAAAGTTCATTAAGACCCTTATTTTTTTTTTCAAAGTCTCATGTGATCCAATGTACTCAATTAATCACCAACGAACACATATCCCGTCACTATTTGATTTGAACTCATTTATTTTTATTTTTTAATTATTTTTAATAAATTTTATAAAATAAATTGACTATCAAATTAATAATTTTATTAGAATAAACATCATTAATACTAGTAATTAAAATTAAACACTTGAAAATTGAGTTACGTTAACAACGTTCACGATGTTAATAGAAGTGTGGGTTTTTTTTAACTATTCCCTTCACATGTTTCACATTCCCCCCGAGATCCCTGGCGCCTTAACCCAACCAAATGCAATTCCAGATTTCTAGGAAAATCCCACCCTTTGTCGGATTTGTATGGGGTAACAGATTTTGAAAAAATCCCTTTGGCCTAAAGCGTTTCCAAACGCTGCCTAACCCATGTTGGTTGTGGTTACCCAATTGAGTTAATTGACTGGGGCAATTAAGCCACGATCAATTAATTGGACTTAATTGATCGGACCACATAGTCGACAACCAACTAATTAGATTAATTGACTAAGCCACATTGAAAGTGGTTTGCCAATTATAACATTGATTATGTTAATTGACTGAGCTATATTAATCGCAATCTGTCATTGGTAACAATGGGTTGAGCCGAGCTAAGCCACAGTCTGTCAGTTGGGCTTGATTGAACGGATCATGTGATCCATGTTCAATTGATTGTGTTAATTAATTAGGTTCACTGAAATTCATGTCACAATTAATGTAGCATGGTATGAGATGATGACATGGCATGATATGGTATGACATTACATTACATGTTGACATATTAGAATGATTTCTAACATTAAAAATAGGGATTTTTGCAAATAAACAATTGTTGGAAGTGAATTTGTAAAAAAATCATTCCTAGAAATACATTAGCAGATATATCACTGCGTAAAATCAAATCGTGCAAATATGCCATCGCTGTAATTGTTCGTTACCAATCGTCAGCTTAACCATAGTTAACTTTAACTAGACATGTGAAAAGATCAAACTACCCTCAGTTTAAAAAAATAAAAAAAACCTATGGCCGCCCCCTCCCCCTATGACGGTGGAAACCCCCTCCCCATCCCCTTGTGATGCCATGAAACCCCCTCCCTCCCTTGGCCGCCAGACCCCCCCTCCCCATCCACCTGCCATGCTGGATCCTCCTCCCCTGGCCATCAGACCTCTCTCCCCATCCACCTGGGCTGCCAGGAAACACCCTCCCCCTACAACGGCGTACACCCCCTCCCCCTGCAGCTACCGGAGCCCCTCATCCATGTGCGTCGCTGGACCCCCTCCCCTTCCCTTTGCTGCCGGACACCTCTCCCCATCCCCCTGTGTTGCCAAGAAACCCCCTCTCCCTCCCTTGGCCACCAGAGCCCCCCTCCCCATCCACCTGCCCCGCCAGATCCCCCTCCCCTGGCCGCTGGACCCCCCTCCCCACCGATCTGGGTTGCCAGGAAACCCTCTCCCCCCTCCCTTGGCCATCGGATCCCTCTCGCCTTCCCCTGGCGGCCGGACCCCCCGATCCCATCCACCTGTGTCGCCGGACCCCCTCCCCCACCCCTGGCCACCAGACCCCCCTCCCCATCCCTCAGCGCTGCCAAGAAACCTCCTCTCCCTCCCTTGACCGCCAGACCCCCCCTCCCCATCCATCTGGGCTGCCAGGTAACCTCCTCCCCCTCCTCTGGCCGCCGGAGCCACCTCCCCATCCATCTAGGCTGCCAGGAAACCCCTTCTCCCTCCCTTGGCCGCCGGACCCCCCTCGCCCTTGCCTAGCTGCCGGACCCCCCTCTCCCATCCAATTGCGTTGCTGGAACCCCCTCCCCATCCACCTGCACCGTCGAACCCCCCTCCTCATCCACCTATGCGCTAGACCTCCCTCGCCCTCCCCTGGCCGCCGGACCCCCCTCCCCATTTCTTTTCCGCCTGCCCCTGTGCTGTCAGGAACCCCCGCCCACTGCCGGACCCCCCTCCCCGTGCTCTCTATGTGTGCGTGTGGCCCCCTTGCTGAAGTCACCCCTCTTCACTGGCGGGAGCCCACCCCTCCCTCCTCATCTCTCTCTCTCTCTCTCTCTCTCTCTCTCTCTCTCTCTCTCTCTCTCTCTCTCTGAGTCACCCAAGGTATATTGCTCATTTAACAGCAACCCAACTAAAGGGAATATTGGCATCTTTTTCGAATATTCACTCTTCCTTCGACGGAAGTTAACCACGATGACATTTATGCACTATTTGATTTTACGTAGTGTTATGTCTACTAATCTATTTTTAGGAATGGTTTTGTTACAAATTTACTTCTAACAATGGTTTTTTTGTAAAAATCTCTTAAAAATAATTTCAGCATGATGTTGGCATAGGTTAACGAGGCCATGGTCCAATAGATCAGCCAACAGGGCACAAAGGCCAAGAAGAGAGGAAGGCAAGGCGCACCTTCACCTTGTGATCCTCTCCTCAGAAAGATTCTTTGTCCTTTTCAGATTGCAGTGGGGTCTTTATAGCTTCATTGGGTCCCATCTACACCGATGGGTGGTTATGTAAAACCCCCACCCAGTGGAGTTTGAATTCCCATTGTGTGGATGGAGAAATCCAAATGCCACCGGTGGAGTTTGAGATTTTGGGGAGGCACATGCGTGGAGTTTCTCCTTTCCAAGGGATTTTCATGGGAAGCCCCCTGTAAAAATTGAGTTATGAGAGAGAGAGAATTAGCAGCCAAACCTCTCTCTCTTGTCCAGTGGAGTTTGAGTGCACTGTGCAAACCCCACCGGTTTGAAAATTTACAGAAAGGTCCCTCTAATGTCCACTTTCAACATGGAATTTTGCATTATAGACCCTACAGGGGTCAATTCTAGTGAGAGGTCTGGCCAGCCAGCATCTCTCTCTCTCCTCTCGGACCTCTCTTCTCTTCCTCTTGGACCTCTCTCTTCTCCCCTCAGATCTCTCCTCTTCCTCAGCACAAGGGAGAGGTGGGCATTGCTGCTGCTCTGCTCTCTTTCTTCCTTTTCTTTACTGCAGGTGCAAGGAAGGGAGAGGTGGACTCCTGCGGCCCTACTCTCCCTCTTTTTTCTTGGTGCAGGAGGCAGTGGCCTCCTCTTCTTGTCTTCCTGCTGCACTGGCTCATGGGAGAGGGACTGCTGCCGAGGTCCAAGGTATGCATGCAGCAACATTTTTTTGTTTGCTGTTGCTGTGTTCTTCTCTCTTATTTTCCTCATGAATGCATGACGGAAAGGAGCCTGCTGCTCCTTTACTTGCTGCAGTGGAGGTGTGTTATTGCTGCAGGCCTACTTCTGCTCCCTCTCCCTTTCTTTGGCTGTTGGTCTGAGATAGACGGGTGTCTCCCGCTTTATTGCTGCTGTTTCTTGTCTTGTTCACAAGAAAATGACAGAGATAGCGACTTCCAAAGGTACGTCATTGTTGTTCTGTCTCCTCTGCAGAGAACATCCCCGTCATGGTCATTTTCTGATTTATTCGACTATATCCCATGCACGCTAGCTGCCACAACCATATGCGGACAGCAGCTTTGTCATAGTCACCATTGCTATAGTTGCCATTATTTTTTATTTTTCTTTAACTCTTGAACTTTTAGGGTGCAACACCCCTCAACTCACTACCACCCAACAAAACAAGAAAGGATGCTCTTTCGTCTAGGGGTTGAAGCATGGTGAGAAGGGGAGAGGTGCCCAGCAGAGCTCCGGGGCTCTCTGGGTCCGGTCTGCTACTGATGTGGGAGGAGAGGTCATCTTCAGCACGTGTCTGCAAGGAACCGGAGAAAAGACAAAGTCTAGAGGAGGTCCAGGGGGGACAGAGGAAAGCCTCTTATGCGGAGGCTGTGAAGCAAGGGAGGCCAGCCCCGAAACCTCAGGTGGCCGGTGGGGAGATCTTGCATGCCAAAGATATTCCTCTGGATTGCTTGATTAGCCAGACAGGATGGCTTGGCAAATGCCTACGGATCTCCCCTGTACAAGGAGTCATGGATGCGGAGGTAGTGAGAGATCTGATGAATGAGAGGTGGGCTCTCAAGGCGGGCCGTGGGAAGTTAGGCGAATGCACAAGGGTGGCTTGCTTGTCACCGGATCATGTGCAGAAGGAGCGAAGGCTGCAACGGAAGCTGAGGTCTTGATGTGTGGTGGATTGATTCTCCGAGTCCAAGCATGAACTCTAGAGAGAGGTATGTATCCCAACTCAGGAAGGACAGAGCTATGGATCAAGTTTGCGGGGGTGCCGATCCTCCTCTGCGATGAAGCAGGTTTAGGGTTCCTAATGAGGGTGTTTGGAAGAGTGAAGGCTAGCACCCTTAGGTTGGTTCCGAAGGGGAGAGTGAACTGTATAGAGGCTCTAGTAGAGGTTCCACCCCCCCAAGTGGTCCCTCGGTCATCTTCTTCGCCATTGGAGCGACTGAGTTTTTCATCAGAATCTCGGCCCGGCCTGCGACGTAGGAGCGGCAGACACCGATGCTGGAGGTAGGGCGACCATCCAGCGGGTTGGAGGTTGAAGATGAAGTTATGGTGGTCAATTCGAACCGCACGGCAGGCTGGGCTGAGCGCCGGGACCGCTCAGTGGGCCATCCGTGTTCTTCAAGTCGATTGGCCCAACTACTACAGGAGGTGCAGACAGGTCGGCCCACGGCTACAATACTGAAGTGAGGCGAGGAAAGGACCCGGTAGCTGACCCGTTATCCTGTAAGTTACTTGAATCCGAGTATTATGGGATAATGGGTCCATGAGGACCCACTAACGGTCTACCCTCCCATTTGACATCTGTGGTGGTCCAGGGGGACCGGGTACGGGTACGGGTACAGGGCGACAGCTTCACAGTGATAGCGGCGCAACTCAGAGTCTGGCTATCGACAATGATGGCAACGGTAATAACGGCTCTCTCCGACAATCTCTCAGGGAAGCTACTAGTAGTTGGGAAACGAACTCTCAGCCCCATACGGTGCCCCCCGTCATAGGAGACTCCAACCAACGTCTCTGCAATAGAGAAACAACTACAGTGGTGGCTACATCTTCAGCCCAAGTGGTGGTGGTGGTAGGCCAGAGCATGGTGGTGGGACTGGCATAGCTGGAGCCCCGAGCCTCCAAGGCCGAGGAGGAATAGTGCGACAACCAGGTGGATCCATACAGGGAGCAGGAGTAGGACCTATAAGGTGATGACGATACCCATGCAGTCTCCATGCCGAAGGCGGACAGAGGGGATACCAGCGGGCTGACCCTGTTCTTGTCCATCCAGCACCACTTACTGGCGGCTGTTGGTGTGCCGGAAACAATGATTGTTGATGGAGGAGAGGTGGCAAAGGAAGCTAAGGGGGAGGACTACGAGGGGAGGAGCAGATTGAGCAAGGAGAAGATTAAGGAGATGGTAGGGGAGATGGATAGACTAATGGAGGGTAATGTGAGGGAGGTACCGGAGAGGATGGGGGTGTCTTTTGTGGGGATGGAGAAGGAACTAAAAGGGATTTTTACTAAGATACAGAAGGAATGGTTTATTAATTTGGCAAGCGAGGTCAAGGGAGGGAAATTGCGAAAGAGGGTGGAGGGGTAGATAGAGGGAGGAGAAGAAAGTAAGGGGTGAGGTGTTGGAGGAGGGGGGAAGGACTCCTTTTGTATCCATATGAGGGTTGTCTCATGGAATGTAAGGGGGATATGTGGGGGAGAGAAGAGACGGGTGGTGAGGGAGATAGTCCAAAGCTGTAAAATTGATATTTTATGCATTCAAGAGTCCAAGTGTGAGGGAGATGGGGACTTTATCATGAGAGAGATAGGGGGGACAAGGTTGACTAAGGGGGTGGTATCTCCAACTGTGGGGAGGGCAGAAGGTATAATGGTTCTGCGGAGCCAATTGAGGTAGAGGAGGTGGAGAGGACATGCAAGTTGGGAGTGGGGATCTCTCTTTTCATTTTCGCAATGTCAATGATGGCTTCTTATGGGACTTTACTGGTGCATATGGTCCATAGATCACAGAAAGTAAAAGAATTCTTTGGGGGGAGTTGCTGCGACAACATCAGCAGGCCGTGGTGTGTGGGAAGTGATTTCAATGCAGTCACTGTATAGTGGGAGAGATCAAGGAGAAACCACCACACGAGGGAAATAGAGGATTTTACTGCTTTTATTACAGATGCGGCACTGATAGATATTAGACCATCTAATGCCCTATTTACATGGTCTAATATGAGGGATGACCCTATTTACTCTCGTCTGGACAGATTCGTGGTGTCTATTGATTAGGAGGACCACTTCGCCCATGTTTTCTCTTGTTGCTTGGGTAGGCCAATTTCTGACCACAAACCATTGTTGCTGAGGGCTTCTAGTAGAATGAGGGAGAAGCCCATGTTCAGGTTGGAGGGATATTGGTACAGAGAAATGGACTTAGTTTCCGACCACAAACCATTGTTGCTGAAGGCTTCTAACTGAATGAGGGGGAAGCCCATGTTCAGGTTGGAAAGATATTGGTACAGAGAAATGGACTTCATGAGCACTATCAGCCAGGCATGGAATACTCCAAGACAAAACAATCGGCAATGGCTACATTTGTATGCAAGATGAAGCACTTCGCATAGGTTCTTAAGCAATGGGGGCATCTAAAGTGCTATTGGGGAAAGCTGCCAAAGAAAGAATTCTAACTCAGCTGGAGGGACTGGATTGCTTGGAGGAGGTTGGACTACTTGATGAAGCTGACAGATAGTTTAAGGACACTCGTGGTCTTCTCTCTTGTAGGTGACAAAGCTCTAGGACCAGACGGCTTTTCTATGTCCTTCAGAAATACTGGGATATAATTAAAGCAGATCTTCTTAGTGTAGTGCAGGAGTTCCAGGAGGGGAAGGCACATTTATGGGTATCAACAAGACCATATTAGTCCTTACTCCGAAGAAGTAAGGTGTGCAAGAATTTTGGGATATCAGACTGATTAGCCTCTTGAATGGAACATGTAAAATTGTCTCCAAGCTATTGGCTATGAGACTTGATTGTGTGATTGATGGGCTGGTCAGTAGACATCAAGAAGCCTTCATCAGAGGAGAATTTTTTTGGTTGCACATGAATGCCTAAATGTCATGTGGACCCAGGGGAAAAGGGAATGGTACTCAAGTTGGATTTTGAGAGAGCATACGATAGAGTCAATTGGAGCTGTCTATTTGATGTTTTGAGGAAGATGGGTTTTCATGATCGGTAGATTGCTTGGGTCTAGGCCTGTGTCTCTTCAACCAGGTTTGCAGTTCTAGTCAATGGGGCAGCCTCATCATATTTTTTTAGTGGCAGAGACCTCAAACAGGGAGACCCCATGCCCCCCCTACTTTTTGTTCTGGTTGCACATGTTCTTAGCAGGATGTGGATGAGAGTAGAGTCACACAGGCTGATTAAGGAATTCCAGGTCACAGAAGATAGCCCTCACATCACGCACTTGTAGTATGCCAATGATACCATCTTTTTTTTTTTAGCGGAGGGAGAGATACATCTCTATATCACTAGACTGATGCTGGAGCTCCTAGAGACTGCTAGTGGGCTAAAGGTTAATTTTAATAAAAGTGAGATCGTGGGGATCAACTTGGAGGATAGAGGTCTGTGGAGAGTAGTCTTCTTTCTAGACTGTCAAATAAGAGAGTTTCCCATCTCCTGTTTGGGCCTTTCGCTCTCTCCGGGGACCGTACATTGCAGAGATTGGGATAGTGTGATCCAGAGGTACGAGACGAAGCTGGCAAGTTGGAAGGTGAAGCTTCTCTTTTATGGAGGCCGGTTGATGCTCTGCAAATTGGTTTTAAATTGCCTCCTCATGTACTCTCTCTCCATATTCCAGATTCTGAGGACGGTTGTGTGAAAGTTTGATTCTATTCAAACTAGATTTTTATGACATGACAGTGGAGATCAGAGTAAGAGGTAGCATGATGTAGCGTAGGGCAGAATTTGCAAAATGAAGGAGGGGGGTGACCTGGGCATCAGAAATTTGAGGGACTTCAACATGGCTCTTCTATGCAAATGGCTATGGAAGTTGAGATCTGCTGAGAATGGGCTATGAGTGCAAGTCATTCGATACAGATATTACCGGAGGGTGAGAGACTGGGAGCTAACCCCAGCCTCCTTATATAATGTCTCTCTGATTTGGAGGGGTATATTGCAGTGTGCAGATACCATGAGGGTCATTGCTCGCATTCGCCTAGGAGATGGACAGTGATGTTTGTTTTGGGTGGATAGGTGGTGCGGGGATTTCACCCTTCAGGAGAGGTTCCCACAGCTCTGTGCCATTGCATCTTCACCGACAGTAGCAGCATCCCAGGTCTTTGAGCCTTAGCTTTCAGGAGGCACTTGGGCTCCAGCCTTTAGAAGAAATCTGTGGGGGGGAGATTGATGAACTTCAGGAGCTATTTCCTTTTTCCTAGACCTTATCGGTTGCCAACTGTGCTGATAGTGGTGGAGATGGGAAAATGATGAAAAAATTTCAGTCAGGTCAGTGTGTGGGTTTATTTTTGATTGGAGGTGCAAGACATGAACTGGCATCACACTTTTGGAACCCTAAGAGCCCACTTAAAGTGAGAATGTGCTAGAGGATTTCACATGACTGGCTTGCTATTTGTGATAGGTTGGCTTCCTTCAGGACTGATACTCCCAGCATGTGTGTTCTGTATGGGTATGAGTCCCTGGATTATCTCTTTGCAGGATGCCACTTCTCCCAGGATGTATGAACTAAGGTGATGAGCAGATTTCCAGGTGCTGGAATGTTATAGGACAGAGTACATCCTTTCATCTGGCTGTGGCACAGGCGGTGGCAGCTGAAGGGTGATCACCGCATTTGGTGGCTCATCCTACATGCTACCCTGAGGGCTTTATGGGGAGAAAGGCATAACAAGATCTTCAAGGGGGAAGTTAGAGTTGTGGACAGAATTGCCTTTTGCTTTGGAGAGAGTGAGGGAATGGGCTTTTGACCTTATGTAATGTGAACTCACAGAACTCCTATTTATCTCTGTTGGGGGGCTGATGGGTACCACACCGCTTTGGCATGGTCATTTTGTATAGGGATTTTTAGAGAGCTCACAGATTATACTTATATATCCCTTCTTTTCTTTAATATAATTGTGGTACCAACCACTTTTTTTTAAAAAAGGGTGCAACACCCCCCTTCCCCCCCCCCACTACA
This sequence comes from Amorphophallus konjac, assembly GCA_022559845.1. Taxonomy (NCBI): domain Eukaryota; kingdom Viridiplantae; phylum Streptophyta; class Magnoliopsida; order Alismatales; family Araceae; genus Amorphophallus; species Amorphophallus konjac. Next base: position 3,589,458 of record CM040127.1, read on the forward strand.
CACTTGCATGCATGCTTGCCTTGTGTATTAATGGTAAGACCCATTCGGCTTGCTTTGATGATGGTTAAGAAGCTTGATTATAAGATGCCATCAAACACTACTTTTTGTCTATTGACGTATGGCCTAGTTCCTTTTGAAACCAGTTCCTTCTTTCAGTCTGCAAGGCAGTGGCTTGGAAGTGTCAGTGACATTTGATTTGAGCTGTTGTGTTAGCATAGGAGGGCACTGAAGTGGAGGCAGCAGTGGAGGTGGTGACGCAGTAGGAAGGGCTGAAACCACCTCTGTGCGGGTCTTGCCACCAGGGGAGTTAGAGGTTAGCATTACCCTGTGAAGGAACAAGCATATTCGCTGGTTTCCACATTCTGTTCTTGCTATGTCCATTTGCAACTCAAATTGGGGCCTCCCGCATCCAAGAAAATGCCTCATCCTTTTGTTGGCCAACTCTGGTGGGTTATCAGAATCCGTTCAATGTTATTTGACAGGTTGAACCAGAAACAGGATCAGAAACACCTGATTCCAAGTGGATTCATTGTCAGTTGGAAACAGTTAGTTCCCATAAAAGTAATAAACCTACAAAAATATTACTCCACATCCAGTACCTTCCTCATGAACTATTTTTGTACCAGAAATCTCTTGGTCTACTTAATTTTGTTCCTTTCAATGTTTTTGTCAATTTGCATACTTCAATAACATTTTGTAGATATTTATTATGTGTAGCTGTGAACCGTGGATCAAGATCCTACATTGTTGCACTATCTATTTTGACTCTTAGAAACATATCCTGAGACAGTTTAGCATATGCCGAGGATTGTAAGTTTCCCTACAATGGTCTGGACATTCAACAATGTCAAATAAAAGGTTCCTCCGCAAATCATCAGGTCTCAGCTGAAAAGGTCCGGGTACGATTTCAAGGATTTGAGCAAAGGTCTCTAGCCTGCCATCACCATGGCCTTGAATGAGTGCCATACAAAGACTCTTGCTTTCTACTTTTAAATCTTTCGGAAGAAGTAAGGTAAAATTTGACGTACAGGGAATTGTGATTGCCTCTGGGGTATGCCGTCTTTCAGACTACCTACAAAAGATATCACTTATTCTTGAAATTTTGAGGAGGGCTCCGTTTGATATATGGAAGATTGTGCTTGCCTGTAGGGCACACCAGGACATCAACCAGTTAAAAAATTGAACACCAATCCATTCACTAGATGGTGATTAATTCATGCTTCAGCATAACACTGTTTCCTGCTGTGTACCTAAGATTGAATTATATCGTTCTCATTTAGACAGATTATTATGGAAGCTCTCATTTGATATTCAGAGAATTGTGCTTGTCAAAGGCACACCTGGATGTGAACCATTAAAACAGAATATCATTGACTGAACAATGATGCATTTGGGTTTCTGCCTAAGATTGCATCTTTTCTTTGTACATATGATCAAGTAGACACTGTTTGTTTCACTAATCTGAACCTACCATTTGTTGGTTCTTATTCTCTAAATTTATCCAAACAATACTAAAAAGTTTGCAGGAAATGAAAAGGTGATGTTTATTCATGCACTCTGGTGGACTGAGCTAATGTAATTTGTATGTATAGGTCGGGGTAGTAAATTTTACCACTAACGTGCAATGGTGTGAGTGATAAGCATTCATTTTAACATGGTATTAGAATGTTCATTCATCTGACTGAGGAAAGATATTCTGCTGCAGCCGTTATGCTTCGTGCCTCGAGTATCTGGAAAGTCTTAAAGGAAATCTTTTGCTCGACATTCATTTGCACGATCACGTTGAAACATTGTACACTGATATTCGTCACAAAGCTATCATTCAGTATACACACCCCTTCATTTCTGTTGATTTGAACACCATGGCTGGTGCTTTTAAAACCAGCGTGGCTGGGTTGGAGAAAGAGCTGGAAGCATTGATAACTGAAGACCAAATTCAGGTTATTCTCTCTCTCTCTCTCTCTCTCTCTCTCTCTCTCTCTCACACTCTCACACACACACACACACGCCCGCCCGTGTGCACACACACACTGTTGTGTTAAGTCATGTCGCCAACGGTACACTATCCCACGTTTGTGCTATTAAGAGATGTTGCCACTTCTTGCAGGCCCGCATTGACTCCCACAACAAAATTCTGTATGCTCGGCATGCTGATCAGAGGAATGCAACATTCCAACGTGTCTTACAGACTGGCATAGAGTTTGACAGGGACGTCAGAGCGATGCTGTTGAGAGCCAACCTGCTCAAATATGAGCACAACCTTAGGGCTTCGAGGAAGCTTTGAGTTGGGGGTCACAATATTGGGAGTCGGATAACAAAGATCAGAGCTTCCGGTCTCTGCTGGAGATATTCTCTGTTTTGGTTCCCGCGGGCTGGTCTTACTTGGAGAAAGAGCTCCAGCTTTGAAAGCGGAGGAGTGCAATCTTCAAGGAACTTGTTCATGAAAGGGGAAGTTTTTTCTGAGGTGACGACGGATGTACGTTTCTGTATATAACTCTTGGCGTATCTTGCAATTCTGGTCTTGAATGAAATTTGAGCAATATTTTGGCTATTCAGCAATCACCCACCCATTGTTCATCTGAAATACTTTGGAGATTTACCATCCAAATTATGGTCATCCCTTGCAATTTGTTCGCCACACTTGCCAACCATCACCATCTCGTGGTTTTGAATGGTGAAGAACCTGGTGTAGCTTCAGTCCATGTTCGCCTCGCCAGATTGCTAGTTCAAGTGATCATTCTTGCGGACAAAAAAAGAAAAAAAGAAAATCGAAGATCTTGCATTTTCTACTCTATGCTTTTATATTCTTCGTGTTATGTTATCACTTACATCCCCCGTAATATATATATATATATAATCTGTTGTTTATTTAACCTAATTTTAGGTAGGCTAATATAGAAAAAAAAAATAATCCATCTTTGTTTAATCTTCCTGCACAATCAAAGTAATGGCATATATATTCTTATAACATAATATTAATAGTCAAGCTCTTTTTAGTACATCTTTTTTTCACAAAAACACAGTTCAACCAGTGTATGGATGACAAGTCTGTCATAAGTAACTTACTTACAAGGTGACTCATTTTTTTTTTAAAAAATAGGAAAAGGGCTGGTGGGGGGGGGGCGCCCTCTCAATCAGTGGCATCCCTTGCTCCACTGTCACCATCCTTATCATCTGCCACGAACTGCTGACTGACTCAAGTCAAACAACATGTCTTAATCAGATTTAGAAGCACATAACTTTCTGTTCCAAAAAAATTGAAACTAAAAATAGAAAAACACCTTTCTATATCTACCTTCCAGCACGTACCTCAACATTAAAATCTCATAACTCAGAGATAATACCAAGTGATTTCTTTCATTAGTGATGGGAGCCATTTAGTTAAGCGCCAACCGAGGGGAGCACATTGTGTCACCCAATGATAACCCTGAAACAAGACAGGACTTGTGTGGGGATAAAGGTGGAGATCTTACCTGGGGAAGAAGAAGAACCCGGGTTCCTCCCTCCCTGCCCCTGGTCTCCCACAGGAATCCACGACAGAAAGTGACAAAAGAAGGCAGAAGAGAAGGGGGGGTTGGGGTTTCTTTTCCCCTCCCAACGGAAGGAATATGAGAGTGGATACGCACCCCAAACTATGCAGAGCAACAGACCTACCCTATCCTACGTACCCCATCCCCACCCCCCCTCCCCCCCACTACTACTACGTACCACTACTACCACTACATTCCACCCCCCCCCCCCCCCCCCCCCACCCGCTTAAGCCTCCCAACACATCACTCCCCGCAGCTGCTGTGTATAGCTGTACCTCCCCCGTCCGGCAGAAAGAGATGTACCGCTGCTGCTTTGGTCACAAGACTTCACCCGAGTTTTCTTTCGTCGCAAGAGGTGTCGGAGAAAAACCCCCCACTTAATTCATGCTAGCTAGATATTTATAAGAGAAATATTTAATTATAACTGTTAATGGGCCGAGCCCGAGATAAATTTAGGTCGGTTAGACCTGAGTCTGACTTATCAATATTAAAGTTTGAATCTGACTCGGGCCTGAATTATGTCATACCGGGTTCGACACTATTAGGAAATTATCAAATCCGATTAAGTCTCGGCCTGACTCGATCTGACAATTTAAATTAAAAATTAAAAATAAATAAAAATAAATAAACTTAATAATATAGAATTTATAATCTTACTAAATTAATTAGAATTTTGACATTAATTATATAATTTGAGTGAAAAGAGAGTTTTAAATATTCTAATTAAGTAAGATAATATAATTTTAATTAAGTAGTTTTTTTTAATTAATTTAGGCCCGAGTCGGGCCGGGTTTTGAGCCGAACTCAAAGTTTGAATTATATAATTTAGACATGAGTTTTAATTATATAATTTGAGTGAAAAGAGAACAGGTCAGGTCGGCCTATGAGCCGAACTCAAAGTCCAAGTCCAACCCGTGGACCTAGTCGGGCCGGATTTTTAATCCCGACTAAGAGTCCACGGGTTGGAAAAAATTTTGTGACATGACTCGAAAGCGGACTTGTCGAGTCAGCCCGGCTCCAGTGGCGGAGTCAGGGGAGTAAAGGGGGGGGGGCAATTGCCCCCCCCCTACTTAGTAAATCTCTCTCTCTCTCTTTGCATTTGCCCCCCACCCCCTGTTGGATTTTTTGGGCCTATTAGATGTCTATTGATGGTGGATATCTAAGTTTTACGATTAAGTTAAAATATCTACTGATGGTGGGTATTTATCACCCATATTCATTGGTCGGTTGTTTAACCGTAAATCGACAATGGAGATTTTCTTTTGTAAGATAGAAACTTAAAAGAGGCAAAGAGGATAAAAGTAGCACAGTAGAACCGTAAAAAGGTATTGCGGCTGGCTGCTGAGAAACTTTGTCTATAGCTATGTAGGGTTATCTTTTTATGGTTGAGCATAAATAAAAAAGATTATCGGGTTGTGCACAGGGTTGATTTGCAGACTTGTAGAAGATCTCTCCGATCCGCATGTCCCCCCCCCCCACATCCCACTCCACTCTGAGGAGCTTCTGTGTCAATACGGTGAGTTTTCTCCCTCGCTTAGTTATCTTGTTATCTATTTGGTAACTTTTGCCGGAATCGTAGGACTTTATCGTGGGATTTTACCCGGGGAAGACATTTCATTCATGACTTTGATTTTGACTTTCTTTTTAATTCTTGTTTCGTGTATTTTCAATCACGGGGATTTTTCATGTCTCAGTAGCTTAACATGATTCTCCCTCTCAGTCGTTCCTGTTTGTGATTCATTATCTCGAGTATATAATACAAAGCCAGCTCCCACTCGTCGTAAACACTGCACCTGATTTTGAAGCTGAAGTAATTTTTGTGATGATCAATGGATGAATGATAATTTTGTGACATATATTGAGAAGGAGACATTCGAGAGTATTGACAATGCGACAATAATGTAACGTTTTCAAAATATGAAGATCCATTGTGAACAACTCACTTGTAAAATATCTTGTACTTGGATGAAAATAAATAATTTTTATTATATTAATTATATTTTTTACCCCCCCTTCAAATATTTCTGACTCATCACTGCCCGGCTCATTGATAGCCCTACATTTAATACTCGTACCGGATAGTTATCCGTCTCGGACGGGATTGACCACACGAAAGTAATCGCATTGCACTTACCTCCTTGAGCCAATTCCGTCTCGGACGAAGAATGACCTGGACACCGAGCATTACTCCACTTACAAACTACTTCGTGTCTATGTTAATAGTAGCTCTCTGATCTCCACCCACTAACCCAATCAGTTTCTATAAGTTAGATGGTTTGATCGAGCAAAAACTGCTATCATTAACGAGCGATTAATACTTTTGACAGGAAAGGATGGGCGAGGAATATTAAAAAATCGGACTCTGCGTCGGCAAAAACTCACCGAGGCTGGCATGTAGGGCTGTCAATGGGCCTGGCTGGCCCGACAGGCCCGCGGGCTTGGCCCGATTTCGGGCCGGGCCGCAAGGTCTTTTTTGGCCCGCGGGTTTTTAGTCGGGCCTAAAAGTCCGGCCCGACTAGACTCACGGGCCGGGCTCGGGCTTTGAGTTCGGCCCGCGGGCCGGCCCGACCCGATCCCTTTTTTTATTCTCACTTTAAATTTTAAAAACTATTTAGTGAAACTTATGTTATTTTACTTAATTAGAAATTTTAAAATTCTCTTTTCACACAAATTATGTAATTAATATCAAAATTTTAATTTATTTAGTGAGATTATAAATTTTATAGTATTAAATCTATTAATTTTTATTATTTTTATTATTTTATTTAAGTAGTCGGGCCGGGCCTTAGTCGGACTTTGAATTTTTTATATAATGTCGGGCCCGACCCGGCCCGGCCCGACATAGGTCGGGCCCGGGCCGGGCTCGGGCCTTACTCTTGATAAGTCGGGCCCGGGCCGGGCCGACCTAAGCCCGACCCGGGCCCGGCCCATTGACAGCCCTACTGGCATGTCTGTTTCTGGGCATCACATATGAGAATCGCGAGAACATGAGGTTCGATCTCATACGGTGCACAGACAACTAACCGTCCCCGACTATCACATATAAATTAACATGTGTGTGCCTGAGAAAGGGGAAAAAAAATCCCTTTGAAGATGGATAATAAAGTTGTGGTTGCTCCCCATCCTCTTCTAAGGGTCTATTTTAACCGCATATAAATTTATTTTTTAATTTTAATTTTTTTGGGTCATCAAATTGAGATGTGTCTTATTTGATAAATTAAAAGGATGTGAGTCCAATGTCATAATTTTTTTTTAAAATTAAGTTAATTGGTGTACGCTGTAGATCTTTCTTTGAAGGTGGAGTAGGATCAGGGTTTGTCATCTCGATCGACTCGTCCGTCCCGGTCACGGGTTGGGACGGGTCGGGTCGGTCCCGACTCGGTCTGTCTCGATCTATCTCGTTCCAAGTGTGGATAAAAAAAGATTATATATATATAATATATATAATAATAGAATAAAATAGAAAATAATATTTTATACCTATAATATAATATAATATTAAATTAATGGGGTGACCCGATGACGACTCACGACTCGGGCATCTCGCCCACAACCTGAGTCGGGTCGGGTCGTGCGGGTCAGAGCGATCCGCACCGAGTCGACAAACCATGAGTAGGATACCGTGTTCTACTTCGGGAGAGTCGAATACGATCTCGGTTAACCATCACGTGTGTGAGAGGAGGGTGTGAGCCCTCGCTCTCTCTCATCCGTTAGGGCGGCTTTGACAGCCGGGTAAGAGGGTGCGGCTAACCGACCTCGAAGGGTCGATTGAGATAATCGAGGTCGGTTAGCCGATTGTGTGAGGGGGAGGGCGAGAGGAGACGGGGTCCACCGGTTAACCGGTGTCGGTTAACCGGGGGACAACTCATTTGTCAAAGGCGCCCTTAATGAATTCACGATATCCTAACCCAATAGAACAACAGTCCTAGATGTGTAATTAATTCCAGTGTGTGCACTGAACAAAATTATTTATCCAAAGTGCGAACATAAAAGTCAAGGGTCAACCTGAGTTCCGACGCATACAGGGCGCTGTATACCAACAGAACAAAAGTCTTCTCTGCCGACTGGTGTACGTACGTCTCTTCTTCCCGCCTCCGGTGTGTGGTTCCGCCGACCAGCACTGCAGCCACTGCTCGCTGCTGTCCATGTCCCATCGGCTGCGTCCTCTTCAGCCCCTAACAGCACCCTTGCCCGGCACCAATCCGACTACCCCCCTCCCTTCCCGCGTCGAAGACCACCCCCACCCCCGTCGCTCTGTCGCAGGCTCCCCACCTTCAGAGCAATCCTCCACTGTACTTCGGCTGCTCTCGGCACACCACCTGGAGATGCCGCAGCAGCAGCCCGCAGGGATTCCACTGAAGATAATAACAAAAAAGGGATGGGGGGATGATGACGCGGGGGAGGGGGAGCTGCGCTGCGCATCGCCTTCTCTCCTGTACGCGGGCGGGAGCCGCGAGAGAGACAAGACGGTGACGCGGGGCTTGATGGGAGAGATTGACCTCCCCGGGGACCCAGCGCTGTCTGGGGGTGGGGGTCGGCGTATGGAGGAGAGGCCCCCCCCACTGCAGGAGCAGGGCAGTGCCGCAGCAGGGTGGCCCCGGGGCCCGTCGCGTTCTGGCCGTGCGATTGATATCTGCCAGTGGAGCTCCCCCGTGAACCCACCGCGGCAACTCAGGGGGGTTGGGGTGGGGTGGGGGCGGGGGGCCGGACGTGGAGGGCGGTGGCAACTGTGTTTTTGCAGGGGAAAGCCTGGGCTGGGCTGGGCTGGGTGAACCGCGAGGCCGCCGGGTCGTACGGGCCGCGGCCTCCCCTCCCTCCCTTCTCTCGAACTTGCAAATGCCACACCGTCATGATCTGCTCCCCACGTTGGGGGAGTCCCAGCGGCATCTCGAAACCTCAAAATCCCCTCTCTCTCTCTCTCTCTCTCTCTCTCTCTCTCTCTCTCTCTCTCTCTCTCTCTCTCTCTCTCTCTCAGAGAGAGAGAGAGAAGGGGGGACGTGGACTCACTACAATTAGAGTAGAGATTAGAAGGTGTTTGTGTCTTGGGCGTTTGAAAATTATGTTGGGTTTTGATTTTTTTTTTTTTTTCAAAAGACACTTGAGGGAGAAAAAAATGGGAGTTTTTTGAGTTTTTTTTTAAAGAATGAGGCCTTTTCTTCTTATCTCTTTTTATAAATAAAAAATTGGTTTTTAAAAAAAATCGATATGATACACATAAAGAAGTCACCACAACAGTAGTAGTAGTAGTATGTAGTCACTCTCTCACCCACTATGCCACTCCCCCTCCTTTGATGAGAGCGATTTGTCAGACGCCATGGGAATGTCTGAATGACCTCTCCCATCTTATCTATCAGATTTAAGATTCTTTAAAAAAACAATAAAAAATCTTCACTCACAGTCCATTAAAAAAGGTAAGAGAATTTTTTAAAGAAAATATTTAAGTGTTGGCAGACCGGCTGCGACTAATTTTCGAAAAATATATTATTATTCCCATCGTGGGGACTCGCCCTTTTTGGGCCGAGCCAACGGGTGTGGGCACTGTTGAGGGGGGGGGGGGAGGGAAGGGTTACGGGTTAGTCGCGTGAATCCACCTGCGTTGCGTCGAGATGTCAACATACTATCATTATTAATTAAAAAATGTAAAAAATGTCATCGAATAAATAAAAATACTCTCAAAATTTGTACGGGGAGATTTGGAGCTGATATGGGCGTTGGAAGTATTTTTAATTTGTCATTTAGTGATTTTTTTAAAAAATAGTTACTAATGATATTTGACGTCTAATTATGACGATCTTAATATTTTACATGTAGAGATGGTGTATGCTAACTCCTGTTTTTTCTTCTAATTGTTCAGATTAACTATTGCCCCCGCACATTAATTTCTTGTAATATGGTATTATGGATTTGGTTAGATACTTGAGATGTCTTCGCATATAGTTTGAATTTTTTTTTGCAATACATATCTCTTTTAAAAGTAAATTTATGTGAAAATTCATCCCGTACGTGTATACCCTCCTTGTGTGAATTTGATGTCAATTATTCATTAAATGTTAGTTCCTTGTTAATAAATTCTCTTTTTTTAAAAAAAGATGAAATATTCTATGTATTGTCCGACAGAAGTTCACCAAAGGTGCATACATGAGATTAAATTCTTTAAGAAGGATATACATGCAAATGAAATATGAGATAGATTTTCACTCAAATTCACTCTTAACAAGGGTACATATGGAAAAATAACTTTTATAATTTTATAATTTATATTTTATACTACTATAGTAATGCGGAAGCTTGTGAATAGATGTGTCGGTGTTCTCACCAAAAGAAGCATCATCCTCATACCTTCTTTTACACGCTATTAATATTTTTTTAGGCATAACTAATTAGAGTATCACGGTCAATTTTATCTTCTCCCCCTATCAAAAATTCACTTCAATTCTCGTCCCTTATCTTTTACTCGTCCTAATTAGGAGCCATTGTCATCGTGTGTCAAGTTCCATCGTTCGAGATGGTGGAATAGTGCACACCTAATAAAAAAATGTAAAATATATCAACATTATTTTAAACACTTTAATATTAAATATCTATAACATTTTAACACTTAGTGTTTATTTAAAAAGTAGAATAATTCAATACCTCAGAGGGTATAGTAGGGGACCCCAACAAGAACTAGTTCAAACTTCAAAGCAAGAGGTGGGGCAATAAGGGAAATTGTGAGAGAAGAGAGAAAACAGAGCCCACGCACTAGTAGGGTCTCTTCATTAATCATCCTCATAATTTCAGATAAAAAGCATACATATTTAATATCCATTCTAATAATAGTTTTATATGTAAACATCGGAGAGTTTTGCATTCTTACAAATTCTTTAAAAATGAAAATTATAACAAATTATGAGGCAGAGGCACACGCGGGGCCCGCCCCCTAGATTTGCATAAGCCTTGTGCAAAGATCTTGCACATATATACCTGTCAACTTAGTGATATTAACCAGACATATTATTACTTATATTCATTTTATTTATGAGAATGTTACGATATGTCATATTTTGTGTTACTATTTTTACCACTTTCTAAAGCATCTATCAAATTTTAAAATCGGACGGTTTGAAAACCATGGAATGATCAAAGATGGCGTGGCAAAGAAGAGGACACAGTAGCGCTGCTATTTTTATTTATATACATATATATTTAAATTATCTTTCTACGGTCTACACGCACCAGCCTTTGGACGTGGGCTCTATGTGTAGTGTGGGTCCCTAGATGTGGATCCCACGTGTGGGCCCTCTTACGTGAACGGCCAAGAGCAACGTCACCGCTCACGAGTATGTTTGTAGACAAAAAATTAGAAAACTGATTACGGAATCATGATCAAAAAGTTTGACGTTACATCAACCCCGCTCATCCCTGTCCCTGTTACAAGTTTACAACAAACAAAGCTGTTATTTTCATAATTTTTGACTTGGTGACACTCCGTTGACTTTTCAACAGAGAAGTCGGTGAAAATCACAAAAAAAGTCCCCCTCCTCACTCCACATGTAATTGTGTATAAAAAAAAGACATGTCAATTTGATCGATTCGTCGGAAGCAAGAATATTCTAAGTAATAATCAATTTTCATCCATAATAGTCACCGTGTTTAAGGACGCGTTTGAGAACATCGCAGTAATAACGTGAATTTTTAAAATCTTTTCATCGTACTTGAGTGAGTGGTGTCATATATTAACAATCATTCAAAATCCTGAGAAATTATCTCAGGATATTTTCGAGGATTTGAAAAATGTAACTCATTTTATATCTAAGTTCTCTCGTAGAATCCCTCTCCACAAAAGTCAAGAAATATGTATTCATTTGTTTAAAATTAAATCATGTTAGATTTTTCTCCAAACGCGCCCTAGAACTTGTCGACTTACTCAATTATCAATGCATATAAAAACTGAAAAAATAATACACATCTCTATTCATAAAATACATAAGTAAAATGTTTGTTATATATATTAGATAAATTAAATATTATGTGAAACATAGGCATAAAATTACAAACATATTGACAAATTTCTTTCTTATTTAAAGCATATGGTCAAGGGTATTGGGTAATTTTTATTTTAATTTCTATAGTATATAATATATGTTTAATTATTTAATTATATTTCATATATATTCTCTATTATTTATTTGTCTACAAAAAAAGGTCCCCAAAACCAGGAGTCTCAGGTACTCCCGAGCCCCAACCAGAAGCATTTAAAGGACCTGAGAAACTGAGCCCTCTCGAGTCCCCCCTCCCTACCTTTTCCCCTTCTTCCCCCTTCCCTCCTATCCCCTTCCCCACCCTCGCCTCCTGCCTGCTTTCCTCCGTCTCAGGTTTGATTTTTCCCGCCCAGTGTTTGTGGGTTTGCAGAGCCCCATATCTGTAATGGCGCCGTTCTACCCACGCTGGATTGCCACTACAACCTGCTCTGTCTAGGAAGATAAGGGGGGAGGTGGTGGGTTGGGGTGGGGGTGGCGGGAGGAGGTTGTGAAGGTGGGGGGTGATGGGGAAGGCGGCGAGGTGGCTGCGGGGCCTGCTGCTAGGCGGGAAGAAGCAGCCGGCGGCGGGCGAGGATGCCGCTGTCCCGGCCAAGGAGAAGCGGCGGTGGGGCTTCGCGCGGTCGTTCCGGGACAAGGAGCAGCATCGGAGGGAGGATGGGGGCGTGCCGTCGGCGGTGTCGGGGGAGGCGGGGGCCAGGAAGGGGGCGGCGTCCTCCAGGGAGGACAACAGGTCCTACCCCTGCTCCTCCGCGGCCTCGTCCCACTCCACCTTCGCCCCCTCCTCCCGCGCCGTCCCCACCCCGGCGCTGGACGACGACGAGCAGAGCAAGCGGGCGATCGCGGTGGCGGCCGCGACGGCGGCGGTTGCCGAGGCCGCCGTCGCCGCGGCGCAGGCGGCCGCGGCCGTGGTGCGGCTGACCAGCAGCGGGAGGTGTCCGGGGCTGTACGGCGGCGCAGGCCGCAGGGCGGAGTGGTCCGCCATCAAAATCCAGGCCGCCTTCCGGGGGTACCTGGTCAGTAATCCTCACCTCCCGTCCTCCCCACCTTCATCTGTGGTTCCCCTCTCTGTGAAATCTTTCTTCCAGATTCGTTCGGTGTGTCGATTCCTCTGCACCTTCTGCAACCGCGCGATCCGAAAAGATGGGTTTTTGTTTTCCCTTACTAACCTCTTTTGTTCCCAGGCGTTTCGGCCTATTCTTCTTGGCTGGGAATACGTTTTGTAATGTTCCGCGGTTTTGTTGCCTTCTTCTGTCCCCGTTCACGAAACCAGAGGGAAACCCATGAGCCATAGCCCTCTGTAGAGTCCTCTTCTCCCCCTACTGTGTGAGCTGTGTGAGTCCTGTAGCTTATGGGTTCTTTTGTTTTTGCCTCTTCCACATTACCTTTTCTTCTCCAACTTTCCAGTTCTGATGGCGATAGGCATGGAGCTGGGTTTGGCCATGCCACCTCAGAGCTACTGGTTCTTGCATCATATGATGGGGGAGATGATGGAGTAACAATAGTTAAAGCAGCACTGACGAGTCCCTGTCCATTTATGTACTACTTTGTGGCCACTGTGGAGCGAAAAAATGGGGGTTCTTTCCCATGGTTGGTGATCTAGCAGTAGGGCAAATCCATACCCATCGTATGCCATCTCCTCCCATAGCTTTCCAGTTGTGCTTGCTTGGCCTCTGCTGCACGCAAAGCACAGAACTGGTATGTTCAGTGTGGAGTTATAGAGGGGTTGCCAGCGTATGCGGCCGCAGGGCCACCATGACCAAAGATGGAAGCCTTTTGGGGAAGTGGGTATCTGTTCTTCCGTGTGGGGAAGGGGAATGGATTGGGTGGGGGGGGGGCGAGGGGCTCGGCCCTGGCTAGCTGCGCTGCCCACAATTGGGAGCATCCAGTGGCGATGGCTTTTTTTCTGACGGCCCTTCTCGGAAAGGGCAAGGAATCGGGTTGGGGGGGGGGCACTGCTGACGGCTGTGTCTGGCGGTGGTCCTCTTCATTTCTCTTTGCATGCTATCATTCCCATTCCTTTCGGGTTAAATCAGAAGGCCAGAATTGGCTTGCTTCCCTCTTCCCCCCCTTGGAGAAAAAGCTGTGCTGCTGCAGCCTTCTTCATATCCTCCTTATCTTCAAGTGTAATTTGGATTTAGGACGAAGATAAAACCGCACAGGAAGCTAGTTTCTGATTCCGAGCTTTGGACAGCTCTGGTGAAACGGGTGGCCTTCACCTTTGTCCTCACCCCTGTATGTTGGAAGGTTTTGTTTATCAGTAAAGAATCCCTCACGTGATGGCAGCCCTGTTGTGACTAAGAAGTGTTCTATGGTGGTACCCCTTGGGGCACTGTTGGTGTGGGTGCCTGAAACAGGCATGCGAACAAAACCCATGTTCCCCTTCCATTGTCATTCCCCACAAGGTTCGCTTCCTGTTCATGAACGAGGAGGGGGAGGATGGGAGACGGTTTCTTGAATACAGTGATGCATGATGAGCATACGTACCTGAAAACCACTTTATTTATTTCTTTATAGAGCATCCTGCCAAGAACTTCGCGACGAATCATCCTTTAAAACATGAAATTTTTATTTGCCCACCTGGTTGCTACTTAATAATCTGAATGTCCCTGGTTAATTTGAAGGCAAGGAGAGCTCTGCGGGCACTGAGGGGATTGGTGAAGCTGCAAGCACTTGTTAGAGGTAACATTGTCAGGAAGCAGGCTGCGGAGACCCTGCGATGCATGCAGGCACTGGTGCGAGTCCAGGCCCGAGCTCGTGCTTGCCGGGCTCTATCTGAAAGAAGCCAGCGCAGAATGGCTCTCCGGCAAACCCACCCTGTAAGCCCCTTCTCAGCTCTGCAAACGTATTTGTTCATTCCTTTGGGAAGCTCTGAAGCATCCGAATTTGTTGTTAAGAGTAAAGATTCGCGTCTAAATCGTGGAAAACTTGAACAATTTCCATATTTTCAAGAAATTTCCAGTGCAGCCCTGTTCCTGGGTTTTCCCATTCTTTTGGGTTGTAGCACGATAGCATCACTCTTTTAGCTAAAACCACTTTGTGCCTTAAGTTTGTAAGAGTTGTGGGTCGAAGAGAAAACAATTTGGACTTTTGATGTTCTTGTAGGGGCCTCCAACACCGGAGAAGTTTGAAGCCTCCATACGTGCCAACAGTGTCAGGCATGAGAGAGGCAACAACCTCAAGGTACATACTGTTACTAATCTTCCATGGGTGCACCTTCCAACCTGGACATGCATGTGTCACATAGTCACAATGTTGTTGTAATGGACTACAGAGGAACACCCCAGGGCCTGGCGATGTGGATTCCGTAAACCCAGACAGATTGCAGTCTAGCCATAACTGGCTGGATCGCTGGATGGAGGAGCGCTACTGGGGTAGCCGGGAGGTCTCATCAAGAACAGGAGCAGCCGCCGACGACGAGAGGAACGATAAGATCCTGGAAGTGGACACCGGCAAGCCGCACCTCAAGCCCAAGCGCAGGGCCAGCCACCACTCCACCTCCACGGTGGCCTCAGACCAGAACAGCCGCAGCTTCGCCACTCTGCAAGACTCCCCATCCAAGGACTCCACCACCGCCCAGCTCTCCATCCCCAGCCCATCCTCAGTGGAAATGCAGCACTCCCTGAGCCCCCTGAGGTTTGCCGCCGGCGACGGGCAGCCCTGCGAGAGCCCACAGTTCTACTCCGCGACCTCCCGCCCGGGGAGCGCGAGGCGGGGGCCCTTCACCCCCACCAAGAGCGAGTGCTCCCGGGGCTTCTTCACCGGGTACGCCGACTACC
The DNA here is from genome assembly GCA_022559845.1 of Amorphophallus konjac. NCBI lineage: Eukaryota > Viridiplantae > Streptophyta > Magnoliopsida > Alismatales > Araceae > Amorphophallus > Amorphophallus konjac. The sequence goes on from CM040127.1 coordinate 3,604,785, forward strand.
CCAACTACATGGCCAACACCGAGTCTTCCCGGGCCAAGGTGCGGTCTCAGAGCGCGCCCAGGCAGCGACCCGACTACGAGAAGCTGAGTTCGATCAACCGGGCGCACGCCATCGCCGGAGCCTGCTCGTCTTCCTCGTCGCAGAGGTCGTCATCCCTCCATCTCAAGTTCACCAGCAAGGCATACCCCGGCTCCGGCAGGTTGGATAGGCTGGGAATGCCCCTGAGGTATTAATGGAGATGGCGGCAGCAGCATTTTTCTGAGTACTGATGAAGGGAAGGAGAGACGTGGAGTCCCCTTAACTCTTGAGGGGGAGGCGTGCATCGTGCATGGTTATGGATCATACGTGGATATCAGAGTACCCCCACCCTGCTTCTCCTCCTGTTCTTCTTCTTAGTTTTTCCTGTTTCATGGAACTTTTTCGTCTGTTGTTGCAGCCAGTAATCTAACATGTCGTTGTAAAGGTTATCCGCCATTGTCATCTGTGAATCAAAAAGTAGTACTAGTAGAAGAAGAAATGATCTGAGAAGCTGTCTGCTGTCGGATGATGGTTAGAATGTGTTCTTCGATGTCGGTCTCTGCCGAGAACATGGCCCACGTTGACCCCCACCCTCTCGTGCTCCGGCTTTTTCCACAGGGGGGTCAAGGGTTCACACGTGCTGTCCGGGGGTCTCCGGCGCAGTCGCATGTGTGAGTGATGAGATGGGGCCGGGAGTCGTCGTCCCGGGGATCAAAGGGGATGGGGAAATGGGAGAGACTCTGACCGGGGGCTCTTTGGTTGGTGTTTGTCGGTAACTCGGCGGGTGGATGGATGTGGACGGGGAGTGGAGTGGAGGCGCGGTCACGACGCGGCGTGAGAACCGCTCCCCATGCTGGTTTTAAATTGTTTTGAAATTTGGAGGTTTTGGTTGGTGGGGAGGCGAAGATGGACCTTTCACGGTCCTTTTTTAAATTTTATTGACTAGATGTTGGGTGGATTCAAGATCTTGTGACGTAGGAAAATCACTCGTCGGGGAGTGATAGGATAGTTCGTAGATATGCAAGAGAAAAGCTTTGTTCAAATTTGGTCAAAGTAGCAAGATAATAAAAGAGAACATGTCCGTGCGAGGGACATTGGTACAAAGTATATTATTCGAGTGATCTTTTTGTAAAGATGTGACTACTAGATATGGTTGGCTTAGCGACGTTAATAACTGGGGAACGTCTTGATATTATCTCATTTCTCACTATGGTGGGTAGGAAAAAATTTATCTCAATGGATTTTTAGGTAAGATTTGACAAATCAAGATGGGACGGAGTGAATCGTCCGTCTCGTCTCAATCACAGATCGGGATGATCGATCTGTGAGATGTAATATGAATGTTATATATATTATTTTAATTTTTTAAATCAAATTTATTTTATAGGTCGATTGGTCGAAACGTTCGAACGTGAGATCTCCGATTCGAAATGTGTTATAAATATTATTTTTTATATAGTTATTTTAAAAAAATATTTCAAAAGATGACAGGGGACGAGATTTAAACCATAGACAACGGTTTAAATTACATATCATTTAGCCAACAGAGGTAGGAGAGCATTTGAGTTATATTATAATATATATATATAATAATCTTTTTTCTAAATAATTGAGATTAAGCTCTGATGACGATGATGATATATAATATTTTTTTGTATCTCGATATGTAACTGTATAAACCCGTACTGTCTTATCTCAAGTCGTGATCGAGACGACTGGTACGGTAAACCCTACTTTTGAGATTGATACTTATTATGTACTTCCTTCCTCGCAAGTGGGAAGACTGTAAGAAGAACAAGAGTTATGGTCGTTGGGAAATAAATTAATTGGACCAGATGCCAATGCCCAATGGCATGAATGGTGAGTTGAACAATGAGAGTCTATCTGATGTGAACATTACCGAGGTGAGAGATAAGGGTGGCTTTATCTCTAAAGAGTAATATTATAATAAAATATTTCATTCAGTCCGCGAGATTAAAATATTTTACATATAAATAAAATATTTAATATATGTGATTAAAATAATTTGTTAGATTTCTTGTAATAAAATATTTTATTAATTTATTTCTATAATCGAATAAAATGTTTCGTTCATATAACAAATATTTTATTCCTGTAATAAAATATTTTGATCACATAATAAAATACTATTTCTACAAAATATTTTTATTGATTTATTTCCGTTGTCAAACAAAATATTTCGTTCACGTAATAAATATTTTATTCTTATAATAAAATATTTCATTCATATGTAAAATATTTTAATTATATAAAAATATTTAAATCTTATATTATTTGATCAAATGTGTTTCGCATTTAACGAGCGAAAAAAGGAGTCTAGGCTGGTCCAAACATTGGCAGTAAATATACAATAAAACAATGTACCTCCCTTATGTAAACACAATGTACATAATGTACCTCCCTTATGTAGTAATATACAATAAAACAAATATATATTTTGATTAATAATTAACAAAAAAGAGGGGGAGGTCTGTCTATCTCTATACCCATCGTTCTCTCTCTTATACATAATTAAGTGGTAGGCTGGTCCAACATTGACCGGTTCAAAGGTTGATAGATAATAGATTAACAAATAATTTCGTAAATGTTACTCTCACACTGTCCTTTTTTTCCCAATACTAATATGTTTCTGAAAAGGGGTTTTTGAGGACTTTCACGGTATGGAGGGGGTCCCGCAGCCGGCTTGGGGCGGTGGGAGTATTCAATTCACTTGGCCATCGTGTCAAAGAATGTTCTTCCTAACATTCTTAGCTTTCGAAAGATTGTTAATCACAAGGATTTAAGAAGTGCCGAGTTCGAAGGATCAAAGGTTAAGTACCTTGGACACGATAACTTATTTATAATTTATCAATTTTATAGGATTGAAATTCAAAAGTTCTGATATTTGAAAGCAGGATATTTTTCGATTTTAAATCTTGCATGAGTGTAGATATTTACTTGTAAGTATTGTTGAAAATTTATCTCTCATCAAATAAAATGTCTATAATGGAATATGAGGGTATATATATGTCGCCGTCCCAGTAGCACCCGTCCGTTCTGCCCACAACATAGACCCAGTCTTTCGAGCTCGTTACTTCGCACGTCGGCCCAACACTTCTCTTGTCCCACCACATGTCTATTGTATGCGTCAAACTCGCGTGCACCTTCCCCGTCAACGCCCACAACGCATGTCTCCGATAGCACATTAATGACAAGAAGCACGCCAATATGGCGACGGAGAGAGGACCCCGCCCACGTTACTTCTCCTGATAGTGCAGTCTCACGTCCCTTTCGGTGAGCCCTGTCGTATTAATGGGGAGTTACCCCTCCGACAGAGAGACGGCGAGTCAACGCCCATGTCTCCCTGTCTCGTCAGTTACGCGAGTTATGCGGTTCACGTCTTCTCCAATCACGGTAACCCATTAGTCAATCCACGAGGACGATATAAATAGGATCCTGACCCAATGACCAAGAGATATGTATAACCTAACTCCCTCGAGCTCTCACTTCCTCACTCTAGTCTCGCTCCTCCCCTCCGGAGTGTTCGTCTTTTTATTTCACCATTGTTCAACTTGACCGTCGAAGGGTTATCCCTTAAATTAACTCCCGGGACTCTTTCTAACTCTTTCTTGGTGGCTGCAAGTTCTCCTCCAACGACGCTCGTCCTCTCCGTCAAATAAATCTTTAGAGATGTGAATCGTAATTTGGACATCCATTTCTCTGACCGCTACATAATCTATGCAAAAATTTTGACGATACTTTTAACATTTAATTAGCCAAGTGATCGTGGCCAGGTTGCGGGATTGGAATCTAGGGTACTTGCTCTCAGGCTTCTCCTCCCTCCCCTCTGTAACCGAGATTGACATAGTGTTCAAAAGCTTTCGTGCCTGAGGCTGTGTTACCAGTATTGAGCTGAGATGACAAATAATAAAAAAAATGGTAAGGAGAAAAACTGAAGTAAACTCATCAATCTTATCCCACCAAATCGGTAGAATATATAAAATGCGCATGTCAAGCAATTATACCCTTGGAAATTTGACCTCCCACCTATTGGCTGATGTAAGTTTGTTTGATCAGTTCTTCAAAGATCGTGCACCGGAGGAAATGACATCAGCATGTCTTTGACGGGGTAGCACTGAAGATCTTGGTGACCTCAATGGCCATGGAGGTTTCAACAAGTCCAACACCAACTGACCTCCAAAACAAAAGAAAAGTTCTCTACTCTGGCCATGCACATGGTGGGGCACGGCGGGGAAGGGCCCGCCGCCACCCACCATCGCCGGAGGGACCTCACCACGTCTGGCGGTGGGTGGCCGGAGCAGCTGCAGCCGCATCTAGCTCACAATCACGACTCAATACTTTCACACACGCATTCTTCTAGTCTGAGCCTTTTTTCTTTGGGTGAGTTCTTTAAAAAATACACATACAAGAGAGAGAGAGAGAGAGAGAGAGAGAGGCATAGGCATTAAGGTACGTAGGGGTGGGTGGGCATGGCGTCTCTGGTTCATTTTGTCCCAACCCATGTCGGCTTCCTCAAACAGTTTCATGGGGCTGTTTCTCAAGTGTTCATGAGGAACGAGTGCCGACACCTTCTTGTAATCATCCCCTCCACAGATGCACCAGGGCACTAGCAAGCACATGCCCCACCTTCTGCTTTCACCATTTCACTCTGGAGGAGTCTCCAAGATGGTTTGTTGAACAAAACATATATAATTTGAGTGTTGAGATACAAATCAAATATGTGCTTACACTCATGTCTTGATGAGTTCTGAAAAAAATGTGTGTGAGAAGTAAATGATAACATATATACAAAACATTAAATAATCAAATTTCATCATTTCCCTAGACCACATATATCTTTGGTGATGAAGGAGGAGACACTTTAGGGCCCATTCTCATGATAGGCTGTAGCCTGTCCTCAAGGTCTCTTCTTCCAAGAATAATGTAAAGATATCCTTGGATGCCCACATTCTATCTGGGGTGGGGAGAGAGTGGAGATCCCCCCACGTTTCCACAATATAAATATGGATGGGCAGAGGATATATAGCCGTGGCCAAGCAAATATTAAAGGGAATATGTGTTGGGTTTGTTTGGTTCTTCATGCAGACAGCACAGGGTTTTAGGTGGTGGCCGGCCAGGAAGGGGGAACATGTAACATGGGGAGGAGTGGACAGGATGGTGACCAAACGAAGACCGCCGTATTAGAAGTTCCTGATGTTTCTTTTTTAATCACTTATGCAAGTGCATTACTAGTTAAACCTTTGGATGCTTCTGTTTTGGGATCTGCATGGAAATTAACGGGGCAGGCAGGAGTTTGGATGGATATGGATAATCTCTTTCCCTTTGGACGGGGGAGGATAAGATAACATCTCCTTGATCTGGTTTACAGTAAAAATTCTAAAGAGCACATACTTTTTCATCACTTCTATCGTGTCCTTCTCTGCTATTAAGATTTGATAGTTGATACGAGATTAGTCCCACTTACACTTAAAAAAAACCTAAATGACTAGAAAACATGGTGTGATAAATAAGGTGGAAAAAAATCTTGCATCATATTATTTCTCAACTTTAAATTTCATTGAGTATGGTGTATGGATTGGTCCATCATATTGAAGGTTAGGCTGATCTATATGTCAGTTTCGTGCATGCTCCTTTACATCCTCTTCAAGCTTCTGACATCTTCTTAGCTTCATTTTGGAACGATACCTTCGTTGCCAATGGACGTCCGGATGGAAAATACTATTCACGGGTAAAATTTTTCTACTAGATCTAAGTACGGAAATCAAAGAGAATCAAATGATCAAGAAGACTAAATTTGGGTCAAAATGCGTAGTCGTTTTCTTTAGAATCGTTCCGCCCCTATTTCGGTGCATATAGGTTTCACGACGGAACTTCCACCAAGATACGACGACCCAAACCGTTGGCGACGCGAAGATGCACTCCAACTCGCATTGCCAGGGGCGAACACAACTGTGATAGGAGGCTGTTGCAAGAAGAAGAAGACGATGGGAGAGAAGAGTTCGAGAGAGATAGCCGTCGGGTGAGAAAGAAGCCTAAGCCGTGCCTCTCACAGGAGAACGACTCTCTTCAAATACCGTCTTGGGAAGTGACTCTTGATCGAGTCACACCCATCTGCCCAAAGAAGGAAATCCGGAGAGACGCGAAAAGAATCTAAAAGACACTCGGTCAAACGGTCAAAAATAAAGAAAAATAAAAATAAAATAATTATTAGGAATCATACGCACGCACGTCACAACCAAAGAGCCCATTAGTCTAAATAGGTCAACCTCCATAATCTCCTCAAAGAAGTACACAATAATGATAACAATCTCAATTAAAAGTAAATGAAAACTTTTTTCATTTTCTAATGTGGAACAAATCAACACAAAGAGAGACTCAAATCTTTTAAAATTTAAAATAGAGATTTCAACACCTCCAACCATGGGGTGGTAAGGGTTGGGGGAGGAGATATAACAAGTATCAGGTTTTAGGTGATTTTAAGAATGAAGTAGATGAATACGTACAAATATAGTGTGTTTTAGAGTGAGTTGAAGAGATAAGAACATTGTAAGGAGGATTTCTTGAAAAACACACACACACAGAGAGAGAGAGAGAGAGAGAGAGAGAGAGAGAGAGAGAGAGAGAGAGAGAGAGAGAGAGAGAGAGAGAGAGAGAGAGAGAGAGAGAGAGAGAGAGAGAGAGAGAGAGAGTGGCCTCTGTAACCCAATGCTTTCTCCAGTATAGGGTCTCTTTGTGGATTGAGACTTAACTGATACGGTGGACTTGAATCACATGGACAACTCCATGCTATCAAATACCAAAAGCCATCCGGTGGGAACTTAATTTTAAACGTTAATCACAGTTTCACAGAGCAGCCAACAAGAGACATTAGAATTATTATGCAAATGGTTTTCATGTCATCATAATTTGCCATTTTCGAAGGTGTCATTCTGCCTTCAGAAATATATACCTGGTTGAGGAGTGTTGTTAATTTGGGTGGTAGGTTTCCAGGAAAAAGAAGAGCCTTAAATTAGATTGGAAGAAAAATGAGCAATAAATCATAGGTATAATTTTCTCATTGAAGTCAGCTAGCATATGCATTGTCGGAGGAACCTAAACGCAATACTAATGGGATCACCTTTCCAATCAAACATTTTGTATACATGCATATATATTGTTGTGAATTATGCATTCCCACCATCTTTTATTGGCGCATTAATCCCTCATTCGAACATGCAAAGTCCAAATTGCCATACATTTTGGTGCAAGCCTATCCAATCACGTATAATGATTAGGGATTTTCGTGTATACACTCCTCACGTCACCATATTGGATCGGGTGCCCTTATGAACTTCTGCTGTTTCCTCGATACCATTATCATCCATCTTCTTAACTCTACCTTCATTAAGGGTCCCTTTGGTTGTTTGAAGGTGAGGTCATAAGTGAGCTACATGCAACTCACTCACTTCATCCACCTTCTAATAATTTGATTCTTTCAAGATTTTAAAGCATCGGAACTTACCTCCCTAAATAAAAGAGCTGAAAACGAGTTTAAGTTGAAAACGAGTTTAAGTGACTTCTTTAAAAAAAGTTTGAAAAACATTCTATGTAACTCACCTCTTTCTACTAAATATAAAATACTACTTTGATATTAATACTTACATCTAAGCAAACAATCAATAATAACTTCATGAAAGTCATTTCCTTTAATAAAACTTATATTTAATTCAAAAAAACTCATGAAAGTCACTTACACATTCAAATAATAAAACCGACTTCTCGAAGATGAGTTGCAAGCAACCAGCATCAGGATTTGACGTAACTTACATGATAACTCACTTTCATGACTTCACCTCAGATGTGACACCTCCAACATCCCCATGTAAAACTGAGGAGAGAGAGAAAAAGGAGAGATGTGCAACCTTTGCTGCTTGGCAGTTGGTGAGACTGCAACCAAATGTGCACGCACACAAATAGACAGAGGGAGAGAGAGACTATATATACACTTCTCTGTATACTGGAGTATTGTGACAAATCTATGTACTAGATTTTGAAAATCTGTGTACTTCCATACTAAATGGGCCTTGGCCTATGGTTGTTGGGTGTCCGTTAGGGTAACCCAAGGAGAGAGGGTTGCACTTGTGCATGGGTGCAATGCCATGGCCGTCCCCGTGCATGAAAGATCTTGAGATCATTGTCTAGCCAAGCTGCCCCTTCCTCCTCCTCCTCTTAGTTGCACAAAGAGTGGAAGATGATGGGAAAGATACCCTTCCTCACTGTGCTTTTCTTGTGTGAGCTACCTTCCTCTCATGAGAACTTACATGTCCTAGTATAACTTGGACTCCTGACTTTCCTAATTAGAGAGAGAGGCCAACCTCCTTACTCCTCTATAAATAAGAGGGCAAGGGAGAGGGGGGGCGGCCATGCTAGAGGTGCCTTGAAAAGGAGAGAAAGATAGAGAGCCGTGCCCCTTCTTTCTCACCCTGCTCTCATCACCGTCGCCGCCCCCAGTGCCGCTGTCAACCGATGCTAGAGCTAGGGCCTATTACCGTCGCCATTGCCACTGCGTGCGGCCCTGCTAGGAGCCACCACTACTCCCTCCATGGAGAGAGAGAGAGAGAGAGAGAGAGAGAGGCCGCACCCGGCCTTGCTCCATGTGTGTGAGAGAGAGGACCGCCACGACCATAAGGGCAGTGACCAGCTACTCTCTCCCCCTCGCCGTCTTCTCCATCTTCCTCCTTCCTATTTGCTGTGTGGAGGATAAGGAGAAGGCCGCCCTTGCCTAATCAAGGTGAGGCCGCACCCGACCTTGCTCCATGTGTGTGAGAGAGAGGAGCGTCACGACCACAAGGACAGTGACCAGCTACTCTCTCCCCCTCGCCGTCTTCTCCATCTTCCTCCTTCCTATTTGCTGTGTGGAGGACAAGGAGAAGGCCACCCTTGCCTAATCAAGGTGAGGTCGCGCACGTCATTCCCATGGGAGAATGTCATCCCACGCTCATCTCGACTACGACTTCGAGAAAGACATCACCATCGTCCTTGGATCTTAGAGTGCGAACCTTAAATGATAGACTCTAGTAGTCTACGCTCCCCCTCCATGACGCTATGTGGGCCAACCGCTTTCGATTGTGCAAAGGTACGTCTCTGAACTCGACCTATATGATGGTTGCATGGACTACTCGGGTTTTATCAAGTGATTTAAATTTGACAGTCCTCATATCTCGTCTATCCACCTTTAGCTATAGGTTTAAACAATGCATCGGGGTAAAACGAATATCAGGGAGTGTCATTATACAATTTTCTTGCCACCACTTTTACTCCTCGGAAATATCATTTCATCATTCAATTGGACAGTTCTTATTGAATCTGTTATTTACATTAGAAGATGTGTTGGTTACAAATATCTTTAGCAAGAGTTCTCTGATGATTATAGTGATTGAATGGCTCACAATAAATGTATATGGTTAAAAGACAGCAGAAGGTGTAGGATGATGCCATTCCCCAATTAGGATATCCAATGTGAGAGGCTACAATACTTGGTCTATCGTGTATGGAAGGTTCCAAAGCTATTCTTGATAACTTACAATGGAAGGAATATTTGTTGGTAATTAATGATATGGAGTGAAATGCTAAATTATCACTTGATCCCTTTCTCTCCCTTGTTTGAAGGGGTGAGATAGCCACTTGAGGACCCCAGCCAGCCTCATGTGACTACAACCAATCTCCTTTGTTTCTTCTTAAAAGATGTGAGATAATCCCTGGACATCCATGCTGTAGCCATGATGTTGGGGGAGGGAAGTAGGGGAGTTCCCCATGTTCCACAACATAAAAAAAATGAGTGTAGGCGCTTGGGAGAACAGTGCATGTGATGTGGCCTTGGGATAAAGGATGATGTTCTGATGACAAGGTGGCAACCAAAGCTTCTACATAATGAGAGGCAAATATGTGTAGGGGTTCTTTTGTTCACTGTGCAGATCCATACCTGTCATATCTTACTAATTATTATAACTTGTCTGGTCTCTTTTAAATAGGTTAATGAAATGTGATGCCTATTTATGCATTGTGTCACAAATGATTTATGTTGTGTTATAATGTCTGTCAAAAAGTTGTATCAGCGAATCAGTTTTCAGGTTAAAATGGGCCGACGATTCGGGGAATATTTTGCCTAGATGTCTCTAAAATGGGTCAACATAGAGACTTGGGTCATCTTGAACCGAGTCGAGTGTCTCGATTTGGGACAAATAAGATACGAATAGAGTCTGAAGACGTACAAATTTAGGGTGTCTCCTTTGAGATATTATCCCCGTTACGTTCGGAGGTTTTGTGTACTTATTGGGTCGGGATTCTCACAGACGGCGCCAATGAATACGTATAAATTTAAGGTGTCTCCTTTAAGATATTATTCCCGTTACATTTGAGGGTGACTAAGATTTTATCTTTTTTTACTGGTAAAAAAATCCTCAAAGGAGAAGACTTAGGGCGGCTTTGAGAATCGAGTACCGGGCTACCGTAATCGACCCCGAAGGGTCGGTTACGGTACCCGACCCCGGTTAAGCTTTTTCTGTGAGGGGGAGGGTGGGCGGAGGTGGGGCCCACCGGTTAGTCGACATCGGCTAACCGGTGGACAATCCCATTGTCAAACACGGCCTTAGAGTCTTATTTTTAAACACATATCCATCTTTATAGTTTCTAATATAAAATCTTTTAAATCTCTTTCTTAGACCTCTACAGAGTCGACTAGGTTCACATCGCACGGATGCAACAAATCAGTCATGGAGACATAATGTAGGTGGTTGGGACGACGAGGCTACATGGTTTTCATCGTGAATTCTACCGGGTGAACAGGACACAAATGGGCAACAGGAGAGCCGTGGAATCCACACACACGCATCCGAAGGCATGAACATTGCACGAATTTATACTACTCAAGGCAGTACTAGAAGTTTGCCAAGCAAACACGGCACCATCATTATCATGAGGAGTAACAAGAGCTCATAGTTGGTGGCACAGTAGTGGAAGAAGTCATCCAAATTGACTCCTCTCTCGAAAATTCCTAATTTGCTGGAGACATATATATGCTACTCCACCCTATAATGTAGGGTGTATATAGGAAGTTGATAGAGACATTTATGTCACATGTTTGAATTTTTGAGGTGCAGAGGAAAAAGAGAACCCAATGGTTTGACTAAAACATGGGGATGATGAACAAGAAGGGTCAGTGGGTCTCATTTCTAAAGTCTCTCCTTTTCAGAAGTTTAGACAGGGACAAGTTTATCTTTATCTTAAAAGTTTATTGAATCCATAAAATTATGCTGTTGAGATACAAAGTCTCGGAGTTATAAGCACATGAACCATAATTTATTTAATCAATACGGGACTATTGCTCAAAAGGGACTATGTCCAAATATTTCAATACTCCTCCTCACAGTCAAGATGGGCCGTGGACATTAATCGGATGGAGGTGACAAGAGGAGTTGGGTCAAAACCATGCTCTGATACCATGTTGAATCCACAAAATAGCGGTATTGAGATACAAAGTCCCAGGATCATAAGCACATGAACCACAACTCATTTAATCAATATAGGACTATTGCCCAAGAGGGACTATACCCAAATATTCTAATAAAGTTATCCCAATATAACTTCTCTACGGCTCTCTTTGTTAATCGATTAGGATAGGATACAATGACATCCGATGAAAGAGGAAGATGAAGGGCTCACCCCCTCCATCTCACACACATATGTCTTAATCGAGCTCGGGTAAGACATTCGACCTCAGAGGGTCGAATGCTTTAACTCAGCTCGATTAACAAAGAGGCCCTACAAGTTTGAGTCCTCTTTGATGAGGTAGATCTTATATCTCCAAAATCTCTGATATCAAATGTAACGACCCGAGAATCCGATTATTGGGAGAGACCCGATAACCCGAGACTCGAACCGCCGCCCACGAGCCGGGAGGGCTCGGAAGGGTTAAAAGGAGTGTGGAGGCACAAAGGAATAAGAAATAAAGCAGGACAACTAACAACAACAAGTAGAAGTAAAAGAACAACTACAGCTACAACAGAGTCCAGTCCAACAAGAAGTACAATCTAAAGCAGTAAAAACGTACCACATGCCGAGAGAACACTCGGCCCGGTGAGCTGGCAACTGAGAACCTCCGAACAGCAACCTCGAACATCGAGGAAGAACCGCCACACCTGAAAGGTAGGGAGTGAGTCTCCAAAATAGAGACTCAGCACGGATCCCGCGGAACCCCACCAAGAACCAACGGCGGCACAGAAAACTGTAACTACGGAAGCAACAGTAACATCAGGAACAGTAAACCCGGTGGACGGTCGAAACACGGCACTATAACTACTCCTACTGTACCAGAAGTCACACCTCGGGCCCGTAGTCGAGGCTACCGAACCACACTAGTACCACCTACCGAAGTAGAAACCCACGGCAATTGCACCGCAGAGGCCTGTCTCCCATGACATGGCCAACCTGGACACGCTGTCCAAGGTGCAACCCCGACCACGTGGTCACGGGTACCGCACAGCAAGACGCAACCTCGGTAAAGCTACCAGCACTAGTTTACGGCACGAAAATCGACACATGCGCCACCGCGAGACCACCGAAACTCAACGGTCAACACGACTAAACCCGAAGGTCAAAGTCATAGAGACTGACAGTCTGCCACTCCCAACTCGACAGGAGTACCTCCCACCAGAAGCACAGCCGGTAGCGTCCCCTGACGTCTCACACCGCACCGCAGGTGAACTGCCTGACGTGGTAACTCCTACCAAAGGCACGAACACCGCACAAGTAACCACAAACGAGTGACTAGCTGGGGTCACGCTCGTCAGCGCGAGTCCAACCACCCCCAACCACGTGTGCACACACAGACCGCGCATCCCTGGTCTGGCCCTCTGACCAGTTTTCCCCTCAGCCGGACTCTGGCTGCAAGACGTGGGGCCCGACGAAAACCGGTCCACAAACCGTCTCTAAGGGTAGCCTCTCCACCACTCCCTGGTGGGACCACACGCGTGTAAGCCTGCTACGACTAGTGGAGGGTCACTGAAGGAGTAGACTCTCGAGTCAACGGAAAATAACGTCCGAATCCGACAACGTACGGGGACCATCCCACGTACCGGCACCGTCGCACGGCGACCACAGTCGGAGAAGGAATGGGACTCGCAGCCCACGGCTACGCATGCACCCTGCGTGAGAGTCGAGAAAACCCAAGTGACGCTAAGCCACTGGACTCTGGGCAGTCCTCTAGATGCACTACAGCCAACGGTTCTTGAGTCAGAAGACTCGGGGTCAAGACCGTCGCACACAACATCACAAGGCCGTCAATCTAGTCCAATCTCTAGGTCTAAAACCACAGTAGCACGGTGTGGACGCACTTTTCGATTAGAAAATCTTTTGTTGGTTTATTGAGTGCGTGGGCGTGCCAGTCACAAAGTGACAATTTGTTCGGACTTCATGGAGCCCATGGTGCGCTCGATCTGACTAATCAGACGATTGTATAGTTCGGGTCGGGACCAAAATCCGCCGCGCCATAAAGGTCACGACGTCATTTACATCCCCCATACGAGGGAACACCCTTGATTAATCGCCGGGAATCAGGGCCTCGTGGTCAGAAGATTATATCGAGAGAAACAAGACGATAGCTGCCTTGAATCAATCGGAAAGCCCTATGTCTAGGAAGGCAAGCATTCGAAACATGTCGGTCGCTCGAGGGACCTTTTAATATTCGGACGGGTGTCCGGGTTGAGGGTGGCGTGATCATCACGGGAGAAATCGGAGCATATGTATGCCGGGGTACGGCAAATTTATTGTTCAGAGGGACGGGAAGCGTTCGGTTAAATCCTGATTAGAGCTGACGGAAACCAATAAGTCTGTCGGCCCGGTGCAAGATCAAGCAGTGACCATACTGCGGTGGGCCCCCCGCGGTCGAAGTCAGGCTTGCGTGGGCATCGTTAATATTTCCAGTGCCAAGGGGCAACGGGAGAATGTCCCTTGAATCAGCTGGAAAGCCCTATGTCTAGGGAAGCAAACGTTCGAAACGTGTCGGTCATTCAGGGGACCGTTTAATATTCAGACGGGTGTCCGGCTTGAGAATATCGCAATCGTCGCGGGAAGACCCGGAACATATGTATGCCGGGGTACGGTAAATTTCTTATTTCGATGAACTGGAAACATTCGGTTACATCCCGGTTAGAGTAATATGTCGGTTGCTCAAGGAACCGTTTAATATTCGGACGAGCGTCTGACTTCAGAAAATCGTAATCGTCACGGGGAAACCGGAGCATATGTATGCCGGGGCACGATAAATTTACTATTCAGAGGAACGGGAAACGTTCGGCTAAATCCCGGTTAGAGCGGTCGGAAACCGATAAGTTTGTCAGCCCGGTGCAAGATCGAGTCAGGACCATTCCGGGGGCGCCTCCCGTGATCCAAACGAGACTTGCGTGGGCGTCATTAATATTTCCGGTGCTGAAGGGCAGCGGGAAAGAGTCCCGGGACTAGATTCCAAAATGAAGACGTGTACAGAGACAGCTGGCTAAAGGCCGAGGATGTGGGTCAGGCAATGACCATGATTAGGGCGAACCCGTGGTCTAAGCGTGACTCACGAAGGTCTTATTGATATTCCCATGCGTAGGGCTCGGGGGTGACGAGAGCCTTCTTGTTTCATTCAGATCTTGTCAGTCGCTCATGGACCACTTTATGTTCGGACAAAGGTCCGTATTGAAGGTACGATGTAAACGGAAATAAATCCGTACAGATGTGTGCCGAGTTCGCGGCAATTTCAATGGAAGAGCGGGAACGAATCCCAATAGGAATGGGTCGGAATTGATGAACTATCGGCCGAGAGCAATGCCGGATTACGACCTTGCCGGGATGGGAGCCGTCGGCCATGTCGGTCACTCACGGACCTTTCCATGTTCGGACACGGGTCCGTAATAGAAACGCGGTGGAAATCAAGGTGAACCTGTTCAAATGTCTGCCTAACGCGCGGCAATTTTAATAGTGGCTCAGAAGAGATCCGGCCTGAGAAACGAGTCCGGCTTAATCGGGATGTCGGCCCATGGCGAGGTCAGGTCATGGCCATTTCGGGATAATTTCTAAGACTCAGGCCCAACCTGCAAGGGCAGCATTATTGTTCCTTCAGCACCGGGTCGCGGGAGAGACGGGGCTACAATGTAGATTTTACCATTTTTTTATCTGGGATTTTTAACCATATGATTTTATACTGTTTATTCCCCTTTATGCATTTGTTCTTAATGATTTCTCCATTTTGTTTATTATTATTATTATAGTTTTTTACTATTGTTATTACTATTTCACATTGTTTTTGTTTATTTCATACATATATTCAGGTTTATTTATTTATCATAATTTTTATTAATTTATTATTATCATTATCATTATTATTATCATTATATATATATTTTTGGAGAGAGAGTGGGCCGCTAGAGGGCTAAGAAGGGGCTAAAGGGGAGTGCCGGTGAAGAGCGGCCAGGGTGTACCGGCGAAGGTGCTGGGTTGTGCCGCCGGAGGGTTCAAGGATGGGCGTGCCGGCGAAGGAGCTGGAAGCGCGTACCGACGAAGGCCATGGAAGCGTGCCGGGGAAGGAAGAGGAGGCGTGCCGACGAATGGTGCTGTAGGGTGTACCGGCGAAGGGCGTGGCGAGTGTGCCGCCGAGGGGTTCCAAGGGGTGTACCGGGGAAGGAGCGTGCCGGGGAAACTGGGCTGGGGGCGTGCCGGCGAAAAGCGACTGCAGGGCGTACCGGCGAAGGGCCTGGCAAGGTGTGCCGATCTAGGAGCATGCCGAGGAAGGCCAAGGCAAGCAGGCGTATTGGATGAGGGTGAGGACGGGGCCCACTCCTCTCCCACTCTTATATCTTTTCCTTTTCTCTTCCCCCTTGATTTTTATTCGGTTTGCATGAGTTTCTTCTCTCTTTCTCTTAATTATCTTCCATTCTTTCTCCCATGAGGATGAATGTTTAAGTTGCTTAGTTGTCGTTCGATTAGGCTCTCTTCGTGTTGATTGCGGTTCCCTTGCCTTAGTTAAAGCGTTTCACCGTTGTTCTTTTCATTTGTTTGTTGCTTTCTTTTCGCCTTTTAATTCGTTGTTGTTCCATTTATTTGTTGCTTCATTTTGCCTTTATTATATTGTTACTTTCTAACAAAATTTCGACAGCAGCTCCTCTCGACCCGAGCGTAAGGGAGATAAAGGGAACGCGCCCACGTTGAGTGGCGGAACCCGACAATTAGAGGTGGGCGCCCGGGGGCGGCAACACCTTGATAAAACCTCGAAAAACTCGGAGGGAACGGCAAATGGAAGATTATTGTAGGACTGGCTAGGGGGGTGCACCGGGCAAGAAGGAGGGACAGGTGTGCCGGGCAAGGAAGGCACGAGAGGGCGTGCCGGACTGGGAGGAGCTCAGGTGTGCCGGTGAGGCGTTGTGCCGGGGAAAGGGGGCAAGGGCGTGCCGGGCAAGGGTCCAAGGGACTGTGCCGGGGAAGGCCCTAACAAGGGCTGTGCCGGAGAGGGGCGGTTAGGGTGCGACGGTGAAGGCACAGCCGGGGTGTGCCGCTGGAGGCACAACTGGGGTGTGCCGTTGGAGGCACGGCTGGAGTGTGCCGTTGGAGGCACGACTGGGGTGTGCCGGGCAAGGCGCGGCCAGGGGTGAACGAATGCGAAAATGCCCTGGAGGAAGCAAACCCTAAAGAAGGGAAGAAAAGAAAGGGGCGTGAAACACCGAAGGATGCAAACACGGAAGAAATGCCTTAGAAAGACATCCAAAAAATATTTGCAAGCCTTCTACTTTTATTCGCACAAAAGGAGTGCCCCAAGGGAGCTAATACATCGCAACGACGACAAAAAAAGGAAATGAAGGAAAAGAAAGAAGAAAAGGAAATACAGTGGGGGGGGGGGGGGGGGAGCATGGACTCCTCCCCTCCCGGACCTCACTCCCTCTCTCCACCCACTCTTCTTCTTCTCTTCTCCTTCTTCTCTTTCTCTTCGCGCGGACGGCGGTGGATGGAGCAGCAGGGGGGAAGCCAGAGCCTCCCCTCCTCCTCTTTCCTTCTTCTCTTCTTCTTCTTCTCTTTTCTGGCAGCTCGGTCGTGGCTCCCTCCACTGGCCTCTCTTCTTCTGTTCGCCGAAGAAGGGGGGCTTTTATACCCCCAGCGGCGGAAGCATTCGAGCACGGTAGTCGGAGGCGGGAAACCGGAGGCATTGAATGGGGATTTGACCCGTCATCCTTGGTGGCAGGGGGGATATGCAACGTGGCCCTCTCCCGGGGCGACACCTCAGCAAGCCCATTGTGCGCCAAGAATCTGTAGGGTATGGGCATCACGTCGTTTTGCCGGTTGCACCGGGGTGTGCCGCTGAAGAGCCAGAACACCGCACCGCTGGAAGACACAGCGAGTGTGCCGATGGAGGGCTGCCAAAGCGTGCCATTGAAGGGCCCTGGAGGAAGCGTGCCGCTGGAAGCTTGCAAAAGCGTACCGCTGGAGGGCTGGAAGGTGTGCCGTTGGAAGCTGCCAAGGTGTGCCGCTGGGGCGCTGGGCGAGTGTGCCGGTGGAGGGCCGGCAGGGTGTGCCGCTGAGGGCTAGCAGGGGGTGTGCCGTTGGGCAACCCTGAGGGTGTGCCGCTGAGAGGCATTGAGGGCGTACTGCTGAAGGCTTCAAGGCGTGCCGCTGAAGAGGCCGGAGAGCGTGCCGCTGAAGGCTTCAGGGCGTGCCGTTGAAGGGGCCTGAGGGCGTGCCGCTGAAGGCCTAAATGGGCAGTCCTGAGCCCCTTGAGCGCGCGAGTTGTGGACCATTCGATTTTCTTCGAGGTCCATGGATTGTGGGGCTTCTTGGTGGTTGATTCCTCTTCATTGTCGTGATTCCGGAGACAGCTTCACGGCAGTGTGTGTGCGTTTTCGGAGAGTCCGGGTACGTGGCCCCTCTTCTATGCAGTTTCTCCAGTTGAAGTTGTTGTTAATGCTGGGCTAGTTGGGACGTATGGGCGTGCGATTATGCACGTCCACAAATACCCCTCACCCACGGGTAGCGCAGGCGAAGGATGAGCTGGTCGGCGCCTGCGGGTGTACTGGTCTCTTCTTCTCTTTGTCAGTGTCGACAGGGTGTCGGGAACTGACGTGGTTTATTTGTCTCTTCTTCTCTTCATCAGTGCTGACAGGGTGCCGAGAACTGACGTGATTTGTTGGTCTCTTCTTCTCTTCATCAGTGCCGACGGGGTGTCGGGAACTGACGTGGTTTATTTATCTCTTCTTCTCTTTATCAGTGCCGCCAGGGTGCTGGGAACTGACGTGGTTTGTTGGTCTCTTCTTTTCTTTGTCAGTGCCGACGGGGTGTCGGGAACTGACGTGGTTTATTTGTCTCTTCTTCTCTTCATCAGTGCCGACAGGGTGCCGGGAACTGACGTGGTTTGTTGGTCTCTTCTTCTCTTCGTCAGTGCCGACGGGGTGTCGGGAACTGACGTGGTTTATTTGTCTCTTCTTCTCTTCATCAGTGCCGACAGGGTGCCGGGAACTGACGTGGTTTGTTGGTCTCTTCTTCTCTTTTCTTTTCTTTTTAAACCACATTACCGGTACAAGCGCCCTTTCGGGTTTTCGCCGGCACCAGTCCCCTCTTACTTTTGTCCACGTGCCCTCTCAATTTTTCACGTGGCGGGGTACCCGATTTTACCTACAGCGCCCTTTGCGGGTTTTCGCCACAGTTGGGTTGTTGCCATTTTTGCCCTTGTCCCCGTGTAGGGGCAAGTCCGGCGGGGCACCTTTATTTTAAGCCCCTTTCTTCTTTTTTTTTGACGGGCGGGTAATACGTAATTGTTGGCTAGGGCCCGAAGCCTTGCGCCGAAAGATAAGGTTCATTCGTTGCCAAAAAGATAATGCCAACGCAACGGGATTTTTTTTCTCTGCCGATTCGGATGTATGGCCCGTAATGGCAATGTTGTGTGAGAGCGGGTGGCTAAGGCACGAAGCCCTACACCGAAAAGTGACTTATTCGTTGGCAAGGGACTAATGCCAGCGCAAGGATAGAGATTTTGCCGATTCGGGCGTAAGGCCCACAATGGCGATTTTGCATGAGAGGTGGTGGCTAGGGCACGAAGCCTTGCGCCGAAAGATAAGGTTCATTCGTTGGCAAGAAGATAATGCCAACGCAACGGGATTTTTTCTCTGCCGATTCGGACGTATGGCCCGTAATGGCAATATTGTGTGAGAGCGGGTGGCTAAGGCACGAAGCCCTGCACCGGAAAGGGACTTATTCGTTGGCAAGGGACTAATGCCAACGCAAGGATAGAGATTTTACCGATTCGGGCGTAAGGCCCACAATGGCGATTTTGCATGAGAGAAGGTGGCTAGGGCACGAAGCCTTGCGCCGAAAGATAAGGTTCATTCGTTGGCAAGAAGATAATGCCAACACAACGGGATTTTTTCTCTGCCGATTCGGACGTATGGTCCGTAATGGCAATATTGTGTGAGAGCTGGTGGCTAAGACACGAAGCCCTGCACCGGAAAGGGAGTTATTCGTTGGCAAGGGATTAATGCCAACGCAGGGGTGGAGTCGTCTTTGCCCGTGCGGATGCCCGTCGATACGTAGGGGCGTGCGGACGGGAGAGATATGTATATATAAATATATATATATAAATATATATATATATATATATATATATAATTATCGTTTTCCCTTCTTTCTCTCTCTTTTTCTTTTCCTCTTCTTCTACCTTTTTTATTTTCTTCTCTCTCTTTTTTTTTCTCTTTTTGTCAAAATCCCCCCCTTCTCTTCCTTTTTTTCTTTTCTTTTCTTTTTTATTCTCTTCCTCATTTACCGTCTTTCCTCTTTTTCTTTCTCTTTTTTTCCCTCCCTTTTTTTGCTCGCCGTATAAAGGGGGGCGGGGGTGGCGTGTAATATCCCGGACCTTTCGGATCCTTCTTCGTGGGTCCCGGATCTGGTTTTCGGAGCGTCCAGCTTGATTGTGTCCAAAATTTCGTTTCGGACATCTTTCGTGTTCGGATCGGCGCGATCCGGAGTTGTTTCGGAGGCCCGGAGGTATTCCGCGGCTTTTTTCGCGTGTGTTTTCCGATTCCCGGTGTGTGTTTCAGCTTTTTCTTCGGAAGCTCGCTGCGGGTGAACCGGGCGGTTCCCCCAGGCACGAGTGGTACCGTTGCGATCGGTGCGTTCCGAGGATTCTGGAAATATATTTTTCTATTTTTTGATATTTTTCTAAAAAATTGGATTTTCTATATAATCTCATTTCTTTTCTTTTTTCTTTTTTCTTTTCTCTTTCTTCTTCTTCTTCCTCCTTCCTTCCCCAACCGTGGCCGCCCTCCTCTCTCCCTCTCTCTCCCATTCGGACGCGGTGAGCCCCTCCCCGGCTGTTGACGGCGGCAGGGCGACGGCGCGGACGCGTGGGTGGCGGCGAGGCGAGCTCGTGGGCGTGCGGCAAGCGTGGGAAGCGTGGGGAGTTCGTGAAGCTTCAAGCGTTCTTCACGATTCGCGGGTGATTCGGCGGAGCATTCGCTGCATTGAGGTAGGGTGACATTCCTTAGCCTCTAGCCGATCTTTTCCGTGATTTATAGGCCGAGGGGGAGGCCGAGAGGGGCTAGATCGAGCATGTTTGGGGTTTTTCCATGATTTGGGGAGAGCCGCCCGATCTATGGTTTTAGCCCATGATTCAGTGTTTTGAGGGCTTAGATGCATGCTAGGGGTCCCCAGGGGTCTTCCCCTTTGATTTCCCCCTCTCCGGTGGAGGCATGGGGGCGTGGTGGGAGTTTTTAGGCGTTTCCGCCATTTTCGGGCGCGGACTGAGAACGCGCTTGTAACGACCCGAGAATCCGATTACCGGGAAGGCCCGATAACCCGAGACTCGCACCGCCGCCCACGAGCCGGGAGGGCTCGGAAGGGCTAAAAGGAGTGTGGAGGCACAAAGAAATAGGAAATAAAGCAGGACAACCAACAACAACAAGCTGAAAGAAAGAACAACGACAGCAACAACAGAGTCCAGTCCAACAGAAAGTACAGTCTAAAGTAGTAAAACGTACCACATGCCAAGTGAACACTCGGCCCAGTAAGCTGGCAACTAAGAGCCCCCGCTCCGCACCCTCGAACCACGAGGAAGAACCGCTGCACCTGAAAAGCAGGGAATGAGTCTCCAAAACAGAGACTCAGCAGGGATCCCGCGGAACCCCAACCGGAAACAACGGCGGTAGCGGAAAGGAAGCTACAACTACAACAGGAACAGCAAACCGGTGGCCGGTCAAAACTCGGCACTACAGCTACTCCTACTGCCAGAAGGCAGACCTCGATCACACAGTCGAAGCTACCGAACCACGCTAGTACCACCTACCGAAGCAAGAACACACGGCAACCACGCCGTAGAGGCCTGTCCCCCGGACACAGCCGACCTGGACACGCTGTCCAAGGTGCAACCCCGACCATCCGATCGCGGGTACCGCACAACAAGACCCAACCTCGGTAAAGCCACTAGTACTAATCTCACGACGCGAAAACCAACACACACGTCACGGCGAACCAACCGAAACTCGAAGGTCAAAGTCACAGAAACTGACAATCTGTCACTCCCAACTCGACAGGAGTACCTCCCACTAGAAGCACAGCCGGTAGCGTCCCCTGACGTCTTACACCGCACCGCAGGTGAACCGCCTGACGTGGTAGGTCCTACCCGAGGCGCGAACACCGCACAAGTAACCACAAACAAGTAACTAGCTGGGGTCACGCCCGTCGACGTGGGTCCAACCGCCCCCAACCACGTGTGCACACACAGACCTTGCGTCACTAGGTCTGGTCCTCTGACCGGTTTTCCCCCGTAGCCGGACTCTGGCTACCGACGAGGGACCTACGGTAACCGGTCCACAAACCGTCTCGAAAGGTGGGTGCCCGTACACCACTCCCAGGTGAGACCAGCACCTCGTACTGGTGGGCTACGACTAGTGGAGGGTCACTGAAGGAGTAGACTCTCAACTCAACGGAAAACAACGTCCGAATCCGACGACGTACGGGGACAACCCCGCGTACCGGCCCCGTCGCACGGTGACCACAGTCGGAGAAGAAACAGGACTCACAGTCCACGGCCACGCACGCACCGTGCACTAGAGTCGAGAAAACTCAAGTGGCGCTAAGCCACTGGACTCTGGATAGTCCTCTAGACACACTACAGCCAACGGTCCTTGAGTCACAAGACTCGGGGTCAAGACCGTTGCACGCAACAGCACAAGGCCGTCGCTCTAGCCCAATCTCTAGGTCCAAAACCACGATATCACGAATACCGAGACAACACACGAGTTGCCAAGACCATTCCCTTGGGAAGGGAACGCAAGGGACAAAGGCCACTCACACGGACCACACGGAAAACACAGAAGCACGATTCCCAAGGCAGCACACAAGCCGCCACGACGATTTCCCATCTTGAAGCAAGCGGGAAACCTCCAGCCCCAGGCCGGACAACTGGACTCACAGTCCAAGGCCAAACACATGGCCCACACGGGAATCGCCTTCCAAAGGAACCCACGATATGCGGGAGAGACCCCACCGCACACACACCGACACACAGTGACTCGATCAAGCGTAACACAAGAGCCCGGAACACGTGGGGTCACCCGGACCCACCACACCTACGGGCACACTAATCGAGGTAACACGGTCCCTCCTGACACCCCAAAAACACAGACACAGAACCCATGGGGTGTCCAGGACACTCACAAGGCCGGAGGTCGACCACTGGGTCCCAACCGGGTCGACCGGAGACCAACACAATGCGAACGGACGCTAAAAGTTCACCCGGACCCTTAAGCGCGCGGGCACGTAAAACGAGGTAAATGGAACCTCCAGACACCCCAAAACACGGTCACGGAACTCCACTGGATGTCTAAGGCACACACGGCCCACGAGGAGCACGATCAGCCGCAGACCGCCCGCCCCGGGCAGCCCGGCTGGTCACCTCCAAGAACGCGCTGTAGGTCCATAGCGCGTTCAAGCAGAACGCGCTATGCACCTATAGCGCGACACGACAGATCGCGCTATATCCCTATAGCGCGACTGCACAGATCGCGCTAGGATCACCTAGCGCGACAAGGCAGAACGCGCTAGGGACCCCTAGCGCGACAGGGCAGAACGCGCTAGGACCCCATAGCGCGACAAGAACCGCCTTACTGTTCATCTTCTCCGATGAACGCGTTCGATCGGGGCAGCGCGACGAACAAGAACGCGCTACTGGAGTATAGCGCGTTCTCAGTCTGCGCCCGAAAATGGTAGAAACCGCGGGAAAAGCCATGCCACGCCCCGTTCACCCCCAGGTGAAGGGGAAACAAAAGGGGAAACCTTCCCCAAACCTCTAGGCATGCATCTAAACCCCTGATCGCCCAAAAACACCATAAAACGGGAGATCCGGCTCACACCCCCAAAAAACACACATTTTCCCCAAAACGCCCCGTTTAGCCCGCTCGGCTCACCACGGCCTACGAAACTTGCGGGAAAGGAAGTACACGGGCTGAGGGTCCATCACCCTACCTCCACCGAATATTTCGCGCACCGTGGACGCCGATCCACGAAGAAAACGCCGTTGAAGCCTCGTCGTTCCACGAACTCACGGCCGAGCTTCCACGCGCCTCCACCGCCTCGATCCTCGCCTGTCCTCGCCCGCATCCTCGCCCGCGCCACCTCCACCTCGCCCCCGCCTCGCTCCGTCGGCCGCCGGAGAAGAGAGGGGAGAAAGAGAGCGTGAGAGAAGAGAGAGGGAGGGAAGAGAGAAATGAGAGGGGGAGAGAGAAAGGGGTTAGTATATATAGGAAAACCCAAATTTTACAGAAATTCAGAAAATTGTTAAAAATTACCTCCGCGATCCTCGGGAAGAGCGCAACGCAGTGGTAACGTCTCGGAGTCGGAGAACGCCACGGTTTGCCCTGCAAAGAGTTCCGAAGGCACATCAGGGAAAAACACGTGTAAAGCACAAAATACGCTCCGAGACCCACTAAAATGATCCGAAAAATATCCAAAAAAAATCCGGGGCATTACAGCGCTATACTCCAGTAGCGCGTTCTTGATGGTCGCGCTGCCCCGACGGGGCGCGTTCATCGGAGAAGATGAACAGTAGGCGGTTCTGGTCGCGCTAGGGGTCCCTAGCGCGATCTGCCTTGTCGCGCTAGGGATCCCTACCGCGACCTGTCTTGTCGCGCTAGGAGGCCCTAGCGCGATATTCCTTGTCGCGCTAGGGGGTCCTAGCGCGTTCTTCTTGTCGCGCTAGGAATCCCTAGCACGATCTGTCCTGTTGTCGGGTGTTCCTTTTGGGCCAGGTGTGTGTCCTGGACACCCCGCGGAGTTCCGGGACTGTGCCTTTGGGTGTTCGGAGGTTCCGTTTGCCTTGGTCATGCGTTTGGCCGTGGGCGGTGCGTCCGTTTCCTCTCCGACCGTGGTCGCCGTGCGATGGTGATGGTACGTGGGACGGTCCCCGTACTTCGTCAGGTTCGGACGTTGTTTTCCGTGATCTTGAGAGTCTACTCCTTCAGTGACCCTCCACTAGTCGTAGCCCACCAGTACGAGGTGCTGGTCTCACCTGGGAGTGGTGTACGGGCACCCACCTTTCGAGACGGTTTGTGGACCGGTTACCGTAGGCCCCTCGTCGGTAGCCAGAGTCCGGCTACGGGGGAAAACCGGTCAGAGGACCAGACCTAGTGACGCGTGGTCTGTGTGTGCACACGTGGTTGGGGGCGGTTGGACCCACGTCGACGGGCGTGACCCCAGCTAGTTACTTGTTTGTGGTTACTTGTTCGGTGTCTGCGCCTCTGGTAGGACCTACCACGTCAGGCGGTTCACCTACGGTGCGGTGTAAGACGTCAGGGGACGCTACCGGCTGTGCTTCTAGTGGGTGGTACTCCTGTCGAGTACGGAGTGACAGACTGTCAGTCGTGTGTTTCCGACCTTCAGGTTTTGCGGTTCGACCGTTGAGTTTCGGTCTCGTACCGTGGCACGTATGTCAGTTTGCGTGCCGTAGGGCCTGGTTCTGTAGAGTACAGGGCTTTCCTTTTCGAGGTACTTTCCTACCGCTAGTGTAGTGGTTTCTCGTTTTACGAGGTAGGGTTCGAGTGATCCCTACTGAGTCTTGTTCTGAGACTCATTCCCTGCGTGTTTTCACCGTGTTTCAGGTGAGGCGCCACCTTCGGGGAGCGCGTCAGGAGTGCAGCGTGGTGCGGGTGCCCAGAGGTAGTGCCAGAGGTCAGAGCCGGGGTATGCCCCGTGTAGCTGTACTTTTCCTTCTTGTCACTGTACTAGTCGTGGACTACTGTTGCTGTTGTTGTTATTTTATAGTGTGGACCATGTAAAATGTTAATTCATTTCCTGCTTAATATTATAACTGTTTAATTTCTGTAATTATTTGTGATACTTGTGTAGTCTCCACACCATCCTTTTAACCCTTCCGAGTCTTCGGGCTCGTGGGTGGCGGTGCGAGTCTCGGGTTATCGGGCCTTCCCGGTACTCGGATTCTCGGGTCGTTACATGGCGTGCCGCTGAAGGGCTGGCTAGAGCGTGCCGCCGGGACCCTTGAAGGGCGCGCTGGGGGAGAGCATAGGAGGGTGTGCCGCGTAAGGCACTCAGAAGGTGTGCCGCTGGGGGGGGCCTGGGGGCGTGCCGCTGAGGGGGCGTGAGGCTATGCCGCTGAAAGGCGCCGGGAGTGTGCCGTTGGAGCGGCAGAAGGACGTACCGCTGGAGGCTTCACAACGGGTGTGTCGCTGAGGGCACTTAGTAGTGTGCCGCTGGAGGGCTTGCAGGCTACTGCGCCGTTGGAGCACTTCAAGAGCGTTTCATTTTCTTCTTTTCTTCTTTTCACCTTCTCTTCTCTTTTCTCATCTTCTATATTCCCCTGCACGTAAACATGGAGTGAGAATTTATTTAGTGCCCACAAATCAGGAAAGCGGGCTGCGAAAGCCAAAATTTGGGGAGCAGGCTGCCAGAGCCAAAATTGGGAAAGCGGGCCGTAAGCGCCGAAGGATAATGAAAAGTGGGCTACGAGAGCCGAAGGGAAGCAGGCTACGAGAGCCAAAATTGGGAAGCAGGCCACGAGGGCCAAAGGGAAGCAGGCTGTAAAAGCCAAAATTGGGAAGCAGGCTATGTAAGCCAAATCGGGGAAGCCGACTACAAGAGCCAAAATTGGGAAGCAGGCCACGAAGGCCAAGGGGAAGCAGGCCGTAACAGCCGAAATTGGGAAGCAGGCTACAAGAGCCGAAATCGAGAGAGCAGGCTAGAGAAGCCAAAGTATGGGAAGCGGGCTGCAAAATTCGAAGTTGGGAAGCAGGCCACGAAGGCCGAAGGGAAGCAGGCTATAAAAGCCAAATCGGGGAAGCGGGCGACGGGGGCCGAAGTATATTGAAAAGCGGGCTACGAGAGCCGAAGGGAAGCAGGCTACGAGAGCTGAAATTGGGAAGCAGGCCACGAGGGCCAAGATTCGGCTCTACGAGCCAAAGCTGAGGAAAGTAGGTTGCGATAGCCGAAATTGAGTTTATTGTATACACACACTTTTATTATTATTTTATTATTATTTTTTTTATTCAAGCATGCATGCATTCATTAGCGGGCATAACATAAATATATGTATGAGGTAGTTCCCTGTATAGGGGATGGGATAGGGAACTCGCCCACAATACGTAGACATGGCGCGGGCCACGAGGCACAATTGAGGGGTGGTGCACCCGTCAAGAGGATATCGCACGTCTTGCATGCATAGCCTAAATTCATGTATTTCACCCGAGGCAATTCTCTGTGACGTGGCGGTGTAAATGTGTGCACAAAGAGCCCTAACCATAGGGATACGCAGGTTTTCCTAGTGACACTCGAGGATTACTCTAGTGCCTACACGTGAGTTTCAGGCTTTCGACTTGCGGTAGCTTCACACCGCCCCCATCTATTTATTATTTGTAGTGGATTTTACCGTTCGGCGCGAGTTTCCTCATATGTCTCAATGGAGATTCTCGGCTACCAGGCTTCATCCTTATTGTAACTTGCTTCACCATTTCGCGCGAGTCTCCTCATTTGTTTCAGTGGGGATTCCCGGCTACTCGGATTCACATTTTTTTTTAACAGTGGGGGGTAGGCAGCTTTTTCCTCACGATTACCTTTCACGCGAGTGCAGGAATTCAAGTCTCCGTAGAGTGCTAAGAAGGAATTTGGGCCATCCCTATGGTTGAAAGCTATTGAACACATTAAGTGCAAAGTGTGGGAGCGTTGCCTCAGGTTTATTTTGTGAGTTGGGCTTAGTAATTTAGCCATAACTCTTCCCCTTGACATGTGCACCCGCCATGATCGGGTTCCCTTTGAGCATGCGCCGTGACGCACGTGGATCCGGAATCAGGGCGATATTATTTAGCAAGGAAGCGCGGTCCTAGAAAATTCCAAGGAGGTGTATTATTCTATATTAAGCAAACATGCAAGCACGGTAGCCAAGCGATTCTTATTTTTTTTCTCTTCTTTTTTTCTCTGTCTTTTTTTTCTTTTTTTTTTGCGTAAGAACATACTGCCGTTACGTATATGTATCTTGTATGCGCATATAGAATCAAAGCAGTAGCCAAGGTGCTGAGAAAGGAGACCGTGAAGGGCCGAAAGGACATTGGTGAAGCGGGCTATAAAAGCCGAAGTTGATATTGGAAGTAGGCCACAATAGTCAAAAATCAAGGAGAACGGGCTGCGAGAGCCAAATTATGGGAAGCATGCTGCAGGAGCCAAAGTTGGGAAGCGGGCCGTGCAGGCCGAATTCTGGGAAGCAGGCTGCAAGAGCCAAAGATATTGAGAAGCGGACTGCAAGAGCCGAAATTATGGGAAGCAGGCTGCGGGAGCCAAATCGGGGAAGCATGCTACAAGAGCCAAAATTGGGGAAGCAGACTACTAGAGCCAAAATTAGGAAGCGGGCTGCAGGAGCCGAAGTTATGGGAAGCGGGCCGTGCAGGCCGAATTCTGGGAAGCAGGCTGCAAGAGCCAAAGATATTGGGAAGCGGGCTGCAAGAGTCGAAATTACGGGAAGCAGGATGCGGGAGCCAAATCGGGGAAGCATGCTACAAGAGCCAAAATTGGGGAGTGGGCTGCGAGAGCAAAAATTGGGAAGCGCGGTGGGACGGATGGATTAATCCTGATAGTGGGCCTTGACCGAAATGGATGAGCCGAAGGGCGTCGGGTAGCAGGATATGAGAGCCGAGGTGAAGGGTCTCTTTTGTTCTCTGGCCGGGAAGGGTCCGAACCAAAACGGAAGGTTTATTCTTTGATTCTCTTGCCGGGGAAGGATCCGAACCAAAGTGAGAGGTCTATTTTTTAACTGGGAAGCTATCGGCTGGGATGCCAATGATGAGGTAGCTGTCGGCTAGGAGCCGATGATGAGGTAGCTGTCGGCTCGGGGGCCGATGATTATATAGCTGTCGACTCGGAGGCCGATGATGAGGTAGTTGTCGGCTAGGGGGCCGACGATGAGGTAGCTGTCGGCTCGGGGGCTGATGATTATACAGCTGTCGACCCGAAGTCCGATGATGAGGTAGCTGTCGGCTAGGGGGTCGATGATGAGGTAGCTGTCGGCTCGGGGGCCGATGATTATATAGCTGTCGACCCGAAGGCCGATGAGGGAGCAGCTGTCGGCTTGAAGTCCCGATGACTGAATATCTTTTGGTTTAATGCCCCGTCGGCAGAAAGTTTGTCGATTTAACGCCCCATCGGCGAAAGGTTTAGTCGGTTTAATGCCCCGTCGGTGAAAGGTTTAGTCGGTTTAACGCCCCGTCGGCGGAAGGTTTAGTCGGCTTAACGCCCCGTCGGCGGAAGGTTTAGTCGGCTTAACGCCCCGTCCGCGGAAGGTTTAGTCGGCTTAACGCCCTGTCAGTGGAAGGTTTAGTCGGCTTAACGCCCCGTCGGCGGAAGGTTTAGTCAGCTTAACGCCCCGTCGGTGGAAGGTTTAGTCGGCTTAACGCCCCGTCGGCGGAAGGTTTAGTCAGTTTAACGCCCCGTCGGCGGAAGGTTTAGTCGGCTTAACGCCCCGTCGACGGAAGGTTTAGTCGGTTTAAAGCCCCGTCGGCGGAAGGTTTAGTCGGTTTAACGCCCCGTCGGCAGAAGGTTTGGGTTCGGATGAAAGGTCGTGACGCCGACCCTATGAGAGGTTTATTCGTCAGATGGCTGGAGGTAGAGGGTGACAGATCATGTCTGTCTCAAGGCTCACTTCCTTTTCTTCTCTTCATTTTTTTATGTGAAGGGGCGAGTGGAAGACCACGTCTGCTTCATATCTCTCTCTTTTTTTTTCTTGTGCAAAGAGGCGGGTTCGAAGACCACGTCTGTCTCATGACTGTTCTCTTTTTTTTTCTTCTCTCATGTAAAGAGGCGGGTTTGAAGACCACGTCTGCTTCATTTCTCTCTTCTTTCTTTTCTTCTCTTCTTCTTTTGTGTGGAGAGGCGGGTGCAAAGATCACGTTCGCCTCGTGATCCTTTTTCTTTTCTTCTCCTTCTTCTTTTCTTCCATTTTTTTTTATTATGAAGAGGCGGGTGCAAAGACCACGCCTACCCCGTGACTATTCATTTTGTTCTGCTCTTCCTTTCTCATTGATGCCCCCGGACTGGGGTGTTTTCCTCTTAACACGCCCCCAGGTTGGGGTGTAGCTTTTCTTCTGTGCCCCCAGGCGGGGTGTGTTTCTCATGGCTTCTATGCCCCTAGATGGGTTGTAAATTCCTTGTTTCTTATGCCCCCTAGGTCGGGGTGTGTCTCTTTACGGCTTCTGTGCCCCCGAAGCAGGGTATGTTGTTTCTTCAAATGCCGCTTGGGCGGAGTATATCTTTCTTCATATGCTCCCAGATCGGGATGTATGTCATCTCTTTACGGCTTCTGTGCCCCCGGAGCCGGGTACGTTGTTTCTTCAAATGCCGCCTGGGCGGAGTATACCTTTCTTCATATGCTCTCGGATCGCGATGTATGTCTCTTCACTTCTGTGCCCCGGGTCGGGGTAGACGCTTCTGCTTCTTATGCGCCAAGGGCGGAGTGTGTCTCTTTTTGTGCCCCCAGAGCGGGGTAGATGCTTCTGCTTCTCATGCGCCAAGGGCGAAGTGTATTTCCTTTTTTTGTGCCCCCAGGCTGGGGTACATTCTTCATGTTTCTTATACCCCTTCGCAGGGCGTATTCTTTTGCTTCTTATGTTCCTGGATCGGGGTGGATTCTTCTGCTTCTTATGCCCCCAGATCGGGGTGGATTCTTCTGCTTCTTATGCCCCCATGGCGGGGTATGTTTCTACTTAAAAAGCCCCTAAGCATGGGTATATTCTTTTATTTCTTATGTTCCTACGGAGGGATGTAACTTCTTCCGATGCCCCTAAGTCGGGGCCTATTCTTTATGGCTTCTATGCCCATGGAGCGGGGTGTGTTGTTGCGTCTGATGTCCCCAAGGCGGGGTGTAATTCTTGCCTCTTACGCCCCCAAGGTGGGGTGAATTTTTGTGTGCCCCTAGGTCGGGGTATATTCTCCTCATGTGCCCCCATGGCGGGGTGTATATCTCTTCATGTGCCCCCATATCGGGATATATTTCTTCTTCAAATACCCCCAAGCCGGGGTGCATTCTTGCTGCTTCTTATGCCCCAGGGCGGGGTATGTTTCTTCTTCAAATGCCCCTAAGTCGGGGTGTATTCTTCTCTTCCTTATGCTCCCGAGGCGGGATGTAACTTCTTCAAATGCCCCTAAGCCGGGGCGTATTCTTCATGACTTCTATGCCCCCTGGCGCGGTATGTTTCTTCTTTAAATACCCCCAGACCGGGGCGCATTCTTGCTGCTTCTTATGCCCCAGGGCGGGGTATGTTTCTTCTTCAAATGCCCCTAAGCCGGGGTGTATTCTTCTCTTCCTTATGCTCTCGAGGCGGGATGTAACTTCTTCAAATGCCCCTAAGCCGGGGCGTATTCTCCATGACTTCTATGCCCCCTAGTGGGGTATGTTTCTTCTTCAAATACCCCCAGGCCGGGGCGCATTCTTGCTGTTTCTTATGCCCCAGGGTGGGGTATGTTTCTTTTTCAGATGCCCTGTAACGACCCGAGAATCCGATTACCGGGAAGGCCCGATAACCCGAGACTCGCACCGCCACCCACGAGCCCGAAGACTCGGAAGGGTTAAAAGGATGGTGTGGAAACTACACAAGCATCACAAATAATTGCAGAAATTAAACAGTTATGATATTAAGCAGGAAATGAATTAACATTTTACATGGTCCACAATAAAATAACAACAACAGCAACAGTAGTCCACGACTAGTACAGTGACAAGAAAGAAAAGTACAGCTACACGGGGCATCCCCCGGCTCTGACCCCTGGCACTACCTCTGGGCACCCGCACCACGCTTCCGCTGCGCTCCTGACACGCTCCCCGAAGGTGGCGCCTCACCTGAAACACGGTGAAAACACGCAGGGAATGAGTCTCGGAACAAGACTCAGTAGGGATCACTCGAACCCTACCTCGCAAAACGAGAAACCACTACCCTAGCGGTAGGAAGGTACCTCGGAAAGGAAAGCCCTGTACTCTACAGAACTAGACCCTAACGGCACGCAAACCGACACACGTGCCACGGTACGAGAAGACCGAAACTCAACGGTCGAACCGTCAAAACCCGAAGGTCGGAAACACACGACTGACAGTCTGACACTCCGTACTCGACAGGAGTACCACCCACTAGAAGCACAGCCGGTAGCGTCCCCTGACGTCTTACACCGCACCGCAGGTGAACCGCCTGACATGGTAGGTCCTACCCGAGGCGCAAACACCGTACAAGTAACTACAACAAGTGACTAGCTGGGGTCACGCCCGTCGACGTGGGTCCAACCGCCCCCAACCACGTGTGCACACACAGACCGCGCGTCCCTGGTCTGGCCCTCTGACCGGTTTTCCCCTCAGCCGGACTCTGGCTGCAAGACGTGGGGCCCAACGGTAACCGGTCCACAAACCGTCTCTAAAGGTCAGCCCGTACACCACTCCCTGGTGCGACTAGCACACGCGTACTAGTAGGCTACGACTAGTGGAGGGTCACTGAAGGAGTAGACTCTCAAGTCACGGAAAACAACGCCCAAGCCCGACAACGTGTGGGAATCACCCCACGCACTAGTCCCGTCGCACGGAGACCACGGTCGGAGAAAAGCGAGGTTGCCACCCTCATGGGGCAACACAGGAAGTGGCGGTCCGACCCTGGACCGTCACAGCCAAATGGCGGTCCACTCTAGGGCCGTCACTTACAAATGGCGGTCTAAGGCAGACCGTCACACGGCCAGAGGGGTAGGGGAAGTGACGCGCCTGCTCCAGTGCGTCGCTTGAAAGTAACGCGCCTGAGACAGGCCGTCACACGGCGCCCCACACCCTCCAAAACCACAGGGAAAGTAACGCGCTTACCCTGGCGCGTCGCTTGCAAGCAACGCGTCGGGCTCAGTGCGTTACTCGCATGTGACGCGCCTAGACCAGCGCGTCGCATGGCCCTCACGCTCGGGATGGAAAGGGAAGTGACGCGCCTGCCCCAGCGCGTCGCTTGTAAGTAACGCGCTGGGCCCAGTGCGTCGCTTGGCCCATCCACATGGGGGACAACAGGAAGTAACGCTCCTGCCCCAGTGCGTTACACGCAAGTAACGCGCCTATCTCGGTGCGTTACATGGCCTGACCCCCAACGGTCAAAACCCAACGGTCGAAACGCATGTGACGGCCCAGCCCAGGGGCGTCACTAGCAAACGGCGGCCAGTCGCAGGACCGTTACAGCCCTCGACCCCAAAGGCCAACACCCAGGGAAGTAACGCACCCCTCTAGGGGCGTTACAAGCATGTGACGGTCACTGGAGTGACCGTCGCTTGCCCCAGAGCACGCTACGGCGGGAAAACCCCAAAAACACCAACCACGCCCCCGTACCTCCACCGGAGAGGGGGAAAACAAGGGGGAGACCCCTGGGGACCCCTAGCATGCATCTAAGCCACCAAAACATAGAATCATGGGCTAAAACCATAGATCGGGCGGCTCACCCCAAAACATGGAAAAACCCCAAAAACGCCCAAACATGCCTCTCTCGGCCTCCCCGCGGCCTACAAACCACGGAAAAGAACGGCGAAGAGCTAGGGAACGTCACCCTACCTCAATGGAGCGAATGCTCCGCCGGATCGTCCACGAATCGCGAAGAACGCTTGAAAACCCTCGTTCTTCCTTAAGCTTCCCACGCTCGCCGCACGCCCCCACGACCGCCTCGCCGCCGCCCACGTCACCGCGCCGTCGCCCCGCCGCCGTCTGCAGCCGGAGGGGAGCTCGCCGTGGCCAACCGGGAGGAAGAGAGGGAGAGGGAGGGAGACACGGTGGAGGAGGAAGGAGGAAGAAGAAGAGAGGAAGAAGAAGATGGTGGGGGAGAGAGAAAAGAAAAAGGGTTTTATAGAAAACCCGGAAAATCCGTAAAATTCCAAAAATTAGGAAATCACACCCCCGCGATCCTCGGAACGCACCGATCGCAACGGTACCACTCGTGTCCGTGTGAACAGCCCGGTTCACCCGCAACGAGCGTCCGAAGAGAAAAGCCGAAACACACACCGGGAATCGGAAAACACACGCGGAAAAAGCCGCGGAACGCCTCCGGGCCTCCGAAACGACTCCGGATCGCGCCGATCCGAACACGAAAGATGTCCGAAACGAAATTTCGGACACAACGGAGCCGGACACTCCGAAAACTAGATCCGGGACCCATGAAGAAGGATCCGAAAGGTCCGGGATATTACAGCCCTCCCCCCTTAAGGAATTTCGTCCTCGAAATTGAGAACAACCCAAGGGGAAAGAAGAGGAAGACTCACTCAAACAGTACGGGAACTGCTGACGCATCTCGTCCTCACGTTCCCACGAAGCCTCACCACCAGAGTGTCGTTGCCACACGACCTTTACCAAGGGAATGACCTTGTTCCGCAGGCGCTGCTCTCGCCTATCCTCCACGCGGATCGGAAACTCTGGGAGAGAAAGATCTGGAGTCACCTCAGGCCAAACGGAAAACTCGAGCACATGAGAGTCATCGGGCATATACTTCCGCAACATAGAGACGTGGAACACGTCATGCACCGACGCCAACTCAGAGGGTAACTGCAACCGGTAAGCAACCTCACCGATGCGCTCCACAATCGCGAAAGGACCAATATAGCGGGGACTCAGCTTCCCACGCCGTCCAAACCGCATCACCCCCTTCATCGGAGAAACTCTCAAGAACACATGATCGCCCACGGCGAACTCGAGGGGCTGCCGCCTACGGTCAGCATAGCTCTTCTGCCGACTCTGGGCCGCCAACATGTTCTGACGAACCAGGTGCACAACATCCACACATTGCTGCACCAATTCCGGTCCCGTCAAAACACGCTCACCCACCTCAAACCAATCAAGTGGAGTCCGACAAGGACGCCCATACAATGCCTCATAAGGAGCCATGCCGATGCTCGAATGAAAGCTGTTGTTATAGGCAAACTCCACTAACGGTAGGTGATGAATCCAACTCCCCTGCCACTCCAGGCAGCAGGATCTCAGCATGTCCTCCAAAGTCTGAATGGTCCTCTCAGACTGACCATCTGACTGTGGATGATACGCCGAGCTAAATGCCAACTCCGTGCCAAGAGCTCGCTGGAAACTCCTCCAGAATCCAGAAGTGAAGCGCGGATCTCGATCCGACACGATCGAAATGGGAACCCCATGCAACGGCACGATCCGCTCCACATAAAGACGAGCCAACTTAGGCACGCTCCAGCTGACCTTGACCGGTAGCAACCGAGTCACCTTCGTCAGCCGATCCACCAGCAACCAAATACTGTCCTGCCCAGTCGGGGTTCTGGGCAACCCCACCACAAAATCCGTGGTCACATGGTCCCACTTCCAAGCAGGAACATCCAAGGGCTGGAGAGTACCGCCTGGTCGCTGATGCTCTGCCTTCACCTGCTGACAGATCAGGCACCTGGCCACAAACTCGGCCACATCTCTCTTCATGCCAGGCCACCAGAACTGCCTCCGCAAGTTCCGATACATCTTCGTCGCACCCGGGTGCACAGTGTACCTGCTCCCATGAGCCTCGCGTAACACCGCACGACGAACCTGCTCCTCCGCTGGGACGTACAGCCTGCCACGAAACCTCGCAGCACCGTCCTCGCCGAGCTCCACATCAGCCATCGCAAGAATCCGGGGCAACTCAGGGTCCGCATGCTGAGCCTCTGTCACCTGACGACGAATAGCAGGAGTGACAGTCAGACTCGCAAGCACTGCCAACCCTGGCTCCTGGGGAATCTTGAGCCTGAAAGATACTTCGGGCACCTGTTCCCAGAGCCTCCACTTCCTCAGCATCAAGGTACTGACCGCAACCTTCCTACTCAAGGCATCGGCGACGACATTCATCCTGCCCGGCTGATAAGACAGGGTGAAGTCATAGTCCTTCATGAACTCCATCCAACGCCTCTGTCTGAGGTTCAGATCTCTCTGCGAGAACACATACCTCAAACTCTGATGGTCAGTGAACACCTCGAACTTCTCACCGTACAGATAATGCCTCCAGATCTTCAGCGCGAAGATCACTGCCGCCAACTCAAGGTCATGGGTAGGGTAGTTCTCCTCATGGGGCTTTAGCTGCCGAGATGCATAAGCCACCACTCTACCATGCTGCATCAGAACAGCACCCAATCCAACGCCGGAAGCATCTGTACACACCACAAAACCTCCCGATCCAGAAGGCAAAACCAACACCGGAGCCGAGGTGAGCAATCTCTTCAGTTCCCTAAAGCTCTGCTCACACTCCTCGGACCAGACGAAAGGCACATCCTTCCGCGTGAGCCTCGTCATCGGGGTCGCAATGCGGGAAAAATCCTGGATAAACCGGCGATAATAACCCGCAAGCCCCAAGAAACTCCGGATCTCCGTCACCGACCTCGGCCTCGGCCATTGCATCACAGCCTCGACCTTGGCGGGATCCACGGAAATGCCATCACCAGAAATCACGTGCCCCAGAAAGTGCACCTCGCTGAGCCAAAACTCGCACTTGCTGAGCTTCGCATACAACTGGTGATCTCGCAACGTCTGCAGCACCACACCCAAATGGTACGCATGCTCCTCAGCAGACCGCGAATAAACAAGGATGTCATCCACGAAAATGACCACGAACTGGTCCAAATACGGATGAAACACCCTCTGCATCAAGTCCATGAAGGCTGCTGGGGCATTGGTGAGCCCAAACGGCATCACCAGAAACTCATAATGCCCGTACCTCGTACTGAACGCAGTCTTCTCCACATCGGACTCGCGAATTCTCAGCTGATAGTAACCGGACCGCAAATCAATCCGCGAGAACACTCGCGCAGACTGCAGCTGGTCGAACAAATCATCAATCCGCGGCAACGGATACTTGTTCTTAATGGTCACGTCATTCAGCTGCCGATAGTCAATGCATAGCCGCAGACTACCGTCCTTCTTCTTCACGAACAACACGGGCGCACCCCAAGGGGAAAAGCTCGGACGAATGTACCCCTTGGCCAACAGTTCCTGCAACTGCGCCCTCAACTCCCTCAACTCCGCGGGGGCCATACGGTAGGGAGCCTTCGCCAAAGGTCCCGTACCAGGTACAACCTCGATCACGAAATCGATCTCCCGCTGGGGAGGTAATCCAGGCAACTCCTCAGGAAAAACATCGGGAAACTCGCACACCACCGCAATGTCCTCGACATTCGGCTCCATCCGGTCAGACACAACCACAGACGCGAGAAAACCCTGACAACCTGAATCAAGCAATCGACGGGCTCGAATAGCAGAGATAAGAAATCGAGAAGAGGCGGAACGGATACCTTGGAAATAGAAGGTCCTCTTGCTCGGATGTTGGAAGTAGACCCTCTTCATCCCACAATCCACCACCGCTCCATGAGTCTCGAGCCAATCCATGCCTAGAATCACGTCGTAATCCCGAAGCTGCAACGCATACAACCTGCCTGGCATACTCCGCCCATCGATCCACACCGGAACCTGGTCGAAGCAATACGGAGTGACCATAAAGTCACCCGAAGGCAACTCCACAGCCAAATCACAGGACAACTGGGTCACCGGCTCCTCGACGCTCGACGCGAAATCCTCCGAAATGAACGAATGAGACGCGCCAGAATCAAATAAAACCCGAGCCGCACAACCCAAAATCTGAACGGTACCTTCCACGAGCTGCGACGCTACTGCCTCTGCCCTGGTCAAGTGCGTGATCTGGCCACGAGCTCTCTGCCTGCCTCCCACACTAGCTGACCTGGGTAGCGGCGGATACTGTCCCTGCTGCTGCTGCTGCTGGGAAACCTGCTGCTGCGGCGGCCTCTGAGGACAGTCGCGCGCCATGTGCCCTGGCTGGTCACACCGAAAACAGATGATCGGCGCCGTGCACTGCCTGCCTGGGTGGGTCCCACTACACCGTGGACAAGGTCCTCGCGATCCACCCACCGATCCCTGTCGCTGCAAAGGAAACGGCTGCTGCACACTGCCCGATGAAGCCTGCCCCTGATCCCTGGACTTCTTCTTGCCGAACCCTCTCTTGAAGAACTTTTTGACCTTCGTGCCAAAGGACGCAGATCCTGTCACCGAAGCTGCCGATGCCGGTACTCCTGAACCACCCGACGCAGACTGAAAGAAACCCTGCTGCTGAGTCGCCGACTGCTGGCTGCGACCTGACACAGACTGCCCCTGGCTGATCGGTCCTCGAGTCCTCTGCATATCCATCTCCAAGGAAATCGCAACGCGAGACGCCGTCTCGAGATCAGTGGCCCCATTCGCGATCAGATGGTGCCTCAGCTCCAGCCTCAAGCCCTGCACAAACTGCGTCGTCCTCACCCTCTCATGCTCCATGATATGAGGTGCGTACCGACCCAGCTCGACAAATCGGGCCCTGTACTGCAACACGGACATGTCACCCTGCACCAGCTCCAGAAACTCCCGC
The DNA here is from genome assembly GCA_022559845.1 of Amorphophallus konjac. Classification (NCBI taxonomy): domain Eukaryota; kingdom Viridiplantae; phylum Streptophyta; class Magnoliopsida; order Alismatales; family Araceae; genus Amorphophallus; species Amorphophallus konjac. The sequence goes on from CM040127.1 coordinate 3,642,752, forward strand.
ATCCGCTGCGTAGCAACAACATCTGGACAGTACGTACGCTCGAAAGCACTGACAAAGTCATCCCACTCGATCTGCTCAAGCGGACGAAGCTGAAAGGACGTCTTCCACTCGGAAGACCACCACCTCCGAGCCGTACCCTGCAACTGGTTGTAGGCCAACACCACTCTGTCCTCGACAGCACTCTTCGCAGAACTGAACACCCGCTCCATCTCATCAAGCCAATCACGAGCCGCATCAGGGTCTGCCTGGCCGCTAAAGTAAGGTGGATGGAACTGCATGAAATCCCTCACTGCTCGGCCTGGCCCACCCCTGACTGACGAGCCCTCACCGGCCTCTCCGCCGAACTGCTGAGCCATGAGATGGTACATGCCACGGAGAAAACCCTCGGCCCCCGGAGCCCTCGCAGCATCCGCGGCCTCGGTAGCTCCCGGAACTCTGCTATGCTCCTCCTGGTCCCTCTGGACCCCCTGCTGGATCTCCTGACCTCCAGCCGACTGCCCCTGCTGAGAGCGAGAACTCCTCCTCGGCGCCATCCTCGCTCCTGAAGCACAAGACAGAAAACACAGAAACGGAAGGTCAGAATAAAACACGCGGTGCCCCATGCCAGCGTCACATGTACATCATCGTTGTGGACTAGTGGACCAATACAATTACCTATGATTCTCATGTAATTCCACAACCGCGCTCTGATACCAGCTGTAACGACCCGAGAATCCGATTACCGGGAAGGCCCGATAACCCGAGACTCGCACCGCCACCCACGAGCCCGAAGACTCGGAAGGGTTAAAAGGATGGTGTGGAAACTACACAAGCATCACAAATAATTGCAGAAATTAAACAGTTATGATATTAAGCAGGAAATGAATTAACATTTTACATGGTCCACAATAAAATAACAACAACAGCAACAGTAGTCCACGACTAGTACAGTGACAAGAAAGAAAAGTACAGCTACACGGGGCATCCCCCGGCTCTGACCTCTGGCACTACCTCTGGGCACCCGCACCACGCTTCCGCTGCGCTCCTGACACGCTCCCCGAAGGTGGCGCCTCACCTGAAACACGGTGAAAACACGCAGGGAATGAGTCTCGGAACAAGACTCAGTAGGGATCACTCGAACCCTACCTCGCAAAACGAGAAACCACTACCCTAGCGGTAGGAAGGTACCTCGGAAAGGAAAGCCCTGTACTCTACAGAACTAGACCCTAACGGCACGCAAACCGACACACGTGCCACGGTACGAGAAGACCGAAACTCAACGGTCGAACCGTCAAAACCCGAAGGTCGGAAACACACGACTGACAGTCTGACACTCCGTACTCGACAGGAGTACCACCCACTAGAAGCACAGCCGGTAGCGTCCCCTGACGTCTTACACCGCACCGCAGGTGAACCGCCTGACATGGTAGGTCCTACCCGAGGCGCAAACACCGTACAAGTAACTACAACAAGTGACTAGCTGGGGTCACGCCCGTCGACGTGGGTCCAACCGCCCCCAACCACGTGTGCACACACAGACCGCGCGTCCCTGGTCTGGCCCTCTGACCGGTTTTCCCCTCAGCCGGACTCTGGCTGCAAGACGTGGGGCCCAACGGTAACCGGTCCACAAACCGTCTCTAAAGGTCAGCCCGTACACCACTCCCTGGTGCGACTAGCACACGCGTACTAGTAGGCTACGACTAGTGGAGGGTCACTGAAGGAGTAGACTCTCAAGTCACGGAAAACAACGCCCAAGCCCGACAACGTGTGGGAATCACCCCACGCACTAGTCCCGTCGCACGGAGACCACGGTCGGAGAAAAGCGAGGTTGCCACCCTCATGGGGCAACACAGGAAGTGGCGGTCCGACCCTGGACCGTCACAGCCAAATGGCGGTCCACTCTAGGGCCGTCACTTACAAATGGCGGTCTAAGGCAGACCGTCACACGGCCAGAGGGGTAGGGGAAGTGACGCGCCTGCTCCAGTGCGTCGCTTGAAAGTAACGCGCCTGAGACAGGCCGTCACACGGCGCCCCACACCCTCCAAAACCACAGGGAAAGTAACGCGCTTACCCTGGCGCGTCGCTTGCAAGCAACGCGTCGGGCTCAGTGCGTTACTCGCATGTGACGCGCCTAGACCAGCGCGTCGCATGGCCCTCACGCTCGGGATGGAAAGGGAAGTGACGCGCCTGCCCCAGCGCGTCGCTTGTAAGTAACGCGCTGGGCCCAGTGCGTCGCTTGGCCCATCCACATGGGGGACAACAGGAAGTAACGCTCCTGCCCCAGTGCGTTACACGCAAGTAACGCGCCTATCTCGGTGCGTTACATGGCCTGACCCCCAACGGTCAAAACCCAACGGTCGAAACGCATGTGACGGCCCAGCCCAGGGGCGTCACTAGCAAACGGCGGCCAGTCGCAGGACCGTTACAGACCTCGACCCCAAAGGCCAACACCCAGGGAAGTAACGCACCCCTCTAGGGGCGTTACAAGCATGTGACGGTCACTGGAGTGACCGTCGCTTGCCCCAGAGCACGCTACGGCGGGAAAACCCCAAAAACACCAACCACGCCCCCGTACCTCCACCGGAGAGGGGGAAAACAAGGGGGAGACCCCTGGGGACCCCTAGCATGCATCTAAGCCACCAAAACATAGAATCATGGGCTAAAACCATAGATCGGGCGGCTCACCCCAAAACATGGAAAAACCCCAAAAACGCCCAAACATGCCTCTCTCGGCCTCCCCGCGGCCTACAAACCACGGAAAAGAACGGCGAAGAGCTAGGGAACGTCACCCTACCTCAATGGAGCGAATGCTCCGCCGGATCGTCCACGAATCGCGAAGAACGCTTGAAAACCCTCGTTCTTCCTTAAGCTTCCCACGCTCGCCGCACGCCCCCACGACCGCCTCGCCGCCGCCCACGTCACCGCGCCGTCGCCCCGCCGCCGTCTGCAGCCGGAGGGGAGCTCGCCGTGGCCAACCGGGAGGAAGAGAGGGAGAGGGAGGGAGACACGGTGGAGGAGGAAGGAGGAAGAAGAAGAGAGGAAGAAGAAGATGGTGGGGGAGAGAGAAAAGAAAAAGGGTTTTATAGAAAACCCGGAAAATCCGTAAAATTCCAAAAATTAGGAAATCACACCCCCGCGATCCTCGGAACGCACCGATCGCAACGGTACCACTCGTGTCCGTGTGAACAGCCCGGTTCACCCGCAACGAGCGTCCGAAGAGAAAAGCCGAAACACACACCGGGAATCGGAAAACACACGCGGAAAAAGCCGCGGAACGCCTCCGGGCCTCCGAAACGACTCCGGATCGCGCCGATCCGAACACGAAAGATGTCCGAAACGAAATTTCGGACACAACGGAGCCGGACACTCCGAAAACTAGATCCGGGACCCATGAAGAAGGATCCGAAAGGTCCGGGATATTACATGCCCCCTTAGCGGGAGTATGTTTTGCTTCTTGGTGCCCCCACGGTGGGGTGTATTGCTGCTTTTGATGCCCCCAAGGTGGGGCGTATTGCTGCCCCCAAGGCGGGGTGTAATTCTGCTTCTTATGCCCCCAGGTCGGGGTGTATTCTGCTGCTTCTTATGCCCCTAAGCGGTATATATCTTTCTTGCATCTTATGCCCCCATGGCGGGGTATATGCATGCTCTCTTCGGGAGTGGTGGTCGTGCTTGGCCTCATTGCTATAAAGCATTCCCCGCAGCAGGCGACAATTCATCAAGCTACAGTTGCGACTTACTGGGTCTTTTAACAGCCACTCGAGGGGCCATCTTATGCTAGATGGAGGCATCAGAAAGGAGGAACGAGCTAGGTCATTGCACCGCGGACTTGGAGCCTCCTGGAGCCAAGCGGGATGCCGTCCTTCTTCTTGTTCTCTTGGTCGGCGATGCTGGCCAACTTTTCATTTTTTTTGTCCCTTCTTCTCTTCTCTTCTTTTTGTATGATAGACTAAGGTGGGGGTGCAGGGGAGCGCTCACCCCCTCAGGGAGGGGATGAGTGGTTCGCTCCACCGCATCAACCCCACAATGATAATCTTTGTTCAGCACGGGTCTCGACGGACGTGGCCGTACAACCCTCTCTCGCCGATTCTTTATCTTCCTTTTTTTTCTGTTTCTATCTTCTTCTCCTTTTTTTTTCTTTTTTTCTTTTTCTTATTGCGGAAAAGGGGGTCTGATTTCCCCTCCCTTCCTTTATCTTTCTCTTCTCTCTTTTTTTATAACAGCCCCCATGATTCCTGGAAGCTGCATATGTTTCGGAGCAGCGTCATCGAGGCCACAAAGGTAGTTGCACCTAGTCTGGCTTTTCTCCCCATAGGGTTGGCGAAGACAGCACCTGCCATTCATCAAAGCAGGCAAACATCGTTTATTAAGAGGCCATGAGGCCCTAAATCCCGGCGAAGAGATGAAGGGTGGTTTAGGTCCCACCAGGCGTACGAGACTTGTGGACGCACTTTTCGATTAGAAAATCTTTTGTTGGTTTATTGAGTGTGTGGGCGTGCCAGTCACAAAGCGAAAATTTGTTCGGGCTTCATGGAGCCCATGGTGCGCTCGATCTGACTAATCAGACTATTGTATGGTTTGGGTTGGGACCAAAACCTGCCGCGCCATAAAGGTCACGATGTCATTTACATCCCCCATACGAGGAAACACCCTTGATTAATCGTCTGGAATCAGGGCCTCGTGGTCAGAAGATTATATCGAGAGAAACAAGACGATAGCGGCCTTGAATCAATCGGAAAGCCCTATGTCTAGGGAGGCAAGCATTCGAAACATGTCGGTCGCTCGAGGGACCTTTTAATATTCGGACGGGTGTCCGGGTTGAGGGTGGCGTGATCATCATGGGAGAAATCGGAGCGTATGTATGCCGGGGTACGGCAAATTTATTGTTCAGAGGGACGGGAAGCGTTCGGTTAAATCCCGATTAGAGCTGACGGAAACCAATAAGTCTGTCGGCCCGGTGCAAGATCAAGCAGTGACCATACTGCGGTGGGCCCCCCTCGGTCGAAGTCAGGCTTGCGTGGGCATCGTTAATATTTCCGGTGCCAAGGGGCAACGGGAGAATGTCCCTTGAATCAGCTGGAAAGCCCTATGTCTAGGGAAGCAAACATTCGAAACGTGCTGGTCATTCAAGGGACCGTTTAATATTTGGACGGGTGTCCGGCTTGAGAATATCGCAATCGTCGCGGGAAGACCCGAAACATATGTATGCCGGGATACGATAAATTTCTTATTTCGATGAACTGGAAACATTCGGTTACATCCCGGTTAGAGTAATATGTCGGTCGCTCAGGGGACCGTTTAATATTCGGACGAGCGTCCGACTTCAGAAAATCGTAATCGTCACGGGAAAACCAGAGCATATGTATGCCGGGGCACGGCAAGTTTATTATTCAGAGGAACGGGAAACGTTCGGCTAAATCCCGGTTAGAGCGGTCGGAAACCAATAAGTTTGTCAGCCCGGTGCAAGATCGAGTCAGGACCATTCCGGGGGCGCCTCCCGTGATCCAAACGAGGCTTGCGTGGGCGTCGTTAATATTTACGGTGCCGTAGGGCAGCGGGACAGAGTCTCGAGACTACATTCCAAAAAGAAGACGTATACAGAGACATATGGCTATAGGCCGAGGATGTGGGTCAGGCAATGACCCTGATTAGGGCGAACCCGTGGTCTAAGCGTGACTCACGAAGGTCTTATTGATATTCCCATGCGTAGGGCTCGGGGGTGACGAGAGCCTTCTCGTTTCATTCAGATCTTGTCAGTCGCTCATGGACCACTTTATGTTCGGACAAAGGTCCGTATTGAAGGTACGATGTAAACGGAAATAAATCCGTACAGATGTGTGCCGAGTTCGCGGTAATTTCAATGGAAGAGTGGGAACGAATCCCAATAGGAACGGGTCGGAATTGATGAACTATCGTCCCAGAGCAATGCCGGATTACGACCTTGCCGGGATGGGAGCCGTCGGCCATGTCGGTCACTCACGGACCTTTCCATGTTCAGACACGGGTCCGTAATAGAAACGCGGTGGAAATCGAGGTGAACCCGTTCAAATGTCTACCTAACCCGCGGCAATTTTAATAGTGGCTCAGAAGAGATCCGGCCTGAGAAACGAGTCCGACTTAATCGGGATGTCGGCCCATGGCGAGGTCAGGTCATGGCCATTTCGGGATAATTTTCAAGACTCAGGCCCAGCCTGCAAGGGCGGCATTATTGTTCCTTCAGCACCGGGTCGCGGGAGAGACGGGACTACAATGTAGATTTTACCATTTTTTTTATCTGGGATTTTTAACCATATGATTTTATGCTGTTTATTCCCCTTTATGCATTTGTTCTGAATGATTTCTCCATTTTGTTTATTATTATTATTATTATTTTCTTTTTTTTACTATTGTTATTACTATTTCACATTCTTTTTGTTTATTTCATACATATATTCAGGTTTATTTATTTATCATAATTTTTATTAATTTATTATTATCATTATCATAATTATTATCATTATATATATATTTTTGGAGAGAGAGTGGGCCGCTAGAGGGCTAAGAAGGGGCTAAAGGGGCGTGCCGGCGAAGAGCGGCCAGGGTGTACCGGCGAAGGTGCTGGGTTGTGCCGCCGGAGGGTTCAAAGATGGGCGTGCCGGCGAAGGAGCTGGAAGCGCGTACCGACGAAGGAGCTGGAAGCGCGTACCGGCGAAGGAAGAGGAGGCGTGCCGGCGAAGGGTGCTGCAGGGTGTACCGGCGAAGGGCGCGGCGAGTGTGCCGCCGAGGGGTTCCAAAGGGTGTACCGGGGAAGGAGCGTGCCGGGGAAACTGGGCTGGGGGCGTACCGGTGAAGAGCGACTGCAGGGCGTACTGGCGAAGGGCCTGGCAAGGTGTGCCGGTCTAGGAGCATGCCGAGGAAGGCCAAGGCAAGCAGGCGTATCGGATGAGGGTGAGGACGGGGCCCACTCCTCTCCCACTCTTATATCTTTTCCTTTTCTCTTCCCCTTTGATTTTTATTCGGTTTGCATGGGTTTCTTCTCTCTTTCTCTTGATTATCTTCCATTCTTTCTCCCATGAGGACGAATGTTTAAGTTGTTTAGTTGTCGTTCGATTAGGCTCTCTTCGTGTTGATTGCGGTTCCCTTGCCTTGGTTAAAGTGTTTCACCGTTGTTCTTTTCATTTGTTTGTTGCTTTCTTTTCGCCTTTTAATTCGTTGTTGTTCCATTTGTTTGTTGCTTCCTTTTGCCTTTATTATATTGTTACTTTCTAACAAAATTTCGGCAGCATCTCCCCTTGACCCGAGCGTAAGGGATATACAGGGAACGCGCCCACGTTGAGTGGCGGAACTCGACAATTGGAGGTGGGCGCCCGGGGGCAGTAACACCTTGATAAAACCTCGGAAAACTCGGAGGGAACGACAAATAGAAGATTATTCTAGGACTGGCTAAGGGGGGTGCACCGGGCAAGAAGGAGGGACAGGTGTGCCGGGCAAGGAAGGCACGAGAGGGCGTGCCGGACTGGGAGGAGCTCGGGTGTGCCGGTGAGGCGCTGTGCCGAGGAAAGGGGGCAAGGGCGTGTAGGGCAATGGTCCAAGGGACCGTGCCGGGGAAAGCCCTAACAAGGGCTGTGCCAGAGAGGGGCGGTTAGGGTGCGCCGGTGAAGGCACACCCGGGGTGTGCCACTGGAGGCACAACTGGGGTGTGCCGTTGGAGGCACGGCTGGAGTGTGCCGTTGGAGGCACGGCTGGGGTGTGCCGGGCAAGGCGCGGCCAAGGGTGAATGAATGCGAAAATGCCTTGGAGGAAGCAAACCCTAAAGAAGGGAAGAAAAGAAAGGGGCGTGAAACACCGAAGGATGCAAACACCGAAGAAATGCCTTAGAAAGACGTCCAAAAAATATTTGCAAGTCTTCTACTTTTATTCTCACAAAAGGAGTGCCCCAAGAGAGCTAATACATCGCAACGACGATAAAAAAAGGAAATGAAGGAAAAGAAAGAAGAAAAGGAAATACAGTGGGGGGGGGGGGGATGGAGCATGGATTCCTCCCCTCCCGGACCTCACTCCCTCTCTCCGCCCACTCTTCTTTCTCTTTACTCAGGCGATGGTCGTCGGAGTGGCAGGCCCTTCTTCTTCTCTTCTCCTTCTTCTCTTTCTCTTCGCGCGGACGGCGGTGGACGGAGCAGCAGGGGGGGAAGCCAGAGCCTCCCCTCCTCCTCTTTCCTTCTTGTCTTCTTCTTCTTCTCTTCTTCTTCTTCCTCTTCTCTTTTCTGGCAGCTCGGTCGTGGCTCCCTCCACTAGAATCTCTTCTTCTGTTCGCCGAAGAAGGGGGGCTTTTATACCCCCAGTGGAGGAAGCGTTCGAGCACGGTAGTCGGAGGCGGGAAACCGGAGGCATTGAATGGGGATTTGACCCGTCGTCCTTGGTGGCAGGGGGGATATGCAACGTGGCCCTCTCCCTGGGCGACACCTCAGCAAGCCCATTGCGCGCCAAGAATCTGTAGGGCATGGGCATCACGTCGTTTTGCCGGTTGCACCGGGGTGTGCCGCTGAAGAGCCAGAACACCGCACCACTGGAAGACACAGCGAGTGTGCCGATGGAGGGCTGCCAAAGCTTGCCGTTGAAGGGCCCTGGAGGAAGCGTGCCGCTGGAAGCTTGCAAAAGCGTACCGCTGGAGGGCTCGAAGGCGTGCCGCTGGAAGCTGCCAAGGTGTGCCGCTGGGGCGCTGGGCGAGTGTGCCGGTGGAGGGCCGGCAGGGTGTACCGCTGAGGGCTAGCAGGGGGTGCGTCGTTGTGCAACCCTGAGGGTGTGCCGCTGAGAGGCATTAATGGCGTACCGTTGAGAGGCTTCAAGGCGTGCCGCTGAAGAGGCCGGAGAGCGTGCCGCTGAAGGCTTCAGGGCGTGCTGCTGAAGGGGCATGAGGGCGTGCCGCTGAAGGCCTAAATGGGCAGTCCTGAGCCCCTTGAGAGCGCGAGTTGTGGCCCATTCGATTTTCTTCGAGGCCCCTGGATTGTGGGGCTTCTTGGTGGTTGATTCCTTTTCACTGTCGTGATTCCGGAGATAGCTTCACGGCAGTGTGTGTGCGTTTTCGGAGAGTCCAGGTGGCCCCACTTCTATGCAGTTTCTCCAGTTGAAGTTGTTGTTAATGCTGGGCTAGTTGGGACGTATGGGCGTGCGATTTTGCACGTCCACACACGCATACCAAGACATCTCACGAGCCGCCAAGACCATTCCCTTAGGAAGGGAACTCACGAGACTAAGGCCACACACACGGCCCACGCGGAAAGCACAAAAGTATGATTCCCAAGGTAACTCGTACACCGCCAAGTTGCAGCCCAACTCAAGGAGAAGAGGGAAGTCTCCAGCCCCAGACTGGACAACTGGGCTCGCAGCCCAAGCCCTTACACAGGACCCACTCGGGAATCGCTTTCCAGAGAAGCCGACGATGCACGCCAACACACGGTGACACGAGTCGAGAACGCTACACCCGGGACTACAACGTACCACGATACCTGGCCTCGACGACGTGCACAGCATCCGTCAGGCCACCGGTCGGTACGTGGTTCGAGAACCACACACCCGGGACTCGAATCGGTCAAAACGGAAACACCGGGTTAGATTGGCACATGTGCGGCTCACCCTGGGCCGCTCAAGGGACGTGCGTCTGGGGCACAGCTGCTCAAGAGACATGCGGTCAGGCAGGAGCCGCACAAGGCCCTAATCGGACTAACCCCAAACGGAGGATGGACGGTTAAGGCTAGACCGCCCAAAGGGATGCGCGGCCAAGGATCGTCCGCACAACCCAACCGACCTACTCTAGTGTCGGTCAAAACAGTTTTGACCAAACCGCCCAACCCAACCGACACTAAACTGTTGACCAAGGGTCAAACTGGATATACGGCCAGCGCCTGGCCGCACAAGCCCACGGAAGGACAGACGGCTGGGGACCGGCCGCCCATGGGGGAGACATGCGGTTTTCACCTGGTCGCACATCACATGTGTGGTCTATCGTCCGACCGCACAACCCCAAAACCAAGAGAAGATGAACGGACCAAAGGCAGCCGCCCATGCGATGAACGGGCCCTGGTTCGACCGCCCAACCATTACGGCGGGTAAACCCAGGGGGTCGCCCGATCGTGGCCTTTCCACGCCCCGTTCGCGCCGAAACGAAGGGGATACAGCCACAACCACCCTGGCAATCACATGGACTCCGACCGGAGTCAAAATGACGCAGGAATCGCGAGAAACGGGCGATTCTACCGAAGTTACCCAAAAAGGGTTATCGAGCTTCCCGAAGCTCTACCGGTCCAACGGGACCGCCAATCGAGATGAAATTAGGGGAAAAAGAACGCTCTCGTCCCAAGGAATCCGTTGACAGTAACTGATCTGGAAACCGTCGTCATTTCCCGACCGACCCTACGAAACCTACAAAACCACAGTTTCGCTAGAACGGACCTAAATACAGCCGTTTCTGCGCCGAACGACGTGCAATGACAGGGAAAACGAACAGAACGCAGCAGTGTTCCGTCACCCTACCTCTACCGAAGAAACCGCGCGCCGAAGCGACTAATCCACGCCGAAAACCGCCCGGAACGCGAACAACGCCATCTCGGAATCCACCGAGAGATCGCGCCCGCAACCGCCTCGATCCTCGACCATTCTCGCTCGCGTCCTCGCCCGCGCCACCTCCACCTCGCCCCCGCCTCGCTCCGTCGGCCGCCGGAGAAGAGAGGGGAGAAAGAGAGCGTGAGAGAAGAGAGAGAAAGGGGATTTATATAGGAAAATCTAGAAATTCTGGAAAATACCGAAAAATAGAAAGTCACGTTTCCGCGATCCTCGAAACGCACCGATCGCAACGGTACCACTCGCGCCTAGGTGAACGGCCCGGTTCACCCGCAACGAGATTCCGAAGGAATTACCGAAACACACACCGAGAATCAGAAAACACACGCGGAAAAGTTGCGGAACGCTTCCGGGCCTCCGAAACAACTCCGGATCGCGCCGATCCGAAGATGAAAGATGTCCGAATTGAAATTTCGGACACAACGAGTCAAAAACTCCGAGAAACCAGATCCGAGACTCACGAACAAAGATCTAAAAAATCCGAAACATTACATCAAAAGTGGTCTTTTCTCATTCTTGTTTTGATTAAGTACGTCTAAGATAAAAAAGAGGACAGTGAACTCACTCATCCCCTCTTTCTTCCTCCTAATTCCAAATGCATGTAATGCTAAGAAGATGTGCTGATCTGTGAAGTGGGTTATAATAACATGTCTTCCAAATGGAAAACACATCATTTCAAAAAATCTCTTGCATTCTTAGTTTCCGAATGAAAACACATCATCTTAAAGGTTCTTCGCTTGTGCAAAGTACATGGTTGAAAGCTAACGGAGCTCCCATGAACACATTACTTGAAATGTTCTCAAGCTACTTCGTTTTAATGGACCAGTCACCAATGAATTCTCAAACATATATTTGCATTGCCCCATTTTTTAAACAAAAAATTGGGGGTAAGGAAAATGAGAAACTTTTGCCATCCTAAGTGCTCAGTTTTTGATGGACATGCATGTGGGATGAGCCCACTGTCTCATCTGGGTCGAGTTTGGTTTCTGGACCTTGTTACTGGTCCCAAGGCCCATTCTTGTGATTTCAGCACTCATTTTGGGTTGAGTAAGGTTTGTTGCGCATCCCGAGTGTGCTACACATCCTAAGTATGTAATATCTTTTAATATTTTTAAAATTTTTTTTACTAGGGTCCTAAGTTATCTTAACTTATCATATAAGTTACGTCATCATTAAATTATTTATAAATAAATAAAAAATCACATCAAATACATAGTATTAGGTCTATTTTTAAAAATAATCTGTTTTATTTTTAATTTTTTTAGATAGTCTGATAGTGACAGTGATTTACGTGACAAGTTAAGATATCTTAGATCCACGTCAAAATTTTTTTTTAAAAAAAGGTCTGCACACTCATGGTGTGGGTGTGCAACAAATCTTATAAGGTATTTGGGAGTAATTTTTTTTAAAAAACTCTTTCTATCTAAAAGATTATGTTATGTCAATTTTTAACTTAATTTTTAAAATCGACAGAAACAGATAATTACCTGTTAGGTAAAAGTGACATAATTTTTAAATTTCCTATGAACCCGTTTGGTATAATAACTTAGTAGTCCGTTGCACCATCGTCACCGGTCCAACGCCTCCCTCGTCCGCCGCTCCGTCAACCAGGCCAGTAGCGGCGCGGGCCTCCCCATCGCCCTTCACCTCATCGAGTTCCCCGCCGTCGGCACTGGCCTGCCCGACGGCATAGACAGCCTCACCTCGGTGACCTCCCCGGAGATGAGCGCCCAGTTCTTCTCGGCGCTGGAGGTGCTCCGCGACCCATTCGAGCGGCTGCTCAGATAGCGCCGCCCCGACTTGGTCGTCACAGACGCGTGCACGAACCTCGCGGACGGTTTCGGAGGAGGACAGGGCACCATCGCCGGCCACGCACTACCGTTGCAGCACCCCCGAAGACCGTCGCTGTTTCACCGCGGTCGTGACCTCCGCTCCTCCGCCGGCCACGCACCGCCGTTGCAGCACCCCCGAAGACCGCTGCAACCTTCGCTCCCTCCTCACCGTTGCGGGCCCCTCCACCGCGTTCCTCCCCCGCCGGAGGCAGACGTCCAGCAGCTTCTCCGACTCTATCCCTAATCCCAGGTCGAGCAGGAGGTCGGATCCCAGTAAGCGTGGGGAGGGATCACCGGAGCCCAGGAGGAATAACGGCGGTGGGAGCGGCCTCGAGATGGGGTAAGTGACGATCTTGAGGCAAGGGGAGTCTATGGACTCGAAGGCGGGCGGAGGGACGCCGGAGTTCACCGGGGAGAGAGAGGGAGAGGGAGGGAGCACGCCGAGAGGGCGTCGGGAAAGGGAGGGAGCACGCCGGGAGGGCGCTGGGAGAGAGAGAGGGGGGCAGAGCACAAGGGAGAGAGAAGAGAGAGGGAGGGAGCACATGGAGACAGAGGGAGAGGGAGGGAGCATGCCGGAGTTCGCCGGGGAGGGAAAGAGAGGGAGGGAGCACATGGAGACAGAGGGAGAGGGAGGGAGCATGTCGGAGTTCGTCGGGGAGAGGGAGGAGAGGGTTACGGGTAGCGAGATCTTCTTTTTATTTAAATAATTGGTTGACCCTTATTTTTATTTCGAGAGAATTTTTTAAAAGATGAAACTTCTTTCTAAAAATTAGAGGAGAGTTACTAAACACGTTTAAATTAGTTCTATGTTCCTATTTTTAAATTTGAGAGAAAAAAGAGATAAAAAAGAACGACATCATGTTGCTCTCTTTAGGTTACATCACTCGTCGTTGCTGCTATCACTCAGCCCATTCTTGAATCTTGGGCTTTTTTGTCAGAAGCTCTTCAACAATGGATGAATGGACTTCATCCTCCATATGATTCTAGTTGATGTCCACAATTTCTCAAACTTGGTCGTTCCAGTCTACATTTTCTAGAAATAATATTTAGCCTATTATTGAGAAATAATAATGTGTCCTTCATAAGTTTCCCCTAATGGCATATACATGTGCATAGCTTCTTTGTAGTCCAAAAATCTCATGAACTGCATGAAACCAAACTATTTGAGTTTGGTGCTATCATCAAATTGAAAGTTGTTGGAGTGTATGGTTTTCACATGGATTTATATGCATCAGCAGTATGTATCTTCATATTCTAGATGGTTAAGCCATTCTATTTCATGATTTCTTTCTACATCCATCAATCAGAAGTGACTTAAATTTTTTTAATATATGACAGTTGTTTACATGGTTAATTATCATTTTATGATCCAAAAATGAATGCAATTAATATATATCGAGTATCAAAGATCCCACCATGTATAAGTTTCAAGACACCCGATCCAATTGCGGAAAAGTCTTCGACTGCGCGCCGAGCCTTCTTCCCCTCCGGTCGCGGGAGAACTCCTACGGAACGTCAGGAGGGGGGGAGCTCCCGCCGGGAGCTCCCCCCCCCTCGCCCTCCCTCTCCTCTGTGGAGGATCTCACCAGGTCAGTCTCTCCGGGGACCGTCTGGGATTTTGTCAGGAGGGTCTTCTCCCCCCTCCTGGAACCATCAGAGGAGATCGGAGCTCCTCCGATCTTCCTCTGGATACCCCTCTCTCCCCGTCCCCCTCCTTCCCACTGTCGTTCCCCGCCTCCCTCTGCCCCCTTCCCCTTCTCCGGCGACCCTCTACCCCCCCCCCTCTTGGTCTTTCGCCCTTCCGCCCTCCCCTCCCTCCACTCCTCCGCCCCCACCCCCAGTTCCCCCCCCCCCCACCGGCGCCTCCCCCCATCTCGGCCCCCACCCCCCCTGCCCAGTGGGCTTCCGCCCCCCCCCCCCTCCATTCCCCTGCCCCACCCCCGGTCCTCCCCCACCCCCCCTCAGGTGTCCTCCCCCCTCCGGCATCTGCCCCCGCCCCCTATTCGCTACTCCCTACCCCCCTCCGGCGCCGCACCTCTCTTCCCCCCTTGATTCCTCCCCCCCTCTCCCCCATCTTCCCCGTCCCCGACTGACCCCCTGTCCGCCCCCCCCCCTTCCTTTTTGGACCTCGCCCTCAGCCACCCTGCTCGATCCCTTTGACCTCCTCTCCTCCCCCCGCTCCCCTCTCTACTTCCCCTCCACTACCCTCTCCATCCCTCCCTCACCCCCCTTCTCCTTCCGTGATCGGTCTCTCTCGATGTGGGGCGTCTCCTCAAGCTCCCGGAGAAGCTCGGGTTGTTTCTGTGTTGCAGGTATCGGACTTCCTCATTCGATCTCAAAAGGACTCGGAGATTATGCGCTCATCCCCCATGCATCCATTGCGTTGCTGGCCTCCCGAGTTCCTTCTCTTCACCGCCATCAGTCTGTGCGGTCCGACAGCCTAGTGCTCCTCGAGGAAGGTTCCCGTCATCTACGACAATAGCAGCCTCTTCCACGGCGTCTTCTGGTCTCCCCATCCCTGAAGGATATCTTTGTTATCTATTGCTCTCTGTTGTCTTCCTATTTCTTCATCGGGTTGTCTAAGGTTTGGGTCAACAACGGCTGTTCTCGTTGGGTGAGCTATCTATGTTCGTATGCTTGTAATTACTGTCTACCATGAATGAATACCATATGCTTATGCTTCTAAAAAAAAAAAAGACACCCACTTTTTTTTTTGATGACGAGAAACCTGATGAATCAGAAACCCTGGGTCACCCACTTTCATAGCATATTTATGCACTTATCAATGTGATCACTTCATCATGGGTAATCAATTCATAGGGGTACCACTAATTCAATTCCTCGTTTGAGTCTCAAAAACAACCCTACTTCCTAGCATATTTTCTGTGGCTGAATGATGAATTGTTCTTTAATCTCTTTGACTTTGGAATACACTTCAAATAAACATGACAAAAAAAGATTGCTACTTGGCATGATCTATTAGGGGTCAATGGTTTTTATCCCGCCCTGTTGTTCCCTATCTAATGAAATATATCGTAGAGGCAAAAAATTAATATCTCAAATCTCGTATCATATTTATTTGATTTATTTGTTGAGAGAGAGATCAATCACCCTGAGAAACTTTGCAATCAACGAACAACACGTCATGAGGGGCCCTAAACGTGATCATACTTAAGTCGGCAAAGTATTCGAAAGAAGACACAAAGAGCTAGGAGCACAAGACAGAGTATCTGGTGGTGGAGGTGAGTGCTCGGACGAGAAATTGGAGAGTTATCGAATTGGAGGTGAGTGCTCAGCCGATCGAGGGCCTTACTTATAGAATTTTGATGAAGACCGTCTGTTTCGCCTATTCCCCGACTTAACATAGAGTGGAGATAGTGAGTTGTCCGATCGTGAAGTCGACGGGTACTCCCTTGCCCGTTGCGTGAGAAGCGAAGTGACAGAGTGGATGGCGATCGACATAGAGATATGGGTGATAACCCTCCACCTAACTATTGCCTAGGGTAACATCCTCTATTATTACGGTAATGACTACCTTCTAAGAACGTGGGACACGATCGTGCGTGGAGCACGAGCAAGTCTTGAGTGGATCTCGGTTGGCGATATTCATAAACTATGAACTAGTTGATAATGAGTTACAGTGGACCTCGCGAATTTCTCCCTCCTCGCATACTCTGTTTAATATGAATTATTTATTTATAAGTTTTATTCGTTACGCTGTTTTGCATTATAGCCAGTTTTTTTAAAAGAAATATTGTCATGTCCAGACTTCATCAGATCTGCATGTCTTTACAATCGTTTGGATGAGTAAATTAATCAAATAAATAAGAATCATACATCTTCAATGGGTCGAAAGAGATGGGTCTATTATCTTAGGCATATTAAAGTGCACGCTCTTTATTTTTTAATTTTTTTGGGTGTCCGTTCGACGATCTAAATGTACTGACATATAATTTGGATGAGACTTGATAAGATATATATTTTGTAAAAAATGGTTACACCACTGGAAAACTTCTTATTTTAGGGGCCGGCATAAATCTCTTGTGTGAGGATGATAGTCTGGCCCATTCTATTTCTTCGATGAAAAATACTTAGTGCACACTCGAGAGTTATTACACACCACAGACGTTGGCTAGATTTATTTTTTAAAAATTTTGTGACGTAAATTTCAATTCACCATAATTTATGGTGCAAGTCACACCTTCATCTTACAATCTAAAAAAATCATATCAAATGAATAGTGTTAGACTCTTTTTTTTTTAAATCTGCTCTATTTAATTTAATTTTTTATCATCAAATAATAGTGTGATTTATATCACAAAAATTATTAAAAATAAATTTTAAATTTTAAACCTAATGCACACCCGAGATGTGTGTGCACTCATCGTTACTCTTTCTCATGCGGCCCAAGTCCTGCGTGGGACACACAACAAAGCCCATGACGAGGGCCGGCCCGTAATAGTGCTATGCAAAGTTGGAAAATAGAAACGACGGTGTATCACATGGCAACGTTGTTTGTGGGGATAATTCATGTTAGATTTCAAATAATATGATCAAAAAGGATGATTAAACAAATAGGAATTGATGAAACGTTGGAATGTAAAAACATATAACTTTCATGGATTTCTAATAAACAAGTAATACACAAGAGAAATCGTCCGAATATGATGCCAAAGATTCACATATCAAAGTGCTCTCTTTATGTATATACACCATCTAAGCCCATTCTTAACCTATGAACATAGTATCAAAATTACACACATTATTTACATGAATTATTAAAAAATGTTAATGTAAATTAAAAGCTAGTTCGTTTGATATCCAAATATGAAGCACCGTATTTTTTTCATTGCTATTCATTTAGGGTAGTGCTACGAAACGGTCAGGGCAGTTGGTTTAAGGATTCTAAGATCGGATTTGGAAATGCGACTAAGATTAGGGATTTTTCATAACCGCGAGTTTGGTAATCTTGCATGTGGGATTCTTTTCAAAATCTAATCGCATTTGGGTATGCTTGAAGGCGTTTTCGATTTGGGTGGAGGGTGAATCACAAGGTCCAATTTGTTTTTAGAGTGCGTTGGGGGCGGGTACGTCACCTGCATGACTCACCTCTAATTCACCTCGGGTGACTTATTTAATCCCTTTTCGTGAATTCATAAAATCCACTTTCATCTTTAATCGACTCCCGTTAAGAAAAAAAGAGTTAAATAAGAATAACTCATTTCACCCGGGGTTAATCTATTCTAACCGGATTTACTCGTTTATCTAAAGTGACCCTTAATGACCATTCTGCCTTTTAAATGTTCTTCTCTATTGGATGAATAATGACCGTGACGACGGCGGGGATGATCTTCTACCGGGCCGAACAGTGTTCTTCTCTATCTTTTAAATGTCCTTCTAAATATGACGCATTAGAGCCACATTTAAAAATATGGTTGGACTGTCTTCGAATTTTAATGATTAGAATCCCTTCCAATTTTGTAAAAGAGCTTTGGGAAGATCTAAAATGAGATGATGTGATATTATTAAGAAGTACGTTATTTTTTTAAATTTAAATATGAATATAATATTTGATAAAAATCTTTGATGAAATATGATTCATGTAGTCGATCCTAAATAATTTAGATAATACTTTGACGACGACTGATCACGAGTAAAATCCCTTTCAATTTTATTTCTCAACGTGGCCTAAGATTGGAATGTTACACATCTTGAGGGCAAAATTCACTGATCAAAGAAGATGAGGAGGAGAAAAGGGAGAAAAAATAAAGACAGCCGTCCGATTAACTTGATCGGGCAAATGACGTTTTCCCGAGTGGGAATAGCACTGCCCACTCTTTTTTTTTTTTTTTTTTTTAACAATCGTTAGATGTGAATCCGTAGGTGAAGTGCTACCGAACATCCAGACCATATAGCGTTTCTAGCTATCTATGTATGTATTTATGTACATACCTCTATCTAGCAGTAGATGTATGGCATCATGTATGCCGGCCATGCTTAGGGGACGGATATATGGGTGCCCAATGGATGCCCAACAACTGAAGTGGGATGCCGACACGGAAATTTGCAAACAAAATAGGATGCACCTACAAATAGTCCACCGACCCAATCAGAAGGTGCCACATCAGACATTTCAAACGCAGGTCCTACGCTACGGTACTTTCACCCCCAACTTTCAGAGAAATGGAAGCGGAAAAAAAAGAAGAACAAAAACCCCGTGGGAGCGCGCGTTGGTGAGGTGTTCCCACTTCACCACCACCACACCACTCTCTCTCTCTCTCTCTCTCTCTCTCGACTCCAGAGGAAGAGCAGAAGAGGAGGAAGCAGCAGCAGAAGGGAAGAGAGGGGGGAAGTAACCGAGGAGGAAGAGGGGGATCAGAGCAGTGCGTCCCCCCGTCGGATGCGCCGGATCTGATCTTAAATCCAGGCGGAGGAGTGGGAGGGGGGAGGAGGCGGGCGGCGGGATGGGCCACGTCAACCTGCCCGCTACGAGGCGGCTGCCGCGGCAGTGGCGTCTGCTCGACCTCGTCACCGGCTCCTTCTTCGCGGCCGTCGTCGTCTTCTTCGTCCTCGTGTTCACCTCGCTCGGCGACTCGCTGGCGGCATCCGGCCGCCGGGCGCTCGCGCTGTCCTCGTCGTCGGATCCGCGGCAGAGGGAGCGGATCATCG
This sequence comes from Amorphophallus konjac, assembly GCA_022559845.1. Taxonomy (NCBI): domain Eukaryota; kingdom Viridiplantae; phylum Streptophyta; class Magnoliopsida; order Alismatales; family Araceae; genus Amorphophallus; species Amorphophallus konjac. Next base: position 3,661,825 of record CM040127.1, read on the forward strand.
CGCTCTTCGAGGGGGAGGAGGATCACCAGCGGCACCAGCGGGGGAGGGCCGAGCGGCGGGGGCAGGAGGGGGCCGCGGAGGGGGCGGTGATCGAGGCGTGCCCCGCCGAAGAGGTGGATCACATGCCGTGCGAGGACCCCCGGCGGAATAGCCAGCTCAGTCGGCATATGAACTTCTACCGGGAGCGGCACTGCCCGGCCCCGGAGGAGACCGCGCTCTGTTTGATTCCGCCGCCGGATGGGTACCGGATCCCCGTGCCCTGGCCCGAGAGCCTCCACAAGGTTCCCCCGTCAGTCGCCCTCTTTTCTTCGTTGTTTTCTTTACTTTGCTCTGCAGAAACGGCGCTTTCTTGCCCAATTGAGATATTTAGATGGGAAATTTTGTTTTGTCCGGATCTCACGATGTGAAAGCTTGATCCGTCGGGTTAATGGAGAGCGCTCATTACATCGCGTCCTTTTGGATCGTTGCCGCCGCATGCACTTGTCTCGATTATTGTGGGCGTTTAAAGATTTCCCTTTGTGCACTTGTTGCAACTCTTTGGTAGAATTTGTTGTTTTATACTTGGCTTAGTTTGGCAGGTATATGAAAACTTCAGGTTTCCTTGAGCGGCCTCTTTTTATGAATCTTATTTCAAGTTTTCAACCATTATGAGTCCACCGAGTGGTGAAGGAAGGTCACTTAGTAGGTATATTTTGTCGTCATAACTGTAGGTTAGATGTACTCTTTCAAGTGTAATCCCAGTATCGTTTAAGAGAAAGGACAAAAAGGGTATGCTACGTCAACAAACATTGTTTTTCCTTGTGTTTTTTTAGTGATGACGGAGTCTATTATTTGCTTTTAAGGTGCATATACTGACAACCTGTATTGATTTGAACACCTTATTTCCATGGAATCGCATACCCCACCTCCTACTCTCTTCATCTGGACTCTTTCCCAAGGCTGGAGGAAGTTGTGATAGTTGTCTCATGTATGCGTGAGCTTAAACTGTGCAATCAATAAGGCCATTTCTCTTTGAAAAGCTGATAACTACTGCTGTGGGACCTTTGACTGGCCCCCTCATGTCCAAAGTTACCTAAGCAAGGTTTCATGATGATCAATGTTAGGCAGGCAAAGGTTGCTAAATGCTTGATCCTTCACAGGACTTAGGAACTTAGCTGTCCCCACATTGATCTGATGGCCTCTGATGACGATGATCGATCATGAATTGGTGTGTGTTACAGGGCATTGCACTTGAGGCATCTTATATAAGAAAACAGCTTGTTGTTGGAATTTAGTTGCTGCTAGTTAGTGCCACTTCTATTTTACACAAGGCAGAAGGAAATTTCTATTTTTCAGTTAGTTGCTCATGCTCAATTTGAAGAATGTGATGTTGGAATAAATTTATCATCTAGCTATTGATAATCTTTAACCCTACATGATACTTGATGTTATCTGGGGTGTTTGAATTTAGATTGAGCACATCCACAACCTGAGCCAGCTGCTTGACACTGCAATTTCAATCTGGAAGACAGCATAGGCAGATTATGCTTTTGTTTTCTTCCCCTTTTTTTATGGGTGGGGGCGGGGGAGGGGAAGTGGTCAAAACACTGTATTTCATTGATATAAAGTATGAATACAACTAATTTCCTACTAAAAGTTAGATGTTAGAGCTTCCAAGACAGTAGTTTTGCAGAATTCCTCCTTTACAAAACGATTGGAGATAAATTAGTATAAGACTTGACTGTTGTTTCCAGGAGTCTATGAAGTGGAGAAAAAAATATGCTTTTATTCTTTTCCAATTTATAAGGCCACTATATTATTTCCATCAACATGACTCTGGTGGCCAGGATACCATAGTTATAAACTTTTTTGTCTGCTTTCTGGAAGGTGTGTGCAGAAGTTGCAAACGAATTCTGCAAGATAATTAACTGCAAATCTGGAGATGTCTTTAAGCGTTTCATTAGGGTTCATCAGGTGGAAATTTTTATGGTGCTCTCATGTTAGTAAATGCATGGCGCCATGGCCTTTCATGAAGCTGTTCCAATGGGAGACAGGCACATGTATTAGCAATGATTTATCTTGACATGTATTAATGATGGTTACTCATGGAGAATAATGTGTTGGTTGAATCGGTAGAACTTACAGAGCATTGTGTTTAACATTAAATTAAAAGTGAATAATGACGTTTGGTTTGTGTTAGCACTATTTGGTGGCTCGCACTACTTGTCCTTTGCAATCTTGACGTGGATAAATGTGGAATTCTATTGGATGTTGAGAAACCCATTATGGGAATTAGCACTTTGCAGTATCACTTTAGCTAAGGCATTTTGCTTATGGTTACTTCTGTTTGTGTTCCAGTGCCCTAGTTTCATGTTGTGTATTTGTGTAAATTGTACCAGGAAACTGGCATTAAAGTTGAGTTTCACAACCTGTACGGATCTTTCTGAGTGATGGTTGGCCTTTTGTTGATTTTCCTATGAACATTGTTTTAAATGGAGATAATCCCTCATGCAATTGTACATGGTGTTTTCATCTCTATTTGCAGTAGGAAAGCTAAACGTGTAAATACTATGGTTCTAATAATTCAGTTGTTCCTCCTATTTTTCCTATAATTTAGAAAAAATTTGCGTCACAGTTGCAGTATCAAAAGTTGTACGTATCATTGCATCATAGATACTCCTCTTTGTGCAGATCTGGCATAGCAACATGCCACATAATAAAATTGCCGAAAGGAAAGGCCACCAAGGCTGGATGAAAGAAGAAGGCCCATATTTTATTTTCCCAGGTGGTGGCACTATGTTTCCTGATGGGGCTGTGCAGTATATTGAGAGACTTGCACAGTACCTCCCCACAACTGGAGGTGTCTTGAGGACAGCATTGGACATGGGATGTGGGGTAATATTTCTACCTCGTGTTCTTCTACCTTTATTTGCTTATTTTTTACATCTATCCTTATGTTGTTTCCCTGTGCAGGTGGCCAGCTTTGGAGGATTCCTGCTCAAGGAGGATATCTTAACTCTCTCCTTTGCTCCAAGAGATTCACACAAGGCACAGATACAGTTTGCTCTTGAACGGGGAATTCCAGCATTTGTGGCCATGCTGGGCACTCGTCGGCTTCCTTTTCCTGCCTACTCATTTGATCTCATTCACTGCTCACGTTGCTTGATTCCCTTTACTGCTTATAGTAAGGCATCATATGTTGACCACATGCTTATCTCTGCCTTGTTATATGTGAATTCATGCTTAGCACACTATTTTGTTTTCTGCTGAACACTCTGCTGTCTATGGCAATCGCAGATGGAACATACTTTATTGAAGTGGACCGCTTACTCCGTCCTGGTGGATACCTGGTTATCTCTGGCCCACCAGTTCAGTGGCCCAAGCAAGACAAGGAATGGGCTGATCTCCAGTCAGTGGCACAGGCATTGTGCTATGAACTTATTGTTGTTGATGGTAACACTGTCATCTGGAAAAAGCCATCAGGGGATTCATGTCTACCCAACCAAAATGAATTTGGACTAGATCTATGTACTGAGGTTGATGACCCGAGTGAAGCATGGTAAGAGGTTGTAAGATAATTACTTTATTTATTTGGAATTGTTTTTGAAGTTCTCCCTTGTGCCAAGTAGTTTTGTTATAATATGAAATTATCGTGGTTTTGAGACATGCTCATTGTTAACCATTTTTTAGGTACTTCGATTTGAAGAAATGTGTCAGCAAATTGCCAGCAACAGAAGGAACTGCTGTTGGGTCGATTCCAAATTGGCCAGATAGGCTGGTTAAACCCCCTGTAAGAGTTGCACTTGTAAAAAATGGAATGGATGTCTTTGAAGCTGATAGGCGGCGTTGGACCAGACGAGTTGCACATTATAAGACGACTCTTGGTTTAAAGCTAGGCACTCCTGCAATACGGAATGTTATGGATATGAATGCCTTCTTCGGTGGCTTTGCTGCTGCACTGTCATCTGACCCGGTTTGGGTCATGAATGTTGTTCCTGCTCGAAAACCATTGACATTGGGTGTGATCTATGACAGAGGGCTGATTGGGGTCTACCATGATTGGTGAGTTACCAATGGCTAGATGTTTCATGTTATATGATTAACGATAAAAAGTAATGAATCCATTTATCACTACTTGCCATATCAAACTTTAGCTGGTGATTTAAAACTACAGGAATCTAATGAAAAAGTGACCTCTAGAATGAAGAGATGATCTTCAGTGCACCCTGAATTTCATAGTCAGAATTTCATGTAATTCTTTTGTCAATGCTATGATTAGTTTGGGATTAATCCTTCATCCCAAATCTGCAATCTAACTAATTGTATGAACTGTGTGAGCATTAAGCAGGTACTCTCTGTAGGAGGATAGTTTGAGGCATTGCTGATGTTTTCTCCCATCTAGTGTTACCACTGCTTCATTACAATATGACAGCCATATTATCTCCATTCCTTGATTTCATTTTATCATCCTACAACAAAAAGATGATTAATTCTTGTTAGAGTTATTGGGTTGGGCCATCCAACTAAAAATCTGAAGGTGTTGAGTGGATAGGGCTCCCCTAATTCGCATATTATGGATTTTACCCCTTTTCAATACGGGATCACTCTAATATGCGGAACATGCAGGCTGATTTAGGCTCTGTATGTGGACCATTACAAACACGGATTGCACAGCCCAAATCATTTCCACGTGCTTTAATACCATGTTGGAGGCCCGAACTAAATCTAAAACATAGGTATTGAGTTGAGGGAAATCCTTTACATATATAGAGGTGAGACTCTCATGGATGTCCAATATGGGAGCATCCCCCCTTTCACCAAACCAACCAACTTGGTGTGCATCATGTGTAGGGCCAAGTGTTCACAAATGGATCCAGTAGGTAAACCCGCTTTGATATTATATTGGAGTTGTTTGGTGGGGTCATCCAACTCAAAACCTTAAGATGTTGAGTGGAGAGAGCTCCACTATTATAAGCATATTATGATTTTGCCCCTTTTTCAATATGGGAATATTCTAGCAATCCTTCTATTGTCTGGTTGAACTTGCAGTGAAATTGGGTTCCTAGGACTAATGTACCTATTCATCAATTTATGAAAAATTGGACTTAGCACTCCATCAATTGATTTTTTTTTCCTGGTTGTAACAAACTTGATCGTGCATGCCAGGTGGATGAGATAAGATCCATCTCTGCCAGTCATTCAAGTGCCTTGCTCACCTTTTCATCCTCTATTCTACCATCCCATCAACCACCAGGGCTCAAACCTGGGACCTCATCCCCAGACAGTGGATCCATTGATCAGCCAAATGCTTGTTCACCCCCGTCTTTTGATTAATAATGTCATATTAGAGATGGCTATGTATGAACAGTAAATGATATTATGTGCTGGAAGCCACAGTCGTGGATCTGAATCCATTAGTATGGTTTATAAAAGTCTTCTATTTCAGGTTCAACTTGAACTGAATAGCTCCATTTTTATTGTGTGAATCAGGGATGGACAATATTTTCTATTGGGTGGCTTTTTTTTTGTTGTCTACCTAGAATCATTGCTCATCCATGCTTACACATTATAGCTCACTGGGTGTCCTGTTTTCCTGGCAGGTGTGAGCCTTTTTCAACATATCCTCGAACTTATGATCTCATCCACGTAGCTGGAATAATGTCCTTGGTTAAAGATACAGATTCGGGCAAGAAAAGGTATTGTAATTTGTATTAATTTGCCTGGTATTGTTGTCTTTACTTTTGGAATTCAGCTGTGTTTTCATCAAACAGATGGAGTACAAGCGTCCTGAAACCATTTCCATGAGAGGGTGAAACTTTTTGGCAGTCATTTGCACCGACAGTTACTTATGTCCTGGTGGCTTACAAATGCATGAAAAATTTTTGAATGATGATTTTGCTTACTCTGTCTTTCTGGAAAGTAGGACAGCAAATGGCATGTCCACGCCACTAGAAAAGTACCGAGGGAAATTTATGGCACTTCATTCTTATCTTCTAAATTTTCTTATTACAATAAGAAAGTGTATAAAGAAGTCAAGTTTTCCTCTTAGTTCATTCATTTGGAGCTTGCATGATAAGGAAATTGTGGGTTTTCTACGCTGATTGTGAATAACTGCTTCTGTCACAGCACATACCCAAGCTCCTGTTTTCTAATTTCCATGCCCAGTTGAGCATGTTTAGCTCTAGTTCCAAGAGCTTCTGTCTAGAAAAAATATAACCCGAGTATATTCCCTATGCATTTGCGCGTGCGCGCGGATGTGTGTGCTATGCCTGGAAATTAGATGGAAATTGTGAGCTGTGTCCGCGCGTGCGTGTGGTGGCAGGGCGCCCATCCATGTCTGAAACTACCTGGAAGAATGATACAGCATACATTCACCAACATAATCTGTTTCAATGATTTGGGTCTAATTTTTTCATCTTGAATTTCTCTGCAGCGGTTTTCTCATGTGTTATTGCACCTACTAACTCCTAGATCGTTGTTTGCCTTTATTCTCACTCTCCTCTACTCTTCTTACAGGTGCAGCATTGTCGATCTGATGGTGGAGATGGATAGGATACTGCGTCCAGAAGGGACCGTAGTGATCCGAGACATGCCCAAAGCCACTGAGAAGGTGGCACGCATTGCTCGCGCGGTTAGATGGACTGTGACCACGCATGAAGCCGAGCCAGAGTCGAGTAGCGGGGAGAGAATTCTTGTGGCAACGAAGAAAATTTGGAAGTTGCCTTCAGCCTCCCAGTAGCTTCTCTCTGTTTTTCTTGTTTTTCTCTACTGGTTTCCCCTTCCTGGGGTGGGGGATACGAAGAAAATGCTTGTAGGTAGGTGATCCACTGAGCGGGTAAATGCGATTATTACTATTCTTTTTAGATGTAAGAAGAGTGCTGAAATTTATATGCGAGGCAATGTTTCTTTTGGTCACTTGAAGGTGTTTTGTTATGGATTTTCTTTTTCCCTCCGTGCTTTAATTTTAGAACGTTCATGCTTGCCGTTGGAAGGCCTTATCTCTGCTGATACGATGTGGTTTTAACATAAAATGTTGCCACTTGTGTATCACTCTTGAAAGAGTCTGCGCCTTCCATCAGGGACTGCCAACAAAGACTGCAGCAGAAATTCATTCTTGACTTGTGCAAATCATGAAACAACTTGAATTGAAAATTTTCTTGTTTGGATTGAGGTTTAGTACTCTCTATAATCATTCATTTTGGGGCTTTTCCAAAATGCTCCATTTTGGACCCTCCCGGCTATGTGTTTTCCCCTCAAATTAAGGGCGTTGAGTGAAAACTTTCATTAAAAGTTATTTGTAATTTCTATTTTTGTGCAGAAGTATCGACGGACTGGTTATAATTGATTTCAAGACAGTTAAATCTTCTCCAACGAATTGGGGAAGGTCTAATGTGGAGCTCCTCGTGGGAAATCAAGAAGTTGCAGAAATGCATTCCGAAGTCCAATATTTTTCTTTCAAACTAAATAAGCAGAGATTTATGAAATTATGAAAGTATTTCTAATCGAAAACTTCACCAATATAGCTAATATTGCATTTAGCACAACTTTTTATGGAAAGCACTTGTAAGTTTCAACCTAGTTATCTTCAAGGGATGGGATTGGACCTTAGAAGTTATATGTTAGTCTGTCCTTTTTTTTTTTCAGTTTGCAATCAAAATCTTCAAGTTGTAGTATTGACAATTGGTTTAAGTATTTACAGGAGCTTCTCTAACAAACTTATTGTTTCACTTCCATCTAGGAAGGTGCAGTTGGAAACAGTTTTTTTCTTTTTTGGAAGCTAAAGAGTAACTTGAAACTTTCATACATGTCTTTGAGGTCTTACTATTCTCCTCTCAGAATAACAAGACAAAAAATTATACTAAGGGCTTATTTGTGTCATCGTAAAACTCTGTAGTTGTTCTATTTTACAACATTTTCTGATTGTTTGCTTGATTGCAAAATATGTAAATAGAATTATGTGGGCTCACATGGAACTAAGATTCTATTATTTTGGTTCCGATCCACATATGTAGTGGAAATCAAAACCGAAGACACATTGAGTTGAAATCACAAGAAGCTAACAAAATACATTCCCTTATTTTACGGTTATCCAAACAAAATACTTCCGATTTTCAAATTAGAAAAAACACACCTATTTTAAAATAGATGATTTTAAAACCAGAAAATTACATAAAAACAAACAACATCTAATTCAAAATACTTCGAATAAAAGACTCTGTCAAACACGGGCTAAACGTGAAAACTCTGATCAGATGCTGAAAGTTTCTCAAAAGCCCGGGCAAGTGGACCCCTGATCATTTGAGGCATTGGCCTTCTTTTGATGCAGAAAGATTCATCTTTTCTTCCCTTCTACTACTGAATTTTAAGTTCATAAGTTTTCAAGAGTGATACTTACTCTGTAATTTTGCTAAGTCTACTGGATCCTTTGCATGTGCATCCATGTCTAAAAGATGTAATGAAATAATGTACATAGGAGAAAATTTTGTGAGTCAGGCAGCTAATGTCAACAAAAATGACATCTAGATGCTCAAAAACCCAGACTAAGTGTACCACAGACACATAAATCTATCTTATTGTGACTGATTTGAGTAGGAAATACTGAGAAAGTTGGTTCTTCGGAGAATCTTTGGACTTTGCTTACAACTCAAGCCCCCTGAGGAAAAGATTATATGTATTTGCTGATCTGGATGTTATAACCTAACAATACTGGATTAAGTTGATTTGGGTTCAACTCAACAAAAAGGAATTCCACTCAATAACTTAAAAGGTGATTTCAGAGTGCAAGTATGACGTCTTAATGGAGAGTAATTCACCGAAGAGGAAAACACATGATGAATGGTCATTCAGGTGGAGAAAAATTACAAAGTAGGCACGAAATTGAGCTGTGCAACATTGGAGGCTTCCCATTCTCTCTTGTCTTTGTTTGAGTTTTCAAAAAACTACCTTTTGTTTGAGAACGGTTTTTTTATCAGAGGGAGTAACTGTAGAATATTTAATTGGTGGATGATCAACGCTAACATTGGATGTATTAGCCTTGTGTTTAGTTGTTCATCATGATTATGTCCATGATTTGGTGGATATCTATATTAAAGAGTTGTGTCAAACATTTGGGCACGCGACTAACATTTATTTTTAGAGTATCAAAAATGAACATTTCAAGAGTTCTTCAAAGTACTCGTTTGAATCCCATTATTCAATAATCTAAGTAATGTTCTGTTTATATTTTTTATGTTTTAAACAAGTTTCAACGATCGCATCTTATTATACGCATGCATAGACACATAAGAAATGTGTGTATTTCTATAGATATGTTTTGTATCTCGTGTTCTCTTTAAAATTTTGCCCGGTGTCCGAGATACATATCCATAGCAACACTTCATCATGTCCATGCCTCACAAATGGGATCAACTAGTATGCTCACGATCTGTTGAGAAGCTTGGACTTAAATCAAATCCCATCAGTTGACATCCCTTCAAGTTGACCCAATGTTTATACTCAATCTGATGTGAACTGATGGGTTTTGATACAAACCCGGAAACATGCAAACAGAAGACTGTAGAAACTAACCAAGAAACGGAATAAATATTATACACGGCAGTGGCGACCAGTTCAAGTTTTGTGTCAAAATTTCCGAGTAAACACAGAGAAATATGAAACACGACAAAATCTGGGTAACGAGAGGACACCAATAACAGAATGCTCAAGCAGAGGAGAAAGACTTCTCAAATATGCACAGATGTACAGACAGCAGCAAACAAACATCTACCTATTGCTTTATGACACACAAAAACCACAAATCTTCCCTGGCATCCACGCGCAGCAGTTCAATCCCCACATTCCCATCTAGATGTGGGTACACAGCTGATGTAGTGACACCAACGACAATGATCATTCCCGTTGACGCCCCGGAAAAGCATCACCAGGCCGACGGCGAACCTGCAGGACAAAAGAAAACCAGGAGGATCCTCAGGTTGATGCCGGCCGACTGATTTGAATTTTGAAGACCGAAAAGTGACTGGGGGTCTGATTAATAGAATGAGAATAAAAAGGATCAGTTCCACAAAGAAGAGATAGAGGTGAAGGCGTTGATGGACAACCCATTGCCCTACAACGACTAAATTCACACAATGAGCTCCATTAATTGACATGGCAGTTGATTTTGCACGCAAGCCAATTGAGCCTAGATCAATGGGTTAGTGATGGAAAGCAGGCACAAAAACCAGCAGACTTGATCATGAAGATTGGTGGTGCTATGGTCATATTGAAAATCAGGAGATGCCAATCAGCCCTAAGAAGTTAACAGCCTGAGAGACTCGTTGCAACTGCAAGTCAAGGGTGCCAATTCAAATGATGGGCATATACAATGATGAGACAACTTCTTTCAGTTCATCTGTTGTAACCACAGCCTCAGTGAAAACATATTCGCCCCTTTTCCATAATTGGGAAAACGTCTGACTGCTATCCAGCAGAAAATTCCATTATGGCAAAACTTGGGAGCAGCATGCCAAAAAGAGCAAGAAGAAACTTATTACTACATGGCATATTCAAGACCGAATGTTGAGGTCAATGAGAAGACTTGATTCCATGCTGATTAGTTACTGTAACAAATAGTGTGACAGGTATCTGATAGGCGGTGCTAAATGCAGCATTTCTTGGTTGTTATTGTTATCCCAAGGTTGTGACTGCTCGGCGTGGTAAAAATGTACAACACCTATGGAAATTAAGGAAAAAGAGAAAAATCTAAATCGAAGCACTTACCCAGCAATCAGCAAAAGCAAGGCAACAGCCCATAGTATATACTGATAAGTCTTGTATTTGGATTGGACTTGACTTTCTGGAGGGAAATTGTGTCGTTCTATCCAACCAAACTGAGGACGGACCAATAAAATGAATCCTAGAAGAAACCCTGTCAAGAAACCTCCAATATGGGCAAAGTTATCAACATGAGGTAGAATTCCCACGACCAAGTTGATAAGAACAACAACTAAAAGGGAGAACAGAGCTGCAGCCTGCAAAACAAATCAAACCAATGAAACAAGTGTGAGATCACGAACAGCAAAAAAGTCCAAGCAACATGTTCAAACTCAAACGATATGCATGCCTTATTCGAATAGATGGTCCAGTTTGTAATAAGCTCTGATAGCATCGCTCCAAGAAGCCCAAAGAGGGCACCAGATGCACCAACAGATATATTGCTCCTCATGAAAAGGGATGAGAGTACACTACCACCAAACCCTGATAAAAGATATATTATCCCAATGCGCACTGCAACAAGAGGCAAAAGATGTCAGATACAGTACCAAATGGTCAAAGAAGGTAGCTTTATTGTCATTGGCATGATGAACTAGTTGGGTGGGGAGGAATCCCAAGTAAATGTACCCCATCCAGTAATTACTCTACTAGGAGGAAGAAAATGCCAAAACTGAACTAAAGTAGCTTAATCGGCAAGATGAACTAGAAAACAAGAATCAGTTGCCATGAGACCTGATTGCCGGACAGCCAAAGCCAAACCTTACCATGGCTCCAGTGCATAGATAGGCAATATATTGATCATGCTTCAGTGATAACATGAACATGGAGTCACACCCAATATCCACAAAATCCATGGAAAAATGATTCTTACTGGCAATTGCCAAGTTAAACGCCATTGGTGCCTTACCAAATCCAAACTGCTGCTCAAGTCTAATTCCGATAATAACCAAGCTCAACATGTTTACAATAAGATGAATCAGTCCAGCATGCAGCCACATACAAGTGATAAGCCTCCATCCCTGATGCCCGTGAACTACTTTATTCCATTCAAGGGCACCCAACTTCTCCAAGCTGGAATAACAGAACAAGAAAAAACATGGAAATCCTCAGGTCACCTTATGCAGAGATCACCAAAATGATCAACAGATGAGACTAATATTCACTAAGAAATGTCCTTAAGGAAACCACGAGAATAAATGCACAAAGAGCGCTTATGACCCCTTTGCAAACATGAAATTGTGATCTAGCATGTTATGCCCTGGATGGTGCATTACCAGACAACCTTGTGGCAAAAAGCACAGGGTAAATTTCAAAGGAAAGAAACTGCTGTCCTCATCAGTAGCAATTCTCTCTCTTCATCCCTCTTTTCTCATTCCCTCCATTACCATAACCAGCTTCCTCATAGGTCAGATTAATCCAAGAACAAAGGAACCATTTTTTCCCTTTTCCAATAACATACTCACAACAATTCCCTGATCTCAGGAGTCAAAATCGAAGTGAATGAAGATACATCTCCTCCCCCGGAGAGATTTATTAACAAAAGGGATAATTTTTTACACAATTCAAAAGAACCCGTTAAAATGGAAGCCAAAATCCACCCCTCCCAACACACCAGAAATCGCGGCAGTAATCAGAAAACATACGTGGAGGAGGAAGGGCCGAGCAGCGGGTTCTCCCGGATGGGCTGGAAGGAGAAGCGGCGGAGGAAGCTGGCGACGCACTTGCCGAGGGGGTGGGCGTGGGCGGGGCAGTTATTGACGTACATGGTCACCACGAACAGAACCACGTTCGCCACCACGGCCACCGGCACGACCCACGACGTCCAGCGCGCCTCCGCCCCCTCCCTCTGGTAGTACTCCGCGCCGCCACCCACCGACGCATAGGCCCCGTTGTAGTTTCCCCCCCTCTTGGCTCCCCCTCCCTCCACGTCCTCACTCGCCATCTCCCCACCCGACGAGAGAGAGAGAGACAGAGAGAGAAAGAGAGAGAGAGAGAGAGAGGTGACTGGTGAGAAGGAGGAAGAGGACCTGGTGGTTTTAAAATAAGAACTCCACCATTGCCTCCTCGACAGCAGCGCAGTCCCCACCACCACCACCTCCACTACCAACAGGCCCTCTCTCTCTCTCTCTCTCTCTCTCTGTGTGCTGGTTTTGGGAAGCTCAGGAAGAAATCTCCATGTCTGTACACGGTGGAAGCTTTTAGCTTGGCTTGCAAGGGAGCGCGCGGTGGCGGCAGGTTGGGGAGAGCAAGCCCGGTCACACCGCCTGGCTGGCGAATGATGAGTGCTCCGTCGGAGGAACTGAAGTTGATGAAACCCCAATGAGTGCAAAATTTTCATATATATCCATATATATATATATATACATGTATATATATACTCTGCTATTTTTATTCTCTAAACTATAAAAGGCTTAAGACATCGGATCAGGGTTTGCCGACCCGTCCGACCTGGCCGACCCGGTCTCTGCGCGGGACGGGTCGGGTCGGGCGGGTCTCACAGCGACCCGGTCCGCCCCATTGTCTCTCCCACATCCGGCGCCCCCCCTCCCCCTCCTGCTGCGGCCCCCCACCCCCTCTCCCACCTCCGGCGCCCCCCCGCCCCCTCTCCGGCGCCTCTCCCACCTCCGGCGCCCCCCCACCCCCTCCTGCTGCGGCCCTCCGGCGCCTCTCCCACCTCCGGCGCCGCCCCCTCCTGCTGCGGCCCCCCACCGCCCCCCTCCTGCTGCGCCCCCCCCACCCCCTCTCCCACCTCCGGCGCCCCCCCGCCCCCTCCTGCTGCGGCCCCCCACCGCCCCCCTCTCCCACCCCCGGCGGCCACCACCGCCCCCCCACCTCTCCCACCTCCCCCTCCCCCTCCTGCTGCGGCCCCCCACCGCCCCCCTCTCCCAACTCCGGCGGCCACCACCGCCCCCCCACCTCTCCCCCCTCCCCCACTGCCCCCCAACCTCCGGCGGCCCCACCACCGAGATAGCCCCCCTGGCCCCCACCGCTAGGGATGTCAAAAATACCCGCAAACCCGATTACCCGACCCGTGATGGGTCGGGTAATATCCGAATAAACGGATATGGATTCGGGTTCGGATACGTTTAAAATACCCGTTTCATATTCGGATAGGGTATGGATTTAGTGCACCCAAACCCGTACCCGATCCGAACCCGCTCTTAATAATTTATTGTGCATGTTAGGCCTATGATTTTGACATGAATCCAATCTATTGTCCGTCTTGTTGAGTTTGTGAGTTTAGACTTCTTGTTAAAATTATAAGGTCGTTTTTATAAAACATAAAAATTACTTTAGAAAGGACAGAATTGACCGGATTTCTTTTTTTCTAATTCTCATAAATCTCACATTTCTTTGGATGTGAACGTGGACTCATGCTTTATGGACGGATACGGATATCCGCGGATATATCCATACCCGTGACGGATATACTCGTATCCATACCCGCGAAAATAATAGGGTACTATACGGGTATGGTATTAGTAAAATTTTCGCGGATAGGGTATGATATTGATCTACCCGAGCCGAACCCGATCCATTGACATCCCTACCCACCGCCCCCTCCCTCTCCCACCTCCTGCGGCCCCCCACCACCCCCCTCTCCCACCTCCAACGCCCCCCCTCCCCCTCCTGCCGGCCCGTTAAATGGCCGACCCGCCCCGACCCGCTCGTACCGAGCCGGGTCCCGTCTCGCACCGACCGGTACGTGGCGAGACGTACGGGACAAAGCGGTTCGGTGCGTCCCGTCCACGACTCACGGTCCGTGCGACCCGGCGCCCGCCTGGGTAGGGTCGGGTCGTGCGAGTCGGTGCGGGTCGGGGCGGGACGGCAAACCCTGCATCGGATACTTGTTTATAAGTGGAAAAATAGACAACTTTCTCCGCTTTAGAGATATAATTATGTATAAGCTCTTTCGATTTTTAGTCGACATAATTTCTACTTACTGAACGTGCGATGTATGCAAATGTGTTTTATAAATAAGTAGATGAATAAATGAAGATGATGAGAGTAGAGTGGGTGATAGGACATGTAATGGGATTATGGGACGGATATGTGATTGAGATTTAATAAGTGAGAGATAATAATAATAATAACAATAATAATAATACGTGATCAATGAGTAAAATGAGTCAAAAACGAGAGGCAGACACTCGGAAAAAAATCAAATTCCAAATAAATGTATCATTAATTCATTATCATTACTTTAGAATTTTAAATTATCCACAGATAGATGGGTTTTTTTTAATTTAAAGTCTTAATTAATAAGTAATATCCTTATACTTCGTACTAATTTCAGAAACAGACAAGTACATGGGCGCCGAGAGAACATCTTGAAACAGGTGTCAGGATCATGTCCCACCGAGAACTGTTAAATAATGCCTTTTAATCGCCATTTGTTCGCTGTCCCATCGATGTTACGTTATCTATCGGAGTGGGAAGTGTCCGTCCGCCTTGTATGTTAGATTTGGTAGCGGGAGTGAGTGAGACTCGTAGATATCCGGATCCTGGGGCGGATCCGGATCTGCACTCCCCCACCACTGTCTGGAGATCCATCCAAACATAGAGACTGGGGATGTCAAAAATACTCGCAATCTGAATACCCGCATTACCTGACCCGTGATGGGTCGAGTAATACTCGAATAAACGGATATGGATTCGGGTTCGGGTACGTTTAAAATATCCGTTTCATATTCGGATAGGGTATGGATTTAGTGCACTCAAACCCGTACCCGATCCGAACCCGCTCTTAATAACTCATTGTGCATGTTAGGCCTATGATTTTGACATGAACCCAATCTATTACTCGTCTTGTTGAGTTTGTGAGTTTAGACTTCATGCTAAAATTATAAGGACGTTTTTATAAAACATAAAAATTACTTTAGAAATAAAAGAATTGACCGGATTTATTTTTTCTAATTCTCATATATCTCACATTTCTTTGGATGTGAATGTGGACTCATGATTTATGGACGGATACGGATATCCGCGGATATATCCATACCCGTGACGGATATACCCGTATCCATACCCGCGAAAATAATAGGGTACTATCCGGGTATGGTATTAGTAAAATTTTCACGGATATGGTATGGTATTGGTCTACCCGAGCCGAACCCGATCCATTGACATCCCTAGCCGAGACCTCATATCTGCCTCTGGTCGGATCTCGACCCGGCTCCAATGTCGAGGTCAGATCCGACCGGAAGGCGAATATTCCTACATCAGAGTCCAAGATGCTCATCTCGCCCTCCAATGTAAAAAACCCCTTGCGCCCGAGTAAGGAGGCACGTTGAACACCTGACACTTGCACACATATCTACCCGGTGTCGCCCCAAGTAGAATCTTCTCTAGTATCGCATTGACTTAGGCATCAGAGAATTCACTCTAAGATTAACCATCCACACCAAACTCCCTAGGCCTCACTTTGATATATGGTTAGTCCTGGGTTAATCATAGTTTAGCCTAGGTTTAATTATTTTTGAAAGCCAACTTACTTTGATACTTAAACCTAGATTAAAACGGGAGGATGAGTATTAAACCCGGAGTAACCCTGGACTTCGAAATCCACCTCCAGAGGTGGATTTAGAAAGGTTAACCCAATAATAAATGCACAATAAATGCACCTTCTCTCTCTCCCTCTCTCAATATTTTACTTATAAATATTATTGGGTTAACCCACTGACTACCAAATCACAATAGATTTAAACTAGGTTAGCCCACCTACTTATTTCTTAGTTAATACTCTTACTATCAAATCAAAAATAGACTAACTATGGACTAACCTAAGTAGTTTAATTTAACCCAAATCCCCTACCAAAGTGAGGCTAGTTGTCTCCTTACTCTCTCTAGATCCTAACTCATTACAAAGGTCGTCCCAAGTCTCCTTCGATAGGGCTAAGCCATCTCGGGCCCTCACCCTATTCAGTCTCGTCTCATCTTCAACATTAATTAAGCCCGACCCTCCTTCCCTCCGTGGGTCGACTCACCCCGAGATTGGTCTCTAAACTCCGGGTCCGAGGTAAACATCATTATTATGTGTCGTAAAATGAGAACGGTGTAATTTATTTTAAAATGAAATGATTTATTTTTAAAAATTTCTAATTTGCACCATTAAACCTTCTCTATTTTTATAGAGATAAGTTGAAAATAAATGAAACTATAGAGGGACTAATTTATAAAGACTCCGAGATGAGAACAAAGTTCCTGACCAGTGTCACGAGCATGACGTCAACAACCACTACAACTATGCTGCAACACTCCTTTGCCGGGAATTGGAATCGGATGCCGGGCAGAAACCTAGTGCATGCTAATGTATTAATTATATGGCATGGGTCATGACATCATTGTTTTCTCAATCATCCTGCATGTGTCTGCCTTCATCTTACGTGAGCATGTCTACTTGGCAATAAGATATTAGCCCGGAACAAAGTCGTTCGATCGACTTGATAGTGCCCGCAATATATATAGGGATGCATTAGTTACACGGGGGTACATACCAGCTCACTCGCATGCTCCGATTTCTCGTGTCATCATTTTTTTCCACATTTCAACCTAACCCCCCATTTATATATATATATATATATGACATGCTTTTCCCAGTTAAAAATGTCGTCCATTATTTAATAGTAACCGAGATCAAACAAATTAATTAATGAGGGGTTCATGATTTGAAGGTGGGCACATGCATGTTTAAAATCAACCATCAAATAAGTTTGTTGGAGTGAGGGAGGAGATAAGTGTAAGGCCAAGACTAACCCTAGCCATGGTTCGCCCGATCGCACCGTGTATGGGTGTGTAATGGTTGTGTCAGTGAAAGATTGACACGTCGGAATGTATCAGAATGGTGGGATCTGAGATCTTTTCTTAACATTAATTTTTTATTTAAAAATAATTTTTAATTAAAAAATTAGCCTTGACATGGTGGTGATACTGTGACGTATCATATTGGATCGTACTATTAAAAAATTTATAGGATTCAAGCCGACGATATAACAAATATTGATTTTAAAAAAAATTTAAAAAAATGGGAAACAGAAAGAAGTACGGCCAACATATATAACTTATGTTCGTTGATCTTACAGCCACTTAATAGCATGAAGACCCACCTTTCTCGTGTACGGTGAGCCCATATATCTTTTTATCATTCCGAATTATCATATATAACTTGCCAATCAAAAAGTCAATCCCCACATAAGATAAAGATTATTATATACGAGAAGGTATCAGAATAGGAAAACGGAAGTACATGGTGCCGTATACGTGGACATTTATTATTGGATAATAGAATACCATATTGTAGCACCGCATTCCATAAAAAAAACGAGGATAATTAAGCAATTCGCATGAGTGCCGATATTTGATAAATCTGTGTGGGACGGATGACCATAAAGAATGAGGATAATTAAGTAATTCGTATGAATATCAAGATTTGACAAATCGGTCCGGGACAGTTCGAATCGTCCGTCCTGAACGGTCCTAGTCACAGATCGGGACGATCGGTCGGTGAGACGCAACCGAGATGATATATATAATATATTATATTTTATGATAAAATCTGATTGATAGGTCGGCTAGTTTAAACTGTTTCATTGTCATTAGAGCGCCTCGTGTTTGAATCTCAGAAGACGTATCAAAATTTTAATTTTTGTCACTTTTCTTTAAATATTGAATGGAAAAAACGTTAAAATTTTAATGGCGCTAACAAGAATGGAACCATGGTCGTCCATTTACGCATAACACCGTTTAATCAACTGACCTAAAAAGTAACTTGTTAAATTTTATTTATACTCTTTATATTAAAGTCTTTATTTCAAACTAATACGGAGCGGTACAGTACCGTCCCGTCCAGTCCCAGGCCGTGATCGAGTCGATCGGGACGACAAATCCTGATGAGTACAATGGCGTTAACAGAGGTCGATCAGCGCAAGTGACCCTGGAGGACGCTTGCGTTAACCGAGCTCGATCATCAAACTAACTCTACGAGAATAATCATAATAAATTTTATTTATAAAAATATTTATATATAATACAAGAAATGAAAGATATTGTAAGAGTGGAGCATAAATAAATGTAGAAATACAATATATTTTGGAAGTGAGACATGGAGGTGTAGGGATTAGGAACGAAACATGACACATATCGTTCTCACAAATATATATATATATATATATATATATATATATATATATATGTCATTCCTACGTGGTATGTTTCAACCACACAACGTACTATACTTCATTTGTATATATATTTCACTCCGACATGAAGTGAGGTCCATGTCATCCTCTCCCCCACTCCCCTCACCTGGACACATCCGATAGTAATACCACGAGGGATATGGATCAAGGGGTGGAGAGATCAATTGCAAGAAGACATGGTGCAACAGAAATGTCTGAATAACGATATTCTCTTACGTAGAATCTTGTGTCTTTCTTCAAAAGTTTGGCTCCGACTCGCAAGGCGTAAGGCCCAATTCCGAGCCTATGGGCCCAGTCCATCACGAAATTGGGCCGGGCTCAAAGGGCCTCGGTCTGGCTGGGGCCTCAATAATTAACAGCCCAGACGGATCGATCCAAAACTGACTGATCCAACATACAAACGGACCCTCGTTGGTGTAGCGGAGTTTGAACTAAAATTATATGTACAAGAACCGGTTAAAACCAAACAGCTAAAGGATATCAAAGTATTGGTAGAGGCTATGGGGCAAGGAAAAGGGTGAGAAATTTTCTCACAGACAGGAGGAGGACAATGCTTAGCAACCATACATATATATCAATCACAAATTAGCAGATGTATATATCCCTCGAGCTTTGGTGATTTCAGATAATTTCCAGCCACATCCCCACTCCATCCTTCATGTAAACTTATTCCTTCTCATATATATATATATATATATATATATATATATATATATATATATATATATATATATATATATATATATATTATATGTGGGAGGTGTTCATCTGGTGCCGGCCCCACCCCCCTCTCACATCGCGCCCCCCCCCCCCCCCTAAATGCATGGAGGGGATGGGGCAAGAACCAGGTGGTGTCGGCACCACCGGAAAGCCCCCCTATATATATATATGGGGGGCGCTCACCTGGTGCCGACACCAGGTTATATATATATATATGACAAGAGAAAAGACCCATGCATGCTCAAATTCTAATAGGAAAGATATATGTCTGCCCCACTGCTACCCATCGTTATTTCATGCTCTGTTATTTGGGAAACTTTGGGGACATCCGGCTATATTCTTCTGTGAAAAGGAGATCCCTTAATTTGGGCATGCTCTTGTCACAAATGTGAACTTTGGGCGACTTCCATACAAAGAGATCAAATTAACTCACAATTCACATCATGCAGGGGTTCAACTCCCAAGATCGTGACGATGCTGGTGAATGGCATGGTGGTGGTGAGAGCAAAAAAAACCAATCAAATCTGTTGAGTTTCATGCCGATTGTGTCAGTGTGAGTTATCGAGGAAGACTACTGGGTATTGATTTATATATGTTGGAAATGTTTGTAATAGGTTTTATATATCATAATCATCTCATAACGTCCTTATCTTCTAGGGCCCTTTGATAACGGAGTGGGATGATTTATTCACGCTCAGGATCACGAATAAATTATCCACCCCGATTAAATTTTTTCGTACGTGTGAGGAGAAAGTTCTTTTCTCTCTCATCTGTTAGTTTTACTAGTGCTGTCTTATTCTTAAATCAAACAGGCCCTTAACGATCTTGTCCCCTTCGTCTAGTTAGCTCTAACTGTCGTGTGTCAAATCTTAATTATGTGACTTTAAGTATGAGGATGATCATTAAATCTCACACGGATTATATATCAAATCTACAAATTAATAGGACGTTTGGAAGCACTTTTTTCTTTGAAACTATTTCCCTCTTAGAATTTATGTCATGTCAATTTTTACTTAATTTTTGAAAGTGATGTAAACTGTTCACTGCTTGTTTGATAAAAACTACATAATTTTTAAAAATTATATATACATATTTGGTAGATTTTTTTTCTTTTATTAAGTCGACATGAACCACGTACGGTATCACATCTCAATAGCCAACACTAATTTATTTTCTTTCATTTACGGAAGTTTTCCCCAACCATTGTTCATCTTCCCCATCCTTCTTTCTTCACGGTGAACCACGCCGTAGGAGGAGCCTTCCCTCCCCTTCGTGCATGGTTCTCACGCGAACGCCAGTCACCGGAGAACCCCACTATCGACGCGGCATCAAGGCACCACCGGACCCCTTGCGACCCCGCCGTCGCCTGGCCAACCCGCCCACGCCAATCCCGGCGCCCGCGTCCCACTGCAACGGCTCGCGCCGCCGGCCGCCACCGCGAACCAGCATCAGCGCCGTGAGGGCCAGGGCGGCCCTCGCCTGTGCTGTTCTGCATCACTCGCGACCACCGGAGAGCACCAGTCGCAGCTAGCCACTAGCCGGCCCCCACACGCCAGTGCCGCCACTGTCAAACGCACCACCAGCGTCGCTTGCGGCCTCCACAAGCCGGCCCTGCACTGCACCGGTTGGGCGCAATTACTCTCTATGGGACATCACATCTTTAGATCGGATGACTAAGGGCTCAGTTACTCTCTATGGGAGCATGTCATTACCGTATCACTTCTTTTCTTAATTTTGATCATATATGGACATATTTATTTTGAGAATAGGGTCGAGTTAACTCAGATATCTCACTCTTATTCATCTTAGTCGATTTGAACGTACAGATCTCATAAATATTCTGATCGATCGATATCTGAATTAAGAGTCAATATATATTCGAGTTAAAAGTTGATTAAATTATTTGAGAGAAAAAGCGAAATAAGATAATCTCAGTTACGATATATATCCCTCTATCAAAATAATTAAAATTATTTATTCTTTAAAATAACCTAACTCCGATTATAACATCTCCCTTAACCTACTATGCAAGCAAACATGACCTATAAGACTATATATAGGGTTTAAGATATTGGGTTATTAAGATTCCTTTCACTGTGTCAAGTCCTTAATTATATATTAATTTAGCAGAGGCTTTTAATTATCCACCTAACAAGGAGATCGGAGGAAGCTACACTGACGTGTCCAAAGAAGTGTGGCATATATATGATACCACTCTCCCCAGTCTCTCGTCTTGACCCGTCGGAGAATCGAGCGCCTGCGTCAAGAGAACGGCACCGTGGTGTCACCAGTAGCTAGGAAAGGCCACCTGACTGGATTAGAATCCGCTTACTTGACGAAGATCCCTGCCACACGGATCTCACTATAGAGAGAGAGAGAGAGATTCTTCCGTGCCGTGCTTCCCACCCAAACGATAGAGAGGAGATTCCATTATCATTCTGTCCTATAACTGCTGTTAATTTGTCGCGCCATTGCTAGCGGCTGATGCTGTTCTTTGTCTCTGCTGCTGCTGCTCGCTAGCAGCATGTTGGAGTTTTCGTGCTGCTTACAACTTCCTCTCCCTGTCGATCGAGGAGGAAATTAACACATCGCCATCGCCTCTTGGAGTCCCGTCAAAGCAAAAGCTACTGGCCGGGTATATAGCGACGTGCATGCATGGAGCTCGTACGTACTCAACATCGCCAAGCCCGGGGGGCTGTGAGGTGGGGTTAATTAATCTCTGCCCTCCGTCTCCACATCTGTCGTCTCGTTGCCCTCGATCGGACTCGGTTTCATGGAAACGCCATGCTTGGGACTTCAAATTAAAGAGAGCTTCTGTCTCTGGCGTCGGCTTCCTCCGGTACTGCCTTGGGGGTGTGCACAGCTGCTATGCCTGAGTCGGGGACTGGCTTCCTTTTGATGAGAATTAAAGTGGATTGTATTATGAAATTTTGTTCATAAATAGACAAGGTACGTACAACCAAACTACGAGTTCTTGGCCTCCAGTTTAAGGGGGTCGTCATTTGTTTTTGATGTAAAATGCTGCAAATAATTAAATGCGGTAAAAGTTTTTTTTTGGTAATCCATAATATAACACATTTGGTTTAAAGCTCGGTGTCGTCACTTGACATATTGAGTTCAAGATTTAGTAGCGTAGAGACAGAAAAATAGTTCTTAATCTTGGTACCATACTTTTAAAGTTTATTTATTGGAGAGAAATAACCGGTCACCCGTGAAAGTCGACAAACACTAGAAAGAAGACGTCAGAAGGAAATTTGGACGTGATCTCAAGAGACAACCCTCTGATACTTAAGTCAGAGATGAATATGAAATTACAAAAGAAGAGAAGAGAAAGTAAAGGGCTAGTGTAATATTCCGGACCTTTCGGATCATTCTTCGTGGGTCCCGGATCTGATTTTTCGGAGTGTCTGACTCCGTTGTGTCCGAAATTTCGTTTCGGACATCTTTTGTGTTCAGGTCGGCGCGATCCGGAGTTGTTTCGGAGGCCTGGAGTGCATCCGCGGCTTTTCCACGTGTGTTTTTCGATTCCCGACGTGTGTTTCGGCAATTCCTTCGGAATCTCGTTGCGGGTGAATCGGGTCGTTCACCTAGGCGAGAGTGGTACCGTTGCGATCGGTGCGTTCCGAGGATCGCGAAAATGTAATTTTTTGGTATTTTTCAGAATTTCTGGATTTTCTATAAATATCTGTCATTTTCTCTCTCTCCCCACCCTTCTCTTTCTTCTTCTTCTTCCTCTTCTTCTTCCTCCCACCGTGACCGCCCCCTCTTCCTCTCTCTCTCCCATTTCGACGCAGCGGGGCTCTCTCCGACTGCAGACAGCGGCGGGGCGACGGCGGGACGACGTGGGCGGCGGCGAGCTAGGCGATCTCGTGGGCGTGCGGTGCTCGTGGGAAGCGTGAAGGAGCGGGGTTTCTAAAAGTATTGTTCGTGGTTTGAGCTCGATTCGGCGAAGCTTTCGCACCATTGAGGTAGGGGGACGAATCCCTATGCTCATCCCGTCATCCCCCGCGATTTGTAGGCCGAATGGGAGCCGAGAGGGGTGCTTTTGAGCAGGTTAGGGCAAAAATCATATTTTGGGGAGAGTTCACCCGATCTATGGATTTGAGCTGCGATTCGACATTTTGATGGCCTAGAAGAATGCTAGGGGTCCCCAGGGGTCTTCCCCTTTGATTTCCCCCTCTCCTATGGAGGCATGGAGGCGTGGTTGATGTTTTTGGGCATTTCACGCCGTTTCACCGTCGGGTCGGTGTGATGCGCCCAGGAGGGTGCGTTACAGCCCTGTTTTAGCCAAATGGGGGTCTGTGGGTTGTGACGGTCTCACGATAGACCGCTAGGGCGCTGCGACGCGCCTGGGTTGGACCGTCAAGGATGATTCGACCGTTAGTTTGACTGTTTGTTTTGACCGTTGGGGGTCAAGGCCTGTGACGCACCAGGACTGGCACGTCACAGCCTTGTGACGCCCTTGTGTGGATGTGTCAGAGCGGACACATTCCCAGCCTATAACGCACCAGGGTTGGTCCGTTACAGTCTGTGACGCACCGAGTGGCACGCGTCACAGTTTGTCCCTTCGTGCCTTGTGACACACCAGTATGGGTGCGTTAGGGCCTGTGACGCACCAGGGTAGGCACGTCACAGTCATTTTTGCACCAAGGGCCTGACGCCCCTGTGTTGGGCCGTCAGGTGGCTGTGACGGTCTAGCCTTAGACCGTCAGAGCCTGTGGCGCATCTAGAGTAGACCGCCAGGCTCAGGACTATACCGGGTGGTTCGCAATCCCGTTTCTTCTCCAACTGTGGTCACCGTGCGACGGTGCTGGTACGTGGGACGGTCCCCGTACGTCGTCGGATGGGGACGCGGTTTTCCGTTGACTTGAGAGTCTACTCCTTTAGTGACCCTCCACTAGTCGTAGTCCACCAGTACGCGTGTGCTGGTCTCACCTGGGAGTAGGTGTATGTGCTTACCCTGAGGACGGTTTTAGACTAGTTTCCGTCGGGCCCCACGTCTTGCAGCCAGAGTCCGGCTGAGGGGAAAACCGATCAGAGGGCCAGACCAGAGACGCGTGGTCTGTGTGTGCACACGTGGTTGGGGGTGGTTGGACCCACGCTGACGGGCGTGACCCCAACTAGTCACTTGTTTGTGGTTACTTGTACGGTGTCTCAGTTCCCGCTGGGTCGGAGGGAGACACCTGAGGTGCGGAGTAAGACGTCAGTGGACGCATTCGGCCTTGCTTCTAGTGGGAGGTACTCCTGTCGAGTC
This sequence comes from Amorphophallus konjac, assembly GCA_022559845.1. Lineage (NCBI taxonomy): Eukaryota > Viridiplantae > Streptophyta > Magnoliopsida > Alismatales > Araceae > Amorphophallus > Amorphophallus konjac. The sequence continues at coordinate 3,686,728 of CM040127.1, forward strand.
AGGAGTGACAGACTGTCAGTCGTTGCGACCTCGACCTTCGGGTTTTGTCGTGTTGGCCGTGGTGTTTCGGTCGTTTCACCGTGGCACGTGTGTCGGTCTTCATGCCGTGAGACCTGTGTTTTGTAGATGGCAGGGCTTCCCTTTCCGAGGTACTCTCTTACTGCTAGCGTAGCGGTTTCTCCGTTTGCGAGGTAGGGTTCGAGTGATTCCTACTGAGTCTTGTTCTGAGACTCATTCCCTGCGTGTTTTCACCGTGTTTCAGGAGAGGCGCCGCTTCTGGGGAGCGCGTCTGAGGCTCAGCGCAGTTCACGTGCCCAGCGTTAGTGCCAGAGGTCAGAGCCGGGGTATGCCCCGTGTTGATGTACTTTTCTTTTTATCTCTGTACTAGTTGTGGATTACTACTGTTGTTATTTTGTTATCTTGTGGAACATGTATCATGTAAAATATTAATTTATTCCCTACTTAATTATATAACTGTTTAATTTCTATAATTATTTGTGATACTTATATAGTCTCCACACCATCCTTTTAACCCTTCCGAGTCTTCGGACTCGTGGGTGGCGGTGTGAGTCTCGGGTTATCGGGCCTTCCCAGTAATCGAATTCTCGGGTCGTTACAGCTAGCTAGGGCAAGGAGAAAACGAGTCCATGAGAGACGGAGGAGCCCTGGAGAGTGCTCGGCGTGCTTGCAGAATGCTCAGAGAGACAGGAGGGAAGAATCGCCAAAGGACCTAGCTCCCTGATCCTACTTCCCAGATGGAGATGTCACGGTTGCACGTTGGGGGTCCTTGAACTTTTCTGGATTGGGACCTTATTAGCACATGGATTTCTCTCCGTACATGTCTCTGTATGAGCAAGGGCGTACTCGTGTGTCTACTCGTGTGTTTTTCTTCCCTTCCTTGATCTGGCAGACCCCTATTTATATAGGTCGTCTCGGAGTCGCACGTTCCCCATATAGAAAGTGGTGAGCCGAGTGTCGTGGGATAATGACTCCGTGAATGTGGAGAATTGCCCGTTGTCAATCCGTCTGTTCTCGGAAGGGAAGTCTCGTGGCGAAGATCTCGGCGGCTTGGGCATGACATTGTCCATGTCGGGGAAGGGTCTATAATGGCGGAGGTAAACGTTCGGCCGTTGACGAGTTCTTCGACGCCCGAGACGAGCGCATCAATCTCGCTTGTGGGCTAGTGAATCCTCTGTGGGCATTAACTGGGCCGCTCGACTTGGGTTGCAGACCGTTGGGTGGTCCTTCTTTGGCTCGATTAGGTCAGGCCGTCTTGAGCCTGCGATATCGAATCGCGCTGGGTCCGACGAATTTTATCCTCCTCGAGTAAGATCATTAACTAACATATTATTTTTCTATAACTAATATGTCAATAAATCGAAGGTGTACAATCAAGACTACGGATTACACATCGGGTAATTTTTCACCCACTTCGTATTCAAATTCGAACACACGATCTCTCAACCATACACGTGACATACCGCGAAACCACCTAAACATGACGCTGTTCCCGGTAAAACTCTTCATTTGCACGTATACATGACACATGAAATATAATATTTTTGTGATATTTGACTGTGTTTTATTTCTGATCAAGTGACTCTTGAATGTACGTATAACAGTTGGAAATGAGATTTCTTAATTCCATCACTTCTGATCAACGAGTTTATATTATATATATATGTCTCTCTTTTAAAGGGGGAGATTAATTTGAAGATCAAATCTCTCTCTCACCTACTTGAGAGACTTGGAGGAGAACTCATTTCTTGGGCTTGACGTGGGAATCTAGACTTCCATGTTCTTTGTGATGGGATGCCGGGACCTACAAGACTGTAGATCTAAATATATGGTGGAATCTATGGGTCAACAATAGTAGTACCGTAGGTGGATCGTTTGATACGTAGGTAATGAGAACAGATTGCTAAATAAGTTAGTTTAAACTCTCTTCATCGAAGACACCATGCATGATCAATCTAAATATATTTAACAACTATGCCACTTGATTAAAATATATCCTAATTAAACATCATATCAATTACAAGTAACTATTGCGTGTTCTTATTATCTACTAGACACTGTGTAAGATTCGTATCTCCCAAAAGTTAATTAATTAATATGCACGACAATGACCGTTAATTAGAGGAAGAGTGATGAGACACAAGTCATGGAAATAAGATATTTGCCACAAGAAATTAACTTGCCCATAAAACTATCGTAAAAAATGATAGGATAGTGGTTTCATGAGATCGATGCAGGAAAGAAGATGATCGAATGGGTACGTCTTCTTGGAATATATATAAATATATAATAGGCAATTCAATCAAAATTTTGTTATTTTTGGACTTCGAATTAGATCGGTCAACGGATTCAGATATTCTTCAGATTTATTTCGAATCAGAGTCCGTATCGACGGATGATATTCTAATTCGTATCTAATTTATCATATACGAATAATATCTGGATTTGAATCAGAACAGATACATATATATATCATACTATTCGTTTCGTAAAATATTCATCAGTAATATCATATATCATATAGTACGTATATTTTCAATAATATATTATAAAATGTAAAATTTGATAAGAAATATATATTTTTATTTAATTTTATTTTTTCCCATTCTTATTGATCATCTTGATAAAGCTCATAACAGTCTCACGTAGAATATATTAAACTTGTGGAATATTTTAAAATCGGAACGAATAATTTGAACAATTTAAAATTTTTATTTTAATTAAATATAGATAAATAATATAATAATTCGTCAAATAACATATCAAAATCGGATAATTTAATATTTAAAATAGAACAAATATGGATCGCCATGTCTTTGTTTTGTATCTACTCCATTGACACACCTACTCTGGGTAACCATAAGTAATTAAACAATTCTTGGGCGCTTCGGCCCAAGCTTAAGCTTTGGCCTTCATTAGGTAGCCAACCGCTGAAGTAGAGAAGTGTGAGACGTCAGCTTGGAGACCTAATCATTAATGAATATCTAATTTAGTGGCATGCATGGAAGTCCTTCATTCCATTAGGAATATTTTAGGTTTAAATTTCACATCTTGCAATTGTGTGAAAAGGACCTTGATGTATAGATCTATTAGAGCCATGTCCATGAGTGCTCCGGATATCAAAAAAAAAGATTTTTTTTAACATCAGTTTGTAAGAGTTATGAAAATATTCTACTCCAATTGCTCGGGCCTACAAATTTTAGATTTAGTTTTTTTTACCCATCCATGTCTATGTCTAAGTCCATTTCAAGTTATAAATCCCAATTCTAATAACCATATTTGAGATTTAATCTTAATCAACAACGGAATTTTACTTTTGTTAAGAACTCCTAAATATAAAAAATACTTCTTCAAATTTTAATATCAAGTTTTACCTTTTTAAGTCACAATTATTTTTTTTAAAAAAAAACCCACCCTAGCTAGGAGCCGGATTCAAACCGGCACAAACCGGTGTTGCCATCAACGCTTGAACATCAACTTGCCGGGAACGCTGTGAGCACGTGCGCGCCGAAAACTCGCCCGCCGTACGTGTTATTGCACACGTGTTTCCACCCACGCTCATCCACTTCCCCTCCCTCGGAAGGACGTGCACGCCGCCGGGGCGTCGGGTTTATTATTGTGGGATAAATATATGTATATTTATACAATATTATACATTTTACTTTATATTTTAATACCCTTGACCATTTTACGTAAACTCTAAATATTATTAATTATACCCCCTCATACTCTAACACCATCATCATTAACATAATATTTCGTCGAACAAGTAAATATAAGATTTTAAAAAGCTATACGAGATAACGTGAAAAATTGCAGAAAAACAGATGTCATTATTTCAATTATATGAAAACATAATTAAATAAGGGTAGGCTAATTTTTTCATTTTAATCTACTTGAAATTAAATTAAACAAATGATAGATAAGGTTAGGTATATATATTATAATATAGTTTTATAGAGGTATATAAGATAATATAAAAATATAGAATAGAATATGTTAAACGTATATTATTATTATTATATTGCATGGTTCCAAGTATACATGTTGGACCACATGCGGGTAGGTCTTCCCTTATTAAAGTAGTGTGTGTGGCCCTGATTTTTGGTGCAAAGGAGACAATTTTTTTTTTGATAGGTCAATGGAGACAATTTTCCTTCCAAGGAAGAAGTCTTTCCGATGACTGTGGCAGTGTCTATAAAAACAAAAAGATAATGGCGACTGTAAAATAAGATGCGAGTACATCGTTGCCCTAACATTAACTACATGGGACAGTCTTTGGTGTGTATTGACTTCACTACAAAATACGTATCGGTCCATCTCTGATGCTTACAATTAAGGTTGTCAATATGTCGGGCCGATCTGATAGGCTCGTGGATCTAGTTCAATTTTGGGTCAGATCGTAAAGTATTTTTTGACCCGTGAATTTTTAGTCGGGCTTAAAAGCTCAACTCGACTAGGCCCGCAGATCAAACTCGGGCATTGAGTTCGGCCCGCGGAATGGCCCAACCCGTTCTCTTTTTTTATTCTTACTTTAAATTTTAAAAATTACTTAATTAAAATTATATTATTTTACTTAATTATAAAATTTAAAACTCTCTTTCCATACAAATTATATAATCAATATCAAAATTTTAATTATTTTAGTAAGATTTTAACGTTTATATTATTAAATATGTTTATTTTTATTATTTTATTTAAGTTGTGAGGTCAGACCGGGTCTTAGTCGGATTTTATATTTTTTAAATAGTGTCAGACCCGACTCGACCCGGCCCAACATAAGTCGGGCCCAGACCAGACTCGTGCTTTAATATTAATAAGTCGGGCACGGGCCGGGCCTACCTAAGCCCGGCCCGGGCCCGACCCATTGACAACCCTACTTACAATTAAAATTTGTAGGTAGAATCGTATCGCCCGTATCAATTTATTATTAATAAAATATGACATAATATTATATCATCATTTATTTTAAATAAATATTATTTAATAATTATAGATATATATATATATTAATAAAATATAATGAAAAATTATGTTAACTCAATAGTTACTAATTGTGTTAGTTATGGTGAGGTTAATAGTTCGAATATCATCGTTGATATAAATATTTTATTTTTAAAAAATAATAATAATGAATGAGAATGGTGTCCCTCGTGAACACGGGTTTCAGTGTTCTAAAAAAAATGTTACGAATCAATTACTCATAAAATAATATTAAATATATAATATATATTATTAAAAAATAAATAATATATCGATTACGTATGATATATCAATCGTATCGGTCATTAATTTATACAATCTAATATATACGATATAAAATATATCACATTGATTTGTCAAAATCTATATATAATAACATATATTCTTGCACGTGAACATCTCGACTGTCTAACATGATTATCCGTACATACACGTCTCTCTATATGTATACGTCACTAATTAATATCCCAGAGGTGGTTGAGTACGTAGGAGGTGTCATGAAATTCAGAATACTAAATAAATATTTTATTTTTTTAAAAAAAAAAGCTTTCACCTCCGACGAGTGGCTGGAGTAGACATGAGTCGCATGACTGGGTACGTACTTTCTTAGAAACAAAGTAATTAATTAATACATAACACTCGTGATTAATTAATTGAGCAGTACGGAGTTTGCTAAATTTACTAGATTTTAAATTAATAAAAATAAGCTATAGGTACACAAACGGTACAAGGAGTTTGGTTTCACGTAAATCCAGTTTCCACAGCCAATAATACCATTAATTTAAAATGGAAAAAATTTCTTAAAAGTAATTAAGAAATTTGTCAAGGTTTTTCTAGTGAGCAATCAGCTATCGTTTGCCTTCCTCCACTGAAGCTTTCTTGGATGTGTTACGTCACAGTAGCTCTAAGACTCTAATCAACGAAATTACAAAAGGTTTGAGGTTGATGGCGATGGTACTTATTGTTTATGATGATAAAAGCGGAGTTGGACGGCTGATTGAAATGGTGCGGTCGCTCGAGAGACCACTCATTTTAGACGCGACCAACCGGTGAAGTTTCCAAACGAACCCACGAAAAGATGGAGACGAGAGTGGGTGTCGCTGTATTTTTAGTCTGGATCTCTCAAGTCATACTCGGTCTATTTTATTTCTTTTTTAAGTGGATATTTTTTTACGGAGAGGAGATAATTGATTTTAAACTTAAATCTTTATATTTGAATATTAATATGTCAAAAAAATAATTTTTAGTTTTTAATCTTTAATATATTTCTAAATTAAAAAATCTGTCTTCTTACTTAAAATCACTCCCATTATTCAAACTCTTAATAAAAAATCTCTCGAGTTAACGACCGTTTTAAAATGAATGTGCCAATAAATATTCATTCCTCTCACCCCGTTAAATATCTATTTCCCAAGTTACTCTCTCTCTCTCTCTCTACAAGGCTGCCTTCTCACCAACGGTACGATAGAGAGATGTAGAAGCTACCACGCCCTCCCCTATCTCTCTTTCTCTGTGTGGGTGTGCATGTGTCGATGTCGGAGGGGAACCCTCTCTGGTGTCCTCTCTCTCTCTCTATGTGTGTGTGCAAGTGTCGGTGTCAAAGGAGGAGACCACCTCCAATGCTCTCTCCCTAGGGTTTGTCAAACCGTTTGTACCGATCGTACCGATCTTTCACTGGTACGATATGGTACGGATTGGTACCATTAAGTATCGAGATAAAAAAAATAATATATATATATATATATTATAGAATAAAATTACTTAAATCATTCTCTAGTTCGGTTGGTTAAGTGATATGTGATAGAAAAATAATATTCACGGGTAGAACTTTTCTACTAGATCTAAGCACGGAAATCAAAGAGAATCAAGATCAAGATGAACAAATACGGGTCGAAGCGCGTAGTCGTTTTCTTTAGAGTCGTTCTGCCCCTACTCCGGTGCAGATTGACTTCGCAACAGAACTTCCTCCAAGATACGACGACCCAAAACCAGTGGCGACGCGAAGGTGCACTCCAACTCGCGTTGCCGGGGGCGAACACCACAGTGACAGATGGCTCTTGCAAGAGGAAGAAGACGATGGGAGAGAGGAGTTCGAGAGAGATAGCTTTCGGGTTAGTGAGAACCGAAAACCGTACCTCTCATAGGAAAAACCACTCTTCAAAAACTCTCTTGGGAAGTGACCTTTGACCGAGTCACACTCATCCGCCCAAAGAGGAGAATCCGAAGAGACGCGAAAAGAATCCAAGAGATGCTTGTTCAAACAGTCAAAATAAAAGAAAAATAAAATAAAATAATCCTTTGAGAATCACACGCACGCACGCCACGGCAAGGCAATTCGCGCGTGTGTGAAATAGAGCATGCGAGTCCAAGAGCCCACTAGCCCAAATGAGCCAACTGTCATAGTCTCCTCAAAGGAATACACAACAAAGACACGAGTCCCAACTAAAAGTAAATGAAAACTTTTTCCATTTTTTAATGTGGGACTAACCAACATAAAGAGAGACAAAAATCTTTTAAAATTTAAACACAGATCCTAACAATATGTAATTTAAGAGGCCCATCCTAAATTCGGATATGTCATGTTTTAAAATGATTTTTTAACTTAAATGTTAAACAGTTTTGTAAAAATAGAAAACATGTCAAATCCGTGTTTCAAACACAAGACGTCACACTCAAACATGATGTCCCCAACTAATTAACCTATAAAGACATTCTTGTTGTAAAAGAAGATACTTAATATTTTAAAAAATATATGTAGAGCATCGATTGCGTATCACGCATCAGTCGTACCGGTCACTAATTGGTACGGTCCAGTACGTGCTGTACGGATCGTACCGTATCGATTTGTCAAATCTTACTCCCCTCTCGCGCACTCTCACTCTCTCACTCCTCCTATTGATCTCTCTCTCTTGCTCTCCCTCTCTCTATCTACTCGAGCGCACCTCCAACTATGGGGAGTGTGGGCGGAGCCGGTTCCACAACCTATTTCAATAGCAAGGGGGTCAACTCTAGCGATGCAAACTCGCCGATCATCAAGTTCTAATAGATCGCTAACTGCAACATCGACATTTGAAATGGTGCCGTCCTCATCCTTGGCCTCAGAATGCAGGAAGGTGACGATGCAGCCTTCCAACAAGATTGTTTATCTTAGGGCGGTGAACTCGCCATCTCTCTCTCTCTCTCTCTCTCTCTCTCTCTCTCTCTCTCTCTCTCTCTCTCTCTCTCTCTCTCTCTCTGCACACAAACATCGGTGGCCAATAACCTCGCTACCCATTATCGCTCTCTCTTTCGGCGCCCTCTCTCTCTCTACACAATTACAGTCTCTCTCACTCTCTCTCTCTCTGATTTAGACAAGGGCATTATGGTATTTTTCTCTTCATTAATTAGGCTAGACCATAGTTACACTAACCTAGCCAGACCTAATCATCTTATAGAGACAAATGTCTGGGGCTTTGTCATGTAACAGAGAAGAATGTCAAGTCTTTTGACTAAATAAGTGGATTAATGAGATTTTTTTAATTTTAAAAGATTTTAGGGGTTAAAAACTAAAAATTCTAAAAAATACTAAGTATATAGATAGTCTATAACCTTATGACAAAAGCAAAATTTCTGCAGTAAAATTGGGTACAACTACAGCCTCAATTTTGGCTAATAGAGGGAAAACACATGATTTTTCCTACACATCATAAACTCATAATGTAGCATTGGCAAGTCATTCTCCGGTATCCTCCCATGTCTTTTTCATCTTCCTCCGATTGAAAAGAGAGAAGTACACATAGGAAGTGGAAAGATGTTAGCATGATGAGCAAACCGGAGACTAGGACAGTCACATCAGTTGAGATAAAAGAAGGAAATCTGCAAGTATATGGAAGAAAGAAGAGGTGGAATGTAAAGTTTCTAGCTTTGATAAGGGGGCTAGATCAATATGTGCTGCCTTTATTGATCCCATTTGCCGTCTACAGAAAAATGCTAAGTTCACTTTTCAAGTCAGGGGTCGTTTGGTGTGTCAAAAGATAATAAAATATTAAATTTTATATTATCAATTTTAAAATCCATAAAAGAAATTTTAATTAAAAAATTCACCAATCTTGGTTTTAGGTGATCTTGAGCTGAAAATGGAAATTGGTTGAAAAAGATACTATATTGGTCAACGACTAATACTCTGTGTACCGAATTTGACGCACAAAGTCACGTCAAAATACAACAGTTGATCTTATTGGTTCAAAAAAAGTTGAAAGGACCCTCTCTGCGTAGAAAAGGATGTCTATCTCAGATTCATACGGCGTATTTTTTCGAACATTAAATGCGGAGCACATTCAGTGAGAAAATACAAGAATAAAATATTTTATAAAAGAGTGAAATATTTTATTTCAGAAATGAAATATTTAGTATAAAATTAAAATACTTTGTTAAGTTTCGTTCGTGTAACAAAATATTTTTATTTATTTAATATTTTAATCTTATAACAAATGTTACTTTCACGTAATAAAATATTTCATTTCTACGGTATTTTATCCTTATAACAAATGTTATATTCACATAATAAAATATTTTATTTATATAAAATATTTTATTGATTTATTTCTGAAGTCAAACAAAATATTTTATTCCTCATTCATATATAAAATATTTCACTCTTTTAAAAAGTATTTTATTCTTACATTTTCTCGCTGAACATGCTTCCCATTTAATATTAAAAAAACACGTCATATGATTTGACGTGGACATCCTTTTCTAGAGAGAGAGTGTGTCCTTTCAACTTTTTTGGATTAATAGGATCAGCAGTTACATTTTGACATAACTTTGTGCATTGAATTCGGTGCATAAAATATTACTCATGGTCAATTAAATTTGAAATCCAACAACTTACTAGAAACAACATAAAAAGATTTAAACTATCGTGAACATAAGAAATATGTTATTTTATGATATTTTACATCATTTATGCACACCAAATGCCCCCAGGTAAGTCAGGTTAGAACAAAATTTAAGGCTCAATCAATAAGTAAGCCGAACTTCATCATGAGTATGTTGACTAATTTATTTTTCATAAACAGAGTTGACCAAATTTCGTTAATAATCTGATTACGATAATTTGGTAACTCACATGAAATTTATTTATAATTTATCTGATAATTTAATAAATGTATAAACAGTATGGACAACTCCCTTTTTTTCATTTACTTTTACTGACATCCTATTTCAAACAATTCAACATACATCAAATGACCTCCAATCGTCTACTATTTTTTTTTAAAAAAAACTTTGATTAGACTCATTCACTAAACGAACTAGTTTCAAAATAATACACAATTCAATTCATTTACCATTCAATCAACTGATCAAATTCAACGAGGAATCATTCAATAACAAGCATTTCGAATTCAATATAGGAGAAAATTCGACTAGACTCTCTCATTAAAACATCTTGCTTTTAAAAATTAATGTGTACGAAAAAATAAGATTTATTTCATAAACATCCCTATTAAAATTAAATTTACATACAATTTCATCCTACATTTGTGTTTCTTGGTATCCTCCGGTTAGACAAAAATATTTGTAAGTACAACCCGCGGTAACAATCAGTCGTGATAGCTAACAATTTCCATAAGTTAATATTTACTACGTCTCCCGTTAAATAATTTTTTTTACATACACATCCTCTTAGATTATTAATTATATGAAAAAATTATTCTTTATTTATATTTATGTATATATACTCTTTATAGATAAATATACTTATAGAGACTAAAAAGTGTGTCATTCGTCTCGTACTATACTTTTAAGTTTTATTTGTTGGGAAAGAGCAGTCGACCACCTTGAGAAAATTAGAAAGAGTGTCATAAAGAGCCATGGGAGAAATCTCAGAGAATAACCCTCCGATACTTAAGTCAGGACCATATGAGAGAATAAATAAAGAGCTGAAGAGAAAGAAAGTAGAAGAGGGGGAGAGTCAAGAGCCTGTGGCATGACAACGACATACGGGGAGTGCTCGGAGAGTGTCTAGAGCGTGCTCGGAGAGGAGGAGATTACTCGGAGAGACATGAAGAGAAGAATCTGGAGGTAATCTCTCTCTCACTGTTATTCTATTGGAGTATCCTTCCGTGGCTGCTTGTGGGAGTGCCCGAGAATGTCTCTCTCCCTCTTTCTGTGTATGCCTCTCTATATCCTCTCGGAGTTCTCTTTTTCTTCCCTCCCCCCTTAGGTCCATCTGGGGACTTATTTATAGGGGGCACAATAGTGTTGTCTCGTTCCTAGACTTGGCAATGGCGTCGTTCGTGGAGTGGTGTACTACATGATCATGGGGATCTCCCGTCGTCCACTCGTTCACTCCAAGAGGGAAGATCTCATGACGGGCCTCTCGGCGACATGGGTGTAACCCGATCCTCGTCGGAGTAAGTCCTATAATGGCGGCCTCAATGCTCATCTGTTGACGAGTTTTGCGACGTCCGAAACGCACGTACGCGGATGTCTCACCCGTGGACTAGCGAGGCTTTCATGGGTCTTGATTGGGCCTCATTTACGGGACCACCGGCTGGCTGGGGAAGAATGCCATGGGCTTGACTACCCTAAACCGCAATGGACCTGACGTTATTGGGCCGCACTGGACCTGACGTCATTAGGCCGCATTAGGCCCGATGAATTTTCCCTTCCTTAATATTATTACGTAGAACCTTCCTGTTCATAGATTTAAGTTTGCTTGTATGTCATTGTTAGATGAATATATAATCACAAAAAATTCTTCATAATAATATATTCATTTAATAAGAATATTTTAATAAATATAAATATATAATAATTTTTCATATAATTGATAATTTAATAAGAGAATATTCATAAAAATCTAAAATTGTATGACGTTATCAACCCATATCCCTTCCCGAGACGGAGCACAGTGCTAACAAGTGAGTTTCACATGTCGATCCACCATCCTCGTGTCGATTTTTTAAGTATTATCCAATACGGTGTGACATTGTACAGGATCAAGAAAAAATATATATTTTTTGAAACCCTGCCTCTGATCCCTCCTTTGGGAAGGCAAGGTTTCATTATAAAACTCTTTTTTTGAAAAATTTATGTGTTTATTTATAAAAGAGATTTTTATAAATATATTTTTTAAAATATTATATTTATATCTATCTCTTTACTTTTATCGTATTATCAAGAATATCTCTGATATAGATCGTATTGTTACAGTTATACTCCTGCGATTCTCGAGCTGTCAACTTCGATGAATATTATGACAATATATTGACAGAAATCATTTGAACTTGTAAAAAATAAAAATATCCTTGTGTGTATGTAAGAGAGAGAGAGAAGGGTGTCCTGCATCCCCTCTCCATCACTTCCGGCAATTCGCCTTCCCCCTACTTGCAACCCCTATCCCCCCAACTCCTCCATCGTCGTCACACCCCCCGGTGGATATAGAGGTAGAAAGAGAGAGAGAATGAGAGGGGGGACTGGAGAAGGAGTGAGAGGCTGAGGGAGGGAGGTGGTCTGAGAGAGAGAGAGGGGGGTGGGCCGGTGGACAGAGTGACAGGAGGGGAGGACCATAGAGAGGGTGGGTAGTCGGGGGAGGGGGAGAGGGAGGGAGGAGGGCTGGTATCCCCCCTGCTCCATAGAGAGAGAGAGAGAGAGGTGACATAAGAGGGGGTGTGGAACTCTCCCCGAGTGAGAACAAGTACATATTTTTAATTTTTTTTGAAACCATAATGTAATGTCCCGGATTTTTCGGATCCTTCTTCTCGGGTCTCGGATCTGGTTTCTCAAAGCGTCCGACTCCGTTGTGTCCGAAATTTCGTTTCGGACATCTTTCGTGTTCGGATCGGCGCGATTCGGAGTCGTTTCGGAGGCCCGGAGGCGTTCCGCGGCTTTTTCGGCGTGTGTTTTTCGATTCCCGGCGTGGGTTTCGGCTTTCCTTTCGGAACCTCGTTGCGGGTGAACCGGGCCGTTCACCTAGGCGAGTGTGGTACCGTTGCGATCGGTGCGTTCCGAGGATCGCGAGGGTGTGATTTTCTATTTTTCGAGATTTTTTCGAATTTCCGGATTTTCCTATATATATATACCCCCCACCCTCTCTCTCCTCTCATTTCTCACTCTCACCCTCTCTCTCTTCTCCCACACTCTCCTCTCACTCTCTCCTCTCCGGCGGCCGACGGACCGAGGCGGGGGCGAGGCTGGGCGACGCGGGCGAGGAGGACGGCGAGGATGGGTCGAGGATCGAGGCTCGAGGGCGTGGTGAAGCTCGGCCGTGGGTTCGTGGAACGGCGAGGCTTCTACGGCGTTTTCTTCGTGGATCGGCGTCCACGGTGCGCGAAATCTTCGGTGGAGGTAGGGTGATGGACTCCCAGCTCATGCATTTCCTTTCCCACAAGTTTCGTAGGCCGTGGTGAGCCGAGCGGGTCGTTTGGGGTGTTTTGGGGAAAAATCATGTTTCGGGGAGTGATCGCCCGATCTAGCGATTCATTGCGTTTCTGGCCGATCCGAGGCCGTAGATGCATGCTAGGGGTTATTTGGGGGCTTCCCCTATGTTTTCCCCCTCATCCGTGGATGTTTGGGGGCGTGGCATGGATTTTTGGGATTTTTCCCGCCGTTCTCGGTTTTCCGAAATGGTCGCGGTCCACCAGAAACCGCGTTCACTGGTCGCGGTCGTGGGAGAACCGCGTTCATCCTTTGTGTTTTGGTCGAGGAGGCCTTCGAGCGTCGCGGTCGTGCGATAGACCGCTTTGGTCTAGTCGCGGTCATGGGATGACCGCTACTATCTGGTCGCGATCCTCGGGCGACCCCTACCAGCGGGGTTGCGCGTGGCTTGTTGCGGTCGTGAGGTGACCGTGACAGCATGGTCGCGGTCTCCGGTCGACCGCTACCATCTGGTCGCGGTCCCCGGTCGACCACTATCTGGTCGCGGTCACCAGGTGACCACTACCACGTTCTGGTTCCTGTTTGCGCTGTTTTAACCCCCGGTCGACCCGGTTGTGACCCCGTGGTTGACTTTAGGTCTCGTGAGTGTCTCGGACACCCCGTGGAGTTCCGTGGCCATGTCTTTGGGTGTCCAGAGGTTGTCCCACTTGTCTCATTTTGCGTGCCCGCGAGCTTAAGGGTCCGGGTGACCTTTTAGCGTCCCGATTGTGTTGTGTTGGTCTTCGGTCGACTCGGTTGTGACCCAATGGTCGACCTCCGGCCTTGTGAGTATCCCGGACACCCCATGGGTTCTGTGTCCGTGTTTCTGGGGTGTCGGGAAGGATCGTGTTTCCTCGATTAGCGTGCCCGTAGGTGTGGTGGGTCTGGGTGACCTCACGTGTTCTGGGCTTTCGTGTTGCGCTCGATTGAGTCACCGTGTATTGGTGTGTGTGCGGTGGGGTCTCCCCCACTTATCGTGGGTTTCTTTGGTCGGTGATTCCCATGTGGGCCACGTGTTTGGCCTTGGACTGCGAGTCCAGTTATCCGGCCTGGGGCTGGAGGTTTCCCGCTTGCTACAAGATGAGAAATCGGCGTGGTGGCTTGTGTGCTGCCTTGGGAATCGTGCTTCTGTGATTTCCGCGTAGGCCGTGCCTATGGCCTGTGAACCGTGAGTCCATGTCCTAACTTGGGACTGGAGGTCTCCTGAGTTCCCAGGTGGGGGAATGGTGGTGGGGACACCAGGTCCACTGCGGGGCCCACTACTCGGAGCCGACGCCGCATCGCACAGACGACACCGAGCTTATGGCTCGGAGATTCGATTGAAGACCCGGCATACTGAGTAGATATACTTGTGTGTATTTTCGAGTATATGTATTTGTATGTATACATGTATTCGTACATGTATTTTCCTTTTGTCTTATTAGGCTAGTCTAAGTCAAAAAAACACATGTGTATTTTTATATTTTATTTGGTTAAAACCCACAAGTCAAATTGGTTGGTGGGTTTGTCTTGTTAGGCTAAGGATATATCTACAAATAAAGATAGTCTTAAGGGTTTTTTTGTATTGGCTCTTTCCTATATAAAGAGGCCATTGTATGTTACGAGAGATATGATGAATATGAATGAATGAGTGTTGTTTTGTGTAAGAGTCATCCTCTCTTGCCTTTCCCTTCTCTCTCTTCTCTTTTGTGAGGATTGAGCGTCGCCCGGTGTGAGACCGTCCGGCGTGAGGCCGAGCTGTGTGAGATAGCGGTTATCCGTCCCGTCCCGTTCGCGTCCCGGAGTGCCGACGATTCGTCTTCCACGTCGCCGCCGCGTCAAATTGGTATCAGAGCCCAACAACGGCGCCTCCGACGACCCGACGTCCCGGACGTCTTCTCTCTTTCTATCTCTAGGTTACTAGAAGTGAAAAAAAAAAAGAAGTAGAGAAGTAGAGAGACCTCCGTTTAAGAAGTTTAAAAAAAAAAGGAGATAGAAAAAAAAAAGTTGAAAAAAAAAGGGGAACCCCTGCGTTATTTCCTCCCCCCTCCCCATTTTTTTTTCCTCTCTGTTAATCTCCTCTCCTCACTGTTTCTCTCTCTCTCTCCCATATTCTCTCTCTCCCTCGATCTCTCTGTCTCTCTTAATCTCTCTCTCCCCGTGATCTTTCTCTCTCCCGCGAATATCCCTCTCTCTGTATTAACTTCCCTCTCTCTCGGTTGAAGGAAACAAAAAAAAAAAAAAAAAAAATTTTTTTTTTCTGTTCGCAGCACGGGGCCTCGTCGCCCGTGCCGGATTCAAAAGGGGGGAGCGGCCGTAACGGCCAACTCCTCCCCCCTCCCGGCCGCCGCGCCCGGCGCCTGCCCACCGGCCCGCCCCGCGCCCCGCGCCCCGCGGCCGCCCCGCGCCCGCCCTGCGCGCACCCCGCGCCCGCCCGACGCGAGCCCCGCGCCCGCCCGACGCGAGCGCCCGCCCGGCCAGCCGCCCCGGGCCCGCCCGGCCAGTCGCCCGCCTGCGCGCCCCTGCGCCCTACCGGCCCGCGCCCCTGCGCGCTCGGCCGCCTGGCCCTGCGCTCGGCCGCCCGGCCCCGCGCCCAGGCGCGCCCGCTCCGGCCCCCCCCCCCCCGCCCGCGCCCGGGGCTGCTGCCACGCGCCCGTGCGCCGCACCGCGCCCCGGCGCCTGCGCCCGCCACCGCAGCGCCCGCCTGCGCCCCGGCAATTTGGCCACCCCGCCGCCTGTGTGTGCAACGTGCAGGAAAGTTTGGGACAAAAAAAGGAGTTTGAAAATAAAAAAAAAAAAGAGAGAGAGAGAGACTTGGTCACAGAGAGTAGGTAGAAAGTTCAAAAGAAGAAGGTTGAGAAAAAAAAACGTGAGAAAAAAAAAAGTCAAAAAAAGAGTAGTTAAAGTTTGAAAAAAAAAAGTGTTAGATATATATATATATCTTTATATGTTATTTGATTTAGAAAAAAAAAAGAGTTTGACAATTAAGTTATATATAGTATATATATATATATATTCGAGATATATATAATCTTATATATATATATTAACTCATCGCTTTCTTGTGACACCCAAGTCCACTACTACGGCTCGACTGAGTCTGAACCGTCCGGATGCCGACAGAAGATCCGTAAATTACGGAACGTGAGTGCCCCTAAGTCTCCCTGCGCGGAGAAATTCTGGAGTAATTTGTTCCCCTACGTGGAAAATTTTAAGTCACGTGGTTTTGTAATAATTCAACCCTCCCTGCGTGGAGTGAATGCTTTGTAACCGCTCAAGCTTCGTCGACGCCGTGCGGGCCTGCACGTCCCCGCTCGCCTTCGTCTCCGATCGGAGCTAGACTTTTCAATCAGCTAGGTACGTGCTCCAAACTTGCTCATTTAGTATCTTTTCAATTGCCGCGCGACGAAGTAAGAGAGAGCCCGATCCATGCAGCCCGTCTTCTGAGTGCATCGCTGTGGACGGTGAGAGAGTGCTTGCTTGCACCTATCTTTTAGGCCCTAGGCTGTCACATTAGGGCACCCTAATTGTCAGGAGGTAGTTCCACAACTACTTCGCCTACGGGCGAGCAACTCCCCCTGACCGGTCCCTTCAAATTGGCCCTTTGCCAATTAGCCAACAAAATTTAGGTCATAGCTTGCTAATTATCGGTCCCAGGACTGCATCATCTAAGTCCGAGGTCGTGCATGCCACGTTGGTCTAGGAATTCAGCTGGCCGTCTAGAGCGCCCCTCAACGCTACCCATGGATCAAGAGAGCGTGACTGCTATGCTAGTCCAGCTCGAGCATAATCTCGTGGCCCACTTTGAGGAATCCATAGGCCAACTACGGACGGAACTCGATAAGAGGATCCGAGCCTTAGAGGATCGATTAAAAGGGGAGGAAGGAAGAATGAATGGTCACGGTAATCCCGTAGCCAATCCTAGGGAGGAAAGAGAGCAAGTCCGCCCGAATCAGGCTCCCCAAGGTAGAGAGCAAGAGGCTCGTGTGTCTCGAGAGAGAGACCACGACGATGAAGATATCATCCTACGGAATGTCAAGATTGACGCTCCTAGTTTTGATGGGGCCCTCAACCCCGCTACATACCTTGAATGGGAGACCGGGATGGATCAATATTTTGATTGGCATCGCCGCATGACCCCTGCTACCAGGGTGAGGTTTGCCAAAATGAAACTCTTGGGTCAAGCCAAAACTTACTGGTGTAACGTTGAAAATCTCCTAGCCAGGAGACGGGAGGAGCCTATTAGCACGTGGGAGGAAATGAAGGAGAAATTGAGGGAGAAGTATCTGCCACCTTCCTACCATCAGCGTCTTTTAGACCAATGGCAGAAACTCACCCAAGATGGAAAGTCTGTGGACGAGTACATCACCAAATTTGATGACTTCTTCCTTCGGAGTCGGGTCATGGAGGATGCCTCCGTCACCCTCTCTCGATTTAGGGCTGGCCTACACGAGAGTATTCAGCGGGAATTATTCTTGCGGGAGGTTAACACCCTCGAGCACGCCTACCAGGTTGCACGAGATGTTGAGCGGTTTCAAAGGGTGGTCCCACCTCGGGTTCCCATCTACCGCCAACCTGAACCCCGAAACCCCATAGTTCGCTATACTGAGAGAGCTGGCCCCTCCACCACCTACGTCCCTACTGCTACCCCACTTAGGGCCGTCGCCCCTACGGCTCCTTTCCCACGGAACCCATTACCTGCACCCACAGCTGTGCCTAGGCTGGAGTACACTCCACCGGTTGAGAGGAGAGATGACAAGGGAAAAGGAGTCGTCCCTAGCACCTCCCAACCAGCCCCTGTCTCGGGAGTCCGATGCTTCAGATGTCATAACCTAGGGCATATTGCCACCAATTGCCCAACCCGAGCCTTGGTTATCACCGACCCCCAGTTCATGGAGCTTCCACCTCAGGAAGGAGAAACCCTTGAGAGATATGAGGCCGATCCCGACCTCATCACCCAGTTTGAGGAGTTAGATGCAGGATATGATGGCACGCATGTCGAGTACATGGAAGTGGGAGCTATTACCGAGAGTTCTAACCATGAAAGATTGGGCGTGGTCCGCTGCATCCTGGCACACCCACAGGAGGATGACTGGCGTCGAACCTCCATCTTCCAAACCTATATCATGGTGAAAACCCAACCCTGTAAGGTGATCTTCGACAACGGGAGCTGTATCAATGCAGTCTCTTCAGACTTTGTCTCCCGTCTAGGCCTACCTACTCATCCTCATCCTAGGCCGTACAACGTGGCTTGGGTTGACGACACGTCTATTCCAGTCACCACTACGTGTGTCATTCCCATCCAATTCCAGTCCTACCAAGGACAGATCCTATGTGACGTAGTGCCCATGAAGGTCGGTAGCATCATCCTAGGATGACCGTGGATCTACGATGTAGACCTTACTACATTCGGTCGGTCCAATGAGTGTTCCTTCTCCCACAATGGGAAGAGGATTCAGTTGCTCCCAACACCCCCAAAGGTGGTCACGGGAAAGGGTCCTTCCTCCACACCCACTGCATCCCCCAAAATTCGGGAGAATGATCCAACCCCCACCAAAGGGAAGCTCCCCATTCCCTCCTCTCCTACACCTGTCATGTCCATCCCTAAGGCCCCTAAGGTTGACCATG
This sequence comes from Amorphophallus konjac, assembly GCA_022559845.1. NCBI lineage: Eukaryota > Viridiplantae > Streptophyta > Magnoliopsida > Alismatales > Araceae > Amorphophallus > Amorphophallus konjac. Next base: position 3,705,736 of record CM040127.1, read on the forward strand.
ACCCGATTAGGCGCCTTAACTTCATAGGTGTTCGTGAGATGAATAGAGAGGTTACCGAGGGTGCCCCTGTCTGGGCTGTTGTCGTCACCATTACCTCTGAGGAGTCCCAGGTCTCCGTCCCACCCGAAGTCCAGGCAATCCTGCGGGACTTCCAAGACCTCTTCCCGGAAGACCTGCCTTCAACACTCCCTCCCATGCGTGATGTTCAACACGCCATTGATCTTGTCCCAGGGTCCACCCTACCCAACCTTCCCCACTACAGGTTGAACCCCAAGGAGCATGCTGAGCTCCAAAGGATTGTCGAGGACCTTATCCACAAAGGTTTCCTCAGGGTGAGCAAGAGCCCATGTGCTGTTCCTGCCTTGCTCACACCAAAGAAAGATGGCACCTGGCGGATGTGTGTTGACAGCCGTGCCATCAACAAAATCACTGTCAAGTATAGATTTCCCATTCCCCGTCTTGATGACATGCTTGACATGATGAGTGGAGCCACCATCTTTTCCAAGATTGACTTGAAAAGTGGCTACCACCAGGTCCGGATTCGACCCGGGGATGAGTGGAAGACAGCCTTCAAAACAAAAGAGGGTCTGTATGAGTGGCTTGTCATGCCTTTTGGGCTATCCAATGCCCCTAGTACCTTCATGAGGCTTATGACTGAAACCCTTCGCCCCCTCATTGGTCGCTTTGTTGTCGTCTACTTTGACGACATCCTCATTTATAGCCACAACCCTCAGGACCACATTCACCATTTGAGGGAGGTCTGCGAGACCCTGAGGAAAGAAACCCTGTTTGCCAACCTGACTAAGTGTGAATTCATGACAGATCGGGTCACTTTTCTCGGATTTGTGGTTTCAAGTCACGGAGTGTCTGTGGACCAATCCAAGGTCCGAGCTATAGTAGACTGGCCAGAGCCCCAGAATGTCCATGACGTTCGAAGTTTCCACGGGCTAGCCACCTTCTACAGACGCTTCATCCAGGGATTTAGCACCATTATGGCACCCATTACGGATTGCATCTGTAAGGGAAATTTTGAATGGACCAAAGCCGCCTCCCAGGCTTTTCTTGCCATAAAGGAGCTTATGACCAAAGCCCCTGTCCTCCGCCTACCAGACTTTTCCAAAGTCTTTGAGGTTTCATGTGATGCATCTGGCGTAGGAATAGGTGGAGTGCTTAGCCAGGAGAGCCACCCTGTGGCTTATTTCAGCGAGAAGCTTTCTGATGCAAAGCTTCGATACTCTACATATGATAAGGAGTTTTATGCCGTGGTCCAAGCCCTCAAACACTGGAGACACTATCTCTTACCACAAGAGTTTGTCTTATACTCGGATCACGAGGCTTTGAAATTCCTTAGTTCTCAGAAGGGTTTAAACCCTAGGCATGGTCGGTGGGTAGAATTCCTCCAGTCTTTCACTTTTGTCCTAAATCATAAGGCTGGAAAGGACAATAAGGTGGCCGACGCCTTAAGTCGAAGGGTCTCCCTTCTTTCCACTGTTCGGGTAGAGGTCACGGGATTTGATCGCATGAAGGAACTCTATGGAGAGTGTCCTGATTTTGGCCCTACCTATTCTGCTCTGTCTGCTGGATCCTCGACAGCATTTGCTGACTATCTACTCCAGGATGGTTTTCTGTTTCGAGGGCAGCAACTATGTGTCCCGAGGACTTCTGTTCGGGACTTTCTAGTCTGGGAAATACATGCTGGAGGTCTTGCTGGTCACTTTGGCCGTAACAAGACCATCCATTCTGTGGAGGAGCACTTCTATTGGCCTGGCCTAAAGAAAGATGTGGCCAAGATTGTAGCCCAGTGTAGGACGTGCACGATGGCCAAACAGGTCAAACAGAACACTGGTCTCTACACTCCTCTCCCCGTCCCTGATCGACCATGGGTTGACGTGAGCATGGATTTTATCCTTGGGCTACCACGCACTGCTCACAAGCATGATTCCATCTTTGTTGTCGTTGATAGGTTCTCTAAGATGGCCCACTTCATTGCATGTTCTAAAACATCGGATGCATCTAGAGTAGCCCATTTGTTCTTTAATGAAGTCGTGCGTCTGCATGGTCTCCCCCAAACCATCGTGTCTGACCGGGATGTCCGGTTCACTAGCTATTTTTGGAAGACACTTTGGCACCTAGTTGGCACCAAACTAAAGTTTTCCACTGCCTATCATCCCCAAACTGATGGGCAAACTGAGGTCGTCAATAGGAGTTTAGGGAATCTGTTGAGGTGTCTCGTAGGGGATCACCCCGGCACTTGGGACCTTCTTTTGCCCAGAGTCGAATTTGCATACAACAGCTCCATCAATAGGTCCATAGGCATGAGTCCATTTGAGGTCGTGCATGGCTACAAACCTAGGAAACCTGTGGATCTCATTCCCCTTCCCCTCGAGTCTAGAACCTCCAAGTCCGCCGAGGAGTTTGCACAACATGTCAAGAGTCTGCATGAGTCGATTAGCAAGCAAATCAACCTCAGTAATGAGACTTATAAAAATTTGGCTGATTCGCATAGGCGTCACCATGAATTTCAAGAAGGTGACTTGGTTATGGTACGGGTCCGACCCGAACGACTCCCCTCGGGAGCCGTTAAAAAGTTGCAGGCCCGTAGCGATGGACCCTTCCCAATTCTGCGGAAGATTGGCTCCAATGCTTATGTTGTGGACTTACCTCCCGAATATGGGATTAGCTCGACTTTTAATGTGGCAGACCTAGTGGCCTATAAGGAACCCACAGCGATTCCTAGTGACCCTTTCGAGCCTTCTCCTCCCATTGAGAGTGAGCCCACCCCTGTGCGTCCCTCAGCCTCGAGAGTACCGCGCGAGCACATTGAGAGGATACTGGATGAGCAGGTGACCACTACACGGAGCCGAGTGTACCAGCGCTACCTTGTCCGCTGGCGGGACCGTCCACCTTCTGAGGATTCCTGGATCAGCCGAGAAGATCTCCAGCGCCTTGATCCAGATCTGTTGGAGCACTACCACAGCAGTGTCCCCCCTTACTCGACGGAGTCGAGTTCCAGCCACCCCGGGAGGGTTGGTGGGGACACCAGGTCCACTGCGGGGCCCACTACTCGGAGCCGACGCCGCATCGCACAGACGACACCGAGCTTATGGCTCGGAGATTCGATTGAAGACCCGACATACTGAGTAGATATACTTGTGTGTATTTTCGAGTATATGTATTTGTATGTATACATGTATTCGTACATGTATTTTCCTTTTGTCTTATTAGGCTAGTCTAAGTCAAAAAAACACATGTGTATTTTTATATTTTATTTGGTTAAAACCCACAAGTCAAATTGGTTGGTGGGTTTGTCTTGTTAGGCTAAGGATATATCTACAAATAAAGATAGTCTTAAGGGTTTTTTTGTATTGGCTCTTTCCTATATAAAGAGGCCATTGTATGTTACGAGAGATATGATGAATATGAATGAATGAGTGTTGTTTTGTGTAAGAGTCATCCTCTCTTGCCTTTCCCTTCTCTCTCTTCTCTTTTGTGAGGATTGAGCGTCGCCCGGTGTGAGACCGTCCGGCGTGAGGCCGAGCTGTGTGAGATAGCGGTTATCCGTCCCGTCCCGTTCGCGTCCCGGAGTGCCGACGATTCGTCTTCCACGTCGCCGCCGCGTCAAATGGTCTCGGCGATTGCGATCCGCCTCGTGAGTCATCGCATTGTGGTTTTGGACCTAGGGATTAGGCCAGATTGACGGCTCAGTGCTGTCGTGTGCAACGGTCTTGACCCCGAGTCTTGTGACTCAAAGGCCGTTGGGTTTCGTAGGTCTAGTGGACCATCTGTGGTCTGGTGGCGTCGTGCCACCTGTTACTCCATGTTACTCGCAATGGGTGCGCGCGTGGTTTTCTGTGTCCACGTTCTGTGACCCTACCACTAGTCATAGCTTTCCCACGGCACGCGTGTGCTGGCTCGCCTGAGAGTGGCTGAGCGGCGTACCCGAGAGAGGCGGTGAGTAGGCTGGTTACCACAGGGCCCCCGCGTACTTCCGAGTCCCGGTTTAGGGGGAAATACCAGCTAGAGGACAGGCTTAGGGCGTATGGTCTGAGTGTGCACACGAGGTTGGGGGCGTCGGACAGCGCCGGCAGGCGCGACCCCAACTAGTTCTTGTTCTGTGGTACTGGTTACTGAGTGTGTCTGAGTCTCACGCCTGGGGCGTCGTAGCTAGACACTTATGACGCGGTGTAAGACGTCAGGGGACGCAGCCGGTCGTTCCTCTAGTGGGTGGTGCTCCTGTCACGTGACGTGGGTTGTCGTGCACCGGGTTTTGTTTCTGTCCGCGGGACGGGACTTCGTGAGTGGTTTCGGGAGTGTTCCCGGAGTCGAGGTCTGGGGTTTCCGGTGAGCGTCACCGAGGGCCTTTCCCCAGACAGTGTTGTGTTCACGACGGTGAGGTCGTGACCGTGTTTTCTGACCGTGTGGTTTTGGCTTGGGCCCTTTTGGTGAGGGCAGGCCTCCGCTACGAAGGTATCGTGACGTTTTCCTAGTAGCATGGCTAGGGCGGTTCGTGTCTGGTGGCCCCCGATCGTGGAATCGGGTGGTCGGGTGCGTGGCTTGGTTGTCCCCCGACGGGAGACTGGGTCGTATTTTTTGGTACAGTAGGAGTAGCTGTAGTGCCGAGTTTTTGACCGGCCACCGGTTAGCTATTCCTGCTGTAGTTGTAGCTCTCTTTTCCGCTACCGCCGTTGTTTCCGGTTGGGGTTCCGCAGGATCCCTGCTGAGTCTCTGTTTTGGAGACCAATCCCCTGCGTTTCAGGTGCGGCGGTTCTTCCTCGTGGTTCGAGAGCGCAGAGCGGAGGTTCTCAGTTGCCAGCTTACCGGGCCGAGTGTTCACTTGGCATGTGGTACGTTTTACTGCTTTAGATTATACTTTCTGTTGGACTGGACTCTATTGTAGTTGTTTATTTATTTCTGTTAATTATTGAGTTGTCCTGCCTTATTTCCTATTTCTTTGTACCTCCACACTCCTTTTTAGTCCTTCCGAGCCCTCCCGGCTCGTGGGCGGCGGTGCGAGTCTCGGGTTATCGGGCCTTCCCGGTAATCGGATTCTCGGGTCATCACACATAAAGTCGCTCCGAGTGAGAACGACTTTCATCTAAAGTTGCTCTCACTCGGAACAACTTCTCTATGTCCCTCTCTCTCTTTCTACCATGTCCTCTCTCTCTCCCCCCTCCCTTTCTATGACCGCCGCGAGAGGGGAAGACCTCCTCTGGCGTTCCCCCTCTCCTGATGGGTTTCTGGTTGTACTTGTGTCAAGCCCACATGTCGAAAGAGTGGCCATCAATCGCGACCTGGTAGATCATCATATTCTCTTGGTTCTTTATGCAAGAAAAGATTCCAATTTGGATAAGTCAACATCATCGACAACTCAATCTTTCTATGCTGACACATCTTTACCTTCTCTAATATGAAGAAGAAAACATTAGAGAAATAAACTGAAATACCTTGTTTTGGGACTGGGTGTGTGGGGAGGCACCCGTTGTGGGGGCTATCAGATGAGCTGTTGTGGCAGCGGGTAGAGCTTGGGTCCTCTGCTATTGACGAGAAGGTGGGGAGCGGCCAAGCAAGAAGAACTGCTGCCTTGTGGTGGCAGGAGGAGTTGCTAATGTTGTGGTTAATGCTGATTCTAGTGTCGATGGGAATCGACAATGAAGGCCTTCCAGAGCTCATCCAAGTCGTGGATCTTCGTCTCTCTCTCCCTCTCCATCTCTTATATCTGTGATCGCCATCAAAGGGGGAGACCCCTCAGGCGTCCTCCCTCCCTCTGCACCTTTTCTCTCTCTTTATGTTCCTCTTTGTCTCTCTCCTCCCTCTCTTCTATCTCTAACGGCAATCGGAGGGGCATACCCCCTCTGGCGTCCCCCTCCCATGCGCTCTCTCTCTCACCTTATCCTCTCCTCTCCTGCACCTCCAGCTATTCTCCCACCCCTTCGACCTTCCCTTTTTCCCACCCCCTCACTATCGACAGCCCCCTCCCCTCTCTCAACCTTCAAGCAGCTCCATTCCAATGGCCCCAACTCCCGTCCCGCCTCGTCCCTCGAGCATCATGTATGAAGAGAGAGAGAGAGAGAGAGAGAGAGAGAGAGAGAGAGAGAGAGTCTTTTTCTCTCTTATTAAGAGGGCAATTGAGTTAAAATAAAATAATGTCGATTACGGCGAGGATATACATACAATAATATTACATATATTAGGGATATTATTGATAATAAGTAAAAAATAAAACTTTTATAAATATATTATTTTTAAGAATCCATACTTAAAAATCTCTTTATAAAATCTATCTCTCCTTTCCCCTCCACGATCCTTCTCTTCGAGAACCCTAGAGGCCTCACTCTTTCCGACGTACCCCTCTCCCCAACACCCCCCTCTCTCTCTATGGTGACCCCTGGAGTGGGGTAAAATCAGTGGCCCAAGGACATATAACACAGAGCGGCCCAAATAGGTCCATTCTCGACCCAAACAGGTCGGACTCCCAAAGTGATAGCCCCTCCTTTTACGGGCTCACTTTATTTGAAGTCCAAAACTTGCTCTGCCCAATACTTCCTAGGTGGCCTTCGGGCTCGGAAGACCGAGTAATGGTCACTCGGGAGAACCCCAATCATGCACCAAGTATAAACCGTCCAACGATGCCTCCGTCACCCGGGAAGAGCCCTGATCGGGCGTCCCACGCTCGACCCGACCGCCAAACGCCTATCCAGGCGAAGGTTACGCCATCACCCGGAGCAAGGAACTCGAAGGGATAAGGGAGAGCAAGAGTCCTCATGCTATAAAGAGCCCACGACAAAGACGTAACTCCCCTTAGTCCCCCAAGCTTCCAGGACTCCTATACGGGACGAGCGACTATATAAACCCCAAAAAAACTCTCCAGAAAGATAAGGTGATCTTGAGTACTCAATATCACACTCACTGGTGGAGAGCGATCTTGTGCCCCTCACCTATTCTCTTACATCCCTTCCACCTACGCTCTATCAACTTGATGACTTAAGCATCAGAGGATTTTTCTCGAGGTCTCAACCCTGGACTCCTCTGATATATTTCCTACTTTGTAGATCCTCGATCATGGTGACGACGACAAAAACTCATCCAAGATCGTGTGACTCAGAATCCAACGCGAGATCACCTCTCTTCAACTCTCTCCCCCCCTCTCTCTCTCTCCGGCCCTCGTCTCCCTCTCCTTCACAGCCCCCTCTCTCTCCCCTCACCCGGACGGACCCACCTAAGCAACCCCTCTATGACAATCTTCTTATTCCCTTACTCGAGCCGTCATTTTTCTTCTTGTTCCCCTCGTGGAGGTGCCATCGTCTCGACTCCCGCATTCCCCCAGCCACCATCTGCAGCTCTCCAAGCAGCTGCTGTCTCCGATAGGCCGCCAACAATTAGGTGTGACGTATCATGTACGTGTCGCTGTGATAGTTCCAACTTGGCACGATCCGGCACAGTCACAGGCGGTACACGTTGTGCCCGCTGGCGGAGCCAGGGGGGTCAAGGGGGGGGGGCATCTGCCCCCCCTTGACTTGGAGTAAATCCCTCTTTCTTTTTTGCATTTGCCCCTCACCTTCGGTTAGATTTTGTTAGGCCTATTAGATATCTATCGACCATGGATATATAGGTTTTACGATTAAGTTAAAATATCTACTGATGGTGGATATTTATCACCCACGTTCATTGGTTGGTTGTTTAACTGTAAATCGGCAATGGAGATTTTCGTTTGTAAGATAAAAAGTTAAAAGAGACAAAAGAGGATAAAACCAACACATTGTAACCGTAAAAAGGAATTGCGACTTTCGGCCGAGAAATTTTATCTGTAGTTATGTAGGGTTGTTTTTTATGGTTGAGCATAAATAAAAAAAAATTATCGGGCTGTACAGATAGTTGATTTGTAGGTTTATAGAAGGTCTCTCCGATCTGCACGTCCGCCCCCCCTCCCCCACACCCCACTCCACTCTGAGGAGCTTCTCTGTCAATACGGTGAATTTTTCCCCTTACTCAATTCTCTTGTTATCTATTTGGTGACTTTTGCTGTAATCGTAGGACTTTACTATGGAGTTTTACTTGGCGAAGACATTTCATTCAGAACTTTGATTTTATCTTTCTTTTTAATTCTTATTTCGTGTATTTTTAATCACGGAGATTTTGCATGTCTCAGTAACTTAACCTGATTCTCCCTCTCAGTTGTTCATGTTTGTGATTCGTTATCTCGATTATATAATATAAAGTCGGTTCCCACTCGTCGAAAACACTACACCTGATTTTAAAACTTAAATAATTTTTATGATGATCAATAGATGAATGATAATTTTGTGACATATATTGAGAAGGAGGCATTCGAGAGTATTGATAATGAGACAATAATATAACACTTTCAGAATATGAAGACCCGTCGTGGATGACTCACTTGTAAAATATCTTCTATTTGAATGAAAATAAATAATTTTTATTATATTAATTATATTTTGTCTCTCCTTTTAAATATTTCTGGCTCCGCCACTGGCTGTGCCGCACACCTGCATGACAAACTTTGCCAATGGGAAGGGGGGGCGGTTGAGGTGGGCCCCGCCACTGCTGAAACAAGACAAAGAAGAAAGCGCAGAAGGAAAAAAATGGGAGCAACAGAACGAGACGCAACGGAAGCACGCCTGTAGTGCACGGCTGCACGAACGGCGAACGCGCGAAAGCAACGGTCCACCTGTCAGGCTCCCGTAGGCCACCTGACTGCCACGTCACCGCTCTCAGCGGCACAAAACCCGGACCACCACCCGCCCCCTCGCGCCGACCGCTGTTTCTTCCGCTCCTGCTGCGGCTCCTCCTCCTCCGCCGCCGCTTCCGCCCGGGCCAGATCTGGTCCTCCGCCTCCCTCCCGGCGATGGGGAACTCGCTGGGGTGCTCCGCGTCGGGGGAGCGGCTGGTGTCGGCGGCGAGGGATGGGGACCTCGTGGAGGCCCGGATGCTGCTCGCCTTCAACCCCTGCCTCGCCCGCTACTCCACCTTCGGCGGCCTCAACTCACCCCTCCACTTCGCCGCCGCCAAGGGCCACAACGAGGTTGGCTATCCCTCCATCCCCACCCATTCTCCCTCCGATCTCTCTCTCTCTCTCTCTGCTCGCGCTCGTGTGATTTTGTGTTTGTGTGAGCGTGCGTTGAGGTTTGGATCTGTGTTCTGTGGTTGATTGGCCCGATGTGTTTCAGATTGCGATGCTGCTGCTGGAGAACGGTGCGGACGTGAATTCGAGGAACTATTGCGGGCAGGTAATTGTTATGTGGCTCTACTTCTTCTTGGATGTGCACGTTGTAATTGTTCTGGTATGATCCAGGTTATATGCGTCTTTTGCTTCATTTCGTTTTATATCTGTGGCAGACAGCATTGATGCAGGCGTGCAGATATGGTCACTGGGAGATGGTGCAGAGCCTGTTGCTGTCCAGATGTAATGTGCGTGTTCTTCCTCTTCCTTCTCCAGAACGGTCCAACGAAATTGGGGTTTTTGCTTGGACGCTCTCTTTCTTTTTTCTTCTTGTTTTCTTCTATTTCATTCGCATCCATCTGATGTAAAGGTTACTAGAGCGGACTACCTGAGTGGTAGGACGGCGCTGCATTTTGCGGCCATGGATGGGCATGTGAGGTGTATGAGGCTCGTTGTCGCTGACTTTCTTCCTAGTGCTCCCCATGAATCAGTCAGTTCCTCCAGAAATGGCGCACCTGGCAATGGAAACTCTTCTCCTTCACGACATAAATATGACGCAAAGTGAGTCATTTTTGTTGGTCTAGGGAAAATGCACTTTATGCCCTATTCATTGAGGATAATCTAGGTTAAACTCTGTTTGTCCTTTATTCCCTGAGCTGAACGCACATTTGTATGGATATAATTGTATTCTTTGAATAGCTTCCTTTAGGTAATCGCTGGAAAATCTCATGCTAGAAGGATTTCAGACTGCATAGAGTATGACCCATGGGTTGAATAAAGTTCAAGAAGTTTATGGCTTCTTTTCCATTCTTGCTCTTTTCTTTGAGTTTTCATTTTAGTCAAATAAATTAAGAAGTAAATAAGGAAAATCTAGGAAAGCATGGTTGAGGCAAGTACTTGTTTTTCTATGTTATAAAGTTTGAATATCGTTCGTCTATGGCTAAGGTGTCGTAAATTCTATTCACAATTGAAACAAAGATGTGGAATTTCCCTTTTTGAATCAGTGGCTTCCATCCAATATTCTGACCATCTTATACATGCTCCACAGATAGACAGAAAAACATGCTCAAATACAATTTGAATAGATATTATAACTTGAAATCGAGGCATGAAAATGTTCATAAAATCATTCACATAGTAGGATCATAATAGGTCATCAGAGTAATAGCTACTTTTGCCAGCACTTTATCTTTGATATACCACTTATGTATGGGAAAATTGGAGCATCTTGGGTGAGCCCAGAATCAACGGATTTCAGCTAAAACTGAAGGTCTGAATATTTTTGATCAAAAGGGCAGTGGAGTTGTATGTTTGAACCTGCCTAGAGCTGAAAATGGTGAGGGTTGAGTTGCAGGTGCCGTGCCTGCTGAAAGGTTTACTTAATGTTGGTGAGAGTTACTCTTGACATCTAAAAGGCCAAAAAGGTGGTGGGGCTGGTTCAGCCTCGTCCCAACCCACCATATTTTCACTTATCCAAATTGTCCTTCTGGCCATATCCAGGAATGATTATCTCTTAGTGAAAGGAGAATAGTGTCTGGGATTGAGCAATCGAGTTTAGTGCTGATGTCAGTTGTGCCCAATTATTTTACTTTTGCTCCAGAAAATCCTGATCTATCCATCCTATTTGGTTTATAATTGGCTGATTTCTCCTCCCATGATAATGTCGATAGGTCTAGTCCAGATTCTAAAGACAATATATTGCAAAGATGAGTGTGGCTGGGAAACCTCCAGACTCCAGTGTGTAGGCCTTCTGGATTTGAGCACACAAAGTGACATATGCTTGATGGTTTTGTCTAATTGAAAGTGGCCTAGTCGTTGGACTCTGAATCCAACACCCAATGTGAGCTTGCCACCTATAGATTTGTCAGCCCAGAATTGTTCCTCTGGAAGTGAGGATCTCAAGTTCACTAACCATAGGAGCCTGAACATGGGAGTCAAATAGCAGGTAGCTCTGAATATATAGGGTTACATGATGCAGTGGGCCTCGGTTTCCTCAGCATCAGAAAATTCAAACAAAAGCCTTTCAGTTCCAAAGGCAGAATCGGAGGGACATGGATACCCCAGAAAATGGTAGACCTCGGGTCCTTCTCAATGCAAAATATGTACCCATCCCAAACTCTACAAGTATGTTTTTTGGCCCCCTGAAAGTGGATGACACTACAATTTCTTTGCAAAACAAAGAAAAAGGGGATGTACAAGTTCAGTCTCAATCTGCTTTCAAATCCATCCATAAAACATGTACCTTTCATCAAGGCAGTGTGGGCCTCACTATCTATCCTAGCAATCCAAAGTGGAAGCTTGTTGGCTCTTCACAGTAACAAGAGCTTAGCCCATTCCAAAACCCTATCAAAAATGAAAATAAAGACGCTTATTGATGTCCTGCTATGCCTTTTGATCATTCTGCCATTCCCCTCCCCTCAAATGCCAATGAGGGTGCATTCAAGGTCAGCCACTAAACTCGTAATTGACACTTAAAGGAGTTCTCCTGAAAATGGGGTAAAAAACTTTACAACCCTATTCCAAAAAAGAGGCATGTAGTCAATCGCCCTTTCTTTACAGCAATCACAATTAGATTTGCTTCTGTGTTCCACATAAGTTGCCACCATGCAGCTTAGCCAGCAAACCTTGCCATCCTATTTGCAAGTTGAAGTTGGAGATCGACCTCTTGCAATTGGATCTTCATCCAAAATACTGGCATTTTTTAGTTGAGAAGACGTCATTGATTTTCTGATTTATCTGGCTGACCATTGCTTGAGATGATTAATGTAGATCGTGGTCTAATTTTTCATTGCAGCAAGCCCTTTCCTGTTAAATTTGTCTTATTTCTTTTCTTTACAATGTTTCTAATGGATTTATGAATGCATGTTTCAGTGCATTGTCAAAGTTAGTTAATAAAACAGCTGATGGTGGCATAACTGGCCTTCATATGGCTGCATTGAATGGGCACTTCGATTGTGTACAGCTGCTGCTTGATTTACATGCAAGTGTCTCAGCCGTCACATTCCATTATGGCTCATCAATGAATTTGATAGGTATGATTGTTGATGTCCAACGTAGATTTGTCTGTTTTAAGTTACCACTTCGATTAACATTCTTGTTGACAGGTTCTGGAAGCACCCCTTTGCATTATGCTGCATGTGGAGGGAATCTCAAGTGCTGCCAGGCATAATTACTTACACTTTTCCACTTTGTCTTGGAATTGTTATGCCTACTGTCATTAGTTTCATTTTTCTTTCTTTTCCAGTCTGTAACATTCTCTTCCCTTCGTGTAGATCCTTCTTGCAAAAGGAGCTAGTCGGTTGACACTGAATTGCAATGGGTATCTTGTCCTTTCATAACAACAATAGCTTTTTCTGCAACTGTTGCTTTACTTCCTGTTGATAAGCAATTATATCTTTAATATGTCTTTCTAGAGCATAATAATGAAAGTAGTAGTTACTTCGTTTCACTTCAGGTGGCTTCCACTTGATGTTGCTAGGATATGGAGACGCCACTGGCTTGAGCCCTTTTTATCTCCAAACTCTGACCAAATATTGCCTGCATTTCCTACATCAAATTATTTGTCCTTGCCTCTTCTCAGCATACTTAATATAGCCAGGTAAATTATTTGATCACTTGCTACCGTATGCCTTAATATAGCCAATTTCCTTCTTAATATGTTATTCAATATTATAATTAATGTAGCCTATGCTTGTGGATATGTTTTTGTGGCATGCAAAGAAGAACTAATTTGGCCGTACTTTGACATTACAATTGGACCAAATGCCTGGTCCATGAAGTATGGTGTTTCATTCAGTTGTAATAGTAACATATTGCAACGTTGTGTTAGAATAATAGGAATGCTTGTAAGATGTGAGGTGAGTTGAGTGTGTAGGTCAAACTTACAGAGATATTTTGTTTAGTTTGATTTTTGACAGAAAATAACTGGGATGGAAGCCTTTTTTTTCCCGTATACTTTTAGCTGAGGTTCGTCCTTCTACGAGTAGAATGGCAGTGGATTTCATAAGAAAGGAAAACTATGAGTTTTAGGGCAAACTGCGAAGTTTTTCTGTATTGTTCAAATATTTAATGTTCATGATCATGATTATGGTGACAATTTTTTTTGTAGAGGCTATTATATACACTAGCTTTTTGCTTAAGAATGCATGGTATTCCCACTACACCCCCACCCCCCCCTTCAACACACACACATACACACAACAAAAAAAAGGAAAAAGGGTCTATGTCGGTTGTTTTGTACTCGAGCATGAAAAAATGTTCTATCAGTGGGTAATGGCTTCACTAGTTGACATATGAAATGCTGCATTCTTATCGGGCAAAACTAGTAGTTAAATCGATTTAGAAGAGTTTGGGTGCTGCAAGGGTATGCTTCTAAAGCTGCAATGTTATTGATGTTCCAAATGGGCCCTCGTTATCCGTCTTCTTGTTTGACCTATATGAGCAATTTGTTCAGAAATCTATCAATGCAGAGATTAAGCTAATTTCATGAACTTGGATGTGGAAGCTCCATTCATTATACTGATAGAACTTGCAGGGGGAACCTAACCATCATTCTTTTTCTTCCCCTTCTTTTTCAGGGATTGCGGTTTGCAGCATACAACCCCTTGTGATGATAGTGATGTTTGTGCTGTCTGTCTGGAAAGAGCTTGTACTGTGGCTGCTGAAGGTCTCTCTCTCTCTCTCTCTCACACACACACTCACACACATTATGCTATCAAAGCAGCCTCTCTCCTGTGCACCTGAAATTTATGTACTCTGTCTATAGTTAAACAATTTGTTTCTGCAGTCTTAAAAAGTTGGAATAGCCCATCCTCACTGACACCGAACAATCGTGAACTCTCTGTGGCAGCACTTATCATGTTGTTTATGAAATTATAACAACTCTTTATCTAAATCTGCATATTTCATGTATGTGAATCCTGACGTGCATTAATAGAAGATCTAAAATGGGCTGGAAATGAGCCAAGTTGCCTTCACCTAAAATGGGGTTTAGTCCCATCTCACTTTCTTCATGTCTCTCATATCTAAGCTAATCCTATTTTCTTATAAATATTTAGTATATCCACTAAATACATGTGGCATATTATTACAGCTTTGCTAGTTTCTGAATAATTTGGTTCTTTTTAGGACCTTCAAAGTTGTGTTTTTTTTTTTGACACGCAAAGTTTGTTTAAGTGCTAATATGTCTCCATTTGTTTGCATTCCTTCAGGGTGCGCTCATGAACTCTGTGTAAAATGTGCGCTGTATCTGTGCTCAACCAGCAATGTCACTTCTGAAATGGTGAGCACGCCTGGATCAATTCCCTGCCCCCTTTGTAGACATGGGATAGTTTCTTTTGTTAAGTTGCCCGTGACCCCAGCAAAGGAGCTCAAGCCAAATCTAGCACTCAGCCTCTGCAGCCCATGCATGCTTCACCCTTGTGACGTAGACATGCCACCATCAGCTTGTAGGTCTGAGATACGCAAGAATCGTGTAGCATCAGTTTCTTCGGAGGTTACATGTCCAGTTTCCTGCAGCCCATTTCCTTCAGTTTCAATTCCCGTGTGCTCCTGTCACGACTGCTCCTGTCGTGATGACCCATGCACATCCCTTGAACCCAACAGAGAAAGACAAGAACAAGCACCCAGTCGCCCTCGGTCTCAGAGCATGCCAGTTGAGCAGGGTAAACTTGAGCAGCAGCGGCTTGAGAAAACTAGCTGCTCGAATATGTTTCGGTATAGAAGAAGCTCCCACAGAGAACAGCAGTGCGATTCAGAGATCAATGCCTGATTCATGTTTCTTTGTTAATAGATGCTATTGAAGGACTGCCCTATTTCATGGGGCCTCCATGCATTTTCGTAATGGCTGTCCCCCCATGTTAGGAAGGGTTTGTCCTTAGGCTGGCTTGCAAGGTCCTTGTCTTGCAACATATACAGATTTGGGTTAGGGCTGCTGTTGTAGTGTGTACATTATCATTATTTTGGTTGATATTCACCTTCCAAAAGAAATTGTGTTGGTTGTGTGTAATTGACCAATTGGATGCTTCATATCGAATCATATGTCTGCTTTTCAACTTATAGACTACAAAACCATGTAACCTCTGATGTGTTCTTGTGGAATACTGTGTGCTGTGGCTAGAGACTGTTGCAGACTTCCAGTGCTCTTTCCGTATGTCAATTGCCTTGAGAGGACCATCACTCATCAATTCAAGTTAAGCAAATGTGGTGTATAAGGAGTCTCTTTAGGGCATATCTGGAGGAACTACTACAAGTAACATTATCCTCACTTGTTTTTACTACCGTCCCCTTCCAGTGCACCACGAACAAAAAATATGAAAGATTTCTGAATAGTAAGGACTGTGACGGCTATGGAAGCATTTGGAGCAATGAAAGGGAATACCCCCCCCCCCCCCGCCCCCTAATACGTGAAGTTTTACTTTTGGCTTTTTTTTAAATGATTATTTTGTATGGTAATCACTTTTATTTTTTTTTTCATTAAAGCCTTCTATAAACAAGTGATGCGTATAGCATCCCTCCAAAGAAAAATTAGAAATCAATTATTGTCTATTTTTATTCGTAGACCATCTCTTTGCTCAGTACATCCTCCTCGAGCAATGGAGATCGATTTCACGGAGATCCTTCATAAAATAAAAAAAAGGAAAAAAAACTCTCTTCTAATATATATACCTTTTCTTTCACGTCAGAAGACTCAGAACATGTTATATTTTTCATTTCTTAAATCGGCTGTTACATAATTAAAAATTTATTTGATAAATGCTCTTTTGGGAAGTTTTCCTTAAAACTTGAAGGACTTATTCAAAATTTTTTGTTATTCACTAAATAACTCGAGATAATCAGGGCTTATAGATAAGCATCACGGCTAGATGGATCAATATGTAAAAATGATAGGTAGGTTATACCGTTATAGATATCGATTTCTGAAAGGTTATATTTATATATAACTATTATTTGTATAAATATCCAACCTATATTTATATTTATTGGTATATCTTTATTAGAAGAATATATTGTTACGTAAAATTCTACTGTAACTATTTGTCGCGATGCTACGATGGATAGTGACGGAGACTACTACAATAAAGTTTTACGTGACTATATATTTATTTAACAAGAAATATACACTGACAAATATAAATAAAGGTTTATACGAGATGGGATAAGATTAATATAGTCATTTCATTTTAATAATAATGTTATGTAAATCTCTAATTATGGGACTACTCGACGCCACGGTTACTGTAAGATTGTATACGAGAAAATATTTGTCCAACGATACTATACAAGAAATACAAACTTAAGATAAGAATTTTCATGCAATTAACAATTTAAGAGACATATGTGTAAAAAGCCCCGCATGAAAAGCCATTTCCATTTTTAATTTAAAAAAGTTGTTTTTTAAGTTTCATGATTTATAGGGTGTCTGGGAGTAATTTTTTTCTTAAGATTATTTCTCCTCTAAAAAATATTTCACTGTAATTTTTGTCACAATTTTTAAATTTATAAAATTTAACTTTTGACGTGTTTTATAAAATCTAAATAATATTTAAGAGATTAGAGAGTTTTCTCGCTGGAGGTGGTTGAAGAGAAAGAGATAAATGATAATCGTACGTGTGTGTGAGAGAGGTGATTATGGGAGGGAGAGAAAGAGGGGTGACGCATGAGTCTGACAGAGAAAGAGGTGATTATGAGAGAGAGAGTTTTTTTAAAAAAATAAAAAAATAATTATTTTTTATTTAAAAATTTTAACGAAGAGTTAATTCTCTCCTTAAAAATTAAGATAGATGTTCCAACTATGATTTAGTCCACATTTTTTTTTCAAAATAAATTTTGAGAGAAAAAATATCTAAAAAAACATATACAAACATCCCATTAATAGTCGAGGATCGTGAGGGGATAGGGGGAGGGAAACTTAAAAATCTAAGGCTCCATAATATTTCATAATCTAAGGAAGAGTGATCGTGCTAACTAATAGTTTGACGTTCATGAATAATTTTTAATTTAAGAGATATGTGATCCTACTCCGTGAGATTAAGATTAAAATTCAACTCACTACTTTTTCATCGCAAGGAAAGATAGACGAACAATGGAGTCACACCTCAAATTATATTTAAGGAATGACGGTAATAAAATCATAATATATTAGCAAAGTATCGTTAACAGAAAAAAATTGAAATAAATAATATTTTCCGAAAATATTACTACATATATATAACCATACGATATTTATGTGTTTCTTTTCAGACTTCTAGATCATATTTAAGACAATGGCTTATTCGATCACGAATAGGAATAATATTTTTCACGAATTAGGAAAAAAAATACAAAATCCCCCAAAACCCCATTCCCGTTCCGCGCCAGCGAGCGGAGAAAAGAAACCCCAGAGGTGAGAGTTGCTGCTTCAGAGCAGAGGACGGAAATCCATGGCGTCCTCCTCGTCCCCTCCCTCCTCGACCAGCAGCGCCGGCGCCGCCTACGACATCCCGTGGGTCGAGAAGTACAGGCCCACCAAGGTCTCCGACGTCGTGGGCAACGCCGACGCCGTCTCCAGGCTCCAGGTCATCGCCCATGACGGCAACATGCCCAACCTCATCCTCTCTGTAAGTGTCCCCCCTTCCCCCCCCTCTCTCTCTCTATCTATCTCTGTACAACCCCCCACTGCTCCACTCCCCTTCCCCTCCCTCTCTCTCTAGCCGGGCATTTGGGTTGTTAGAGACTGCTTCCGTGGTTCTCCAGGGGCCGCCGGAACCGGGAAGACGACGAGCATCCTTGCCCTTGCCCACGAGCTCCTCGGTCCCAACTTTAGGGAGGCCGTCCTGGAGCTGAACGCCTCCGATGACAGGCAAGATTGAGGCTTTATCTCGTGTTGGTGGCTTTGTGGTTCTCTCCGTCTCCATTTCGTCGCTTATTCTGGGGTTTCGTCCCTCTTTGAGTTGGTGATTCCAGGGGGATTGACGTCGTGAGGAACAAGATCAAGATGTTTGCCCAGAAGAAGGTGACGCTGCCCCATGGCCGTCACAAGGTGATCATCCTGGACGAAGCGGACAGGTACTTGGTTTTAAGATTCGGATTTTTGGCACGGGAAAGGAACCGCGTGCCTCCCAATCTTTCTTTTGTATTGTTGGTCTTGCTGTGCATATCGGGACTGAGACAACTGTTGTGGTGTTGGGCAAATGTAGCATGACATCGGGGGCGCAACAGGCTCTGAGGCGGACCATGGAGATCTACTCGAACACCACGCGGTTTGCCCTCGCGTGCAACATTTCTTCCAAGATCATCGAACCCATCCAGAGCAGATGCGCGCTAGTCCGCTTCTCGAGGTTGTCGGATCAAGAGATATTGGGCCGCCTGATGGTGGTGGTGGAAGCTGAGAAGGTAGAGATTTGTCACACCTTGAATGTTGTTCCTTTCTCATACTGATCAGAGGGCTGTGGAAATGTGGGGCTCTATTTATTGTGTCGATTAAAAATAGAAGCATTTTCCTCTCAGGAAATTATATCGTATCTAACCATTATTCTTTTGCAACACAGAGATACAGTAGAAATCACTAGAGTTACATACCTTTAAAAAAAAACCAGAGTTACACGATAGAAATCGATTCCCTTCATAAAGTATTGTAACGACAAGGAGATTCTGGATCGGATTTCTGGATCTAGCCATATGGCAGATCAGATGTATGGCAAATCTCTTCTGTTGTCTGACTGCTGTCGGCAAGGTTGACTCACTTTGGTCTCCTGGTGAAGAGGCTAGAGCCAATTCCTTAGGCATCCAGATCAGACGAATGGCAAATCTCTTCTATTGTCTGACTGCTGTCAGCAAGGTTGACTCACTTTGGTCTCCTTGTGAAGAGGCTAGAGCCAATTCTTTAGGCATCTGAATATGTCAAAGAACTGGCACTTTTACCAAGGGTCCACTATATGGGGTTGTGTGACATGGACAAAGGACAAGCAAAACATACTTTGTTCTTTTGACCAGAGGAACTTACTTATATCTTTTGTTATTGTGATGAGGAGATCAAAAAAGAAACATCCTTCTAACTTAGAACTAATAGTGCTCTCTTTTTGTGTCATTGTCTTATCCTGAATCCCTGATATGTAGAGCATATATTTTCTGGTAGGTGATTGAAGGACAACAATTTATTAATGTAAAATGAAGGACTACAAAAATATAAAAGGACAAAGGACTTCCATGTCTTTAGTTGCTGAAACAATGAGGACCCTTTAGTTGAAGGCCTTCATTAGAAATGGGCGATTCATGTAAGGGATGTAAAACCATTTTCAAAATGGTGCAAGATAGTTGGAGACTTGGAGGTCACTTCTGAATCTTCTAATGTTACCTTTTCTCCAAGAAGCCCAGAGCACAGCTGAGCTGGGAGCTAACTGCACCCTCTCTTTGACTGGGCAGTGATAAGTTCAAGAAACCAGAAAATCTAGAGAGTCCACCAGAGGATCTGGAGTAATCTGCAGAGGAGGTACCAGGCTGTCCTGATGATCCCATAATGGAAGAAAACGTGGTCCATATCCTCTGGCAAAATCCTGCAAAAATTATATGTAGGCAGCATGCCTTTCTTCCAGAGCCTGACTCTATTAAATGTTGGGAGCTTTGATGGGCAAATTTCCATGAGAAGATCTTGATCTTGATTGATAGTGCATTTTTCCATAATATATCCACTAGCGTAACTTTTATCAGGTAACGGCTATCACGAAGGAAGCTTGAAGAAGATTTCGTGGAGAACTTGCCTTCATGTCCCCAGTTCCGTAATCTTTAGTTCGTCTATTGCTGAGAGACCTTTATAGATTTTCTTTAGGTCATCTAGATTGTGGAGCCGTGAAAGATTGACAAGAAAAAAAGTGTCTACATCTGAAACGTTGCACCTAAAAGAAAGACTCCAAGAATTCAGGCTTCAAGAAGCATCCATGTGGTGAAAAATCATCTTGCTCTGCAGCCTGAAAAAATTGGGAGGCTAAAGGAATCTGATTTCCCCAACAATCCTCTTGGAACCTTAGAAAGTCCTCTTTCCCAACAACATACTTTGTAGAGCACTTACACAATACCCTATGGACATAATATATCCTTCCATCCTCTGAGATTTTATGCTATTGTCATAATTTCATTTGGTGATTTTTGTTTGGTATGTTGATCAGATGATTTGAACCCGCAGAGTATCTTCTTCATCATCCAATCTCCAAAGCCATTTAGCATGTAAGGCACAGTTAGTATGGGAAATTATACAGTCCTGCACCACCTTCATCCTTGCTCCTGCGCACCCTGTCCCAATTAATGAGATGGGGTCCTCTTTTGTTATCTTCACTCTGACCAAAGGAAGGAACTTGTTTTGAATTCAGTCTTCTGCTGAATGGAGACCAGATTTTGAAAATGGGGATGAAATAGAGGGGGGTGCTTGATAGGACTGATTTAGGTAAGACCCACCTGCCTCCTAACGATAGCATCTATAATATCCAGCCATTTAATCTCCTTCTGTCTATCTTTCAATAACTGGATTCCAATCAAATAATAGAATGCCTCCTGTAAACTAGGAGTCTGAGATATTTTGGTGGCTGAGAGCTTATATTACGTCTGTAATCGGCTATTTTCGTGATGATCTCTTCAGTTCCCAGCTCGACAACCTCACTTTTCTGAAAGTTGATCTTCAATTGAGTAACTACTTCCACTAGAAGCAGCAATAATTTTGTTACATTTATCAAAATCAATATGTTTTAGTAAGTTTAATCCCATAGGTGGAGAGGCCAGAGCTACTATCCATGACTATGTTATTAAAGGCGATGGAGGTGACCGCCTAGGCGAGCAGGCGAGGCGTCCCCTCGCCTCCGCCTCAATCCAGCCTCGTGGCCCTGGCCCACCTCTGTACTGTTGAGAATGTGGCCCTCTCTCACGACACTCGCCTCGTCAATTACGGTAATACCCTTAGGTCTCTGCGGCGTTGCGACGACGGTCCCACTCGGAGTGGGATCCAACTCTCTACCTGAATCCTTCCACTTGGGTCTTTCAACTGAGTTCAGGCTCCACTCTTCAACACGCATGCTCCATTTGATTTTTTGTTTAAATTTGTTTAGATTTGTTGTTAATTTTATTTAAGTTTGTTTGATTTTAGGAATGAATGAATTATGAAGTTCGTTGATTTTATGTTTGCGTTTTTATGATATTTAGACATATATTTATATTTTGAATTATATATATATATTTTAATAAAACATCATGACTGTGGCTGGCCAGTACCAGATATTGGAGTATTGGCTTTTGTCAAGCCTCCTTTCAAATGTGCTCACGTAGAGTTGTACAGTGAGTGGCACTTTCCAAAAATGCATTTGGGAACTTCATCCGGTCTCTATAAGGTGTTGTCCATGTTAGTGCCCTGCTGCCAAGTTCTTGCCCCAGAAGGCACCTTAGAGGTTTAGGATCTGAACCCCATATACCATTTGGCAACATCTTTCTTACCTTGCCAGTGTGGGATTATTCAGTTCATCCCTACCTCAGATCTCAATCACAATTGAGGTTCCATATTATGGCATTAAACCAATCCACAATAGTGCTTCTTTTGTTGTCTAGCTCATGACTGACTCATCATATTAAGGCCGTGGGAGAGAAACTCAACAGGCAAATTGGCTCTGGTATTATGTTACTGAACTTACTCATCAATCCAAAGCTCAAGTTAATGGGTTGGAGAGACAAAAAGCTAATATATGCATGGAGTGGCACATGATTTTTTGATGTGGGATGCTGTCGGAATATTAATGGAAACTCAGATATGGAAACAATCTTTGCATTTCCAGTTCTGACTGAAAATGGAAATAGGTTTATAAACAAAATACACTTTTAATCCAAATCTTCTAAACTGGAAATGGGTGGGAATCTCAGGTTATCATTATCCATTGACAGCTCTGGTTTAAGCTGTACAATGGCCCTTGCAGGAGATGTAATTTTATCCATATGTTGCTGTGTGGCATTATGCAAAAATGTACGAATCATCATGTTTCTTGAATTGGGACTTTGGTCTTTTGTCAAGCGTGGTTAATAATGATTTTTTCATCCATTAGAAATGAGAAAGGGTCATCATCACCATCAGAGCCTTATCCCATTATTTGGGGTCGGCTACACGAATCATGTTCCACCAAATAATTCTATCAAGTGTTATATTCATATTTAAACCCAAGAAAATAATGTCCCTTCTAATAGCATTACACCATCTCATTTTAGGTCTTCCAGGAGTTCTTTCACTGGTATCCACTAAGATTTGGTCACATCTTTTAACTGGCGTTAAGTTAGGGCGACAATGTACATATTTAAACCATCTGAGCCTATTTTCCCTCATGTTACCATCAATTGGAGCTACACCTAAGTCTTCACGGATGTGTTCATTCATAATCTTATCTTTTTATATATGCATGCAAATGCATTTCCTGTATAGTAAATATGCTATATAAACTCAAATGATTGTACATATGCAAAAATGTATGGACATATAGAGAGGGAAGTACTGGGCCTCGGTCAAGCTCATGCAACTCTTTGAAGAGTGACTGAGGGTGGCAGCAGCTGTATATATGCAAAAATGCTTATACAGGTTCAAAGACTGGTGTTTGCATTATGTGCCCATGCCAACTCTTTGAATTGTAGGCCAGGGCCAGCTTAGGTTGTCCTGGCCCAAGCCCAAGCCCGGGCTACTGATACCACTAAACATTTGTGTAATTACAATATTGATAGAAACACCCATTTATTGACTAAAATGTGTTCCTAAGCCTAACCTGCCATGCAGACAAGATTTTGCATCTAATTATGGGGAACAAAGTGCTTTGAAAGATGATAAATAGACTTCCTTGTGACAACTTAGAGCATTGGCCCAAGGCTGAGACACCTAAACACAAGTTCGCATTATATTCACTTTCATATTTGTCAAGGCGTAAGGTGATCCAAGGCAACTTGGGGGTCATGAGCGCCTAAGCACTTAGGTGCCCACCTAGGTGCTGCTTGGGCGGCAAGTTCATGGCCATGTCCTCTGTGTGTGTGCATGCACGCAGGCAGCAAGTTCATGGCCATGTTCTTTCTCTCTCTCTCTCTCTGAGAGAGAGAGAGAGAGAGAGAGAGAGAGAGAGAGAGAGAGAGAGAGAGAGAGAGAGAGAGAGAGCCCTATGTGGGCTTGGATGGAGAGAGAGAGAGAGGACATATGAAGTAAAGAGAGAGCGTGAGGGAAGGGGCATTGGTGACTGTGACAGAGAGGTGGTGGCCTCCCTGTTGTAGAGCCCCCTGTGGGTGGAGAGAGATGGGTGCCTTGGTTGCTGCTCACCTTTTTGGACCACAGAAAGGCAGGCTGGCACCTTGGGCTCATAACGGCGGCTGGTCGCCTAGGTGACTGACAACCATGTTCACCTTCCAAGAAAAAAAGTTGTTCTTTTATTCGATGGGGTCAGTCTTTAAGAAATGGAGGGTACTTGTCTCCTGCCCCTTTCTCAGAGCTGTGCCATCAATGTTGACGGCGCATTGTGATTGTGATTACAATGTTTTCTGAGCTGAATATGTTTAGATCATCTTCATTATCCCCTTGAGGGTAAACAGTTGAACTTGTATGTGAACATCAGGGAAACGTTTACGGTCCTAACTTTCTTGTTGTTGGTTTCATCACTGGGACCTGTAAAACATGCTAACAATTCCTTCTAAAGCACTGCAAGGATGGTATTTCTTATTATTGGAACATCCATTTATGGCTTGGTGTTCGTGAAATAATTGGCAGGTTCCTTATGTACCAGAAGGCCTTGAAGCCATTATATTCACTGCTGATGGTGATATGAGACAGGCCTTGAATAATTTGCAAGCTACATACAGTGGTTTCCGGTTCGTCAATCAGGAGAATGTGTTCAAGGTAGTAATGGCGCATCTGAATAACTTCACCCCATGCAAGATTATCATCTATATTCATCTTGTCCTCGTCATTTCAATCGCTCGTTTCAGGTCTGTGATCAGCCTCACCCCTTGCATGTCAAGAATATGATCCGCGAGGTACTCGACGGGAAGTTTGATGAAGCCTGTGCAGGTCTGAAGCAGCTCTATGACCTTGGTTACTCACCAACCGACATCATTACGACTCTGTTTCGCGTTATTAAAAACTATGATATGGCAGAGTATCTGAAATTGGAGTTTCTGAAGGTAAATATGTGAAATAATCTTGTTGTCCATCATTATCGAGTTTGTTTGTTTTTTTTTTTTTGGGGGGGGGGGGGGGGGGTTTGAACCCAGCTGACATCTTTCACCATGGGCATACAGGAAACAGGATTCGTGCACATGAGAATATGTGATGGAGTAGGTTCACTGCTGCAGCTCTCTGGCCTCTTGGCCAAGCTTGCTTTAGTTCGAGAGACAGCTAAGGCTGTGTGAACATACGAGATGCTATTTTATGTCTTTACTTCTCAAATGTACCTTGGGGACTTGTAATATGTTTTAGCAGAAACATGGTAGCAAATTGTGTTGGTACGAATGTCTTTGCATCGCTACCTAGACAAATGGCCCTTCAATGGATTCAAGATCATGCCTTTTGTCAATCTGATTTACACACATGTTTTTTTTTTTTTTTGGGACAACTGACCCAATGGTTGGACACTCCCGGGAGCGAGATTGAATCCGAGCATAAGTGCGTGGCGCCCAGAGGGCGTTAGGGTAGGTCCCTCTCCCGATTAGGGGGGGGCAGTGTCCACTGAGCCACAGGCTCGGAGTTGCTTGCAGATTTTTCGATTGTTCAAATTATCTGTATGTTTAATTGTTTGCATGTGGTCTCCTGTTGTGAAGTATCTTGACAAGTCATCTGAAGTTGTGACGCTCTCTTATTTGCCGGGTGCAATGCCAAGAGTTCCTCGCCTCACATGGCATGCATCGTAGATGATGACAGCTAAAAGTATCAAACCAAGGTCGAGGACTCAAACTTGTAGCAGGTAGAGCTTTTGGCTCGAAGATTAGGGAGAGCCACATTCTGTCCAAAGCAAGTGAATACCAATTAGAATTCCGTACTCCATGAAGCATAAACAGTGTCGAAATGTTCCCACAATTCAGAATTCCTGCTAGGGATGCAAATGAAAAAGGGTAATTTGAAATATCAATCCTTAACCCGTTTTTTTTTAGGGGGGGGGGGGGGCAGAAATCGATCCTTATCTGAGGTTTATAGAACAAATGAACATGCGTTTGGTAAGGATGATGACGGTGTTCTTATCTTTATTATTTAAGGTAAGGAAATAGTTATTTTCGTAGTCTATGACTCAATTACCAACTTTTTCTTAGTAAGAACATTACGTAAAATGCAATGATGTTAAAATAATATGACAAATTACGAGAGTTGGCAAGACTACCACACGCTACATTGCCCCGTTGTGTGCTTAAAGTTTTTTTAAAAATAAATTTTACGTTGATCTCATATGAGCTACACGTCTATATAACGATAGATCGTACATCCTAAATGAGTAAAAAATAATTGTTGGCCAATCATTCAGGATGCATAATTTTTATTTTATTTTTTTGAGCTGTCTGATCATTGATCGGATTGTACAAACACGTATCTTGGATGGGACCCGGCATTGGCAATTGCTTTTGACAAAAAAAAAAAAAACTACGTAACACATGGTGCAGCAAACAGAACCCCAAAAGTAATGTAGATACTTAAAAGTATTTACAGATAATGGCACGGTGCTATTAATAAAGATTAATAATCTTATTTTAATAAATAATCACTTAATTATGTCTCATCTCTCTCTCTCTCTCTCTCTCTCTCTATATATATATATATATATATATAGGAATATAATGTGGCTTATCAAGGATGAAGGGAGGTTATATTATGGGTTGACCTGGTTCATCCTGTTCTGCTTCCGCACAATTCACCATCAGTCCCCACTCCCTAGCTACTTCGATACGGCTTCTTTTGACCCGTTCCACCCCATTTCGGTGGGCTTTTTTTTTTTTGCTTTGCCACGCAGTGGATACCCTTCTCCCATTTTGATGGGCTTTCCTTTTGCTACACAGTGGACTCGAGTCACCGTCAGCACATCCACGCATGAAAAGGAAAAGAGAAAAAGAATCAGACATTAATTAGAGAAGGGGGAGCTGGAGCTCAAACGCATATTACTAATAAGTTCTGCAAACATCTTTTTCTCGAAATTTTCTTTCACATTAATCATAGTGTCACGACTACCCCTTTTTGCTACAAACCTATCCTGGTTGATTCCCAAACACCGGTGATGACGCCACTGTGATGACGCGTTGCTAAGATGATGACAACCCGACAGTGGGCTCGGAACCTCCCGGTGGGCCGGCCCCGATAGGCCCAGCACCTCCCGGTGCTCTTCCGTACTCCATTGACCCGTATTCCAACACTTCGGCCTAGGCCGACGCTTTGGGTCACTTTGGGCTGAACCAGTGGGCTCATGCCCGGATTTAGTGGTCACAACTTCCACACTGGCCATGCCATGCTAGCCCCATCCCACGGCCTTGATGATCCCCCGTCAACGTCACCCTCCTCGTTGCCGTTGGGTAGGACCGTCCCTCCACATGGTCCCTGAATGCTTTGGGGACCGCACCCATGCACGAGGATCCTGTCCCAAGTTTGGGTGCCACAGGCCCCTTTTTGGATACAACAGATTACAAAGTTCACGAGTTGACTTTCTTGGGCCCACTCAGTCACATGACGAAAACAACAGTCCATTCATGACCCAAGAACTCATGTGGATCTAAGCCAAGTGAGTAATTCTTTGGCCCATTTTAATACCCAAAAAAATATTGATCCAAACATCTTAGGGGAAAAGTGCCCATCTGATTCTAACAGATCAACAATAGAAAATATTTATATGCCACATCTTTCTATTTTCCCTCCGCATTGGGCCTTGTGCCCCCCCCCCAACATAAAATCCCCTTATTGGATATTTTGCATGTTGATTGATAGACCTCCAACAAAAGGGGAAGAACATCCAAATTATCATAGCCAACATGTTAGGTTACTGGGTCAACACTTCTATCAACCAACAAAGTTTACACAGAATGAGGATGGCATTGTGTGACACTGCTTACTAGAAACATCAGGATGGTATTTAATCATAGTGATGATAGTGACAACTAACAGCCGGTTATTGTTGAGGTCGACCTTCAAAATCAAATTGAAAAAAGGATGAAATCTAAAAAAAACTATACCCATTCAAAAGATACGGGAATGAAGACTCGAGACTTTACAGTTGGAAAGCCAAAAATATCTATGAATGTTGTAAAACACGTTATTATTTATTTATTTATTTATTTTAAACCATTGGCCGTAGTCATACTAGCTTTATGATATCAAGGGTGGGATGCACCCCTCTAAGTTGATTAATTGTCCTTCTTTTCATAAAATAACCCTTCGGGATTAAAAAAAAAGAATGAATATACGGTAGGAGTAATAGTGACATCAACTGATTGCTCTAATATCTCTCTCTAAAAAGAAACATGGCATATGACATTACTCCTAGGAGGCATTTCAATGTAAATAAAATTTTACAATCTTACTAGGTTAATAACGTACTGCTGACTTGCATTTCAGAGTCATTCCCTCTCTAAGTTGCATTCTTGGATGCAACTTCACCAAAACTAGAGAGACATTACTAAAATACTTGTAATTAAAGGTCTTGGTTTAAATGAGATTTCAATCTCAATTATTAGATTTTCGACTTTTTTGTGTAGGCTTTACACAGTTCATGTGGCATGCAGAGGACATCCCATAATCCCACTCTCCACTTTTTTAAGCTTCACATTCTTAAACAAGTTCTAAACAAATGTAGACACTATGGGTGCTTGCTCATGCAGCATTACCAGAAATAGTATCATATGAAATAATTATATAAAAGTTTGTGTAATCTACACATATTTTTATATTGTCATGTATACTCATATTAATAAAAATTATTTCAGTTATACCCCTCCATTTAACACAGTTAGAGTTAGCATAATATTTTATTAAACATATAAAACTTAAGAAAGAGGGATTTTTACTTTTACTCCCTACAAATAAGTGTATTTCCCTTCGATCCCTGTGTTACACTTATTTGATAAGAAGGCCCTAAAATATTCCAACTCCGGTTAAAAAGACCCTGTGGTTAGTGGCTACCAAAATACAACAGCCGTTTGTATGTTTCTTTTAGAGGTTCCAGTAACTTCTCATCTTGATTTTTTCACGAATTCATGAACTTGTTGAAGTCGTACCTATGTTTCTTCAGACTGTCCAAGAACAGAGTGCATTACTCATTTTTGTCATGAGGTTGGAAGTCCAAGACGACGCGTGTATACAGAACTTTCCTTTGATGGCCTAGTCACATAGACTTGTGTACTTGCTGTAGTGCTATAGACCCCAGAGGTTGTGGATTATGTTACAGTTGGAGTAAGTAAGTCTTGTCTAATCCATTCCTTTATGTCCTCCTCCTCTTCTTCAGCTGAGACTCTTTGTCTAACCTCCTGATCAACAAACTTTCTGAAAAAGAAGGAGAGAAGATTTTCTCGAAGGAGTTATTGATTGTACACTAGAAATCTCATGTACTCCTCAATTTTATCCTTAATTTCTCTAAAGATGGATATGTCCTTATACTGCACTATAGTGATTTTCCCTTTTTTTTTGTCAAGCCATTGGACTATTATTTACTCCATGAAAAACCTATATTCAAGTGGGAATTCCAAGATATATTACTCTTCTGTGAGCGTGTGAACTTATTCCCAATAGTTCATGATCAATGCATCAGAAATATGGCTAATTAAGTCTAATCAGCTCTACCATGAAATTTGCTAGGGTAAGACCTTGTTTATTCAGCTGAATCACAGTAGAGTTTATTCTCTTGTTCATCTCTCAAAAGCAAGGTAAGCCGAACCGGGGATCGAGATCGGATCGGCCGACCCAAAACCGATCCGGCTCGGTAGGATCGGCCGATCCGGGCCGATCCCGGACCGATCCCAGCCGAGTCAGGTTGGCTGACTCGGCTAGGGCTATTAGTGTATAAAAAATGGAAATAAATTTAGATAAAATCTGAAAAAAATATAAAAACCATTCTAACATAGATCTATATCATAATTAATGCCCTTTAAGTTGTCAAATAAGAATTTTCTTTTAATGTCTTTTAAGTTGTCTTTTAGATAAAATCTGAATTGTTGCTATTAGCCTATTAGTGTGTAACATAGAACTTCTGAGTAACTACAGTGCCAGGATGGGAACCCCTAAATGGATAATCAGACATACATAACCAACTTGTGTACATTTTGAAAATACAAAAGTTTCAAATGGAATTGACTTTGACTAATGAAATCATAAATGAGTTAACCTCATTAGGAATGAATCAGTGGATAAGCTTGAAAGGGTGTGTGTGTGTGTGTGTGAGAGAGAGAGAGGGAATTCCCGATCAAGAGGTCCCCATGACCAAAAAACCTAACTTGATTTCCCCCCCAAAACACTTTAATTTGAAATTCAAAGTTCTCCAACCCAGTTCGGCCGATCCAACCCAGAATCGCCCGAGATCAGGCGATCCGGCCCGATCCGGGCGATTCCGGGCCGATCCGACCGCGCCCAACCGGGATCGGTGCAAGCGGGTTCGGGATCGGATCGGAGTGCCCAAAAATCGATCGGATCGGGCGATCCGATCCGATCCCGGGCGATTCTGCCTACCATGCTCAAAAGTACTTCAAAAATATTAAGAAAGGGAGTCTGCTATTATTTATTATCATCTTGATTTTCTCAAGACAGACTCGATGTGATGCTATAGGTGTGGACCCTGAAATAAAGTTAAAAGTGGGTATACAAACTTAAATTTTATTAAAAACAAAGTGAATGATGATTACAAATTAGTCTAAAACCATACTATGTGGTTGGGCTAGTGACGAGGAACTTCCCTCCCCCCGAGTGTATGCCCTAGGTGTAGAAGGTGGAAGAGGTGAAACTTCTTATAAAGAAGAGAATTCATTCAAGACAGGACAGACTGTTGCTAGAAAATCCTCATCAAGAAATTCATTCATGAAGTCCTATAACCCCATGCCGAACTAACCTTGTTCCTTCAAAACTTCATTATATCTTGTCCACATCTCATAGAGCTTCCGGCCAGTGTCATTGACCAATAGATCGACAACATCAAAGAGATTTTCTTTACTCTTGGGAACTTACCAGTGATTTTGACGGCTATTTTTCCTTTGAGCCGCGTGCTACACCTCTGAAATTTGTTTGTCAGGAAAGAGAAAGAACTTTTAGAGGGAGATACCTACGAGCAAAAAGGAGGATGTTAGAAAGAACTCCGGATTTCATCCCAAGAGACAACCTTCCAATACTTAAGTCATACGAGTGCTCGGATAGAAAGAGGAGTGTTCGGACAGAGACATGAGTGCTCGAAAGGAGAAATTGAGTAAAGACTATTGTGAGGTTAGAGTGCATAGAAGCGTCTCCATCCCCGAGTATGTTTCTGTCGCCTGCGTCTTCTGACTTACTGGAGAAATGGTTATCCAAGATCGTAGGGTCGTAAGACACTTGATCTTCTGCTTTACAGGAGACGCAGAAGCGTGGAGTCGTGGGTCACCCGACCTTATACCTTGCAAAAGACGAGGAGGGCGTAGTTTGCCTCTCAATACTCATTACTCTGTCATTATTACAATAGTGATTCTCAAATCGTGCGCCACGTAGATCGTGGCGAGCAATCACGTGCGTAAGGCACAGATCTGGATTTTGAGATAGTTATTGTTGGGCCTTAATAAGCCTAAGTAGATTTCCCCTCCTCAACTACTAAAATCATCAAGAGCATGAGAGGGATTGTCATAAGTTACCTCAAGGTCTTCATGATCCACCATAAGATTTACCTGTTCTTCCTCCTCAGAGTCGGAGTTATCAGATTCTTCTGATTTATCTTCATCGTCCTATGATGATATCATGACTTTAATTTTTGACTTTTTACGTGTGATGCTAAAAGTCTTGGTGGACTTCTTGTCTGTCCTTTTGCCCTTATAATCCCCTGTGACTTTTACCCTATATTCACCTCTGACATGTCTATATTTGCAACAGTTATAATAATTTTTCATTTTGGGATCATCTCTTCAAGATGACGAACACTACTTCTTGTTTCTCAAGATCTTTTGAAACCATTTAGATAGAATGACTGTCTCGTTACTGTCTTCACCGAAGGTGAATTATGCCTCCTCGTCACTACTCTCAACCATGACTTTCACACAAAGAATTTTCTTCTATGAATATTATTTTTGGAAATACTTTTTAGGTGTCATGAATTCTATAAAAATTTAATTAATGATTAAAATCCGCGCAAGAAATGTTACCCGCTGCCTTAACCGCTGATCCACCATGTGACGGCTCCCAGGCTCTGCCCTGCACCTGCAGTCCTCTACCGATCAGCATCAAATATACCCCTATTCGAGTCACCCACATGCCGTCGATCTCTTTTTAAGTCCAGGCAGTTACCCCTTACCTCTTAGCTAGGCCCTTACTCACCCCAGTTGGCGATCCCCGGCGCGTCACAGATCACGTCCGGTGGCCACAGCCGGCTCTCTGCAGCCAAGGATCAGATGGAGCAGCGGCAGTTCCGGTTCGGTCTCGTCTGTGCTTTGCTGCGCGTGTTGCTCTTCACGTCCTCCTCTCGAGCCAAAGCGAGCTCCCGGATGGGAAACTTGTGCTACGCTCTCGAACCTGCCAAGGAGGAGGAGCCCAAGCTTTTTTTTTTTTTTTTGGGGGGGGGGGGGAGGGCGGAAGAGGAGGCAGAGGAGGGAGGAGAGGAAAAGCTGAACGAAATGGTGGAGGAAAGAGGAGTGTGACGGCAACCACGCTGCGGAGGTCGGTGAAGCAGCTTAACTTCGCAGGGTGGGAACAGGAGGCAGCCGCGGCGGAAATCAAAGCGGAAGAACGGCGCGCGAGGAGGTCACTCGCCGCGCTCGGGGTCATACCTTCGCTGGTCTCCATGCTGGATTGCGACAACGGCTGCCGCCGGAGATTGGCCATCGCAGATCGGGTGGCTGGCGGCGCGGCTGGCCCAGATGCGTGTCGCCTTCTTCCTCCTCGCCCGAGACGGGAGCACCGGCGACAACCCTTTTTCTCTATGCTCTCTCCTCCGACTCCGCCTCCTCCTCCTAACTAAGAGTTATTTACTATACATAAGTGAAGATAATCGCGTAGAAATTAATATTTTCGTGGACCACAGAAAACACAATAAAGAGTGCTTTGACAAATAATTATAATTAAAACATTGGAATATAAAAAATCTATACTTGTAAGAATTAAAAAGTAAAAAAATCACTAAAATTTTTAATGTCATTATTAAAACAAATAAATTACCCGTCACACCAACCCAACCTTAAATCAAACAAAAGAGATAGTAGCAAGAAGATTATTGCATGAAGCTTGAAGGGGGTCTCACAATCTGGCACCCACCACAACTGTACATACATACAACTCACTACCGAGGAACCCCTGCTCTCCGATTCATCCCACGGCCTGACGCCGTCCACGATCCAGCTAAGGATCCACGGAACATGTCAGACAGGAGGACCAGGAAGAAAGCGAGTCGAATCCCGCAACACACCTTAAGTCTTAAGATTACATGCACCGCGTGCCGATGCTACAAATCCTTCGGGTATCATACACGGCCTAACCAGAACCTAATAACCATACCGCCGAAAACCGACAAAAACAGACGCTATAGTACAAAATGACTACTGGAGTGAGAGGAGGCTTCTAGACTTCTCGTTGTAGGGTTCGCGGTGTACTTACCGTCCAACGTCCGGTGAGCGGACCCCGGAGGAGCGTCCCTTCAGGTGACGGAAGAGTAAAACCGCGAAAGGAAACTTCCAGAACATCTCGGGTAGCTGCGTGCCTACGTGTGTTATCCTGGTTCGCCGGGTTCGCAGGTGCGATAGCGGAACCTTCTACAGGGGCGTGTGGAGCGGTCCGACCGGGTTTGATCAGTCTCCCACGCCCCGGCTCGGCGGCTGGCGACAGCTGTGGGAACGTCACCGGTGGTGGTCGTCGACCTCTCGCGGCGGTGATCCGCAGCCCGCCGCCGGCTCCGGTTAGATCTCCATCGAGCGGCGGGGCTGCTGCTGCTCGTCCGCCGCCGAGGCTTCCTCGTCCTCCTCGTTGCTCCTCGGGCGCTTCAGCCCGATGGCAACACCGAACAGGCGCGGGCTGGGGCCCTCCTCGTCCGGCTTGAAGTCGTTGTTCCGGGTCGGCCCGGCCTGATCCAGTTCGTCCGAGAACGGGACCGCGGGCATCAGCTCCAGCAGGCGCGACGGCGACGGCGGCGACCGCTCAGACGGCTGGCTGCCCGAGGCGGCGGCTCCCGCGCAGGCATCGTCGTCCTCGTCCTGCGGCCGCCGCCGCTGCTGCTCCTGGCTCGCGTACTTGGACATGAGGTGGACGATGTCGTTGCAGAGGTTCTTCATCTGCGAGAGCTCGCGGTTGAGCCGATCGTTCTCCTTCCTCAACCTGTGGTTCTCGTCCGCGAGCTCGCTCGACGCGCCGCCGCCGCCGCCGCTTTCGCCGGGGGAGGAGTTCGTCGGGGGGGCTTGCTCGTCGCCGGAGTTGGTCGGGGACGCCGGGCTATTAGCGGGGACGGCGACGGTGATCGCCATCGGGACGGCCGGGACCGCCACACCAGGGAGCTGCACCTTCCGTCGGTGGATGTCGCAGAGGAGCCCCCGCTCTCCCCTCCGGAAGCAGTCGTTGGCGAATTCCCACCGGTCTGGCACGATCTTCCGGAAACCCTGCAACACCATGAGTAACCGATCGGTCAGAAGAACAGGGGAGTGGGGACGCACCGATACCAGATCTCCGACGATCTCCGGAGGAAGAACCAAGAAGAGAGACGCACGTAGGTGTTGAGCTGGCGGACGAAGCTGGAGAAGTTGTTGTGCTTGAAGAACTTGGGGAGGAGATCGCGGGCGAACTCGGCGGGGCGCCAGACGACAAAGCCGGAGCCGTCCTCGTTCCAGGAGATGACGTCGTCGACGGCGGGGTCGTCGACCAGCTGGTACGTTTTGGTGAGGAAGGGCGTCGGCAGCGGCCTGTGCGCGTCCGGGGGAGGCGAGAAGCCCCGCGCCGCCGACGACGACGACTCGGCCATCTGCTCCGGCGGCGGCGGTGGGGGCGGGGGTGCCATGGGGAACCTTCCGATAGCCGCGGCCTCAGATCTCCGGCGGCATCAGCGAGGGGATTGCCCTAGCGTTGGGAGGGAGAGCATAGCGAGAGCAAGGGAAGGGAGGCGTACGGAAAACTGGGGGCGAGAAGGGGAGGAGGGGTTCACGTATGTAAAGGAGGGTTCTAGAAGGTGCGGGAATTGGGAGGACCGAAGGATCCAGAAAGGAGGTGAGCCCAGCGAGGGTTTGTTTCTAGAAATTCTCAATTTTATTCTATTTTATTTTGATATTTTGGGCGGGGGCAAATGGGAGGGGGACCGAATCGAAGGCGCGAGAGGCTGCGGGGTCACCGCTCGCCTTCGAGAAGGTTCCGCGAAATTGGGCCCCGCGTGGTCGGGACACGTGTCCAGTAGGCGCAGTGGAAAGGAGGTAAGAGAGGGACTATCGACGGAACGGTGCAACGCTGCCACTGCACGTGAGTTTGCAGGATCAGGGTCGATTTAAAAACAAAATTATATATCATATATACATAAATTACTATGTCTGTATTTGTGTTTGTATCCTTTAGCTTTCATGGTATTATAAATATTCTTTGCATCTTTAAATTTTACAGTTCTACCAAGTTTCTACACAGTACACACACTACACTTGTTGCCGGTACGTCGTGAACCCGCCGGCCGCCGCACCTCTTTTTTACACGTGTCCGTAAATTCACCAACATTTTACATATATGCCTCAACTTTACCGAACGTGATAGAATCTTTCTTATACACCGGATTTGTCATCTCGATCGACCCATTTATCTCGATCTTAGCTTGGGTCAGGTCGGGTCAATCTCATCTCGGTCTGACTCGATTCATCTCGTTTTAAAAAAAGATTATATATATATATAATATATATAAAATAAAAAATAATAAAAAAGATATATTATATATAAATAAAATAAAATAAAATATTAAAATAATAGAACGACTCGGTGACGACTCACGACTCAGGCGTCTCGTTCTCGACCTGAGTCGGGTCGGGTCGTACGAGTCGGGACGACTCACCCCGGGTCGATAAACCATGTTTATATGTTCGTTCGAGTTAACGTCGTCGGCAAGATATATCTACAATCTTTTTGAAGATTTTAGGAGGATAATTATGATAATATGGGAAAGTCAAACATGTACCCCTCTAAATATATGTTTATAAAAATATTATACATGTATATAGAAGTTTAGAGAGATATATGTACAAAAATAATACTAAAAAATTGGGCATATTCATCTCATCTTAAAATACCTTAAAGCTCCATTGTTGTTTTATTTTATGTTGTTTAATTATATTCCGTTGTTCGTTTGATTGTAAAGTGGTGTAAACATGATTAGATACATGCTCAAATCATATTAAAATTCTCTTGTTTTAATTTACGATCCATCTCTATCGTAAAAGAAAAACAGAGAAAAATGAGTTAAAATCATAATAAACAAATAAAATATCTTGTTTTAGTTTAAAGTCATCCGAACCAAGGTTTACCGACCCGATCGACTTGGTCTCGGCCTAGGTCGGGTCGCTCCCGACTCGATCCGTCTCGATTCGTCCCACCCCATATGTAAATAAAATATATATATATATATATATATATAATAAAATAAAATAAAAAATACACTTTATATATATATATTATTAAATTAATAGGACGACTCGGTGGTGACTCACGACTCGTCGTCCTACAAACGACCTGGGTCGGGTCGAGTCTTGCGGGTCGAGACGACCTGTACTAGGTCGACAAATCCTTATCCGAACAAACACTTCCAATTATAAAATTAGAAAAAAAAATACACCGATTTTAATACCGATGGTTCTAAAACTATAAAATTCCGTGGAAACAAACAAGACCCGAGGAACAGATCATCACCAATAAGAGGGTTTTTTTTTTTTGTTGGACTTGCTTAACAACAGTTAACAATAGGTCCAGATTGAACATAAATAAAAATACCGTAAAGGTTGTTAGATTAAACTTCAATGGGCAGAGTTATTTTATAATACGAGAGATTAAGCTTAAGTTTGGTACGTACTTGGGACAACTATCTAACCTTCCGTTCAGATGGTCAGCCCATCTTCAAATCAGACGGTGACCCAAGAGTACTCTGTCGTGCCACGTCCAGGAAGACATGGCACGCCAACACCCCCTCTAATCATATAATCTCATCCGGTGACCTATGTGACTCAACCTCTTGCACTCGTACATTTAACTGAAGGCGAGGACATGACTTGTTGTTGCCACAAATCCTCGTTAGAAGAAACAAACTGCCAGAGAGGAGCTGCGACCCGACGTGACTCCGAAGGGGCAGCTGCTCGGTCGGCTCTCAAGAGGAGAAGACGATAAAAAGAAAGAGAAGGCAACTTGATGGAAGTTAGGAAGCTTAACAAGTTAGAACTTAACACGGGGGCTTAAGAAGGATTAAGGGAGAAGGGGGTCTCGGTGGGACAGACACGTGGTCACCCGCTTGGCCAAAGGATCGATGAAGGTCCAAGGAACCCCACTCTTGGCCGCGGGGAAGGATACTTGTGGCACCTTCCCCCACACACAATCAGATAGGGCAAATCTTAATATCCGCCCCGGGCGATTACCGAGACATGATTGGTCACACCCATGCCCGTGAGCCAATCTTATTCCGGACGAGTACCCGCCCGGGATAAGTACCAAACATGACTCTCGGGATAGAATTGACCGTCCACATCGATGAGCCAATTCCGTCACAAACGAATAATCGAACGGTTATCGGTCCGGGACGGATACCAAACATAATTATTATCGAATAATATCGGAGGAAATATTTTATGATATGGTGGGAACTTTTAAATGTTACTTATTTAATTAAAAAATAAATATTTTTATTGAAGATGATGATATTAAATCTCACGGTACCACGGTGAGATCAGACAAACCTTGCATGCGATTGAATGATTCAACGGCTCTAACAAAAGAGTGTTGGATCACATGAGCTCTTGTTCTTGGAGGGGGGACACCATTGGAGGGGAGGCACCACTTCTGTTCTTCCCACACAAACAGCCGCGGTTCCGGACTAGATATTTTTGGTCCCCGGGAGAAAAGTGGG
The DNA here is from genome assembly GCA_022559845.1 of Amorphophallus konjac. Lineage (NCBI taxonomy): Eukaryota > Viridiplantae > Streptophyta > Magnoliopsida > Alismatales > Araceae > Amorphophallus > Amorphophallus konjac. Next base: position 3,743,131 of record CM040127.1, read on the forward strand.
CATGGACGGGGGTGGTCACATCATCACTCATGGGAGTGGGGCAAAGGTGGTAGGTAATGGTACGTTCCTTAGTTTGTGTTGGATCCACTTCTCCTCTGTTATTATTATTATTATTATTATTATTATTATTATTATTATTATTATTATTATTATTAATATTATTATTAATATTATTATTATTATTGTTGTTATTATTATTATTATTATTATTATTATTATTATTACAAACTCTCACCATTTCAAAAATAAAAGAGTTTTTTTTACGTATAACATGTTATTAAAATTAAAAGTATAAACTTATCACTCCTATATTTATATATACCTACCCACATATCATATAATAGTATAGAAAAAGGCCACTACATGATTTCTTTGCAAATGGTCTTCTTGCATCTGTCTACGTACCGCGTGTGCGAATGACTTCGACCGGTAGAAGTTGGCGGTGGTGGAAATTAAGATCATTTGAACTTTGAATCTAGAATCATTTCCTCCCTGTGGGTCCCAGAAGTGCAGCAACAGCAGCAGCATGTATGGTTCCAATACGAGGGGGGGCGTGGATCTCATGCGAGGCCATGCCATCGAACGGTTTGAGCAGGGCTACATGATTGAAGACGATGGCCCTGGATATTTGTTGGGTGTGGATAGCAAATTATGTATGCCATTAAAATGTTGGGAATCACACATACAATGGAATCTCATGCATGCATGGTGTGTCTACTCATGACTCATATATACTTATTGCACGATCACGAAGAAATCACAGTCCAAGACGTGTCAACAAGGAACTTAAATCTACCTATCTCACGTGTTATTTTTAGAGCGACAACTTATGATTGATTATTGAAGATTTTTTTGATCAACTATAGTCCATGGTGATGCAGGATAAAAAGGGTTCACCCCGTCAAAATAATTTGGACTCTCATGGACATTTTATCGAACATGTAACCTGCTATAAGATAGAGCTCAATATAACATATAAACTTAATTGACATGCATTATTTCCCCGCATCAAGGGCTGATCACTTCTTTTAGCCAACATTTATGTTGTTTCTGCCCTTTTCCTATTTTATAAGTATTTCTCCGTCGTATCTGGGAAGGAGAGATAGCAGAGCAGTGACTGTATTTAAAATGATATCATATCTCACCATTACATCCTCGGTGAAACCTTCTTAGAATTCTACAGCAGGCCATGCTTTATGCTTGCAAATCTCTGGAAACTCGGCTACGACATATTGATTCCAACCAAACCAACACATATAGGAATGTATTCTCCAACCGATATAACAAAATCATGGATAATAGAATTCTATTGGGATGCCATGCATAAAGAGCTTCAGCGTGGGTTACTCAGACGGAAGGTGGAGGCAGGGAGAATAGGAGCGATCGTGTCGGTGCGGGACGGCGAGCTCTGCAACATGCAGGGAGATAGAAGGTGCGCGGCCGGCGCGGTTGCAGGGGAGAGCGACGTGGCTGCTGGCCGGCCAGGGGTCTGGCGTCGCTGGCGGCTGCGGGGGGCCGCGGAGGCGGATCGGCTGCGGGCAAGCGGCGGCGGCGGCGGAGTGGCAGCGGTGGGTGCGGAGAAGAAAACAAGAAGATTCAAAGTAAAAGAAATAAAGGAATGGGGGTTTGGCCTCCGCGTCGGAGACAAATCAGAGAGGGGTTGGCATCACGCCAGGAGAACAAGGGGAGATCCGCTTCCGCCACGGAAGAACACACAGGTGCATTCAACATCTTCATTTTTTTTCTAATCATTGTTTAACTTTAATTAGGGCTAACATAATAATATTTATAGAGAAATATATTTATAAATAGATCTAATATTGTTCCAACTTTAACACCTATAATATCCAGACTATTAAAATAAATAAAATGGCATAACCGATTAAATAAATTCTAAATTAAAAATAGTCTATAAATTACTGCAAAAATATAATAAAATGATAAAATAATATTCAAGTTGGATGTCTTCGATACTTCCACATAAATTAAAATGATTCTCTATGAATTCAGCGACTCGCTCCGCATCACATGGTTTGTCGGTCCGACGTACCGCACTGTGCTAATTTTGGCACGATACAATTTGGCACTATACAACATGTTGATGGATCGCAAGCAAATCGAGAAGATTTTTTTTTTTTTTTAAGAGAGAGGCCCCCTATCTCGCCAACCAGATAAGCCCCCCTTCCCCCCCCCCCCAACCTAGGTGACCCCCTCCCCCTCTCCCTCAATGCCCCCCACCCCGATGGACCCTAAACCCAAGCAGCCCCCTCTCCCTCGACGACCCTAATCTCCCACTCCCCCATCTCGATGGACCCATCTAAGAGGCTCCCCTCTCCCTCTCCCCCCATCCTAGCGACCCTTAAACCCAAGTGGCCTCCCTTCCCCTCTCCCTTTGAGACCCTCATCTCTCTCTCCCCCCATCTTGATGGACCCACCCAAGTGCATGGGCCCCTTCTCCCTCTCCCCCCACCCCAGCGACCCCTAAACCTAGGTGGCCTCCCTCCACTTCGATGCCGCTTGCCGCCGTCGATCAACTTTCAGCGTCTCACTTTTCCCTCACTCAGCTCCTCCCTCAACCGCCGCCGCCATTGCCGTTGCCGCCATCGTCAGCCAAGAGACCAATTTTTCATGTGCCCTTTTCTTTCACTTATGAGGGTGGCAACTCTTTTTGGATGGGCTGTACTTTAAAATGTTGGGATTAGAGCCTCCCTCTTCTCATGTACGAGAAAAAAAAGAAAGGTAAGTAATTCAAATTTGAGTAATACTATGTGCAATGAATCCAGTGCACAAAGTCATATCATTACGTAATATCCTCTTCTATTAGTTTAAAAATCAGGTGAAAGGATCATCTTCGCACAGAAAATGGCACCTGTGTCAGATCTATATAACTCACTTTTTTACGTATTAAATGTGGAGTGCACTCAGTGAGAAAATATATGATTGAAACATTTTTCATGTTTAAAATATTATATATATAAACGAAATATTTTATTATAAAAATGAAATATTTGTTACATGAACAAAATATTTTATTTGATTATAAAAATAAACTAATAAAAATATTTTGAAGAAATACTATTTTATCATATGAACGAAATATTTTGTTAGACTATAGAAATAAACTAATAAAATATTTTATAAAAATAGTATTTTACTATATGAACAAAATATTTTATTACAAGAAATTTAACAAAATATTTTAATTTTATACCAAATATTTTATTCATATGTAAAATAATTTATTCCTACAAAATATTTCAGTCCTGTATATGAAACGAAATATTTTGTTACAACGAAATATTTCAATCTTATATCAAATATTTCATTTATATGTAAAATATTTTAATTTTATACAATATTTTAGTCTTATATTATCATATCGAGTACCCTCTACGTTTAATATATACAAAAAAAATAGACCGTACTCATCAGAGTCTTGTCCCAATTAATTGGAGTCGACTACATGAATCCTGTTCCGCCAAAGAGTTCTATCAAGTGCAATATTCATATTTAAACTCAAGGAACTAATGTCCTTCCTAATAACATCGCACCATCTCATTTTAGGCCTTCCTCGAGCTCTTCTACTAACATCCACTAAGATTTGATCACATCTTTTAACCGGCGCTGAGTTAGGGCGACGAAACACATGTCCAAACCACCTGAGTCTATTTTCTCTCATTTTACTATCAATTGGAGCTATCCCTAAGTCCTTACGGATGCGCTCATTCCTAATCTTGTCTTTCTTAGTCTTGCCACACATCCATCTCAACATCCTCATCTCTGCTACACACATTTTGTGGATGTGTTCCTTTCGTACTGTCCAACACTCGGTACCATATAACAGAGCAGGTCTCACAGCCGTTCTATAAAACCTCCCTTTGGATTTCACAGACATACGACGATCACAAAGGACACCTGATGCACTTCTCTATCTTAACCAACCTGCCTTAATCCTATGTGTAACGTCATCATAAATCTCACCATTCTCTTGTATGATAGACCCTAAGTATCGAAAGCTACTACTCTTCTACATAGTACGACGTATATGTCATTGTCTACATAACAACAGTCCTTTCACTTTATTTTGGGGGCAATACAAATGGATGTCACATAAACATGTGACTTTATATACTATTTAGATTTAACCTGAATACGGTTCTGCATCATGTATACAGCACTTTGCATCGGGGAGTGAAAACTTTTAATTAAGCTCTCATTTGACAACCAGATACAAAGATGAAAGACGAATTTATCAGACCTTAGGTGCCGAGAGGCCATTAAACCATCAAAATAATTGAGTTTGGAACATCTCAATTAAAAAGAAAATAATCAGATAATCACTACGTAGAGTCTTCCCTCAAGTAGAGTGTTAGAATATTTAGACATAGTCTCTCTTGGACAATAATCCCATATTGATTAAATGAGTTGTGGTTCATGTACTTATGACCCTAGACATGTGTATCTCAACACTGTAATTTTATGAATTTAACATGATATCAGAGTATGATCTTGACCCAACTCCTCTTGTCACCTCCACCTAATTAATATCTACAATTCATCTTGACCGTGAGAGAGAGTGTTAGAATATTTAAGTATAATCCCTCTTAGACAATAGTCACGTATTAGTTAAATAAATTATGATTCATATGCTTATGACCCTGAACCTGTATATCTCATAGAAGAAAATAGATCTGACACTCTCCGTCGTAATTATTTTTTCAAATGCGAAATTGAGAGAGTACGTACGAAAGAGCAATGTGTTTTTATGTTTTATTTAATCAATTGCCGAGTTAAAGATTTCGCTTTGTCTGATGACCTGCTACTTCAAATGAAATGGAGAAATGGATGAACAGGTCGTAAGAGTAATCAAAAGAATTCAAAAGATTTCTGATAACATGACATATTCGAGCATCCATCAACTCGACTTAGTCAAGCTCGTGAGTTATTTGTTTAATCGTTTTAATTATTTTAAAATATCGTATTAAGAATTGAATAAAAGAAGTAATTTAAAATAATTATTTTAAATAAATAATCCGATCTTTGATTTATAAATTAAATATGGGCATTTGCAGTGTGAGAAGGGTACTCGCCCTTAGTCTAAACTACTCCCGGATGCTCTTTTTTTATTTTTATTTTTATTTTTGGTGACATTCAACCCCATGTTCTGGCTCTTTACTCTTAATAAAATTAGCCCTGCGTGTCTTATTCAAAAAAAAAAACACCCCTAAAAATAATAATTAATACTTTAAATGTGCAAAGATGTTGGCATATTAAAATATTAACTTATTAGTGTACCAATGTAACAGAGCGTTAACATGTTGACGTATTAACATACTAGCACATATCTTTTAATTCTTAATGTGCTAACATGTTAATATTTAATAACATAATTGTTTTAATATATTAATATCATAATTTAATATATTAATACCTTGATGTACGGATGCCCTACATTTTAATGTGTTGGTGCATCCATGCATTTAAAACATTGAAGTATCAGCATGCGAATTGCAATCACAAAGAGGCAGAAAATAGGCGTCCCAGAAAACATAAAGGGTTTTTTTACATATATATATATATATATATATATATATATATATAAATGAAATTATATGAAAATCAACAGCATATATTAATACCTTGATGTACGGATACCTTGGACACCTCAATACCATATCATCCATTGTGAAACGTTGAGAGTACCTCCAAGCTACGTCATCCCCCCCCCCTCCCTTAAAACTTTCACAGGGACTACCCGGAGAGCATATGGCATCACTCAAAACTAACATGCATGAGATAGAAAGAAGGGGAAATTGTACGTACATATCTGATATCCCTAAGGTCTTCCTTGTTCATATCCCATATATCCTTCACATATCGTGCATCTACAACATCACATCTGGCTCTTCAGCATCTGGCGTCTTAATTTATTTAACCGCAGTCGGGTTAACTTCGAACTTAGGAGAGGCTTTACTTACATGCTTAAATCTTTTTCAGAGAGTAAATAATCGTGAAAATATGTTCTTAGAAAGTTAAAATTCACTAGAATAATTTCTGAACAAAGAAACATATGTGTGCATTCTTTTAAGAAAATCGAGTGAAAATAAAGCTTCAACATTGGATGTTCTTTCCTTCCACAGAAAGAGGTTTCTGGGAAAAACTTACCCCGAGATTTTTCTTTTTCTTTGTTTATTTTCGAATGGAGGACTTAACACAGTGATACTCTAGTCTACGAGTGTGATAGACCTGTGTTTACGCCCACCAAACATCCCACCTCAACATACATCTTTTTTTTTTCAATACTAACAAACCTAAGATCTATGTCTTTCTAAGATTAAATATGAGGCAGATAAACTCTCTCCTCCGGAGGTCAAACTTAAGATCTCCGTATCACGAGGTGAGATTCTTACTAGTAGACTTACTCTGGAAAATAAATCTGAGAATGTACAAAGAATGCAAACCCTCAACTATACAAATGTTCCCTTCTCCCCTTCCCCCACCAGTCCCCAAGCACTGCAAGACCTGTCAAAAAAAAGCAAAGGGAGTCGGTAGTGGTGGTCCGTGGGCAATGGGAAAGATGGCAGTGGCGCGAGGGATCACGGTGGGTTACTTGGAGCCATCAACCATCCATGTACGGGCAGCTCCTCTGCAACTTCTTCCCAGGTAACCCCACCTTCGACTTGGCGATTACATTCACGTCAGCATTTGGTCGATGCGGTGGAGGCTGTGCCTTCTTCCCATATGCCCCTTCCCTGTTGCCATCGGCAGCAGGAGAGGTTGCCTTGGAGAAGGGCTGGGGATGAAGTTGTGCAAGGGATAGGGTAAGCCGTCGAAGAAGGTGGCAAACAAGTGTACACCTGCTAGAAGATTGATGGGTGATTTGTTAAAGGTGGCAAACAAGGCTCGAGCTGCTAAATCAACCAATCTCTCTCTCTCTCTCTCTCTCTCTCTCTCTCTCTCTCTCATACACACACACACACACACACACACACACACAGGTGTCAAGGATTATTGTGTGTGTGTGTTGGTAAGAAGGTAGTTTCCATTGGCCATTAAAGAGGTCAAGGATTATTCTTTGAATATGTTCCCACGGAAAATGAAGACCAACCACAAGGGGCACAAGTATAACATCTTAAGAGATTTTAGGACGTATGAAAGAAAATATGAGGACTTGGAGAGAGATTGTCAATTACAGAAGATCCTAAAATACGCAGAGGAAGTCAAATTGTTGAATGCAAGAATGCATTTCTTCCCTGCAAAAACCACAAGAAAACGACCACAATGTTGCTGGCAGTTGAGCTTCATGAGGGGTGGTCGGGGCCGAGGTAAATTTAGAAGTAGCTTAAAACTCGGAAATATTGGTATTCCCAACACAATTCACAATTCAGAAACCGACATCAACGTTGGAAGAAAAAAGAAGGCCCTAACATAAATCAAATTACCCCGTAAAGACAAGAAATGCTGGAGGCAAATTTCCAAGCACCCAACAACCGCATCACTGAACTGCATTTGCTTAAAGCCTGGGCCACTCTCAGACCTCCACACTCCAAGCATAGCTCTGAAGGAGAGGCTACACAAGCCTGACTCTTGGTTCTTCAAAAGAGAAATCCTGATGTCCAGGTTTTTTTTTGTGTCTTTCAGATGAGATTGATATAGAAATCTCCAAATTGAGATTTGGGGAAAGAAAAAGTGAAAACAAATTGACCCCCAAGCAAGCCTTCATGAAGAACTACAGGACGAGTGCCAATTCTTGAATCGATAATTTTGTAATTTTGTAAAGAAGGCATAACCTCAAGTCATCCACTTGTTTCAGAACAGCTGACAACTAAAAGCCAAAGGGGTAAGCGTGCATATTATGCACACACCAAATTTATCGAAGGCCTCCCTCTACAAGTTCCCCAGTAGTTTATTCCAGGTATGTTTAGTATTGCAGATAGGTGTAAAGTATCATAAAGGCCCTCCCTGAAAACCTCTTCGTACAGCTCAGTTTGTACACACTAATTAGACCTCTATTATTAAGGTTAATGCCCAAAATACAGTTCTTCAATGAAAAGAACGGGATTAAATCTTTTTTGGGCTATCATAAGGGCATTTTGATAAAATGGAATATCAAGCATAGAAAATTCTCAATGTGTTTCAACTATCGAGCCACATCACCCATCATACCACGGTTTACTCTGGAGTAACTAAATGAAATGTTTAGTCAACTACCGCTGCTGTTTTGAGGATCTGCATAACCTCTTGCTGAAAAAAAAAGTGTTTCTGACTAATTATTGGTGCCCAATGAAAGCTTCCTTTTTGACCCTTAATCGGTTACAGCTACTTACTGAAGCCAAAATGGTCTAGAACTTAAACCACCTTACTGATCAAGGGCTTCCAAAAGAGGAACCTCAAAACCGGGAAGATACGGCAGAGGGACGTGGGAGTTCCTTCCGGAAGCATACATCACGAGAGGAGCTTCAGAGATCAAACTGGCAGGTATGCAGAGGGTAGGGCCTTGGGAGAGACAGGGAGAGTGAGGACACTGCGGTGCATCATAACTAATGTATCAGGTGTCAGGAGAAAGGCCACTGAGCTAGAGAATGTAGGAATGCTGTGAGGTGTTAGCAGTGCAAGGGAATTGGGCATCGAAGAACTGTAAGCAGTTTCCACTGTGTACCTGAAGAATTCGTGGAGCAAGAGAAGTTGGTGGATTAGAGAACTAAGGGATGGTGCTTTTCTTATATGGTTTCCCAACTCTTAGTGGAAAAAATCTTGTCTCTCTAGGTGTGATATCAAGGAAGAATTACAAACTGGTCCGGAAGCTTTGGTCGAAGGAATTGACTCCTGCCATCATAGGCTTCCAAAATGGTTCTGAGCAGATACATGACTGGAATTATTGTCCCAGCTCAAAGATATTCTGGGTTTCAGCATGCTTCAATAAGCACCTAAGCATAAACCCATCATTAAACTGGTCACAATAAAACCAACACAAATTAACCTGAGCAGTTTGATGTTTGATTGTAGTAGGTCAGACTTGAGTTTCATCACGTGCCCTATAAGTTTAAGACATTTCACCTAGGTTGAGGAAAATCTCTCCTCACCCACACATAATTGCATGACTACAGGAAAATAAATTCAGAGTTCAGTACAAAGGAATCTTCTCTAATGTCACAAAATTCCCAGACTACCACAACTAAGGGCGCGATTGGTAGGGCTTCTACCCTGGGTAATCTTTGAAAAATCCATTCACCGTACTGGCCACTGACAGGGGGTGAATTATCATCATTGCAGAATCCCCGGAAGCTCATCCTTCTCAGCTTTGAAAGATTAGAGAAACTGGTTCATGATGTGTCTGCTTCTCTTTCATGCTGGATTTTTCACAGCCCAAAAGCCCATATACAACTGAGGATGTTCGTTGGAGCTTAAACGTTGTCGGGGATTCCAATGATTGGAATCCCCGCTCAACGTGTTACTAATCGCGCCCTAAATCATGAAAAATCATGACTACCAAAAAATGTCAGCCCGAGTTATGACCGTGCAATACACGACCATCTGTCTATGATCATAGGTGGTGCAGAAGTATTACATTAGGAAAGAATGAACAAAGCATGCTAGTCCGGCCCATGAATCCTAAATCTTTCACATGTTTGCATTGGGATCCTAAAGATGGCTGGCACTCCAGGGATGAACACTTCAATTGGAGTGAGAGTGGTAAAGTCTTGAATTGCACCAGTAGAAGATCACACAAAAGTTATGGCATCCTTCCAATATTTCACAACTTGAGAATGGATATAGACCAAAAACACAGTACACAGCTTGAAGACAGATGTTCTCTAATTAGAGTCTACTTCCCCGAAAAGGGTGTCATTGTGTTGCTTCAAAAGACTCTAGCAAACTGCATGAAGAAGCATAGACAGGATCTTTAGAACATCCCCTTTAACCTGCCGAGCTTTTGAACCTTTACAGGAGTTCAACATTTTATCCACCGTCCCAAAAGACAACCGGTAACCAGTTAATGTTGCAAAGACCGCCCGAACCTTCTTACTAAATCACATTTGAAGAAAAAATGATCCACAGATTCCATAGCTCTACAGAAAAAAGGACAATGAGCATCACGGTTGACCACCCCTTTACGATGATAACTTTTGGTCAATATCCTTCTCTGGGATAGAAGCCACATGAAGGCCCAGATTCGGAGACGAGCTTTCACCATCCGGATTCTCCCACAAATCTTGAAATCTTGATGCTGACCTTCTATAAGCTGATAGGAAGACTTAACACCCAATTAACAGCCCAAACAACCTTGTCATTAATAGAATTATTAAATGGACATCCTCCACCAAGTGAAGCAAACAATTACTATTCCACTTCATCATCTTTTAGGTTTCTGTGAAGAGCAATATTCCAATGGCCAGGCCCATTATCATTGACTAACATACTGCCAGTGGTACAGGGTAATTTTGAAAATTTTTGGAAATCTGTCTTTCATTGGACAATCCCCTGCTCACTTCTCCCATCAGAAAATCTATCCTGACAATTTCCTACATGAACCAGAAGACCCTTTTCCACCCATATAGCTGCCCTCAAGATACCCATACAGCTACCTTTTCCACCCATATAGCTGCATTCAGATTCCTGTGAGTTTGCTGAGGATAAGGAGGATATGACATATGACGTTAGGATTGTTTTGATGGAACAACAAATTTCCTCCATAGAGACATTGAGAAGGTGGACTATCTCATGAAGCTGTTCGAGGGAAGGACACCGGACCCAGATAAGAAAACTTCTGGGAGATGGAAGTGATATACAGAATTGAGCTCTCTAAATCAAATCTGCACATCTACATTCCATAATCTGTATTGTATGTATGCTACAGCAATGCGGAATCAACATCAGCACTGTAGGTTGAGCTCTTTGTGCAGAGGATAGTTGGGGATAACAATGCTAAAATTCCGTAGTAGGGGCTAAGAAGGCACTATTTATGTAGTAGGATTGGGGAGGCAGAGTCCATACAGAAACTATCTTCGCAGAAGATGTGGAGTTGTTAAGATTAGGTGGATCCAGGATAGAAGGCCCATTATGCGGCTGGAACATGGAGCAGTCATTTGTTGGTGAACGGTTCTTCATGCCAAATCATGGCCATATGCAAGGATAGAAATAACAGTCTTCCAAAGACTTTGGAAGAACTGAGGAAATGCAGAAATTTAATGCTTAGTCTCAAAAGGCCTAATATTGAACAATATTTTGTCTAACATTTCACATACTAAAATATAACAGTTAAAGTGATGTCAGAGTAAGGAAAGATTAAAGGAGCAAATTAAACATTTTGAAGAGGTTTAACATGGGATAATTTATATTGGAACAATCAATCTTCTAGCAGAAGAATACATGTATATAAATCAAAAGAACTAGAGCAAAAAAAATTGCTCCGCCTAACAAATTGTTCATAGTTCATATACAAGTTTAGGTTCTGATAATGAATGCTGAATATTTCAAAGAGAGAGAGAGAGAGAGAGAGCTGTGGTACAAGGACATGCTGAGTGACATCCACCACTCATTCGCAGGAAATTTGGTCAGTGCCTCAGATTAGATGAAAATTTTCCAACAACACAAAAAATCACACTCGGCATGGAAAGTTAAACGAAGCATTCAAACAAATAGCTAGAAGCAAGATCGCAAAACTCATGAGATGAGCAAAAACCCCCAGCGGAGAAGCACAAGCGTGGAAGTGGTATAAAGCGCCCAAACAAATGCAACCCACCAAGCCAAAAATAAAGCCGTCTCCTTTGCAACAGAGGAAGCATCCGTGAGCTTACCAGTAAATAGAATGCCCCCAAACAAGTTATCTCTCATCTGGGACAAACCTAGGAACAACATTTCCAATGCCGGTGCCGCAAAGAACTGCAGAACCACCAGGCACAGGTAGTGATTGTGGAGGAAAACCTTCGCCCGCCCAAAATCCAGGTCAGGGACCCTACTCGCGTGCAGCCTCTGGTACCAGCAGAGCACCGCCTCGTTCATGTACGTCTGCACGTTGGAGCGGAGCACCACGAGCTGCAAGGCCGCAGACGCTGCAAGCAACCACACCCTGAACTCCTGCAACTTCCCGGGCGGGGAATTCCTCGCCGGGAATTCCACTATCGGTTTGATCCACATCAGAGGTGCCGCGACGCTGGTGATGAACGCGACGTACAGGAGAACGCGGGTGATCGCCCCACAGGCGATCACCTCGAGGTTCCAGCGGAGCTGATCCGTCCCCAGCCAGAGAGACCGCGCCGCCCTCGTCGCGGGAACGAATAGGAACCCCGCCAGGCACCCCGCGCAGGAAGACGTCGCAATGCCCCATAGCCCGAGGGGTCCACCGCCGGATCCGAAGTCGAAGACCGGCGGAGATAGAACAGATCGAACCAACAGCGCGAAGAAGAACCCTAGGATCCCACAGAAGGCCGCGAGCTGCCTCTCCGTCCTCTTCGTGGCGGATCGCTCGAACGCGATCTTGGCGAGCGAGAGGAAGACGCGGGACGCAGCAAAGAGCGAGGAGACCACCGGGACTGCCGCCGCCGCCGGCGAGCCCGCCGCGGGGAGGAAGTGGCCGAGGAGGAGGCTGGAGAGGGCCGCGAGGGTGGCGATGAAGGCGCCCCGGTACTCGGGGAAGTAGATGCGGGTGCGGAGGTGGGAGTCGACTAGGCGGAGGCGCAGGAGCTGGGCGCCGGCCTCGTCGAACACGGACTTGCCCCTGCCGCCGTAGCCGTCCTTGCCGGAACGGGGCCGCCGCCTCACCTGGGGCTGAGGGGGATGGCCTGCGGTGGGGTCGGAGGGGCGGCGGATGGCGGCACGGACGCCATCGCCGCCGCCAGGGAGTGTGTCGGGGTGGATGTAGGTGTGGAGGCCCTCGAGGACGCGGGAGGGCAGGGAGAGGAGGGAGGAGAGGAGGGCGGCGGAGGCCGCGAGAGTGGCGTGCGCGGCGAGATGGGTGTAGCCTGCGAGCGGCGCCGGGAGGGGTGGCATCGTCCGAAGCAAACAGAGGAAGAGGGGGGGGGAGGGAGGAGAAGGGAGCAGAGAGAGGGAGGAGGAGATGGATGGGAGGGAGGGAGGAAAGTAGCTGTGAGACGGAGGGGGCCAGTGCTGAGTGCTGTTTGGTTTGGATGGTCCGGCTTGGAATTGGATGTGTGTGTGTGTGTGTGTGTGTGTGACGTCTCGCCATCGGACGAACGTTGTCACTATTATTATGAAATTTTTTTCTTTGAGAACGAAGTCAAATTCACATCATCCAAGTCTATGTCGCAGAGTCTCTCTCAATAATGAGTAAAAGAGAACAACAGATAACTTCCTATGATCAATAAAATATCTCTTCACGATCTTCGCCATTTTTTCGACAGAGAAATAAACGATGTGACTGTGACCTGTATAAACTCTCATCGAATCTCAATAAAAGAATATTTTCACCCGCAATTACAGTTATACTGTCAGAGACGTCTTCTGGACACTCCACAGAGTCATTCATCTCCTCCCCAGAGTCATTCGTAGAGAGAAAAGCTCCTCGCATTACAGTCGAAGGATTCTCCACCCGAGAAATTGTATCAGAGAAGTTCCCCTTTATTCTTCTCTCTCTATCTCTTCGAGCCTCCTCTAGGCTCACCGAGCACTCTATGGAGCTCCACTTCTTTGATCAGGCTCTTTTTCTTCTCACTTTGACTCTATTCTCCCTCCTTCTTGACTTACACACGTGTCTCTAACTTAAACATCAGAGGATTATCCTTTGGGAGTGCTGGTGGGGACACCGGGCCCACTACTCAGAGCCGACGCCGCACCGTCCCGACTGCACCAAGCTTATGGCTCGGAGATCCGACTTCCTGACGACTCGGCGTATTTGTGTGTATTGAGTAATACACATATTTGTACGTATTTGTGTGTATTCGTCATATTAGACTAGTCAAAATAACATGCGTATATTTTATGTATTTTATTTGATTAAAACCCACAAGTCAAAAATGGGTGAGTGGGCTTTGTCTTGTTAAACTAGGGTATAAACATAATTAGTGGAAGTTAGATGATATTTATGTTATGGCCTCTCCTATAAATAGGAGGCTAAGGATGTGTTACGAGATATGAATGATATGAATGAATGAATTGTGTTAAAGGAGCATTGCCCCTTTGTTCAACCCTCTCCTTCCCTCTCTTCTCATTTTTTGTGAGATCCGAGTGTCGCCCGGTGTGAGACCGTCCGGCGTGAGGCCGAGCTACGTGAGGTAGCACGTTATCTCGTCCCGTTCGCATTCCCGGAGCTACCGTCGATCTATTTCCATGTAGAAACCCGATAAATAAAGATGAGAAATAAATTTTTCAATTTTATTCTATAATTAAAATTTTTATGAAATAGTTAAATTACATTTTTACTGTACGTAATAAACTAGATAAATGTATTTACTTGAGGTAAATAAAGGTAAATGTTATAACCCTTAGATAAATTATAAGAAGTCCAATAAAAGTACATATAATGGGTTATGATTATAATTGACCCATTGGATAATCCATAATGGGTTGGATTAATGGATTAAAAAATTTATTAAAAGATAATTAGACCAAAATTCGTAACACATGTTTAATATGGCATTTAAGGGATTAAAATAGCCCCATTTCTATAAGATTGACTCAAAAATCAACCCTTACCTAACAGCCCACCTTGGACCAACTGTTTTCACATTATTTTCACACCAATTCACACCACAAATGGGCTAGATTAAAAAGAGAAATGGAATTTTTCTTCTAAATTTGGACTTAATGGGTTAAGTAAAATTAGGTGAGGAATATTGACAAAATTGGCCAAGTTTTGGCTATAAATATAATCACAATCAACCCACAAACCATCCCTGGAGGCTTAAACTATACTGGTGTGAAGATTGAAGGAGATTTGAAGGAAGATTTGAAGAATCAAAGACTTTTTTATTTATTTCGAATTATTTTCTCCCTTTCCTTTGAAAGCAATTAAATGTAGGTATCTCTCAGGCTAAATTCTAATTAAAGCATACTAGATTGTTCCTCTTTCAGTGCTCTTTCCATTGATACCTCATTCACTAAATTTCATTGAGAAATGAGGGAGTTATAGCAATTTTAGTGAAGAAATATTCAAAGTAGTAGAAAAAGTGTCGACCTCACTCGGGATCTAGATTTCTGCTAAAAAACTCGTAACTTAGTGAAAAGTGTCGACCTCCCGGGTCGACACTTTCTTTTTCACGGCCGTTCTGTCTAAGAACAAAACCACACGCAAGGTATAAGTGTCGACCCCAAGAGTCGACACTTTCTGCTTGCAAACAAATGTCGAGCCCAAGGGTCGACACTTTTCTTAACATACAAAAAAATGTATACACTCATATCACACCTCGGCGTGGCGCGGGGCGGTGCGACACGGCACAAATAAATAAATAAATAAACTAAGAATTTCGTATCCATTTAATTCAACTCACAACTCGAGCACACATCCTATGCCCCTTGGGTCCTAATCCAAGGGTGAGCTCTCCAACATATAAAGCCATGAAAATTTTCAAAACTTCCAATGTGGGACTAAACTTAAGTCTCTATACAATATGAACTATATCATTTAGAAATCCATGTTAATTGTATGTATTTAGCCACCAAAAGTAAGGAAATACAATATTAGCATGTTTTAAATTCTTACAGCATGTAAAAAAAATTATTTTTGTAGAATGAAATTTTTTTTTGCATGTAAAAATCTATTTTTAACCGTATTCGTAAATTATAACCATATTAGTAAATTAATGCATGAAAAATATTTCCAACATGTTAAAAATGACTTCCAACATGATAAAATCATTTTTATACATACTGAGATATAAAAATTATTTTCAGCATGTTAAAATCTAATTAAATTATTTTTTTGTGCATGCTAAATCTAATTTTTCCTATCAAATAATTAGTAAATTGATGCATGAAAATTACTTCCAGCATATTAAAAGTACTTCCAGCATGATAAAATTATTTCCAGTATGTTAGAATTATTTTTAGTATATTAAAATTATTTTTCAGCATGATAATTCTATTTTCCTATCAAATAATTAGCAAATAAATATAAAAAAATAATTTTTATCATGATAAAATTTATGTTGTTATCAGAGAATTTCTATAATCAGCATGGTAAACTTATCTTATCATCCTATCAGTAAGTTAATGTATGCGAATTATTTTAGTATGCTAAGTATTAATTTTAGCATGTTAAATATTAATTTTTAGCATGTTAAAAATTAAATCCAGCATGAAAATTTTATTTTTATCATCTTATCAGTAAAGTAACATATGAAAATCATTGTCAGCATGATAAGATTATTTTCAGCGAGTTACAGTTATTTTGACATAAAATTCTATTTTCTTATCATATGGTTAATTAATGTATGATTAAATACTAATACCTAAACTCATGATTGTAATTCATAAAGTATATATTTTCATAACTAAAACTTTATGTTTTATGATTATGAGATTAAGCTAAGATATTTAAAAAAAAATAATTCTAATAAAATTACTATCTTAAATTTTCTTCCTACTTACCCTTCATTTTTGAACTCCACGACTTAATGTCGTTAAACATGATGCTTAAATTGTTATCTACTTTTCTTGCAACTTCTAAAATTTTGTCAAATCTGTACTTATTACAAACAACATTTTCTTGAAAATCATTGGCCATATACATTAGAGTGGATGTCTAAACGTACTTGGGATCTTCGGATCCAAATGACTCAATGCCTGACATTAATGGGGTCCGGTCTGGTCCTGGGGGGAGCGCCCGAAAGTACTTGTGCCCATGGGAGTTGATTGACCAACTGTGTGGCATTACACCGAAGTGCATGATAGATTTACTTGATACGGCATTCCACTATTCAATTCGTACTTGTTTACTTGTTACTTGTTTACTTAAAAATTACATGAATTACTTGACTTGCGTGAAAATGGCCAATTACATGAAAGTCTTTACTTGTTCAAAGTCATTACTTAGAAATTATCTTGATATCATATTATCTCAATTACTTGGAAATTCCATTCATGTTTATACACTTCCCGATACAAGTTAGAAAATTATTTAAATTGTTAATACTTAAAGATTGCCTGGTTCATAGAGATATAAAATCCTACTGAGCTTTTTAGCCCACCCTACGTTTTGGTTAATTGTTGCAGGAAATGAAAATTGAACAAGGGAATGTACAAGAGAGAAATTAATAGTGCTTTTCTTTTCCCTAGGGTTTATGTAGATCATTAGTGTTTTTACAAGAATGATATACTTTGGGATTGAAAGTTGTAATTTGCCTTTATGGCTTATCAATTAGTGTTGTAAACTTCATTTTGATGGAATAAATGTATCATTTTCTCATTCATTTCTGTCTTTAGAAATAAAATTGTACATGCTCTGATCGACGGGATTGTTTACGACTCGTCGCGTCCTCGATATTCCGCGTCGGGACGTGACATTCCACGTCACCGCCGCGTCAGATTTGGTATCAGAGCCCAACAACGGCGTCCCCGACGTCTCTCTCTTTCTCTCTCTAGGTTGATAGAGTGAAAAAAAAGGAGAAGAAGAGCAGAAAAGATATTGGTTGAGAGGAGTTTTGGAAAAAAAATAGAGAGGAAAAAAAAGTTTAGTTGAGCTCGGTTGATAAAAGTATGGGAGAAGAAAAAAAATAATAGAAAAAAAAGGATCGGCTGAGAAAAAAAATAGAGAAATTTTTTTTTTTATCAACCCCCCTCCCGTTATCTCTCCCTCTCTCTGCTTTCTCTCTCTCCCTTAATCTCTCTCTCTCTCTTTCCCTCTCTTTCTCTCTCTCTCCCTGTATCTCTCGCACTTCTGTCTCTCTCTCTCACGAACGCCCCCCCTGTGTCTTCTCCCCTTCGACAACGGCGAGCCGCCCGCCGTCCCCAGCGACGCCCTCGGCCTGCGACCGCTGCCGACCGTCGTCACCACCGCCGCGCGCGTCACCGTCGCGACTGTCCGCCCCGCCGGCGTACGGGCATGCCCCGCCTGGGAGCTTCGCTCCCCCCGCCGAGGCCGCCCGCCCGCGTGCCGCAGCGCCCCGCAGCCACCGTGCGCCCAGGCCCTTCTTCTGCGCTACCGGCCCCGCGCCCTGCGTGTCCGGCCGTCCGTCCGGCCCTGCGCGTCCCGCCATCCGGCCCTGCGCGCCCTGTGCGTCCGACCCCGCCGGTCGGGTCACCAGCGCCCACGCCACCCCCGTCCGAGCCCAGGCCGGAGCCCCACCCGCGCCGGAGGCCGTTGCCACTGCGCCCGCACCCGGCCCCCAGCGCGCGCCCTCCCGCGCCCAGCTCGCAGCCTGCCCGCTCCTGCGCCCCCCTACGCCCCCGCCCGTGCTCGCGCACCCGCGTCCGCCTGTCCTGCCGCCAGCCGGCCACCCACCAACGCCTGGTCGCCCACGTGCCCAGCGCCGCATTGACCGCTGGCCGCCTTCTCCCGCCTGCCTCCTGCCAGCCGAGCGCCGCCTGCGTGTGGTGACCAACTGCCAACGTGTGATTTACGCAGCAGAAGTTTGAGCAGTTTGAAAAAAAATATAATATATAAAAAAAGTCAAAAAAGGGGTTAGAAAAAAAAGAGACAAAAGAAAAAGAGGAGTTTGAAAAGTCATAAAGAGAGAGTTGAAAAAAAAGAGGTTGAAAGTTGAAGAGAGTGTTAAATATATATAAATATATAATATATAATATATATATTTGAGGTATATATAATCTTATATATATCTATATCTATATATTCTTGGATTAATTTATTGATCGTGACACCCAAGTCCGCAACGAAGGCTCGAATAACGCCCGAGTCACTTGGACGTCGACAAATGGTCCGTGACTTACGGATTGTAATTGACCGTGAGTCTCCATGCGCGAAGAAATCTTGGATTGATTTGCTCCCCTGCGCGGGAAAATTTTAAGTTAAGTGGTTTTGTAATAAATTAAAGCCTCCCTGCGCGGAGTGAATTCATTGTAACCACGAAGCTTCGTCGACGCCGTGCGAGCACGCACGTCCCCGCTCGCCTTCGTCTCCGATCGGAGCTTGACTTCTCAGTTAGCTAGCCAGTCTTCTGAGTGCACCGCTGTGGACGGTGAGAGAGAGCTTGCTTGCACCTATCCTTAAGGCCCTAGACTGTCACATTAGGGCACCCTAATTGTCAGGAGGTAGTTCCACAACTACTTCGCCTACGGGGGAGTAACTCTCCCTGATCGGTCCCTTCTCAAAAGAGTTGACCCTTTACCAATTAGCCAAATTCGGGTCCATAGTTTGCTAATTATCGGTCCCAGGGCTGCATCATTTAGGTCCAAGGTCGTGCATTCCGCGTTGGTCTAGGAATTCATCCGGCCGTCTAGAGCGTCCCTCAACGCTATCCATGGATCAAGAGAGCGTGACTGCTATGCTAGTCCAGCTCGAGCACAATCTCGTGGCCCACTTTGAAGAATCCATAGGCCAACTACGGACGGAACTCGATAAGAGGATCCGAGCCTTAGAAGATCGACTGAAGGGAGAGGAAGGAAGAGTGAATGGCCACGGCAATCCCGTAGCCAATCCTAGGGAGGAAAGAGAGCAAGTCCGCCCGAATCAGGCTCCCCAAGGTAGAGAGCAAGAGGCTCGTACGTCTCGAGAGAGAGACCACGACGATGAAGATATCATCCTACGGAACGCCAAGATTGACGCTCCAAGCTTTGATGGGTCCAACCTTACAACATACCTTGATTGGGAGACCGGGATGGACCAATATTTTGACTGGCATCGCCGCATGACCCCTGCTACCAGGGTGCGGTTTGTCAAAATGAAACTCCTAGGTCAAGCCAAAACTTACTGGTGTAACGTTGAAAATCTCCTAACCAGGAGATGGGAGGAGCCTATAAGCACGTGGGAAGAAATGAAGGAGAAATTGAGGGAAAAGTATCTGCCACCTTCCTACCATCAGCGTCTTTTAGACCAATGGCAGAAACTCACCCAAGATGGAAAGTCCGTGGACGAGTACATCACCAAATTTGATGACTTCTTCATTCGGAGTCGAGTCATGGAGGATGCCTCTGTCACCCTCTCACGGTTTAGGGTTGGCCTACACGAGAGTATTCAGCGGGAATTATTCTTGCGGGAGGTTAACACCCTCGAGCACGCCTGCCAGGTTGCACGAGATGTTGAGAGATTTCAAAGGGTGGTCCCACCTCGGGTTCCCATCTACCGCCAACCTGAACCCCGAAACCCAATAGTCCGCTATACTGAGAGAGCTGGCCCCTCCACCTCCTACGTCCCTACTACTACCCCACTTAGGGCCGTTGCCCCTACTGCTCCTTTTCCACGGAACCCCTTACCTGCACCTACTGCTGTGCCCAGGCTAGAGTACGCTCCGCCAACTGATAGGAGAGATGACAAGGGAAAGGGAGTCATCCCTATCACCTCCCAACCAGTCCCTGTCTCGGGAGTTCGTTGCTTTAGGTGCCATAACCTAGGGCATATTACCTCCAACTGCCCCAACCGAGTCTTAGTCAGGGCCCACTACTCGGAGCCGACGCCGCACCGCCCCGACTGCACCAAGCTTATGGCTCGGAGATCCGACTTCCTGACGACTCGACGTATTTGTGTGTATTGAGTAATACACATATTTGTACGTATTTGTGTGTATTCGTCATATTAGACTAGTCAAAATAACATGTGCGTATTTTATGTATTTTATTTGATTAAAACTCACAAGTCAAAAGTGGGTGGGTGGGCTTTGTCTTGTTAGGCTAGGGTATAAACACAATTAGTGGAAGTTAGATGGTATTTATGTTATGGCCTCTCCTATAAATAGGAGGCTAAGGGTGTGTTACGAGATATGAATGATATGAATGAATGAATTGTGTTAAAGGAGCATTGCCCCTTTGTTCACCCCTCTCCTTCCCTCTCTTCTCATTTTTTGTGAGATCCGAGTGTCGTCCGGTGTGAGGTCGTCCGGCGTGAGGTCGAGCTGCGTGAGGTAGCACGTTATCCCGTCCCGTTCGCATTCCCAGAGCTGCCGTCGATCTATTTCCACATCGCCGCCGCGTCAAGTGCTCCCAAGACTCCTTTTGACACCTTCTTATAATATTTGTAGGTTTTTTTCGAAAAACATGTTGCTCTTTCCCAAACAAACAAGTTTTAAAAATATAGTACAAGATTGAGGGAGCACTTTCCCATCCCTACAAATATCATATGTGAAAGAAACACACCAAGTAATTTACGCGTATAAGGTGTATAACATTTTTTTTATTTTTTTAAAAAATATAATGAGGTGGGGACCCGCATACACCTCTTTTATTGGACGATTTTAAATAATAAAAAAAAATAAAGAATGCTGCAAAATTTATATGAGTTTAATAATAAACATTTATTTTTATTTTTTAAATTTTGTTGGTGGGTAGATGAGGTTAGTCCATATCTGATTATATTTATAAAATAAAAAAATTTACTACACAACCACAACTTGAGCGCACAATAAGTCAAACTCATGTGAAAATGATCCAAAGTAATATTTGTTGTATATGGACACTATGTGTGTACTTATTCTGTAAATTTATCTCATGACTGCACATGAGGTGATTTTACCAGATGGTCATGGGACAAATTTGCAAGGTGGCTATCAGATGGATCATGGGATGAGTTTACAAAGATGACTACACAAACTGCCCACTACATAATGTGCAGCAAGTAGTTGGCCTCAGAATAATGCAAACTACATTAAACTGACTCTCCCATCTCACCCCTTCGGGTGGAACCCTCGCAGACCGTACGTCCAGCAGAAAGCTCACCCCACTTCTCACGGTGACAGGAACCCTCCTCCCCCTCTTGTCTTGCCCTCGTCTGACTTGCTGCCACCATTAATGCCTCCCTTCTCTCCTCTCTCTCCATCTTGAAGCATCCCTTGGTGGCCTGCTTCAGTGACATCCCCTCCCCTTCATCTCCCTCTCTATCTAGGTCAACCCCCCCCCCTCGTGCCCTCCGCTATCTCCCTGTGTCGACCTGCTCACCAGTACCACCCCCTATCCCCACCTCCCCCCCCCCCCCTCCAACAAACTCCTTCAACCTTGCTCTTGCACCATTCCCGCTCCCATCGATCTCTACACCATTCCCCCTTCCCCTCCGACAGCATCCCTTTTGTTGTATGGTTCATTCTTCTCAACTCTGATGACTTTCTCCTCTCACCTCGATCTTTCGTTAATTCCTTTCGAATAAGACGTCTGAGCCACTCTACACACTCTCCCCTTAACCCTAGCTAATATGACTACCCTGCCCTTTCAACTGTGACATCCCCCCTCTGGCCTAGCTCCCCTTTGATCATATTTGCTTGGCCCCTTGTCCACATTTCAAGTGACCGGTCGCTGAACATGGCCTTTCCGTATTTGGAGAACGCCAGTGTTACTGTGCTTAGCTGCTGATGTAGTAGTCTGCAGATCTCTCTGTGCGTTGTGATACATATCTGAAGTTATGGTGGGTACTCATGCCATGGTTTGCCGGATCGATCCGTGTCGCACTGTACCGATCGATAATGTTGGATCGTACTTGGGTGAAACGGGCACGACATCAGGGTACAATCCTGTACTGGGTGGAAGGGAGAAACAAGGAAGAGGGCGGCGAGGTGGCCGGCGTCGTCTGGAGGGATGGGCAACGACTTCCGACAAGTTAGGAAAGGGAATGGAGGGGAGAAGAAAGAGAAGAGGACGGCGAGTGGAATGTCGAAACCCAGAACCCGATGAGATGGACAGAGGGTGGGAATGGGGAAGAGTAGGGATGTCAAAAAAATTCGTAAATCTGATTATCCGCATCACCCGATCCGTGATGGGTCGGGTAATACTCGAATAAACGGATATGGATTCGGGTTCGGATATGTTTAAAATACCTATTTCATATACGGATATGGTATGGATTTAGTGCACCCAAATTCATACCCGATCCGAACCCGCTCTTAATAAGTTATTGTGCCTGTTAAGCCTATGATTTTAACATGAACTTAACACGTTCCCCGTCTTGTTGAGTTTGTGAGTTTGACCTTCTTGCTAAATTGTAAAGACGTTTTTATAAAACATAAAAATTATTTTAGAAAGGAAAGCATTGACTGAATTTATATATTTCTAATTCTCATAAATCCCATATTTCTTTGGATGTTGATGTAGACTCATGCTTTCTGGACGGATACGGATATCCGCGGATATATCCATACCCGTGACGGATATACCCGTATCCATACCCGCCAAAATAATAGGGTATTATCCGGATATGATATTTATAAAATTTTCACGGATATGGTATGGTATTGACCTACCCGAGCTGAACCCGATCCATTTACATCCCTAGGGAAGAGTAGATGTCTTAGGTATTTTATAACCTAATCCTTATAAAAATTGATTTCTTGTCATTTGAGACTTAAAAAAATGTTCTCGATATGGTACCAAATTATATCTAAAAAAATATCGATCTGCTCCGTGCCTCCTTTAAGTTGCATGTCGGCCCATTTACCGTTGAAGCAGATCTATCTTCTTCCTACATGTCTTAATTTGTCAAGGCTATTTGATGTTATCTCGGTTGTCTATGTGGGGTTTTATTCTATGTTTGCATAGACTTTGGCTTGATATGTCTATGGCTGTGCCTTAAGATTATCTCACCATTTGTATATTTCTATGGATCAATGAAAATATTTTTGTCATTGATCTAAAAAAAAGTATTACTCAATGATCAAACTAGCCAATGCTTTTTCTTTCCTCCTTTCTGTTGGTGATTCTTTTGTGATGGAGGCATCGTCAACTTAATCACTCAAAACCATATGATGACCATGACTGTGACAACAATAATAAGTAATGAAATTAAAGATAGATTTTTTTTACAAATAAATCATTGCTATAGCTATATTTATATAAAAATATTATTCTTAAAAATACATTAACAGAGATATCTTTACTTTTGATAAAAACTTACAAAAAATATACCATCGCCATAACCCTCCATCACCACTAATCAATTTAACTATGGTTACCCTTAACTAGACATGGTAAAAGATAATAATGCCAATCCCCCTTCTACAAACCCCCTCCCCCGCCGAAAACCACCCCCTACAAGCCCCCTCCCCCCTCCGCCTCTGCAATCCCCCTCGCCCCTCCCTTGCAACCCCTCCATGTTGGAACCCCCCTCCACCACTTCTACACCCTCCCCTTGCTACCCCCCTCCCCCCGATCATAACCCCCCCCTAGATCCCACCGGGACTCCTCACCCAGGCGAACTCCAGTGGGGACACCGTATCGTACCTTGCAGCAAGGGTAGGGCACGCAAATGTCATGTCGTTGCACACGGGGTCATCTTGAGATACCCATCATCTGAAGGTCCTGTTGATGGTGGTGAACTAGAATCACGACGTTGCCCTCCATGGCGCAATGAGGAACCACCACGATGAGGTTGCCTCCCTAATGATGGATGTGTGTACCAATTTGGTATCCCTAGTCAATAAACAAGGCGAATCGTCATTGTACTTAGCCACCAAGAGGGCCTCGCTAGAGATCGTGAACACACTGCTGGAGTCGGCTTACACCACCTCGGAGGAACCCGACGGTAGGATGACTCTACACGTGGCCGTCGCCCAGAGTTACGAAGTCACAGCATCGCTGCCTCCCTCCCCTTCCCCCTTCTCATCTAGATGTTGACAACTGTGATCAAGTAGACTTCGAACAAGATCACAAGGGTGGTTTCCGAGAAGGGTTTGTTCAGTGGTGGACCGTAGATGTGGCCATTGATCTTCCCCACCTCAGACGGGCCGCAGATGTGGACTCCAAACTCAAGAATCTGAGGCCCCGACATTTGGTGATTCCCCATCTGATTTCTCCCCCTAGGTCGTCGCTGAAGACACCTAGGTACTCCAACTTCTCCATGCACGTTGTGATCACAGGAGACTCATAGCGCTCTCTCTAGAACTCCCTCGATCTTTCTCTGTAACGACTTAAGATCCGGATACCGGGAATAATCCGATACCATTCAAATCATGGCCCGTCGCCCACGAGCCGGAGGGCTCGGAAGGGCTAAAAGGTGTGTGTGGAGGTACATAGAAATATGAAATAAAGCAAGAAATAACTATAATTAATAGAAATAAATAATCTAACTATAGAGTCATGTCCAAATAAAGTACAGTCTACAGGGGAAAAAACGTACTCAAATGCCGAGTGAACACTTGGCCCGGCGAGCTGGCAACTATGAACCACCGCGCTGCACTCTCGAACCTCGAGGAGGAATGGCTACACCTGAAAATTAGGGGTGAGCCTCCTATCACCGGCTTAGTAGGGGTCCCGCGGAACCCCAACCGTAAAACAACGGCGGTAACAGGCAGCGCTAACAAGAACAACGGCAACATCAGGAGTAGCTACAACAACAATGGCAGAAGGCACGGTCGTAAAACGGTAGCCGATGAAACCACAGCTCTAAGCTACTCCTAAGAACACGAAAAGCACACCCCGATCTCACAGTCGGGGGACCACCAAACAGACGGAAAAACCCTGGCTAAGCCGCTAGAAGAAATGCCACGACAACTCTGTCGTGGAGGCTCGCCTTCACAGGCGACGACCAACCCAAGACCACACGGTCTAGGGGAACCGGTCGTGACCTCGCCGTCGTGAACCCTTCACCGTCTAGGAAAAACCCTCAGTAGCCTCTACCAGAAACCCAAGACCTCTATATCGAAAAACATGCGAGAATTACACGTAAAATCACGTCTCGCATATGGGAAATGGAAACTCAAGTCACGAGAGTCTCGTCACGTGATGGGAGTACCTGTGCACCAGAAGCAAGGCAGGATATGTCCACTGACGACTTAGTCCGCGCCTCAGGTGTCTCTCTACTCGCCCCAGACGGACACTGAGACATCGTACCAGTAATCACAAAACAGGGGTCTAGTCAAGGTCGTGCTCGTCAGCACGCGTGCGAAGTCCCCGACCATGTGTGCACACACTGACTGACTGCACTATGCCAGGCCCTCTAGCTGATTTTCCTCCCGGCCCAGACTCGAGCTGCTACAGTGTGAGGCCCTACGGCAAACCAGCCTAAAAACCATCTCACTCTCGGGTGTAGCTCTCCACCTACTCCCAGGTGGGTCAGCACACGCATGCCCAGTCAGCTACGACTAGTGGGGGTCACTAAGCAGACGACTCTAGACAGAAACCATCGAAATGCAGACAAGCTACATACAAGCCTGTCATAATTAGCTCAGAAAACATGTGGCACGATGCCACCAGACTCTGGGCAGTCCACTAAACCTGCTAAATCCAACGGCCCTTGAGTCGCAAGACTCAGGTCAAGGCCGTCGTACAGGGACAGCTCTATGTCGTCAATTTGGCCTATCCCTAGGTCAGAAACCATGATCTAATATAGCCTTTAAGGCGGGACATGACTGCTAAGCTTAATCCCTTTCCAAAGGGAAGCTAAGAAACCTCCAGGCCCAGGCTGGGTCACTGAACCTATAGTTCATAGGCCACAGGCATGGCCCACACGAAAACCGCTTTCCAAGAAAACTAACAACGTGCAAGAATATCCCTCCGCACTCATGTCAGTACACGGCGACTCGATCAAGCGTAACACGGAAGCCCAGAACATAAGAGGGTCACCCTGACCCTTAAAACCTATGGGTACGTTAATCGAGATAAAATGGTACCTTCGGACACCCAAAAACATGGTCACGGTACCCACGGGGTGTCCGGGACATCCACGGGGCCATAGGTCGACCAAAGGATTGCAATCGGGTCGATCGGGGACTGAAACGGGTTGAGTTCCTACATTTCAGTCGACGAGCCCATATGGGTCGGTCGGCCAACTAGTTCGGTCGACCGAACTGAGAAGTTCGGTCGACTAAACTAGGCAGAATGCCCAGTCCGTGGCGAATGCTTGATCGGTCGACCGAACTACCCGAGACGGTCGACTGAAACTGGCAGAAAGCCCTCTGAGCCCCACCTAGGGGTCCGATTTCCACGCCCACTCGATCCCAATCGAGGGAGAAAATAATGGGGACCATTCCCCAGGTCCCAAACCACAAAAATGGAAGAAAATAAACGGCAAAACACCGATCGATTCGACGAAACTGTCACACACCCTAAAACATATTTTTAACCCCCCGGCGTGAAATAAACCCGCTCACGGCTCACCTCAGCCTACCAAATCCGTGGGAAAGGAAGTACAAGGGTTAAGGAACCATCCCCCTACCTCCATCGAATATTTTCCGCGCCGATATCACCGTTCTATCGCGAAAACGACATTTGAATGCCGCCGGGTTCACGAACTCGCGAACGAACCACCGCGCCTCCACCGCCTCGATCCTTACTCCATCCTCGTGCTCCTCGCCCTCACGCCGCCTCCACCTCACCTGCCTCCGTCTCCATCGGTCGCCCGAAGAAGAGGGGGAGAGAAAGAGAAGAGAGAGTGAGAAAGAGAGAATGAGAGAAAGAGAGGGGTAGGGGTGGGGGTTTAAATAGGAAAGTCCGGGATTTAGAAAATCTAAAAAATATAAAATTAGGAAAAAATACTCCTCACAATCCTCAAAAAACACACAACGCGCCTGCAATGTCTCAGAGCCCAATAATACGTCGGTTCACCCTATGCAGGGTTCCGCAGGCTCGACATCCAAAAACCTGAGTAACTCACAAAACACGTTCTGGGACTCAGAAAGGCGCTCTGAACTCACGAATTCTGATCTGAAAAATTAAAAAAAAATCGAGACGTTACATTCTATGTCAGTGGTGAGAAGGAGAGGCACATTTTAGTCATTTGACGATCAATTAACGAAAATCTTCGAATCTTTGTGAAATATTCGTGTTCCTGTTGATTGAAGTTAACCACAGTGACATATATAAACAATGATATCAATGCTAATACATTTTGAGGAATTATATTTTTTGCTAAAGTGATGATAGGCTAGACTAAACGTAAAGAGATGTCTACATCCCATAACATACTCAAGTTGGCATCCTGAGTTAAAAGAAGCTGTGCACGTCTAATGATGTCTGTGCTTTCAAAAGTTGAAATGGGAAATGTTACTTGTCCACTAAATGACTTCACCATTTAGCTCAAGGAGGATATCATCATTGTGTAAACAAATAGGGATTGCGGACAATGAGGCATCATATGTAGCGTATACTCATTCTAGCTAGAACATTTTGAATGAAAAGCACAAACTGCGATCACAATTATTTGCACAAAGGAATAAGTAATCACATTAGACATTAATTTGTCCAAGGGTTTTTACATGTATATATAATTTTTCAGAAGTAGATTCCTTTATTTTCCTTGAGGAGGGCATATCTTGCCACTTGCCAGCCCATCAACGTCCGTCCGTTCGACTCATCACAGAGGCCTAGCCCTCCGGACCCGCTACCCTACGTGTCAACCTAACACACTTCCTATCCTGACGCAGGCCCGGTGCAGATGTCATACCCACGTGTGCCTTTCCGATCAGCGGCCACGACACACATCCACGACGGTGCATTTATGACGAGAGACGCAACAGTCTAGCGATAGGAAGGGAGGACGCTACACACGTTGCTCTTCCTGACAGAGCAGTCTCACGTCCCCTCCGACGAGCTTTGTCGCATTAATGGTGGAGCTGCCCCTTTGGGGAAGAGACAGCGCCACTCTCCCTGACAGAGTAGTCTCACACTCTCTTCGGCCAGCCCTACTGCATTAATTGTGGAGCTATCCCTTCGGTGAAGAGACGGCGAGCCAACGTCCACACCTTCCTATCTCGTTAGCTACGCGAGTTAGATGACTCATCTCTCCTCCGGTCACAACAACCCAATAGTCAACTCCACGGCAACAGTATAAATAGGACCATGTCCCAACGACCAGGAGATATGCGACTAAATTCTCTCAAGCTCTCACTCTTTCACTCTGGTCTCCCTCTCCCTCACTCTCTAATCAGTGCTCGTCTCCTTCCCCCACCGCTATCTGACTTGACTATCGGAGGGTTATCTCCTGGGATAACCTCCATGACTCTTTGTGACCCTTCGTTTGTGGCTATAGGTCCTCCGTCTGCGACGCTTCTTTCTTCCCAGGCAAACAAATCTTCGGAGGAATGAATTGTCATTTGGACAACTATTTCTCGATTGCTGCAACAAACATTATTATTTATGTCCTTCATCGATTTTTTGACGAAGTACATTATTCCAACACTTCCCCTCGTTTTACATGTCAAAATACATCTTCATAGGTTAGTTGTGGAAGCCCCATGTCTCTCTCCACACACGCGTGCGCGCACCACAAGACCCATCTCTCTCTCTCTCTCTCTCTCTCTCTCTCTCTCTCTCTCTCTCTCTCTCTCTCTCTCTCTCTCTCTCTCTCTCTCTCTCCATACACACAAGATACACACAACATAGGATTGTAGGTTTAGGTGAGTCAATTGAGTTTCATCGGACCAACTTGAAATGAATACCGATCTCTAGCAAGTTGAGACATCTTCAAACTAAGGGTTTAGTTGATTATATCGCATTATATTTGAGCCGGACCAAGACGATCGACTTGATTTGAGACAGCCCGAGTCTCTTCGAGTTAAGCCCGAATCTATCTGAGCCAGACCATATCTTATCATATCTGAGTTAGACTGAGTCAATATGAATCGACGGTACAGTGAACCATGGCATGGCCCTGCAAGCTTGGTTAAGTCTGATCGGAGCACTTAGCTCATGTTCATGAGTTGAGTTCTACATTTAATGTGCGATTGATAAATCTTGTGGTGGGAATTGAACCCACCTTTTGCTGTCATTTTTAACATAAACGGAAATAAAAGGAGGCATGGATGTAGTTTACTCTAGATAATCACACTGGTCAACTTCTTCCCCCCCATATATACTCTTAATTATTTTTTTCTTAGATCCGGAAAGCTCCAATTTAAAACCTTTAATCAGAAGACAATGGTGTAGTACATAAATGATTTTCAAAGGCCTAGCTAAAACATCAAAATAACTAGACTGAAACTTTTGAGAATGCTTTCCAATTAGAAGAAACACCAAACACACCCTCGACTTTCTGTACGGACACAGTTTTGGGTTGAGACGTGCCGGTTAACCATCTGACTTGATACGGTTCAAGTTGAGACTTCCATTCTAAATGAGTTGATTTGTGCCTCATTTCGTATCAAAATCAAACTGATCATGAGAGTCTTAGCTCTTCCACAATACATGATAATTAACCTTCATATCATTTAATCAATGGCTATTGGATTAATTTGATGTCCCGAGCCTGTCGTTCATTGGACACCGACCTCTCCGATGGGAAAGTCGTAAGTTCAAGTCCCGCTCCTCAGTGTGTGGGAACAAAATCAACCCTAGTGTCTCTTGTAATGTTCATCGAGTTGGTGATCCGTATCGGATCGGGATCGCTCTGATCCGGTATAATATGTCTGAGTTGTATGTGACTCGGGTTAACTCGGTTGTCTCCCACCTCATCCGGCAAACCTTTCTTTCTTCATCCTAGCACCCTCCTAACCCGACGGCGATTTCTTCCTCTCACCCCGGCGCCCCCTCCCCACCCCCGACAGTCCCCCACCACGGCTGACAACCTCTCTTTTGGTCGGATCATTGTCGTCACCGCCGGATCTCATCTACCACCGCCGAATCCTCGCAGCCACCGTCGGATCTTCACCGGAGCATGTCTAGAAAGTCTCAGATAATGATAGAGAGGGAGGGAGGGGTGAATCGGTCGAGTCGACCGGATCATATCTCGAATTTTTCTAGATCTGACTAGATTCGCTCGAGTCATCCCGACTCAAACCGAGTCGACAAATCATGGTCCCTTGGATGCCGTGCATTTGGCGGTCGGATTAGATCCATCTTTTATTATTTTCAGTTGTGGAAAAAAAAGACAGCCGGGGAATTGGGCATTCCACCATAGTTTACTTTGCAAGCAGACTACAAATAATTAAATGCATTCTTACGGCATATAGAACGTCGATCAGGCTGAGGCCCGGTTTTTAAAAGGTAGGGGTGACCTCGTTTGCTGATCTCTGGGCACGGGAGAGTGCGTGGATGGGAAAGAAAATATTTGCACGAGCGAGCACGTGCCCCTCACGTGCCCTGTGCATGAGCACTCACGGCAGCCCACACTTCAGCTCGTGTCTGCCCGTGCACAGCCCGTGGCCTCTAGAGGAAGTGCACACACACGCTTTAGGTTACTTAACTCCCAAGATTATGGTGAACCATATATTAATTAATCAGATAGAAGAATAAACATTAATTGATATGAGGAGAATTTGTTTCGATGCTTAAGAATATTGGACGCAGGGGGAATGCATGGTATATGAAATATGTTCTTTGAAACAAGATGGAGCCCAACCATTGGATCGAGTTGAGAGATCAAGCTGGAGGTGGGGATAATTGTATTTTTTTTTTGTAACGAGAAACCTCGCACATTGATATCCTGGTGATCTATATGGAGTGTGAGAGATCTAAGTTCAAATCTATTAATGACACTCAACTCACGTGTATCCTCTTTAAATTTTCTAAGAATAGTAAATCTTGAGTCCACATATCTCGAAGATTAAATGTGAGTCAGATAAATTCTCTGAGAAGTCAGACTTTGGACCTCTCTATCATGAGACGGAGTCCTTATCAGTACTCGACCCACTTGGGATCCTCTATAAGTATATATCATATCTTAGAAAGTGTGATCGATGTGAGACATCCGTTGGGGTATACTTGATGTATTTGTCATTTAATTGTTCTCAAAGTGAGGGTTTGACAACTCGATCATATCGATCATACCGGTACTTTACTGTTACGATATGGTACGACACTATACCGTATTGTACCGCAATATGTTAACTATATAATAAATATTTATTGTAAGTAGTAAATTATGTGTTAAAATGACTTATGGGTTGGTTGGTTAGGGAGTGGCGTACATGAACGTGAGATTCAGAGTTTGAATCTCAATCGACCTTTATTTTGGCCCTTTCTTTAAAGAAAAAATAAAAAAAACATGCAATTGCTACGATTCAAACCCGAGTCAATAGAGACAAAGGCATGCCTCCAACCAATTTACCTATCAAAACTTATTAGATATAAAATAGAACATACAATATTAAAACAAATATAAGTACCGTAATGATTGCGTACCATGGTCCAGTATATGCGGTACGTAACGTATCGGACCGGTATTGTAAATCTTGCTCAAAGTCTCTTCTTTTTAACTTGTTAGTTTACCTAAAATATTTTCCAAATTATCTGAGATTCATTTGGGGAAAATGACAAATTATCTGAGATTCATTTGGGGAAAATGTTATCTCCTATTTAGCTCAAGGCTACTGTATCGTTATTGTAGAATGAAATTGCCTTTAATTTAAATTTCAACTAAACATTTTGTGAAGCACATGTTAGTAAAACAGCAACCAAGACCCATGATAGTGGGGAAGGATCGAGCTCTTTGGTTCATTCACCTTGCAAAGTGCCCATTTCTAGCATGAACCATCCTCCCACGACTGACCTTGTTTTAACTTAATTATTATATATCCAATGTCATCAGTAATTTTTTCCTTAAAGAACTCTGCTAACCTCCTTTTCTTTCAGTTCCCTGACACTTCATGTTACTCTGAAATCAAATTATATATATACATACATATACCAATAACTCCTTTCCTCTGGTTTTTGTTGTCACCCATTAGGTCAGTAACCCTAACCCTAACATAAAAAAAGGACATATGCCCATGGCCTCCATATATATATATATATATATACGCAGACCACTGTGTTGTCTCCCCCACAAGAACGTACGTAAAGCCCCAGAGTCCCCATCATGCTCTCCCACTCCCCCTCCTCGCTTCCCATCTGGTCATTGGAGGCCACCATGGGCCATGACCCACTTGCAGGCCACGGCCTCGGGGCGACGGAGGCGGTGGCGCCCCAGGAATCCTTCGCCTTCTCCGGCCAGTTCCAACTCGACGACGACGTCCAGGAGCCCCGCTGGTCCAACCCCACGTCGGCGGAGTCCTGCACCATGAAGCGCAAGCTGAGCCACAACGCCTACGAGCGCGACCGGAGAAAGAAGATGAACGCCCTTTACTCCTCCCTCCGCTCGCTGCTTCCGGAGACTGAGCATCATGTACGTCCATAGCTCTCTCTCTCTTTCACACACACACACGCTTTCTTCACAATTTCGAGTCATATTACTGCAAATTATTCTACAGAAGCTCTTCGCAACTTCTTAAGTCATACCCTTCTCTGTCTCTCCCTCTCTAAGATCTGTATTGATTGGTTTGGATTCGATCTCTGTAGAAGAAGCTGAGCATTCCATGCACAGTCTCCCGGATCCTGCAGTACATACCGGAGCTGCAAAGGCAAGTGGAGAGGCTGCAAAGGAGGAAGGAGGAGATCGAAGCGAGGCTGTCCAGGGAAGGGGAGGGCAAACCCCGGCCAGCTGGGGTCGACAGAGGACATGGCGTTCGTCCCGTTATCTCCGTCGTTGGGCTCGGGGGTGGAGAGATCACCATACAGATATGTTCGACGTCCTGTAGAAGGACGGGGAGGCGGCCGCTCAGCGAGCTCCTGGAGTACCTGGAAGGAGAGGGCCTAGGAGTCCTCAGCGCCTCGTTCCTCACCATGGCCGGTGACAACCGGGCCCTGTACAGTCTCCACCTCCAGGTTTCGTCTCTGTCTCCTTCCCTTTGGGTTGATGAAGCTTTGGCAGAAATAAGGCTTTGCGATTGGGTTTGCAGAAACAAGCTCATGTAGATAGGCAGGGATTAGGAGATCCGTTGCCCCATATATGGAAGAGTTCAGCCTGCTAAGCAAGAAGATGCTCCATTTTCTCTTAAAACATATGAAATGCACGTCCTGTTTGGAAAAGGGAACAAATTGGATAAATATATTTATCATAAATTCGTGTAATTGAGTTTATGATAATCGCAAGAAAATGTAGTTATATATATATCTGGTTAAAAATGAAATTGCATAAAAATCTAGTTTACATTGACTTTTAAACGAATGCCCTCTGTATGCAAATTAATTATCGCCTACGACCTTGGAGTAAGCTTCCGTCGAATATGTAGCGAATATTCCATCTTTCTCTCTATTCTTTATTTCCTCTCTTCCTCACCTCTCTCTCTCCCCGTTGCCAGACCTGTCGCCGGCGTTCTCTCTCGCTGCCTTATGGAATCCCCATTCATTCATTCATTCTCTCTCTTTCTCTCTCTCTCTCTCTCTCTCTCTCTCCTATAGCTCCCACCTCTCTCTCTCTCTATTTCTCTTTTCCTCTCTCGGATGGGATTTCGATCTCTCTCTCTCTTAAATGGGTTCCCTCTGGAACTCGCTGCTTCTCTCTCTCTAGAACTTTCTGGTTCTCTCTCTCTCACACACACTCTTTAGATGGTGGAGACCCTCCCCTTATCTTTCTTGTTCTCTCTAGGAGGTCTTCTTAGGGCCGATGGAGCTAGGAGGTGCCAAGTTCGCCGAAATCCGCTGGAGGAGGGTGCCAAGATTGCCGAAAGAAGTGCTCTCTCTCTCTCTCTCTCTCGTGTGTGCTGCCAAAATCGCCGAAAGAATTGGGATGCATGCACTCTCTCTCTCTCTCTCTCTCGCACGTGCGCACACACACACACAATATATATATATATATATATATATATATATATATATAGGTATTTTAGAGATTTCTTTAGTTAACTATGATTGGAGTCATTGGACTAAGTGATGACTTACTAACATAAGGTGACGATAGAGCATGGGCGATAATAAAGCCGCATACTTAGGGTGTACACGTAATATAAATGCCGGACAGATTTTTGTGCAGTTTCACTTTTAACAGGGTATATATGCAAAAGAAACCCTAGTTAGAAACTTAGAATCTCCTTTGGGAATCGTATCCACAGAAAAAAATTGATTTCATGGTAAACTCAAATGAGTTTATGGCAAATCAATTTTTAACTACATATCCAAACTAAGTTTATGATTATTGTAATAATAACCTATCATCATGTGGTGACAAAAAATAAAATAAAAATATAATGTGGTGTCTATTTCCGCCCGACGTATTAATTAAGAGTTTGAGTTGAATGGCTCAATTAATTCAATGACTTCTAGCAATAATCACACTAAATAACAATAAATCCAAATGTGTTTATATATACCTTGCAATGCAAATAGGCGTGCAAAAGTTTTTGGTGAGTTAATGTAACTCAATCAATACCATTAAGACCGAGGGCATAACTACTCTCTAAAGTTGCAATAAAAAAGCTTCCTAATGTTGAGATAAAATAAGTTGACAAAAAAGGTAAATATATAGACATTCTGGTATTTTTTTTCCCAACTACTTAATATAAGAGAGATTTTTGTAATTATTACTTCTAAGCGATACTGTTAAATAATGTCACCAATTAATTAAGTTCAACCCACTCAAATTAAGTTAATAGATGAAGATCTACATCTGTAGATGGATTGTTTGCAAGATGAACCTTGTTTCCTATATACATACATATATATATATATATATATGTAATCACAGCTAGCTAGTGGGGAATTAATTTATTTATTGATGCTACTGATCATGTACTGTTCTTTTTGACAGGTGAAGCATGCCTCCCCAAATGTAGATCCCGAGACATTGAGCAAGAATCTGTCTTGTATTCTCAGCTAATTAATGGCCTCTTATTCCGTTAATCATATCTGTCCTGGAAAAGATCACTACTGTTCTTACGTTCTTAAATATCATCTTCACGTACGTCATCACACGCGCCGACCACAGAGTGAGAAGGATTACTGCCTCCATTAATGTGATGATGCGAGTACCCAAAACTACTTTAATACAGAGATTGGCATCATCTTTTGGAAGACGAAGTACTCCTCTTAACCTTATGATCCCCATCACACACACGCACACACAAAAACACTCCTTTAAACTATTCCTTTAGGCCCGGTTTGAAATCGGGTTAGGGTAGGGTATTCACGCCCCTCGACACAAATATGCTACCCAATCATGGGTAAGCGCATGTGTGTTGCGAATATGCTATCCGACCTCGGGTAAGTATATATATATATATATACACGTGTGCAAGAGAAGTAGTTTGAGCCCACATTGTCAACTTTGTTAACAATTGGATAATTATGTACACATGTCCATTGAGCTCGACCAATCGAGTGTACTCTTCCACTTATAAAAAGAAAAAAATGTATATATCTACATGCCCATGTATATATATATATATATATCTTCTCTCGTTAATGTTAGTAAACAATGTCTCTTATGTACATATTGGTGCCCATGACTTCAGTTTATAAGTCTTCGGGTGACTACTGATTTGACTGAGGAACTTGGACCCTCCTGCAGGCTACAAGATGGGCGCAAAGATCTCTGGCAAGAACACACACATGGATAGATAGACCGATAAGATTTCTCATGTCAAATCTAATCTTAGATTTTCCCATGAAAGTTTTCTAGGTTGAAGCAAGCTGACATCACACCCATGGAAACATGTCCCTCTGTTTGGGTGAATCATATACATGTTCATGGAAGGCAGGCAAGATGTGTTGTAAGAAAGCGTGTGGTTTGGATTCACGAAGACAACCTGCAAGTGCTCAGCTTTCTGGAATGGTTAAACCACCGCCCACCATACAAGAAGAAAAACCGAGCCAGTTATTGAAAGAGATTAATATACATTATGGATACACATGATCAATCAACTTGAAAAAAAGAAAAGGCGTGATCCCCCAGGTGCTTGGAAGGGGGTCATCTAGCTATCCATGACCATGTCAAAGTTGACAAATGGATGTGATCACCTCTAAGACAATTTAGATGTGTCCATGTTTAGTCACTTTGCTTCACATTCAAGTTAAAGACTAATAAAAGTGCCTTAAAAATAAAATACTAGCTTCTCTTTCTTCACATCCTTTGCATTTTGATTATACTTTATGCTTATAATAATAAGTTCCTAATTGCAAACTTTGGGGGAATTAAGAAGTGTCTGGAAAGGATGCCAAACTCATCATGGAATATAATCTATTATGGGTAATGTTTCTTTCTTTATGGGACTGTTTGGATGCAATTGATGAGAAATCCTGGTGGAGTCATCATCACTAAATTTCAGTATATTTATTTATCAACACAGTTATGTTGATAGCAAACTGTTACATATATTGACCATGGTAATCATCTTTCCCATCCTCACTTTGTTCTCTGTTCCTTTCTTGTAACTTGTCTCGTCCTTGGAGTTCATTTAACTTCTGGTGAGTCCTTAAGAAGAACATGATCAGTGTGGTGGAAGACAAGAATGTGTCATGCCTTAGATGACAGTTGAGATCCACAAGGAAGGAATACATGGTAGAGGATCAAAGCATGCATGATCAGTGGTGGGAGGAGAAAGGTCAAAATATGCTGAGTCGTAGATGGACCAAATTGTTTAATAACATGGCTGGAGGAAGGGGTAATCGTGCACGTCGGTGGATCCTCCGTTCCCTTCCGCAATGAAGGGGTGAACGAAAATCCAAGCCTCACCTTGCAAGTATTATCTTTAAGTTTAAAAAAAAAAATCGTGCACATCGCTGTAATCCCAAACTCATTTCTGAAAGGCCCAATTTATTTGGTCCATGCATCAAACAAATAAGCATAACCCCTTCAACGTTTTGAAAAAAGAAATAAAGAGTTCATCAAATTGTGGGGATTTAAAAATAAGTGTTGGGTAGCTTGTGTTATATATGAAACCCCCTAAATGTAAATACATTTCTAGGATATTAACACGCAATTTCATCTATAAGAGAGGTATATATCTTCATCTTTTTCCCTGGATGTTTGGTTGAGATTTGGATGTTCACATGTTCAAACAGAAATGACCGTGGTCAACATATGCATATGCCCTTTTTGGTGATGTAAGTGCAGCTCCACTTCATTCTTTTTATTCCCCGATCCATGGAATGGTACAGGTACAATCAAGCTAATCCGCATGTTTATTGAATATGACATTGAAAATAAAATAAGCACACATGTGGCCATCAAATTAGACATCTTAATGGCTCCATTATGAATGCACTTTTGGTATATTTATGACTGTGGTGGTGGCTTGTATCCCCAGGGGTTGTTGCTTGCCCAATTCCACTGGTCCCGGCACATTTCCTCTATTCCGTACTTTGCCCTACAAAATGATTATTGCAATGCTTAGATCTGTAAGATCAACAGTAGCCCGTTCAAAAGAGATGATGCAAAGACAGATATACAATAGATGAAGAAGAAATGATCTCATTGTCTTGGCTAATAACTTCATTGTTCAAAGAGAGCAAGGGAGTAATCAAGAGATGCAAAATCTGCATACTTTCTATAGTCGCAACGGAGCTCATTGTCTTTGATTTCACAAAAGGTCATTCCTCTCCCACCATCATAAGGTCGTATGACTGAGGACGGTCTTGTAGAGTGAAATAGGTAATTTGGAGCAATTATATAAACTAAAACACATGAATTTGAGTGCAGTGCATCCATACACGGACATATATGTAGGCGTAGGCACAGGCGCGCGTGCGCACACACACACACACACAGACAGATAGTGGTGTTTTCTGATGGCAAGTCGGTACTTTAAGCTGGTTCTTTATATCATTAAAATCTTATATATATATATACATACATATATGGGAGTTTATCAGATCTGAAGCAGTGTGATACTTGATACCTCCAACCAAGTTCTTTTTGAGCTTTCTCAGTTGAAGCATAGACAGCAGTGGCATCTCCAGGACGCCTGGGACATAACTTGATAGGGATTTTCTACAAGTGAAAACCATACAAACATTATAGCCATTCTAGAGTTTACAATAATCAGAAAATAAGTGGTCATATGTACTGACCTTTCCGGATGCTTTCTCAAATGCAGCAACCATTTCAAGCACCGATGTGCCGCATCCGGTTCCCAAGTTGTAGGCTGTACAACCTGAAAATGTACATAGCTTGGCTGTTTACGTTGATGGGTTGAGAAATGGTATCCAAGAGATGGGTGATTTTCTTGAGGACACACAAGTGATCCTAGAGCTATGATAAATTTCGAGAGCTTATAGCTCAACAAATTTAAGAGCTACAGACATAAAGACGTGAGCCCCAAATTATGCCATGTCTACCCGATAATATCTGGGCTATAGAGCATGCAAGCTCTGAAGTCCATCAGTTTCCATGATTCTCTCTGCATGAACTGTGTACTCTTGTGCATGGAAGTATGAAACAGGCGGGCAGAGTACCATCATCTTTCTTCTTTGCATGGACTCTGTATTTTTTTGTGCATGTCTATGTGTGTGAAAAGGTGAAAGTCAAAAGTACCAATATCTTCTGTTGTAAAAAGCTTCCTGAGTGCAGCTATATGACCGTCAGCTAAGTCCACCACATGGATGTAGTCTCGAATCTGTTTCATTAAGGATACCAATTATCAGAATCCATAGTCACATAGAAAAAGTAATTAAGAGAGCTTTAAAAGTGTTTGCATAAAGACCAGAGATGCATCTGTCAACCACGAAAACTAATAGGTGCAAAAGATGGAACATCTATGCATTCAATTTACAGGCAAATCAGATCAAAAATCCCCATTAAAGTAGGAACTAGGATCGCCTACATCAGCATATTTTCACATGCTGAACAACGTATCACCATCCATGATAATATCGCATACAGTCAGTCAGTCACATATAAGTAATCATACGAGCACATAAACACGAAGGATGATCATGGTGACATGACCATGGCAAGGGAAAGAAAAGGATGGCAGATATCATTAACAAAGTAGATTTAAAAGTTGGATAATTACATATATACCCAAAATCTGATTATTCTTATACCGTTTGCGTAACTTAACTGTAGGTGGATTAAGACTAAAAAAAGACCAATCTACCTTGACTAATCTCCACACCTAATCAAGATGATGACCTCTATCCCCCTAGAATCTTTCACTTCTCTTGTACACCTTCTGGAACCTAACATTTTACACTGAGTATTCTGTTAACTCTGTCAATGTCGAAATCCAAGGGATAATTAGTTATTATGGGGTATGACAATATAAAGAATACAGGGTATGGACTAGAATCCACGAGATTCTAGCAGTATGCATGTGTCTCAAGCAGCTCAATTCTTACATGTATTTAGTTTCAGCCATCATAAGTTCGGAAACCCCTCATGGATTATTATGGGAACTAATTATTGAAAGAGTATAGTGGCAAATTCATAAAACAACAGCCATAATAAATATAACCAACATATCTAAAAGCAGAAAGCTGATGGAAAGAGGACAAGATTTTTAGAAGTTTCAAAGAAGATAGGAATAGGCTTTCTACATACTGCACTCCCATCCTTTGTGGGGTAATCATAGCCATATACATTCAGCCCAGGCAACCTGCCAACAGCCACTTGTTGTATATACGGCATGAGATTATTTGGAATTCCCTTGGGATCTTCACCAATTCGACCACTTTCATGAGCTCCAATAGGGTTGAAGTACCTCAATAATCTAATTCTCCATTCTTGGTGTGCCTTCTGGACATCTCGAGCTATCTCTTCAAGAAAAAGCTGTACCACAGATGTTAATGGTTATCACTGAATAATCAATCCATATATGAACATCTAAATGTAAATGTTTCATAGAGAACAACGAAAGCACCTTAGTCCTCCCATATGGATTCATTGCTTTAAGTTCGAAATCCTCCACGCAATGAATTTTCTCTGGTTGTCCATAAACTGTAGCAGATGAGGAGAAGACCATGTGTTCTTTACAAGCACAACATTATGTAAGAATACTGTGTAATTTGAGGAAACAAAAATTATAAAGTGAAATTTTCAGAGACAAAATAATTTATCCAGGCAAAATTCCATTATTGTGGCACTTGCTAACGGCAAGCCAAACGATGAGGCTCCAACTTCAAAGTCCATTAAAAATGTCTCCGTCTGATGGACACCGGGAAGGTGCCTTGGAACATAAACCCAAAATTCAAGCTTTTTTAATGACCACATGGGTGCTCACAACATTTAACCGTAAATTCACTAATGATTGTAGTAATGCTTTGTGATCAAATCAATAAAGAAAAAGAATATAAATGTTACAGTTGGATGAGAGTAAGTATTAAGGAAAAATACTAAATTGAAAAGAATATTCCTTTCTCTCAAAAAAAGGCAAAGGTGGAGATGTAAAAAAGAATATCTATTCTTACTAAATGCTGATCGACAATTGCTTGGGGAATAAATAAGCCTTCTTGGCTCACGGTTATCAGAAATAGATGATGTTTATTCATTTCATATCATGCTAGCAAGTCTGTGAAAACTTGATCTTTGGAAATTACTTTCCCAGTTATCCATTTTTTATTAACTGTAGTTGAAATCTCATGACATGATTTTTATTTCTCTATGTATAATGGAAATTCATCAATGGAAGATAAAAACAATCACTGGGATTTCAT
This sequence comes from Amorphophallus konjac, assembly GCA_022559845.1. Taxonomy (NCBI): domain Eukaryota; kingdom Viridiplantae; phylum Streptophyta; class Magnoliopsida; order Alismatales; family Araceae; genus Amorphophallus; species Amorphophallus konjac. The sequence goes on from CM040127.1 coordinate 3,784,516, forward strand.
GGTGGTTCTGGAGGCATACAGCTTAGCTAAACTTGGGTAATATAAGGGATATGAAAATCACTTTCAAAAATAAATATGTAATGGATATGAAAATAATTTTCACTGTCTGCATTTGCACCCCCAAATGCAAAGAAGAAATATATTGGAGATACCAACAGATATGAGTACAGTGTTCTTGGAACAGCCAAGATTTTATAAAACCCACTGCTAGCTCACATGTAGAGGATTGCAAGGCATGTGGAGTTGTGTACGGTGACAAATGATGGGAAAATGGCACAAAACAGAGGTGAGATACAAGATCCAATACTATCTAAATCTGGACTCCAGATCACAATAGATGAAACCACCAGGAAATTTTGTTGTTGTGGTATTGAGAATACACGGACAAACATTAATGTCACAGTGGATCCACAAGTAAGATAAATCAAGCTCTGATACAATGCGGTCAACACAATCTTTTGCTTTTAGCCATCAATTCTGCGGACATGGAAGTCCACCAAGGCAGTTGTCTCCACTGAGAAGGAGAACAGGTTTAAAATTATCTGAGGATGTAGACAGAAGAATTATTGATTCGGTCTATGAAAGGCAGATACATGTAAATGCTTAGGCATCCCAACCATGCCTTGGGTCGCCTTATCACCTTGACAATAGCAGTTGGTTTGACACAGTTTGTTTGGTAGAGAGGCCTTACATGTGGAGAATATGAACATAAACGGTAACCATCTTAAGATTCCAACTCAGCCCAAGTTTATTAGCTAGAGCGCAACCATGTGGATTAAACTCCAAAAACATGTATCATTTAATAATCTTTTTATCATTCAGAATCACTGAAAAGACATCATTCATAAGCAACATCTTTATTTTCCCTTTATTTTTTTAATTGATAGGGACATCTTTCAAAAGCTAGATTATAATATTTATAACCTTCCAATAACAAATGGGACGATCTGCATTTCATTTAAAAATGGAAACTTCAATAGTAGGTACCTTTTTGCAAGGATGACAACCATCACATCTATGTTTCATGTATTAGCTTGAAAGAATAGCAAAAGTTTCGGGTGCAAACCTTTTTACAGCCATATTTCTCCATGAATTCATACAAGTTCAGTGTCCCAATCAAATTGTTATTGTAATAGAGCATAGGCTTAGCAACACTCTCTCCAACAGCCTTTAAGCCAGCAAAATGAACGACAGCATCAAATCTGCACAAGTCGTTAGAGGATGTTATTATGAACAAATAAGAAGAATGAACATTTACAAGGACAACAGTTCCATTCTAAGATGAAAATTTGTATGTATGCTGTAGATCACCCATGGAAACGTGATCAACCATGGCAGCTAGTGGATAAAAAATAAAACTTGATTAGAGAAGAGCAGTATGTGAAGCATGGAATATGAAAATCCAATTAAAAGCTAAAGCAATTTTGCTGAATTTGGCCGCAAGGTTTGTTATGCTTGGTTGTCAAAGTGGACACAGATCAGCTGCCAAGAACCTTGAATAACATCGGGATCTCCCCAGTATCTAAAATAATTTTCATATAAGTTGCTCTCCAATGTAAGGTGCTAGAGTGGCATAAGTTTGAAGAAATGCTGTATTTTTTTCCAAAAAAATTGATAAAAGTAAAACACAAATAAAATCAATTTGCAACCACAAATTAATTTTGCAATATTTTATTACACTAAACATTTATAATTGGAATGAGGCAATTGTTACTCCAAATGAAATCATAGATCATTATATCAGCTCACAGAACCTCTTCTTTCAAAGAGTTAAGGGTCACCCAGCTACAGATTGTCCGAGATTGTTAAATTGATAGGATGAATATCTGCAGAATCAATTAACTAAATAAGAAGGATAGACCCTGCTATATGTTGTCCAAGACTGTTAAATTGATGGCATGAATATCTATAAAAAAAACTAATTGAATAATGACAGAATCATCATCTCAATTCATTGTTGGAATGTTCTCAAAGATGGAGCCATGGTTTATGTCCTTTGTAGAGAATGATGCAAGGATGCCCATTTATGATTTGGTAATGACTGTCATTTGATTTCTTGCTTCTTTGTTTAGGCTGTACCAGGTGCAGTTTCCTGCTGAAACCCCCCGGTCTTCCATGATAGTCTGAGTGGTATTTGTTGGGAAATTCATTTTCTTCCCTGAAAGGAGAACACAACGTACAGTTTGCCGAATTCACCTTGTTCAGGATGTAAGCATAAACACCTGGAATATGGGCAAGGTTGGTGAAGAATAACTGGCAGTGGAATGCCTTGATTTCTAACATTTTTTAATCCATAAAGCATCGACGGACCAAGGTCTATCGTCCCACCATAAGAAACTGATACAAAAACTTGAAAAGTCAATATAAAACACGAAGATTTTTAGCCACTTGGACTGGGCATGTTTAGGTTAAATTGACCTGCAATAAATCTCCATTCTGAGTTTTCTACTAGTGATAGGAAAGAAAAGAGTTGCACGAGCGAGCACGAGCTAGCCCACACTTCAGCTCGTGTCTGCCCATGCACAGCCCGTGGCCTCTAGAGGAAGTGCGCACACACGCTTTAGGTTATTTCCTCTGGTTTTAATTTGTTGTCACCCATTAGGTCAGTAACCCTTACCCTAACATAAAAAAGGGTCATATCCGTGCCCACGGCCTCCATATATATATATATACGCAGACCACTGTGTTGTCTTCCCCACAAGAACGTACGTAAAGCCCCAGAGTCCCCATCATGCTCTCCCACTCCCCCTCCTCGCTTCCCATCTGGTCATTGGAGGCCACCATGGGCCATGACCCACTTGCAGGCCACGGCCTCGGGGCGACGGAGGCGGTGGCGCCCCAGGAATCCTTCGCCTTCTCCGGCCAGTTCCAACTCGACGACGACGTCCAGGAGCCCCGCTGGTCCAACCCCACGTCGGCGGAGTCCTGCACCATGAAGCGCAAGCTGAGCCACAACGCCTACGAGCGAGACCGGAGAAAGAAGATGAACGCCCTTTACTCCTCCCTCCGATCGCTGCTTCCGGAGACTGAGCATCATGTACGTACATAGCTCTCTCTCTCTCTCTCACACACACACACACACACACACAGAGAGACGCTTTCTTCACAATTTCGAGTCATATTACTGCAAATTATTCTACAGAAGCTCTTCGCAACTTCTTAAGTCATACCCTTTTCTGTCTCTCCCTCTCTAAGATCTGTATTGATTGGTTTGGATTCGATCGCTGTAGAAGAAGCTGAGCATTCCATGCACAGTCTCCCGGATCCTGCAGTACATACCGGAGCTGCAAAGGCAAGTGGAGAGGCTGCAAAGGAGGAAGGAGGAGATCGAAGCGAGGCTGTCCAGGGAAGGGGAGGGCAAACCCCGGCCAGCTGGGGTCTACAGAGGACATGGCGTTCGTCCCGTTATCTCCGTCGTTGGGCTCGGGGGTGGAGAGATAACCATACAGATATGTTCGACGTCCTGCAGAAGGACGGGGAGGCGGCCGCTCAGCGAGCTCCTGGAGTACCTGGAAGGAGAGGGCCTAGGAGTCCTCAGCGCCTCGTTCCTCACCATGGCCGGTGACAACCGGGCCCTGTACAGTCTCCACCTCCAGGTTTCGTCTCTGTCTCCTTCCCTTTGGGTTGATGAAGCTTTGGCAGAAATAAGGCTTTGCGATTGGGTTTGCAGAAACAAGCTCATGTAGATAGGCAGGGAATATGAGACCCTTTGCCCCATATATGGAAGAGTGCAGCCTGCTAAGCAAGAAGATGCTCCATTTTCTCTTAAGCCATGACAAGCTGGCCCTGTTTGGAAAAGGGTAAAAATTGGATAAATATATTTATCGTAAATTCGGGTAGTTGAGTTTATGATAATTCGCAAGAAATGGTTATATATATATATACATATATATATATATATATCCTGTTAAAAATGAAATTGCATAAAAATCTATTTTACATTGACTTTTAAGCGTATACCCGATCGGTATGCAAATTTATTGTCTACTACGATCTTGTAATAAACTTCCGTCGAATATGCAGCGAATATTCCATCTTCCTTCTATTCTTTATCCCCTCCCTCTTCATCACCACTCTCTCTCTCTCTCTCTCTCTCTCTCTCTCTCTCTTTCTCTCTCCATCTTCCTTCTATTCTTTATCCCCTCCCTCTTCATCACCTCTCTCTCTCTCTTGGGTTCCTATAACTCTCAGCTCTCTCTATTTATTTCTCTTCCTCTCTCGGATGAGATTTCGATCCCTCTCTCTCTCTCTCTCTCTCTCTTGACTGGTTCCCTCTGGAACTCGTGGCTTCTCTCTCTCTCTAAAACTTATTGATTCTATCTCTCTCTCTCACTCTTTAGATGGTGGAGACCCTCCCCTCATCTTTCTTGTTCTCTCTAGGAGGTCTTCCTAGAGCCAATGGAGCTAGGAGGTGCCAAGTTCGCCGAAATCCGATGGAGGAGGGTGCCAAGATCGCCGAAAGAAGTGAGATGTATGCGCGCGCGCACACACACTCTCTCTCTCTCTCTCTCTCGCAATATATATATATATATATATATATATATATATATATATATATATATATATATATAGGTATTTTAGGGATTTCTTTAATTAACTATTAACTATGATTGGACTATGTGATGGTGTACTAACATAAGGACATAAGGTGACGATAGGGCATGGGCAATAATAAAGCCGCAATCAACTATGCTTCCCTCTGATTTGGGTATCAAAGCGGTCCTCTGTGTATGAGTTCGATCTCCCCCTGGGCTTTCCTCTCTCCTGCGGCAGCTGAGCACCGGTGATGGCCGGCAGTTGGGGGGGGGGGCCTGTGCCTCCCCCCTCCCCTCTGGTCTCCACTCCTCGGGCCAGCTTCCTGACGCAGGAGGTCGCTGCGTCGCAGCCGTCGTGGGTTCCTTCTCCGCTTCTGGTTCGTGTTGTACGGACGCTACCTCCGGTCCGCCCCTTGCTGCATCCTCGTCTGCTGCCGCTGTCATCGCTGGCTCGGGTGCCCTCACCCTTCCAGCTCCTCCGTCGCTCCCTGCAGGTGGTCCCTCCTCCACCGTTGGCCCTTCCGGTGGCTTCCCCCCTTCCAACGTCGTGGCTGCCAACCGCCAGCTCCCTTCTCGCCTAGGCTGCCATGCTCCTCCGGCGTCTGGTCACGGCTTTGGGGCTTCGGTTGCCCACCTGGCGACGGCCGCCGCCGCCGCCGATGGCCCCCCCCAGCCTCTTGCCACCCCTGCCGGTCCTGGCGGAGGCATCCCTCCCCCGGATGCTTCCCGTGGCATCGTCGCCGGATTCGCTCCTCTGCTTTCATATCTGGGTGGTGCACGCATCGGGCTGGCTCCAGCTTCCTCTTCTCCGTTGCCCTATCGTCCTCCACCGTCCAACCCCCTCCCTTCTGGTAAATCTTCAGCAGCGTCGGGGTTCCCGTCCTCGCCTGCCTCCCTCTCCGTTTCCTCCCCCCCTCCTGCCTTCCCCACAACCCCTGCCCCTCCCCCTCTCCTTGCTTCTGCCGGCGGTTTGTGTGCCACCGTCGCCCCCCCCAGCTTCTCTGCCCCCTCGACCATCTTCTATCGTTGCCCCTCCCCCTGCTCAGCCCACCTATCCCGTTGCCCCCTTTCCCCTCCTACTCCTCAGGCCTGCACCCCTTGTGGTCTACAGCCTCCCACCGCCCCTTCCACCTTCGCCACCGTCCTGCTCCGCTCCCTCTCACCTCCAGCCTGTCCCTTTCTCGCCCACGGACCGGCCACCACTGCCGCTGGTGAGCCGGCAACGTACTTCACCCAAGAGGAGATCCTCCTCTCATGCAAGCACCTGGATTTCGCCATTGTCGCCAGGACCCCTCAGGGTCGTCCTCCCTTCCAAGCCATCTGCACCCAGCTGGCCCAGAAGTTCTCCTTCACGGAGGACTTCCTGCTCAGCTCTTTGGATGGCCGCCATCTCCTGCTGTGATTTCAGAACCAAGCGGACTTCCTACAAGTGTTGCTCAAGGAATCCATGACCATCCAGGGACGTCCCTTCCGTTTCTTCAAATGGGTCCTGAGCTTCTCGCCATCTGCCGACTCCCCCGTTGTCCCAGTCTGGTTGGAGATGCCGGGGCTCCCCCCAAACTTCTTCCTTGAAGCCATGGTTTCCTCCATCGCCGGAAGCATTGGGCCTATCCTCCAGGTCGATCGGAACACGGCTTGTCTCACCCGTGCCCACGCCGCTCGGGCTTGTGTCCTCCTGGACGTCTCCAAGGCGTTCCCGCGACGGGTCTGGGTTGGCATGGGCTCGGGTGGGTTCTGGCAGCCTCTGCTATTTTCTAATCCCCCGCTCTTCTGCCCATCCTGCAAACGCCTGGGTCATTCGGCCTCCTCGTGCAAGAAGACGTCGGTCCCTGCCCGCCCACTTGATCGGCCCTCGCCAACTCCAGCTGCTGCTCCCGTGCCTCCCTCGCCGGGGTCTTTGCCGACCGCCGCCTCTGCTGCCTCGCTTGTGTTGGAGGAGCGCACCGGGGCTGGCGTGCTTGGCCCACCACCATCCGGAGAAGCTTTGGCCTCTGCTGCCCTGCCTCCTTTGACGCTGTCGGTGCCGTCGATGGACTCTTTGCATTCAGCCCGTGACTGCCTTTCTGCCCACGGTGGACCTGGTGTGGGTGTTATTCCTGCTACACCCTTGCTGGTTTCCTCTCCCACCGAGGCAACTGGCACTCCTCCTAAGGCCCTGATGGCTGGGTGTGTGGAAGCCGCTTGTGCTGCTCGGCCCCCGAAGGTGCCTGTCTCTCTCCAGAATGGCTCCTTACCTCATAATGATGTTGTGGATGATGTTCAGCCCCTTCACGCTGCCCTTCTGGCTACCTCCTCTGCTGGTGCCGCTGCTCCTGCTGCTCTTGGCGTTGCTATTGATGGTCCACCCTGCTCACCTGCGCTTAGTGCTCCTGTTATTGCTGGTTCTTCTCAGCCGTCTCTTTCGGCTGTCGGCTCCGCTGCCCCCGTTGTTGTCCCAGGCATTGCCGAGGGCTCGTCTGCCTCCAGGCCTTCGCCCACACTCAACCCGGATGCCTGCTGCTGGTCTCCCTCCCAGCCGCCCTCCCCCGCTGCTACCCCGGTCGCGTCTCGCCTCTCTTTTGTGCAAGCTGTGCACAAGGCTGTTAAAGGGAAGCCCGGCTCTGCTCATGCACCACACACCTCTCAGCTTGTGTCAGCTCCCTCCGCCTCTCGAGACGTCTATCCTGCTGCGTCCTCGTCATCGGATGGTGGCATCCTCCAGTCCCCTATTATCCATCAAGTGCTGACGGTTCCTGGTTATGAGCCATCCGGGCCTGTAGATTTAAGTCGTGTCCATGCTAACTGGGTTGGCGCTTACGTTCAAGATCTCCCCAGGCCTTCCCGGCCCTCTAGGCCATCTTGTTCCCGCCGTCCTCCGCGCAGATTCAGATCCTTGATGTTGGCCCAGATAGAGATGGCGGACAAGAAGGGGGGTTGAATTGTCCCCTTGACCTTGATAGCAGATTTAAAAATTCACTCTTAACTGAACATGATGGAATTAAAAGTAACTGCGCTAATTAGCATGAACTCAAGTAGGATTAAAAGAATGCTCTCAATCTTTCCGATCACACACGGATATGCAAATCGAAGAACGATCTAACTATGCCCAAGTACAAATAGCAGAGGTAGCAATGTGTAGTGGAGCAGTGAATAAAAATCTATAAATTGACCTGTGAATGGAGATAGAGGAAATGGACAATCACACAGGCAAACCACATGCAACACGGAGATTTTTAGGTGGTTCAGGACCACGAGGGCTCCCTACGTCCACCCCTCACCCAACCGGGTGAGGCTTCACTACTCGCTACTTTCGTAGCAACACGGGGACGAACCCCAACCACACACACACGCTACTTCTGTAGCAATATCCACACACACACGACGGGGAACACACCCCGGACAATAAGCACACACGGAGACGCAGCTCCGTACACGATCCACAAGGGACGAACAATCACACACACACAAGCCGCAATGCCCGCGGCACAATAACTCCACAATCGTTCACCGACCGTTCACACACTCACAGACATGATGTTTAGAAACAAAGGATATGATCAATACAACTTTAGAAACTTAAAGAGATTGACTCCATTAAGCACAAAAAGATGTAGAAAGAAATTCCTATCGAAGAACAAGGGCTATAGAATGTCTTCTCTATGCCACGGGTCGGAGGATAGCCGGATGATGACGTTGAGAGTGTCCTCTTGATCCCCTTGATGATCCGCTCCTTTTCTTCTTCTTCCACGAGCTCCAAATGTCGAGGGATGTAGATCGAATCTAGCATTGAAGCTTCCTTGAGCTCTCTTCTTTCTCTCCTACAACAAATAGAACAAGGTTAGCCAAAAAGATAATGAAAACCCCAAATTCGTATGTTATATATAGCAGCAAGATAAGTTGTGCAAAAGACTATTATACCCTTGCAAAACCCTAGCAAAACCACCCTAATATATTCATTACTAACCCAAGGGCAAGTGTGTAAAATTTCAGCCCAATCGGAGGTCATTTGGATGGGTTTCGACAATTTACGAAAAAGCCGCGCGTTGTTGCGAACCGTAGATGGGACGTCCCATCTAGGCAAGTGGGACGTCCCACTTGCTGCCAGAAGCAGTTTTTAGCATGTTTTACAGGGGGGGTCGACCCACTTGCAGGGGGGGTCGACCCACTTGGCAGACAGCATGCAGTTTGGCCATTTTCAGCCCAGGGGTCGACCCATTGAGTGGGGGGGTCGACCCATTGACCTTAAACCATTAAAAATTGATATTTTGAAGCATTCCCAAATATCTAAACATGCAATCCATTGTAACCAATCATGAATTAAAATATTTGGATCATGCATCAACATATGGAACTAGTTTTGAGTCCAAGACCCAAAATACATGCAATATGATTATGAAGGCAATGGTAATGCAAATGGAAAGGTAAGCTTACCATTGTTCCAATTGAATGATATCAATATGAACCTGCATTTCAGATAACTCAACATCATATCAATTTAAATTCAATCATGTGCATGAACCAACTTCAAGCCATTTATACACATATGACTATCTCATCAACTTGTGGTGAAGAATACTGAAAAAACCTTTCAAACCATTTTCTCCATAAGCTCACACAACAATTATGATTAAAGTAGCCCAAACATGAGGTTCATGAACATACCGAGACTCTTAAGTTCAGTGCAAGAATTCAAGTTCAATTCAGCAATTCAAATGCAGTCCAAGTTATTCATGTTCAGTTCAATTTGAGACCATTCATGAAATGCCAACCATAATTCACATCTGAGTAATATGCATGAGAGCTCAATATTAGAACTTCAAAAAATGTATTCATAAAAGTCCATCCAGAGATAAAGGTGTCAAAAGGATAGTTTAAGGAAGGCATTAAGAAGTCGTGAGAAATATGCATGAGCCATTTGTGAGCATTGTAAAGGATCCATCTGTAGAAAGCATGACACACAAGTTTCATCACCTCACCAGTCAAATCATTCAATAGCAAGGTTTCAGAAATCACTATGATCAACATGAAAAAACATATCATCAAGGTCCTCATGAATTACAAGTTCAGTCATGAACAAACTGAACTTTCGCAGTATAAGCCACACAGTGTCAATCATTTATATGGATTCATTAAAAGTGTCATGACCCAATTTGTGAACATGATATAACCAATGTTAGGTAACATGGTTAGAGGGTCTTGAGAGCATCAAATAACCTTGGATTACAAAGAATCATAAAAGGCATGTTAAGCAGAAATCCACATCAAGTGTCCCATATAGGACATGCATGAAGGCACCAATACAAACACCAACATAAAGGATGTGTGCATGAAGGATCATTGTGTTTGAACCACCTGCAAAACAAGATATCATAGTGTTAGCTTGTTTATCGTGCAAGATATCATAGTGTTAGCTTGTTTATCATCAAACATAAAGGATGTGTGCATGAAGGATCATTGTGTTTGAACCACCTGCAAAACAAGATATCATAGTGTTAGCTTGTTTATCGTGCAAGATATCATAGTGTTAGCTTGTTTATCATCAGCATGCCATAAAACATAAAACACACAATATATTAGAATTATCAAAACCATTGTCAAGGACAACGAGGGGACGCACAGAACCCAACAATCTCCCCCTTTTTGATGATGACAATATATTGTGACAATTTAAAGTTCTCTCCCCCTTTGTCATTAGCAAAAAATGGGGGACTCAAGGGTAAATATGAATTGAAAACAATGAGCACACGAACCCAGCAATTAACTTCCCATGAAGGGAAGAGTATGAACTATGAACCACACAAAGGTTTAGAATTTAACATATAATCAACAGGTATGTGAATTCAATGCAAAATGGTCAATTTTTTTTTTTGAATTTTTCATCATATGTAAAACTAATTATTCACAAGTGTGTGATTTAAGTAACCTATATGCAAAAATGAAACCTAGCTATGCACACAGTGTAAAATGCCAAAAAGCACATTTTCTCCCCCAATTGTCAAGAACAAAAGCCAACAGACAATGGGATTATATAACCTAAAGATGCATCTATGCAAACTTAAATGTGAAATGAAGTATGCAAGCATGCAAACAAGCAAGCATGCATTGGAGTTAAGCATACATACAGTACTATAGCTCCCCCTTAATGGGGTAAGGGGATAGCAAAAGAACAGTTCATTCAAAATCAAAATGTGAGATATGAACCATAATCAAAAAAGGTAGTGCATTCATATATGCAAGGTACTACATAAGCCATGATAAGAACAAATTCAAGATATACAATCATCACAAAAATACCCAATTGAAATTTATGTAAATGAGCAATGAACTTCAAGTTTATATGGATATTAGCAGAGTTTCTAGAAAACACTAGAGGGTTATTTCCTTCCTACACTTCCATTTTGATCCTCGACTATTGGTAGCTTCGCTCAACCCCTTTTTATTTTTCTTTTATTGGATTTCACTGTTCGGCGCGAGTCACCTCATGTGTCTCAATGGGGTTTCCCGGCTTACTAGGATTCATCACAAAATGTGGATTTTGTTCCACCTTTCGACGCGAGTTTCCTCATTTATTTCAGTGGGGATTCCCGGCTACTCAGTTAGACATACCACTTATTTAAGCATGCGGGGTAGACAGCTTTTTCCTCACGAATCTCTCAATTTTCATGTAGAAATTTGTTTCCCATGAAGTGTTAAAAAGAATTTCTAAAATCCTTATCAATCAAAGTCATATGCATCATTTTAGGAATAATGTATGGGTAATTGCTTTGGATGTAGAAAATGAATTTGCCTATACACAGTTATGACTCCCTCTAAATGTATGCACAGTTGAAATGAATCATCCTCTTTTGTATATGTCACAATTCACAAATGATCAAAATCACTGTATTTTATATAGCAAGGAGGTGAGGTCTTAGAAGATTTGCAAGGAATTGTGTTCTAAAATTATATACATGCATTCAAGCAAGGATATAGCAAACTATTCAAACAAAGTGATTTTCGGTACGCGACGGGGAACATAGGTCTGAAGACCACCATCACGCATAGTGAAAGCTTCCGGCTAGATATAATCCAACCTTCCACAAACACCATTTTATATACCGAAAAATCATAGCAATCAAGCACACGAATATGAGGAATATGCAAATGTATGCAAGCAAGTGCAAATGTATGCAAGTGAGGATGTATATGATATGTGCAGCATGTTTTATGCAACTTAAGCATGTGATCTATGTATGCACAAGTGAGTGATTATTTACAAAGAGTAAGTAAGAGTTTGAAAACTCTATGCACAATGAGAAGCATTCAAACCAAATTGTATTTACAAGAGTTGATTCACAAGATGTTCAACAAGAAGTATTCAAGTCAACTATTCATCAAAATTAAAAGATCTCAATTTCTCCAAAAGTTGACAAAAGTCGGTGAAATGGAAATGTAACACTTTCCTTAAAACAGATTTTTTATTTTTTTTCAAATTTTTCAAGGAAAATCTAGGTGAAGCAAACTTCAAATCAAATTATTTTGTTTCTCACCTTGAGAGTCCCTTATTTGTTGATGTTTCTTGACCTCAAGGTGTCCCTGCAAAACAGATTCTCATTTCAAAGATTTGGGTACCCAAGCCATCTTGGGTCCCGAGGGGTTAGCTTTAGCATGAACAAATGTTTTCTTTTCATTTCTCCTCGCATACCACTCATCGTCGGCCCTCATCATGGAACAATTATCCATTGAGTGTCCATTCAGGCCACAGTAATAACAATGAAAGAATTTTCTTCTCATGGACAACTTTTCGTCATTTTCCATTACTGAACAATTGTTCATCTTATGTCCAAAGCCACCACAGTAATTGGTGAGGACACGCGACGCTATCCCCGATGGAGCACCCGACACACTGCTACCTCCTTGTGGCTCGGCGACGGCGGCACCTTCTAGCTATCTTTTATTATGCTTTAGGCCATGTTGGGCCTAGGTTTGGTCCCTGCGTGGACACGTTATCTAGTTTCTTTCCTATTGTTATCAGGCTATGTAGGGATAATGGGCTTCTTCCTCCCTTATTGGGCCTAGCCTTGGTCCTTGGTTAGTGGGTTAGGGTTAGGGTTTGGAGAGGAGGGCGCAACCCCCCACCTAGGGTGGCTGCGCCTCCTTTCCCCTCTTGCCCCTCCTCTTTCCTTTTTGGGCCCCCCTCCTTTCCCCTTTCCTCCTCTCCCCTCTTTCCCCTTTGGGCGCCCCCCCCCTTGGATTCCTCCTTGATTGGAGGAGGATGGATCGCACCCCCCCTGTTTGGAGGAGGGATGGCCGCCCCTACCCCCTCCCTTTTGCGCCCCCCCCTTCCCTTTGGCTTGGGTGAAAACCCTAATTCCCCTTCCCCTATAAGTAATCTTCTCCTTGTACTGATCACGGTTTAGACATAATTTGAATACAAAAATGGATTATTGTGCAAGGCATTTGCGCCCCTCTCTCTCTCTTTCTCTTCTCCTGCGACGGGAGAACGGCGAGGTGTGAAGCCTCAGCCCTCGGTGGACTCCGGGGTTCCCTCTTATCCTCATCTTCTTCCTCAACGGTTCGTGTGCGTGATTCCAGATTTCTGCCCCGACTTGTAGCAGAGCTCGCGCCCCCTTCTTGGACGAGTTTTGCCACGATCTATTTTCTGGAGATACGTCTGCGGATCAGCTTCGCGTCGGCGCCGGTTTTGCATCAATCGGAGATCGGCACTGCCCGTACCGATTTTCTCCACCGACCTGCGCCAGCACCACTTTCTCTGCTCGCCCAGCGGGGAGACCCTGATTGCGGATTTTCCCCAGGCCTCCACGCTGCGTCTTTTGCGCTGGTTTCTTCAGGGTTCGTGGATCTCCGAGTCAACTTTCCAACGCCGCCGACGGCGTCGCGTTTCGACATCGTCACCGTCCGTGGCGGTCGATCTCGTGGGGTTGCGCCGGCGTGCCTGCACAGTCCGCCCAGCGAACCAACCCCAACTTCCAGCGGCTCCTGCGACTCGTGTCGGCATCATCTGCCGACGCCGTTTGGCCGAGGGTTACCTCTGCCAGTCAGCTCTCACCTCCAACCGGCCCGGACCTGTTCGGGCACCAGACGACCGAGTTCCGGATTTTACCGACGGCGTGCGCGGTTCTGCGACCACAGAACCAGACCTGGTTTTCGGCAGCGCCCACGGCCACCACCGGCGCATCCAGCGCGTCCCCTCTGGTCTGAGCGTTCCTCCAGCCATCAGCAACGCGTCCTCTCTGACGGTGCCTCGAACGGACATCGCATCAACCCGTGGGACCCGTCTCCGTCCAGGCGCGCGCGACACCGATTCTGCAGCATCGCGCCCGTCATCGAGTGCGGCCCGTCAACCCGTGTCCGGCAACCCGAACGTATTGTTTGTAGCCTCTTACCTCCCTGCGAGGAGTGGGCCATTATTGGGGGTTGTAATTTATTGCTCTGGTGTATCGGGTTGTTGGTCCACGGCCGGGGTTCCTTCCCCACGCCTAGGCGTGGAGGTACGCGCTCCGACTCCTCCACCTTTGCTTGCTCTTTTAGTATGTGATTGAATATGCCGCGTGAGAGAGAGTAGGCGCCTAGCTACTTTTGCCATCACCGCGGACCGTGAGTGAGAGCACCCGTCCGTTAGCACTAGCCGAGCTTCGAGCTAGGACTCGACTCCCCTTGTCTTTGGAGGTCGACTATACGCCTAGACACGTGCGCTTCCCTCCTTGGGACGGCCGAGGTCGGAGTTTCTGTTGAGAGACGTCCCTCATTCTGTGGGATATCACGGTGGTCAGCCACTTGGCGACCCTTGAGCGTGCTACTGCTGGCCTGAGTTAGAGTCTTTTGTGAGTCTTAGTCCGTGTCGGTCCCCGTCCCGCGTCAAATTTTGGTATCAGAGCATGGTTACCAACTTGTCCTTACAGGTTGGGTCTTAGGGTCGTGTTTAGGTTTTTGTCGTGTCTTGTTTGAGTCTTGCATCTCCTTGCATTCGTGTCCCTCTAGGTCTTAGGGTGTTAGCCTCCTTTGCATGCCCACTCGGGGTGGTACGGACTACCATCGCCCGGACGCCATGGGTGACCAACACCCACCTCAGGGACGCCCATCTCTAGAGGATCTGATTGCCCAACTTATGGCCCGTATGGACAAATCTGACCAGTCCATCAAGGAGTTGACTGAGCGTCTAGATAATCGTCTGAAGGTCATTGAGGATCGTGCCACCGTGTCCGATTTGGCCCTCCAGGGTCTTGTTGGACGGATAGGTGGGATAGATGAGGTGCACCGCCAGGACTCTCCTAGAGCCAACCAAGCTCCTCTTGTTGCTGCCGCCCAAGCCCCTCGGGCTCAGGAGCGACGTCCCCGAGCCCCCGACTTTGATGACTATGGGTCCGAGATGGATTTTGAGGGGAATGGACGCCAGTACCGTGGTCGTCGACCACACCAGGATGAGGATGATAGGGCCCTTAGGACCGTCCGTGCCGATCCACCCACTTTCGAGGGGTCTCTTGACCCAAAAGCCTACATAGACTGGGAGAATAGCATGGATAGGTATTTCGAATGGGTTGAGATGTCTGAGCTGCGGCAAGTTCGATTTGCCAAGATGAAGCTCATGGGGAGAGCCCAGACCTACTGGAGGAATGTCGAGAGTCTGATGTTACAGAGGCAGGACCCACCCATAGAGACCTGGTTTGATATGCGGCGTAAGCTCCGCGAGAAGTATGTCCCTCCTTCTTACCGCCAGAGGCTCATTGACCGATGGCAGACCCTTAGTCAGGGCGATCGGTCCGTGACCGAGTACATCGCCGAATTTGACGAGTATTATTTGCGATGTGGAGTTGATGAAGAGAAGGGCATGCCTGTTTCTCGTTTTCGCCGTGGCTTGAGGCCCGAGTATCAGTATGAGCTCTACCGTCGCCAGGTAGACACTTTAGAGCTAGCTTACCAGGTTGCCCTAGAGTTAGAGCAATTTGAGTTGGAGTTTGGCCCCACCTTTCGTCCGGGGATGCCTAGTCAGCGGGGTCTTGACCCTCGCTCCACTTCCACCCAGTATGGTCGATACCCGGCGGCCCGGCCCGTAGAGCCTCCTCGCCAGGACCCCACTGGTCCCAGGCCTCGTCCACCCCTTCCTAGGGATCCGCTCCCTCCACCTCGCCAGCAGGCACCCTACCCCCCCACTCGCCCTACACTTCCGCCTCCCCCACATCCTGCTCGTTCACAGCCTTTACTCCCCGCGCCCCGTCATGATGACAAGGGCAAGAGTCCTATGACCGCTGGGGCCTCATCTAGTGCGGGCGCACGTACTTGTTACCGGTGTGGCGACTTTGGCCACTTTGCTGATAGATGCCCCACTCGGGAGAGGAAGGCCCTTGTCGTGGCAGACCCCGCTTCCACTGAGTCCCCCACTGAGCCCATACCTGTTAGCTATGAGGTAGACCAGGACTTGGTTGAGGAGTTCTTCGATGATCTGCTCGAGGGAGAGCAGGATGGTGCCCAGGGTAGCCATTTTCAGGGTGACCCACAGTTAGGGGTAGTTAGGTGCATCCTAGCCCAGCCCCAGGTGAGTGATGACTGGCGTCGCACCACCATATTTCACACCTTCTGCAGGCTTGGGGGTAAAGCTTGCAAGATTGTCATTGACAGCGGGAGTTGCATTAACGCCATATCTACTGGCACTGTTACCCGCCTTGGGTTGACCCCAGTAGACCACCCTGCTCCCTATAGGGTTTCTTGGGTCGATTCCACCTCCATTCCTGTTAGGCTCCGTTGCCTAGTGTCCCTTCAGTTCCAGACCTATCAGGATGAAGTTTGGTGCGATGTTCTCCCTATGGAGGTTGGTAACATTATTTTAGGGAGGCCGTGGTTGTTTGACATGGATGCCACCCTACAGGGCCGTGCAAACACTTGCACATTTGATCATAACGGCCACAGGATCACCCTCCACCCAGCCCCACCTAGGGACCCTACTGTTAGGGGACCAGCCGGTCCGAATGCCACGACCACCCCTCACCAGGGGAAGGTCAAGCCCCCGCCACCACCACCTCCGGTGCCTGTTTCCACCCCCTCTCCTACCCTCACCATAGATGTTCCTCCTACGAGAAGGTTGATGATCATCAGTCCCCGAGAGATGGAGAGAGAGGTTACTAGTGGTGTCCCTCTTTTAGCTGTGGTTGTCAGGGAGACGGGTGAGGTAGTCCCCAGTCTCGAGGGAGTGACAGACCCTCAGTTAGTTGAGATGTTGCGAGAGTTTGCTGATATCTTCCCGGAGGACCTTCCCGAAGGCCTTCCACCTTTGCGTGACATCCAGCACGAGATTGATCTTGTTCCGGGCTCGTCCTTGCCCAATCTTCCACATTATAGGATGAGTCCCGCGGACCATGCTGAGCTACAGAGGCAGGTTGATGAGTTGATGAGTAGGGGTTCCCTTAGGGATAGCAAGAGCCCCTGTGCTGTTCCCGCCCTGCTAGCGCCAAAGAAGGATGGCACATGGCGTATGTGCATCGATAGCCGTGCGATCAATAAGATCACGGTTAAGTATAGGTTTCCCATTCTCCGGCTGGATGACTTGCTTGATATGATGTCGGGAGCCACGATTTTCTCGAAGATCGATCTTAGGAGTGGCTATCACCAGGTGAGGGTCAGACCCGGTGATGAGTGGAAGACTGCATTTAAGACCAAGGATGGTCTTTACGAGTGGTTGGTCATGCCCTTCGGGCTGACTAACGCCCCTAGCACCTTCATGCGGTTGATGACGCAGGTGTTGCGTCCTATGATTGGAGTGTTTTTGGTCGTCTACTTCGACGATATCTTGATTTATAGCCGCACTAGGGAGTTACACCTAGACCACCTTAGGCAGGTGTGTGTTGTTCTGAGACGGGAGAGCTTGTTTGCCAACCCTAAGAAGTGTAGCTTCATGACTGACCAGGTTTCTTTCTTAGGGTTCATTATGTCCCGTGACGGAGTCTCCGCTGATCCGGAGAAGATCCGTGCCATAGTGGAGTGGCCCGAGCCCCGCTCACTCCACGATGTTAGGAGCTTTCATGGTCTGGCCACATTCTATCGCCGTTTCATTAGGGGGTTCAGTTCTATCACCGCCCCGATCACGGATTGCATCCGTAAGGGCGAGTTTACCTGGACGAAGGCTGCGGCCACAGCCTTCCAGACTATCAAGGATCGCATGACCCAGGCACCCGTTCTTACACTTCCTGACTTTTCTAAAGTGTTTGAGGTTACATGTGATGCCTCAGGTTTAGGCATAGGTGGAGTGCTTAGCCAGGAGTCCCACCCTATAGCCTTTTTTAGTGAGAAACTCAATGATGCCAAACTGCGTTACTCTACTTACGACAAGGAATTCTACGCAGTTGTTCAGGCTTTACGCTATTGGAGGCACTATCTCCTCCACCAGGAGTTTGTGCTCTTTTCTGACCATGAGGCATTGAAGTTTCTCCACACCCAAAAGAAGCTGAATGCCAGACATAGTAGATGGGTGGAATATTTGCAGGAGTTTACATTCGTTCTCAAGCACAAGGCAGGTGCCGAGAACAAGGTGGCCGATGCTCTTAGTCGGCGGGTGATGTTGATATCCACCATGAATGTTCAGGTGGTTGGTTTAGAAAAGTTGAAGGAGGCCTACATTGATTGCCCGGACTTCGGTCCCATCTATTCCGCCCTTCAGACAGGACCGTCCCGTGAGTTTAGCGAGTATGTCCTTCAGGATGGTCACTTATTTCGAGGTGATAGGTTGTGCATCCCACGGACTTCAGTTCGTGATTTTCTTACGTGGGAGCTTCATGCAGGAGGTCTTGCCGGCCACTTCGGCCGAAACAAGACCATAGAGGCTGTTGAGCACCGTTTCTACTGGCCCAGTTTGAAGAGGGATGTGGCCCGCATAGTTGCCCAGTGTCGTATTTGTGCCCTAGCGAAACAGAGGAAACAGAACACTGGCCTTTATACCCCTCTGCCTGTCCCTGATAGTCCTTGGCAGGATATCAGCATGGACTTTGTGCTTGGTTTGCCCCGTACTGCACGGCGGCATGATTCTATTTTTGTAGTGGTTGACCGCTTCTCCAAGATGGCCTTGTTTATTCCTTGTTCCAAGACATCGGATGCCTCTGGAGTTGCTAGGTTATTCTTCACCCACTGTGTGTCCAGGTTTGGGTTGCCACGCACCATTGTTTCTGATAGGGATGTGCGTTTTACGAGCTATTTTTGGAAAACCCTTTGGCGGATGATGGGCACCCAGTTGAAGTTCTCCACCGCATACCACCCCCAGACTGACGGTCAAACAGAGGTAGTCAATAGAAGTCTAGGGGATCTCCTGAGGTGTTTAGTGCGTGATAGAATTGGGGATTGGGACCTTGTCTTACCATTAGCGGAGTTTGCATATAATGATTCGGTCAATAGGTCTACAGGGTTGAGTCCATTTGAGATTGTCACTGGTCGTAGGCCTAGGAAACCGATTGATTTGATTCCCTCCCCCATTCAGTCCCGAGTCTCTGAGTCAGCTGAGTCTTTTGCGGAGCATATTAGACAGTTGCATGATCATGTCCGTCGTCATATAGAGGCTTGCAACGCACGTTACAAGGAGTTAGCTGACGCGCACAGACGCACACGTGAGTTCCGCGAGGGAGAGTACGTCATGGTCCGGGTTAGACCGGAACGGTTTCCTTCGGGAGCCGTAAAGAAGCTCCAAGACCGCGGTGCAGGACCATTCAGAGTGTTGAGGCGTATTGGGTCGAACGCGTATGTGATCGAGCTACCAGACGACTACGGGATCAGTTCCACGTTCAATGTCTCTGATCTGGTGGCTTACCGGGATCCCGCGGTGATACCCAGTGAGTTATTTGGGCCTGACCCTCCTGTTGTGAGTGACACACCTACTGAGAGTCCACCTCCTCCAGCCCCATTACATACACGCGAGCATATAGATTGCATACTGGATGAGCAGGTGACTACTACCAGGAGCGGAGCCTACCAACGCTTCTTAGTGCGTTGGAGAGGGCGCCCCGAGTCGGACGACACCTGGATTACACGTGGAGAGCTGGAGCGGATCGATCCGGACCTGCTGGAGCGGTACCTCAGCGACCGTGACCCTTACTCGACGGGGTCGAGTTCTTCCCACCCGGGGAGAATTGGTGAGGACACGCGACGCTATCCCCGATGGAGCACCCGACACACTGCTACCTCCTTGTGGCTCGGCGACGGCGGCACCTTCTAGCTATCTTTTATTATGCTTTAGGCCATGTTGGGCCTAGGTTTGGTCCCTGCGTGGACACGTTATCTAGTTTCTTTCCTATTGTTATCAGGCTATGTAGGGATAATATTGGGCTTCTTCCTCCCTTATTGGGCCTAGCCTTGGTCCTTGGTTAGTGGGTTAGGGTTAGGGTTTGGAGAGGAGGGCGCAACCCCCCACCTAGGGTGGCTGCGCCTCCTTTCCCCTCTTGCCCCTCCTCTTTCCTTTTTGGGCCCCCCTCCTTTCCCCTTTCCTCCTCTCCCCTCTTTCCCCTTTGGGCGCCCCCCCCTTGGATTCCTCCTTGATTGGAGGAGGATGGATCGCACCCCCCCTGTTTGGAGGAGGGATGGCCGCCCCTACCCCCTCCCTTTTGCGCCCCCCCCTTCCCTTTGGCTTGGGTGAAAACCCTAATTCCCCTTCCCCTATAAGTAATCTTCTCCTTGTACTGATCACGGTTTAGACATAATTTGAATACAAAAATAGATTATTGTGCAAGGCATTTGCGCCCCTCTCTCTCTCTTTCTCTTCTCCTGCGACGGGAGAACGGCGAGGTGTGAAGCCTCAGCCCTCGGTGGACTCCGGGGTTCCCTCTTATCCTCATCTTCTTCCTCAACGGTTCGTGTGCGTGATTCCAGATTTCTGCCCCGACTTGTAGCAGAGCTCGCGCCCCCTTCTTGGACGAGTTTTGCCACGATCTATTTTCTGGAGATACGTCTGCGGATCAGCTTCGCGTCGGCGCCGGTTTTGCATCAATCGGAGATCGGCACTGCCCGTACCGATTTTCTCCACCGACCTGCGCCAGCACCACTTTCTCTGCTCGCCCAGCGGGGAGACCCTGATTGCGGATTTTCCCCAGGCCTCCACACTGCGTCTTTTGCGCTGGTTTCTTCAGGGTTCGTGGATCTCCGAGTCAACTTTCCAACGCCGCCGACGGCGTCGCGTTTCGACATCGTCACCGTCCGTGGCGGTCGATCTCGTGGGGTTGCGCCGGCGTGCCTGCACAGTCCGCCCAGCGAACCAACCCCAACTTCCAGCGGCTCCTGCGACTCGTGTCGGCATCATCTGCCGACGCCGTTTGGCCGAGGGTTACCTCTGCCTGTCAGCTCTCACCTCCAACCGGCCCGGACCTGTTCGGGCACCAGACGACCGAGTTCCGGATTTTACCGACGGCGTGCGCGGTTCTGCGACCACAGAACCAGACCTGGTTTTCGGCAGCGCCCACGGCCACCACCGGCGCATCCAGCGCGTCCCCTCTGGTCTGAGCGTTCCTCCAGCCATCAGCAACGCGTCCTCTCTGACGGTGCCTCGAACGGACATCGCATCAACCCGTGGGACCCGTCTCCGTCCAGGCGCGCGCGACACCGATTCTGCAGCATCGCGCCCGTCATCGAGTGCGGCCCGTCAACCCGTGTCCGGCAACCCGAACGTATTGTTTGTAGCCTCTTACCTCCCTGCGAGGAGTGGGCCATTATTGGGGGTTGTAATTTATTGCTCTGGTGTATCGGGTTGTTGGTCCACGGCCGGGGTTCCTTCCCCACGCCTAGGCGTGGAGGTACGCGCTCCGACTCCTCCACCTTTGCTTGCTCTTTTAGTATGTGATTGAATATGCCGCGTGAGAGAGAGTAGGCGCCTAGCTACTTTTGCCATCACCGCGGACCGTGAGTGAGAGCACCCGTCCGTTAGCACTAGCCGAGCTTCGAGCTAGGACTCGACTCCCCTTGTCTTTGGAGGTCGACTATACGCCTAGACACGTGCGCTTCCCTCCTTGGGACGGCCGAGGTCGGAGTTTCTGTTGAGAGACGTCCCTCATTCTGTGGGATATCACGGTGGTCAGCCACTTGGCGACCCTTGAGCGTGCTACTGCTGGCCTGAGTTAGAGTCTTTTGTGAGTCTTAGTCCGTGTCGGTCCCCGTCCCGCGTCAGTAATGACAAGAGGTATTTTTTTTTGAAAGACCACTCATCATCATTTCTCTTCATGAAACAATTTTCATAGACATGACCATGTATTCCACAATAATGGCAATGAGCATTTAATGTTTTCTTCATTGGTTTATCAAGATCGTTAGGGTTATCAACAATTTTCGATTGTGATTTCAATGTTTCATTATCATCAAATTCCATCAAGGAACAATCATACATATCATGACCATATTGTCCACAATAATGACATGAAATATTTCTTCTTTTCTTTGATGCATGATCATATTTGACAGTTTGAAGTTTTTCATGCACACAAGAGTGATTATCAGCATTTATCTGATTTTGATCTCCTTTATCATGCACAAGCAATGATTCATTCAAAGTTTTGATTTCATTTTGCAAAGATGAATTATGCAATTCACAATTAGCAAGCTCTTCTTCACATGAAGCAATTTTTTCATTCAACAACAAATTGACGCTCTTGTAACTTTCAATTTCTTGTTCAAGAGAAAATAACTTATCATGATCATCAACAATCACACTTTTTCCTTTTTCAACCTTTTCAAGATTTTTCAATCTATTTTCAAGCAAAGAGATTTGAATCAACAAAACACTATTTTCATCTTGGAGTTTTTCAAATGAATTTTTGTTCATAGAAGTGTGTTCAAGTTCTTTCAATTGACAACTTACGTTATCAATAAACACTTCATTCATTGCTCTATTTGATTCAAAATCATCATTCAAATTTTTGAAGTTTTCTATTTCCTTCCTTAATTCTATCAGTTTTTCAAACTCATCAGTAGATATGCATTTCTCTTTTTCAAGCAAAAGCAATCTTTCAGACATGGTAGAATTCAGTATTTTCATATTCTCATTATCTTTCTCAATTTTTTGAAGTTCTGAAATTTTAGCCAATAAAGATTTATTTTCAGATGTCAAACATAAAATGGTTTCTTTATGGTTGTCAACTTCACACACAAGTGACTCAACTAACTTTTCAAACTCAATGCATTTTTCACATGAAGACGTTTCATGAAAAGTCTTTTCAAGTTTCTTTTTCATTTTTCTATTCTCAGATTTTAATGCCTTATATTTATCTAGCAGCTCATCATAGGCATCCATTAATTCTTCAAAGCTGAGCTCATCTTCTTCATCAGAATTAGAATTTACCTTGGAGTTTTCCTCGCTTTGGCCTTCATCTTCTTTGGTTGCCATAAGACACTCATCCTTCCAGCTTTCCTCTTGGGCTTTGCTTAGCCCATCCAAGATATCTTTGGCAGATCTACAATCAGAAACAAATGAAAATTTTTCAATGCATACTGTAGCTTTAAGAGCATTCAGAACAAAAAGATTATCAGAATTCATCTTCCTATGTTCATTGGTCCATCTTGACTCAATTTTTGGTAAAACATGAGGACCATGAGTTATTAATTTTATAAGCTTAGGATCAATCCCAGAAATTCAAACACACAATTTTCCAAGCCATGATGTAAAATCAAAACCATCAAAGACAGGAACAGAGTTCAGATTAGCCATCATAAAAAGATCGTTTCTCCTAGACCGTGAGGTCCGCTGAATAAAAATCAGAGACTGGGCTCTGATACCAATTGTTGGCCCAGATAGAGATGGCGGACAAGAAGGGGGGTTGAATTGTCCCCTTGACCTTGATAGCGGATTTAAAAATTCACTCTTAACTGAACATGATGGAATTAAAAGTAACTGCGCTAATTAGCATGAACTCAAGTAGGATTAAAAGAATGCTCTCAATCTTTCCGATCACACACGGATATGCAAATCGAAGAACGATCTAACTATGCCCAAGTACAAATAGCAGAGGTAGCAGTGTGTAGTGGAGCAGTGAATAAAAATCTATAAATTGACCTGTGAATGGAGATAGAGGAAATGGACAATCACACAGGCAAACCACATGCAACACGGAGATTTTTAGGTGGTTCAGGACCACGAGGGCTCCCTACGTCCACCCCTCACCCAACCGGGTGAGGCTTCACTACTCGCTACTTTCGTAGCAACACGGGGACGAACCCCAACCACACACACACGCTACTTCTGTAGCAATATCCACACACACACGACGGGGAACACACCCCGGACAATAAGCACACACGGAGACGCAGCTCCGTACACGATCCACAAGGGACGAACAATCACACACACACAAGCCGCAATGCCCGCGGCACAATAACTCCACAATCGTTCACCGACCGTTCACACACTCACAGACATGATGTTTAGAAACAAAGGATATGATCAATACAACTTTAGAAACTTAAAGAGATTGACTCCATTAAGCACAAAAAGATGTAGAAAGAAATTCCTATCGAAGAACAAGGGCTATAGAATGTCTTCTCTATGCCACGGGTCGGAGGATAGCCGGATGATGACGTTGAGAGTGTCCTCTTGATCCCCTTGATGATCCGCTCCTTTTCTTCTTCTTCCACGAGCTCCAAATGTCGAGGGATGTAGATCGAATCTAGCATTGAAGCTTCCTTGAGCTCTCTTCTTTCTCTCCTACAACAAATAGAACAAGGTTAGCCAAAAAGATAATGAAAACCCCAAATTCGTATGTTATATATAGCAGCAAGATAAGTTGTGCAAAAGACTATTATACCCTTGCAAAACCCTAGCAAAACCACCCTAACATGTTCATTACTAACCCAAGGGCAAGTGTGTAAAATTTCAGCCCAATCGGAGGTCATTTGGATGGGTTTCGGCAATTTACGAAAAAGCCGCGCGTTGCTGCGAACCGTAGATGGGACGTCCCATCTAGGCAAGTGGGACGTCCCACTTGCTGCCAGAAGCAGTTTTTAGCATGTTTTATAGGGGGGTCGACCCACTTGCAGGGGGGGTCGACCCACTTGGCAGACAGCATGCAGTTTGGCCATTTTCAGCCCAGGGGTCGACCCATTGAGTGGGGGGGTCGACCCATTGACCTTAAAACATTAAAAATTGATATTTTGAAGTATTCCCAAATATCTAAACATGCAATCCATTGTAACCAATCATGAATTAAAATATTTGGATCATGCATCAACATATGGAACTAGTTTTGAGTCCAAGACCCAAAATACATGCAATATGATTATGAAGGCAATGGTAATGCAAATGGAAAGGTAAGCTTACCATTGTTCCAATTGAATGATATCAATATGAACCTGCATTTCAGATAACTCAACATCATATCAATTTAAATTCAATCATGTGCATGAACCAACTTCAAGCCATTTATACACATATGACTATCTCATCAACTTGTGGTGAAGAATACTGAAAAAACCTTTCAAACCATTTTCTCCATAAGCTCACACAACAATTATGATTAAAGTAGCCCAAACATGAGGTTCATGAACATACCGAGACTCTTAAGTTCAGTGCAAGAATTCAAGTTCAATTCAGCAATTCAAATGCAGTCCAAGTTATTCATGTTCAGTTCAATTTGAGACCATTCATGAAATGCCAACCATAATTCACATCTGAGTAATATGCATGAGAGCTCAATATTAGAACTTCAAAAAATGTATTCATAAAAGTCCATCCAGAGATAAAGGTGTCAAAAGGATAGTTTAAGGAAGGCATTAAGAAGTCGTGAGAAATATGCATGAGCCATTTGTGAGCATTGTAAAGGATCCATCTGTAGAAAGCATGACACACAAGTTTCATCACCTCACCAGTCAAATCATTCAATAGCAAGGTTTCAGAAATCACTATGATCAACATGAAAAAACATATCATCAAGGTCCTCATGAATTACAAGTTCAGTCATGAATAAACTGAACTTTCACAGTATAAGCCACACAGTGTCAATCATTTATATGGATTCATTAAAAGTGTCATGACCCAATTTGTGAGCATGATATAACCAATGTTAGGTAACATGGTTAGAGGGTCTTGAGAGCATCAAATAACCTTGGATTACAAAGAATCATAAAAGGCATGTTAAGCAGAAATCCACATCAAGTGTCCCATATAGGACATGCATGAAGGCACCAATACAAACACCAACATAAAGGATGTGTGCACGAAGGATCATTGTGTTTGAACCACCTGTAAAACAAGATATCATAGTGTTAGCTTGTTTATCGTGCAAGATATCATAGTGTTAGCTTGTTTATCATCAAACATAAAGGATGTGTGCATGAAGGATCATTGTGTTTGAACCACCTGCAAAATAAGATATCATAGTGTTAGCTTGTTTATCGTGCAAGATATCATAGTGTTAGCTTGTTTATCATCAGCATGCCATAAAACATAAAACACACAATATATTAGAATCATCAAAACCATTGTCAAGGACAACGAGGGGACGCACAGAACCCAACACTTGAGTCCCAACCGCGATCAGGATTGATGTGTCACCTTCTTTGGGCTACTATGGCTATGGTTGTTCTTGTCTTTTGGGCTTGTCCCCCATGTGTTTTATCTCTTGTTTATTTGGGCTGGTCTTTATGTACTCGACCCCTCTGCTTAAGGTGTCTCTTGTTAGCTCAGGTCTCCTTGTACTTTCCCTCCTTTTTCTGTTATATTAATAAAGCGCCTAGTTGATCTTTGGATCTGACTAGGTATTGCCTTAGTTAAAAAAAAAATAAAGCCGCATACTTAGGGTGTACACGTAATATAAATGCCGGACAGATTTTTGTGCAGTTTCACTTTTAACAGGGGATATATGCAAAAAAAAACCCTAGTTAGAATCTCCGTTGGGAATCGTATCCACAGAAAAAAATTGATTTCAAGGTAAACTCAAATGAGTTTATGGCAAATCAATTTTTAACTACATATCTAAACTAAGTTTATGATTTTTGTAAGAATAACCTATCATCATGCGGTGACAAAAAATAAAATAAAAATATAATGTGATGTCTATTTCCGCCGGACGTGTTAATTAAGAGTTTGAGTTGAATGGCTCAATTAATTCAATGACTTCTAGCAATAATCACACTAAATAACAATAAATCCAAATGTGTTTATATATACCTTGCAATGCAAATAGGCGTGCAAAAGTTTTTGGTGAGTTAATGTAACTCAATCAATACCATTAATTAAGACCGAGGGCATAACTACTCTCTAAAGTTGCAATAAAAAATCTTCCTCATGTTGAGATAAAATAAGTTGACAAAAAAAGGTAAATATATAGACATTTTGGTCTTTTTTTCCCAACTACTTAATATAAGAGAGATTTTTGTAATTATTACTTCTAAGCGACACTGTTAAATAATGTCACCAATTAATTAAGTTCAACCCACTCAAATTAAGTTAATAGATGAAGATCTACATCAGTAGATGGATTGTTTGCAAGATGAACCTTGTTTCCTATATACATATATATATATGTAATCACAGCTAGTTAGTGGGGATCTAATTTATTTATTGCTGCCACTGATCGTGTACTGTTCTTTTTGACAGGTGAAGCATGCCTCCCCAAATGTAGAGCCCGAGACATTGAGCAAGAATCTGTCTTGTATTCTCAGCTAATTAATGGCCTCTTATTCCATTAATCATATCTGTCCTGGAAAGATCACTGCTGTTCTTACGTTCTTAAATATCATCTTCACGTACGTCATCACAAGCGCCGACCACAGAGTGAGAAGGATTACTGCCTCCATTAATGTGATGATGCGAGTACCCAAAACTACTTTAATACAGAGATTGGCATCATCTTTTGGAAGATAGAAGTACTCCTTTAATCCTTATGATCCCCACCACACACACGCGCGCACACAAACACTCCTTTAAACTATTCCCTCTAGGGCCGCTTTATTTTTATGCTGGAGGGTAGAACACGGTATCTGATCCCCGGAAGAGTGAATGTGTGTGAGGGGAGAGTGTGGGTCCCACGAGTTTCTCTCTCATCAGGTGAGGAATCCGCGGACGCTATTCTGAAAATAAATTGGGCCTTATAGGCTCTGTTTGAAATCGGGTTGAATTAAGGTAGCGTATTCTAGTCTGTGAACACAAATAAGTTATCCGACCCCGGGTAAACGTAGATATTTGTGCGAGAGAAATCGTTTGAGCTCACGTTTCAAATTGCAAACTTTGGGGGAATTAAGAAGTGTCTGGAAAGGATGCCTAACTCATCATGGAATATAGTCTATTATGGGTAATGTTTCTTTCTTTATGGAACTGCTAGGCCACCTTTGATAAAAAGATAAAACAACTGACCGGTTGTTATCTCAATGGGATGGCGTATTCGACCTCTCAAGGTGAATACGAAATCCCGGATTAGACATGAAAATGAGAAGAACTCAGGCTGTTCGCAGTAGTTACTCCCGTGATTATCAAAGTCATGTTAAATGTTACTGGTGAATACGGCGCAAAATCGGCGAATGACTTCCTCTGTTCGTTTATCAAAGACGACCTTATTGAAAGATATTAATATACATTATGGATACACATGATCAATCAACTTGAAAAAAAGAAAAGGCGTGATCCCCCAGGTGCTTGGAAGGGGGTCATCTAGCTATCCATGACCATGTCAAAGTTGACAAATGGATGTGATCAACTTTAAGACAGTTTAGATGTGTGCATGTTTAGTCACTTTGCTTCACGTTCAAGTTAAAGACTAATAAAAAGTGCCTTAAAAATAACAGCTTCTCTTTCTGCAAATCCTTTGCATTTTGATTATACTTTATGCTTATAATAATAAGCTCCTAATTGCAAACTCTGGGGGAATTAAGAAGTGTGTAGAAAGGATGCCAAACTCATCATGGAATATAGTCTTTATGGGTAATCATCACTAAATTTTAATATATTTATTTATCAACACAGTTATGTTGATAGCAAACTGTTACATATATTGACCATGGTAATCACCTTTCCCATCCTCACTTTGTTCTCTGCTCCTTTCTTGTAACTTGTCTCGTCCTTGGAGTTCATTTAACGTCTGGTGAGTCCTTAAGAAGAACATGATCAGTGTGGTGGAAGACAAGAATGTGTCATACCTTAGATGACAATTGTAAGGAATACATATATGGTAGAGGATCAAAGCATGCATGATCAGTGGTGGGAGGAGAAAGGTCAAAATATGCTGAGTCGTAGATGGACCAAATTGTTTAATAACATGGCTGGAGGAAGGGGTAATCGTGCACGTCGGTGGATCCTCCATTCCCTTCCGCAATGAAGGGGTGAACGGAAATCCACGCCTCACCTTGCAAGTATTATCTTAAGTTTAAAAAAAAAAATCGTGCACATCGCTGTAATCCCAAACTCATTTCTGAAAGGCCCAATTTATTTGGTCCATGCATCAAACAAATAAGCATAACCCCTTCAACGTTTTGAAAAAAGAAATAAAGAGTTCATCAAATTGTGGGGATTTAAAAATAAGTGTTGGGTAGCTTGTGTTCTATATGAAACCCCCTAAATGTAAATACATTTCCAGGATATTAACACGCAATTTCATCTATAAGAGAGGTATATATCTTCATCTTTTTCCCTGGATGTTTGGTTGAGATTTGGATGTTCACATGTTCAAACAGAAATGACCGTGGTCAACATATGCATATGCCCTTTTTGGTGATGTAAGTGCAGCTCCACTTCATTCTTTTTATTCCCCGATCCATGGAATGGTACAGGTACAATCAAGCTAATCCGCATGTTTATTGAATATGACATTGAAAATAAAATAAGCACACATGTGGCCATCAAATTAGACATCTTAATGGCTCCATTATGAATGCACTTTTGGTATATTTATGACTCTGGTGGTGGCTTGTATCCCCAGGGGTTGTTGCTTGCCCAATTCCACTGGTCCCGGCACATTTCCTCTATTCCGTACTTTGCCCTACAAAATGATTATTGCAATGCTTAGATCTGTAAGATCAACAGTAGCCCGTTCAAAAGAGATGATGCAAAGACAGATATACAATAGATGAAGAAGAAATGATCTCATTGTCTTGGCTAATAACTTCATTGTTCAAAGAGAGCAAGGGAGTAATCAAAAGATGCAAAATCTGCATACTTTCTATAGTCGCAACGGAGCTCATTGTCTTTGATTTCACAAAGGGTCATTCCTCTCCCACCATCATAAGGTCGTATGACTGAGGACAGTCTTGTAGAGTGAAATAGGTAATTTGGAGCAATTATATAAACTAAAACACATGAATTTGAGTGCAGTGCATCCATACAGCGACATATATGTAGGCGTAGGCACAGGCGCGCGTGCGCGCACACACACACACACAGATAGTGGTGTTTTCTGATGGCAAGTCGGTACTTTAAGCTGGTTCTTTATATCATTAAACTCTTATATATATATATACATACATATATATATATACATACATATATGGGAGTTTATCAGATCTGAAGCAGTGTGATATTTGATACCTCCAACCAAGTTCTTTTTGAGCTTTCTCAGTTGAAGCATAGACAGCAGTGGCATCTCCAGGACGCCTGGGACATAACTTGATAGGGATTTTCTAGAAGTGAAAACCATACAAACATTATAGCCATTCTAGAGTTTACAATAATCAGCAAATAAGTGGTCATATATACTGACCTTTCCGGATGCTTTCTCAAATGCAGCAACCATTTCAAGCACCGATGTGCCGCATCCGGTTCCCAAGTTGTAGGCTGTACAACCTGAAAATGTACATAGCTTGGCTGTTTACGTTGATGGGTTGAGAAATGGTATCCAAGAGATGGGTGATTTTCTCGAGGACACAAGTGATCCTAGAGCTATGATAAATTTCGAGAGCTTATAGCTCAACAAATTTAAGAGCTACAGACATAAAGACGTGAGCCCCAAATTATGCCATGTCTACCCGGTAATATCTGGGATATAGAGCATGCAAGCTCTGAAGTCCATCATTTTCCATGATTCTCTCTGCATGAACTGTGTACTCTTGTGCATGGAAGTATGAAACAGGCGGGCAGAGTACCATCATCTTTCTTCTTTGCATGGACTCTATTTTTTTGTGCATGTCTATGTGTGTGAAAAGGTGAAGTCAAAAGTACCAATATCTTCTGTTGTAAAAAGCTTCCTGAGTGCAGCTATATGACCGTCAGCTAAGTCCATCACATGGATGTAGTCTCGAATCTGTTTCATTAAGGATACCAATTATCAGAATCCATAGTCACATAGAAAAAGCAATTAAGAGAGCTTTAAAAGTGTTTGCATGAAGACCAGAGATGCATCTGTCAACCACGAAAACTAATAGGTGCAAAAGATGGAACATCTATGCATTCAATTTGCAGGCAAATCATATCAAAAATCCCCATTAAAGTAGGAACTAGGATCGCCTACATCAGCAGATTTTCACATGCTGAACAACATATCACCATCCATGATAGTATCGCATAGTCAGTCAGTCACATATAAGTAATCATACGAGCACATAAACACGAAGGATGATCATGGTGACATGACCATGGCAAGGGAAAGAAATGGATGGCAGACATCATTAACTAAGTAGATTTAAAAGTTGGATAATTACATATATACCCAAAATCTGATTATTCTTATACCGTTTGCGTAACTTAACTGTAGGTGGATTAAGACTAAAAAAAGACCAATCTACCTTGACTAATCTCCACACATAATCAAAATGATGACCTATATACCCCTAGAATCTTTCACTTCTCTTGTACACCTTCTGGAACCTAACATTTTACACTGAGTATTCTGTTAACTCTGTCAATGTCGAAATCCAAGGGATAATTAGTTATTATGGGGTATGACAATATAAAGAATACAGGGTATGGACTAGAATCCACGAGATTCTAGCAGTATGCATGTGTCTCAAGCAGCTCAATTCTTACATGTATTTAGTTTCAGCCATCATACTTTCCAATATGATTATGTAACATTTCAAATTTTTGAACAGCAAATAGAGTCCTATTTTCATGTATGTCTGCTTTTACCATTATTAGCAAGTAGGACAGTGTAGCAAACAAATTCTAATGATGTTTCCTCTTAAGATTTAGGTGAAGCAGGTGATAAGAGAGAAGTTCAACAAAGGAGCTTGATCAAATTGTGGTTCCTCCAAGAAGCACATGACAACTTACACTTATGCAGCAACAATCAATAGACTTCCCATTTCCCTCACAGTCAGAAAAGGATCTCGCATAATTCTGATGAACTAATTTGTGAGCCAAATCTTGACCTTTCCACCGTCACTGCTACATACTTGGTGGAAGTGATAAAAACCATGCGTACTAGGATGCTAGATAACTGATACTGAGCCACATTTTTCTGCCATATTTTCTGCCACCCCTACTGGGCTCATGCCTACCTGTTGCCAAAAATGGCTTCAATGGCTTGCCTAAACTTTTCAATATGGTCCAAGCATGGAGAAGAGTGGAAAGGTGTCGCAAAAATGTTATGCTGTGGTTTTTTTTTCAGTTGACTAAAAGAGTATGGTGGCAAATTCGTAAAACAATAGCCATAATAAATACAACCAACATATGTAAGAGCAGAAAGATAATGGAAAGAGGAAAAGATTTTTAGAAGTCTCAAAGTAGATAGAATAGGTTTTCTACATACTGCACTCCCATCCTTTGTGGGGTAATCATAGCCATATACATTCAGCTCAGGCAACCTGCCGACAGCCACTTGTTGTATATAAGGCATGAGATTATTTGGAATTCCCTTGGGATCTTCACCAATTCGACCACTTTCATGAGCTCCAATAGGGTTGAAGTACCTCAATAATATAATTCTCCATTCTTGGTGTGCCTTCTGGACATCTTGAGCTATCTCTTCAAGAAAAAGCTGTACCATAGATGTTAATGGTTATCACTGAATAATCAATGCATATAAGAACATCTAAATGTAAATGTATCAAAGAGAACAACGAAAGCACCTTAGTCCTCCCATATGGATTCATTGCTTTAAGATCGAAATCCTCCACGCAAGGAATTTTCTCTGGTTGTCCATAAACTGTAGCAGATGAGGAGAAGACCATCTGTTCTTTACATGCACAACATTATGTAAGAACACTGTGTGTAATTTGAGGAAACAAAAGTTATAAAGTGAAATTGTCATAGACAAAATAATAGTTATAAGTGAAATTGTCATAGACAAAATAATTTATGCAGGCAAAAATCCATTATTGTGGCACTTGCTAATGGCGAGACAAACAATAAGGCTCCAACTTCAAAGTCCATATGTCTGATGGGCACCGGGAAGGTGCCTTGGAACATAAACCCGATATTCAAGTTTTTTTATGACCACACGGGTGCACACAACATTTAACCATAAATTCATTAATGATTGTGGTAATGCTTTGTGATCAAATCAATAAAGAAGAAGAATATAAATGTTGCAGTTGGATGAGAATAAGTATTAAGGAAAAATTCTAAATTGAAAAGAATATTCCTTTCTCTCAAGAAAAAAGGCAAAAGTAGAGGTGTAAAAAAGAATATCTATCCTTACTAAATGCTGATCGACAAATGCTTGGGGAATAAATAAGCCTTCTTGGCTCACGGTTATCAGAAATAGATGCATTTCATATCATGCTAGCAAGCCTGTGAAAGCTTGATCTTTGGCAATCACTTTCCCAGTTATCCATTTTTTAAATTAACTATAGTTGAAATCTCATGACAGGATTTTCATTTCTCTATATAATTATGTATAATGGAAATTCATCAATGGAAGATAAAAACCATCACTGGGATTTCATGGTGATTCTGGAGGCATATAGCTTAGCTAAACTTGGGTGATATAAGGGATATGAAAATCACTTTCAAAAAATATATAATGGATATAAAAATAATTTTCACTGTCCGCATTTCCCAAATGCAAAGAAGAAATATATTGGAGATACCCACAGATATGAGTACAGTGTTCTTGGAACAACCAAGATTTTATAAAACCCACTGCTAGCTCACATGTAAAGGACTGCATGGCATATTGGCATGTGGAGTGGTGGACGGTGACAAATGATGGGAAAATGGCACAAAACAGAGGTGAGATACAAGATCCAATACTATCTAAATCTGGACTGCAGATCACAGTAGATGAAACCACCAGGAAATTTTTTTGTTGTGGTATTGAGAATACACGGACAAACATTAATGACACAGTGGATCCACAAGTAAGATGAATCAAGTTCTGATACAATGCGGTCAACACAATCTTTTACTTTTAGCCATCAATTCTGTGGACATGGAAGGCCACCAAGGCAGTTGTCTCCACTGAGAAGGTGCGAAACGAGAACAGGTTTAAAATTACCTGAGGATGTAGACAGAAAAATTATTGATTCGGTCCATGAAGATAAGCTTGTAAAATGTAATATGGCATATACATGTAAAGGCAGATGCCTAGACCCCTAGGCATCTGGGTGCAATTGGAGGTCCAAAGCACCCTGGCGACTTTCCAGCCTGCCAAAATGTTGGTCTGGGGACTGGCCTAGGCAATGTGGGCCCACTTATTTGGAATGAAATGGATCCCGTTAAGTAGGTGCTTCCTGACACCCGATCCCCAACTCCAGGAAATACCACCCCCCAGGCCCCCCGCCAAATGCACCCCACCTCCCCTGGGCATTGAGGCTTTCAGATGCCAGCTGCCTACTGTCACATGCTGTTGTCTCCCGCCAAGTGCCAGCACTGCCATCTCCCAACCTCCAACATGTAAGTCTATTTAGTCCTACCTTCTCCATTACCCTCATCTCCTTTTCTCAGCCTGGCTGCCAGCCAGCTTTGTATAAAGGACACACTGCATCGCAGCAGTGATGACTGGCGAGGCTTCATCACAGCAAGGACAACTGATGGGCTTCTTGCCAGTCCTCTCTCATTGTGTATACCAACCAAACCCACACCCCCTTCTCTCTCCCATTGTGTAACTCAAAACCGCCACCTGAGATTTCGATTTGTCATGAATAATTTTCTCTTGTGCATTCAAGGTTGTTATTTCATTGTAGTTCATTCTTTTCCATTTTGATGTTGGGGACGATGTTATTGTTATTTCCTAGTAGATTTTATATAGAAAAATGAAAATTCTCTTAATTAGTAAATTATAATATATTTTGTTGTAAATCTTTTTGTTAGTATCACATATATTCATGATTTTTAAGGACGTGATTAAGGCATCACATAAGAGACATTTATGCAGTCACCTAAACACCTAAATGCTTAGGCATCCCAACCGTGCATTGGGTCGCCTTATCACCTTGACAATAGCAGTTGGTTTGACACAGTTTGTTTGGTAGAGAGGCCTTACATGTGGAGAATATGACATGAACAGCAACCATCTTAAGATGCCAACTCAGCCCAAGTTTATTAGCTAGAGCGCAACCATGTGGATTAAACTCCAAAAACATGTATCATTTAATAATCTTTTTATCATTCAGAATCGCTGAAAAGACATCATTCATAAGCAACATCTTTATTTTCCCTTTATTTTTTTAATTGATAGGGACATCTTTCAAAAGCTAGATTATAATATTTATAACCTTCCAATAACAAATGGGACGATCTGCATTTCATTTAAAAATGGAAACTTCAATAGTAGGTACCTTTTTGCAAGGATGACAACCATCACATCTATGTTTCATGTATTAGCTTGACAGAATAGCAAAAGTTTCGGGTGCAAACCTTTTTACAGCCATATTTCCCCATGAATTCATACAAGTTCAGTGTCCCAATCAAATTGTTATTGTAATAGAGCATAGGCTTAGCAACACTCTCTCCAACAGCCTTTAAGCCAGCAAAATGAACAACAGCATCAAATCTGCACAAGTCGTTAGAGGATGTTATTATGAACAAATAAGAAGAATGAACATTTACAAGGACAACAGTTCCATTCTAAGATGAAAAATTTTATGTATGCTGTAAATCACCCATGGAAACATGATCAACCATGGCAGCTACTAGATAAAAAATAAAACTTGATTAAAGAAGAGCAGTATGTGAAGCATGGAATATGAAAATCCAATTAAAAGCTAAAGCAATTTTGCTGAATTTGGCCGCAAAGTTTGTTATGCTTGGTTGTCAAAGTGGATACAGATCAGCTGCAAGAACCTTGAATAACATTAGGATCTCCCCTGTATCTAAAAGCATTTTCATATAGGTTGTTCTCCAATGTAAGGTGCTAGAGTAGCATAAGTCTGAAGAAATGCTGTATTTTTCCAAAAAAATTAGATAAAAGTAAAACACAAATAAAATCAATTTGCAACCGCAAATTGTGCAATATTTTATTACACTAAACATTTATAATTGGAATGAGGCAATTGTTACTCCAAATGAAATCATAGATCATTATATCAGCTCACAGAGCCTCTTCTTTCAAAGAGTTAAGGGTCACCCAGCTACAGATTGTCCAAGATTGTTAAATTGATAGGATGAATATCTGCAGAATCAATTAACTAAATAAGAAGGATAGACCCTGCTATATATTGTCCAAGACTGTTAAATTGATGGCATGAATATCTATAAAAACAACTAATTGAATAATGACAGAATCATCATCTCAATTCATTGTTGGAATGTTCTCAAAGATGGAGCCATGGTTTATGTCCTTTGTAGAGAATGATGCAAGGATGCCCATTTATGATTTGGTAATGACGGTCATTTGATTTCTTGCTTCTTTGTTTAGGCTGTACCAGGTGCAGTTTCCTGCTGAAACCCCCAGGTCTTCCATGATATTCTGAGTGGTATTTGTTGGGAAATTCATTTTCTTCCCTGAAAGGAGAACACAACAGTTTGCTGAATTCACCTTGTTCAGGATGTAAGCATCAACACCTGGAATATGGATAAGGTTGGTGATGAATAACTGGTAGTGGAATGCCTTGATTTCAAACATTCTTTAATCCATAAAGCATCGAAGGACCGAGGTCTATCGTCCCACCATAAGAAACTGATACAAAAACTTGAAAAATCAATACAAAACACGAAGATTTTTAGCCACTTGGACTGGGCATGTTTAGGTTAAATTGACCTGCAATAAATGTCCATCTGACCTACTGACCCGTGATAGCAGGAAGAAAGCTCTTTGAATGTCTACATCAGGAATTCCCATTTGTTTATCTCCATCTGGGCACAGAGGGTTTCAGGGATAGAGGGATAGAGTAAATCTACATTTTTGGGCAGGAAGCTCAGGAAAAGGCATGTGATGTGAATGGGATGGAGAAGAAGGAAACAAATTGTCATTTCTTGAACATCTCAACAAGGCAGGGCACTCATTCTAGTATAATCTTGAAGAGGAAGGTACATCCAAATCATATAATTTGCACAAAAGAGCAGCCACAGATCTTATGAATTCACAAAAATAGGTTTGGATTTCTGTAGAACCGTATATTCAATATTGCTGATCAATAGCTGTCCAGGGCATCCAGGCAGAGTCCTAGGCCCAAGCTGCTGGACAGCCAACCCCAATACCAAACAAGACAGGCTGGGTGGCCGTTTCCCAAGGCATGCACCTAGGCGCCCTGGACCACCTAGGCCATTAAGGCCCAACTTGTTCAAAGGTAACAGATCTGTTATAAGATCCCCATTCAAATGCCTGGCCCCGTTAGATCTCCCATTCCCCCCACCCCACAAGTCTCCAACCCTACTCGCCTGAGTACATCTAGGGTTCCAGAGGTCAGTGCGGCTCCTTGCCACCGAGCATCACAATCTTACTGCTTGTGCTGCCGTGCGGTGCCCACAGGCGAGCCACTTGATCAATGTCAACAACCATCTTCTCTCTCCCAGGCAGCCTCCTAATCTTCTTCTCTACAGCAGATAGTAGCGACTCTGACACCACAGCACCTCAACTTCCAGCAACTCATAGGTGTACCTGTGTGTGTATGTGTTTGTGTGCGTGAAATTCTGAGAGAATGGGGCAGAGCCTAGAACCCCAGATATGACATCCATAGTCCATGATGACGCGACAACAGAAGATGAGCCCAGACCCCCTCACAGTCGGCATAGCCCTCGTTACAAATGCCGTCTAACAGGTTCCCCTCCCCGCAACTCCACCAGAACCCCTAATTATTGGACTCAGGAAGTGTTTCACAATCTAGTGTAGCAAAGGACAATGGTCTTGTCCCTATCCCCCAAGCAAAACATTTCCTGCTATCCAAGATCACAAGAACCTATGGAAAGAATATCTAATGCAAGGATCCAGTTGTTTCCCCTGTGTTCAGGTGCAAAAACACTGTTGTCAAAAAAGTTTGCTTCCAAACATTCTAATTTTCAGGATCCGACATCATGATCTTATAGGCTTACTTGTCAATAACAATGCAGCAGATAAATCCTACCAGATGTCTCCTCCTCCTATACGGACATCCCCGCAAACAGTCTACCCACCAGCAGATAAACATCAGCAATGCACATATTTCATACTAGACGACAAAGAACGGACCAATAGATCTCTCCTCTGATCCACCACAGAGAAGAATCCCAAAAGCATGCCTCACCTCGTTTGGGAGAAGATCTTCTCCAAGTCCCCCTTGTTGCGGAGATCACACTGCAATCGAACAAGAACACGCATTGAGACAACAATTCACATCCCAACTCAAGAAAGAAAGAAAAAAAGGGGGGGATGGGGGGTGGGGGAAGCAATAGCAAGAGCGAGAAGAGTTGTCCAGGTCTATGTCTGCACAGTTGCTGACCAGGTGGAAGGTGAGGTTGCGGGAGAGCTCGGGGCCCGCGAGGTCCCTGACCCTGTCGACGGCCTCCTCAACAGAGTTGTCCAGGTTGTCGATTATGGACACCCTAAACCCCTCCTTGAGGAGCTGCAACACGGTGTGGGTACCTATGAATCCCGCTCCCCCCGTCACCAGGATGCTCTGCCGCTCCTTCTGCCGCCCTCCCTCCGCCATGGGTAACAAACAGCAGCAAAAGGAAGAGGAGAAGAGATCACCTTCCGCGAGCGAGCTAACAGAGAGGGAGGGAGGGAGGGAGGATTTGTCCTGGGAAAGGCTTTAAAAAAAAAAGAGACGCCTTTATTAAAAGAGAACCCAGTCCCGGAAAGCGTGAGCGTGGAGAGATGGCGGAAAAGATAAGATACCCAGAACAGTGCAAGTGACTGTAAAAAGTCTAGTAGTTGCAGACGTGAGGACTCCGCTTTCCTTCTTCCTAGGGGGAGAGACTAATGTCCAGAGAGATAACAATAGGTTGTTAGAGAGAGAAGGGAGTAACAGTAGGTGGTTAGAGAGAGAGAGAGAGGAGGAGGAGGAGGAGGGTAGGTGGCGAGGTTAAGAGCTAGTACCGCGGGAGGAAGGACAGGGAGGGTGGGAGAGAGAGAGAGAGAGTTGCAGTTGCAGCTGCAGCTGCAGCCGCAGGCAGGAGGGCAGTAAAAGAGCCCTGCGGTAACAAAAACCACATGAGTGCCGTGAAGACGGAGGAGAAGGAAGAGGTGGCGACGGGGGCGTGACGAAGTTGGGGTCCTGGTCGGAGAGCGCACTGCCCACAAGTGTCCAAAGAGCTCCGGAGAGATCCCACCATGATTTGCCCCACCTCTTCGGCACCGTGACATCATGCGGCTTGGTCGGCGCGTCGGCCGCGGGGAAGGGTGGTCCCCCCCCCGCCGGCAACCCCCACCATGGCCTTGGAGCTCCGAATCGTCGGAATGAGCTGCCGCGTGAGCATGCTTGGAGTGTTGTGTGTGTGTGTGGGGGGGGGGGGGGCAGGTTGAGTCTGGCCCCCAGCACAAGATTTGGAACCTTCTCAGTTGGGATCAAAGTTGTATTTGAGAATATTTTTGGGTTGATCGGATTATAGAGAATTTAAATTATATATATATTTTTATAAATATATAATTTTAATTTAAAAATAATAATTTAATAATCCTATTTAAGAATATACTCAAATTTGAATAAATTTTGTATAGAGTTATTCAAAAAATTCTTGTCTTTTACATTCAAATTTTAAATTCTAATAAATATTATTATCTATTCATCCACTTTGAGAGATTTTACCTCCATTCTAATGATCATAATCTATTTTAATTATTAAAAAACTCATAAAAAAGAGCAAAATTCACTTCCCCACCCTAACTGCTCTCCGTCGTCGGCTCCTCCACCCTAATCGGTTATCAAACAGAGTCTCCGAGATTATCACCTTCTCCATCTTTTACTTGCATATCTTTCTTTCGCACTAAAATTCACTTTTTACGTGTATCAAGATATCTATAATTTATTTTAAAAAAATTATATCATGTCATATATTCTAATAATTAAAATTCCTTCCACAATATTTTACATGGATGATTGTCACGAAGAGATAATGAGTTAATGCCATTGATGTCTCGATAGGGATGCTTTTCTTGTAGGTCCCTCCTTTGAACGCAATCTCACGTGATGTATTAAATTGTCTTTAAAAAATGGGAGATGATCTCCACTCTCTTTTAACTTGTCACGTATGGAAATCTTGGCATCGATCGAACGGTCTAAAAACTCAAAAAAACACAAGATGTGTGAATAATATTTTTTTATATTTTTATATTTTATTTTTTTTAAGTTTTTTTACTTCTTTGGATGGAGTGTCATTTACGTTTAAGTTAAAGTGGAGGGACCCGAGATCGAGCCCGGGGGATTTATCTGACTCACATTTAATCCTCGAGAGTTAATCCTCGAGGGATGTGAATCCAAGATTTTATGGCGGCGGTACAAAAAGGGGTAACTTGATACGTAGGGTAAGACTCAAATTCGGATGGCCTAATAATCGTTTAGCTCTCCGTACCATTCTGCTAGATTCTCCGTTACCAAAAAAAAAGTGGAAGGAGCATCACCTCTAAAAAAATTAAAAATAAAAATAATTTGATTGATGCACGGTACGGATGCATAATTAGGATGAATGAACCAGCGATCGTTACTCCTTTAGATCCTCTTTGTTTCCAGGACGAGATGAGTTATTCGACCTCCATGGGTCGAATTATTTACTCCACCTCGATTAGGGGGAGATTACTATTTCCACTATCCTACTCGGTAAATAAACAAGGCCTTTAAAGTAATTAACCCAAGGGTGAGTAAGAAAAGATATTATTACAGTAAAAGTTGTAATGATGAGAGAGGAAGACTCCCATCCAAAGGTTTGACGAGAATGATGGGATGGAGATGGATGAGAAAACAAGTCACAGAGTTGGCTACAAAGACCACAAGAGTTGTCGTATACGTGTGCTTTTAGTAAAAGTGAGAGTCAGATGTGACTAACAAAGCTTCTTGGACGACCGACCGACCCGAAGATGAGTTGAACTGAAGATGAGTTAAAATAATTTCAGCTAAACTAAGCTAAGTCGAGATAAGTGAGTCGACATGGATATGCCGGGATGAACGAGCCGAGCTAAATGCTAAGAAGGACAAACAAACTTGAGTGGAATGGGCAAGGTGGATTTGACTTGTCAGTAAATAGAGCATAGTCGAACTCCGAGAACACCGCAAGATGGATAAGATGAGAGGCTTATGAGATGATTTGGGGGAAAAAATCTTCTTCCAGACGCTCGAGTCAGTATTAGATCGAAAATTATGAGAAGAGAAATTAAACAGGAGAATCGATGCTGGCAAGTCCATTTGGGCTGTGAGGAGGAGTGTATCAATTATCTTGAGTTTTATGATATCGGATTAGGGCCGTCGATCGGTAGGGTCACCCCAATAGACATGTGAGTCCGACCCGATTTAGGGTCGAGTCGCAAGATCTTTTTCTATCCGTGAATCTTTAGTCAGATCAGAAAGTTATGTCCCGCCTATGTCCACAGATCGGGTTCGATTTTGCCTGTGAGTCGGCCATGTCTATTCTTTTTTTTCTCCTTTCAAATATTAAAAATTACTTATTTTAAATTATGTTATTTCATTTAATTATAAAATTCAAAACTTATTTTTTAAAATAAATTATATAATTAAAATTAAACATCTAGTTGATTTAGTGAAATTATAAAGTTTATATTAATACATATACAACTTTTATTATTTTTATTTTTATGTAAATTTTAAACTAGACCGAATTTTAATCGAATTTTATATTTTTTTTATTAGTGTCAGATTCGATCCGATCTGACTTGATATAACTCAGGCCCGAGTCAAACATAAAATTTAATATTAACGAGTCATATTCAGATCGAGTCGACTTAAACTTGACCCGTCGACAACCCTGTGTGAGATTATTCTTATAAGTTACCAAAGACACCGGCTCAGTTTTAGAGCTGTTTGAGCCGAGAAAATGGACCACTGGACCTGTCTTGTTGACCAAAGCCGCCCAATGCTCTCACTTGTCGTCAATTCGGGTCGAGGATGATAGCCGAGAATTTTGTGTCCGATGGACCAACTTGAAATTATCGATCTAGAATTCGGAACATGTATGTTGATGAATATGATGTTAAGTACGAGATGAAAATCCGATCTCATCATATATATATATATATATATATATATATATATATATATATATAATTAACTCAATAGTGAGTAGGAAACGATATAATAGTTGAACTATTTTACCAAGTAAGATAACATGTTTCTAAATCACTTAATTCAATCTCCATGTCAGTCACCATCTTGACCATACTATGAACCATTTGGTCAATTTACGTTCTTTTTTTTAATCCTCAGTTGGAAAATATTTTTATGGAAGCCCCAAAGTAAAATATTTTCTCGAAGCAATTATAGCTTTTATCTTACCATAACAAACTTCAGTTTAAACTTTTGGATAGCAAGTATATATATATATATATATATATATATATATATATATAAACGGCTTTTGATGTCCAGTGTCCTCCGCTCAAAATAGCTAGGCTGAAATTTATGAAAGTTAGAAAAGATTTTTCAATTAGAGATTTAGAGGTTACAATGGATATTGCTTAAGGACACATTTCACGAAACTTTTGATTGGAAGTCACTTCGATGTCCACTTTAATATGAAAAACATATATTAAGCGCAGCCATAATTCAGTTTGGATAGTCACAAAAGCATAGAAGACTCGGACAGTTTAAAGATGTTTCACCGGAAAGCAAAAATGTGTTAGATCTAGCATGACCTAATAACGTCGGGTTCATTATGATCTAAATTAAATAGCTCATCCTGTAGCAGTCCTCTCCAACTGAATGATGGCCTTGAAGCATGGTCTAGGCGAGGCCCACCAAAGTCTGACCCGCCCATAAGCGTGATCTCTGTGTTCGTGTTCTTCAGACACTGCATAACTCGTCAATGGATGAACATTGGGACTCCCATTGTGGGACTTATCCAGACGAGGAGGGGGTTGCACCCACATCGCCAAGATGCCCACCACGTGATCTCTCTGGGAGCTGATGAATAGACGACAGATGATCCCACGATCAAGCAGGACACTACACGAACATCGTCATTGCTAAGTTGGAACACCGCTACATCCTATATAAATAGGCCCCTCAGACGAGACTAAGGGGACACATAAACATACGGCAAGATAGACAACCAAAGGAAAAAGAGGACAAAGGAGCATAGACTTCCGTCACCAACAAAGAGAGAGAGAGAGAGAGAGAGAGAGAGAGAGAGAGAGAGAGCTTCTCACGAGATCACACAGACGGTTACCAAAGGTGACTACAGTAAGATAGCAGTGAGAGAGAGCTCCCCTCCGATTCTTCTCTTCTTATTTTTCCGAGCACTCCACCTCTCCAAACACTCCGAACGCGATCTCCACGCTACGTGCTCTTGATTTTCTCTCTCTTCAACTTTCTTTTGACTCCCTCGTGTGATCTTAACTTAAATATCATAGAATTATCCTCTAAGATCTTTCTCATGACGCCTTATGACGCTTTTTCTAGTGAGAGCATATTTTTTAAGAGTGACCAACTACTCTTTTCCATTGAATAAATTTCAAAGATACAGTATACAGATACATATTTTAACCTATGCACTTCCCATTTGTGATTACTTTATAGCTTCAACCATACTTGGTTATTTTATTCAAGAGAGAACATGAGACCGAGGAAGTTTCGGCGTTCTAACCAGAAGATCTTAATACGAGTGGATACTTTTAGAAAACTATTTCAGCTCTCCTATTATTAAAAGAGTCATTTGGTTTGACAATGTACAAATTGTAAAGCCCTAAAAGTCCTTTAATTCCATTTATTTGGACAAACATAGATGTTAAAATAATTTTATTTTTAATTGGATGAACATAAAGATAGCAGTAAGCCAAAGAGACAGTTAAGCATTCTGAATTAAGAAAAAGGATCTGATTTTGCGCGAATTCCGAGCACCTTTCGATTGAAAGCTGAAAACACACCCTTGTTTTCTCCTCCAACTGCTCTTCGAGATGTACTCTTTCAAATGGCCTCATTCATCCGCATGTGAACAACCGGCTCAGCAGCAGCGGCAGCAGCAGCGACGGCTGCAGCAGCATTCATTGATAATAGTAGAGAAATGCCATCAAGAATATGTTCACGCTAATATGCATGGCGGGAAGCTGCAAGTCACCCAGGATGTTTCCATCCGAGAGCTAGTCTACTGAAACGACCAGTCAGGTAAGACGATGCCAATTCACCGGGCAATATGACATTTCAAAAGCCATGTAAATGGATATTAAGTTCCAACTTCGTGTCAACTCAAAAGATCACCTGACTCCCCTGGTAACTCAAATATACTACTTACAAGGTTTTTCACTCCAGGGGCACACGAATCAATAGATTTGACATGACTTGCACTCTTACAGTATATTTCATGGAGTTTTTATGATTGATTAGAGAGCACAAAAGAATGTCACTGATCCAGTTATAGCCCGAAAGGATAAAGATAACAAGCCACAGTATCATCTGAAACTTAGAAGCAGAAGCAACAGAGGACTAAGACAATATTACAACAGTATTGGACAACTATTTCAGGAGACAAGCACACCCTAAATGCAGTTTTTGTATTGTCTCCATGACGAATAAGGTTAACAACACACGAACAAAAAAACAGAACGATCAAGCAACAGTGATCTCATGACATTATCCTAGCCGACCTCACGTACAAGCTGTCAACCACCTTACCGGTGTTAGCGATGGTCTCAAGTGTCGCTCGGAAAATGGCATCCGGCTTGGGATCTTCAAAGATTATGAGGCACCCTGCTCCTTGATCCAATGTCCCCGCAAACTTCTTGTCCAGGATCATCTGAGAGAGCTTCTTGTCCACATGATCAACCGGCAGTTCGATGAGCTCTGCAATGTGAGATATCTCCACCCTCGAGAAGGGCTCAATCAACCTGCACAGGTTCTGCTCCAAGAGGGTATCATACAAAGAAGAAAGATGCCTGTGAACAATAGGGTCTTCTTCCAACTGG
This sequence comes from Amorphophallus konjac, assembly GCA_022559845.1. Classification (NCBI taxonomy): domain Eukaryota; kingdom Viridiplantae; phylum Streptophyta; class Magnoliopsida; order Alismatales; family Araceae; genus Amorphophallus; species Amorphophallus konjac. The sequence continues at coordinate 3,829,325 of CM040127.1, forward strand.
GGCTTGTAATCCCGCAGTGCAATTTCAAAGAATCTTAGGGACCGTTTGGAATAAGCATCCGCTACAGCCTTCATGGCATCAAGCTCCGGGCCCACATAGAGCAAACCAGCCTTAGAAGAAATTATTCCCGCGGCATCATCAGCCTGGTTGACCATTATCTTGCACAGGAGCATGTACTTGAGGCTGAAAACAGCCCTAGGATCTTCAAGTGCATTGAAGGCTTCAAATGCTTCAAAAAAGTAACTGTAGGCAGTCTTGTAATCCTTCTCTTCTGCATGGAGGATTCCACTCTGCAAATCAATGGTCCCTTGCTGAGCAGGTGGAACATAGATGGCATTGGCAGCTGTCCTTGCTGCGGTAAGCGCAGCTTTTGCCTTTGGAAGATTCCTCAAAGAGAAATGAAGCTTGCTCTCCAAAAGGTTAATATCCACCAAAAGTAGTTTGTCATCCAACCGCCTGACCTCCTTGATTAGCCCCGAAAGTAGTGTCAAAGCCTCAGCATAGTCTTTATTTTCCATTAAAAGAGCTGCAAGCCGTGCCTCAACCCGCTGTCGAAGAAACGTACGCTTCTCAGCCCTAGTCCATTCTACCATTTCCTTGCACAGAGAAATCTGGAGATCAGAGGTTCCAGGTATCTTTGCAACTGCATCAATAATTCCCCTAACAATCTTTGCAGTTTTTGCCTTGGGAATCACAGAGAAGAAGGGTCTCAACTGCGTCAGAAGGCTTCGCAGGTCTTCAGCTCTCTTTTCTTGTCTAAGGAGATCCGAAAGGTTCGAGATTGCTTGCTCTTTTGTACGCAAAGCTTCAGGGGAAGAAGATGGATTTTCCAGTATACAGTAAAGAATGGAAATAGACTCAGATGGATCTTTAGCTTCTAAAGCCTTAGCTATTGAATCAGTGGTTGCTGGAAGAAATGAAGATGACATGGCTACTGCTTCAAGAGTTCAACTTCTGCTGAAAAGGGGCAACTAGCGTAAGTAAGATATTTTCAGATATGAAAATAATGACTATGGCATGTTTCTCACAAGATTTATAAAAAAAGACTAGGAATCATTGCTTCTCGGGAAGGCCAGACAAACATGCTTATAAGGGTGACATACACACAGTAAAATGATGGCACCTCTCTCTTTGCTTTACTAGAAATGAGGGCACTTCTCTACCCAAGAGTAGACCCATGCATCCAATACAAAACTAACATCAACTTTCCCAGAAGTTAAAAGAAGCATATAATATCAATTCAATGGAAATTAGTGACGACAAAGATCACCAGAAGTATTTCCTAAGAACCTCAAGATGGAACCCAGAGTATGTACCATTGATATTTCCAAAAAGACCAATGCTCTATCTAGGGCTAAAAATGAACTAGTTTGCCCGACAAGTAACTCGAGCTCAGCTCAAATGATACTTGAATTTGGCTCATTTATTAGGTGAAAGAGTCAAGTTTGAAGATGTTTTTTAAGCTCGGTTGACAAACGAGCCAAGTTTGAGCATGTGTCACTCAGCTCATGTATGTTCATGAACAAGTTAACTTAAAAAATTTTAGTTCTTTAAAAATATAAATTTAAATTTTAAATTTTAAAACTGCACAAGTAATGAATCTATTTTTATGGGAACCTGCAAAAGAGATGGGTTTGAACCTCCGCTGCAGTGCAGGCAGGGTGCCTGCTCCCCAGGATAATCCCATATTGGATTCCCCAGAAAGAAGGTGGCTGCAAAAGCTCTGTAAATACACTTCCCCTGCAGCTTTCTACCACCGCTTGGCTTGGGCACATGAGCTTGACTCATTGGAGGTCATGGCATTAAATGGTCATTATGTTAGTTAAAAACCAACGAAAAGTTACATTAACAAACAATTTTTTTGCAACTCAAGTCTAGTTTTGGTAGAGTTTGGCTCGGCTCAAACTTGAACTTTTTGGGTATCTAAAAGAGCCGAGTTCGAACAGCCATTCTAGCTACTCGGCCGAGTTCGAGCTGAGTAATATTCAACTTGCCTCAGCTCCGCTTGTTTGCACCCGTAGCTCCATCCTACCAACTTTCTACGTTATATGTTTTCCTGAACTACAATCTGACTAAGGCACAAGCTTTGCCCTTTTTTTCAAAAAGAAGGTGAAGATTGCACCACCAATTTTACTAGTAAAAAAGTATTAGTAGTGCAATCAATTGGGGAAAAAAGAATTTTCTTTCCAACACCACAAACAACTACTAAAAATTAAGCTTGAAGGCCAAGACTCTACAGAACTACCAAGAAGGAATGTACTCCAGTTGTAAATAAAGGATACAGCCCCTACAGAATTGTTTTCAACAAACATTCCACTTTCAGGAAAATGATGTCGTTGGAGTCTCTCTCCATATATTCCAGCCGTTTGTGTGGGAAACAATGAGTAACAATTTGCACCTGATACCTTTACGAAATTTGAGTAATAGACCTCTGAAATTGCCGCATCTCTTGGACATGATTGAACTTAATCCGAAATTCAGGTAGTCAACCTTACACCTGGTACACTTCTCTGCTAATGATGCAAGTGATTAACAAATTGTCCACTCCCTCACTTTGTTTATCACATACAGGGTGGATATCATAATCCGGGTACCATTTCCTCCTGTACACCTTTGTGATGATTCTTCTCTGAAAGACCAGCCACATGAGAGCTCTTACTTTAAGAGGTGATTTCATTTTACATACTTCCCCAAACTTCTGATACAAGCATGGAAGGAAGAATCGGATCGGATCGGCCCAGGACCGGCCAATCCAATCGGTTTCAACCCCAAATGACCTGAGTCTGATCCACCCGGCCCCGAGTTTTCGCCGGGATAGGCCGGATCGGACTGAGATCAGCCTCGGATCGGGCTGGATCAGCCGATCCAGTGAGATCCCTAGGCCAGTCCCACCGCATAAATCAAAAAAAAAAGATGGAGAAGAAGAACTGAAGAAGAAGAAAAACCGAAGAAGAAGAAGACGACGACAATGAAAAACTGAAGAAGAATAAGAGGAAAAACCAAAAATACTTACCTGCCGCTGTCACCGCAACCGTCGCCACCTGCCACTGTCACCGCCACCGGCCACCACCACCTCCTCCTCCTCCACCGGCCAACTCGCCGTTCTACTCCATGGAGGACATGAAAGGTCGCAAAAAGAGAAGAAAAGAAGCTTCTCACGGTAAAGTTGCAAAATTATATAAAACTCTTTGTAAATTAAGTTTTTATATTAGTTTACAAGCAATTTATATAAAGAAACCTGAGGTCAGCTCAGCCAGGATTGGCTGGGGATCGGCGATCCAACCGATCCAGATCAGTTTTTTGACCACCAATCCAAGCCTGATACCTGATTTTGCCTTCCACGATACAATAGCCCTTGTTGCATCAACACATCTGCTCTCTCCATTGTTCCTCTTCTTCATAGCAAATGTACGAAGCAAAGTATGCAGAAAAACTAAAGAAAAATGTTGACTCAAAGATGTACACATTATTAGTCCCAATGAAGGGAGCATCACATATTGGCCGGTCCAAAACCTATCCGGATAGGCCGATTCTGGCGTAGGCCAGCAGCCCAATTTAATTAAAAAAATCATAAAAAATTCAAAAAGTCTGAAAAATAGGGAAATTGTTCTAATATAGGTAAAGCACAAATTTAGATGAATAACTTGACATATTCATATGTTACCTTTTGTTTATTGAAGGCGTACACTGAAAGAGCTCTAGATATTGTGCATAGTCATTCCATGGGATATACGTGGCATACATGAGTTGATAATCCATGAGATACCGATTGTACACCTCTATGTTGGTATAGACAGCTATGATAGGGTGTTAGAGAGAGGGGGCATGATAAACTATAGAGAGAGATAGAAAGATGTAAAAATTAAAATAGCAAAAAAAATTCCTAGAGTCACACATCTAAAGAGAGAGAAGTGATCCTAGAGAGAGAAAGAGACTCCAAGAGAGAGAGGGGGCATGATAAGGTGTCAAGAGAGTTAGAGAGATGAAAACAAAATAAAACAGCCAAAAAAACTACTCGTAGAGTCACAAATCTGAAGGGAGAGGAAGTGGTCCTAGAGAGAGAGTTATGTAGTCATAGATGAGAGGCGACCAAGGGATCGCCACATTCCTCAAACGACTAGGCGATGGCCTAGGCATTTGAGGCGATATTTTATTAAAATAATATATATAATTCAGAAATACAAATATAAGTCTAGATATCACAAAAATGCATTCATAAAATCAACAAACTTCCTAAATTCATTCATTCCTAAAATCAAACAAATTTAAAAAAATTAACAACAAATATAAACAAATTTAAGCAAAAAATCAAACTGGCCGGGGCGTGCGGAGGTGGGGCAGGCCTACGAGGCCAAATTGAGGCAACTGACGCAGAGATGAGGCGACTTGTGGCTACCTCCATCGCCTCCATCACCTTTGATAATAGAGAGAAAGAAAGCATACCCATTCAGAATACTGTGCAAGAGATTCTCTTGAAGAGAAGCCCAATCCAATTGCCACTGGAGAGCCCCAATATAGAGAGTCGAACCACCAAATCACAATTGATTTCACAAGAATGAGTGAGAGGAGAGAGAAAGGGGATATTAGAGAGAGAGAGGTGCTAGACAGAATGAGAGAGTAAAAATGGAGAGCTTGTGAAGAGAGCAAATGTATGAGTGGAAAATCCCCAAATACTTTCCGAAAGGTCAAAACCCCACATTGCCCAGGGAGCATGTACCTCCCCCACCCCCTTTGGTTTGAATTTTGAACTACATTTGGGCGAGATCGGCTAGGATCACCTGATCCGGTTCAAGAGTTGGGGCTGGGTGGATCAGAATCGGATCGGTAAGGCCCAAAACCAATTGGATCAGCCAATCCTCGCAGATCCGATCCGATCCCTCCTTCCATTTAGTCCTAAACTTCAATTGCTGCATCTATAGTTTGCAGATGACACACTCACTTTCATGAAGTAGCAAGGGTAAGTTGAAGATATTCACTTTCATTTTCAGATCCTACAAAAGTACTCAAGGAATGAAAATGAATCAAAACAAGAGTTCCATTATTGGCATCAATATGGATAAGTGGGCTTAGAGTCCGCAAAAAAAAAAAAGAATTATGCAGTTGAAAAATTCCACAATAAAGCACTTGTGCATGCCTTTGCACTACACCAATTGGAAAAAAAAAACAGATTGAAGCCATTAATTCAAAAGATGCAAAGAAAGTTAGCAATATCAAGGGCAAAAAAATGAGATTTAGTGAAAGGATTACACTACTAAATTCAGTTTTATCTAGCATCCCTAATTTCTACTTCTCTGTTCTTTTAATCCCAGCTTAAGTGAGGAATAATTTGCACAGTAATAGATGGAAGAAAGGAGCTTTTGAAGATAAAGAGTTGCTAAAGTTAATCGGAAGGCTCTTTGCAGAAATAAAAGGAATAGGAGTGCTGAGGTTATATATCTAAACATGATAAGCTTAGCATTACTTGGAAAATGGTTATGGAGGCTGGCATCTGAGAACCTGTCATGCAAAAGAATTGGTATTCACAAATACTACGAGAACAACTATCCTTTCAGTATCCAGATTCAGAACCTCAATAAGGTGCTTCCAATTTAGAAAGGTACTTTAAAGATTGGTTTAGTTCCAATAGAGAGTAAATGGCAAGACAATTTTTGGCTAGCATTGGTCATGAAACCAAAACTGGAACCAGCCAGAGCAGATCTGAAAGGAAAACGTAACCAAGAAATAAGAAGTGTTGCAAAACCAATAAGCATGCCTCTCAAGCCTAAAGGAAAGGTCTGCTTCAAAAACTTGTTGGATAAAGAAGTCAGAAGTTGTCTGTGCATATGAGAAACTCAATCTTAAATAAGGTGCATTGCAAGTTGGCTTCACCTGTGCAAGTCCCAGCGTGATCAAGCACCTGCTATTTTGACAAACTTGGCTAACCACTGATCCCAACTATTTATCAACACATATTAGACCAAATTTCCTTTTAACGAACCATGGCCTCCATTTAGATATCGAATTCTGGCCTAGTAAGGCCAGCCGCCTGTCTCTTTCGGTTTGAAGAAAGTCCATTTATGATCAACTCAGAAGTGGTTACTTCAAAGACCTTTTTTAATTACAAAACAAGTCTCAGCATCTGAGAGAGAGTGAAATGCAAACTTTCAAAATCGCGGCAACTTGAAATTCTACAAATAGGGCGCAATCCTCTTAACAGCAGACGATGAAACTAGCAAAATTGCTCTTTCAAAAACCCTGGATGTCCACCAAGAATTAGGCAAAACTGAGTAAAAGTCACCCATCAAGCAGGACGTAGAATGTAATCGCCGCAACATCAGAGAGTCAAAAGCAAAGCATGCATTTGGGAAAAATCTCATGCCAAGAGAGCATCACACGAGCTTAAGCTTCGAGCCCGTCAAAGGGACAAAGACAAACAAAAAGAATGGATATAGAAGCCGCACGACCTCAACCTGAATCACACGATCCATTTCCTACTTAGTACAAACGAAACCAAACAGGTTCCATGAAGCTGCACGACATCCAACAGGACCCAATCTAGAAAGTGTCATTAAAGACGAACCACAAACCTAGGAGGAGGCTTCCAGAAGTTTCAGTTTCCGATCTCAAACAGTGAAGGCCGAAACCCGTCGCGATCACGATCCCCCCCTCCCGCCTGGGAACGCCGAGCCCTTCACGTTGGGAAAGTAGCAACAGAGGAGGAGGAGGAGCAAGAGGGAGAAAGAACAGAAGAAAGAAGTACCGGAGAACGGCAGCGATGGCGGACGGTAGTGCAGCAGCACTTCCAAAACACCTCTCTCTCTCTCTCTCCACTCTTTCTTGCGGGAGGGGGAAGCAGGGGACTGGAAATGGGCCCGGCCCAATCCGGAGCCCATCCTCCCAAGACTCAAGCTGGTTTCGGGGTAGCTCAGGTAGCCAGGTAGGTTGGATCCGATAAACTTTTAAAGGGTTAATTTTATACATCCTCCTTATATGCAAAATGTCAAAGTTACCGTCCCTAATTGTCAAATATCATATACACCATTATTATTAACTAAATATTTCAAAAATCTCACTAAATAATGAAATACTCCTAATGTTCGTATCAATCCTTCAGTGATATTTTTGAAACTTTTGATTAATAACAATTATATATATATATATATATATAAATGGTCTTTGACAATTAAACATGATAACTTTGATATTTTGCATGTAAGAGGGTATATGTACGAAGCAAACCCATTTTTAAAAGAGGTTTTTTTTTTGAGTTTGCAAAACCGTACGAGCTGTCGTATTTGGGTATTACCCTTGCAACCTGGATACTTTACGTATAAATCCTCCTAATCCCGACTTCATCTAGGAAAGCACGGGAATAAGCCCTTCGGGTGTACCAAGGTTGGACGGTCATCCGCCATGCCGGTTAAGGTACGGTCCTGTGAGGCATCATATCATATCGGATCAAAAATATTTTTTTGAAAGTTAATAAATAAATAAATATAATTTTTCACCTTACAATTCAAATCCTATGTCACAACCCCCACCCCCTTTAGTCACCACCACCCCCCACCCCTTTTCTTCTTCTTCTCCACTACACTCCCTCCCACGAACCACTAGAGGATGCCCTCAACCCTCCCCCCTGCCCTCAGTCCCACGCCGATTGGCTCGATCCAAGCTACTACTTTTCCTCCTGGTCACCCCCCTCCGACAGCGTCGCCCTCTCAAACTCGCAACATCCTCCGTCGGCCTATGTCTAGTGGCTCCACATCCTCCACCTCATAACACCCTCTACCAACCTCAACCCAAGGACTCCACGGCCTCCACCTCGCAGCACCCTCTATCGACCTCCACCCAACGGCTCCACATCTCTCTCTCTCTCTCTCTCAAGTAGGGTTCCCCTCAACCTCCACCGGGCCGCCAACGACCTTAACACAATACCGTGCCTATGTCCACATGTCAATTTCGATCCGACACATGCGATACATAATGAATCAGATCGATCCCTCAAACCTTGTATAAGATGAAGTCCTCGAAAAAGGCACTTATCAAATGAATACAAAATTTCGGAGGGCATAAATGATTCTCAAGGTTAGAGAGACTAATTTTTAAATATTGATCGATTGTAGTGTTTAAAACTAAAGATCACATTTTTAGAGAGTGAACCTCAGCCTGATTCAGACTAGTTTTTGATTGGTTTTAAAGTGGCATAGTCTAGATAACCTTTGTAGAAGTAATATTTGATTTCAAAAATAGGAAATTATACAAAAAGATATATTACAATAGGAGCAAAGAATCAAATACAAAAACTTTTTCCATCATAAAAGATGAAGAGAATAATTGAGATAACACTCTGAAGAGAATGATATCCTCGTCAAAGGCCCAAAACTTTTTAAAAACATCCACATCGTTCTCACAAGTTTCCAAAACAAAACTCTGGCTTGCTGTTTACACCAATGGCTATAATCCCTCCTGAGCAACTGAGTTTCCCGATCACCCCACCATTCCAAATGAGGAGGAGAGAGCAACACAGGAAACCTTTTATTTTTTTTATAAAAAAAAAGCTCAAGATGCCCACCACAAAGCAACACCCCGAACAAATTCACAATGAAATGAGCAATTGTCGTGAATACCATCAGAACTGTCCATGTTTTATGCATACCCAGCGAATAAATGTCCGTGCATACCTAAACTCTTCATAAGCATGAAACATAAAAATAACCAATAACGCAAAATAAGTCATATTTCCACATTCTTATTAACAAAAAGGAACAAGCTGATAAGTAGTCTACAGACATTTCCGTCTACCAAAAAACAACACCACCCTTTCCAGTTCTCCGAGTTTTTCCCAACTTCCCTGTACACTGATATGCAGAAATCCGTCTGGTAGGAAGGACCATAGAGAGTCTACTGCAATTCACTTGCCCGCACACCTTCCTATCCTTAGTAGTATGGATCAGATAGATATCAAACAAAAGATATCACCAGAGGAATCTTTCATAAACAGCTGCCTGTCAGTTATCTGCATTGATTCCAAAGATGCGGACCTTGTGCATGTTTGGGAACTTGGCGACCACCAGCACAATGTCGGCCAGAGTGTTTAGGAAGAGCATTGGCTGTTTGTAGTCAGTTGTGTGCGAAGCGATCAGATACCTGAGTGAAAATAAACCCCAAAAAAAGACAATATTCCTCAGGGCAGACACTGAAATATAGTTTGTAAACAATATCAAGGCAGCTTTTGGGGTTTTTTTTTTTTTTTGAAAGTGGGTGGTACCGCCTATTGTAGTAAAGTGAAAAGAGAATGTACAAGTAAGTCAGTGTAAGCTCTGAAAAAAGGCCACTGTACCAAAAACACACAAAAAAACGTTAACAGACAGGCCTACCCGCCGACGCAAGAGAAGAAGGGAGACCCTTCCCCACTCCCTCACTCACTCACAAATGAAAGACACCACACTATCCCCCAAGCTTTGGGGGGGATATAGCTTGGGGAATTATCAAGTATCAGAACTACTTATTTCATGCCTGTCGCATGTGGTTCTTGGCATTTATAGTTTTTTTTTTTTTGGCATTTATAGTTTCTTAACATGTAGAAGTACACAATCAAATTACGCACAAAAGCATGCTAAAAGCAATTGCTGCGGTATAATGCATTCAAATACAAACAAATATGAAATAACCACATGTTTAGAAAGTCAGGAGACAGAAAAGGAAGAAGATTCTGCCTCCCCCTTTTATCGTCCCATGGTGTCTAACTGTTCGACATTAATGTTGCTTTATCATATTACCCCTCAACAAAAGGAAAACACCACGTGTATCCTGAATGAACGCAAGATACAGAGTGGACCAACTTGGAAAATACAGATGCATTTGAGGAAAAGAAAAAAAATCATTAATTTTATCAAATTGTTTATTTCTGGGAATGGTCACTCTGCGACCAAAGGCACAAATCTGTGGTCAGAACGTAACAAGTATACCCAAAGGAAAGCAGAATTTTCATTTCTTGGATGTGCACACCAGCATGGTGATTAGTGCATGGCTGCAACATTCACACTGCGAAGCTTGTGAACAAAAGAATCTGCAGCAACAGCAACAGCAACAACAAAGATATATTATTTTCTGACATTTAGCTAGAAACCACATTTCTTGTCCCCAGTCAAGGAAACATGACGAGCGCACACCATTAAGTTTGCCTGGGATTAGGGAAAGCTTCACACTATTGGAAGAAAATAACCAGCTGTTGCCTATGCCATTTGACTGCTGCGTAGATAACTCTCTATGGGTAGACTCATAGCATTACATTCAGATGGCTTATCACATTTTTTTTCATGGAATGACTAAGGGGCTGTTTGGTAGAATAGTGAAAATCCTTTGATTTTGAAACCACTAGTCTTGAAAACAGAACAAACAAAATCACCCATTTTGCTTTATGGACCATATAGCCAGTTTCGATGAAAAACAAAAAAAGAGGATAGCCTTCCGAGTGATTGGTCCAATTCTTGATTTTAAATTTCCATACTTTATGTCAATCTGAACGAAAGGAATCCAAAGATTTCAGTACTTTACATCCATCCAAACTAAAGGAATCTTGGTGTTTTACAGTGTCTTATGTCAAGCAAGATGATCCTTTAGTGCACCAAATATGTGGTGAAGTGAATTTTGAAAAAGATGACCAAATGTGAGACTTGTAGCTTGGTAGGATTAGTTTGGACCATTGCTGTTGTGACACCAGCTAACAGGTGTACATCAAAAGTGACTGATGAGGCTGAGGACTCTCGTCTCTTTTATTTGTAACAGAGTGAGGGAATGGACAGAATTGCTTTGTAACATGAATTCGCTCAGGCCCCCTCTTTTTGTTCTGCTGGGGGGATAGCGTGGTCCTCACCATCTTGGTGTGACCCTTTTGTATAGGGATTTTTTGGGAGCTTCTTGAGCATACTTGTACATCCCTCACTCTTTTTACTTAATACAATTGTGGTACTATCCACCTTCAAAAAAAATATTACTGATGAGAAGGATCACACATTCTTTTAATGTGTATAATGTGCAGAATTACTGGTTGTAATATTGGAGCAAATGATTATGCATTGGTGAGAGCAGCTCAAGCACCAACAAAATTGAAGTGTTTGAGCCTCTAGAAGCATGAAGTGGGCTTGGAAGCAGTAATGGGAACGAGATGGGAGCAGGAGATTTTCTAGTTTTCTATATTCAACTTTTCTTAGGAGCAGGAATGGAGAGAAGAAGTGCTTTTGGAAGTCAGAACCAAGACAGAAAAACTTAATCGTGTTTCTAAGGTTCAAACATCTCTTGCTGGTATGCATTCATTGACATTAAAAAATCTGAACAAAGTTCTTGAAAGCTATAATTCATCCTAACAAAGTATGAACAGAAGAGACCATCTTTCACCCTTCCCAGTTACATTACAACTGTTTCTGTTTGGTCGTACAACCACATCAAATGGACAAAAGTGGAGAATATATCTTGACTAACTACCTAGAGGAGGCTTTGAAAATCAATTTCAGAAGGGCCGCATTTCCAATTAAATGCTTGGGGAGTAGGGAAGGGCTTGAAGATCAATTTCAAGAAATCTGAAGGTGTAGGAATTGGCTTGGACCAGCATAGACAGGAGATTGTTGCTGATATTCTTGGTTCTAGAAGGGTCTCTATTTCCAAGTAAATGCTTGGGGCTTCCCCTAGGGGATGGAGTCATCGGAAGTAGAAATTGGGATGTCATTATCAAAAGATTCCAACACAGATTAGAAGGGTGGAAGGCCAGGTTTCTGTCCACAGAAGGTAGATGGATATTGAGCAAGACAGTGTTACCCTCATTGGTCAAGATCATCGAAAATGTTAGTTGTTCTTTCTTTTGGGTGGAGGGAGAAGAGAGAAGAGTCTTCATCTGCTCAGATGGTCAGAGGTGTGTGAAAGCACAGATCGAGGAGAAGTAGGCCCGGTATCTTTGTAATTATTCAATAATGCAACGATACCAAAATGGTTGTGGAAGCTGGGATCTGATACTGAAGTTATCTGGTCTCATATTTTTAGGCATAAGAACTTTAAAAAGATCTGGTAGATGGAGCATCACTCCAAACAGAATGTATAAAGTCTCGCCTATCTGGCATAATATCTTCAGAAGTGCAGATGTGGTGAGAGTTGTTAGCCTTTCACTTTTGGGAATGGTAAAGTTCTTCAATTCTGGGAGGATAATTGGCGTACAAGAGAACCTTTGTCTACCTTTTTTTGTTAACATTTACTATCTTGCAAGTATAAAAGAAATTCTATTGAATATATGTACAAAGTGGTAGATATGGTCAAAGGCATATTCAACTCCGAAAAAATCTCATAGAGGTGGAATTAAATGAACACTTAGAACTGCAAAAGATTCTCAACCAAGTGCATTAGAACCCCTCTCAGGATGATGGAAGAAGGTGGAGATGGGAAACAAATGGCAGTTTTCTGTTAAGTCCTGTATTAAGATGTTCAATGGCAGTGGAGTGAAGGGTTTAGTGGTGGAAGATGGTGTAGTCCAATAATCTCCCAAGGCCAAACATCTCTTGGACAGTGGGGCCCCCTCAGCCCAGCAAAGTCCATGAGGCCGGAACTCATTTGAACCCTGGGCTGGTACCCACCCTGCATTTTATGTCCACTGCATAGTTGTCGCCTAGGCGCCCTGGCGCTCTTGAAAGGGCTAGGCGGTGCAGCGCCTTGTTGACACTAGAAAAGGCGAGCTAGGCGGTCACCAAGGCGGGCTAGGCGCCAAGGCGGGCGCCTAGGTGCCAAGGCGGGCCAACCGTGACCCGTCCGAACCGGATCCAACCCGGTTATGTACGTTTACCTCTTTTACATTTACTTGATGTTTTTATAATTTTCTTGATGGTATTATATTCTTTTGTAATTTTTCTGAATTTTTTACATTTACTTTTGTATCTTTTGCATTTTCTTCTGAAATTTTTGTAATTTTTTGCTACAATTTAGTTTTCTATAATTGTCACATAATTTAATTACAGCAATATCTTCATGTAATTTATTTTTTTGTATTTTTCACATTTTTTATTCTTGATTTATATATTGGAGGATATATATTTTAGATTTTTTAATTAGTGGCCGAAGTGTCGCCTAGGCGACGCCTAAGCGGACGCCTTGTCGCCTAAGCGCTTAGGGACCCCGTGAACGCCTTGAATTGCCTTGTCGCCTTGACAACTATGGTCCACTGTCATAATTGGCAATTCCAAATTTGTTTTATGTGGAATCAACGAGGAGGATCTGGATCATCCTCTTTGTGCTTGTGGCATTGTGGGTCTTAAGTGAATAATTATATGTAAAACTTTAGAGATCAGATCAGAAAGAGCCACAAATATATGTGACTTGATGATATTGTAAACTGATGCATGTCCTTGCTGTGATGGGAATGACCATGGATCACTTATTCTCAGCTATGTTGTTGGCTTTTTGGTATGAGATGGATGCTAGGAGATTCGAGCAGGATTTTTAATCATCCTTTGATATTCTTCAAAATGCTATCCAATGGACTGAAGACTGATGCAAGGCAGCTGGGATTTCAACATCTGAGGAGGCTGCCTTTATGAAGGCTACGGTGTGGAGAACTTTCATTTTGTGATGCTATCTCATCCGTACTCTATTTCCTCAATAGAGTAGTGTCTGATGGCTTGCTGTTGGGCCTCTCCGTTTTAATGTATTAGTGTTTTGGTAGTTTTTTCTTTCTTATTCTTTGGTGGCTTGCTTTTTGCTTGTCTCTTTGTAATTTTTTTCCCTTAACAATAATCTTGTCCGAATTCTTTGACAAAACAAGGTTCATGTAGCCGACCCCCAATAATGGGATAAGGCTATGATGATGATGATGATGATGATGATGAATAATCTTGTCCACTAGCCACACAACCTTTGCAGACAGAGTGGAGGGTACGAGCCATTAAGTTCCAAATCAGAAGTTCACATAGTGGTCTCGTCCTTATGTCTTGTGGCCTCTATCTACTATTGTCATGTACCTTCGAATGGCAAGTCATGATAATAAATAAATCTGATTTGCTGTGACAATTTGGATATCTGGACGTGTACATCTTGTAGGTTATATCATCCATCTTAAGGATCCAATAATTCTGAAAACACTACTAGTTAAGAGGAAGAAAGGGTGCCTTTATTATGGGGAGACATATCCAGGATAACTTCTTGGTGGCCCATAAGTATTTATTTGCTATGAAGATTCAGTGGAAGAACGGGGTGGTCCTGAAGATAGATTTTGAGAAGGCTTATGACAAGGTTAATTGGCAATGACTCTTTGATGTGTTGGAAATGATAGACTTTCGGGAGAGTTGGATCGGCTAGGTCAGGACTTGCATCTGTTCGGCTTCTTTTGTAGTCCTCGTCAATGGGAAGCCGTCCTCTTGGTTCCTCAGTGGTCGGGGGCTCCGCTAGGGGGACTCTATTTCCCTCTCATTTTTGTGCTTGTGGCCAGTGTTTTGAGCATGGCGTAGCAAAGAGTTGAGGCTGCTGATTTGATCAGAGACTTTTAGGTGGCCAAATGGGGTCCTTCTCTTACTCACTTATAGTATGTAGATGATGCCATCTTGTTTCTGGCTGATGATGAGCAACAACATTTTATGGTTAGGTTCTTGTTGGAATTGTTGGAGGAGGTCACTGGCCTTAAAGTTAATTTCAATAAGAGTCCACCTGTAGGGATGAACCTGAAGGATAGGCTTCTCCAAAGGACGGCCTGCATGTTGGAGTGTACAATTGGAGAGTTCCCAATGTCCTACTTCGGTCTTCCTCTTAGCGGGGGCTCTCTTCATTGTGCAGATTGACATCCTATTATTTACAGGTATGAGTCCAAGCTGGCAGGGTGAAAGGCTAGAGTTTTATCTTATGGAGGCAGATTAATTTTGTGTATATCAATGTTGGATAGTATCCCTATCTACTTTCTTTTCATGTTCAAGATCCTGAAGACAGTGGTGAAGAAGATTGATTATATTCAGAGCAGGTTCTTTTGACATGGCAGTGGGGGGGAGATGCAGGGGATGGCATGATATAGCATGGGGAAGGCTGGTCACTAACAGGGAAGAGGGTGGCCTGGGGATCAAGAATGTCAGGGACTTCAACTCAGCTCTCTTGTGTAAGTGGTTGCGGAAGTTGGGGTGGGTATGGAGAGGATGGGTTGTGGGCTCAGTTTCAGATAAACGTATTTTGGCATGAGGAGAATCTGGGACTTGACTCCTACTCCGCAGGACAGGAATTCACCTCTTTAGCAGGATATCTTGTCTTGCAAGGATGTTATCGTCTCGGCATCTGAGTCCGACTGGGTAAAGACGATAGGAGTCTTTTCTGGAAGGACAGATGATGTGGAGAGTTCTCCTTTGAGACTTTGTTCCCTAGTCTCTTTGCGGTTGCAGTAGACTCTCTGAGTTCGGTCTCTCAAGCTTTCAACTCCCTCCTTCCAGGAGGAACCTGGGCTCTGACCTTCAGGAGGGATCTCAGGCAAGAAGAGATGGTGCAACTTCAGGGTCTTCTTTATTTCCTCCTACCCTTTCATCCTCGACCAGGTAGAGAGGATGAGTGGGTATGGAGATGGGAAAGGGAAGGTTCCTTTTCGGTTAGATCTGCCTATGCTGTTATCTCGGATGCAGGTGCTCCTCATAACTTATATGCTCAGGTGTGGAGAACGAACAATCCTTTCCCTTTACCTACATGGGAAAGGGAAGGTTCCTTTTCGGTTAGATCTGTCTATGCTGTTATCTCGGATGCAGGTGCTCCTCATAACTTATATGCTCAGGTATGGAGAACGAACAACCCGTTGAAGGTAAAGCTCCTGACCTAGAGGATCTCCCATGGGAGGTTACTCACTCGAGATAGGTTGCTCCAATTTCTTCCGGGCATTCAGTCGACTTGCTATCTTTGTGGAGAGGACAATGAGACCATTGAGCACTGTTGTTCCTACTCACAGGAGGTGTGGAGGGAGCTTGCTAGAAGGACATGCAACATCATCGGCCGACATAGTGAAGTGCACCACTTGATTGAACATTGGGATGGCCCCTTAGGGGTGACAGGACGGTGTGGTCGCTTGTCCTTCATGTCACACTGTGATCGCTGTGGGGTGAGCAGAACAATCATATTTTCAGGAGGGAGGCTTGAGTTGAGAACACGGTTGTCTCTTTTGTTTGTGATAGAGTGAGGGAATGGGCTGAATTCCCATACCTCTTCTCTTTTTGGCTTGTTGGGGGGGGGGGGGGGGGACTAGAGTGTTCCACACTGCCTTGGTGTGGCCTTCTCTTATATAGGGATTTTTTGAGGTTTGATTGCCTATACTTGTACATCCCCTTTTTTCATTTAAAACATTAGTGGTACTACCCACTTTCAAAAAAAAATGAGATTTTCTGCGGCTGTACAAAACAGCTCTCTGAATAAGAAACATCACCATCCAATTAAGATCATTAAAAGATGTGTTTACATGTGGCCTAATGGTCCACACTGTAAAAATATCAGCTATATACACTTCCATGTTTGCTGCCAACTGAGTGATAATCTATCAAACAACCTACCCACTCTCTGAAAGAGAAGGTAACCTTCAGGTATTAACATTTGCCAACATTGAGAACTTCTGAGTCCAAACTATTTCCGTTCACCCAACAATTTCAAGAACCTCTTACTTCAGCTCCTTCCATAAAAACAGAATGATCCATGTTTTATGCTTTCTGAAAGCTGACTTCCAACACGAAATGGCACATACTTCCTTTTCCTTTGTCCTCAAGGTAACTAAATGTCCACTTTCAAAAAAAAAAATTGGGAGCTTTCAGATTTTTTTTTCTCAGAACATTATCAAGCATGAGTCTGAACTTTCTAGAAGGTCACCTGATGCTCACCAATTAGTTGGCCCATTCCCACTGCTTCTCAAAAAGAGTGATGGTATTCTTCCCCAAGATATCAAGTATGAGAAACATCACCCAGTATACATATTATAGAACAAGTCATATATAGCTGATATATCAAGCTGGTCACTGACTTCATACTTAACACAAGTCAAGAAATAACAACTTACTAACAGCACATATACACGAACCCGATTGCGTCATCTGTCTACCAACTGTTAATCAAATAAAACAGCTCAAGAACTAATTGCTTTATCTTACATGTAAAGTAGTATGGAGACTTAATAACTATCAATCAGAGATGATCCAAGTAAATGGGCTGTTTCCATCAAATCTGATTATAGCCAATAGCACAGAAGTGTAAAGTGCTTGTACGATTCTTATTCGTGATTTCATGGCTACATCATAACATTGAGAATGCTTCCTCATCATAATTCATTAAAAACATTCTATAAGACTATAACAGTAAAGAAAAATATAAGCATGCTGTTGTGCTTGTGTGATTAGAAGCATAAAGTTGATGCACCAAAAGCCAAAAGGGAGCCAATGCATTGCATGCTGTATATGCTGGTATGATTAAAAGTATAATGCTAATGTACTGAATCCTAACATTGAGAACATTTCGTCGTCATACTTTATTAAATAACATTCTATAACAGTAAAGACACGAACAAGCATCCTGTATTCTTGTACTACCAAAATATAATGCTGATGTACTAAATGCTTGAAGGATGCTAAATTGTTTTATACATCAGTACACACCATTATATACCATTCAAGGAATTCTGTAATAATTTATGTATGGGACAAAGAGGCAGGATAAGTGCCATGAGGCTCCTGCCACCGCAGGTAAACAGGCTGCTGGTTTTGAACCAATGGCCGATTGGCCTCCCGGTTACAATGGAATAACCTTATTGTTGCACCAAGACAGACACACAAACAAAAGGCCCACATCTTGTGAACCAATTGACCACAACTTTCAAGCTCAGGAATCGGAGATTGTGTGTACAAACCACCTTGGACTGCGATGTTCAAGGTGAGAAGCGGGTGTCCTCCCCTCCCTCATATGTCTGGCTACAGACAAGCTTATCCCACCTCCCCACTCACCCCCCAAGGGGGGAAAAATGAAATGGAATAAGCATACTCACAGCACAACTGGAACAACAGTCAGAAACTTCCTATTCCGTGTCAGCTGCTTGCCGTTGTCCATCTGTTCCCACCATGTCAAAGTGTTATAAATACCCTGGTCTTCAGCGAATGGAGTTCCCTTCTTCCAGTGGAAAAAGTGATATGTCACCTGAAACATGAAGCACAATCAACCGATGATACACTAAAAGACATGGAATGAGAGGTCTAATCCAAGTGAAATGAAATTGTAGAAACAAAGAACATAAAGTAATCATAGACTTAAAGTGATCTCCATCTCTCCAGCCAATTGATCATTTAACTAAGTGCAAGTATTTTCACTTTGATGTCAGTGCATGATGTAGTGCTATTTTCTATTTGTGTTTATGCAGATAAATCTTTTGTCAGTATATTTACATATATTTCCTTTCCTGTTTGTTTTATGTTCACGTTGTTTGTGTTCTCAGTTTTTATGAGGGTGGTGCTACTTTGAAACCACCTAGGTAGTCGCCTCAGTGCCAAGTGCTTAGATGTTCAGACACTCCCCAAGGACACCTTGGGTACTCTTGCTGTCTTAACAACTATGCCCCCATCGCTCCCGTCTTTCTATTCCTCATTCCATCCCAAAATGAGGCCTATAGGCATCCTCTGCCTAGTTCATTTTTTTTCTTTTAAAGTGATTCTCTGCCTAATTCATAATCCCCTCTGAGAGATCCTTTCCCTGGTACCTTAGGAAAGGGACAACAATTAAAGTGATTGATCTATATGCTCGCATGATCTTCAAAAGGGAACAAGGCGTTATAATGTCCTCCATGAATTATGTTTTTTTTTGGAAAGTGGGTAGTACCACCATTGTATTAAATGAAAAAGAAGGCATGTACAAGTATAGTCAATGAACACCCAAAAAATCCTATACGAAAGGCACACCAAGACGGTGTGGGACGCACTAACCCCCTAACAAAACAAAAAGAGGGGAGTTGAGGGAATTCACAATACAAAGCAACTCTACCCATTCCCTCACTCTAACACAAATGAAAGACACAAGAGATTCCTCCGCTCTAGCCTCCCTCCTAAAAGTCCTATCATTCCGTTCATTCCACAGAGACCAAAGAGTGGCATGCAGGATCAGCCACCACACAATACGATCACCCCTTAGGGTTCACCTCCTACCCCATGTCGCAGTGAACTGGTGCACCTCTCTCTATTGGCTAAAGACACAACGTGCTCTCGAAGCAAGGCCCTCCCACATCTCCTGTGAGTAGGTGCATCTTAGAAACAGGTGGTCCAAGATCTCGTCATCCTGTCCACAGAGGAAGCAGATCTGTTGAATCCCCAGAAGGAAGCAAAGTAGTTTGTCTCGAGCGGCCAACCTCCTGTGTGAGATCTTCCAAGTGAGAAGATTCACCTTCAGCGGGATCCGCGGCCTCCAGACCTGAGGGGCAAGTGTGTGAGTGTGACGTACTCCACCATATGAGATAATGGAGTACGCCGACCTCACGGAGAAAGACCCCTCCCTGCCCCACCTCCATGTCCATGCATCCTCCCTCTCGGCGTGAGAGATGTAGGTGAGGAGGAAGAGTAACAGGTCCTAAAGCTACTCCATCTCGTCGCACCTCCATGAATTGGTGGTCTTTCACAAGTTGCAAATCTCACGTACAATAGTCTCCACCTAAGATATTAAACTTTCAATTGGCTGCATGGGCTCCAAGCACCTTTTGTGTTTAAGTGTCTAATGCCCCCATCCACTATGATCACGTGCGCTGACTTCAGGCGTAGCTTCAAGCTTATTGTTCCCATAATGTGTCTAACATTTCCACGTTACTGCCTATGGCACCGCTTCAGGTTTAGTTTTAATTCTTTCTTAGAACATCTAAGAAGAAGAAAAGCCCTACTTATGTTTGTTTGTTTTCAATCAATTAGTTGGGATAATAATAGAATTGGCCACCAATTATCCTTTAGTATATGTTAGTATATTTTAGAAAAATCCTAATCTCCTGTGAATCAAAAGATAAAGGGGAAGAAAAGCTCAGTCCAACTCTACAATCCCCCAAATGGCATGGAAAATTGCATGTCCACTTCAATAATTGAATTTCTACCTTGCTTGTGGTTACCAACAGACATACACACCTAGCATGCAGGTTCACGATTACTCATTTTTCTATCTTCACCAGGGCTTTCACATACTTTTGACAGCAAAATAAAGAATGGCCTTCAAGGAAGTCCTTGGAGCATAGGCAATCCCTACGTATTATAGAAATTCAAAACAAAACTATTTGCTGGCACGTAGTAATAGATTCAAGTGATGTTGAGAGAACATGGGAAGAGAAGCAAGACATGCAGATAAACCAAAAGTCAGAAACATCGCCCTTGCCCCTAAGGTTTGAAGAAGGACATCCAAAACTGTACAAGGTAACCAACGGACGATATCCAATTATAAATCTATGAGTCAAAAAGTCTGAAATTTTGTGGCAAGAGCACTTATTATGTCATCTTCATCTTCTGGAGGGATCTGGTAGTGTAGAAACCATGATACAACTGCATGCAATGTAGGTTCTCCAATATCTGCCCTATTTAACCTTTAGGATGCGACTTGCGAGGAATTTAACAAACTAATTCGATATAAATTCGTCAATCGTAAAGAACAAAAATAAAATAGACCAATTCAAGAGGTCAAAAACCCCCAAGCGACCGTCTTTCCTTAGAACTAGCTGAGAATGATCGGAGACCAAAACTGGTCACCCGCAACAGTGGCAGGTCATCAACAACAACAACAACAACAACAACAACAACAACAACAACAACAGGGGAAGAAGAATCACTGATCTAATCCACGAAATGAAACGGACACCGTCATCCAATCACCACAAAACCCAGATGCAAAAGATGCGCTCGATATGAGGATCAAAAATTGGGCGAAGTCCCACGTCACCATACCACGAAGTGGAAGAGGTTGACGATCGTCCAGGCCATGCCGGGTGTGCACCCGAAGATGGAGAGCACCATCAGCCAGGAGAAGAAGAGGATGAGGATGTAGGTGGTCCACACCCCGGGGTACATGAACCACTCCGTGTTCTTGTTCAGATCCGGCGGCGGCGCCGTCTGTACGTACAGCTTCGCCATGGCGCCCAAACCCCCCCCCCCCAAAAAAAAAAAAATCAGCGAGGGGCAGACAGGAGCTGGATCCTTATTTTATCCCGAGAGCAGCAACACCGAGAGCCCAGATCAGCGGCCGCGGCCGCCCGTGCCCCTGTAGATTCGCCTTCTCCGTCGCCGGCGAGGGCAGAGGTGGAATTGCAAGGGTGAGATGGCGTCGTGTGGAGGGAGAGAGGAGGAGAAGCGCGAAGCAAGTGGCGATGGAGGGGGGAGCCAACGAGTCCGAGAAGAAGAAGAAGAGAAGTCGATGAAAGAGAGCGGAGACGTTAGGGACGTTTGATCATTGTCGTAATCACAGCCGTTCGTTGCTGAACGGACGATGATGATCCCACACTTCGGTTTCCTCCAAAGGCTTCCACGAAGCTCGCCCAAATTATACGCTAAAGATAAATCATTATGTTGATCATTAAAATGTTTATCTGTTGACATTTCTAATCTCAACCACTCAATAGACAATTATTTAATCGTGATGAATGAGAGATCTTTGATACCCAAGTTAGTGATTCTATTGCCAAGCAGATTTCGAGGTGGTTTTTGGAGGTTTTTCTAGTTTTTTTTGCACTTATAAATCTATTTTTATGTTATATACATAAATATATATATATATATATGTATATATATATATATCAGGGGTGTCTTATCATATTATACTGGTCAGAGTCATATAATTTACATATGTTGTCCTACAAGATATCCGAAGGCTGATATGATAACGAGTCGATTTAAATTATTTTATTTCAAAAATAATTTAATTTAATTATTCAATTCAAATCAGTCTGAGCTATAGTCGACCCCGTATTATACCAAGAAACATTGGAGTCATAAACTCTGATATGCGTCAAATAAAAATAAAAGTGTTATTAGTATAAAGATGCCAAAGGATCATGATATTGACACATCTACTTTTTAAATTATTTATCTTCTTATTGAATCTTTTTCGTACGTCTTACTATTGTCAATCATTTGCCGTCATCGTATTGATTGTTTTCCGACGACGACGACGTTCATAAGCTTAAAACTTTCCTACGTTGTTATCATATTTAATGAAGATTTTTGGCAGTCAAGGGAAGTTATGACGACCCTTGGCATTATTATCAGTCATCTCTAAACAAACTCTAGAGTTGAGTTTTATGAATTTTCCCATAAGGTTTTAAGTTTTGGTTAACCTTCATAATCTACATTAGAATGACATTATGACAAGACATTGCAAGAATACAAAGTTTAAAGGAACTGGGACATGACTTTTATACATGTTTCTTAGAGGCTTTTAGTTTTCGGAACCTATGATCTTTCATATGTTGGACTAGCCCTTCAACCTAATATTTATTTATGACTCCTTCAAATTTTTAAGTTATGTAAACTAAGCACCTTATATCCCTACAAGTCCCTCAAATATTTATTAAGAAACTTCTGAAAAGAGTGTTTATCAAATAAAATATGTCAACGTGATTACTTATAAATGAATACCTGGATCAAGGTTTATCGAATCGATCGGCACGGGACATATTGCATGCGTCAGATCATACCAAGGCAAAATCAACGTGACAGTAAGAACGTGGTTTGGCAAACCCGCCAACATCAAACAGTGGCGATGGTGGTCGTGTACAGGAAGGAGAAAGAGGGAAGATGCAACTCTTGGTCCTGAGAGTAGACTCTCAAGGTGTGGCGGGTCTTCGACCTCTAGTGCCTCGAGTCCATCTGGGCCCATGACGACATCATCAACGTTGTCTCCATGCATGGGGGTGTTGTCTACACCGCCTCTACCGACGGCATCATCAAGACGTGGGAGAGGGCGATGGAGGGCCGCCCCAGGGAGGCGTAGAGCACGGTGGTGATGGTGGACGGCAAGCGACTAGTCTATGGTGGCACGTTGTACGTGCGAGTGGTGGGGTGGGAGGGGACGTCGACACCGATAAATGGAGATAGATCTGCAAGGTAGGGGTGTGGAAAAGAGGGCTTGGGGTGGGCAGAAAATAGGGATATTTTATAAAAGAATCTTTGTAAAAGATAATTTTTTTATCTTTTGGGATTCAAAAAAATTTCTTCTCAACACGTTGTGGCATGTTACTGTACTGTATCATGCCGAAACGTATCAGGATAAAACCGACATGACTAATATAATCGGCATGACAAATCTTGAACTG
Source organism: Amorphophallus konjac (assembly GCA_022559845.1). Classification (NCBI taxonomy): domain Eukaryota; kingdom Viridiplantae; phylum Streptophyta; class Magnoliopsida; order Alismatales; family Araceae; genus Amorphophallus; species Amorphophallus konjac. Next base: position 3,852,594 of record CM040127.1, read on the forward strand.
GATCGGAGGGGTTGAAAAATAGAAATCTCTATCTTGAATTACAGAAGAAAATATGTTTCCTCAAAAAAAGAAGTGTTATAAGAAATTTACATCTGACACAATGGTGTATAAGTATTTAACTTTTAAGTTTTTAACTATACCCTTTTAATAACCTTAAAGAATAGAGATAAAAAAAAGTCCACAAAGATAAAGGATACACATAGGCCTTTGTCTCAGGAAAAAATGATAAAAATAAAACATCTGTCAGACCTAATAGTTATATGTTTCTACCTTCCTAGATGAGAGATTATCTAATTTTGGATGGTTATATCAGTAAAGTCTACCAATAAATTTTAACTTGAATTTTCTGGTTAAGTTCTTAAATATTAAACAAATAACTTTTAAGAGCTAATGTTTTCTCAGAGTAACTAAACTTAAGAGCTTTTTGTTATTACTTTGCCGACTAAAATTTTGGTACTTAACTCCAAAATGTATCATCTTTATGTATTTATAGTAAAATTTCGGAGATTATCCATTATACATCCCAAGCAAATTTAACAAGTAGGAGCTAATCCAAGTTCACTTAAATGTTTAGTGGAACATTTATTGGGAGTAGGAGCCATAACAAATAATTAATGTGTGGTAATTTTCCGTTATAATAATTAGTAGGTTGAATTGGAGATGCTAAAGAATCAAATCCACCGGCAGGTCATACATAAAAAATAAGCTTTTAATTAACAATATCTAATCAATACTTTTGTTATCATCCAGACCAAAGAAATCTATTTAATGATCTAAATAATACTGTAGACACCGCCGTGTCTACATCCATGCGTTGGCGGCGCCCGGCGGCCGCCGCCTCGTGGGGAACCATGACTCGCCGGGATGACGACGGAGGTTGCACAATCTGGGCCGTCCAATCCTAAATTCACAGTGAGATGAGCGTTTCCCAAAATCGTGTGAGGCGTCGACTTTGCACGTGCCAATAACCTTGCCGCACGATGCGAGATGCAAGTAATGACATTTCTATACGGTGGGGAAACAATATATGTTATTATCAAAAATTAATCCAGATATGTGTTTACAAAATATCAATAGATATATTTCGTGAGTTTAAAATCTGGCTTTAACAGTTGTAATGACATCCTTACGTGTTCACAATTTTACATAGTATATAAATTAGGATTTTTATATAAAAATTATTATTAGAGATGAATTTATAAAAAATTATTTTTAGAAATATGTTAACAGATATATCACTGTCTAAATTTTAAATGTCTAAAAATATCATATTTATTTGTAAGTACGTCATTTTTGTCACAAATTTATAAAAAAAAATATTTAAATAATATTTATACACTATTTGAATTAACTCATTCACATGTATATTAATGTATTGTTAAGAATGATTTTTTTTATAAATTCACCGAAATAATATTTTTCGCGCAAAAATCTACGTAGACTTCTATAATTTAAACATTTAAAGTCTAGCTAAATAAATAAAGTATTAAATAGATGGAAGTTAAAACTCCTGTTTTCACTTATATTTTCTAATTTTGAAGTGGAAATAAATGTGGAAGTGAAAACACCCGTACGTGTTTTCATTACCTATCATATTTGCATATGTACCCTGACTTTTATGAATTGCATAAAATATGGTTGAATATTTGTAGAGGGTTACAATCATACACTTTAGATCCATATATTATTAAAGGATATTTTAAGATATTAATAAATATATAAATAAAAAAGAGTTTTTTACATATATACTTCTATTATCAAAGATACTCTTGAAATAAGGCAAATGATTACAATTATATCCCTATGACTTTTGGTCGTTAACGCGAGTGAAATATTATGAAGAATATATGACAATAGTTATTAAGTTATGTGAAATATTTAAAATACTATCCTTACTAGAGAGAGAGTAAGTTAATATTTTCATCATTTGACTCACGTTCGGGAGTTATGATAGAGGTATAATCACAATCATTCATCTTATTTTGAGGATATTTTTGATAACAAATTTAAATAAAATATTTATTTGGTAATATAAATATTTATAAGAATATATATAAAAATCGATAAAATATGCTCTTCAGCCATGCCATCTCACTGCACCCCTATGACAACCTAACATGTCAACATTTAAATAGTATTTAAGCCACAGCAGGGATATAATCATAATTATGTCAATATATATAAGAATAATTTTTCATTTCATAAAAATTATATATATATGACAAACTATAGAGACATTTAGAAAAAAACTCAAAATGTTACCGACCGTGCAGCAGTCCACTAATGTCAACTGGCGTCAATTTTTTTTGGGTGGTCAATAGGGGGCAGCATGAGTCCATATCCTCGTTCAAGAGAACTTGAGATTTATGAAAAATAGAAAAAGAGAAGTTCGTGTAATAAATTTTTTATTAAAATACTTTTTATATTTTATAAAAATATTCTTATAATTTTAGCCCGAAGTTTTATAAGGTGTTTGATGACTCTTTTCTTCTTCTTTTTTTTCTCAAATTTAAAAATAGGAATAGGAAACCCTACTAGACGTGTTTAGTAACCTCTCCCTAATTTTTAAGATAAAATTTCATCCTTTGAAAAGTTCTCCTAAAATAAAAATAAGAGTCGACCAATTTTTTTTTAAAGAGATCTTGCGACCCGCGTGCTCCCCTCCCCTCTCCTCTCCCTCCCCTCTTTCTCCTCCTTCGATATCCGACGTCGAGCCTCCACTGCGGTACCCCTCTCATCGGGGTTGGTTGCGTCGCCCTCGACCGTGGCACTCCACAAGCCTCGCCATCGATGCCACCGGCTTCACCGCTGCACTGTTTGCCCATCACCTCGGGCCCTCCTCTTTCCTCACCGTCGTGCTCCCCTTGTCACCGGCCACCCTCGGAGACGAGGAGGTTGAGCGATCTGAGCGGCGACAAGCGAGCCCGGAGGACGGCGGCCGCAGACGGGTCGTCCTCGCGTGCGAACTTGGAGGCGGCGGGGCCCGAGCCCGAGGGTTTCGCGAGCAGGATCTTGGGTGAAGGTCCGACGGTGGAGGGCGCCAACGGGAGGGTGTTGGGGGTGGAGGAGGAAAAATTCTCGAGAAAAACTTCTCCACGCCGCATGTCCACCTCACCCTCCCTAACGGGCGTCCACCTCCCCTCTTCCGGCCGCCGGCATCCACCTCCCCTTCCCACACGCCGCATGTCTCTCCGCCACGCGTCCACCGTCGCATCACCCTTCTGCCCGCGTCCCCCTCCCACCTCCCCTCCCCTCTTCCGACCGCCACCACATGCCTCGCGCGTTGTCCACCTCGCCGGTGGCCTCTCGGCCGTTGGGCACAGGCATAGGGCGGGGTCGCGGTGGCCTCTCGGCCATTGGGCGCAGGCACAGGGTGGGGTCACGGGCGGCGCTCTGCTCGTGGGTGTGCGACGATTGGCAGCCTCGGCGGTGGCCTCTGCGGCGCTCTACTCGCGGCAGCCACGGGGGTGGCCTCCAACATCTGCGAGGGTGGAGGGGAGGAGGGCTGCCCAGTGTACAAGGGTGGAGGGGAGAGTTGGACGGTGAGGTGTGGGTGCAGGGCTAGGGACGACGACAGCGAGCGCATGGTGGCCTGTAACATCCCACCAACACAGGGAAGCCCAGCACACCCTCTCCTCCATCTTCCTCCTCCGGCCAAACAACTCTGCATAAATTTTAAAAATTATATCAGATTTGCCAAACATGTTAGCCGTCATTTATGTCATTTTTAAAAAATAGGTCAAAATTTGAGATAGATTAATTTTATAGATTGAAATCACTTTAAAAATAAAAATGCTCCCTCACACCCTATAAACTCGCAAATTCAACAAGGAGGGCGAAGGATTTAGTTCATGTCAAAATCATAGGTCGTCGTCTAACATGCACAATGAGTTATTAAGAACGGGATTGGATCGAGTATGAATTCGGATGCAGTAAATTCATATCCTATCTGAATGTGAAACGAATATTTTAAACATATTCTAACCCGAATCCATATCTGTTTATTCAGGTACTACGTCATCCGTCACGGATCGGATGATACGGGTAACCAGATTTACGAGTATTTTTTATATTTTTTAACTAAAAGGTAATACTTGTAAGGTGGGAAACGAGAGAGTCCGTTCATCCCTTCATTGTGGAAAGGACAGGACGTGCCACCCCGACCATCAAACAAGCGATTTTCTATTAATAAGTGTAGAAAGAAAAGGAACAAAATATGGGGGGATACAAGAGAAGAGCAAGGTCCGAGAGAGGGGAACACCCTGTGAAGGATGACAAGAGGGTCAAAATAATACAAGGGCAAAATTTAAAGAACACAACCAACAGTCAAACATCTGGGTAGCCATGGAAGGGTCAAGAAAAGACCCCGTCATTGGATACCACGTTGCAGCGACTGAGTCCCTGCGATAGAAATGGCCAAAAGTCAAACATGGCGCCAGTCAACATGGCGCCAGCGTTGATATTCTTCCCCACTACTTCTTACGAATCCGACGCTCCGTTCCGAGTTTTCAAACGTTCTGACTCGTTAGCCTGCAGTTCTCATTTAATGTTCACTTCATCCGAGCAGGCTTTCCGGTGGCCATTTACATTCGCACTCGATCTATTCATGCTTCAGATAACTTAGTTGACTAATTATTCGTGGAGCAAAGTTCTGGCGTCATTTTATTCACCACACTTTTCATCACTCTTATTTTTGGTTATCTATTTTGAAAATTGATCGATAAGAAAAGTAAAATTAAGTTTGATACTTTCGAATTTAGGAGCATCAAACTTAAATTATTCGTCCAAGTGAGAGTGACAACAAATATGTTTAATAGAGTGCCATCATAACACGAACCATATTTACATATATATGTTCCCTTTCCAATTAGTGAGAAGATAATTTGGTTCTGAGTATTTATCACGTGAAAATGATGTCGTCGGTCGATCCTCGTGATTGTCCTCGGGTAAATCGTGAGGTCGTGAGATAGATTTTCGCTTATAAATATTTGTAGGAGATAATTACATTATGATTATTGTCTAGACGGAGGGAGAGAGATTCCACTGCCCAAAAGAGATTTGATCTACTCGGACTTGAGTTACCGGTGATTCAGAAGGCTTAATAATCATAAGCAGAAATATTTACTCTCAGATTAGTTTCTAGAAAATTATATATTTTAACAGGTGCAATTCGTTAGGTTCCAAGGACATCATCTCCTACTCTTTCTATAGTCGTCGTGAAGAGAGGGAAGACAAATACACTGATGGGATCTCTCATAAAGATAGGAGAAAAACAACTCCCGTGACATTGAAGATTGTGACGGTGACCGTAAGAATTAATGACCAGACGTCAGCTCATCATCTAGAACCGTAGTAGGAGATTTCTCTCTCCATTTTAACTCCACCTGTATTGGAAACAAGATGATTTATGACTGGGGTTGACCTAACATCCATTCAAAAGAGGATAACTTATGTGCGACTTTGATAATAGAATAAGAGTTAGTTACGATGAATTATTTTGATTATCTATTTTTAATCGAATTTGATAGTGGAGTTATCATGTCCGATATCGATTAGGGTTAAGATTCTTATTACGAGGTTATTCTACCTTCTCACATGATATGTCATATCCGATCTCGATTAGGATAAGTTATCAAATAAAAAATCTAAAAATTTAAGGAATACCTCACCCGAGCAGGCCCACCCAAGTTAACTTATTCTAACATGTTACCCTAACTAGGGTTTGCAATACCGGTCCGGGACGGTCCGACCCGCACGACCCGACCCGTCTCAGCTCGGGGGCGGGACGCACGGGCCGTGGTTCGTGACCGAGTCGCTTAATATATTTAATATTATATTTTAAATATAAAATATTATATAGATAAGATGGGTAAGTGTCTTCATCGATTTGGGGGTGGTTTGGGTTTGAAACTCACCAATTATATGAGTTATTTTGATTTCTTTTTAAGATTTTCATATAAAAAACTCATAATCTTAAAGGGGTTCAACAGATTTGAACCCAATACGGGTTAAACAAAGCGCACAAATCACTTAACCAACTGAGTTAAGAATTTTTTGAGTCTTTTTTTATTTTGACATTTTATGGGATGGACCGAGACGGACTGGGACGGTACCGTCCCGTCCCATCCCGGGCCGTGACCGGGACGGCTGAGACACCCGAGATGGCAAACCTTGACCCTAACATAATACAAAAAGATTTTTAACATTCATGTTCCTCTAAAACTCTGTACTTACATACATCCCTATACTTTTTACATATTCACACACATATCTCTCGTATATTCTATATTTTTACAATTATACCCTTGTGATTCTCTAGTCATTAACGCCGACGAATATTATGAGAATATGCTCACGAAAACAGTTTGAAATGTAAAATATCGAACATACCCTTGTATTTGAGAGAGAGAGAGAGAAGGGTGCGACCTCCCCTCTCTCCCACCTTCGATCGCCCCCCTTCTCCCTCCCTCTTCCCCACCTTCGACGAGTTCTGACGCTCCGGTGTGCACCCCTCCACCCCTCTTGACCCCTTCCCCCTCCCATCGAGACCCCCACCCCTCTCACCCCTCCTGGCTCTCTCCCCCTCTAGCCCTCTCCCTGAACACCCCCACCCCCCCTTTCCCCTCCTGGCGAGTACTCCCCCCCCATGCACCCTCCTAGCCCTCTCCCTGAACACCCTCCACCCCCCTGTGATGCTCAACCCCCTCCCCCTCCCGGTGAGCACCCGACCCCCCTCCCCCTCCCAGCGAGCACCCCCACAACCCACCCTACGCTCTCCCCCTCTAGCTAGCCCTCTCCCTGAACACCCCCCACCCCTCTTTAAGCACCCCCCAGTACCCCTGGCAACGCTCAGCCCCCCTCCCCCTCCTAGTGAGCACCTGGCCGCCCCTCCCCCACCCAGCAATCCCCTCCCCCCAACCTCCCAGCCCTCTCAGCCCCCTCCCCTTGTGGCCCTCTCCCTGAGCACCCCCCTGCCCCACTCCCCCTTTGGGCGAGCACTCGACCCCCTCCCCCTCCCAGCAAACACCCCCCACCCCTCCCTGCCCCCCCCGACCTTCTCCCCCTCTGGCTACGCAGACCCCCTCACCCCTCCCGCCCCCATCTCCTTCCCCGGCAACCACCCCCACCCCTCCCAGCCCTCATCTCCCCCTCTGGCGAACACTCACACCCCCAACCCCCCTGAGCCCCCATCTCCCTCCCCGATGACGACAACAAGTGTCACGCCCCGAGCCTTTATTACAGCGGAAGACTCGCTCGAGGAACGCTAACAGCTGGCATGGTAAGCCTTTTGCAAGCAAGAACGATCAGAGCGCAAGGCAATCACACATAAGAATGCAATCGCACAATATTTACTCAACTTCAACTTTCATTAATAATCAAATCCACTATTCGAATACAATCACTAATTCAACTTCCATCATGCTAGACTCAAGAAATAAAATAAAAAATTACATAGACTCGATCTAAACAATGTAAACTTCCTAAGTCTTCGCTCATTCTTTATTCACTCTCGGATCCGCTACTTGAACATTCTGAATCCGAACCCGACTCACTTCCATTTCCTGAAAAAGAATGGAAATAGGTAATGAGCACACTTGCACATTAGGTATCTTCCCATCAACATGAAGGCATCATTAAAGTAATTAACGTTTTTGCTCTAGAGGAATAAGGTAAAATCATATGAATGCGATCAATCACGCGATTAAACCAAAGTATGTAAGATAGAATGAGAGCAAGTATGAACTAGCAAGAATGTTATAAGAACATGATATGGCCTTTCATGAACAAGAATGTAACGAGAATGTACTAGCAAGTCACATAATCATCACTCCAGTATCTTTTGCTTATGAGCAAGTACTTCGTGAATTTATGTGGAATATCAAGAAAGTCAAGTATCAATCATGATGTATTGTGTTGTGAATTTTCACTTATTTATAAAGAAAGTACTCCCAGCGCAATGCGACGCCAGTAGCATCATACCCCATGATTTATACTAGTATATTTCCGACAATCAGCCAAGGGGACTAGCATAGAGCCCTTGAACACAATCAGTACTCGATCGCATCTTCAAGTATAAATCAAACTTTTTCCACGTATGTAACAATAAAGTATGGCCAAGAATGTACAATTCCAACAAGCTCTTGATAACAATAATTCAATGAATGAATGCTTTTAATAAGAATTATGAGAAATCAAGAATGACTTATACTATGTTATGCTTAGGAAAATAAATCGGCAGCATAACAGTACATTCTTTATCTTCCATTCATTATATTAGGTTTCTTGATCAATATGATAAGTTCTAGATCAGCAAGAGTCAATCTAGAAACCTTGGAATATCAACCCTTGGTCAAACCTTGGGTTAAAATACTCAAGCATTGTGACGGTCGTGTACTGGGCCGTTACATGATGTGACGCTCCAGTATTGGGCCGTTACATTAGTCTGAATCTCAAACCAAGAAATCAGACTTAGTTGAATGTGACGGTCGTATATTGGGCCGTTACATGTACCTGACGGTCCAATATAGATCTGTTATACTACTGATAATCAGAAACATCGATAGTGTAATCTAATCACTTGGGTTTTAATGGTACAACCAACTCGGCGTACTAGTGGGAATCCCAAGCTCGCGGAGAATTACGGAGGCCTTGAAACAAGATTTCCTAGTCTATTGGAAAGAATATCCAATAGAGAGGTCCTCATGTCCAATAATAATGTTCCTATAGTGCAAAGTGAACTATTGGACAACATACCGGAATATGTGCCATGTACTTAAAGAAATGACTCTATTGATAGAGATGATGTGTAACAATAGGAAATCATGATAAAACTCCGTCAATACATCTTTGGAAAATCATGATTTAGATACAAAACTATAGAATTTTGGCATATGAAATTAACATAACTTAAAATAACTTAAGATACCTTAATCATGCAATTTCTATCATGAATCAGTAGATAATCTTAAAGACATGAAATTAGGTCAAAACTTAGATAATTAGGCTTATTTATAAGTTAAATTAACTAGTTTCCTATTCTGTCCACAGTTAACCTGACGGTCTAGAATGAGTGTGTCACAGTGATTGTGACGGTCTATCGAGAGGCCGTTACACTAATGTAACGCTCATGTTAAGGTGCGTCAGAGACAACAGAGTAGTTAAGATGCAGTAGAGGGTGTGACGGCTTATCGTAAGGCCGTTACAGTCTGTGACGGTCTAAGTATGATGCGTCAGAGTCCCTGCTAACAGTATAATGAAATAAAAAGACTATGATTTGAAACCATGTCATGTTTTGAAAAGATTTAACTACCCCAATCATGACAAAATGAAGTAAAGGTCATTTAGATGCATAGATTGCAGTGAATTGACAAGATAATATCTTTGATCTTTGATTAGGGCTAAGAATATGTATGTATGTATGAACCCACTAAAACATGGAATTCATAGTCTATAATGCATGAAATCAAATACAATTAGAGGGCTTTTATCCCTAACAAGATGTTTTTACCAATCATGAGATAACCTACCCTTTTATCTGAGCTTTAAACTTCTAATTTGAGTCTGAAAGACGTGCCCTAGTTCTCCCTTTCCAGTGAGTTTCCAGTAACTTCACGCTGCTCTAGCTCCTCAGCCTCTTGACCTAAGGATGTGAAATTTTGAGGGTAAGAAGATGAAACTAAGGTGATCAAAAAGTTCTAAAGGATTGAATTCTAATTACCTCGTTTAGACGTCCTAACCTCTTGATCTTCAGGGGTCCTTTGCTTTGAATCCTGGGTTACTATGGTCGAACCAGCAACTTTGAAAACTTCATTCTCCTTGGTTGCTTGATCTCCTAGCACGAAATTTGGAGAACTATTAGTCTAAAGTATACTAAACAAAATCTTCTAAAGAACTTACCCGAAATTCTATCTCCTTATCTTGATTCTTCACGAGCCAAAAGTAAGAGTCGCTGTAAGACCCCGAGTTTCTGTACAAATATTCAATTTCGTAAATAGTAAATGTTGAATAGTGACTGAGGTAAATAGTAAATAGTAAATGTTTTTGACTATCGTGTAAATATTCTAAAAAAATGATAGTTAATTAATAAACACCATGATAAACACTTTGGTCTCCTGTACCTGACCCTAATAAAATCATTTACATGGCTTAATCAGTGATTTAAGCCTGACTTAAAAACGCGGAAAACACTATTCACCCGAAAATATAACTACCTTGGAAAAATCTGCAAAAATCACATCTGATAGAGAGTATTTTTCTTAGCAACTTTGTCTTCTGGAGTTTCATCGGTAAAAATCAAAAACTCTCTCTATCGACTAAACCGTTGAACATTGGGTTAAATTATTATTTTAATCTTAAGATTGGGAGATTAACATTAAACCTCGTGATAAAATTCCATAAAAATCATAATCTGAAAGATCACGTCTTGATTAGCAATTTTGTCTTCTGGGTCAATTTCATTAAAAATCGTTTAGTGACATTAAATGAAGGTTTTAGTTAACAATGGCTTAATCTATGGGATTAGGCTTAGATTAAGGGTAACCTTACCTTGTGGAACACGTGAAACCGTGTTTGGGTTGGCATAAACACGTCTTCAACACTGCCAAGGGAATTGCGGCTCTGACCAGCCCGCGTGAGAAGTTTAAACACTTCTCTACAAACCTATAAATAGAGGAAGCATTCCTAAGCATTCCTCTTAAGCAACTTAAGGATTTCTTGCTGCTGTCTTGCTGCTGTGAAGCTTTGCAAGACCACTATTCATCTTCTTCCCCAAGCTTTCTCTTATTTTCATCGGTTAAGGTAGGTAACCATGGCACAAACTTGAATTCAATAAAAGGAATGATAGGGCATCATGTTAGCTTGCATATTTCATGATTTTCCATGCTTAAACCCATGAATTGAAGCCCTCATTGCCGGATTATACTTCTGTTTTCGCTGTTCCCGTGTTACAAAGAAAGACGGTTCCAACCGGACCGCTTATCTCTTAGACGGCTTAGAACTGACCGCCTTAATTGCTTTAAGCGGCCCAATTTTAACCATTTCACATGAATAACGGTCAACCAGAGACCGCTTTAGAATGAAATTAGTAGTATTATCATTTTATCGTATTTTATATACACGGTTAGAAAACGACCGCTTTACATGATACACGGCCCCACTATAACCGTAGTATCCTTTTACCCTTAAAACGGCCCATAGATAACCGTTTTACAGCCAGTAGGTTTAACGGCCCACTGTCATCCGTTTAACTTCCAGAAAACCTGATTTTTACTATTTTGACCTATTAAAAATGTTAATTAGTAAAATTTGACAATCCATATAAATAACAGATAATGACATGAGTAAATTTCTGTTATTTGCAATATCTATTTTGATAAATTGTTTAAAGTGGAAACTATTGTAATTCACTTGTAACTTTGGATAAATTGGTTAATTACCATAGGTAATTTCTGTAAATTACTGTAAATCAAAATATTACTGGCCGACTTATGGCAAGTCTTTGGCCAATTAACCGGACACTCTATCCGGTAAACTTCACATTTTTTTACCGTGAGACATTTTTACCGTGGTAAATTACGGTTACATCATAACTATCGTTTTAACTTGATAAATTGACCGATTACCCTTGGATAACCTTCGGTCATATTTGAGCCCGGAATTGACCAATGGACATTAAACTGAAATTAGTTGGTTTAATTGTTATTGGCAACCCGGTAACTACTTTGCATAAATTATCTTATAATTAGATATTATCGTTATACTTAATACGGATTCTCTTGAACCGTATTTCTTAAAAATACGACCCGAGTGGTTCGTATATTCGTTCTTCAGAACTTACTTCTCTCTCTCGAACGGCTTACTGTCAACCGTTCATTCTTGACCCCGTGACTCGTTACTCATGAGAGTACGGCCCGGTGTTCGCCGTACGACTACCTTGTTTTGGGTTTTCGTCGTGTTTATACTCTTGAATCAGAGGAGACAAGTGTCGTCCTTTACATCTTATACCCGACAGAAATTCATCTGATTATATTGGCCATAATTGACTATGTCTAGACGGGGGATCGGTGATCCAATTGAAATGAAATGCCGACGCATCATAAGGGCCCAGTCTGGTCCTGGGGAGAGCGCCCGAAAAGATATTGAGCCCATTGGGATGTTTATGACAAGGGTGAGGCATTGCACCCGAATACTTGACTTGACTTGTTACGTCTATGACAAACTCTTGATACTCGACTCGTGTGTATTTACTTGGTTACATGTGTAACATATTGCTGGCCAAATTCTCTATTGTACTTTACTTGTTCACTACTTGATAAATTGCTATATTTCTTGACCTTGCAAGATATTCTATCGTCATTCTTTATTTACTGCATTTCATATAAATTGGAAATCAATAGTTAATTACTTAAACCTGTTTGTGGTTATCTACTGAGCGTGTTTAGCTCACTCCTACTGTTTCCCCTCTTTCCAGGTGACGAACTTGTCGGGGATGGACTGGAGTGATATCGAGAGATAGTTTTAGTTTATTGAGTCAGTTTGTACCCTTAGCATTAGTGAGAGATTGTTCTAGCATTTTACTTATTATTTGGTTGTAGTCGTTCTACCCAGTGTACTCAACCTTATTTCAATAAAACTCTGATTATTACTTTTCCAACCTTTAGTGCAATGGATTGCAATGGTTCGGAATTATATATTGCTCGCTTGCCTCTAACCGTACGTCCCGAGATTCCGCATCGGGGCGTGACAGTTTAGTTGGTATCAGAGCCTAGGTCAATTTGTCCTAGGTATTTCACTTTAAGGTTATAGGTCTATTGGTTATAGGCTTAAGAAAACAACCTTGTGAGAATTTGGGTAGAAATTTGGGTTAAGTTATTTAACCATAATCATGATCTTCTTATCTAGTTCTTCTCTTCTCATCTAAGAAGTTCTTCTCTCATAAATAATCCGAGTAACTATTTTATATAGGCACTTAACTCGAAATGGCAGCCAATCGTGCTGAGATGAGGAATTTACATCGTACAGTTCAAGGACTTACGCAAGCCTTGAACGCACTGGCTCAAGCTGGAGCTGGAGCGGCACCTCATGGCGCAGCTCATGGCACTGGTGATTTATATCGAATTTTCGAGGAATGAACCCGCCTAGATTCGCTGGTTCAACTGATCCCGATGAAGCCGAGAATTGGCTCGACGAGATGGCAAGAATTTTTGAGGTCATGCAATGCACTGACCAAGAACGTGTTCTTTTATCTGTTTTCCAACTGGAACGGGATGCACGTGCTTGGTGGGAGTCTGTTAAGCCGACTCTCGGAGATCAACAAGTCTCGTGGGAGGAATTCGAGGAATATTTCAATGATAAATATTTTTCTGACCGCGTGCAAGAAAAGAAGGGAGCAGAATTCGCAGCTTTGAAGCAGCGAAGTTTATCGGTATCAGAATATGAGGCTCAGTTTTCACGACTCTCTCGTTATGCAAGACATCTTATTTCGACTGAGAGAATGAAGGCGAAGCGTTTCCTCAATGGTCTTCGACTTCATTATATCAATCAACTTGCACCACTGGAAATTTCTACATATTCTGAGATGGTAAGAAAGGCACAAATATTAGAAGATACTTTGGAAATGACTGAAAGGATTCGTGGTCAAGGTAACAAGAAAGAGCAACCGAAGGCACTCAAGAATGTTAAACCTGGATTTGTCACTGACCCGAGCAAGAAAAGACCATTTATTAGTTCTGGTTCAAGTTCTGGTTCTGGTTCGTGGAGAGGCAAAATGCCGCGACAAGAAGACAAGAAACCTGATTCTATGATTCCATTCAAGGGCGTATGCCGATATTGTGATCGTCCTGGTCACAAGATGGAAGATTGTTGGCGCAAGCTAGGTGCATGTCTGCGGTGTGGAAGCAAAGAGCACCGTATACCCAACTGCCCTTTATTATCGGAACAAGCTATCCCGGCAAAACCCCTGAATTTCAAGAAGCCTCAAGGCAGGCTCCAGGCTCTTCATGCGAAGGAAAAAGATATCGCCGAGGATGGTGGACTCGTCGAAGGTACTCTTGCTATATTCGACTTGCCAGCTTTTGTTCTATTTGATACTGGTGCAACACATTCTTTTCTTTCACGGAGATTTGCTAAATCTTTAGCTATGGAACCTGTTTTATTGAGTTCTCCGTTAGAAATATCAACCCCTATTGGTTCTAAATCAGCAATTCAGCATTACTATCCTTCTAGTAAGGTTATGGTGAATGATCAGAATTTTCCAGCTGATTTGATTTGTATGGACATGAAGGATTACGATGTAATCCTAGGAGCCGATTGGTTGGCTCGATATGAGGCCAATGTCCATTGTAGTTCTTGTTCCGTGTCTTTTTCTAGACACCCCGGATTATCCTTCAAGGGAGTGAAACATCCTAGTTCTATCTCTCTTATCTCGACTCTTCGTGCTGATAAGTTATTGAGGCGTGGATGCGAAGCTTTTCTGGCTTTTGTTCATGCGTCCCCTGAACAGCAGATCGAGATTAAGGATATTGCTATTGTCCGAGAATTTCCGGACGTATTTCCAGAGGAGTTACCAGGACTTCCGCCTCAGCGTGAAGTTACATTTTCTATTGATCTTATTCCTGGATCGTCTCCTATTTCTAGAGCCCCTTATCGAATGTCTCATGCGGAATTGCGGGAATTGAAGCAGCAATTGTTGGAATTACTCGAGAAGGGTTTTATTCGCCCGAGTGTTTCCCCTTGGGGAGCTCCTGTATTGTTTGTTCGGAAGAAAGATGGTTCGATGAGATTATGCATCGATTATCGGCAACTCAACCAGTTGACTGTCAAGAACAAGTATCCTTTGCCAAGGATTGATGAGTTATTTGACCAGATTACTGGAGCTTCTTATTTTTCTAAGATCGATCTTCGATCTGGATATCACCAGTTACGGATTAAAGAAGAGGATATTTATAAATCAGCTTTCCGTAGCCGGTATGGTCATTATGAGTTTGTCGTTATGCCTTTTGGGTTAACGAATGCACCGGCAGCTTTCATGCAGTTAATGAACAGTGTGTTCCGACCCTACCTTGATCAATGGGTTGTGGTATTCATAGATGATATTTTGATATATTCCAAGAGTGAAAAAGAACATGCCGAGCATCTGAGGATGGCTTTGCAATTATTGAGAGATCACCAATTATATGCCAAGTTCAGCAAGTGTGAATTTTGGCTAAGTGAGGTGTCCTTTCTAGGACATATTATTACTAAGGATGGAATTTCTGTGGATCCATCTAAAGTGGAAGCGGTAAAGAATTGGGAACAGCCTACTAATGTTACTGAAGTAAGGAGTTTTCTTGGCCTGGCTGGTTATTATCGAAGGTTCATTCAAGATTTCTCTAAGATTGCGGTACCTCTGACAAAATTAACCCGCAAGGAGATCAAGTTTGAGTGGTCAACTGAATGCCAACGGAGTTTCCAAACTCTGAAGGATTGTTTGACTACTGCTCCTATTTTGACCTTACCTTCTGGTGAGGGCGGTTTTGTGGTTTACACTGATGCTTCTGGTATTGGCTTAGGCTGTGTGCTTATGCAGCACGGCAAGGTGATTGCCTATTCTTCTAGGCAGCTAAGAAAGCATGAAGTTAATTATCCAGTTCATGATTTGGAATTGGCAGCCGTGGTATTTGCTTTGAAGATTTGGAGGCACTACTTATATGGTGAAACATTCACTGTATTTTCGGATCACAAAAGTCTGAAATACTTATTTTCTCAAAAGGAATTGAACATGAGACAAAGGAGATGGTTGGAGTATATAAAGGATTTCGACTTTTCTATTAAGTATCACCCGGGCAAAGGCAATGTGGTTGCTGACGCTTTAAGTCGGAAACCTGTGGCTAAGATATCTAGTCTTATGTTACAAGAATGGAAATTACTGGAGCAAATGGCTAGTCTGGATATCAATATTGATAATGATCGGATATTGATTTCCCAGTTGCAACTTAAGCCCGAATTATTGGTAGAAATCAAGTTATTGCAAGATATTGATCCCGAGCTAGTCGAGATTAAGGAAAGCCTGAGTAGCAGACCTGAATTCTCGATAGCCGATGATGGAAGATTAGTATTTCAAGGTCGAACTTGTGTACCGGATGAGGGTAATATAAAGAATCGGATTCTTGAAGAAGCACATAGATCTCGATATACTATCCATCCGGGAGGCACTAAGATGTTCAAAGATTTGAAAAGGACATTTTGGTGGCCGAACATGAAAAGGGAAATTACAGATTTTGTGAGTAGATGTCTGGTTTGTCAACAAGTAAAGGCCGAGCATTTCAGACCGGCAGGTAAATTGAAACCACTTGACATTCCCCAATGGAAGTGGGAGAGTATTGGCATGGATTTTATTATGAGTCTTCCTAAGACTCGAAGTGGTCATGATGCAATATGGGTAATCGTGGATCGACTGACTAAGTCAGCCCATTTCCTATCCATTAAGTCCAAGTGGACAGTTGATGTGCTAGCAGCATTATATCTGAAGGAAGTGGTTAGACTTCATGGTATTCCAGTCAGCATTGTGTCTGACCGAGACCCGAGATTTACATCTCATTTCTGGAAGGGATTGCAAGAATCTCTTGGTACCCGTCTGAATTTTAGCACTGCATTTCATCCGCAAACAGATGGACAGACCGAGAGAACTAATCAAATAGTGGAAGATATGTTGAGAGCTTGTATGATCGACTTCGGTGGAAGTTGGAGCGATCATTTAGCATTAATAGAATTCGCCTACAACAATAGTTATCAAGCCAGCATACAGATGACACCTTTCGAGGCTTTGTATGGAAGGAGCTGTCGTTCTCCATTATGTTGGGATGAGGTTGGCGAGAAGCAATGGCTTGGACCGGATCTTATCTCGGAGTCATCACAAAATATTCGTATTATCCGAGACCGGTTACTTGTGGCTCAATCAAGGCAAAAGAGTTATGCTGATAATAGGAGAAGAGATTTGGAATTTCAAATTGGCGAGCATGTGTTCTTAAAAGTATCTCCTTCAAGAGGTATTCGTCGATTTGGTATTTATGGCAAGTTAAGCCCAAGGTATATTGGTCCATTTGAGATCCTTGATCGAGTGGGTGAAGTCGCTTATAGATTGGCCTTACCTCCTCAATTATCTGGTGTACATAACGTATTCCATGTATCTATGCTTCGGAAATACGTGTACGACCCTAGTCACATCATTCAACATGTGGACTTTGAATTTAAAAAGGATCTATCCTATGAAGAAAGACCAGTGAAAATTCTGGATCGAAAGGAGCAACAACTTCGAAATCGTTCCATACCGATGGTCAAAATCCAATGGAGTCGGCGTGGAATAGAAGAAGCTACATGGGAATCCGAGGACGCTATACGGAAGCGTTATCCCGACCTATTCTAGGTGAGCTATCTTTCCTTTACTGTATTTTGGTCCAGTGAATTTGGAGGACCAAATTCTTTAAGTGGGGGAGGGTGTAAGACCCCGAGTTTCTGTACAAATATTAAATTTCGTAAATAGTAAATGTTGAATAGTGACTGAGGTAAATAGTAAATAGTAAATGTTTTTGACTATCGTGTAAATATTCTGAAAAATGATAGTTAATTAGTAAACACCATGATAAACACTTTGGTCTCCTGTACCTGACCCTAATAAAATCATTTACATGGCTTAATCAGTGATTTAAGCCTGACTTAAAAACGCGGAAAACACTATTCACCCGAAAATATAACTACCTTGGAAAAATCTGCAAAAATCACATCTGATAGAGAGTATTTTTCTTAGCAACTTTGTCTTCTGGAGTTTCATCGGTAAAAATCAAAAACTCTCTCTATCGACTAAACCGTTGAACATTGGGTTAAATTATTATTTTAATCTTAAGATTGGGAGATTAACATTAAACCTCGTGATAAAATTCCATAAAAATCATAATCTGAAAGATCACGTCTTGATTAGCAATTTTGTCTTCTGGGTCAATTTCATTAAAAATCGTTTAGTGACATTAAATGAAGGTTTTAGTTAACAATGGCTTAATCTATGGGATTAGGCTTAGATTAAGGGTAACCTTACCTTGTGGAACACGTGAAACCGTGTTTGGGTTGGCATAAACACGTCTTCAACACTGCCAAGGGAATTGCGGCTCTGACCAGCCCGCGTGAGAAGTTTAAACACTTCTCTACAAACCTATAAATAGAGGAAGCATTCCTAAGCATTCCTCTTAAGCAACTTAAGGATTTCTTGCTGCTGTCTTGCTGCTGTGAAGCTTTGCAAGACCACTATTCATCTTCTTCCCCAAGCTTTCTCTTATTTTCATCGGTTAAGGTAGGTAACCATGGCACAAACTTGAATTCAATAAAAGGAATGATAGGGCATCATGTTAGCTTGCATATTTCATGATTTTCCATGCTTAAACCCATGAATTGAAGCCCTCATTGCCGGATTATACTTCTGTTTTCGCTGTTCCCGTGTTACAAAGAAAGACGGTTCCAACCGGACCGCTTATCTCTTAGACGGCTTAGAACTGACCGCCTTAATTGCTTTAAGCGGCCCAATTTTAACCATTTCACATGAATAACGGTCAACCAGAGACCGCTTTAGAATGAAATTAGTAGTATTATCATTTTATCGTATTTTATATACACGGTTAGAAAACGACCGCTTTACATGATACACGGCCCCACTATAACCGTAGTATCCTTTTACCCTTAAAACGGCCCATAGATAACCGTTTTACAGCCAGTAGGTTTAACGGCCCACTGTCATCCGTTTAACTTCCAGAAAACCTGATTTTTACTATTTTGACCTATTAAAAATGTTAATTAGTAAAATTTGACAATCCATATAAATAACAGATAATGACATGAGTAAATTTCTGTTATTTGCAATATCTATTTTGATAAATTGTTTAAAGTGGAAACTATTGTAATTCACTTGTAACTTTGGATAAATTGGTTAATTACCATAGGTAATTTCTGTAAATTACTGTAAATCAAAATATTACTGGCCGACTTATGGCAAGTCTTTGGCCAATTAACCGGACACTCTATCCGGTAAACTTCACATTTTTTTACCGTGAGACATTTTTACCGTGGTAAATTACGGTTACATCATAACTATCGTTTTAACTTGATAAATTGACCGATTACCCTTGGATAACCTTCGGTCATATTTGAGCCCGGAATTGACCAATGGACATTAAACTGAAATTAGTTGGTTTAATTGTTATTGGCAACCCGGTAACTACTTTGCATAAATTATCTTATAATTAGATATTATCGTTATACTTAATACGGATTCTCTTGAACCGTATTTCTTAAAAATACGACCCGAGTGGTTCGTATATTCGTTCTTCAGAACTTACTTCTCTCTCTCGAACGGCTTACTGTCAACCGTTCATTCTTGACCCCGTGACTCGTTACTCATGAGAGTACGGCCCGGTGTTCGCCGTACGACTACCTTGTTTTGGGTTTTCGTCGTGTTTATACTCTTGAATCAGAGGAGACAAGTGTCGTCCTTTACATCTTATACCCGACAGAAATTCATCTGATTATATTGGCCATAATTGACTATGTCTAGACGGGGGATCGGTGATCCAATTGAAATGAAATGCCGACGCATCATAAGGGCCCAGTCTGGTCCTGGGGAGAGCGCCCGAAAAGATATTGAGCCCATTGGGATGTTTATGACAAGGGTGAGGCATTGCACCCGAATACTTGACTTGACTTGTTACGTCTATGACAAACTCTTGATACTCGACTCGTGTGTATTTACTTGGTTACATGTGTAACATATTGCTGGCCAAATTCTCTATTGTACTTTACTTGTTCACTACTTGATAAATTGCTATATTTCTTGACCTTGCAAGATATTCTATCGTCATTCTTTATTTACTGCATTTCATATAAATTGGAAATCAATAGTTAATTACTTAAACCTGTTTGTGGTTATCTACTGAGCGTGTTTAGCTCACTCCTACTGTTTCCCCTCTTTCCAGGTGACGAACTTGTCGGGGATGGACTGGAGTGATATCGAGAGATAGTTTTAGTTTATTGAGTCAGTTTGTACCCTTAGCATTAGTGAGAGATTGTTCTAGCATTTTACTTATTATTTGGTTGTAGTCGTTCTACCCAGTGTACTCAACCTTATTTCAATAAAACTCTGATTATTACTTTTCCAACCTTTAGTGCAATGGATTGCAATGGTTCGGAATTATATATTGCTCGCTTGCCTCTAACCGTACGTCCCGAGATTCCGCATCGGGGCGTGACAGTTTAGTTGGTATCAGAGCCTAGGTCAATTTGTCCTAGGTATTTCACTTTAAGGTTATAGGTCTATTGGTTATAGGCTTAAGAAAACAACCTTGTGAGAATTTGGGTAGAAATTTGGGTTAAGTTATTTAACCATAATCATGATCTTCTTATCTAGTTCTTCTCTTCTCATCTAAGAAGTTCTTCTCTCATAAATAATCCGAGTAACTATTTTATATAGGCACTTAACTCGAAATGGCAGCCAATCGTGCTGAGATGAGGAATTTACATCGTACAGTTCAAGGACTTACGCAAGCCTTGAACGCACTGGCTCAAGCTGGAGCTGGAGCGGCACCTCATGGCGCAGCTCATGGCACTGGTGATTTATATCGAATTTTCGAGGAATGAACCCGCCTAGATTCGCTGGTTCAACTGATCCCGATGAAGCCGAGAATTGGCTCGACGAGATGGCAAGAATTTTTGAGGTCATGCAATGCACTGACCAAGAACGTGTTCTTTTATCTGTTTTCCAACTGGAACGGGATGCACGTGCTTGGTGGGAGTCTGTTAAGCCGACTCTCGGAGATCAACAAGTCTCGTGGGAGGAATTCGAGGAATATTTCAATGATAAATATTTTTCTGACCGCGTGCAAGAAAAGAAGGGAGCAGAATTCGCAGCTTTGAAGCAGCGAAGTTTATCGGTATCAGAATATGAGGCTCAGTTTTCACGACTCTCTCGTTATGCAAGACATCTTATTTCGACTGAGAGAATGAAGGCGAAGCGTTTCCTCAATGGTCTTCGACTTCATTATATCAATCAACTTGCACCACTGGAAATTTCTACATATTCTGAGATGGTAAGAAAGGCACAAATATTAGAAGATACTTTGGAAATGACTGAAAGGATTCGTGGTCAAGGTAACAAGAAAGAGCAACCGAAGGCACTCAAGAATGTTAAACCTGGATTTGTCACTGACCCGAGCAAGAAAAGACCATTTATTAGTTCTGGTTCAAGTTCTGGTTCTGGTTCGTGGAGAGGCAAAATGCCGCGACAAGAAGACAAGAAACCTGATTCTATGATTCCATTCAAGGGCGTATGCCGATATTGTGATCGTCCTGGTCACAAGATGGAAGATTGTTGGCGCAAGCTAGGTGCATGTCTGCGGTGTGGAAGCAAAGAGCACCGTATACCCAACTGCCCTTTATTATCGGAACAAGCTATCCCGGCAAAACCCCTGAATTTCAAGAAGCCTCAAGGCAGGCTCCAGGCTCTTCATGCGAAGGAAAAAGATATCGCCGAGGATGGTGGACTCGTCGAAGGTACTCTTGCTATATTCGACTTGCCAGCTTTTGTTCTATTTGATACTGGTGCAACACATTCTTTTCTTTCACGGAGATTTGCTAAATCTTTAGCTATGGAACCTGTTTTATTGAGTTCTCCGTTAGAAATATCAACCCCTATTGGTTCTAAATCAGCAATTCAGCATTACTATCCTTCTAGTAAGGTTATGGTGAATGATCAGAATTTTCCAGCTGATTTGATTTGTATGGACATGAAGGATTACGATGTAATCCTAGGAGCCGATTGGTTGGCTCGATATGAGGCCAATGTCCATTGTAGTTCTTGTTCCGTGTCTTTTTCTAGACACCCCGGATTATCCTTCAAGGGAGTGAAACATCCTAGTTCTATCTCTCTTATCTCGACTCTTCGTGCTGATAAGTTATTGAGGCGTGGATGCGAAGCTTTTCTGGCTTTTGTTCATGCGTCCCCTGAACAGCAGATCGAGATTAAGGATATTGCTATTGTCCGAGAATTTCCGGACGTATTTCCAGAGGAGTTACCAGGACTTCCGCCTCAGCGTGAAGTTACATTTTCTATTGATCTTATTCCTGGATCGTCTCCTATTTCTAGAGCCCCTTATCGAATGTCTCATGCGGAATTGCGGGAATTGAAGCAGCAATTGTTGGAATTACTCGAGAAGGGTTTTATTCGCCCGAGTGTTTCCCCTTGGGGAGCTCCTGTATTGTTTGTTCGGAAGAAAGATGGTTCGATGAGATTATGCATCGATTATCGGCAACTCAACCAGTTGACTGTCAAGAACAAGTATCCTTTGCCAAGGATTGATGAGTTATTTGACCAGATTACTGGAGCTTCTTATTTTTCTAAGATCGATCTTCGATCTGGATATCACCAGTTACGGATTAAAGAAGAGGATATTTATAAATCAGCTTTCCGTAGCCGGTATGGTCATTATGAGTTTGTCGTTATGCCTTTTGGGTTAACGAATGCACCGGCAGCTTTCATGCAGTTAATGAACAGTGTGTTCCGACCCTACCTTGATCAATGGGTTGTGGTATTCATAGATGATATTTTGATATATTCCAAGAGTGAAAAAGAACATGCCGAGCATCTGAGGATGGCTTTGCAATTATTGAGAGATCACCAATTATATGCCAAGTTCAGCAAGTGTGAATTTTGGCTAAGTGAGGTGTCCTTTCTAGGACATATTATTACTAAGGATGGAATTTCTGTGGATCCATCTAAAGTGGAAGCGGTAAAGAATTGGGAACAGCCTACTAATGTTACTGAAGTAAGGAGTTTTCTTGGCCTGGCTGGTTATTATCGAAGGTTCATTCAAGATTTCTCTAAGATTGCGGTACCTCTGACAAAATTAACCCGCAAGGAGATCAAGTTTGAGTGGTCAACTGAATGCCAACGGAGTTTCCAAACTCTGAAGGATTGTTTGACTACTGCTCCTATTTTGACCTTACCTTCTGGTGAGGGCGGTTTTGTGGTTTACACTGATGCTTCTGGTATTGGCTTAGGCTGTGTGCTTATGCAGCACGGCAAGGTGATTGCCTATTCTTCTAGGCAGCTAAGAAAGCATGAAGTTAATTATCCAGTTCATGATTTGGAATTGGCAGCCGTGGTATTTGCTTTGAAGATTTGGAGGCACTACTTATATGGTGAAACATTCACTGTATTTTCGGATCACAAAAGTCTGAAATACTTATTTTCTCAAAAGGAATTGAACATGAGACAAAGGAGATGGTTGGAGTATATAAAGGATTTCGACTTTTCTATTAAGTATCACCCGGGCAAAGGCAATGTGGTTGCTGACGCTTTAAGTCGGAAACCTGTGGCTAAGATATCTAGTCTTATGTTACAAGAATGGAAATTACTGGAGCAAATGGCTAGTCTGGATATCAATATTGATAATGATCGGATATTGATTTCCCAGTTGCAACTTAAGCCCGAATTATTGGTAGAAATCAAGTTATTGCAAGATATTGATCCCGAGCTAGTCGAGATTAAGGAAAGCCTGAGTAGCAGACCTGAATTCTCGATAGCCGATGATGGAAGATTAGTATTTCAAGGTCGAACTTGTGTACCGGATGAGGGTAATATAAAGAATCGGATTCTTGAAGAAGCACATAGATCTCGATATACTATCCATCCGGGAGGCACTAAGATGTTCAAAGATTTGAAAAGGACATTTTGGTGGCCGAACATGAAAAGGGAAATTACAGATTTTGTGAGTAGATGTCTGGTTTGTCAACAAGTAAAGGCCGAGCATTTCAGACCGGCAGGTAAATTGAAACCACTTGACATTCCCCAATGGAAGTGGGAGAGTATTGGCATGGATTTTATTATGAGTCTTCCTAAGACTCGAAGTGGTCATGATGCAATATGGGTAATCGTGGATCGACTGACTAAGTCAGCCCATTTCCTATCCATTAAGTCCAAGTGGACAGTTGATGTGCTAGCAGCATTATATCTGAAGGAAGTGGTTAGACTTCATGGTATTCCAGTCAGCATTGTGTCTGACCGAGACCCGAGATTTACATCTCATTTCTGGAAGGGATTGCAAGAATCTCTTGGTACCCGTCTGAATTTTAGCACTGCATTTCATCCGCAAACAGATGGACAGACCGAGAGAACTAATCAAATAGTGGAAGATATGTTGAGAGCTTGTATGATCGACTTCGGTGGAAGTTGGAGCGATCATTTAGCATTAATAGAATTCGCCTACAACAATAGTTATCAAGCCAGCATACAGATGACACCTTTCGAGGCTTTGTATGGAAGGAGCTGTCGTTCTCCATTATGTTGGGATGAGGTTGGCGAGAAGCAATGGCTTGGACCGGATCTTATCTCGGAGTCATCACAAAATATTCGTATTATCCGAGACCGGTTACTTGTGGCTCAATCAAGGCAAAAGAGTTATGCTGATAATAGGAGAAGAGATTTGGAATTTCAAATTGGCGAGCATGTGTTCTTAAAAGTATCTCCTTCAAGAGGTATTCGTCGATTTGGTATTTATGGCAAGTTAAGCCCAAGGTATATTGGTCCATTTGAGATCCTTGATCGAGTGGGTGAAGTCGCTTATAGATTGGCCTTACCTCCTCAATTATCTGGTGTACATAACGTATTCCATG
The DNA here is from genome assembly GCA_022559845.1 of Amorphophallus konjac. Taxonomy (NCBI): domain Eukaryota; kingdom Viridiplantae; phylum Streptophyta; class Magnoliopsida; order Alismatales; family Araceae; genus Amorphophallus; species Amorphophallus konjac. The sequence continues at coordinate 3,877,278 of CM040127.1, forward strand.
TATCTATGCTTCGGAAATACGTGTACGACCCTAGTCACATCATTCAACATGTGGACTTTGAATTTAAAAAGGATCTATCCTATGAAGAAAGACCAGTGAAAATTCTGGATCGAAAGGAGCAACAACTTCGAAATCGTTCCATACCGATGGTCAAAATCCAATGGAGTCGGCGTGGAATAGAAGAAGCTACATGGGAATCCGAGGACGCTATACGGAAGCGTTATCCCGACCTATTCTAGGTGAGCTATCTTTCCTTTACTGTATTTTGGTCCAGTGAATTTGGAGGACCAAATTCTTTAAGTGGGGGAGGGTGTAAGACCCCGAGTTTCTGTACAAATATTAAATTTCGTAAATAGTAAATGTTGAATAGTGACTGAGGTAAATAGTAAATAGTAAATGTTTTTGACTATCGTGTAAATATTCTGAAAAATGATAGTTAATTAGTAAACACCATGATAAACACTTTGGTCTCCTGTACCTGACCCTAATAAAATCATTTACATGGCTTAATCAGTGATTTAAGCCTGACTTAAAAACGCGGAAAACACTATTCACCCGAAAATATAACTACCTTGGAAAAATCTGCAAAAATCACATCTGATAGAGAGTATTTTTCTTAGCAACTTTGTCTTCTGGAGTTTCATCGGTAAAAATCAAAAACTCTCTCTATCGACTAAACCGTTGAACATTGGGTTAAATTATTATTTTAATCTTAAGATTGGGAGATTAACATTAAACCTCGTGATAAAATTCCATAAAAATCATAATCTGAAAGATCACGTCTTGATTAGCAATTTTGTCTTCTGGGTCAATTTCATTAAAAATCGTTTAGTGACATTAAATGAAGGTTTTAGTTAACAATGGCTTAATCTATGGGATTAGGCTTAGATTAAGGGTAACCTTACCTTGTGGAACACGTGAAACCGTGTTTGGGTTGGCATAAACACGTCTTCAACACTGCCAAGGGAATTGCGGCTCTGACCAGCCCGCGTGAGAAGTTTAAACACTTCTCTACAAACCTATAAATAGAGGAAGCATTCCTAAGCATTCCTCTTAAGCAACTTAAGGATTTCTTGCTGCTGTCTTGCTGCTGAAGCTTTGCAAGACCACTATTCATCTTCTTCCCCAAGCTTTCTCTTATTTTCATCGGTTAAGGTAGGTAACCATGGCACAAACTTGAATTCAATAAAAGGAATGATAGGGCATCATGTTAGCTTGCATATTTCATGATTTTCCATGCTTAAACCCATGAATTGAAGCCCTCATTGCCGGATTATACTTCTGTTTTCGCTGTTCCCGTGTTACAAAGAAAGACGGTTCCAACCGGACCGCTTATCTCTTAGACGGCTTAGAACTGACCGCCTTAATTGCTTTAAGCGGCCCAATTTTAACCATTTCACATGAATAACGGTCAACCAGAGACCGCTTTAGAATGAAATTAGTAGTATTATCATTTTATCGTATTTTATATACACGGTTAGAAAACGACCGCTTTACATGATACACGGCCCCACTATAACCGTAGTATCCTTTTACCCTTAAAACGGCCCATAGATAACCGTTTTACAGCCAGTAGGTTTAACGGCCCACTGTCATCCGTTTAACTTCCAGAAAACCTGATTTTTACTATTTTGACCTATTAAAAATGTTAATTAGTAAAATTTGACAATCCATATAAATAACAGATAATGACATGAGTAAATTTCTGTTATTTGCAATATCTATTTTGATAAATTGTTTAAAGTGGAAACTATTGTAATTCACTTGTAACTTTGGATAAATTGGTTAATTACCATAGGTAATTTCTGTAAATTACTGTAAATCAAAATATTACTGGCCGACTTATGGCAAGTCTTTGGCCAATTAACCGGACACTCTATCCGGTAAACTTCACATTTTTTTACCGTGAGACATTTTTACCGTGGTAAATTACGGTTACATCATAACTATCGTTTTAACTTGATAAATTGACCGATTACCCTTGGATAACCTTCGGTCATATTTGAGCCCGGAATTGACCAATGGACATTAAACTGAAATTAGTTGGTTTAATTGTTATTGGCAACCCGGTAACTACTTTGCATAAATTATCTTATAATTAGATATTATCGTTATACTTAATACGGATTCTCTTGAACCGTATTTCTTAAAAATACGACCCGAGTGGTTCGTATATTCGTTCTTCAGAACTTACTTCTCTCTCTCGAACGGCTTACTGTCAACCGTTCATTCTTGACCCCGTGACTCGTTACTCATGAGAGTACGGCCCGGTGTTCGCCGTACGACTACCTTGTTTTGGGTTTTCGTCGTGTTTATACTCTTGAATCAGAGGAGACAAGTGTCGTCCTTTACATCTTATACCCGACAGAAATTCATCTGATTATATTGGCCATAATTGACTATGTCTAGACGGGGGATCGGTGATCCAATTGAAATGAAATGCCGACGCATCATAAGGGCCCAGTCTGGTCCTGGGGAGAGCGCCCGAAAAGATATTGAGCCCATTGGGATGTTTATGACAAGGGTGAGGCATTGCACCCGAATACTTGACTTGACTTGTTACGTCTATGACAAACTCTTGATACTCGACTCGTGTGTATTTACTTGGTTACATGTGTAACATATTGCTGGCCAAATTCTCTATTGTACTTTACTTGTTCACTACTTGATAAATTGCTATATTTCTTGACCTTGCAAGATATTCTATCGTCATTCTTTATTTACTGCATTTCATATAAATTGGAAATCAATAGTTAATTACTTAAACCTGTTTGTGGTTATCTACTGAGCGTGTTTAGCTCACTCCTACTGTTTCCCCTCTTTCCAGGTGACGAACTTGTCGGGGATGGACTGGAGTGATATCGAGAGATAGTTTTAGTTTATTGAGTCAGTTTGTACTCTTAGCATTAGTGAGAGATTGTTCTAGCATTTTACTTATTATTTGGTTGTAGTCGTTCTACCCAGTGTACTCAACCTTATTCCAATAAAACTCTGATTATTACTTTTCCAACCTTTAGTGCAATGGATTGCAATGGTTCGGAATTATATATTGCTCGCTTGCCTCTAACCGTACGTCCCGAGATTCCGCATCGGGGCGTGACAATCGCTCAGTTCAAAACTAGGTCCTATTTATAGGGTTTTGAAGATTCAATTGATTCTAGAGTCCTTAATTTGCCAGAACCTAATCCCTAAGAGTCCTTAGTAATGTTATAAACTCTTCCTAGTCGATCTCTTGTAGATAAGATCCCAAAGTTCTAATCTTTTTGTTCGTTCTTTCTTTCACGGAACTGACAGAGTGTAACGCATCAAGACTGGTGCGTTACATGGCTATGGCGGTCGCACGATAGACCGCTACATCCAACGTGCACAGAGTTCAACATCAATCAAACTCTTTTGTTAATTATCCATATTATTATCCATAAAATGGTATTTATCCTTAAAATACATAAATAGGCTAAATAACCTTCTAGAATATGGGCCAAACTTAATGGGTTTGGTCCTTAACCCTTTTGGATTCTATTTAAATAGACTGGGTTAATTATTTAACATAATTGGGCCTTATAATGACTTATTAATCTAATAATCCTTTTATTAATCTATTTAACCCTTATAAATTTTAGAAAGTTCTATAAATAACTCGAAAATTATTACATAAATTCTGGGGCACTACAACAAGCCCCACCACTGTCTCGTCCCAACTCCCCTCCCCTCACACCTCAGTCGATACTCCCTGCCCCTCCTCCGATGACCACCTATCCCGCCTCATGGCCCGATCCCCCCCCCCCCAGCGAGAAGAACACCCCTACCCCTCCATGACCAACTTGCACGGGGAGAGATAGAGAGAGAGATGTTACTTCGAGGGTAGGTTAATAATTCTCTCTCTTAAGTCTTAACTACCATTTCTTTCTAGTTAAAGGAACCGAGGTTACAACGAAAATATAATCGTAACAATACTATGCTTATCAAGGGTATTCATGGTAATACGATAAAAGTAAGCGGATGTACGTAAATATGGACTTTTACAAGGGTATGGATGTAAAAAACTCTCGATCAAGTTATTTTGAGAATATCCTTGAAAACTTTTTAAAATGTTTTCTAACAAACTCACGTGTTCACGTGAAGTGGGGGGTGTGGATAGGAGCTGACCTAACTCTAACAGTAGAGAACCAGGTGTGAAACGAACCAAGCAAAGGAGACCCCCGGCTCCGTCACACGACGTGAAGTGTGAACATAGATTTGATGCTGGAAGTCAATAGGGAATCTGAGTAACTATGTGAAATGTGTTGAACATGGATTTAAGTATGATACTCACAGGTTCACAAGTATTGAACATGAATTTGACAATTTTCTTCGTCATCTAATCTTAAAATCAGATGATAGAAAGATGAGAGTAGCTTGCCATGCCAAATTTGACTTGACACACTCAACAATCTCTGCGCATGAAGTAGACAACTGTGGGATACAATTTCTACTCAGCTATCTCATATAACTTCCATCTTTTGTGAACTTTCTTCCATCTCATCTTGGGCAACTATTTCACATAGGATTGATGTAAACGAGATGGTTAACAGAAGAGTTTGCCTAAATCTTTGGAACTTCTAGCTATATAGGTCAATAATTTAATTCATAAATTCCTGAGATAAAACTTAATTAGCACCCTGATGCTAACATTTGGCTAGGCATTTATGGCCGGCAGGTACATAGACATTACTGGCTAACCACTCCTTGCACTTTTATTAGGTCACGGGCATTACTGGGCATTTTGCTTTCAATTTTATTATGTTCACACTGTGCTCATACTGGAAGTTCAACAGCTTGTCTCAATCTCTCATTTAATGGGGAGTTGGGGTGGTAAAAATCAGCACCTTTCCAATGGATTGTGCTCGGGAAAGAGCTGAGTCCAAGTCAGAGAGCTCACTAAAAGTTTAAAATGTATAACATATGAATTATATTTTATATTATCTGACAAATATATATATATATATACTTAACAGTGTGGTTGACACTGTGCTTATAACCAAATGTACTCAGCTAAATCAATCCGAGGATCCTTAACAATAACAAGGAAGTAGATCATTCCCCATCATTCTCGAAGATGAATGAACTATTAATCTTTAGAAATCCAACAGAAAAGCTTTCTCTTTGCGAGAATGACCACATCTTGGTGTGCACCTTTTCCTGAGTCTAGAGCATAGTTTGCCGACTCGGTCGGACTCGGGTCGACTCGGGTGTGCCGTACCGTATCTGAAAAAATTCGATACGGTGTGAATCACCCCGAGTCAAAGTCGAGTCGGATCGAGTCACAGTGAGAGAGTGTGTATTTTTGAGAGAGGGGAGAGATGTCGTACCGGATCAGAGAAGATCCGATCCGATACGGATCACCGAGTCGGCGAACTCTGGTCTAGAGTACTTTGGAGTCACTTGGTTTATGTGAAATATTAGTCTTCATAGTGTTTAATAATGTTTTATGTTAGATCTCCACACAGCCACCATGCACCGCTATCATTGATGTTGACATTATGATCAACTCTTTCTTCCAATTACAACTTATAATTATTATATATTTGGTATGGCTCTTTATTTTGTAGATTTTCTTTTTGCCCTTTCTTTTAACTATGCGTCCTGCATCATAAATTCTAATCTTTTTTAATTAATGTAATCCAACCCGACCCTAATTAAAATGCATGATTTTAAAACAAAAGCGAAACGCAGTCAATGGACTATCAAGATCTGGAACAGAAGAAGTTGCATTAAACCAAGTATCCCAGCTTTTCCACAAATGTCTTCTCGTGAGAAACACAACTAGATTCAAAGCCACTACCAAGTCAAAAACCCTTCCATATCCTCTCTGACTTTTTAAGTATTTCACATCCAATGTGACCACCGCAGGTTCTTCAGGTTCCCTTTAAATCTCCTCTCATTAATTGCTCAACATGACAGCAAAGGTCTCATGTGACCAGAGAGATAAGACAAGAGGAGTTGACCTGACCACCTCCACGAGCATGGAGCCACACCTAGGTGCTGACGTTGTTGCTGTCGTGTCCATGTCTCCACCTCTTCTTTTTTTTTCTCTTATTTTTAAGTCAAATTTAAAACAGTATTAATACTCAAGTCTATGTAAAGTGTGATATATCTGACTTCAAATTCAGCAGACATTATTTTAGACGATGACCGAGAATTTAAAGCAGTACCAATACTCGAGTCTATGCAAAATGTGATAGATCTGAGTTCAAGTTCAACGAATATCTAACTGAATTGTATGCATCTTTTTTTCTCAAGAGTAATAAATCCAAGATCCATATTTCTAAAAAAAATAAATGTGATCCAGATAAATTATCTCACGAAATCGAATTTGAGACCTCTCTACCACGAGATGAGACACTTACTAATCAACCCACTCAGCTCCACTTTGATTGGAGGATAAGTAGGAGTTAGTCTGATTTCTAGTTATGAGTTAACACTTTTTTACTTTGACAGGTGAAATAAAATAACTAGGCTAAAAATATGATTAACTTGGATTTAATTTAGAATTCATAATACATTTCAAAAGATTGGTTAACTTTAACGTAATACATGTCAAACTAAAAGTGAATTAACTCTAGAACAATCTAATTTAACTGAGTTAATTTATTTTTAGTCTATCTCCCAATCAAAGTGGAGCTCAAGGTCTTCCCCTCTACCCTTTCTTCTTCTTATCCTTCTCATAAGTTTTGATGGGTTTACGTCAAATTCATTACTGAGTTAGATACCATCTAGGTATTGATAAGTGACGTTTTTTTCCTTACATAAGCTGATTCTCTTAAAGCTAATCTGACCTCCTTGGGGTCGATGTCAGCTCATTAGAGCAGATGTTAACATCTTGTGCTCTGTTAATCACGAGGTTGGACTAGCCAAACGTTAGGTATATTTGAACCTTCGGCTAAATTGGGTCTCAATTTAGTATACGATGAACCTACAATTCGCGATTAGGATAAGAGATGGCCGAGACGACGAGGAGATCACCGACTATAATGATCGTAGTTAAAAATATTTGTTTAATTGTCAAAGTCAGTGATTATTTTATTTTATATAATTATAAAATAGTATAAATGAGTTTACGTGGCCCACATGTTACTAAGAATATTCGATCCCTTGTCTTGACTTCGATCCCTATCCACTACAAACTAAAATCGGAGCAAAAATGAGTTGAAATCTCGACAAACTAACAAAACACCTTGTTTCATATATTTATTAGTTATCCAAACGAAATAATTCTGGTTTTGAAATTTAAAAAAAAATACAGCAGTTTTAAAAATTATGACTCTAAATTGTCCAACTTGAAAACAATTAAACGGCAGCTATAAAACCTAATAATTGAACTCTTAAATTTTTATCCGTATTTTCCCTTACAATTATCTCACTAAATTCTCCGTCATTTATTCTTAAACACAATCTTAAACCAGTTTGTGCTTCCTAACACGGACGCGTGGTTGACGCGCGCTAAAACCCGGTCCGTGGGCTCCGACAAAATCCCACATGATGCCGGTGAAGCGGCGCCGGCCGACATCTCGTTTGACTTGGCTTCCAGTTGGGCTCTGACTTTGACTTTGGACTTTGTAACAGCGGGTGGTGTGTGTAAATGATATTGTGATTTTAAAAAAAAGGGAAGTTGATAAAATGGGTCAGGGCTTTTGGATTGCTCACACGGGGTTCATTTGATTTTATTAGATATTTCATCGACATGTTATAATACGCACTCCGCCTACTATATACTATATATATAAATATATATTCTAATTATCGTAAGCATAACATATAACTCTAAAAGGCCAACGGCTACAACATGATCATAAGAAATAATCCCAAGGGAACGTGAGGTGATCAGTATCACCACGTGAGATGCATGTGCTCCTTTGAGACCCCAAAAAAACATCAATTATGGGCGAGGGGGGAAGAGGAAGTGATCAAGACGCCCACCCACCTCATCATCCCCATGCCAAGAAGATAAACTGTACATATCGGTTAATTAATTAACTTGGTCAATAACCTAAACATGCATCCAAATTAATGCCCACAGTACTTTGGATAATGACAAGAAAAGCTAATTATTGGAGACGTATATATATATATATATATATGCACTTCGTGGCTCAGGTTTCCGCCATAGCCAGCTTCACCCCCCCTTCTTTTCCTCTCTCAACAAGTTTCCCTGCGCTGATCACCAGTTCATAAACCACACAGCACACCCACCAACTGCCGGCAACAACCCCATCTCTCTCTCTCTCTAGATCATCTCCTTCCATTACTCACCACCACCATACCGATCTCCTTCTCCCAACCCCTCCATATATATCTACTCCCACCATATCTCATCAGACCCAAGTTAATTTGAGTAGTTCTCTTCCTGCAAATCAAGCCTAGCTCTTGTTCCAGTACAGACAGGGTTCCTATATACATATATATATCATCTTCTAGCTAGGGTAGGGTAGGGAAGGGAAGGAGAGGGGGTACACCCATGGAGGGCCCTGAGATCCCACCCTTCTTCATCTGCCCCATCTCCCTGCAGATCATGAAGGACCCCGTCACGGTGTCCACGGGCGCCACCTACGACAGGGAGAGCATCCGCCGGTGGCTCTCCGCCTACGGCCGGAGCACCTGCCCGGTGACCAACCAGCCGCTGGCCGACCGCTCCCTCACTCCGAACACCACCCTCCTCCGCCTCATCCAATCCTGGGCCGCCGAGAACTCCCCGACCCGCCCCGCCGCTGCCGCCGTGAGGCCGGCCGTCGACGTCCTGGCGGTGATCGACCTTGTCGGGGAGCTGAGGAAGCCGGAAGCCCAGATGAAGGCCGTGAGGCGGATCAGAGCTCTGGTGCAGGAGAACGGCGACTACAGTGCCTGCATGGAGGAAGCCGGCGTCACCTCCCTCGTCTCGCAGTTGATAAGGAGCCCCTCCGGCGCGCAGGAGTCTTCGGCCGTGGTTGATGACTCCGCCGCCATGGCCGACGAGGCGACCAGCTTGCTCCACTCGATCAGCCCTTCAGCTGGATGTCTGAAGAAGATCTCAGAGTGCGGGAACGGTGAACTGATTAGGTCGCTGTCCTACGTTATCCAGAGAGGGAGCTACCATGCGCGGATCCATGCAGCTCTCCTCCTCAGGTCCATCTTCGAGGTGGTGGACGACAGCTACAAGGCGGAGCTGCAGACCGACCTGTTCGACGGCGTCGTGGAGATACTCAAGGACCAGAACTCCCACCGCTCCGCGACCATGGCAGCCCTGTCGGTCCTGATGGAGGTGGTGCCCTACGGGAGGAACCGGGCCAGGGCCGTGGAGGCCGGCACGGTCGCCGTCCTCGTGGAGCTGCTCCTGGAGGAAGGGGGCGACCGGAGAAAGTGCGAGGTCATGCTGGCGGTGCTGGAGCTGCTGTGCGCACGGGCGGAGGGGCGGTCGGCGCTGCTGGAGCACCCGGCGGCGGTGGCGGCTGTGGCGGGGAAGGTGCTGAGCGTGTCGCCGACGGCCACCGACAGGGCGGTGAGGGTGCTGCTGCTGGTGAGCAGGTTCTGCGGGGGGAGCGGGGTGGTGGAGGAGATGATGGCGGTGGGGGCGGTGGCGAAGCTGTGCATGGTGGTGCAGGTGGGGGGCAGCAGGAGGACGAGGGAGAAGGCCAAGGAGATCTTCACCATGCACCTCAAGTCGTGGAGCAAGTTCCCTTGCTTCCCTTCCAATTGCATACCATGAAAGAAGAAGAAGAAGAAGAAGATTGTGTGTTCACAGTATAGTACCCCTTCTTCCATATGTTTCTCTTGTTCATTTAATTTGATCTCTTATAATCATTTACCAGAATCTGGGTTTCCATCAGTTAATTTGATCATCTTCTTATAATCATAATCTTTTGAATTATATGTATATATATTAAATTATTACGTCTAAATTGATGGATCAACTCCCATGGATACATGGGAGCAAAGTGGCATGGCTTACAAAAATTGAGGAGAACATTACATATAGAGAGAGTGGGAAAGACTCTTTTACTGCAATCATCTATCTATCATGGCTTACAAGAAGTGGCTTAGGTTTGATACATAGATGATCTTGTAAGGATTTATTTGTCTTGCAAGTACGTAATTAAAGAGATGTGGATTATGATTTAAGGTCCTTTTTCTGTAAATAAAGAGACGTCATCCCACCTGATTAATTAGTCTGTGAGGGAGTTGGGATATTAACAGGTGACGTGAAGAATTAATTGCTTTGTTTATTTCTACAAATTATAAGACCTCTCAAATTAAGATTATCTAATTGATTGATGTTTTTCAAGAAATAACGTACTTTATTTCTTGAATGAAATCTATACAAAGTTATAAAGTTAAGGGTTTTTTACATGTGTTCCCTTGCAAATTTTTACTTTTGTAAATATACCCTTCATCGACATGTTGTCACAGATATCACTAATGTACCCTTAATGTTTACACCCATACACCCACTGTAAGTCTGATTTGTTTAACTAGGGTACCGAAGTGTGAGTTAAATGATACAATGGCTAATTAAGCTACCCTCAGGTTAGTCTCATCATGTCACCCACATACCCTAAAGAGAGAGAGAGAGCTGAGAATGTAATTTAACTGGGCGAGCTAATTATGATGATAAAGGATCAAGGTTTGCCGTCTCGGACGTCTCGACTGTCCTGGTCACGGCTCGAGATGAGACGGGACGATAACATCTCGGTCCGTCTCTGTCCATCCCGTAAAATGTCCAAATAAAAAAAAGACTCTTTATATATATAATATATATAAAATAATATAATAATTTTTTAGCTCATCTAGTTAAGTGATTTGTGCGCTTTGTTTAAGACGTCTTGGTTCAAATATGTTGAACCCCCTTAAGATTTTGAGTTTTTAATAAGAAAATCTGAAAAAGAAATCAAAATAACACGTGTAATCGGTGAGTTTCAAACCTAAATTAACCACCTCTAAACCGACGAAGACACTCAACCATCTTACTAAATATAAAATATTAAGTATATTAAACGACTCGATCATGACTCACGGCCCGTGTGTCCCGTTCTCAGGCTGAGATGGGTCGGATCATGCGAGTCAGGTCATCCCGACCGATATTACAAACCTTGCAAAGGATCGGTACCGCCATCATGTTAGCCCAACCCATGAGGAGGCATGCATCTGAAGCAGACTGTTTACCACCTGTTAAGACTGGCACTCGAACATTGACCTAATCTAAAAGTAATTGCGTTAGCTCTAGAGGATCTCACTCTCCCAGTTGCAGCAGATCGACTCGAAGCAGCTGAATCAACGTCCATTTTAATTTAATTGCCCACATATACGCCAGTTGCAGCTGCATTAAACGTTCTGAATCTTGAACATCAATCGCCATGCATGGGTGGACCATCGTGCACCATTCATTGCGAATTAATGATTGCCCGAAGCACAGGGTATCCGTACGCGGAGTGTGCCATTCAAGACATCCTCACCCAACTGCACGGGGTTTAAGTTAGGTGATCAAAGTAGATGATCATTTAAAGCGTAATTATTTATTCTTGGAATCAAGTGGGTAGTCCAGTTGGGTCATTGGGATCAAACTTTGTCTCTCTCATTGTCTGGGAGAGTGCAAGATTTCAATTTTTAGGACCCCGAGCAGATGTGACTATGTTATGTCGCACATTTAAGGAGAGTGCGTGTGTAGACGCCTCTCGGGGGTGCATCTCGGAGGCGTTGGAGTGTGCTTTCTGGGGTGAGTGTGCCTTCAGGAGTGCACCAGTAGATCGGGCAATTATTCGGTTAAAATTCGAATCGAATTTGAATTCGTATTCGTTTTATTAGATAATTATTTAAATAAAATATCTGACGGATAGTTTAATCGGATATCAGATATTCGATTATTAATCGGATACGAATTCGGATATTGAGATATTCGTGTTAGATTTTATCCGATCGAAATGAACCTTTAGATAAATATCTAAGGTTACACATATTCTATATATAATTAACTCGAATCTTAATATGTTGTTTGATTGCTCTTTTTTATATTTTTTTGTTTCAAAATTTAATTTAAAAATAAGAACTCCACTTACACTCATTCGGTAAATTATCTCTTATTTTTTAAGATGAAGTCTAATATTTTGATAACATCTCTCAAAATAAAAATAATTTTCACTCTTTTTTTAAAAAAATAACTTACGACGCTCCCACACGACTCACATGACTCACATCTAAGTAGGTCTAACAATTATTCGTTTAAAATTCAAATTGAATTCGAATTCGTATTAATTTGATAATTATCCGAATAAAATATTCGATGAATAATTCGATTATTAATCGGATTATTCGATTATTAATCGGATACGAATTCGATATCACACTATCCGCTCCGTTTACACGTCTATGCACCAGTATGCCCTATCCCCTCGCGATATCTCCGCCGACCAAAAAAAAAAGTGTAAGGCTCTTTCATTGATTCTAACTCATGAAACCCACATACGTCAACTTGACGTATATAGTTGGCTGACTTATTTTTTCTTCAAATAAAATCAGTGATCACCCCCAGATTAGTTTCGTATATAGACTCTATCTATTTATAGGGTCGCATTAGATCCATGACTGAAACAGATGATATCCCAATTATTAATTTTTTTTATCGACTCTAATTCAATGACACCGGCGTTAAGTTGACACAGTATAGACTGACTGGCTTGTTCTTCAAATAAAATCAAAAGCTTTGATCATAGAAATGGACAATCTATTACATTGCCACCCCTATCAAAAGATTAGATTATTTGATAGACATCAGAAAATTTGAGAAGAATCACGTGAAGATTTTAGAGAAGCAACTTTTTTGGGGGGTGTGATACTCCCGTTAAAAATTGAAATCGTATAAGAATCCACCCAAGGTTTGCATTTGCATGTCCATGTCATCATTTTCAGTTAATAAATATTAAAATCCCTCGAAGAGAGACGAAGATTAAGATGAAATATTCCACGAATACTTTGGCGGAAGTTTATCATAAACACATGCACCACGACATTAATTATATTTATAAAAATATACATATAAATTGTAAATATAAGATGAATTCTCACGCAATTTCACTTTCAACAAAAGAATGCGTGCAAAAAATAGCGCTTTTCTTTTTTTTTTTTCAAGTGACTGATAATAGATCGTGAGGAATTTTTAGATAATAGCAGATTGCATAGGATTTTTCCTGAAATTGACTAGGGTAGTTAGAAACAAAATTTGTGGCGCCGCCGACTCAAACCATGCCGATTCTCCAATGGTACAATCCAACATGATACGATATTGTATCATGTCGAGAATACTTTTTTTTCTTTACTTTCTCCGAGCAGAGAGAGGAAAGAAGGGGGGTCCGTCGGGCAGAGAGAGCTCGGAGCGGAGAGAGGAAGGGAGGGTGATCACAGGGTAGCCACGAGAGTTTCATAGCCACCTCTCCACATCCAAGGAGTAAGAAAACGACGACTCAGAGCTATCAGAGCAAACATAGAGGAGGGGAGACTCCCGGACCTGGTGATGATGCTAGAGAGCCACCTAAGGTTTCTGACCGACTGCGGGGAGATGGCCTCTAATTTTTCACCTACACGTATGGGGATGTTGACGTCGCCCACCGCCTACCCCGAGCTGCCTTCCCCTCAGATCCAGGCTCCTTCAAGAGCGGCACCCTAAAAGGGGAAGAACATACCGCTGGGGAGAAATAGGGAGGGGGTCCCCTAGACGAAGAGAGGGAAGGGCATCCATTAAGCAGAGAGAGAGAGAGAGAGAGAGAGAGGAAAGGGGACCTCCGGCCAACCTCCATGTAGATCGTCGTCACTACCTGGTTTTCGATACCCGATCGACGGCGTGCCGATGTGCCAGTTCTACACTGACATGATCCAACATGGCCGGTACATACTGATCCACCACAATCAGGCAAACCTTTTATGAACGTGTTCTTGTAGAATGTGTTACCTCAAAACCTCTTCTTTTCCCTCAGCATTTAGAATGTGTTCGTGTAAGAGCATAGATTCCTATTCCACAAGGTCGGATCGTAGATATATCTTTATTACTTAATGGGCACTTCAATTCACAATAGAAAGATGGGTTGAATCTCCGAACATGGCACAATGCTTGAGGACGTGTCCGACATTTTATACTAGGATCTCATATTTTTTTTTAAAAAATAGGAAGATACTTAAAAATACATGTTTCAACAAAGGTCATTGTTAATCTATTTATGCCATACATTCTAACATGTTTTAATTGAACATATGTCCTCCACATCACAAACATAGGAAAAATAAAACATATGAACATACCCACATCCATCTGTTTCCCACATTCTTGTGCGAAAAAAAAATTCTCTGTCTAATACTCATGTCCATAACAACTCTAGGAAGCTATGCCTTCTGATTCCACAAATCATCGCTGCATCCTTAAACAATTTTACTTTGTTTTGATTTTCAGGACGCTCTGCAAGACCAGGTGGCGTTGGAGGCTTCACTAGTGTATGTCAAGAGCCTACACGGGTGAAGCTCAGAAAGAACTTGGGAAGGTCAAAAACCATAAACATTGCACATGTATGTGAACGTGCCATCAGAATGTAACCTCATTTAGAATGCCTAACCTCAGCTTTGTTGAGCCACATCAGTCCTCTCGCCATTCATATCTGCAACTCCCGTTACAGCACATGTAGAAGGTGGTCATAGGCTCGTCAGCAGATCGGATTTGCATTTGTCTGAAGTAAGCCTCTCCACCTTGGCACCTTGAACAGGTTACTGCATAGAAGCAACATGGTTTTTCAAGTAAAGGCTGAAACAGGGGACGTAAGACTGTCAACTTACTACTGAATATAGATGACATTAGATGGTGGAAAACATAACTAAAGCATGTGTTTAGTCATCAAAGTTCTTGAACATATAGATTACCATACAATAAAATAGCTGCATAAGACAATGCTAGGCATAGCTATAACAAAAGAAATGCAATGAAAGTGAAGGCAGCAGCCCACGTACATTGCAACTCGAAAAATGAAGACGACTTCCACATGATGACGTATTTTGTGACCCACAGATTTGGGCACTAAAAGGCACTCAAAACTTGTAAATAAGTGTAAAGATTTGAGAACTCAAATGTACACCCAGTTTCACAATGAAGAACTACAACCTAAAGTACATCGTCGAGAGCTCATATATATGACATTGCAAAAAATCTAATACTCCAAAGAACTGTAACTTTTATGTATTTCTTTCCCTCTCTTATTTTTGTTGGACAGGCTGTATGAGCACTCACGGTAGTTATATGTCAGTAGCCATGCTATATGACAACCAGCACTCCCGTGCCACACTTCTCAATAAAGATAACCTGGTACCGTATCATTCAACTTAAACTATGGTGCTTATGATTTCTTAGGCAAGCTCCAAAGAAATCCATATCTTGTCACCATTTGGGAATAAAATGTCTCCCAAAGGCAAGGGCTGTTCACCAGCATTCCTCTTTTCGCTGTTTGTCAACTCATTAGCTGACATTTTATTCATCATTTGAATAAAGCAAAGTCCCATCGATGTTAGGTGGTTGGCTGAACCCCTCATGACCCTGAACATTTACCAATATTCTTCTTTAGGCTATTTGTCAACTCATTAGCTGGCGTTTTAATCATCATTTGAATAAAGCAATGTCCCATCCATCGGAGGCTAGTTTAAGTCTCAAATGACCAAGTCCCAAAAGTTTTAAGCATACTTTTCAGGCTGGTTGTCACTTGACATGAAACTTCCATTTGTTAACTTGAGACCTAATTTAGAGTAGATGGTACACAAATCAAGGGCATGCCCTTCGATAAAAAGTATACAAACTACCAAGTGAAAAAGGCAAAATTGAAATAAAATTTGACAATACACTCTAAGTTGATAATGAAAGCAAAGAATGGTAGGAGGAAGAGAAAGAAAATATATACCGTGTACCAGGAAATTGCAAAACTAGCATAAATGCATATTGCCGTTTTATATTGAATTAATATAAAAAGTCCATATGCTTTTCAGAAGAAATTGGCATGAAAAGTGGGAGTGATTAATTCTGTATTTGCTAGAGACTCAGTTGAAGTCTCTCTTTATGTGTTGACATGACAGAAAAAGCAAGGGTCTTATGTCCTATATTGGGGCCATTTAAGGGAAAGCAAAATGTGGCTAAAACATGTCTTCTTGGTGTTATGTACTCCATGTATTGGATGTCAATTATTAGTGCACCTAAATGTTCTAGTCCACAGCAGCTACATATTGGATGAGTGTAATTAACAAGGACATTAAGGTGATGATTAACAAGAAGCAAGAGAAAGTAGAGCTAATTGTGTAATCATGCATACTCTCAACTATGTAGCATGACTGGTGCGAGAGATATCTCGTACATGTCAACGGATGTTGGCCATCATGGAGCAGACTGAAGGAACTGAAGTTGCATACTTTGGCCTGAGGTAATAAATCGATGAGATGCACAGATTAAGAATCACAGCTCCACACGTGACGCAAGTTGAGTGGATTGGAATTCGGAAAAAAAAAGTTTTTAAGCTCAACCTTCAACCCAATCTTGGGCAGGATCAAACCCTTTTAAAGGCTGATCTTTTCAAACATCAGAACAATCTGGCTGAATTGCAATGTGATGCTCATACTAAGGCCCATCTCACTAGGATGGTTTTGATTGATGTGAGAGGTACAAAGGGTGTTACATGCAAAGGGGAGTGCAAGGAAGGGGACAGAAGCGAACTAGGACAAAATGTTATGAGCTTCGTATCCTCCTGTACTGCAATCTATCTCATATGTATGAACTAAACGAAGTTGGAGGTTGAAAGATTCGTCCATTGAAAAATATAACTAGCTTGGCAATGTGATGCTCGGTTCAGTTTAGAAGGCAAGGGATTATGATATGTTTCTACAACATAATAGTTAACTTCAAACAAAGTGAAGTTTGGGGCATGTGGAGAGGCAGAAGTGGGATTATAAGCAATCAAGAAGGAAAACAAATTAGACCCTCATAAAATTATAATTGAAATGCTATGCTGAGTTGATTCGGAATCAACTTGGTCAAATCCACGGGATACCAGAAAAAGACAGCGGGCCAAAATTTGAATAGGTGAAGTTGTATCAGCTTGGATCAAGTCGCTAGAGTTGGCAATGCAGAAGCTATCCTATAGGCTTACGAACCCCATCAATTGATGCTTTCTAAAATAGTCTTGGAAGTGAAACAGGCCCATAAAATGGCATAACTAGATCTGGATTTTCAGATGAAATAAAAGTACTAAGATGATGGAGATAGACCCAATATTTTGGCTCCTATCTACCAACAAGAACAAAGAACTGAGTTGTTCCCAGTTCTCATAATCCGTCACACTTCTATTCATCTGGTACTGGGTGATCCTAAGAACCTGGCCTCTCCAAGCCTCCGGTCTTGCTGACTTCTGGATCCGTAGCACCCTCTAGAGATTGCCAACACAGGAAAAGCAGTCAAAAGGCATGCAACAATCATAACAGAACCTACCTCTTCCACTTCCTCCAGAGTTAAGGCAACATGGTCCTGCTTCATGTGCATTTTAGATATTCTTGCTTGATGCAGGAAGAGATGGCCATTTGGCTAGAAGGTGGTTGTCAGATCTAAAGCAATTATTGTTACAGACAATCTGAGGGAAATAGCACATGAAAGCAGTATAAAGAGAGGTTATCTAGTCTCAGCACCATGTCACTGGTGCATATCTGATGGACTGCTAACTGATGTCAGGCTAGATGGTACTTGTGGCTTAAACACATTGATCTCCATGTAGCAGGAATTGTCCTAGGCATTTGCAGAGATGAGAGTAATCCATAGAGGAGAGGCAAAATAGGAACCACTCCTCCATCCACATTGACTGATCTGAAATTTTGAAATGTGCTGATGATTTCAAGAATGGACCAATGCACATGAGAATCCACCTCAGGATCTTTCAAAAACTTTCTATACATCAGTAGTCTACCATCCTTGCTATGGAGATTGCTTCCAAAGTCTGAGGTTTGAAACTACAGAAAAAATAATAATTAAGTTCGGCATTATTTATTGTCTAGCATTATCCAATGATAAAGAAGAAGGCTTACAAAATTATATGCCCGATATTTGGCATTTTTGCACTTCATAAATAATTTTTTTAACATGATGTCACTTCTATATTCCCCCCATATGGCCTCACACTATCAGAGTATGCAAATAATTGAGAGCTCTGTGTTCTCCTAACTGCATACAGTTGTCATGAAAATGATGGGAGGAAGTATATTTGGGGTTTCCCATTGCATCACTGTTCAGGTTCAGACATAATATATCTCTATGAATCCACAGATTTTGAAAAGTTTTCCTCTAGACAGAGCTCAAAATCTAGGTCATGTCTACAGATCCTTCTCCTAATGATTAATTACATTGCCACCCATTAGGCTGGACACATACCCTACAACACTCCCACAGCACATTTTCAAGAAATGGACAATATCCACAGATCATAAGCCGCAAAAGCCCAGTGCTTTCTTTGACATAATTTTACTTCTTTCCGGCATTATTTTCACTCCGCTCCTCCTCCTCCTTCTCCTCTAGCACTCTGTCTCACCTTATTTTCAAGAGAATGGAAATTTTGTAGAGACTATAGCACAAGATGGCCAGATGAGCACCTTTCCCTCTTTCTGGCCTGGCCTGATTAACTACGCAGTGAGTATAACATTGTTATCATCTATGTATTTAGCTACTTTATTGTTAACATCGCTACTAATGGCGGATGCACTTCCACACAACAACGATCTCAAGAGACCGCAGAGGGGCAACGCAAGAGAGGTTCCGTGAAGTGCGCGGGGGGGGGGTGTTGGGCTTTCGGGAACGCTTACTTTGAGTCTTGGGGGCAGACCTCATGGCCTCCTCCCAGCTGAAGATGGGCTCCACCTCCTTCTTCTTCGGCAGACGCTGCTTCTTTACGATCTGGGACCCCCAACAAAGACAACACAACAGGGACGGATCAACAAGCTGATGAACACAGAGTAGGGAAGATGTCGTCGATAGCGCCGGGCGCCTAACCAAGAACGCACCTTGGCGTGGATAGGGTAGACGTAGGGGCATGTGGGGCAGAAGAACCTCGACCTCTGCCCGGACTTGGCGGGCTCGTACTGCAGCAGCATCCCGCACGTAGGGCAAAACTCCATGCCGGCCGCAGAAGAACCCCCCCCCCCTCGCCCAGTCCCTTTCTCTCTCCACTCCGACTCCGGCACTCCTCGCCTGTTGCACCTCCGGCAGCGGAGAAAGAAGAAAAGAAAAGGGAAAATTAACCACCGCTCCCCTTGGAATCTTACCGTCCGCGTTCTACCCAGCATTTTTCACCTATAGTCAAAAGCCATTAATATGCTAATACTAAGACTTAATGTATTAGTACATTAATGTATAAGATTTAAGTCACTTAATAAGTTGAGATCATAAAATATTATAAGTAGCGTTAATATCTCCTAACAGTGGTTAATGATGGAGATTTTAAAAAAATCTCGCTAAAATACAAGGGACCCTGACAACTGACAAATACCAAGATGTAAGTTAGGGTGTGACACTTACAAATTTCCCAACTTATTATTAAGATAAAAAGAATTCAGAATATTTAATTGGCGAACCTTTGAACAGGATATGTTTTTTTAGGAAAAATAACACATTCTTGCTAATAAATCACCCATAATGCCCTCATAAATGTATCTTCTTAATTAATCAAAATCTAATACATATCATGTCATTTTATAAATGGTTTGACGAATCGTTTGTAACGGTTGTACCGATCTTTTATTGATACGGTACGGTACGATTCAATATTGTTATATATCGAGGTGAAAAAAGAACCTTTATATATATAATATATGTAAAATAATTTATAAAAATTCTTAATTTAATTGGTTAGGTGATTTGTGCTTCTTATATAACACGTCTTGGTTCGAATCTAAGGAGTACCTTTGGGGTTTTAAAATTTTTTGATTGAAAATGTTAAAAAGAAACAAAAAAAGTGTTTTGCATCCAATGCATTTCGAACAAGTGAATCCTCTCTTAGACATAATATCTCTAATTAACTCACCTACAAAACATCTTTAATATAAAATATAATAAAGAATATTTAAAACATGTGAGAGCGTATCAGTTGCGTAACACAGATCGATCATATCAAACTACGACTGATACTGTCTAATACAGATGGTTCACCCCATATCCATTCGATTTGTAAAATCTTGATTTTATATACTTCGACACAAAAGTGTCCAAGAGACAAGATTTTGCCCGAGAATTTTAATTTTATCCCTCCAACCATGGTTTGCCGACCCGCACGACCCGACCCAAGCGGGCACTGGGTCGCACAGGCTGGGGGTCGTGGACGGGACGCACTGGACCGCATGGTCCCGTGCGTCCCTCCACGTACCGCTCTGGTGCGAGGCGGGACCCGGCTCGGTACGAGCGGGTCGGGACGGTTCGCCCATTTAATGGGCCGAAGGGGAGGCTCTTCCTCCATCCCTCCCACCGGCGAGCGGCGGTGCAGCGGCGTTGGACGGCGGTCAGAGCGGCGGATGGCGGCTTTGGACGGCGATCGGAGGTAGGTGAATTTTTTTTTTTAAAATGGTCTGCGCCTGTGGGGGCCCGCCGGAGGTGGGGGAGGGAGGGGTGGGGGGGCGATCAACGTCGGTGGGTGCCGATCTAGGCTGTGGAGGCTGCCGAAGGTGGGGGAGGGAGGGGTGGGGGGGCGATCAACGTCGATGGGGGCCGATCTAGGCGGTGGAGGCCGCCGGAGGTGGGAGAGGTGGTGGGGGTGCGGTGGTGGCCGGGGGGGGGCGAACTGGGCAGTGGTCGGGGTGGGGGTGGTGGGAGGGGGGGCGTTATGGGCGGTTGGGGGCCGCATGAGGTGGGAGAGGGAGGGGTGGGCGGTGGTCGGGGTCGGGGTGGTGGGAGGGGGGGCGTTCTGGGCGGTTGGGGGCCGCAGGAGGTGGGAGAGGGAGGGGTGGACGCCGAAGGTGGGAGAGGTGGTGGGGGGGCGGGGGTGGCCGCCGGAGGTGGGAGGGGGGTTCTGGGCAGTGGTGGGGGTGGGGGAGGGGGACGATGGGGGTGGGGCAGGGGCGGCCAGGGCCGGTGGTGGGGGTGGGGGAGGGGGGGGAAGAGAAGAGAATAAAAAATAATTCAATTTATATATTTTATATTTTTTCTTAGTTTAAAAATGTAAGAATAGAATTTGTTAGATTGTTTAAAATTATTTTTGATGTATTGTTTAATTCATATTGTAGAAATAATATAATTTTTATTTAATTCATGTTGTAGAAATAATATTTTTTGATGTATTGTTTAATTCATGTTGAAGAAATAATATAAATATTGTTTTATTCATGTTGTAGAGATAAATTTATTTTTTATGTATTATTTAATTCATGTTTAAATATTAGATTTAATTGATATTTATTAAATTTAAAATTTAGTCTTGCATGTTGTAGAATTAATGATATTATTTTCATTATTAGTTGTAGACGTAAAATAATATAATATATTATTTTAAAAAATTAAATATATTTTTCATTTAAATATATATGTAGTAATAAATATTTTACAAAAAATTAAAGTTAATATTTATAATTTAAATTAAGTAGAGATGTTTTGAATTTAAATATAAATTTATTGATAAATAAATTACAAATAATTTTGAAGTTAATTTAGATGTATAATGTAATTTAAGTAAAGATGTTTTTAATGTAAATATAAATTTAGTGTTGAATATTTTATAAATAATTTTAAAGTTAATTTAGATGTATAATGTAATTTAATTAGAGATGTTTATAATTTAAATATATAATTAGTGATAAATATTTTACAAATAATTTTAAAGTTAGTTTAGATGTATAATGTAATTTAATTAGAGATGTTTATAATTTAAATATATAATTAGTGATAAATATTTTACAAATAATGTTAAAGTAAATGTAGATGTATTAAATAAAAAAATTAACATTATATGCATGTTTTAGAAATAATGATATTATTTTGAACTAAATTATATTGAGATGTATTAAATATTGAATTTGGTCTTGCATGTTGTAGAAATAATGATATTATTTTCATTGTTAGTTGTAGACTTAAAATAATGTATTTTTTATAATTTGTATTTCTTAAATTTAGGAGATACAGTTAAGCACTCTATGGCTCCTAGGGAACGACCAAATGATATTGGATGGTCACACAGAGTTATGTTGGATGGCAACCGACGGTGTTGGCGTTACAACTATTGTAAAATAGAACACCGGGGAGGAGGGGTGTCTCGGTTGAAGAAGTATTTGGCAGGAGGAGCCGGTGCAGGATACTCTGAAGTTGCTGGGTGTACCCATGTGCCTCGAGATGTGAAACTTACAATGGCCAGGCACCTGCGGGAGAAGAGAGCTGAGACACAAGAAAAGGAAAAAAAGAAAAAAAGAGATCAAGCGGCAGTGAGCGGAAGAGCAAGCGGCAGCGACGAGGAGGAATGTGCATGGACATCCAGTGACGAAGACCAACAAGCACGTACTGAGCAGGCTAATGTGTATGTCATGGTGAATGATCCATACGCAGCCGAGTTCCGTGAGGCATTATGTCAGAGCAGGGAAGAGTCAAGACATCCCGAGGAGATGAGAGTCCGAAGTCGCGAGGTGACGAGGACTGGAGCATCAGGGAGTGGTGGTTCATCTACGACTCGACAACCACGGGGCATACAGAATTTCTTGACTGGTGACTCGGGGACACAAAGAAAAATGACACAATCAATCAACATTGAAGATGTGGAGCCCGGTGCACTATCCAGAGAGCATGGCAAGTAAACGAGGATGGACGATGTATATGGCCAGAAGGGGCCTAAATGGAAACTTGGTCAGGCCATTGCAAAATGGTGGCACCACGCGGGTCTGCCTTTCAATGCAGCCAATAGCCCTTACTACAAGCCAATGTTTCAGGAAGCTTAGGTCTTTAGGCTACACGTGCAGCCACCTACAACGAGAGAATTGACCGGCGTATATCTTGATGAACAAGTTGCTGAGATCAAAGTTACATTTACTCATTCAAACAGAAATGAAAAAAGTACGGAGTCACACTGATGTGTGATGGATGGTCAGATACCACAAAATCTAGCCTGATCAACTTCCTTGTTTATTGTGATAGACATGTTTTCTTTCACAAATCAGTGGATGCGTCTGGTCAAATTCACAATCACCAATATATTTTGTCATTGATGGAGCAAGTGGTGACTGAGATTGGGGAGGAGTACATTGTGCAAGTGGTGACTGACAATGGGTTGAACTATAAGAAGGCTGGGGAGGAGCTAATGAAGAACAGACGGCACATTTTCTGGACCCCCTGTGCAGCACATTGTGTAGATCTGATGCTGAAGGAGATTGGACAGCTTCGTATGGTCAAATCTATGGTCGAGGTGGCACAAAAAATCACGAAATATATCTACAACCATACACTTGTATTGGCATGGATGATGGAGCATTGTGGTGGCGAACTGTTGAGGCATGGCATCACATGACTTTCCACCAACTACATCGCATTGCAGAGCCTATTGAAGCACAGGGATGGGTTGAAGCAAATGTTTAGAGGTGAGACCTGGCTGAGTTCCTCTTTTGCTGCTTCACGTGAAGGGGCGGAGGTCGAGGGGATTATCAACACCTCGAATTTTTGGGATAGAGTGAAGGTATTAGTGTCATTTATAGAGCCACTGTATGAGGTACTGCGATGTGTGGATGGGGATAGAGTACCAACCATGGGGTTGGTGTACAGCAAAATAGAAGCTGCCAAGCGGAAGATCTTTACAACGTCCAAAAAAATATGGACCCACCATCCTAGAGATTGTGGAGGACAGATGGGACAGAAAAATGAGCCGCGATCCTCACATGACAAATAAACACTTACATTCTCGTCCAATAAATGAGCTGTGATCTTCAGTTGATACTAATATATAATTCATTGTCTTGCGATTGTAGCGTACTATCTACATCCGGCCTTCCAATATACTCGGGGCCTTGCTTACGACGATACTTTGATAGAATCAGTCAACATTGTGGTAGACTGATTGTCTTTGACCCCAACAGATGCTGATGATGTGTTGAATGAGATATACTTGGATATTTTACCATTGAGAATATGAAATGAAATATACACTTAATATTTTTCGATAATGCAGATGAAAATATTTAGAGAGGCAATTAGTTCATTTGCGACACCTAATGCCGTGGCAAGTCGTGACAGACTCAACTTAGGTAATGTGTCTTCACAATGTACCTTCTATATCTTGAGAAGTAATTTTTACATCTAATTATTATAGTGTACGTGATCTGTCTTAAACACAGCTGAGTGGTGGCTAAATTACGGTACAAGTGCACCCGTATTAAGGAAGATCGCAATGAGAGTTCTATCGCAAACATCCTCGTCGAGTGGGTGTGAGCGGAATTGGTCGGCGTTCTCCTTCTTGCACACTAAGCTGAGGAATATGCTGACACACCGCATGCTAGACAAAATGGTGTATGTTCATTACAACATGAGGCTAAAGGTCGGAAATGTGCAAATGGATACAAGGAGAGGAGAGGGAGTGTAATATCCCGGACATTTTGGATCCTTCTTCGTGGGTCCCGGATCTGTTTTTTCGGAGTGTCCAGCTCCGTTGTGTCTAAAATTTCGTTTCGGACATCTTTCGTGTTCGGATCGGCGTGATCCGGAGTTATTTCGGAGGCCGATGAGTGTTCCGCGGCTTTTCTGCGCGTATTTTCCGATTACCGGTCTGTGTTTCGGTAATTCCTTCGGAATCTCGCTGTGGGTGAACCGGGTCGTTCACCTGGGCACGAGTGGTACCGTTATGATCGGTGCGTCCCGAGGATTCCAGAAATGTAATTTTCTATTTTTTGATATTTTTTGAATTTTTCAGATTTTCTATAAATACCCCCCTATTTATCTCTCTTCCCCACCTTCTTTTTCTTCTTCTTCTTCTTCCTCCCCCGTTTCTCCCCACCGCGGCTCCCTCTCTTCCTCCCGTTCGAGCGCGGCGAGCTCCCTTCCGGCTACAGACGGCGGCGGGGCGACGGCGCGAGGACGTAGGTGACGGCGATGTGATCTCGTGGGCGTGCGGCGAGCGTGGGAAGCGTGAAGAGGCGAGATTTTCTAAAGCGTTCTTCACGATTCACGGACGATCCGATGGAGCATTCGCTCCATTGAGGTAGGGTGACGTTCCCTAGCTCCCCGCCGTTCATTTCCGCGATTTATAGGCCGAGGGGAGGCCGAGAGGGGCGTGATTGAGCGGGTTTGGGGTTTTCCATGATTTATGGAGAGCACGCCCGATCTATGGATTTGATGCATGATTTCATGTTTTGGTGGCCTAGAATCATGCTAGGGGTCCCCAGGGGTCTTCTCCGTTAATTTCCCCCTCTCCGGTGGAGGCATGGGGGCGTGGTCGGAGTTTTTGGGCGTTTCCCACCGTTTCGCCGTCGGGTGTGTGTAACGGTCCTTCCAGGGACCGTCACACGGTGTGACGCGCCTGGAAGGGTGCGTCACACGCCCTTTGTCAGCCTTTGGGGGTCAGGGGCTGTGATGGTCCCCCGATAGACCGCCATAGCCGTGTGACGCACCTGGGAGGGTGCGTCACAGCCCCTGTTAACCAGCTGGGGGCTGGGGGTGTGACGGTCCCCCGATAGACCGTTACAGGCGTGTAACGCGCCTAGGGTGGGCCGTCAGAGGCATCCGACCGTTGGTTTATGACCGTTGTTTTGACCGTTGCGGGTCAAGGCATGTGACGCACCAGACCTGGCGCGTCACATCCTTGTGACGGCCCGGGGCGGGCGCGTCAGGGCGCTTTTGAGCATCTGAAACCCCAGGCGGTGTGACGCGCCAGGCGTGGGCCGTCACACCCTGTGACGCGCCTGCGTGGGGGCGTCACAGTCTGTAACGCGCCAGGGCAGGCGCGTTACACTTCATTTTGCGCTGGGGGTGTGACGGCCGGCGTCGGACCGTCAGGTGTGCGTGACGGTCCAGACCAGGACCGTCAGGCTTCCTGTGACGGTCTCGCCTAGACCGTTACAGCCCTGTGACGGTCCAGGGGTGGACCGTCAGGCGCCTGGTTGCCCCGAGAGGGTTTGTAACGACCCGAGAATCCGATTACCGGGAAGGCCCGATAACCCGAGACTCGCACTGCCACCCACGAGTCCGAAGACTCGGAAGGGTTAAAAGGATGGTGTGAAAACTACACAAGTATCACAAATAATTACAGAAATTAAATAGTTATAATATTAAGCAGGAAATAAATTAACATTTTACATGGTCCACAATAGAAAATAACAACAACAGTAGTCCACCACTAGTACTGAGACAAGAAAGAAAAGTACAGCTACACGGGGCATACCCCGGCTCTGACCTCTGGCACTACCTCTGGGCACCCGCACCACACTGCACCCCAGACGCGCTCCCCCGGGACGGCGTCTCACCTGAAACACGGTGAAAACACGCAGGGAATGAGTCTCGGAACAAGACTCAGTAGGGATCACTCGAACCCTACCTCGTAAAACGGGAAACCACTACGCTAGCGGTAGGAGAGTACCTCGGAAAGGAAAGCTCTGTACTCTACACAACAAAGAACCTACGGCACGCAAACCGGCACGCGTGCCACGGTAAGAAGACCGAAGCTCAACGGTCGACCTGACAAAACCCGAAGGTCGGAAACACATGACTGACAGTCTGTCACTCCGTACCCAACAGGAGTAGCTACCACTAGAAGCACAACCGGTAGCATCCCCTGACGTCTTACACATCGCCGCAGGTGATCCGCCTGACGTGGTAGCTCCTACCAAAGGCGCGAACACCGTACAAGTAACCACAAACCAGTGACTAGCTGGGGTCACACCCGTCGACGTGCGTCCACTGTCCCCAACCACGTGTGCACACACAGACCACGCGTCCTAGGTCTGGCCCTCTGACTGGTTTTCCCCCGACACTGGACTCTGATTTGACGAGGGGCCCGATGGTAACCAGTCTAAAACCGTCCTCAGGGTAAGCCTCTCCACCTACTCCCAGGTGGGACCACTCGCGTGTAAGCAGGCTACGACTAGTGGAGGGTCACTAAAGGAGTAGACTCTCGAGTCAACGGAAAACAACGTCCGTGTCCGACAACGTACGGGAGCCGCGCCCCCGCACCGGTCCCGTCGCGCGGTGACCCAGGTCGGACAAGAAAACGGGGTTGCAACCCTCTCGGGTCAACCTAGAATATGACGGTCCACCCTAGGGCCGTCACAAGGATGTGACGGTCTAGACGAGGCCGTCACACTCAACTGGCGGTCCAACGCAGGCCGTCACACGGCCAGAGGAGCGTGGGGAGTAACGCGCCTGGTCCAGCGCGTTACACGAATGTAACACGCCTGACCCAGTGCGTTACACAAATGTAACGCGCCTGGTCTGGCGCGTTACACTCGCCTCACGTTCCCAGCGTGAAAGCTGGATGTAACGCGCTTGCCCCAGTGCGTTACACGAATGTAACGCGCTTGGCCCAGCGCGTTACACACCCCTCACACCTGGCATAACCCAGGAAGTAACACGCTCGCCCCAGCGCGTTACACGGATGTAACGCGCTCGCCAAGGCGTGTTACTCACGCAGACCCCCAACGGTCGAAAACCAACTGTCGGAAAGCCCCTGACGGCCCAGCCCAGGCGCGTCACATGCAAATGGCGGTCAATCGTGGGACCGTCACAGTCCCTGACCCCCGAAGGCTAACCAAAGGGCATGTAACGGCCCCTCCCAGGCGCGTTACAATATGTGACGGTCCCTGGAAGGACCGTCACACTCACCCGACGGTGAAAACGGCAGAACCTCCCAAAAACTTCGACCACGCCCCCGTGCCTCCACCGGAGAGGGGGAAATCAAAGGGGAAGACCCCTGGGGACCCCTAGCATGATTCTAGGCCACCAAAATGTGAAATCATGCATCAAATCCATAGATCGGGCGACTCTCCCCAAATCATGGAAAAATCCCAAACAAGCCCCTCTCGGCCTCCCCTCGGCCTAAAAACCACGGAAATGAACGGCAAGAGGCTAAGGAACGTCACCCTACCTCAATGGAGCGAATGCTCCGCCGGATCGTCTGCGAACGCAAGAAATTACTTTAGAAAACCCTCGTTCTTCAAGCTTCCAACGAGCACCGCACGTCCCCACGATTGCCTCGCCCCGCCGCTGTCAGCAGCCGGAGAGGAGCTAGCCGCGCCCGAATGGGAGGAAGAGAGGGAGAGGGAGAGGTCACGGTGGGGAGGAAGGAAGGAAGAAGAAGAAGAAGAAAGAGAAAGGGAAAAAGAAAAAGAAAATAGGGGGGTATTTATAGAAAATTCGGAAAATCCAGAAAATACCAAAAATTAGAAAAATACGTTTCCAGAATCCTCGGAACGCACTAATCGCAATGGTACCACCCGTGCCCAGGTGAACAGCCCGGTTCACCCGCAGCGAGGTTCCGAAGGAATCGCCGAAACACACACCGAAAATCGGAAAACACGCGCGGAAAAGCCGGGGAACGTCTCCGGGCCTCTGAAACAACTCCGGATCGCGCCGATCCGAACACGAAAGATGTCCGAAACAAAATTTCGGACACAACGGAGCCGGACGCTCCTAGAAACTAGATCCGGGACCCACGAAGAAGGATCTGAAAGGTCCGGGATATTACAGGGTTGCAACCCCATTTTTAGTCCGACTGTGGCCACAGTGCGATGGGGCCGGTACGTGGGGTGGTCCCCGTACGTCGTCGGATACGGACGTCGTTTTCCGCGACTTGAGAGTCTACTCCTTCAGTATCCCTCCACTAGTCGTAGCCCACCAGTACGCGTGTGCTGGTCGCACCAGGGAGTGGTGTACGGGCTTACCCTTAGAGGCAGTTTGTGGACCGGTTGCCGTCGGGCCCCACGTCTTGCAGCCAGAGTCTGACTGAGGGGAAAACCGGTCAAAGGGCCAGACCAGGGACGCGCGGTCTGTGTGTGCACACGTGGTTGGGGGCGGTTGGATCCACGTCGACGGGCGTGACCCCAGCTAGTCACTTGTTTATGGTTACTTGTACGGTGTTCGTACTTTTGGTAGGCGCTACCACGTCAGGCAGTTCACCTGCAGTGCGATGTAAGTCGTCAGGGGACGCTACCGACTGTGCTTCTAGTGGGAGGTACTCCTGTCGAGTGCGGAGTGTCAGACTGTCAGTTTCGTGGCTTAGACCTTCAGGTTTGCCGGGTCGACCGTTGGGCTTCCGTTGTCTCACCGTGGCACGTGTGTCGGTTTGCGTACCGTAGGACCTTTGTTTAGTAGAGTACATGGCTTTCCTTTCCGAGGTACTCTCCTACCGCTAGCGTAGTGGTTTTTCGTTTTATGAGGTAGGGTTCGAGAGATCCCTACTGCGTCTTGTTCCGAGACTCATTCCCTGCGTGTTTTCACCGTGTTTCAGGTGAGGCACCGCCCCAGGGGAGCGTGCCTGGGGTGCAGCGTGGTGCGGGTGCCCAGAGGTAGCGCCAGAGGTCAGAGCCGGGGTATACCCCGTGTAGCTGTACTTTCTTTTCTTGTCTCTGTACTAGTTGTGGACTACTGTTGTTATTTTATTGTTATTTTGTGGACCATGTAAAATGTTAATTTATTTCCTACTTAATAATATAAACTGTTTAATTTCTGCAATTACTCATGATACTTGTGTAGTTCCCACACCATCCTTCTAACCCTTCCGAGTCTTCGGGCTCGTGGGTGGCGGTGCGAGTCTCGGGTTATCGGGCCTTCCCAGTAATCGGATTCTCGGGTCGTTACAGCTGGTATCAGAGCGCGGGCGTGGGATTATACAAGAATTATAAGTAATTATAGTGGTCAACTAGTCCACAGCGATGACGTACATATGACACTGGCATTGGGCATCGCGCGTTTTCTTGACCTTACCGTTCTCGTGTTTTCTATCTTTTGCTTCAGGAGCAAGCATGGCGCCGAGGCAGAGCACTCGCTCTCAACAGGGGCAGTCCGCTGGAGGTCAGGAGATCCAGCAGGGGGTCCAGAGGGACCAGGAGGAGCATAGTCGAGCGCCACCAGCGGCCACCGAGGCAGTGGATACTGCGAGATTTCCGGGGGCCGAGGATTTCTTTCGTGGCATGTACCAGCTTATGTCTCAGCAGTTCGGCGGAGAGGCTGGTGAGGGCTCGTCAGCTAAGGGCGGGCCAGGCCGAGCAGTGAGGGACTTCTTACAGTTCCATCCACCTTACTTCAGCGGCCAGCCAGACCCCGATGCGGCTCGTGATTGGCTTGACGAGATGGAGCGGGTGTTCAGTTCTGCGAAGAGTGCTGCCGAGGACAGAGTGGTGTTGGCCTACAACCAGTTGCAGGGTACGGCTCGGAAGTGGTGGTCCTCCGAGTGGAAGACGTCCTTTCAGCTTCGTCCACTTGAGCAGGTCAAGTGGGACGACTTCGTCAGTGCTTTCGAGCGTACGTACTGTCCAGACTACGTTGCTACGCAGTGGATGCGTGAGTTTCTGGAGCTGGTGTAGGGCGACATGTCCGTGTTGCAGTATAGGGCCCGATTTATTGAGCTGTGTCGGTATGCACCTCACATCATGGAGCATGAGAGGGTGAAGACCGCGCAGTTCGTTCAGGGCTTGAGGCAGGAGCTGAGGCACCATCTGATCGTGAACGGGGCCACTGATCTGGAGTCAGCGTCTCGTGTTGCGGCTTCCTTGGAGATGGATATGCAGAGGACCCGAGGACCGATCAGCCAGGGACAGTCTTTGTCAGGTCGCAGCCAGCCGTCGGCTACCCAGCAGCAGGGTTCCTTCCAGCATGCGATGAGTGGTTCAGGAGTGCCGGCACCGACAGCGTCGGTGACAGGATCTGCGTCTTTTGGCTCGAAGGTCAAGAAGTTTTTCAAGAAAGGGTTCGGCAAGAAGAAGTCCAAGGATCAGGGGCAAGCTTCATCGGGCAGTGTACAGCAGCGATCCCCTTGCAGCGTCAGGGATCAGTCGGTGGGTCGCAAGGACCGTGTCCACGGTGTAGTGGGTTCCACCCAGGCAGGCAGTGTACGGCGCCGATTATCTGTTTTCGGTGTGACCAACCAGGGCACATGGCGCGTGACTATCCTCAGAGGCAGCCGCCGCAGCAGCAGTTTCCCCAGCAGCAGAGGCAGCAGCAGCAGCAGGGACAGTATCCGCCGCTACCCAGGTCAGCTAGTGTGGGAGGCAGGCAGAGAGATCGAGGCTAGATCACGCACATGACCAGGGCAGAGGCAGTGGCGTCGCAGCTCGTGGAAGGTACCGTTCAGATTTTGGGTTGCGTGGCTCGGGTTTTGTTTGATTCTGGCACGTCTCATTCGTTTATTTCGGAGGATTTCGAGCTGAGCATCGAGGAGCCGGTGACCCAGTTGCCTTATGATTTGGCAGTGGAACTGCCTTCGGGTGATTTCATGGTCACCCTGTATTGCTTCGATCAGGTTCCGATTTGGATCGATGGGCGGAGTATGCCAGGCAAGTTGTATGCATTGTAGCTTCGGGATTATGATGTGATTCTAGATATGGATTGGCTCGAGACTCATGGAGCGGTGGTGGATTGTGGAATGAAGAGGGTCTACTTCCAACATCCGAGCAAGCGGACCTTCTATTTTCAAGGTATCCATTCCACCTCTTCTCGATTCCTCATTTCTGCTATTCGAGCCCGTCGATTGCTTGATTCTGGTTGTCAGGGTTTTCTCGCGTCCGTGGTTGCGACTGAACGGATGGAGTCAAATGTCGAGGACATTCCGGTGGTGTGCGAGTTTCCCGACGTTTTTCCCGAGGAATTGCCTGGATTACCTCCCCAGCGGGAGATCGATTTTATGATCGAGGTTGTGCCTGGTACGGGACCTTTGGCGAAGGCTCCCTACCGTATGGCCCCCGCTGAGTTGAGGGAGTTGAGGGCGCAGTTGCAGGAGCTGCTGGCCAAGGGGTATGTTCGTCCTAGTTTTTCCCCTTGGGGTGCGCCCGTGTTGTTTGTGAAGAAGAAGGATGGTAGTCTGCGGCTATGCATTGACTATCGGCAGCTGAATGAAGTGACCATTAAGAACAAGTATCCGTTGCCGCGGATTGATGATTTGTTCGACCAGCTTCAGTCTGGACGAGTGTTCTCGCGGATTGATTTGCGGTCCGGTTACTATCAGCTGAGAATTCACAAGTCCGATGTGGAGAAGACTGCGTTCAGTACGAGATACGGACATTATGAGTTTTTGGTGATGCCGTTCGGGCTCACCAATGCCCATGCAGCCTTCATGGACTTGATGCAGAGGGTGTTTCATCCGTATTTGGACCAGTTCGTGGTCATATTCGTGGACGACAATTCGCGGTATGCCGAGGAGCACGCGTACCATTTGGGTGTGGTGCTGCAGACGTTGCGAGATCACTAGTTGTATGCGAAGCTCAGCAAGTGCGAGTTCTGGCTCCGCGAGATGCACTTTCTGGGGCACGTGATTTCTAGTGATGGCATTTCCGTGGACCCCGCCAAGGTTGAGGCAGTAATGCAGTGGCCGAGGCCGAGGTCTGTGACGGAGATCCGGAGTTTCTTGGGGCTTGCGGGCTATTATCGCCGGTTTATGCAGGATTTTTCTCGCATTACGGCCCCGATGACTAGACTCACGCGGAAGAATGTGCCTTTCGTCTGATCTGAGGAGTGTAAGCAGAGCTTCAAGGAGCTGAAAAGGTTGCTCACCTCGGCTCCGGTGTTGGTTTTACCTTCTGGATCGGGAGGTTTTGTGGTGTGTACAGATGCTTCCGGGGTCGGATTGGGTGCTGTGTTGATGCAGCATGGTGGAGTGGTGGCTTATGCATCTCGGCAGCTGAAGCCACATGAGGAGAACTACCCTACCCATGACCTTGAGTTGGCGGCGGTGCTCTTCGCGCTGAAGATCTGGAGGCATTATCTGTACGGTGAGAAGTTCGAGGTGTTCACTGACCATCAGAGTTTGAGGTATGTGTTCACGCAGAGAGACCTGAACTTCAGGCAAAGACGTTGGATGGAATTCATGAAGGATTATGACTTCACCTTGTCTTATCAGCCGGGCAGGATGAATGTCATCGCCGATGCCTTGAGTCGGAAGGTCGCGGTCAGTGCCTTGATGTTGAGGAAGTGGAGGCTCTGGGAACAAGTGCCCGAAGTGTCCTTCAGGCTCAAAATTCCCCAGGAGCCAGGGTTGGCAGTGCTTGCGAGTCTGACTGTCACTCCTACTATCTGTCGTCAGGTGACAGAGGCTCAGCATGCGGACCCCAAGTTACCCCGGATTCTGGCGATGGCTGATGTGGAGCTCGGCGAGGACGGTGTGTGGACGCACTTTTCAACACGCTTATTAAGTGGTTCGTTTATTCGGGTGGTTCATTCGTCTATTGAGTGCGTGGGCGTGCCAGTCACAAAGTGACGATTTATTCAGGCTCTGAAGAGCCCATGGTGCGCTCGACCTGACTTCATCACACGATTGTGTGGTTCGTGTCGGGACCGAATCCCGTCGCGCCATAAAGGCCGCGACGTCATTTACATCCCCAATACGAGGGACCACCCTTGATTAATTGTCGAAATTAGGGGCCCTGCGGCCGAAAAGAATAATACGAATTACGCGAGAAAGAGACAGGAGAAAATCACACCAAAGTACGCATTAAGATGCGAGCCACTGGCCATGTCGGTCACTCGTGGACCTTTTCATATTCGGACACGGGTCCGTGATGGAAACGCGACGAAAAACCGGGGCGAATCCGTTCAAATGTCTGTCGCATGCACGGTGATTTTAATGATGGCTCGGAAGGGATCCGGGGCGAGAAACGAACCCGGTCTGATTAGAATGTCGGCCCAAGATCAGGTCGGGACTTGGCAATGTCGGGATGATTCCCAAGATCCGGGCCCGGCCTGAGAGGGCGACGTTGTTGTTCCTTTTGCGTCGGGTCACGGGGAGAGATGGGGCTGTAATGTAGACCCTAGCATCTTTTATCTGGGATTTTCTTAGTTCCATGTTCTGATCTCTGCTTTGCTGTTTATTGCTTGTTTGTGCCTTTGTCCCGAATGATTTCTCTTCTTTTATTTATTATTATTATTATTATTTTCTTACCCCTTTTTTTACCATCATTATCACTGTTGCACATTTGGAGTTCTTTAATTAGCATAATTTTCATCAATCCATTTGCTGTCGTTAATGTTATTACCATGCCATGCGTAAGTATATATGTATGGTGTGCCGGCGAAGGGAATAGTGGGGCGTACCGCTGAGGAATGGAGTGTGCCGCTGGGCGCTAAAGGAGGTGTGACGCTGGGGAATGGGGTGTGCCGCTGGGTGCTAAAAGGGGTGTGCCGCTGGGGAATGGGGTGTGCCGCTGGGTGCTAAAAGGGGTGTGCCGCTGGGGAATGGGGTGTGCCGTTGGAGGCTAAAAAGGGGTGCGCCGCTAGGGGCAACAAGGGTGTACCGCTGGAGGTTAAAGAAGTGTGCCGCTAGGGGCAACAAGGGTGTACCACTGGAGGTTAAAAGAGTGTACCGCTGAGGGTTAGGAGGGGTAGAGTATGCCGGTGAAGGGCTAGATAAGTGTACCGTTGAGGGTCGTTGAAATGGAGGTAGGGTGAGCAAAGGGGTGTACCGCTGAATGTCGTTTGGAGCGTACCGCTGGGGGACCAACGGATCGTGCCGGGGAGGGTTGAAGCATGCGTAACGAAGGCCCAAGGCCCGGCCTTGTGTCATTTATCTCAAGGCTTTTCTTTTCTTCTTATCTTAATTTCCATGTAGTTTTATATAAACTTTTCCCCTGCTTTGCTCTGTTCGGCCTCTGCTCGCAAATCAGACGTCGGACGTGTTATGCCGTTATTCGGTTCAGTTCTTCGTGATGCCGGCAGTGGCTCGATTAGTTAGAAAGTTTTATCATTAATCATCTCATTCGTTTGTTGCTTCCTTTTGCCTTTTTAACATTTTTTATTATTTCCTGACAAAATTCGGCAGCATCTCCCCTTGACCCGAGCGTAGGGGAGGTACAGGGAACGCGCCCACACGGAGTGGCAGAACCCGACAACTGGAGGTGGGCACCCGGAGGCAGCAACACCTTTGTAAAACCTCGGAAAACACGGGGAAAACAACGGGCCGAAGATTTCTAGGGCTGGACAAGGTGGACTGGGGCTCAGCCAAGGCGTGCCGAGCTGGGTCAGGGCCAGGCGTGCCGCTGAGGCACCCAGGGGAGGTGTACCGCTGAGGATGGTTATGAGTGTGCCGGCCAAGGGCCGGAAGAGTGTGCCGCTGAGGGCCACTACAGGTGTGCCGGCCGAGGGCCGGAAGGGGGTTAAGTGTGTGGACTGGGAGAGTTGCAGGTTATTCAGGAAAAGGAGAAGGGTTAAAGGCCAAGGGTAGGCTGCTAGTAGTGGGGTGTTCAGGAAGGGAGGAAGGGTCTGGCTACCCTCAAGTAGATGGGCACGACAGATGGCCATGGAAGGGAGTGGAGAGCCCGTGAGATCAAGGATCACACGGGAGAAATCACGTCGCCACGGAGACTCCAAAGCATCGGAGAAAAGAAGAAAAAAAAACGAACGACGCACCATACAGCATGAAGACTGGCGTAAACCAACAGGAATAGCGAGGAAACCCGAGAAAGGTGATTTTCATTCATGGGAAGCAAGGGGCCGTAGCCATCCATATACATTGCCAAGCACGCCCGTGCCAAGGCCACGGGTGAGAAAGAAAACCCGGGGACAAAAGAAAAGGGAAGAGAAAACAAAATAAGGAAAGCCTCCCCGGACTACATTCAGCTCTCCCCCTCTCTTACTCTCTCTTCCGCCCGGTCGTCGTCGGATGAGCCTCACACCGGAGCTCTTCTTCTTCCCTTCTCTCTTCTCTTCCTCTCTTGCGTGTGGCTTCAGCCTCTCTGGCCTTGTCTCTTCCTCTATCTGTGTGTGTGTTCCTCTCCAGCCTCTCCCCCTTTTCCCTCTCTGGAATGGGAATGCCTTTATACTCCCAGCAGCGGGAGCCTTCGAGCACGGCCGTCGGAGGCGGGAAGTGGCTCGTGATGATGGGGTTTGACTCCCCCTGTCCTGGCTGCCAGGGGAGTAGCCCGCGTGGCCCAACCATTGGCTGACACCTCAGGGAGCTCACTACGCGCCAAGGACACGTAGGGCATGGGCACCACGTCGTTTAGCCGTTGAAAAGGCTTAACGCTGTGCCGCTGGTGGGCTGAATAAGTGTGCCGTAGGAGAGCCAAAAGGGCGTGCCGCGGGAACACCCTGGGGGCGTGCCGCTGAAGCCCATTGGGGCGTGCCGCTGAAGGCCCTGGGGACTGTGCCGCTGAAGCCCATTGGGGCGTGCCGCTGAAGCCCATTGGGGCGTGCCGCTGAAGGCCCTGGGGGCTGTGCCGCTGAAGCCCATTGGGGCGTGCCGCTGAAGCCCATTGGGGCGTGCCGCTGAAGGCCCTGGGGGCTGTGCCGCTGAAGCCCATTGGGGCGTGCCGCTGAAGGCCCTGGGGGCGTGCCGCTGAAGCCCATTGGGGCGGTGCCGCTGAAGCCCATTGGGGCGTGCCGCTGAAGGCCCTGGGGGCGTGCCGCTGAAGCCCATTGGGGCGTGCCGCTGAAGGCCCTGGGGGCCGTGCCGCTGAAGCCCATTGGGGCGTGCCGCTGAAGGCCATGGGGGCTGTGCCGCTGAAGCCCATTGGGCGTGCCGCTGAAGGGCTAAATGGGCAATGTTGAGCCCGTTGTGAGCACGAGTTGTGCCCCGTTTGATTTTCTTCGAGGCCCATGGATTGTGGGGCTCTTTGTGATTGATTTATCTTCACTGTCGTGACTCCTGGGGGCGGCTTCACGGTAGTATGCGCATTCGGGGCATCCGAATGACCAGTCTCTCCCGGGCTGCTTCTCTCGGCTTCGTTGTTGACGCCGAGTCGAACAGGATATCCGGGTGCACAATTTTTGGTGTCCACACGGTGCTGCGAGGTTTCGTGGCAGGCTGTACGTCCCAGCGGAGGAGCAGGGTCATCGTGCGGTGTTGCGTGAGGCTCATGGGAGCAGGTACACCGTACACCCGGGTGCGACAAAGATGTATCGGAACTTGCGGAGGTAGTTCTGGTGGCCTAGCATGAAGAGAGATGTCGCCGAATTTGTGGCCAGGTGCCTGATCTGTCAGCAGGTGAAGGCGGAGCATCAGCGACCAGGAGGTACTCTCCAGCCCTTGGATATTCCTGTGTGGAAGTGGGACCACGTGACCACGGATTTTGTGGTGGGGTTGCCGAGGACCCCGAGTGGGCAGGACAGTATTTGGTTGCTGGTAGATAGGCTGACGAAGGTGACTCGGTTGTTACCGGTCAAGGTCAGCTGGAGCGTGCCCAAGTTGGCTCGTCTTTATGTGGAGCGGATCGTGCCGTTGCATGGAATTCCCATTTCGATCATGTTGGATCGGGATCCGTGCTTCACTTCTGGATTCTGGAGGAGTTTCCAGCGAGCTCTTGGCACAGAGTTGGTATTTAGCTCGGCGTATCATCCTTAGTTAGATGGTCAGTCAAAGAGGACCATCCAAACTTTGGAGGACATGCTGAGATCCTGCTGCCTGGAGTGGCAGGGGAGTTAGATTCATCACCTACCGTTGGTGGAGTTTGCCTACAACAACAGCTATCATTTGAGCATCGGCATGGCTCCTTATGAGGTATTGTATGGGCGTCCTTGTCGGACTCTACTCGATTGGTTTGAGATGGGTGAGCACATTTTGACGGGACCAGAGTTGGTGCAGTAGTGCGTGGAAGTTGTGCTCCTGGTTCGTCAGAACATGTTGGCGGCCCAGAGTCGGCAGAAGAGCTATGCTGACCGTAGGAGGCAGCCCCTCGAGTTCGCCGTGGGCGATCGTGTGTTCTTGAGAGTTTCTCCGATGAAGGGGGTGATGCGTTTTGGACGGTGTGGGAAGTTGAGTCCCCGCTATGTTGGTCCGTTTCCCATTGTGGAACGCATCGGTGAGGTTGCTTATCGGTTGCGGTTACCCCCTGAGTTGGCGTCAGTGCATGACGTGTTCCACGTCTCGATGTTGCGGAAGTATATGCCCGATGACTCTCATGTGCTCGAGGTTTCTGTTTGGCCCGAGGTGACTCCAGATCTTTCTCTCCCAGAGTTTCCGATCCGCGTGGAGGATAGGCGAGAGCAGCGCCTGCGGAACAAGGTCATCCCCTTGGTAAAGGTGGTGTGGCAGCGGCACTCTGGTGGTGAGGCTTCTTGGGAGCGTGAGGACGAGATGCGTCAGCAGTTCCCGTACCTGTTTGAGTGAGTCTTCCTCTTCTTTCCCCTTGGGTTGTTCTCAATTTCGAGGACGGAATTCCTTAAGGGTGGAGGGCTGTAATATCCCAGACCTTTCAGATCCTTCTTCGTGGGTCATGGATCTAGTTTTTCAGTGTGTCTAGCTCCGTTGTGTCTGAAATTTCATTTCGGACATCTTTCGTGTTCGGATCGGCTCGATCCGGAGTTGTTTCGGAGGCCCGAGAGTGTTCCGTGACTTTTCCGCGCGTGTTTTCCGATTACCGGTGTGTGTTTCGGTAATTGCTTCGAAACCTCGCTGCGGGTGAACCAGGTCGTTCACCTCGGCACGAGTGGTACCGTTGCGATCAGTGCGTCCCGAGAATTCTAGAAATATAATTTTCTATTTTTTGATATTTTTCTGATTTTCTATAAATACCCCCCTATTTCTCTCTCTTCCCCACTTTCTTTTTCTTCTTCTTCTTCTTCCTCCTCCGTTTCTCCCCACCGCGGCTCCCTCTCTCCCTCTCTTCCTCCCGTTCGAGCGCGGCGAGCTCCCTTCCGACTGCAGACGGCGGCGGGGAGACGGCGTGAGGACGTGGGTGACGGCGAGGTGATCTCGTGGGCGTGCGGCGAGCGTGGGAAGCAAGAAGAGGCGAGGTTTTCTAAAGTGTTCTTCGCGATTCACGGACGATCCGGCGGAGCATTCGCTCCATTGAGATAGGGTGACATTCCCTAGCTCCCCGCCGTTCATTTCCGCGATTTATAGGCCGAGGGGAGGCCGAGAGGGGCGTGATTGAGCGGGTTTGGGGTTTTCCATGATTTGGGGAGAGCTCGCCCGATCTATGGATTTGATGCATGATTTCATGTTTTGGTGGTCTAGAATCATGCTAGGGGTCCCCAGGGGTCTTCTCCGTTGATTTCCCCCTCTCCGGTGGAGGCATGGGGGCGTGGTCGGAGTTTTTGGACGTTTCCCGCCGTTTCGCCGTCGGGTGTGTGTAACGGTCCTTCCAGGGACCGTCACACGGTGTGACGCGCCTGGAAGGGTGCGTCACACGCCCATTGTCAGCCTTTGGGGGTCAGGGGCTGTGACGGTCCCCCGATAGACCGCCACAGCCGTGTGGCGCGCCTGGGAGGGTGCGTCACAGCCCCTGTTAACCAGCTGGGGGCTGGGGGTGTGACGGTCCCCCGATAGACCATTACAGGCGTGTAACGCGCCTGGGGTGGGCCGTCAGAGGCATCCGACCGTTGGTTTATGACCGTTGTTTTGACCGTTGGGGGTCAAGGCATGTGACGCACCAGACCTGGCGCGTCACATCCTTGTGACGGCCCGGGGCGGGCGCGTCAGGGCGCTTTTGAGCGTCTGAAACCCCAGGCGGTGTGACGCGCCAGGCGTGGGCCGTCACACCCTGTGACGCGCCTGCGTGGGGGCGTCACAGTCTGTAACGCGCCAGGGCAGGCGCGTTACACTTCGTTTTGCGCTGGGGGTGTGACAGCCGGCGTCGGACCGTCAGATGTGCGTGACGGTCCAGACCAGGATCGTCAGGCTTCCTGTGACGGTCTCGCCTAGACCGTTACAGCCCTGTGACGGTCCAGGGGTGGACCATCAGGCGCCTGGTTGCCCCGAGAGGGTTGCAACCCCATTTTTAGTCCGACTGTGGCCACCATGCGACGGGGCCGGTACGTGGGGTGGTCCCCGTACGTCGTCGGATACGGACGTCGTTTTCCGCGACTTGAGAGTCTACTCCTTCAGTGACCCTCCACTAGTCGTAGCCCACCAGTACGTGTGTGCTTGTCGCACCAGGGAGTGGTGTACGGGCTTACCCTTAGAGGCAGTTTGTGGACCGGTTGCCGTCGGGCCCCACGTCTTGCAGCCAGAGTCCGGCTGAGGGGAGAACCGGTCAGAGGGCCAGACCAGGGACGCGCGGTCTGTGTGTGCACACGTGGTTGGGGGCGATTGGATCCACGTCGACGGGCGTGACCCCAGCTAGTCACTTGTTTGTGGTTACTTGTACGGTGTTCGTGCCTTTGGTAGGTGCTACCACGTCAGGCAGTTCACCTGCGGTGCGGTGTAAGTCGTCAGGGGACGCTACCAACTGTGCTTCTAGTGGGAGGTACTACTGTCGAGTGCGGAGTGTCAGACTGTCAGTTTCGTGGCTTTGACCTTCGGGTTTGCCGGGTCGACCGTTGGGCTTCGGTTGTCTCACCGTGACACGTGTGCCGATTTGCATGCCGTAGGACCTTTGTTTAGTTGAGTACAATTCTTTCCTTTCCGAGGTACTCTCCTACCGCTAGCGTAGTGGTTTTCCGTTTTACGAGGTAGGGTTCTAGTGATCCCTACTGAGTCTTGTTCCGAGACTCATTCCCTGCGTGTTTTCACCGTGTTTCAGGTGAGGCGCCGCCCCAGGGGAGCGCGTCTGGGGTGCAGCGTGGTGCGGGTGCCCAGAGATAGCGCCAGAGGTCAAAGCCGGGGTATGCCCCGTGTAGCTGTACTTTCTTTTCTTGTCTCTGTGCTAGTTGTGGACTACTGTTATTATTTTATTGTTATTTTGTGGACCATGTAAACTGTTGATTTATTTCCTGCTTAATAATATAAACTGTTTAATTTCTGTAATTACTCATGATACTTGTGTAGTTCCCACACCATCCTTCTAACCCTTCCGAGTCTTCGGGCTCGTGGGTGGCGGTGCGAGTCTCGGGTTATCGGGCCTTCCTGGTAATCGGATTCTCGGGTCGTTACAGGGAGATTACGACCCAACGGATGCTGTGTACTTGCGAGACGATGATGACCCTATGGTAGCATGGGTTGCAAGAGCCACAATCGAGCGTGGTGAGGCAGAATTGGACGAGGAGGCTGAAGAACCAGGTGAGAAAGCACGGCCTAATACTTTTCTCGCATCAGCAGTACAAGAGGCAGTGGGGGAGGGAGATGACATCCATGTGCAGTTGGGTGGTGACGAGTCAGCAACGGGACGTGATGATGAAGTTAATTTGGATGAAGATCTCGTCATTGGGGGTGGAGACACATCATATACGTACGATGATACATCATAGGAGCGATTGATGCAACCTCCAACAATTGAGCGTCAAGTGCCAGCTCAAGTGAATTAATATATGAAAATCGAATCGCATATTTCATTAGATAGCGTAGTCATATATTGATGTATGATGATGTAAGAAATATATTGCAGGTCGGTCCGATAAATGACAACATTGCGGGAGAACAGTGGTCCCGGGTTGCTGCACCGCGGCATTCAATATCTGCGGAACCCAGAAGGTTATCCACTTCAAGAGAGGCTAGGGGGAGTTCCTCATTTAGAGAGGTGAAATTATATTATCATTTCTACATTTATATGTTGTATTTCATTGGTAATTGAATATATTATTCTTTCAATTGTGTAGTCTTCGGTAGCATCGAAACAACCATCTCAGTCTGCTGCGCCACGACACTCAACGTCTAAGGCACCTAGTCAATCGTCTCAAGTATACATACAAACTTACACAGTAGAAAGTAAATTGAAAAATTATCTAACCAGGCTTCTGCTTCTCAGGCATCTAGAGGGACACAACATACAGTAGGTAAGCCGCCCCCTGCTCCACAGAAGAAAAAATCATCATGGACTACATTATTCAGCAGCAAGAAGGACAAGGGACCACCATTAAATCCGATAGATATTGCAGACATGGAGACATTAGATCCCAATGCAGATGACGACACTCCCGAGCCCTCTGTTGAGCCCCGCATCAGTGGGAGTCATGACTCCGATGATGATAGTACACCGACAGGGTCTTCATCCCATGGAGGTGGCGGTTCTTAAGGTGGTAAACGGAGTCGTCGTGAGGATACTAGTGCTGGTGGCAGAGAGTACAACAGTGGTCATAGTAGAGGTCATGGGGGCCGTCAACATGCCACATGGACAGAGGAGCAGCACTTCACACATGCCACGCAAGATGAGGACCACGGTGCTCCACCGGCAGGGACAAGGGGGGCAGCTGATCATTGGGATCCCTACTATGAAAGTTCGGTTGCAGACAGTACCAGCTATAAGGGCATGTTGTCTGATTTTGAGAGGATGAGCACACATGACTCCCAGGGATCTGGAAGCTCGTATGGACGGTCATGGCCGCAGCAGCCTATGTATCATGGCGACTCAGATAGCAGTAGTTCATTTTTCCCATCGTATCCATATCCTTATGCTGCAGCTGCGCCAGTAGAGGTCGTGTACGCACAAGGTTCGCAGTATTATGAATACTACGTACGCATGTACTGGAAGAACTATTCAGATTCAATGCGCTATGAAGACTATCTGTCCTATCTGCGGAACACTTTTAATGTCATATTATTTGGAGATGGGCACTGGCCCAATTTGGGTCCATACTCTTAATGAGTATGTATTATTTGGTTATATTTATAACTAACTAATAATTAATTGTAAATTTCCTCATATCTTGAGTTTTGTACTTATCATTGAAATTACTAATGTAAACTTTTACATCATTTACAAATCATCATGGACGGACGACGTCACCCTGCGTGGGAGCATGGATACTCTATTGAGGGTGATGGACATATGCACTGTAGATACTACGAACATCTCGTCACCGGCATATACAGTTTTGCGGAGCACCTTGCGGAAGTGGGACGCGATGTTCGTGCATGCGACCGAGTTCTGGGAGATGTCCGACATTCCTTTCGGACACAGTTACAGGATAGATACGGTTCTCGTAACACACCCAGGGCATCTTCTTCTACGTCCCGGGTACCCCCACCACGAGCACAGGGGGGAGCAGTATCTTCCTCCACGTCCAGAGTTCGAGCAGCACCAGCACCAGTCGCACATGATAGAATTGAAGCTATAGATATAGTGAGGACTTTTTTTACAGATTTTCATGTACCCTCCACCGCAGCACACGACCCATCATTTGTGCAGATGGTTACATATTTTCAGTCCCACCCACATGTACATCCACCCACTAAGATATAGTTAGATTATACGGCTGATCAGTCTCATGTATCTGATGAGTTTTGAGATTCGGACTTCACTGATGACGATGATTAGTGAGTTTTAGGATTCGGACTTCACTGATGACGAGCATTAGTGAGTTTTAGGATTCGGGCTTCACAGATGAGGAGGATGAGTGCGTTTTGAGATTCGGACTTCACAGATGAGGAGGATGAGTGAGTTTTTATATTTTATACTTCGTGAATGAATGTCATTTTTATGTCATTGTTTACTTTAACATATTAAGTAATTTAAATAAATTTTTTATGTATTATATATAATATGATGTTTAATTAAACGACGTAATATGTTATTTTTATATAATTAATTATGTGTAATTTAATATGGATCTATTATCATAAAAAACTCTACATTCTAATATGTCTAAATATATATAATATTTAATTTTTAAATAAAATTTTATTAAAATTTTTTAAAAAAAATAAAAAATCACACGCCGAGAGCCCGAGAGGACAGACCGGGTCGCTGTGTGACTCGCCCGACTCGACCCGTCCCGTGCCAAGACCGGGTCGGCAAACTTTACCTCCAACCCACGTCGGAATTGATGCAAAACAGGGAAAACTTTACAAAATAGATAAATATGTTAAGATATAAAAAATTTTACATATGTGAATGGCATATGCCATTCGGTCATCTTCTCTTTTGTAAAAATATAATGATTAAATATGCCAACTTTACAATTTTAACCGGTCAATGTTTAATCCATGCTCTCTGTGGCCTCGTTTGGTAGCTTAAAAGTCGTGTTACATAAATTTAGATTAGAGAAATTTATTTGTACAGTAATTGGATGCAGTACCGATAATGTTTTTGACAAAATAGGTTTTTTGTCTTTATACATATGAACCTCCAGAGGGATGTTTTTTAAGATAATTTGCACTTAAAGTGCCTTTATTAAATATATTTGAAAATTTTAATGATTTTAGGGTTTTTTAAGAGAAAACTGTATGTAAATGTAATAAGAGGTTTTCTATCACGAAAAATTAACCCTCTGTCAGCCTTTATTTTCATCCACATCAGACTTTGATAACATATTAGAATAAATTAATCCGGTTGAACCTGACTTAGTTATTCA
This sequence comes from Amorphophallus konjac, assembly GCA_022559845.1. NCBI lineage: Eukaryota > Viridiplantae > Streptophyta > Magnoliopsida > Alismatales > Araceae > Amorphophallus > Amorphophallus konjac. The sequence continues at coordinate 3,921,592 of CM040127.1, forward strand.
TTAAGAGCGATTTTGATAACAGATTAGAATATGTTATCTCGGATAAATTCAGGTGAGTTATTTCTTAAATTTTTTATTTTTGAACATATCACTGGATTAATCTAAATAATACATAAATATCATATAAATGTAATTTTTATAAATTTTTAATAAAAATAATATATCTATAAATAAATATGATATTTTTACACAATTCATACTTAAACATTGATATGCCTTCTAATACATTTGTAAAAATATTTTTCACAATTTTTTATTTAACAATAATTTTCATGCCAAAAAACCCCAAAAAATTCCTTTTATCTCTTCAAATGAATCCTCCGAAGCTTTAGAGGGAATTCAGAATCTGTTTTGAATTTCTCATGAACTCTAATTGGAAGCTATGAATAACAGCAAAGAAACCAATCAACATAATGAGTTACTCCACCATGTTGAGCGTTAGCTTTTCCCAAAGGTTCAGTTCCGAAGGTTTTAGACTCTGATGACACAGTTGAACCCATCGATTCCCTCCGACGCATGCAGCAAGTTTCATCAGTTACAACTCAATTCTCCACAATCAGCAACAATAACCAACATGTAAAAGATGTCTACAACTCAAGGAAGCCTTCAAAGTCCACCAAGCCGATCATGAAACAGAGACACAGTGAAAATAGGCCTTAGCAGATCCTCCCATCTGCTGCTGTTTCCTAGCTTAGACTGATAGATAATAGTATTGCACGGGTAGAGATATTCTATTAGATCGAAGCACAGAAATCAATAGGAATTAAGATCAAGAGGATCAAACACAGGTCGAAGCGCGTATTCACTTTCTTTAGAGTCGTTCCGCCCCTACTCCGGTGCAGATAGGCTTCACGACGGAACTTCTCCCAAGATACGACGACCCAGAACCGGTGGCGACGCGAAGGTGCACTCCAACTCGCGTCACCGGGGGCGAACACCACAGAGACCGACGGCTCTTGCAAGAGGAAGAAGACGATGGGAGAGAGGAGTTCGTGAGAGATAGCTTTCGGGTTAGAGAGAACCGAAAATCGTGCCTCTCCCAGAAAACGACCCTCGTCATATACCCCCTTGGGAAGCGACCATAGACCGAGTCACACACAACCGCCCAAGGAAGGGAATCCAAAGAGACGCGGAGAGAATCCAAGAGACGCGTAGTCAAACGGTCACAAAATAAACTCAAAGAAAAATAAAATAATCTAATGAGAATCACACGCACGCATGACACGGCCACGGCAAGGCAAGATAATTCGCGCGTGTGTGAAATAGAGGATATGGGCCAAAGAGCCCACTAGTCCAAACGGGTCAACCTCCATAGTCTCCTCAAAGGTATACATAATAAAGACACAAGTCCCAACTAAAAACAAATGGAAACTTTTTCCATTTCCCAATGTGAGACTAAACAATATAAAGAGAGACTCAAATCTTTTAAAATTTAAAACACAAATTCTAACATTCGCCCACCAAGAAAAAATTTTAAAAAGTTGAGACACGAATCTACAAGAGCCTGAGATGACACGCATAAGTGAAGGTGTCTTCCGACTTGAACCTTCACATAGTGATGTACTTCCCCTCCTCCACAGATCTAAGTGAACTATGTCTTGAACTTAGACCCTTATGAAGAAGGTTTCATACAACACACATATTATTAGTCAATAGTGGTGTTCTCACGGGGTAGCACTTTTTGGCCATGTGCTATGTACCTTGTTTCATGAGCGCTCTAGGGACTAGCCCAAAAAATCCCATAGATTGCGGCCACACAATCACACTCACATAGGTGAATCCTCCAAGGTGCACTGAAACGTATCTACACCTCCCCATATAGGCTTTTGAACTCATTAAGAGTTGTAACTCACCCTTTACCGTTCCAGAATAAGCACTTCATCATAGGGATGGACATTGACACACCAGTCTCTAACAAGTGCTCTCTACAATACACCCATTCATCTAGCTTTCACATTGAACATGTGTTATGGGATCTCCAAACATCAGATTGGATTACTAGTGATGGTGTTTAACATGGGCTTAAGCCCCACCCCCCTCGATGATTGTTCAACCAAATTTCTATTTAATCCCTTGGTTAGAGGATCATCAAGATTCTTTACTGATTTCACATAGTCTAAAGAGACTATTCCTTTGTTCAAGTACTCTCTCACAAATTTTAATTTTAATCTTATATGAGTACTCAATTTATCATTTATTTTCTCACTTTTAGCCTTAGCTATTGCAGCTTGGCTATCACAGTGAATAGAGATGGCAGGAATTGGCTTACTCAGCAATGGAAGCTCAACCATAAGGTTCTTCAGCCATTCTGCTTCTCTCCCAGTCACTTCTGCTACCATTAACTCGGCCTCCATGGTAGACCGAGCTAATATAGTTTGTTTGGTAGATTTCCAGGCAACTGTCCCACCACCCATCATAAACACAAAGCCAGTGGTACCCTTCCCTTGGGCTTTTCCAGTCACCCAACTGGCATCACAATATCCTTCCATCACAGGAGGATATCTTTCATAATATAGTGCATGAAATAAGGTACCTTTTAAGTATCTGCAGAATCTTTCAAGTGCATGCCAATGAATTTTGTTAGGACAATGTGTATATCTACTAAGTCTATTCACAGCAAAAGAGATGTCAGGTCTACTGCAAATTGACAAATACATTAAACTACCAATCAACTGTGAATATCTAAGTTGTTCAACACATTCACCATGATGTTTTTTAAGTATGACACTTGGATCAAAAGGAGTACTCACAGGTTTACAGTCATATAGACCAAACCTACTCAACACCTTCTCAACATAATGAGATTGTGATATGGAATAGCCCTCAGGTGACTTTAGAAGTCTAAGCCCCAAAATCACATCTGCCTCTCCCAGATCTTTCATGTCAAACTTTCCACTCAGAAACTGTTTAGTTTCATTTATCAACATCAAGTCATTGCCTAATATCAATATATCATCAACATAAAGACACAAAATAATGCAAGTATAATCAAACACTTTAACATACAAGCATTTATCAGATTCACATATAGAAAAACCATTAGAACAAATGACTCGTCAAACTTAAGATGCCATTGCTTAGGGGCTTGCTTAAGTCCATATAAGGACTTCACCAACTTGCATACTTTATGCTCTTGGCCGGAAACTATAAATCCCTCTGGCTGATCCATATAGATCTCCTCATCAAGTTCACCATTCAGGAATGCAGTTTTCACATCCATCTGGTGAACTTTTAGATCATATATAGAAGCCAGTGCAACTAGCACTCGGATTGTAGTCATCCTAGCCACGGGAAAATAGGTATCAAAGAAATCTATTCTCTCTTTATGTCGGAAGCCCTTAGCAACTAATCTAGCCTTATATTTGTCAATGGAGCCATCTGGTCTCAATTTCTTTTTAAAAATCCATTTACAACCAACTGTTTTAGCACCAGGTGGAAGATCCACCAGTTCCCAAGTGTGGTTGCTTCTAATGGATTCAATTTCCCCATTAACTGCTTCATTCCAGAATGTAGAATCACTAGACAACATGGCATCTTTAAAGGTTAAAGGATCATCCTCTACTAGATATGAAATGAAGTCATCTCCAAATGATTTTTATATTCTAGTTCTTTTACTCCTTCTAGGTTCTATGTCTATATGATCATGCGGAACATGACTAGAAGTGCTAGATGAAAGAATAAAAGATAAATCTATACATACAGTATCTTTAGCTTTAAAAGGAAATATATCCTCATAAAAGATTGCATCACCAAATTCACAAATAGTATTAACAGAAATATCAGAAATATCAGATTTAATGATGAGAAATCTATAAGCAGAACTATTTTCAGCATAACCAATAAAAGCTCCATCTACTGTCTTAGAACTAATTTTCCTCTTCTTATTTTCTGGAATTTTTATTTTGGTTAAACAGCCCCACATTCTCAATAATTTATAATTTGTTTTTCTTTTAAATCACATTTCAAAAGGTGATTTATCTTTTGCCTTGTGAGGAACACAGTTAAGGACATGACATGCAGAAAACAGAGCTTCTCCCCACATATTCTCAGGTAATCCTGAGCTACATAACATGGAATTTACCATGTCCATCAATGTCCTATTTTTCCTCTCAGCCACTCCATTTGATTCAGATGAATATGGAGCTGTCAACTCATGGATGATTCCATTTTTGACACAAAAATCAGTCATGGCATTAGACATGTATTCACCACCCCTATCAGATCTCAATCTTTTAAGTAATTTTTCAGTTTGTTTTTCAGATAAGGACTTAAAAGCCATAAATTTTTCCAGAGCCTCATCCTTAGTTCTAAGTAAATACAGAATACAAAATTTGGAAGCATCATCAATAAATGTAATAAAATACCTTTTCCCACCCCTAGTTAAGGAACCTGTCCCTTCACAAATATCAGAGTGTATTAACTCTAATATAGAGGTGTTCCGATCAACGGACTTAAAAGGCTTCCTTGGTTGTTTAGCTTGCCCATATACTTGACATTTATCAGCATGCTTCACATCAAACTTGAGAATTAAATCTAAATGCATCATTCTTTTTATGGTATTAAAATTAACGTGACCAAGTCTAACATGCCATAAATCACTAATTTCTACATGAAAACTGACTGAAGAATAAGATTCATTAAACGAAACATTGTCTGAAACATTAAGCACAAATAAACCATTACATAAATATCCTTTTCCTACAAAGTTTCCATGCCTAGTGATTACAACTTTATTGGATTTAAACACAAGTTCATAGTCTTGCTGCACTAACAAAGACCCACTAACAAGATTCCTCCTAACATCTGGCACATGCTGCACTTTGTAGAGGCTTAATGTCTTCCCCGAAGTAAGCTTCAGGTCAACACGTCCTTCACCCTCTACTTTGGCAGCAGTGGAGTTGCCCATTGTCACGCTCCTGCCTTCGAGGCCCTGATAAGAAGAGAACAAAGCTCTATCTGAGCAGACATGGACATTTGCTCCCGTATCTACTAACCAATCTGTTGGTAGACATGCCACATGAATTTCAGGATTAAAGGAAATAAACCTTTCATCAGATGTGGTGCCAACAGTCAACACATTGACCTGTTGATCAGTAGCAGCAGACTTCTTTCCTTTGTAGGGTTTGTTGTTTCTGCCTTTCCTTTCATAGCACATGTACGCTTTATGTCCAGGCCTCCCACACACATAACATGTAATCTTCTCTGATTCCTTCTTGATCTTTTTCTTCCCTTTGATGTCATTGGATTTTTTGAAAATTTTATTGAAGGAATGAGAAGTAGGTTTTTCAATCAAATTGACTTTAGATTGGAATTCAGGTTCAGGTGGGGGATTTCTAGTTTTATTCCTGTCCCTATTTCTCTCTTCAACCTGAATAGCAGAGATCAACTGTTCAACAGTCATCTCATCACGTTTGTGTTGCAGAGATAGAGAAAAATCATTCCAAGAAGGCGGTAGTTTTGTTATCAAAGCACAGACCTGAAATTTCTCATCAATAGACATTCCGCACCTTTGAATGTCCAGAACAATGGACTGGATTTCATGGGCTTGGTCAACAATGGATGCACTATCTTTCATCTTGTAGTCAAAATAATTAGCCACCATAATTTTATGTAAACCAACATCCTCGGAACCATATTTTTTCTCTAAGGCGAGCCACAGGTCTTTGGCGGATTTAGCAGTGCAATAGATATCATAGAGTTTATCAGAAAGGCATGAGAGGATGCTACCAGTACACAAGTAATCCTTATCCTTAAACTTAGCTACATCTACCGACCTAGCGGATTCATTTTCATCATCCGCAGGGGGGGCAGATTCAATGACGGAGAACAGAGCAAAAGAAGTCAACCAATAGCGCATTTTTTGTTGCCAATGTTTAAAGAATGGGCCAAAAAATTTATCGGGACGAACAACAATCGCTGGTGCCATTGAAATGATCTAATAGAAAGGAACGACTCTAAACTGATAGATAATAGTATTGCACGGGTAGAGATATTCTACTAGATCGAAGCACAAAAATCAACGGGAATTAAGATCAAGAGGATCAAACACAGGTCGAAGCGCGTATTCGCTTTCTTTAGAGTCGTTCTGCCCCTACTCCGGTGCAGATAGACTTCGCGACGGAACTTCCCCCAAGATATGATGACCCAGAACCGGTGGCGACGCGAAGGTGCACTCCAACTCGCGTTGCCGAGGGCGAACACCACAGAGACCGACGGCTCTTGCAAGAGGAAGAAGACGATGGGAGAGAGGAGTTCGTGAGAGATAGCTTTCGGATTAGAGAGAACCGAAAACCGTACCACTCCCAGAAAATGACCCTCGTCATATATCCCCTTGGGAAGCGACCCTAGACCGAGTCACACACAACCGCCCAAGGAAGGGAATCCGAAGAGACGCGGAGAGAATCCAAGAGACGCGTAGTCAAACGATCACAAAATAAACTCAAAGAAAAATAAAATAATCTAATGAGAATCACACGCACGCACGACACGGCCACGGCAAGACAAGGTAATTCGCGCGTGTGTGAAATAGAGGATATGGGCCAAGGAGCCCACTAGCCCAAACGGGTCAACCTCCATAGTCTCCTCAAAGGTATACACAATAAAGACACAAGTCCCAACTAAAAATAAATAGAAACTTTTTCCATTTCCCAATGTGGGACTAAACAATATAAAGAGAGACTCAAATCTTTTAAAATTTAAAACACAAATTCCAACATAGACAACATGACACGGAAAAAAATCCAGAATTAAACAACAACATGAGAGCTTGCATAATAACATCAGCTTTGCCAGGGGTGGACTTTTTTCAAGTCACCTGTTGTCTCCTTGTTTAGACAACGCAACACAGAAAAAAAAATCCAGAGTTTACCAGCAGAAATTGTTCGAATAGTAAGAAGTCAGACCATAAATTGCCAACAACTCTTCATCATCCTCGACAAAATGGCAATCATAACTACAGGCCCCATAAAGATTACTCCAGTCAATGAAATACCTTTATGTACTTGTTCCTAGTAGCTAAGACCGAGCTGTCAAAATTAACATTAAAAATGGAAAGGCATACAAAGAGAGTGAAGAATCAATCATTCTTATAACTAAAGTTAGTTGAACAGGGGTTCAATATTTACACTGAAAAACATGAAAAAACAATAATAACCCATGACAATTTTCTGCATAACTAAACTCAACCATCTCTGGTAGCTTAGAAACAAATGATTAGTTAATCCCTTTCAGGCTTCAGTAAGCCATTAACCTCAGAAATTCGTGAAGTACTTGGTTTTCCACAAATTCAAGGAAACATGATCACAAACTATGCAGGGTTAAAAAGATATGAGATTATTGAATGAAAGTCTTTGGTTCATGGTGATGGAGAAGTCACATCCTACGTGCCAAAAGATGAGAGAACAATTCCACCAGAATGCATAGTTATTAAAAATTTCGCCAAGACGAATAAAGCTGTGCATCAAAAGGCCTACAGAATTCCTCCTATAGGGTAGTGAGCCTTGCGCCGTTATGATCATGAGAAGCAGAGTCCAGTCTAGACATATGATCAACAGAGAGATTCACCCAATATGCAAAGGTAGAACATAGAATAATGGCCTTCCTACTAACTGTACCATCCTTATTCTTCCATATAAACATTTGCAAAATCTTGGAAAAATCATTGACAGGACTTTTCCCATTCAGCTAAATTTCAGAAACAGCTAGTAAGCTTGTACAATAAAGGGTTTGGACATCTGATGGTTAAAATATAAGAGGCTTAATCCATTTAAATGTTTTTTAAGCTTTACATCATAAACAACTTGCGGCCATGAGTGTACATGGGAAACTGTTAACTGAAATTGGCAGTCTTCAGCACTAAACATGTGATGTGCAACAAAAAACACAGCACTGCACCTTTCATTGATATTGCTATGTACAACCATAAGAACATATGGAAGCATTCACACAGTTACACAACATGTAAAATATTTCTACAACTCAAGGAAGCCTTCAAAGTCCACCAAGCCGATCATGAAACAGAGACACAGTGAAAATAGGCCTTAGCAGAGCACAGAAACAAAGGACCAAGAAGGCATCCCCCCCCCAATCTACTGTTGTTTCCTAGCTTAGACAACATGACACGGAAAAAATCCAGAATTAAACAACAACATGAGATCTTGCATAATAACATCAGATTTGCCAGGGGGGGGGACTTTTTTCAAGTCACCTGTTGTCTCCTTGTTTAGACAACACAACACAGAAAAAAAAAATCCAGAGTTTACCAGCAGAAATTGTTCGAATAGTAAGAAGTCAGACCATAAATTGCCAACAACTCTTCATCATCCTCGACAAAATGGCAATCATAACTACAGGCCCCATAAAGATTACTCCAGTCAATGAAATACCTTTATGTACTTGTTCCTAGTAGCTAAGACCGAGCTGTCAAAATTAACATTTTAAAAATGGAAAGGCATACAAAGAATGAAAAATCAATCATTCTGATAACTAAAGTTAGTTGAACAGGGGTTCAATATTTACACTGAAAAACATGAAAAAATAATAATAACCCATTACGATTGTCTGCATAACTAAACTCGACCATCTCTGGTAGCTTAGAAACAAATAATTAGTTAATCCCTTTCAGGCTTCAGTAAGCCATTAACCTCAGAAATTCGTGAAGTACTTGGTTTTCCACAAATTCAAGGAAACATGATCACAAACTATGAAGGGTAAAAAAGATATGAGATTATTGAATGAAAGTCTTTGGTTCATGGTGATGGAGAAGTCACATCCTACGTGCCAAAAGATGAGAGAACAATTCCACCAGAATGCATAGTTATTAAAATTTTCGCCAAGACGAATAAAGTTGTGCATCAGAAGGCCTACAGAATTCCTCCTATAGGGTAGTGAGCCTTGCGCCGTTATGATCATGAGAAGCAGAGTCCAGTCTAGACATATGATCAACAGAGAGATTCACCCAATATGCAAAGGTAGAACATAGAATAATGGCCTTCCTACTAGCTGTACCATCCTTATTCTTCCATAGAAACATTTGCAAAATCTTGGAAAAATCATTGACAGGACTTTTCCCATTCAGTTAAATTTCAGAAACAGCTAGTAAGCTTGTACAATAAAGGGTTTGGACATCTGATGGTTAAAATATAAGAGGCTTAATCCATTTAAATGTTTTTTAAGCTTTACATCATAAACAACTTGCGGCCATGAGTGTACATGGGAAACTGTTAACTGAAATTGGCAGTCTTCAGCACTAAACATGCGATGTGCAACAAAAAACACAGCATTGCACCTTTCATTGATATTGCTATGTACAACCATAAGAACATATGGAAGCATTCACACATTTACACAACACATAGCCACACGCAGAGGGCACTTAGCATTTAAACAAGCTAACACCACTGCATCCACTTGCCGTCGCTACCAATTCTCCTTCACAATCTTCGACTTCTCAAGTATGAATTTCCCTTCCTTATACTTCTGTGTCTCCTCATAAGCTCTTTCATATTTCCAACCCAACACCTCGCGGCAGTCATGGCAATAAATATCAGCCACCGTGTGCAGGCCGGTCATGAGCTGCCTATCCTCTTTTGGACCCACATCTATGTTCATGGCATGAGAAAACAAGAAGGCCCGACCATGTCTTCCCTGAAACAATAGAATTAATTGCTGGAATCAAAAAGGTATCAGTATCCCAGGAGAATTATAAACAGGACCAACTGTGCTTAAATGGAGAATATGCATCTAAGTTGGCCCTTGTAGTCAAATGATTTTTTTCTGTAAAGAACCAATAGCTCCTGGGCTTTTATCCACAAGATTTCTGCTTCTTGGCTCTACCTTGTAACACATTACCGCAATCTGCTTATGTGAACAAGCACATAGGCTAGACATAGAGAACTCGACACAGATAAAATTTAGGATTCTTATCCCGGTTTCAACAAGAGAGTAAACGTCAATTGAACTAGCTCATCAACAGAAGGCAGGTGAGAGATCCACCTGAAAAGCTTTGGAGATGACGTCGTCATGAAGGGCAACATGGTTCCGGCAGTTGCAGCAGCTGTAGAGCCGAGGCCCGATTGGCTCCGCCATAGCCACCAGCAAAAGCCCAACTTTTTAGCTGTGCCCCAACGAAGAGAACTCAGAACCAAATCAAATCTGTGAAGCAAAAAGTTCCGGAACGCAGCAGAAAGGAGTGGAGATCAAACCACAACAACAACACCCCAAGCAGAAACCAGTAAAAAGAACAAGACCAAAATAGGGGAGAGCACACATAGAAGCCAAGAATACGAGACCCAACAGACCTTCGAAGAGATTATGAAGAAAGGAGCCCCCTTTCTCGGTTTCTCCTCCCTTTCAACCCCGACAGAGATTCGGGTTGCAGAAATCGGATTGCAACAAGCAGGATGAACCAAATGATTGGTAGGTTCTAGCGATTTGGCAGTAAAGGGAAGGTGGGGAGTGCGAAATATGATATGGGTAGGTGAAGAAGAGATTCCAGAGAAGGCAAGGGAGGGCAGGGAAGGGGAAGGGAGGGTGGATGTAGGAGGTATCGAAAGACCACATCGACACAAAAGCTTGCACAAGGACTGGCGTGGGGCTGATTCGGAATGGGGACGGCGTTGGTTGGTAGGGTGCAGTAAAGTACATGGAAACAGCTGGCGATTAAATAGTTACAAGGCTACAGTTGAAAATATTTCTTGAGAAATATTGACTGAGAATTTAAAAGTTTCTTTAAAATATAATTTTGAATAAGTTTATTATAGTTTTAAAGGTCTCATTTACGGATTCTGTGAATAGATTTGAATTCAGTGAATTTTCTCATTTACTTTCCCTTCATTAGATATGGATTTCTTATGACAATGAAGAACATAAAAAAATCACGCGTATTAATTAAAATCTTCCTCGTATTTAGGTCTTTCAAAAAACTTATTTTATGCTCTTTTAGAGAGAGAAAAAAAAAGAAAATATTCAACACCACAGTCTATCTTTCTTTTGTCATTTAGGATGAGATATTTGAAAATTTAAGGCCAATGGATATCGCTTAGGGTCAGTTTGCTAATCGAGCCTAGTTAATATAAGTGTGGGTGAGAAGAGAGGTGGGGCCCTTTACTCTCTCTCTCTCATCTGATTTTTCACCCTAACTCTTTCTCAAACTAACTCTTTTTAGGGTCCATTTGATTCGGATGTGATAGGGATTTCAATTATTAAAATCGTACGCAAAAGTAACAATTAAATTAAACAAATCTTGTGTCATCTAGTTTTGTGTGATCATAGATTTTTAATCAAGAAGAGAAGAGATACTCGTCATAGGTGTGACGATAGAAAATCTCTAAGAGCCACTTTGACATCCGATTAGGGTAGGGGAGCAGATGAGCGAGAGAGAGCGGTAGGCCCTGTCTCTCCCTCACACACAATCTCTCTAACTGAGGACAGTTAACGTGATAGACTCCTCGGGATTGAGTACGCTAATCGCAATCGAATGTTTACGAGTTATGATAGGGGAAATAATAAATCGATGTGAGAGAAAACTGTGAACTCCATAATTTTCTCTCACATCCATCTCCCTTAACAGAGGTAGAGTGACCTATTCGAACAATGAGACTCGAATAAACCACCCCACCCCATAAACAAAACAAAGCCGCCCTCGAACTCACGGATACGATGAGATTAGGTGAGTATGCAGATTGGCACAAACAACGACGAGATAAGTTAAGAAGAGTTCGTGGCGAGATATTTTAAAGGCTAATGCAAATTCAAAATCAATGTCCCGTCCGGTGTATTTTCACACCCGAGATGGGTATTGATTTTTATTTAAAATTTTTATTTTTTAGTTCTTATAAATAAATGTATTTATATTTTAATATTGAGTTATAGTTATTTATTTTAAAATTACCATAACCTCTTGACATTTACTAAAATACCCATGCAATATGCGGACGTTCTGCAGGTAACGGGGCAACAAGAATTTTAACAATACCACCACTCACTCTCTCTCTCTCTCTCACCCTGAACTCTGTCTGCTGGGGGAACAAGGGCTGGTCGAGACTAAAGGGAGCCGTTCCTCCTTCCCTGAGCAGTGACAGTCGGAGGTTGGGGGCTTCGGGTCCGCAGGCAGAGAGCAATAGAGGGGGAGAGGGAGGGCGCCGTTCTTCCTTTCCGAGAGAGAGAGAGAGAGAGAGAGAGAGAGAGAGAGATGTTGGTAGGGAAGGAGACGACTAGACGAGGGCGCAATGGGTATACTGGTGATGCCGCAGCTCTCCCTTCATCCATCTCAGTCTATCGGAATGGTTCCCGAGCCCAATAAGAGATAGGGATTTTTACATGTGTGTGTGTATATATATATATATATATCATAAAATTTGATATTATCAAATATATCTTTCATCTAAATATATTATCATGAATATTTATTATTTAAATAAAAATATTATTAATTATATCTTTTTAATTTAGTATCATCGACAGAGTAAAATATTTCATGAAATATATCATCTATGACGGTTAAATCTAAGATATATTTATCAAAATTAAATTTTATAGAGATATATATACAAAAATATTACTCTTTGACTCACACTTAACTCGGGTTAAACACACAAGAATTATGACAAGAGTATAATCGTGATATTATTCATATTTCAAAGATATTCATGATAATATGTTAGGATGAAGAGTATATTTGATAAAAATAAATTTTATAAAAATATATATGTAAATTTTTTTAATGCAGTAGTTTATTTCGAAGATTAATTTAACCAGTCAAGTCGGCCATCATTCGCCAAACATGGGATTAATCAACTACACGTCCATCAAAGAGATACTGTGGTTAATGCAGTAAGCAATCATTCATGCAACAGATGTGGACCAGACGACAAGTGACCCTCCAAAAAAATGCGGCGGTTACCTTCCGGGTGTGAACACCGGAGGTCTGTTTCCCTGTTGGAAAAAATAACATACTTAATTTTTTTTTTTGTATAAACAGAGTATCAGAAGTGATATTATAAAAAATATTTTAAAAATATATTAATAAGTATATCACTATGTTAATTTAAATAGTATAGAAATGTCATTTAAATTTAATTTTTTGTATTTTTGTATAAATATAATATCTTCAAATAAGTAAACTATTTTTATACAATTTAAATTTACATAATGATATGTTTGTTAATATATTTTTAAAAATAAATTTTTTATAAATTTTTATTTCACAATAATTTTTATGTAAAAAACCCAAAAAAACTCTAAAAAAATATAGGAGATGATTAAATCAATGATTGCCCGTAGTTTGGAGTAAGATTTGACGACTTGTTGATCTATATCGTATCGGAGCATCCCTAATTCGGTACGATACACTACGGATTGTATGTGACGCAGACCGACTCGGTCAGGGTCACTTCCGCCCTTCTCCCCCTCCGGCTCTCGTAGATCCCCACCCCCAACCCCCTTCCTTGCCCCCCTCTCCCCCTCCCCCTCCTCCCCCTCCCGCTTCCCTTCCCTTCCGATGTCGTTCCCCTCCCCTCCTCGCTCCTCCCTCTTCCCCTCCTCCGATGTAGTTTGGAAAGGGTAATGTATAGATCCGTCTGCTGCGCGACGCGGCCACAGACTAGATATGTAGTGAGCCAGTGACCACTTCCATTTCACTCACCTGCGCTGTGCCATTGTAGTATCTTGACGTCATTTATGCCGCTTGCGAACTCTCTAGTGACCAACCATGTAATATCCTGGATTCTTATTAGATCTTTCGGATCCTTATCGAAGAGTTTTCGGATCGCTTTTGTGGGTCCTGAGTTGAGTTTTACGATCCACGTGAATTTTTCTCCTGTACAAGTTACGGAACCCAGTGGTGAGTTTATTTTTCAGTTCATCGACTCGAGGACGCTACAGCTACGATATACTCTTTGAGAGGACCGTTTCAACTATTTTTTCATATTTTTCTGAATTAGTGAATTTTCGAGCACAAAAATTGGAATTTTAGAAATTAAGAAAATTTATATTTTCTTTTCTATTTATTCTTTTTTCACCCTCTCTCCTCTCTCATTTCTCACCTCACGTTCTCTCTCTCGTTCTCTTTCCTCTCTGCTCCTCTCTCTGCGGGGAGCGCACCGTTGGCGAGCTGGCTGAGGCGAGAACGCGATGGAGTGAACCTGGAGCGTGATGGAGTGACGGATGGAGCGCGACACGGCGCGATCCCTCGGTGGATTCAAAGCCGACGCGATTCGTTGGTTTGACGGCGTTCGGCGCGATTTAGTCGCTTCGGCGCGCGGAATCTTCGATAGAGGTAGGGAGATGGAAGCTCTACTTCTCTGCTACGTTCTCTCGCAGTTTCATGTCGAACGGTGCGAGAACGAGTGGGTTTTATCTCGCTCGGGTAAAATCATGCATTTGGGGTGTTCGCCGAAAAATGGCTACGATTTTCGGATAAGTTGGTATCATTCGAACTCCTGGAATGCCAGCATTCCATTCCCACTAATTTCGTCGTGATTGGTGGTCATTTGGGAGCGGTAGGAGCCCGGGAACCCATGTGATTTCATTTGGGTCAATTCGGTAGAATTGCCCGTTTCTAGCCATTTGTGTGTCGATCTGACCCCTTCCGAAGTGTGGAAGGTCGGTATTGTCATTGTGGTTGTATCCCCTTCATTTCGAAGCGAACGGGATATGGAAAGGCTGAGATCCGGCTGATCCCATGGTTTTCCCGCCGTAACGCCTTAACGGTCGTTACAATGATCATTTAGGATAGTACGCGGTCCAATGTGTGACCATTTTATGTAGGTTGGTTTGGGTCTTCGCGGTCGCACGATAGACCGTCTTATGTGTTTCGTGGTCCATTATAGGCCGTTTATATCATTTGGACAGCCCTTGGGTGACCGTTTGAGTCTAAGTCGATTCGAGTATAAGCGGTCGACCGATAGACCGCTTATGTCAGTGGGCGGCCGATTGGATGACCGCCTATCTTCGTTGAATAGGGTCAACATTTTATGTCGATTTGGGTCAATGGTCCAGCTCCGACTGTTCCATGTATAGACGGCTCTTTGGGTGACCGTCTATATTGATGATGTTAGGGTGCTAGGCCCGGATACAGAGGGGGGTGAATGTATCCCTCTATGAATAATGGTCAAATAAAAACTAGGATGCAAGAGATAAACCACAGAGTAGAACCAATTCAATTCAACTCAAATACAAGCACTTGGTGCGCACCTATTCAAGCATCTAGCGGAAGCTAAGCAAACAATCAGACCACTGCAGAAGATAATTTTTAGGTGGTTCGGTCCACAGATCTACATCCACCCCTCACTCCCAACCGGAGTGAGGCTTCACTAGCAAATGCTAGAACCAAGCAGACTCAGTCTGCAAACAGTTGCTGCCACACAGCTTGACCAGGGGAACAGCCTCCCCTCTTCCTCCCAACCAGAGGGACACCCAAGTGACTCCCAGCCACTTGGAAACTAGAGGTCGAAGACCTCTCTTCCTCCAGACCAGGAGGGACCACTGGACTTGCAACCACAAGCCCAGAACCGGAGGACTAGCCTCCCTTCCTCTAACCAGAGGGAACCCACAAGTGACAACCTGTCACTTGCAACCCGGAGATCAGATCTCCCTTCTCCTGAACCACCAGGAGGAACCCGATCCCCAACAGGGCAATCGGAAGAACAAGGATAATCAGAAAACAAAGGAAAAATAATAAAGGAAAATGACACAGCAATCAGAAAGCTGTAAAAGATGAAAACACAGATATGGCTCTCAATGGAGCTGACTGGCCTGGATCTGATCCACGGTCCAGTAGGAACAAGTCTTCAGATGAAGCTTCCCATCTCTCGTTCTCTCTTCTTCTTTCTCTTCCTTTTCTTCTCTGCTTCCTTCTCTCACTCGCGAGCTCTCTCTCTTTCTCTTTTTACTTCTGCTGCTTCTTTCTCTCACTCGCGAGCTCTCTCTCTTTCTCTTTTTACTTCTGTTCTCACTGGATCGAATACTCTCTGCTGCTCCTTTCTCTCTTTTTCTATCGATCAGCCTTCTTTAGTGGAAGAAAGCACATATATATAGCAGCAGCAGCAGCAGCTCCTGGGCGCGTGGCTTCCACATTTTCCCGCCCAAGGAATTTGCTAGATCCGAGGCAGCTTCATCCACGTGTCAGCATCTTCATACCTCGTCCTCCTGGGATCACGAGCCAGGTCATCAATCTCGGTAAGAATCCATTGTATAGACTTCACACATGAAGACATCCGCTGTTCAGACTTGAATAACATTCAGCAATGCATTGTATTGACTCCACCAGCCTACAACATTGACGCATCAGAGTAATCCAGTAAGCTTCTTTCTTGATTGTTTGAACTACAGCGTCCACGCCACTTGATCAAGACGTTGACGCATTGGTGTCCAGTGATCAATGTCTTCAGTATATAAGCGTGCTGCGTCGACGCTGCTAGCCCATAGCGTTGACGCAGTGGTGTTCCAGCAGCTAATACTTTAGCTTGTTTGCTTGCTGCGTGGACGCTACCAGGCCGTGGCGTTGACGCAGTGATGTGTTCCAGCAGCTAATACTTTAGCTTGTTTGCTTGCTGTGTGGACGCTACCAGGCGTGGCGTTGACGCAGTGATGTGTTCCAGCAGCTAATACTTTAGCTAGTTTACTTGCTGCGTGGACGCTATGGTCATTCTGCGTTAACCCTATACACACAAAAAATCTTATAATCATAACATAGAACAAGTGGTTATTTAAATCTTATAACACCGAGTGTATATACTCTGAAACAGCAAATGGGCAAGTATGTACACTGAGAGAGTGTATAGACTTGGAAGTCTTCTTGTGAGCTCAGTGTATATACTTTCCAATGTCTAGACTACAGGAGATGAAGACCAATGAGCAGACATGAGCTATGCAAGCTACAGTGTCGTTGTATGGACATGGGGTTCAGCTGAGGATGTATGGACTTGCAATGCAAACAACAATGTATAGACTTCATGTAAAAGCCCAATGTATAGACATTGAAATCGAAGACCAATGTGCAGACTTGGATTTGAAGACCAGTGAGCAGACTTTCCACCGACCAGTGTATGGACTTCAACAGTGAACGGCTGTACATACTTCATGTGAAAACCCAATGTGTAGACTTGAAGAATGTGAGACGATGGCTAAGACACTGCACAGTCGGATGTATAGACTTTCGTTACTGTAGCAACGTGTAGACTTTGCCTTAGACGCTAAGTGAGACGCTCAATGTACACACTTAACCAATTCAAAGGTAAATCGAGTGTACAGACTCTGAGTCCAAACCCAACGGCTGTACAGACTTAGAAAGTGAAGACTGATGTACAGACTTCATTAATCAAAGCATGAATGAGACGCTGTACACACTTAGCCTAGGACAATGTATAGACTCAATCAAATGAAGAGCTTCCAGTGTGTAGACTTGAAGAACTGAAGCCCACGTTGTATAGACTTTGAAATCTGAATCGACAAAGCAGGCTGTACAGACTTTGAGAGTCTTGACGGATGTACAGACTTTGAAGGCTTTGATGGCCAATGTACAGACTTGTAACACTTGAGGACTGATGTATAGACTTCGCCTGAACACTGTCCGATGTACAGGCTTTAGTCTGAAGCGTTGTATGGACTTGCAAGAGACGCACAAAGAGACACTGCCTGAGACGGTCAACTGGACGCTGACTCTGTACAGACTTCAACTTAAAGATGCACGATGTACAGACTTGCCAATATGAGACACTGTACAGACTTTGTTAAGTGACTGGCTGTACAAACTTCAGAAGATGAAGACTCTGTATCGACTTGAAGACCATGAGCCAATGTATAGACTTGCCTTAACAATGAATGAGTAGACTTTGAAACAGGAGTCAGGCAAACGGATGTACAGAGTTGGCCAAAGCAGCAATGTATAGACTTTGAAACCCAGACAGTCAGTGTTCTGATGGGTCGACGCATCAGTAGGGGTGGGTCGACCCACTACTGTCCATACTAACTAAACAGACTTGGCCAATGCATGAAGCACAGTCCAGTGTATAGACTCGATGCCTTGAAGATCAATGTACATACTTTGAAGACCGACCTAGCAGGTTGTGTAGACTTAGAATGCAACCAGGATGTCTAGACTTGATGTGAGGCAATGCACAATAAACATGAACCAATGAATTGAATGCATATAGCAGACATGAACTGAATGTATGCAGGAGAACTAATTAAAGCATTACCTGTTCTGAGCATTCACCTTACCTGTCATGATTTAACTTTGACTCTTTGACTTGGGTTAACTTCATGACCTGTGAGACATCCTCAACCCTGTTCTGACAGTTTCTCATAATGCAACAGGATTATATCATCAAGGATGTAAACATAATGAGACATAATATCTGTCATCATCAAAACTCCAGAACCACAGGGGACACAACAATCTCCCCCTTTTTGATGATGGCAATATTATGAGTCATTGCAATAGGTCCATCATGATGATTATGAAATACCATGTGACAGTTCATAAACATGCACCCATAATGACTAATGCATGCACCAATAAAGACTAATGACTCACACCAAAAATTCTCCCCCTTTGTCAACATCAAAAAGAATGGAGTGGTCATTGACTGTTTAAGAATTTGAAATAGGAGCTATTATGCAAACAGAGTTACTATCATCTAAAACTCCCCCTGACAAGATACTCTCCTGAATGAACATTGAACCACCGGGACATGCAAAAGTTCTCCCCCTTAGATGGACAGTCAATGAAGTCTGAAATAATGGAGTCCATTGTGAGAAAGAAGGCACTCATAATAAATGAGAAAGGTTTTCAATGGGATATCAATTTCATAAATCTGATTAAATAGGTATTTCAGACTCTTCTATTATAGAGATTTATGAATGATCTTCATTGACAAGTCAGATCAGAATATGATGTATGCAAGGCTTGTTCATAAGCTTTCTGTACTCATATCTGAAATCAGTTTTAATAAAGGTGAACCTTGCTTTCATATTGACAGTCTTGTTTAACCTTCTTCTTCCTTACTCACTTAATTTCAAAGATTCCTTTAAGAGATGCAATCAATAGTAATGAAGTTAAACACATAAGAAAAACATTTGTTTCTGTCAAGGGTTCCAATAGAATATTTCTTTTGCACATATCTTTCAAATGGTATACTAGATTAGCAGCAATTTTCATAACATTCTTCATGAGCACTTGAGTTTAGTACACCCTTGTAACTAGAGGATACACGTTGTTTAGACGCCAGTATCCCTAAGCACTTGGATGGACTAACTGTCATGCTTCATAGGAACAGAGATTGCATTTACACTTCATGACACACTACAGATCATTTCTTTGATGAGTGAGATGTATTTCTCAGTGTGCATGCTATTGCTCTGCCAGATTATCAATCATTTTTAAGCAGAGTTAACTATGGCACCTCATGACACAGTCCTTTGGACATGATTTCTCAGTGACCAAGGTCATTGCTCTGACAAGATTTACCCTTAGACATAATCCATATTCTCAGATGTTTAAAAATCAATACTAATTTCATACATATCAATCAAGGAATATCATGATTTCAGAATTTTCAGAATTCAGAAGAGTTTAAAAGACTCAACATGAAAATGTTGGTTAAAGTTTATTAAGACCAACTCAGATATTTTCAAGATATGTTCATAAGCAAACACAAGACATACATGAAACATCAACCGGCTGAAAGAATCAGACATTCATAATCCTATATAATAGAAGATTCCTGTTTAAGTTATTTTTCAGATTTATGATCAGGATATGTACAGAGAATTCTTTCTGAGTTTTCAGGAAAGGCCGAAACATTTTTGGGAACAGCCAATTCAACAGATGATACCAATGAATAGGATGAGTGAAGATGGCTGATAACAGTTGAAGCAGGAAGCTGAAATGTGTTGCATTACACATTCATCACAGGGATTTAGGCAAGATAGCAGTTCAATCTGAAGATGGGAAGTTCAGATGGTAGAATATGAATAATGCTCCCCCTAAATGTATGCATGATCTAACATTCCTAAATGTATGCAACTCTGACCTATGGTACCAGGCGGAGGACTTGGTCTAAAGACTACCTCACACATAGTAAGCACTTCCAGACAGAGTTCATCTGCCCTTTAGTATCTTACTATTTATATACCAAGAGTCATGCATGACAATCCAATGCATATGCAATTCTACATGCATCTTTTAGCTAACACTGTGCCACTTATATGCAATTGTGATGCATGTGCATGTCAAATGTGCAGATGAGCATTTTTTAAGCATGAGACATCATCCAAGCAACAGACTTACTCAACTCACCTTTTCAGATTTTTTAGAATGCAATTTGTTTTCAGAGATTATGCATTTTAACAAATATCAACTAACTGCAATTAACATATGTATGCATCAAATGCAGACATTCTTTAAACTCATGTATGCACCAGTGCATGATAAAAGAAAATTACAAAAGGCAGATGCAGTTCTGGACATGTATGCATTGACATATTAAGCATGATGTTCAAAAAAAAAAAATTCAGGTGAAGAAACATTTAATCAGCAGAGTTGGGGTTTACCATACTTTGGATGCCTTGGTTTATTTGACCCCCTTTTATTCCTCATCCCAAGGCATACCTGCAAAGCACAGATCTCATTTTGTGTTTCTAGGTACCCAAGACTTCTTGGGTCCTACTTTGTTAGTAACACCTCTGATAGGTGCTTTCCACATTCTTTGGGCATGTAAGTCATCAGACTTCATTAAATTACACTCACTCATGGAGTGCCCAACCTGCCCACCATAATGACAGGAAACAGCAGATCTTGAATTCTTTTTATTCACAACATTGTTAGCATGGAATCTGTGTGCATTATTCTGAACATAAATTTTATGTGCAGTGGCATGAAGATTTCTGTTACTTGCATGAGATTTTGGTTTACCTTTACCTGCCCACCAGCATTCCGAAGCTCGGTGGCCAAATTTTCCACATTCAAAGCATGCCAGACTCTTTTCTTTAAAAACAGTTTTATTTCTTCCAAAAACATTTCTATTTGCAGGGAGTTTTATATTCTGAGAGAAAGTTCTTCCCTGAGCATGCCAACAGTCCTTGACTGTATGGCCATATTTTCCACAATGAGAACAATTAGAAAAGGTATTTCTATGAGGGCCTAACCAGCATTATGCGGCAACATGTCCTATTTTTCCACAGTTATAACAATGAATTTTCTTTTCCCTAAGGACATGATTTCTACCCTGATTGTTTTGAGCAGCTGCTAGGTCATCTTTTTCCATCAAATTACACTCATGCATCAAATGTCCATATTTGTGACAGTAGTGACAGATCATTTTCTTTCTAGATGCATGCGAGTGAGTGGGTGAAACATGCAGAGTGGGAAGAGGAACATGTTGATGCTTTTCTTTCTGTTTTTCTGTTGTTTTCTCTTGAGCAGTAGACTGATAACCTGGAAGGTTCTGAGGGCTGTGAGAGGTTGAGCTGGAAACAAAGGAAGTTTGAACTTTGTTTTGAAAACTCTTCTTATTTGAGGGATTATAGCCCAACCCTTCCTTCTGAAAATTTACCTTAGTTCCTAGAATTTTGTCCAGATTATCTTTTCCGTCCACAAATTTTGACAAGGAATTATTCAAATCTTCAATTTCATTTTCCAAAGAAACGATGTGTATTTCATAACTGGCAATCTCTTGTTCATTGCAATTTACACATTCGCTTAGCACCTTGTTTGCAATTTTACATTCCTCAATTTCTTGTTCCAGATTTCTCAATTTTTCAGACTCTTCAATGTAAACAGTTTTTCCTTTTTCTAAGAGAAGAAGTTTCTCTGACATAGCAGTGTTCAACTGCTTCAAACCTTCAACCTCTTGAATTAGTTTGTCATTTTTTGATTTCAGATTTTCAATTTCTTCAACAGAGTCTTTATCAATTTTTATTGAGCTCATTTTATCATTCAACTCTTCCTCTATCTGTTCAAGCTCCAGAATCTTGTTTAACAGATCTTTGTTTTCTTCCTTTAGAGAAACAATAAACTCCTTATGCCATTCTAAATTTGAGTGAAGATTTTCATTTATTTCCTTGAGGAATGGGCACTCATTGCATGCAGATTTAACCGAACATATTGTTTGAACCTGGAGTTTTTCACATTGTTTCTCAAGACATTCATTTTCAGATTTCAGTCTACTTAGTTCAGAGCAAACACATTTAAGTTCATTCATCAATTTTTCATTCTGGTTTTTATGCATATGGATATCTGACAAATAGGCATCATGAGATTGCTTCATCTTTGAACAATTTTCACATGGTGAACTTGAACTACCCTGATCACTTTTCTTTTTCAAGTTCTTGTATCGTTTTCTTAATTGTTCATGAGACTCAAACAGCTCAGCATATGCATTCTCCCAATCATCTAAAGAAAAATTCTCGAAGATGTTTACCTCCTCCTCATCATCTTCTTCTTCATTTTGGCTGCTGCTAGGAATACTTCCTTTAGCCATCATGCAGTTGTCTTCATTTAACCTGTGAGTTAGCTTCAGCTCCTCCAGGATGTCCTTGGCAGACCTGCAATCATAAAAACAAGAGTGTAAGGCTCTGTCAGTGGCTGCTTTCATCAGATTGAAGGCTTTCTGATTTTCTCCATCCTTTGATCTGTGGCTGTTGGTCCATTTGGACACTTTCTTTGGTAATGTGTGAGGACCTTGTGAAATTAATTTCCACAGATCAGGATTAACTGCATCAACATAATTTCGTAGACTGATAAACCACGCATTAAAATTAGAACCATTGAAAACCGGTGGATCACCCATGAAAGCTGATCAGATAAATGCAACAGGAATAATGAAGCACCAAGACAGCAGGATCGAATCTACAGATCGCTGGACCTTCTAAGCAGACAACCTGCTCTGATACCAATTGTTAGGGTGCTAGGCCCGGATACAGAGGGGGGTGAATGTATCCCTCTATGAATAATGGCCAAATAAAAACTAGGATGCAAGAGATAAACCACAGAGTAGAACCAATTCAATTCAACTCAAATACAAGCACTTGGTGCGCACCTATTCAAGCATCTAGCGGAAGCTAAGCAAACAATCAGACCACTGCACAAGATAATTTTTAGGTGGTTCGGTCCACAGACCTACATCCACCCCTCACTCCCAACCGGAGTGAGGCTTCACTAGCAAATGCTAGAACCAAGCAGACTCAGTCTGCAAACAGTTGCTGCCACACAGCTTGACCAGGGGAACAGCCTCCCCTCTTCCTCCCAACCAGAGGGACACCCAAGTGACTCCCAGCCACTTGGAAACTAGAGGTCGAAGACCTCTCTTCCTCCAGACCAGGAGGGACCACTGGACTTGCAACCACAAGCCCAGAACCGGAGGACTAGCCTCCCTTCCTCTAACCAGAGGGAACCCACAAGTGACAACCTGTCACTTGCAACCCGGAGATCAGATCTCCCTTCTCCTGAACCACCAGGAGGAACCCGATCCCCAACAGGGCAATCGGAAGAACAAGGATAATCAGAAAACAAAGGAAAAACAATAAAGGAAAATGACACAGCAATCAGAAAGCTGTAAAAGATGAAAACACAGATATGGCTCTCAATGGAGCTGACTGGCCTGGATCTGATCCACGGTCCAGTAGGAACAAGTCTTCAGATGAAGCTTCCCATCTCTCGTTCTCTCTTCTTCTTTCTCTTCCTTTTCTTCTCTGCTTCCTTCTCTCACTCGCGAGCTCTCTCTCTCTTTCTCTTTTTACTTCTGCTGCTTCTTTCTCTCACTCGCGAGCTCTCTCTCTTTCTCTTTTTACTTCTGTTCTCACTGGATCGAATACTCTCTGCTGCTCCTTTCTCTCCTTTTTTTTTTATCGATCAGCCTTCTTTAGTGGAAGAAAGCACATATATATAGCAGCAGCTCCTGGGCGCGTGGCTTCCACTTTTTCTCGCCCAAGGAATTTGCTAGATCCGAGGCAGCTTCATCCACGTGTCAGCATCTTCATACCTCGTCCTCCTGGGATCACGAGCCAGGTCATCAATCTCGGTAAGAATCCATTGTATAGAGTTCACACATGAAGACAACCGTTGTTCAGACTTGAATAACATTCAGCAATGCATTGTATTGACTCCACCAGCCTGCAGCATTGACGCATCAGAGTAATCCAGTAAGCTTCTTTCTTGATTGTTTGAACTACAGCGTCCACGCCACTTGATCAAGACGTTGACGCATTGGTGTCCAGTGATCAATGTCTTCAGTATATAAGCGTGCTGCGTCGACGCTGCTAGCCCAAAGCGTTGACACAGTGGTGTTCCAGCAGCTAATACTTTAGCTTGTTTGCTTGCTGCGTGGACGCTACCAGGCCATGGCGTTGACGCAGTGATGTGTTCCAGCAGCTAATACTTTAGCTTGTTTGCTTTCTGCGTGGACGCTACCAGGCCGTGGCGTTGACGTAGTGATGTGTTCCAGCAGCTAATACTTTAGCTTGTTTGCTTGTTGTGTGGACGCTACCAGGCCGTGGCGTTGACGCAGTGATGTGTTCCAGCAGCTAATACTTTAGCTTGTTTGCTTGCTGCGTGGACGCCTTGGTCATTCTGCGTTAACCCTATACATACAAAAAATCTTATAATCATAACATAGAACAAGTGGTTATTTAAATCTTATAACACCGAGTGTATATACTTCTGAAACAGCAAATGGGCAAGTATGTACACTGAGAGAGTGTATAGACTTGAAAGTCTTCTTGTGAGCTCAGTGTATATACTTTCCAATGTCTAGACTACAGGAGATGAAGACTAATAAGCAGACATGAGCTATGCAAGTTACAGTGTCGTTGTATGGACATGGGGTTCAGCTGAGGATGTATGGACTTGCAATGCAAACAACAATGTATAGACTTCATGTAAAAGCCCAATGTATAGACATTGAAATCGAAGACCAATGTGCAGACTTGGATTTGAAGACCAGTGAGCAGACTTTCCACCGACCAGTGTATGGACTTCAACAGTGAACGGCTGTACATACTTCATGTGAAAACCCAATGTGTAGACTTGAAGAATGTGAGACGATGGCTAAGACACTGCACAGTCGGATGTATAGACTTTCGTTACTGTAGCAACGTGTAGACTTTGCCTTAGACGCTAAGTGAGACGCTCAATGTACACACTTAACCAATTCAAAGGCAAAACGAGTGTACAGACTCTGAGTCCAAACCCAACGGCTGTACAGACTTAGAAAGTGAAGACTGATGTACAGACTTCATTAATCAAAGCATGAATGAGACGCTGTACACACTTAGCCTAGGACAATGTATAGACTCAATCAAATGAAGAGCTTCCAGTGTGTAGACTTGAAGAACTGAAGCCCACGTTGTATAGACTTTGAAATCTGAATCGACAAAGCAGGCTGTACAGACTTTGAGAGTCTTGACGGATGTACAGACTTTGAAGGCTTTGATGGCCAATGTACAGACTTGTAACACTTGAGGACTGATGTATAGACTTTGCCTAAACACTGTCCGATGTACAGGCTTTAGTCTGAAGCGTTGTATGGACTTGCAAGAGACGCACAAAGAGACACTGCCTGAGACGGTCAACTGGACGCTGACTCTGTACAGACTTCAACTTAAAGATGCACGATGTACAGACTTGCCAATATGAGACACTGTACAGACTTTGTTAAGTGACTGGCTGTACAAACTTCAGAAGATGAAGACTCTGTATCGACTTGAAGACCATGAGCCAATGTATAGACTTGCCTTAGCAATGAATGAGTAGACTTTGAAACAGGAGTCAGGCAAACGGATGTACAGAGTTGGCCAAAGCAGCAATGTATAGACTTTGAAACCCAGACAGTCAGTGTTCTGATGGGTCGACGCATCAGTAGGGGTGGGTCGACCCACTACTGTCCATACTAACTAAACAGACTTGGCCAATGCATGAAGCACAGTCCAGTGTATAGACTCGATGCCTTGAAGATCAATGTACATACTTTGAAGACTGACCTAGCAGGTTGTGTAGACTTAGAATGCAACCAGGATGTCTAGACTTGATGTGAGGCAATGCACAATAAACATGAACCAATGAATTGAATGCATATAGCAGACATGAACTGAATGTATGCAGGAGAACTAATTAAAGCATTACCTGTTCTGAGCATTCACCTTACCTGTCATGATTTAACTTTGACTCTTTGACTTGGGTTAACTTCATGACCTGTGAGACATCCTCAACCATGTTCTGACAGTTTCTCATAATGCAACAGGATTATATCATCAAGGATGTAAACATAATGAGACATAATATCTGTCATCATCAAAACTCCAGAACCACAGGGGACACAACAGATGAAACGGTGCACGATAGACCATTGATTGGTTTGACCGGATTAAGTCTGTTCGGGGTTGACTAGGTGAAGCGGCCAGGCTATGACTGTAGACCGCTACAGTCTTTGGGCGGCTCTTTGGAGACCGTCTTGTCAATGGACGGCCCTTTGACAGACCGTGTACCCCTTTTCGTTTATAGTTTTGTTTGTTTAAGTCCCTGAGTGAAGCGGCCATGTCCCAGACCGCTCAGCTCAGTGAGACGGCCCGTATTAGACCGTTTACATCTTGGTGCAGCCCTTTTCTGACCGCCCAGTGTCTATGTTCTCTGTTTGAGGGTAGCAGCTCATTAGCTGACTGCTTGGTTTACCTAGCGGCCTGGCATATGACCGTCTACTTCCGAGAGCCTTGTCTTCCTGGTATTTGGCCTCTATTTGTCTTGGCCTTACTCTATGGTTTGTAGTCCCGTGGATGTCTTGGATGTCCTATGGGGGCGATGACCATGTTGTGAGGTGGCCAGGGAGTGCGATTGTATTCCGTGGTATTTCGTGATGATTCAGAGTCATTATTGGTGTTTGGTCAACCCGGTGTGATCCAGTGGTTGACATGTGACTCGTGAATGTCTCGTCTGTCCTCTATGGATTGAGACATAGTTTTGGACGTCTTGAGGTATTATCTTACCTCGGTTTGTGTGTCCATGTACTTTGAGGATCTTGGTGATCACTCCGATCTCCGTGACTCGTGTTAAGCGGAGGCATGAATCGAGTGATCCTATACTGTTTCCCTTATCGGCGTTTTCTCGTGATGTGGCTTAGGAATTAGACTGATTGGTGGCTGGTTACCGCTATGTGCAACGATCTTGACCCCGAGTCTCTTGACTCAAGGATCGTTGAAACAGTAGGTCTAGTCGTTTGTTCTGAGTCTGGTGACAGTCTGGTATGCTACCTCATGCTTCGTATCTCGTGCTTCTCCCTTGATACTTTGTAGTACGTGTGATAGTGCGTGCCTAGCATGTCCGTACTTCAGCACTAATGTTTTGGAGTCTATGTCTTGTGAACCTCCACTAGTCATAGTCTGACGACGCACGCGTTCCAATGTGTTGGCCCACCTCAGAGTGGTGGCGGGATAGTTTCCGATATACGGTTTGTAAGCTAGTTTCCGTGGGCTCCCTTACCTTGCAGTAGCGTCCTACTGGGGGAGAAAGTTAGCTAGAGGCTTGGCTCAAGACATTAAGCTTGTGTGTGCACACGTGATCAGGGGCGGTTGGACGAACGCCGACGGACGTGATCCTGACTAGTCACTCGTTACTGGGGTACCTTGTTCCAGTTCTGTGGTACCGTTGCTCCTTGTACTAGGTACGGTAGTTCCTCGTACTTGGTTTTGTGAGTATCTCAGTTACCGTCGTTCCAGACGTGTGGGAGATACTTTTGGCGCAGTGTAAGACGTCAGTGGACGCATATGGCTGTTCTTCTAGTGAGGAGGTCCTTCCGTCACGTGACATGTGACTCCCGTATTCCTCGTTCTTCGTGTCGTGACCTTTTCTGGGTTAGTCTGTTCTTGACTTTACCCGAGGTCGACTCTGTGTAGCGTGCACATAAATCTAGTCGTGTATGCTTTAGTGTTCCGTATCTGTCTAGGTCTCTTCTAGGCCTTTTGCCTATTTTTGTGGGTCTTAGCTTTGGGCCTTGTGCCTGTCGACGGATCGATAACGCCTACTTTGTGAGATCAGGGTTCGCCCTTCTGTCGTTGTTTGGAGTAGTTAGGGAGCCGAGGTTTGTTCGGCAGCCGTGTTTTGCTCGGTGCGATTTTTCCCTTTTCTTTTAGCTGTTCTACTCCTACTGTTATAGCTTTCTTTTACAGTTTTCTAGATGTAATTTAGCTTTTCATGTTTTACTACTACTGCTGTTTTAGCTGTTGTTCCGTGTTACTACGTTGTTTTTCAGTGGGGATCCGCGTGACCCCTACTGAGCCAGTGACACAAGGATCATCCCTTCTTTTCAGGTGTGGCGCTCTTCTTCCTTTGCGATTCCTGGTGTGGCGTGTTCGTAGTTGCCAGCGGTACCTACGTCGGGCTTTCTCCGACCTCAGTGTACGTCTTCTTTCCTGCAAGACTGTACTTGTCTTTCCTTTAGACTGGACTCTGTTGTTAATTTAAACTACTAATTAAAAAATAATTTTATTTCTACTACTTTAGCAAACCTGATTAATGAAAATATTATTACTTACTGTTATATCTGGGGCTTCAATGTACTACATAACAATCATTTTATCCCTTCGAAGCTTTACAGCTCTTGGGAGGCTTCACGGGTTCCAAGTGGTATCGGGTATATCCGGTATCCGGAGTCCGGGTCGTCACAAGCCGCACCCTTACTTCCCCCTTCTCCCCCTCTGGTGACCTACCGTCGCCGCTATAGTACATAGTGAGGAGGAGGAGGAGGAGGCGACTCGATCAAAGTCGGCAGATCATTGACCGGTTTCTCCGAGATCCGGTGTGATACGTCCGACTCGACGTAAGTTACACTGAGTCGACGAACCATGAATCTAAGAGTCCCTCACTTTAAGTTGGTGTACCCTAGTTGTAGTGTTGATTTTGTCACAAAAATAATTTTATAATTTATATATATATTTATTAGATTATACGCTGATAATGAGTTACGGTGACTTGGTTATCGTAGGCTTCCGTAGGATATTTCGGAGTAAAGTTGATTCTAGTTTAATAATTACTTTTTTATTCTGCTTAAAATAAAAATAAAATAATTGAAAATAATTAAATATATAAAAATATAAAACTAACCGTACGTACCTTACCTAGATTAACTCCAGAAACAACTCACATGTCCCCGAATAATTATCTATCTACCCGTATTACCATACTAAGTCAAGGAGAATAGCATAAACAACTCGTACTATTTTACGTTTATTCGTTCATCAAAGTAGTTAATAATAAATATTTTGCTCTTTCTTCCTAGTCGGTGTTTGTTATCCTAGAGGGGTATGACCATTAGTTCTTAATATTTGGGGAGCAGAAAGAAAAATACAATATTTTTAGTAAAATTATTTAGAGATAATTTTGTGGATAACCACCATCTTTTGTGTGCTTATATATATATAGTGCACGATAGCATCTATAAATTAGCAAATAGCTCATCTTTGTGTTATCATCATCACATGATCTAATCTCATCAATCTCATCAGCTGTAGTAAAGAAAATCAAAACAGCTTTCCCTTCGATTTGCTTATGTAATTAGCTGTAGTAAAAGAAAGAAATCAAATCTTAAATAATTTTTGCTGGTAAACACTCAATCGCGATCAATTACAGAGTCATTGTTCTTTTCTATTTACCAAAAATAAAATTTATAGTAGACACATTTGACAATTAAAATCTATCTTTTTCTTAAATAAGAACCTCGTACTAAAGAGAAACTGAGATCTTGGTGCCACTTACGTAGTCTACCCTAAAGAACAGATAAGATCCAAAAAAAAAAAGGAAAGAGAATGGGATCACTTTAACCCAATTTTCCTTCACATCTGGCTCCCACTTTTTCTCATTAGCGCAGCCAAACTTGAAGCCACATCAAGTCCCTAAGCTTGACATATCAAGGCCAATTAGTTGGCTAGTTGCACCAATAAGAAAATTCAAAGGGGTGTTAGAATGTACATGGGTCCAGGGTTTGTTGTCTCAGTGTGACCCGTCTTGACTCGTACGACTCGACCCGACTTAGGCGAGCGGCGGGACGCTCAGGTCGTGAGTCGTGATCAGGATATTTTATTATTTTAATATTATATTATATTATATATAGTGTCTTTATTTATTTTATTCTATTATTTTATATATATATTATATATATATAATCTTTTTTTATTTTAACACGGAACGAGATGAATTGAGACGGAGTAAGTCGAGACCGACCCAACCCGTCTCAGACCGTGACTGAAATAAATAAATTCAAACCCTGTACTAATCCGAATGAACTCATCTCCCCCTACAAAAAAGTTGGGGGAGAGGGTTATGAATGCCGTCAATGGACACCAACACATGTAAAAACTACTATATTTGTAGATATATTCTTAATTAGTTTTGCATATTATTATAAATACTCCTTCTATATTAAAAAATTACAGTTACACCCCTGCATCGAAATCATGATTTGTCTTATGGTACCGGATAGTGACATATCACACATGTCGAACAGTGCCAACCGAAAACCGGCACGGCGACATGTTGATCCAAGCTCGATCCATTATCGGATCTCCGAGATCGTGTGTATTGTATCGGACTGCATGACCCGATATAATACGATCTGTTACTGGATCAAGCATTCAAATGAGGGCGAGGGCGAGGGTGAGGGTTGACCCACCGGAGTCTATCTAGAACCCCCTCTGCCGTTGTCGTCCACTGCTGAAGTCATACCCCGAACCCCTTCGGCCATCATCGTACCTCAACAAGGGCCGTCATAGAGAGCATCTGATGTCCTTGTCCTCTATTGCCTTCGCTCGCCCTTCCGCAGCAGCGCCTCCCTTGCAGCCCCCTCCTAATTACTATTGGCGCCGCGGCCCAAATCGGACGCCTCCACTACTTCCGAGTTGCCATCTCGAAGGAAGACAAGGAAGGGAACGGGGACTAGAGTGAACGGGGCCACACATCCTGGGAGATTAGGAAGATCAGTGCTGGGTGGCGGCTTGGTGGCGAGTGAGGCAGAAGATCATCCTCGTGATTGGAAGGGTGCGACAGTGGCAACAGAATCGTGTGCCTGCGATAGGAGTGGCGGGGGTGGGGGGGGGGGAAGAAGAAAGGGGGAGGGAGGCGGAGTGGAAGGGGGGGCGAAGGGTTGAACTAGGGTTAAAGAAGAGATGGATTTTATAAAAGAATCCCTATGGAAATCATTTTTGTCATTTGTTGCTTAATTTATTTTTATTAAATTTTATTTTGCAAAAGAATTATTCTCATTCTGATATCGAATTATATTACTCCAGATCCTATGTAGGAATCAGCACGGTACCATATGATCCAGCAAACCATGTTCAAAATGATCCTAATTTCAACCTAATATGTAACTAATATTTTTGTATTTGTACTCTTAACTTCATTAAGATTTGTGTTTATACTCCTACTTCATCAAAATTTATGTAAAATATGTAAAATTCTAGAAAATTGAAGGATATACATCTATAGATATCAGAACTTTTTTTCACATATTCAGTTTAATTAATAACTCTATAACAGAAAAAGAATTGCAATTTTGAAAATATCAGAAATATGTATGATAATATGTGAAAAAATAAAAGTACGTATATAAGCATGACTAATGCTCAGTGAACACTATGGATTATTACGCATTTCAGGTGTGCATTAAGTTTAATTTTTTATTTTTTAAAAAAAAATTATGATGTGAAATTTAAGTCATTTTAACTTGTGATTCAAAGTCATACTCTCTTCTTACGACTGAAAAAAATAAAAATAAAGAGAGTTGACTCAAAAAATAAGCATAATCTATTTATTTGATTCAAAAAAAAAATTTTAAATTTTTTAGACCGTTCATTAAATATCATATCTTAAAATTTGTAAAAAATAAAATTAAATCTAATACACATCGAGAGTGTGTAATAAGTAATAATCAACACTAATCATTTTCCTAATAGCACGGTAATGTCCTGGAGTATGTTTGCAAAAAGCTCCTGCGGGTACACCGTGGCATCCAGTTATCCAGCGGGCCGCCAACCCGCCAAATCCAAGACAGCATGAAGTCAACGTATCTGATCTCGCGTCATCGCTGACGACGCCGAGCCTTCGGACCGGGTCTCCCCCCGCCGGAACACCGGCGGCCCATGTGTTCTCAAGTTCTTACAAACTCCAAAGCCAAAAGAAACGATAGATGCGAACGTATCCTCCCCAGCATCCCGTCCAGATTCCAACTCACCTCCACCAATCCCCCTCTCCTCCTCAACCTTCCTCCTGCACACAGCAGAAGGACGAGTACTAACTACCGCATCGGAGAGCAGGACGAGAAGGCGCAGCTGCGTCCTCGATCTGGTACATGGGGTCATCCTCTCATGGCGGCAGCCTCCACGCCCCCCTGCTTCAGCGTTAGTACTTCCCTTACGTTCCCATGGGCACCCCCCTACTCCTTTCTTCCTGGGCTTTGGCAGCGCTGCTGCTTGTGGCAGTACGCGTGCTCATGGCATCTTCCTCTTGCTTGCAGCAGCGCCGGGGACGAGCGAGGAAGGCTCGACGTCGCGGGTGGAGCCCGCCGAGGAGAACTCTCCCATCGAGCAGGTGGCCCTGACGGTGCCCGCCACCGACGACCCCGCCCTTCCCGTGCTCACCTTCCGGGTGTGGGTCCTGGGGGCCCTCTCCTGCGCGCTGCTCTCCTTCCTCAACCAGTTCTTCTGGTACCGCAAGGAGCCCCTCTCCATCTCCTCCGTCTCCGCGCAGGTGGCGGTGGTGCCGTTGGGGCGCCTCATGGCGCGGGCCCTCCCGGGGCGGGTCTTCCTCAAGGGGAGGCCGTGGGAGTTCACGCTGAACCCCGGGCCGTTCAGCGTAAAGGAGCACGTCCTCATTACCATCTTCGCCAGCTCCGGCGCCGGCAGCGTCTACGCCATCCACATCGTGTCCGCCGTCAGGGTGTTCTACCGGAAGCACCTCACCTTCCTCGTCTCCCTCGTCGTCGTCATCACAACCCAGGTGCGTTTCTCGTAGTTTCTGGTCTCCGGAGGTAGCGAAGCAGGTAACTTGGCACCCTGTTTCTGGTGGGCTTGCAGGTGCTGGGGTACGGGTGGGCGGGGATATTCCGGCGGTACCTGGTGGAGCCGGCGGCGATGTGGTGGCCTTACAATCTGGTTCAGGTCTCCCTCTTCCGGTAGAACAGAGCATATACCCTCTTTAGTGTTAGAATAGATCAGATTATTGGACATGGAAAATAATATGTAAACTTGATGTGCTGTTTGATGCCTACTCCACTTTGATGCTTTAATAATTTGATATGATATTAAAGTCTATAGAGTGATATATTTTGTCTTTCCACCATCCTTCTTCCCCGCCCTACAACTAGAGCTTTTTGTTTTGTGCACCATTGGGATGCTTAAGGTGGGCAATCAGCTGAATTCTGAGCAGTGGCAAGACATAGTAGTATTTCATTGTTTATTGCGATCATTCCCCTGCAACCTCATTGTGTTTGATATGTCCACCCCATGAACTGGAAAAAAAAGTTTTGGGAAGAGGGACGGAGACCTGTATTCCATGGTTTCTAATCTCTTAAG
The DNA here is from genome assembly GCA_022559845.1 of Amorphophallus konjac. NCBI lineage: Eukaryota > Viridiplantae > Streptophyta > Magnoliopsida > Alismatales > Araceae > Amorphophallus > Amorphophallus konjac. The sequence goes on from CM040127.1 coordinate 3,955,144, forward strand.
TCCACCCTGGATGAGAAGATTGGTCATTTCATTAATTAGTTGTTTCAAGTAATGTGAGAAAATCTGAGAAAGTTATGTGGATTATGTTAAGGATGGAAAGAAGATCAAGTGATTGAATGATGATGTTAATGGGATCAAGATGCCTGCAATCATGGTGAGTACAAAGGCAGATGAAAGTAATTATGTGACAAGAACAGTGGATTCTTACTCTCTGTGCTACTTGGGGAAAGATAAGAACAACGTGGAACCATTTACTTTCTTTAAAATTTAAAGCATACCATGCAGATCTTATTGAAACTAAATATAATTGCAGATCTCATTTTCATGCTTTAAAATTTAAAGTATACAATTGCAGATGCCATTGAAGCTAAATACTGTTAAGCAACTCCAACCAAAAGAGAAAAAGAAGAAGAAGAAAAGATTGATTGCTTTTTTTACTTGGATTGTTGCTGCTGCTGTTATTATCGTCTGTGCTGTTGATGTTGGCAAAATGGATGCAGGGCTTTGCATGAGGAGGAGAAGAGGCCCAAGGGGGGTGTGACCCGGAACCAGTTCTTCTTGATAGCCTTCATTTGCAGCTTTGCATACTATGTCTTCCCTGGATACCTCTTCCACATGCTAACCTCACTCTCATGGATCTGCTGGCTCCTCCCCAGCTCCATTGTAGCCCACCAGCTCGGTTCAGGGCTGCACGGCCTCGGCATCGGCGCCGTCGGCTTCGACTGGTCCACCATCTCCTCCTACCTCGGCAGCCCGCTTGCTAGCCCTTGGTTTGCAACCGCAAACGTAGCTGCGGGATTTGTCCTCCTTGTTTACATCATAACCCCAATTTCTTACTGGCTCAACCTCTATAATGCAAAGACTTTCCCCATTTTCTCTGATGGGCTGTTCACTTCCTCTGGTCAAAAGTACAACATCTCCGGCATCATAGACTCAAATTTTCAGCTCGACATCGAGGCATATGAGAAGAATGGACCTCTCCATCTCAGCACCTTCTTTGCTATGAGCTATGGCATCGGCTTTGCATCTCTTACATCCACAGTCGTGCATGTCCTGCTATTTCATGGAAGGTAAGTGTCTAATCTGATATAGAATAACTCGTAGGGGACTTTTGGTCATGCTGCAAAAGCTGAAATCAATCAGCTAGCTATGCAGTTGTCGTTGAATTCATGTTTCCATTGCAAGATTGTTGTAGTCTACCACGGTATTGGATTGCATGCAAAACCCATCTTGTTAATGGTTTTTCATGCTCACATGTATTTTCCATAATCAGCTGGCGAGAAAACTTGGTTCCTCTTTAGTTCCCATATGCTGGAACTAACAGGGAGTCTATTATTAACTAAGGGGTTGCACCCAACGCATCCAATAATTGTCTGCTGTGGTAGTTAAACTGGTGTGGAGACTGTCTGATCAAATCATAGGATATGATAACCATCATACCTAAATTTTGATTAGTTTCTAATCATCACATCATGCACTTTATTGTTTAGTTAGAGGAAATGTGTTCAAATTTTTAAAGTGAGAATGTCGAGCAGAAGGTCCACCAATTTCTGGTTCTAATCGGCTTCACCTAAATCTGAATGTGATCCAATGTAATCAGAGAGACCTGGGAGATGAGTAAATCAGCCTTCAAAGACAGGAAAATGGATGTGCACACGAGGCTTATGAGCAGATATAAACAGGTTCCTGAATGGTGGTTCATATCCATTCTTGTGGTGAATGTCGCCCTCACCATTTTTGTATGCCAGTATTATATTGATCAACTGCAGTTGCCATGGTGGGGTGTGCTACTGGCATGTGCTGTGGCCATTTTCTTCACTCTCCCCATTGGAATCCTCACGGCAACGACAAACCAGGTAACTTCTTATGTATCCATCTACCCTTGAAATTGATTGATATGTTAGGTGACATTAGTTCAGCTAACAATCTTTGAAGTAGGAAACTTTGCTGATGATTATATGCAAACTTATGTTTGGTTTTTGTTTGTTAGACACCAGGCTTGAACGTCATTACAGAGTACATAATGGGTTATCTGTACCCTGGGCGTCCAGTTGCTAACATGTGCTTTAAGGTTTATGGCTACATCAGTATGAAACAGGCATTGAGCTTTCTGCAGGATTTCAAACTTGGGCATTATATGAAGATCCCTCCAAGAACAATGTTCATGGCACAGGTCAGATTACACTCCCTTCTGCGGATGCTTACTACATGGATATTATGCTTACCTCCAACTCATTGCCCTTTTATCCTGGAAACATACGGTGATCCTGCGTGTAAGTTATGTCCAAACCCTAACTTCTTCAAAGTGTTGGCCAAAATGAGCTTCATAGTTAGGGTTCACAGTCATCTGACCCTTATTTTTTGGGTACTTCTCTGCATGTCTTAAACATCATAGAGCCATAAAAGGTATTCCTTCGTTAAATTCAACAAATGATAGAATCTTATAGACTATAGAAACGACCAATGCTTCATGCAGATGTCCCGGCAAATCTGTCACCTGGTCAATTTTTTATCGAGATTTTTCCTCATAAGTCCTTATAAATTAGTTTAATTGTTTATTAGTCCCTTAAATATAGAGATATGCATATAAAACACTACGAAATATTTCATTCCTGTAATAAAATGTTTCGTTCATATAACAAAATATTTCAATTCTATAAAATATTTCATTCCTATACTTTTCTGCTGAGTGCGCTCCATATTATGTGGGCAATACACTTATAACACGGGACATCCTTTTATGTGTGAAAATTGTCCTGTCACTTTTTTGGGGGGCCAATGAGAAATCATATTATATAATGACGAGATTTTGTGCACCGGATTCGACTGCAAGCTCGAAAACCATGGGTGCTGAATGCTGGATCCTCTAGGCAAAGGTGCAGTTAGAATGCCAAAGCAAATTCTTGATCTTTATGAAGTCATCTATGAGAACTGCCTAGTGTTTGCTTGAGTACATATCTAGTGGCACAACACAATTCATCAAATTGCGCAGAGAGCTAATCCGGGCTTTGTGACAATGCAAGCGATTTAACAGGTTGTAGGGACACTGATATCAGCACTGGTGCACCTGGGGACTGCATGGTGGCTCATGGACACCGTTCCCAGCATCTGCGACAGAGCTCAATTGCCACCGGACAGCCCGTGGACCTGCCCCGGCGACCATGTCTTCTACGATGCCTCCGTCGTGTGGGGGCTGATCGGGCCTCGCCGGATTTTCGGCGATCTCGGGCACTACTCGGCTGTCAACTGGTTCTTCCTGGTCGGCGCCATTGCCCCTTTCCTGGTGTGGATTGCACACAAGGCCTTCCCCCGGCGCCACTGGATTCGCCTCATCACCACGCCTGTCATGATAGGCGCCATGGGACAGATGCCGCCGGCGACCGCCGTCAACTACACCACATGGGTCATCACTGGGTTCGTCTTTGGCTTTGTGATCTACAGGTACAAGAGGGAATGGTGGCAGCGCCACAATTACTTGCTCTCTGGGGCTCTGGATGCTGGCTTGGCATTCATGGGGGTGATGCTGTATGTGTGTCTAGAGGTGGAGGGCATCAAGATCACCTGGTGGGGAAACAAGCTGGATGGGTGCCCATTGGCATCCTGCCCCACTGCCAAGGGAGTTGTGGTGGATCACTGCCCTGTTTCATGATTCCTTTGTACTGCAAACTCTCTGTAAAAAAAACTAGGGAAGCTACTGATTTGTTCATTTGAAACAGGGCGTGTTTCATGATTCCTTTGTACTGCAGTCTTTGTTTAAATCTAGGGAAGCTACTGATTTGTTCCTTTGGGAACAGGGCTGTTGATTTGTAGAAACATCAAAAACGCTTGTTCTCGTAACTAGGGAAAGATATTTGACTTTCTTGGGGCATTGTACACAGAGTATGCATGTATTACACATTTTCTTCTATCATTTTGATAAGACTAATGGGAATATTCATGATCTACTGGTAACAATGTTACAAGAAGTCAATGATTTACCATCACACACACACACACACACACACACACACACACACACACACACACACACACACATATATATATATATATATTTCATTACATACAAGTGCTCATGTCTTTTAATCAGTGATAATTTGCTGCAATCCTCTGCACATTCCTATCATGATATATGGAGTCCAGTTGCTCTTCTTTTGTACTCTGCTGCCCCCAATACAAGACTACAACCTACAGCTAGCAGCGTGCTGTCAACCTGTCAGATACATGGAGTCCCGCATTTCTTTCATCTGGATCCCTTTCTCTTAATAATGCACAAACAAAGGAATACAAGAAGAATATAGAAAGTAGACAATTCGTTGAAGTATGGACCTTTGAAACAAAGTTGGGGTAACTAGCTTCCGGGGGGGACTGGGGAGGGATATTTTCAAAATATCGTAGCCAGGGTTTGTCATCCCGATGCGGGTCGCCCTGACCCGCACGACTCGACCCGACCCAGGCGGTGGGCGGGACGCCCGGGTCGTGAGTCGTCATTTGGACGTTTCATTATTTTAATATTATATTATATTATATATATATAGTATCTTTTTCTATTTTATTCTATTAATATATATATTATATATATAATTTTTTTTATTTTAACACGGATCGAGACGGACCGAGACGGGACCGACCCGACCCGTCTCAGGCCGTGACCGGGAGAGCGAGTCGATCGAGATGGCAAACCCTGATCCCAGCGACCTATATATACCCTGATTCTATTCTTATTTACGTAAGATTAATAATTATCACACTAGTGGTGGTGAAGTCAGTAATTACGCTATCATCGGTGTAGTCTATTTTTTAATTTTTTAACTTTTAAGTGAGATTTAAATCAAATTATCTTATAGTGAGTCTCAAGTCAACATCCAACGTGGCATGTGCCCCCAGCAAAAAAAATGATGACTTTTTTTTACCATGAGACCCGACATAGATGGTTAATTATCTTGTCGTGAGTCCCAAGTCTACAATATATTGTTCATTTGAAAATAATTTGTAGTTAACAAATGTTTGAAAAAGTATCAACCTTAACCATGATTTATCATCTCGAAAACGATTCACTATGACTCAGTTGACCCGTATTATATGTGGACGAACATGATACGTGATCCGCTTAGAATTGTAAGAGTTATTCTACATCATTTAAAAAATAATATGGTTTTAAACAATTAAAAGTTCTAGTAATCGTATGATTATGTAACGACATTCGTAGATCTTGCATTTCATAGGTAAAGAGTATCAAATTCTATTATCAAATTTATTGATGTACTGATTATGTAATAATAATTTAATATTTAAAAATTAGTTAAAAATAAAAAAGAAATTAAATAATTAATATATATTTTAGATTGACGAAAGAGTAATTCTACAACTTAAAATATAAGATAAGCAATCTAAACATTGCAAAAATAATAATTTTATAAAAAAATAAAAAAATCAAAATATGTAACTCGACTGAGTAGGCTCGACCTGTATTGAATCAAGCTAGTTTTGAGTGGATATGTATTTACAAATATTCAAACCCTATCCTTAAGAACATTCCTTACTCTCGAACAAAATTCATCTCTCTCTCTCTCTCTCTCTCTCTCTCACACACACACACACACACACACACACACACACAGAGAGGCATGTCTCTTCCCCACTCTCTCTTTCAATTTGCCGACAGCAGTTGTTGCTACCTACTGCCATGCCTAGATGTGGAGAGGTGCATGGTCTCCAATGTACCTGGAGAAAGCTTTGGGCAAATTTGGTGCAGCTTCCAATTGGGAAAGCTTTTAAGATCTGTACAGCTCGCAGACTAGCAAATTTTGATGTGAGAACATTGTATTTTGGAAGTCAATCTCTGTGATTTTTTTTTTGATTTCAATTGGAAAGGTATACTTGAAGCTTCTTAGATAGAAGAAATGAGGTCATTAAGAGGGACCGACTAATGTCATTGCATGATCTAAACTTACATCTACTTGCGATCCAAGGATTTACTTCTTGAAAGTACATGTTAAGGGTGAACTTCAAGCAAAAATTAGATACCTTGCAACTATAAAAGTTATTTTACCAAACACATCCCAAAATCTAAAGCAACAATGTCACTGAAAAATAAATCCAACATCAATAGAGCCTCTAGCTACCATGATAAGCTGCATAGGTGGACCCTCAATGGGTCAACTAGTAAAGATCTAGTTTTATGATAGAGAGGTCTTATGTTCTGACTCTCGAGAGATATTTATCTGACTTATATTTAATCTTCGAGAGATGTGAACACGTGTGAATACCGATGTGCTATATTATCAATCATAAAAAGAATAATAATGCTATGATGAGCTGCTTTATCATCTCACATTGGCAGGAGTGGGATTGAACATCTCATATGTATGTATGGTTTTCTATGATCAGGGGCTCCTTGTTTTACCCCCAAATTAAAAGGGGATCTAACATGGAATCATTAGAACTCCAAAAACACAGGAACAAGAAACAACTCATTTGATAAAAATTCTTGAATACTAATAACATCAGCCACTAGAACAATAGCATAGAATGTATTATATCAACAGAACAAAAATTTGCCCCAGAAAGGAGCAACAAAGGCTCAAGCTTTCTCCTTCCTCCCTCCTCCCCTCCACTGTTGAGATCAGAAGGAGAGCAGGAGCAGTCCGAGCAGCCCCCAACCGGCCGCCACTGCAACGCCGCGCCGCGGCGGGGACGCCGACGCCGGCGCAGCCGGCCCGAAGACGGTGGGGTACGCGGGGGAGGTGGCGGGGAGCGCCCCCGCGGGGGCGCCGGCGGCCGACGAGGGGGGGAAGAAGGTGCTGTTGCCGGAGGGGACGGAGATGTGGAGGCGCTGGTGCTTCTGGCAGTGGCCGGGGGCGCCGCTGGTGAAGTAGAACTCCCCGGGGGAGGTGACGTTGAAGAGGGAGTTGCCGTCGTCCATCTTGAGGATGGGCTCGCCGACGCTGCAGGTGTTGAAGGCCACCTCCGTCACCTGGGCCACCGAGTCCTGGCTCGGCGGGTAGAGGAACACTGCGAGGGAGGATCAGATCCACGGGGTCAGCAGGTCAGCGAGAAGAGGCCCGGATCGCCGAGTACTGGCTGGGAGAAGGAAGGGAGCCGGGGAGCTTACGGAGGGAGTCGCCGATCTTGAAGTGGTGGGTCTGCGACCAGGCGGAGTAGAGCTGGGACTTGCCGGGGGGAGGGACTCCCCAGGAGTTGAGGTCGCCCACCTTGTACTGGTTGGCGGTGGCCACATTGCCGCGGTCGGGGGTGAGGAAGGCGACGAGGAAGAGGAGGAGGGGCAGCACCCGCGGCTGGCGACGGCGGCGCACCATGGTAGTCTCCACAGGAGGCGTCACCACCTTCTTCTCTCTCTTTCGCACACACACTGCTCACTGTAATGCTTCTTTGGGCTCTCTCTCTCCTCTCTATTATATATGGTCCTGCTCTTCTCTCTCAGTTTCTTTTCTCCTTTGGGCTCTCAACTCTTCTATTTTCCCTCCTGTGTTGAATTGAGTGTGGTGTATGGTTTGTCTACTCACATTGTACCAATGTAAGTCGGTAGTGTCGGATCGTATCGGGAAAAATTTGATATGTCCGGTCATTGATCCGATACAATCATGATAAAAGGATAAAAGGAGGCTGAATAGATGACCGACATGGATTGCAATGACAATGAGGGGGAAGTTATCCGGCGGGAGAGAAGACCGGCGTAGGCCCTAGGAGGAGGGTCCCTTCTTCGGCGGTGGTAAATCAAAAATAAAATAAAATAAAATGTCATTTTGTAGAATCAACATTGAACGACATGAGATCGTATCGTATGACAAGTAAGATTCGTCGACTCATTGATCCGTATGATCGGGATCTTCCTGATTCGGTACAGTACGATACGCCTGAGTCGCATCTGACTCCGTCTGACTCGGCCCTCTCTCTCTCCTCTGTCTCTTTCTCACGGTGACTCAGTCTGACTCGATCGATCTTGGGGGTGATCCGCAATGTATCGAGTTTGCCCTGATACGGTACGGTACGCACGAGTCGACCCGAGTCAGGCCGAGTCGACAAACCATAGTGACAAGTAACTTCGACCCAATAATAAGACTAACCACACTGTCGCTCTCATTTTTCTCATCTGATCTCTCTCTCTCTCTCTCTCTCTCTATATATATATATATATATATATATATATATATATATATATATTTCTCTTTATATATCTTTCTATCTTCTGCCGAGGTAAGAGCTGCTCTTCTCCCACATGTTTGGGTTCTAGACCTCTCTCTCGCTCTCTGTAATAAGACTGGAAGATGGTGAAGGGTCACATGGTACAGCTGGAGGGGGTGCGTGACATGTTGGGCGGTGGTGGTCTGGCATCTCACCTTATGATCATCAAGTTGTATGATGGGGACAATATATATGCTGCCCAATCGCCCCCCGCCCCCACCAAATGCCTGCTGCGACAGACATGGGACTTGGGAGCTGGATTTTGGAAAACCGTTTCTTTCTTATTTTCAGCTTTAATTTGGTGCCGCCTATGAATCTTTGGATTTCGAAATAAAATTCTTACCATGTTGCCGATTTGAGTTTTTACTCTCTTAGACATGGTTTTCTAGTTTTACTCTCTTTTTAAAACTGTTATCATTGGTTTTTAAACTTCATAGTTCAAGATCAAGTGAAGGGAAATGACTGCTTTACCCTCTTTCCTTTGTTGAGAGAGAGAGAGAGAGAGAACGCGCACGGCAGTGCCACCGCTGTCACAATTATGAAATAGAAAAACAACAGCTAGTGTCAGATATACAAAGTTTAGCTTTGAACTTCGACATCAAGAGAGACATATGACGTGGAATCTTGAAAAGGTAGTGTTCGAAAACTCAATGAATTCTGGGTCATGGGATTATCGATCATTAGAATCTTTTAAAATGTTATAATTCTATTTAAATATGCCAAGATGCCTATTATTATGTGCGGAATAGATCTGTGAGAAAAAGAGAGAGAAAGACTCGAAACAAGAGTGAGTTGAGAATCTTCAAAAGTTACTCCACGGTATATTTTGCACGAAAGTGAAAGAGATTCAAATAGAACTGATGAGAAAATTTTTTAAAGGGCATTAAATATTTGTCTTTTTTATCATAAAAATAAGAATAAAAATGTAAAATGCATCTTCCTAATTCATGTTATCGTAACATCCAAATGAGATTTTGGATTATATAATTATCACCTCCAAAATTTATATTTTTTTGACAAGGCAATGAATTATGAGGTTTTTCATAATCCACTAACCCCAATTGAGTTCACGTGGGAGCTTCGCTTGAATTGATACAGATTGCAAAGCACAACGTGTTTCATACTTTTGTCTTCTTCATATCAATTGAATTTGAAGTAGAACAAACACTAGCTAGTATCATATATATGAACGCAATTTAGCATGGGGATTATATATCAAGAGAGATATATTGACATGAAATCTTGGAAACGTGTTTTTCGCTAATGGAGAAACATGCGGCATAGACTCAAAATCATATTTGGAAAATAATTTTCAAGTGCACAGATGAATATTCACATTGTAGTATGTCCAGTGTCTCATTCACTTGGAATGTTAGTTTGTTGATAGCCAATATTAATAGCAAGAGATTTTATGAATAAGCCCCAATATTATTTCGATATTAGAAATAAATCCCTCTAATCCCACTATTTATTAATAAGTTACTTAATAGAAAAAATCCTTGCCGTCAATCTTCGTAAAAAAAAAATGAGCTAACTTAACCATGGTTTAATTAATTAATTTGACTAAAAGAAGGAAAAGGCCCTAGGGCCCTTCAGTAATGGGGAGAGAAAGAGAGCAAACGAGAAGGAGAGCGTCCCTCATCTTCCTTCCCTCTATGTTCACCCCCCCTTGTGGCAGTGTTGCAGAGCAAAAGTGACATCACGGCCCTCCACTAAGTCAATTTGGACCTATGACGCGCCCTCCACCCCATGGGCCATGCATGGACGACACCTCCTGCACCGTAGGTCCTCGTTGTCCGAGCACTTCCTCGGCCTCTTCTCCACCCCACAGGGAACCCTAGCTAGCTACCGTCAGTGGAGATGCCAGTGTCGAGCTCCACGAGGACGAGTTGTTGTGGATTGGGGCCGACTTCTCCACACCTAGCACCCCACAGTCGGTCGTCACGGTGAGCCCCAGGGTTGATGCTATGTTTTCCCCTTTAGCTTCCTCTTCCAAGAGCTTTTGTGCGCCCTCTTTCTCCACAACTTCAGCACCATTTTTCCTATTCGTTGGCTCCGCCTTGATCTTGCGAGCAGTCACCTCCACCACTTTGGATCCTGGTGCCATCGCCCACCAGTTGCCCTCTGCATGCTCCCCCCCCTCCCCCGAGGCCTCTTCTTCTTTTCCCATCTATGAACAGGGCCCTCAGACCTTGCCATCGTTCGTTGCAGAGAGAAAGAGAGTGAGAGAGAGACAGATCTGAGGGAGGGCAAAGAGAGATGCATGGGGAGAGAGAGAGATGTAGGGGGAGAGAGAGAGATAGGGGAGAGATAAGAAGAGGGGAGATGAGGCTGTCAAAGGGAGCGCCAGGGTCTAGGGGGCAGAGAGAGATGGAGGGGGAGAGAGAGGGGGGATGGGGTCTCTAGAGTGGGGAGCGATCTAGTCATGTTGTTGCCACCGCTGTCGCTAGGCATCTCGATTGCAACCGTCTTGTCTCTTCTTCGGAGAGAGAGAGAGATGAAAAAAAGGAAAAAAAGTAGAATATTCAACTTTTTAGACTGTGGTTAATCGTAAGAGTTTTTACCAAAGGTTAGAAGATTTTGGGAGCTAATAAATAAATAGTTATATTGGAGTGGCTGATGTCTAATATAATATAGATTGTAGGGTTGAAAGCTAAATAACCCTAATATCAAAGTTGATATTAAAAGAGTGTGGAAGCTAATTGAAGGGAAATGAGAGAGAGGGTGGGCTACGGAAAGGACAAAAATGAGAGTCTTGAGACTGCCAAAGATTGATTTACAACATTCTTAATATTACTTCATATATACCTGTATTAAATTTCCTATGGTACTATCTTCCACTAATGCATAAAAATCAAAATTGACAGAACATATTCAAACACCAACAAAGCAGCAAGACTAAAATTGCTATTGATAGATAGTAACCAAACACCTCATGAAATGTCTATTTCCTATTAAGCCAAAAAGTCTAGTTTGTTCTAATGCTATGCATATTGTTGTCATGAAGAATTATGGGTGATGCACACTTTTGATCTTTTCCTTATTGGTATATCACATGATTGTTGGTTTAGAAAAGATACCTTCAAATATAAAAAAATATATACAAATGGGAGGCCAAAGCACTTCCATATATAAAGAAGCTGAAATATACTAGTTCATTGAGAACCATGGCAATATTATAAACAATATATATATGATTTATAGAACACACTATCTTACTATGTTTGACTTTCTTGAAATTAAAAGGGAAAGGAGAGTCCATTTAGCCTAAAACACTGCAACAATGGGCTATTTTGCTTAGTTTACACATTGTCAACAAATGATCCATACAAAACTGCAGCATCTCACCACCACTGGATTCGTCTTAGTATTCTTCCTGTGCTGATGATGCAAATGAAACCTAGCATATATATATATATATATATCTCACCTAACAGGAAGAAGGAGAGATTCTTACCCAGTGGCAAGGATCGATGGTGAGAGATCTGGATGATGTTCCATGAGCTTGTTGAAGGCCAAAGGGCGCCCAAGGCTTCTAGCTTTCAGAGAAAGAGATATGGACAGGAGCCTCCATCTCCGCAAGCACTGAAATAGAGCAGTAGAAGAAGCGTTACCATGGACTCAAATGCTCGAAGGATGCTTCTTCTGATGATAGAGGAAGAAGTTAGAACAAGAAGAAGATGTAGTGAAGCCCCTCAGGTCAGCTTCTTGCAAAGCGGGCTTGCTGGGACTCGAGATTGCCGAAGGAAGGATACAAGAGTGATATTGGTTCGGCTCATCTCGATCCTGTTCTGAATGCTGAATCGAGAAGGAGATGAGCCCGGGCCAATACCACACCATGTCTCCTCCTCCTCGATCCCCCCCCCAAGGGATTGACTCTCTCTCTCTCTCTCTCTCTAGCTTGGATTTTCAATGCTTCATAGGTGGTGGAATCCTGATCGAACAAGGTGTGGGATTAAATAGGATGCGAGCAAAATGCAGGTGGTTAAATGCATTTAACATATGGCAAAGAAATTGTAAAGAAATGTATGGGTGGAGCAGAAGAATCGCAGACATCACCCTCACCAAGATACATACCTGCGTAAGTCCAAGGGCTCGTCGGTTTGGCGGTTTTGGAGACTCCCCACTTCCACCGTACAACAACGTAACAAAAACAAAGTATATATCTGATCTGCAATTTGAGAAGGGATCTCCTACAGTCTCTGATGATGGGTATCTAAGGTGATCCTGGGTGATTCACATGAGATTCTGCCTGTCTCATGCTACTCAGGTCGGGAAGTAAGTTAGTGATATTTTCGGCTATTGGATTTTCGCCATCTGAGATGACAAAAGAGCATGGCACATGCCGAAAAACTCCTGCTAATAGCGTTTGGAACAGATTTTACTTGGGAGAGATTTTAGGGATTCTAATGATTAGAATCCATGACAACATAAGAAGTCTAACAAAATACCTGATTTACGTGTCTAAATAAATTTTTCAACTAAGAGAGAGAGACACATGAGGAGGAGAAATAGAAAATCTCAAAACGTCGGTGGAAAGGAGTTTCTGGCAGATTTATGGGAGATTGTTGACTCATTTTAACCCCTCTCATCACACATAATAACATTAAAACTAATGATAAGTTGGTAATTCTCTAGTCCCCATCCCTCCACAACACCAAAATGGACGTAACTCTTTCAATTCAAACGATTTTTTTTAAATCTAAAATCTCTCCCATGTTAATTAGGCCATGTTAGACAACTGTACTTGGGAGAGATTTTAGGGATTCTAATGATTGGAATCCATGACAACATAAGAAGTCTAACAAAATACCTGATTTATGTGTCTAAATAAAATTTTCAACTAAGAGAGAGAGACACACGTGAGGAGGAGAAATAGAAAATCTCAAAACGTCGGTGGAAAGAAGTTTCTAGCAGATTTATGGGAGATTGTTGACTCATTTTAACCCCTCTCATCACACATAAGAACATTAAGACGAATGATAAGTTGGTAATTCTCTAGTCTCCATCCCTCCACAACACCAAAATGGACGTAACTCTTTCAATTCAAACGATTTTTTTAAAAATCTAAAATCTCTCCCATGTTAATTAGGCCATGTTAGACAACTGTACTTCGGCCGCGTTTGGGAAGGGAGATCGGCTCGGGCTTTTGAGATCAAATTCCCAACAACCTTTAATTTTTACCGAATATTCACTGCGTGCCTCGATTTTTGAGTTGAGAGAAAATTCAGAGATAAAAGAATACAGGTACAAGAGGGAGCTGGGATTGTTAATCTTGATAAACAGGTGTTGAGAAGATTTTAAAGATTTTAAATGATTATAAATCTCGAATGAGTCATAGATTTGTACAGTGGGAAGATTTGTCTGAGAATGGAGAAGCCGACCAGCTCTCTTCTCAAACGCGGCCTTCGTGTGAGATTTTTTTTTTCAAAATCTCCATCCTCCCGTGCTCCCGTCCAAACGTGCCCTAAGAAAATCCAAGCCAAGCAAAACCGCCTTTTTATCTTTGGGAACTTCTCTCGCAAATTATGTGAGGAGGATCATAGGTGTGATGCCAGTCATTCCCTATCTTATTTAATTAGGTCTCTATGACCAAGCTTTTGGAGGCAAAAACACTTCATAATTAGTACAGAAGCAGGAGAAAGATCCTTGTTTCCAGCCAGATAATTAAGAGATGCACACAGATTTAACCATGGGGTCTTCGTTGGGAGGAAATGCAGGTAAGTGTTGACTATCACAGAAGAATCCAAACCCTAGCCAGCCTTCCTGCAAGTCTTTCTCTTGACCTAGGACGGCCGAGTAGATTAAGTAAGAACAGGGACGGGAGGGAGCATGACCCTTCGTCGAGAGAAAGGTTTTAAGAAAAAAAATGTGGAACTGTGGGATCTGTGGGAAGCTTTCATGCCGCCGCATGGACCACTGGCTTAGTAGCCTTTCGTGGGCAGTGGAGGGACGTTCCACATTATGGATAATATATTGATGGTGTAGTGTAGTGCTTAGACTTCCAAACAGCTGTGACCTTCCCTGGAATTCCCTAGGGTTGATGATCTCTTCAATATGATGGAGGAGGCAGACAAGACAGCTTGAGGAGATTGGTGATCGTAGGGGTGAGAAAATGGTCTCTAGAATCTCGTATCACATTTTTAATATTTATTTATTGGGGAAGATTGTCTAGTCACTCGTAAAAACCTACAAACACCAGAGAAACGGCGTCAGAAGGAGCCCTGAGTATTATCCCAGGGGACAATCCTCCGATGCTTAAGTCAAGACTTAGTTACGTGATGGTCAAAGGAGGATGGAGAAGAGAGAGGAGGATGAGAGCATAACAATCAGACCTGGAGTGAGGATCAGACTTCCGGGGAAGTGCTCGCCACACCCAACGGGTGCTCGGAGAGTGTTCGCTAGGCTGGAAACGTGCTCAGAAGTGGGTCGAGACTCTTCCCTATAGAAGACTCTCTCTGTCTGTAGACATTTATAGTTGTCAGTCTGTCTCAGTATGCGTGTGCGACTATCTCACAGTGTCTGTCCCGCTGTCTCTGGTTGAAGGTCCATTTATAGGGGTTGTCTTGGCGGTAGAGGCCTATCCCTGAACAGGGAAGGGCGTGAGTCGTGGGGTAACGTCTCCCTGTGATCGTGGAGAGTTTTCCGTTGTGCGCTCGTTCATCCAAGACCGGATGAGTCTTACGGCACCCGTGGAGCGTGCTCGTCTTTACTGGAGTTGGGGCCGATGATGGCGGGAGTAACGTTCGGTCGTCGGAAGGTCATCCGACGTCCGATATGCTTGGGTCGATACCTCTTGTGGACTGGCGAATCCGATGACTGACCCTATTGGACCGTCTGACGTGGACCGTCGGCTGTCGGGATCCGCTACGTGATCCTCAGACCTTGGGCCGACATGAACCTTACATTGACAGGCCGCGCATGGACCGTACTAATTTTATCTTCCCGAGTGACCCTGTCGTAGAACGGACTGGACGACCTCCTGAATGTCCGAAATGTGTTTCAGCTTTGATTGATCCACACCTCAGTGCAAGGATATTTTGAAATTTTTCACTCTCTTGTGATCCACTCGTTATAGGCGAAAGTTCCATTTGTTGCCGCTGGTAGTGTGGAAGCTTGTCTTGCCACCTCGCAATGAAATCAACCAGAAAAAATGGGACTATCCATTTTTCAAAAAAAAAACAAGCAGGCCAAAATTGAGTTTTTAAAATCATTTTTTTCTAGATTTTTCTAAGACCGAAAGAGGAGAAGTACATATTTTTTTCAAAGCCGATCTTCCTCTCCGCTCTCAACTCTGCAGGGAAGTTGATAGCCTTTTGCCCTGCATCATTAGCCTTTTCAGAGTGCTCAAGTTCTTTTCATGTCGTCAATGTTTACGTACCTCTTGATTTGATAGACTCTTTCGCATGGCGCGCAGGCAGTCCCACGTGCATTTTGGGCAAAAAATATAGTGGTCAAATCGTATTTTCTTTGGTTGGGTCCGGTGTTAATATTTGGTCCATAGAATTGGTGAGAAATAATAAAGACATGTTCTTTGATATTAATTGAAAAGAGTTTGCTCACGATCGTTCTTGGAGCACCGAAGAATTCATGATTTTCGAGTATTATCATGGGAACTTATATTTTATTGTGTTCACATTGGATGTTACTAAGGGTCAAAAGAACAAAGCATACCATCCCGGCCTCCGGATGTTGAGCACTAGGCCCCGCTTTGGTAAAGGTTTAGTCTTGGGTTAGCTCAATGTTAACCCAGGACTAACCAAGTTTGTGATTTGATTACCCAATCCCCTGGATTAGGGTTAAGCGGGTATTAAACGGATGTTAACAATTGATTTTGAAATCCACCTCTTGAGGTGGGTTTCGAAATCGGGTCTGTCCAAATGACTACCATGCCCTCGCGAAACTCATTGATGGCGCCTCTGTCGCCTTGGATGCCGCACCGCATCGGGACCTCGCGAAACACTTCTCCCTCCCCCACGCATCGTCGTCCTCCTGCGAAACCCTCCCCTGAGCTTCGATCTCACCTTCGACCTTTCACGTCCGGAGGTGCGAAACCCTTCCCCTTCTCCTTGCTTTCTCCCTCGCCGTTCCTCCTGCGTATCCATTCCCCCTACTAAACTCTCTTCTGAGCACCGAGCTCCCTGCGACCCACGCCGTTGCTTCCGTGCCGTGGTTCCTCCGAAGGTGATCAAAGCCGTTCGGCCTCAAGCGATCGATGTCGTTCGTCCGCAGGTCCATGATGTGTGTGCAACCCACGCAGCAGATTGGGACTCTGTGGTTGTCCTAGGTTTTCAAGGTGAACGCTTCGATCTACCTTCTTCCTGCGATGGGGAGTGGGAGAGAATCCCTTCTGCCTGCTACGCGTAGGTTGTTGCAGTCGACACCTTTCTCGTGAGTGAACATCTGACCTTCCTTTCCTTTTAAGCACATATGTCACCCTCGCCCCCTTCTCAGCTGCTCTTGGCTTCGTCATGTCGATCTCTTCCGAGTCTCTCTTCCACTTCTGTGGTTGATTTCGGGTGACGGTGGTGTTACCGTTGTTGTCTCTGGCGACCGTCATTCTGTCCCCATTGTGTGTGGATTAGTGTTGTAGGTGCTGGTGTGCCGG
Organism: Amorphophallus konjac; assembly: GCA_022559845.1. Classification (NCBI taxonomy): domain Eukaryota; kingdom Viridiplantae; phylum Streptophyta; class Magnoliopsida; order Alismatales; family Araceae; genus Amorphophallus; species Amorphophallus konjac. The sequence goes on from CM040127.1 coordinate 3,971,954, forward strand.
ATCCGTTTGTGATGTCGTTTCTATCAAACTTCATTGCTACCCGTAAGTGTTTTCTTGTTGGGGATGCCCCTCAAAATATTGGTTGGTAGGTAACTTTGTGTCTTAATAATGTGGGTTAAAACTCTGTCCTTGCTACTGTTAAAAATCTATAGTTTAAGTTTACTGCACAGAGATGTTACTTTGTAGATTTATTCGGTTGTCGTTTGGGGGTGGGGAGGGGTTGGATTGACAATGTAAATGTTGGTTTATTGTTTTATTATTGCTATCTTTACAGAATGTGTGGAAATGTGTGGAGGAGTTATTGTCTCTTTATAATTATGTGAAAATATTTATGTTCTTTCTTTACGTGTTAGCTTAGGATTTTTTTGATAAAGGCAACAAAGATCTTTGCTATTGGAAAAATTCTGTTACGTGAGCTACAAATGTCATTGCTACATGCGTCGTTGCTACTGTTAAAAATCTGAACTGCACAGAGATGTTACATGTACCTTACACTTTGTGAATGTGTGTTAAAAGATTTACATTTATGCCAATAGCTCAGCCTTCTGTTAAAAATGTTGTAATTTAACTGTAAGGTAACTTTGTGTCTTAATAATGTGTGTTAAAACTCTGTCCTTGCTACTGTTAAAAATCTATAGTTTAAGTTTACTGCACAGACATGTTACTTTGTAGATTTATTCGTTTGTCGTTTAGGGGTGGGGAGGGGTTGGATTGACAGTGTAAATGTTGGTTTATTGTATTATTATTGCTATCTTTACAGAATGTGTGGAAATGTGTGGATGCGTTATTATCTCTTTATAATTATGTGAAAATATTTATATTCTTTCTGTATGTGTTAGGTTAGGATTTTTTTTTAGACCGGCAACAAAGGTCCATGCTACTGTAAAAATTCTGTTATGTGAGCTACATATGTCATTGCTACATGTGTCATTACTACTGTACAAAATATGTTCTGTGAGCAAGATTATCTTATTTGCTTTCTTTGTAGAGAAGTTCATGGCGGACAGTAAGGGGAAACCGCGAGTAACCAACTTCACAACTAAGGAAGATAAGTTGTTATTAAACCTTTTGATCGACCAACATCACAAGAACACGTGCAACCAAGGCACATTCAAGCAACATGTATGGAATGATATTATAGGACCCTTCAATGATCAGACTAAAAAAGGGGTAGATAAAAATAATTTGCAAACCAGGTGAAAGAATTTGAAAAAATAATACCATACACTCGAACAACTGCTATCACGAACTGGTTGGGCATGGGACGACATAAACAAGATGCCTACGCCACCTTAGGAGGGTGCTTGGGCGGAGGCAATTGCGGTATGTAAGCTATTATTACAACACAATTATAAAATGTCATGTTCATGTTATAGGTCCACTATATGGTACTTAGGTTTTCTTCTTGTTTCGTAGGCCAACAACGAATACAAGAAGCTCTTAGGGAAGCCATATGAGTACAAGGCAGAAATGGACATTCTCTGTGGTAATACCATGTCCAGAGGATGTTTAGGATTTGGAAGCACAATGGACAATGACTTGTCATAAAGGCGGTCTTGGGGAGATGAAGAGTCACCCCTTGAACAATTGGGTTCAGATGGTTTAAGTCGTCGTCGATTTACTACCACGGGTCTTCAACCTAATGCTCCCCTAGTTGATCTGGAGATTGATTTTGACCCCTTCTTCATGCCAAGCTCCCGTGGTTGCCAAGGTCCTACTCCATCGTCAGTGGGTGGATGCAGTGGCACAGGGGAATTCACTCCTTCACCACCTACAAAGCGGCGAAATGACGATGAGGCAACCTCCCCCAATAAGATGAGGACATGTGGCACACCCTCATACAAGACTGGTAGGGGAACGCATAATAAGAGGATGGAGAATGCCACCGATGCGCTAAACAAGTATTGTGTTATGAACAGCCATATGGCGGAGTTGTATAAAAAGCTTGGCACTGGAGAATCTTCTACAACTTCCACCACTATGCAGTCATGCACAATCAGAGAGTGTCTCCAAAAATTGAAGGAATTGCCAGGTTGCACTCAGGAAATTTTGTTTGTGAGTTTAGATCTTTTCCAAGACACTCATGTTCGATCTGTGTTCATGGTATTAGATGACGAGGACAAGTTGGCGTACATGACATATCGCCTCCGTTGATGCAATTTATTTCTGAGCGATGGCGTTCACCGTTGTAGACACGCCAAAATTGACATTACTTTGAGTATTTCTCACATTGCCTTGTAATGCCCCATTTGACCCTCAAATTAGCTTATTTGAGTGTTTTTTTCCATTTTTCTTGGATTTTCTCCCCTTTCCCTCTTTTTTTAAATTAACGCCCTGGAGAGGGGCGTGTTTTTAAACACGGCCTAATCCAGGCGTGTCTCCCCATTTTATCTATTTCTCCCCATTTTACCTATTTTATAAATTCGTGACCTGGTGAAGGGCGTGTTTTAAAACACGACCTGACCTGGGGCGTTTCTTGATGAAAGGACGCCCTGAGGTGAGGGCGTCAATTCTTGGAATTATGCAATTTTCGAAAAAGAATAAATATTTGAAGAATATTGACTCGCGCCCTATTATGGGGCGTTTTTCAATTTACGCCTCTCCCTGAGGCGTTTCTTAAAATTTCCAAATAAAAGAAATGTTTATTTCTAAATTAATCCAGGAAGAAACGCCCTGACCCAGGGCGTATTTTAAATTAACGCCTCTTGACATGTTGTCAATTCTTGAATTGACGCCCTGACCAAGGGCGTTTTTCATCTTCTGGCTTCGCAGCCCTTTCCCCAGAGAGTCCTTGCCTCATTAGACTTCTGCCTTGATTGGGGCTCTTGCCCGTTCTTATCTTACCTCCATTGGACTCTTGCCGTTCTTATCGCTCTATTTCCAATCTATTAATAGAGCTCTGCTGCTCTGTTAACGGGTTGGACCCCCTTCTTCCCCTCCGCGTTTTTTTTTCCTTTTGCTTTGTTTTCTTGCAGGTTGCTCTGTGCGGCTGTGTTTGGCTGAAGGAGGGGCTTCCACGGCGCGCTCTTCATCATCCTATTGAAGCTCACTTCCCCTTGAATATCAAAGCCAAAGCGACAGGCTTCTTCTCTCCCTTTTTTATTATTATTCTTTTGCTACATCATTCGGTTGCATGCATGATCATTCATGTATTTATTCTTTTAAAACTCAACCACGTTGAGAACTCCCATTGAGTGCATCTCTTGCACTCTTTCCCCTTGTTTTATTTTGCATACATCCATCACATCTCCCACACCCTTTTTGCATAGGGGTTTAAGGGCCAACCACTCACAAGGTGTGTCTTAATCCTATGATATTTCATGCTCATCTATTCAAGAATTTGATGCTACACCCACCTTGTTCCTAATTCAATTCTTTTGGTGATATTTGTTTGTTTTGCAAGGGTAATAAAAGCAAGAACTCTCTTCATCGGCCGGCCGATTTGAAGAGAAAGGAAGCACTCACATCCCCGCACTTTTGAGGTATTTTTCGCGATCATCTCTCCCATGCTTTCATTGTTATATTTTTGAGGCCTTGCGTCTCTGGCGATCACGTTATTCCACCTTAGCACCTCGTGCTATTTCATGCTTATTTATTCATATTCTTAATTTTTCCTTAAGTGGATTTTAAAGGAATCTACAAATTGGCGATCACGGTGGGACCCTTTGTGTTCTCTTTATTACCCCTTTCCCCTTAGGCACCCGCGTGTGCCGTCTCCCCTATTGCACCCTCGGTGCGTCTCCCTTTTTGTGCCCCTCGGGCACCCTCCATTGGTTTTACACCCCCCCCTAAGTGATCGGTCGGTTTGTTGATTCTTCTTTAAAATTTCCACTTATTTAAAATTCTTGATGAGCATGCTTATTCTATTGATTGCCATGATTGTGTGATTGGGTGTTGATACTGCTGGCCGTGAAGTTTTCTGGAAAAAAGTGAATTCACGCCTATGGCAGAGGCCTTTGTTTGATTTAACGCCCTAATACAGGGCGCCTTATTCATATTTTACGCCCTCTGACAGGGCGTTTTCCAGTATATTTCCGGGTTGTCCTGCTTTATATTGCTGCCTGTGAATTCACGCCCTTCCCAAAGGCGTTTATTTGTTGATTAGCGCCCCACATCAGGGCGTCCCTTTATTGATAGCGCCTCACCCTAAGGCGCGTTTTACCCGGCCCTGGGCCCCTCACGTTGATTCACGACAGTCACACTGTTGTGTCTTTTGTTAGTAGCGCCCTCTTCCAGGGCATGTTTTTACTGTGGGTTTCCAGAACCCTTCCCGTGGGTGAGTTTTCATGCTATTTCATGTTGATTGATCATATTATTGTGGTTGGCTTGATTTCCCATGTTGCATTCATTCTTTACATTGGTTTGGGAGCCCCCTCCTCTTCATTAGGATCCACACACCCTCTTGGAATCGGGACGACCCTCCATTGAGCATTCCGTCTCTTTGGACTGGAAATCCCTTTTCCAAGCCTCCGTAAGTCTCCGCACCCGTGGATTCCCTCACGGACGCCGGGCAGGTTGTACCCTTTTGAAGTCCCGGATTAGTTGGCCATATACGTGGTGAGAGAGTGTTCCTAGTTGGCATTGGAGTTCAAACCATATTGAAACTAGGTTCCCTCCCCTTGTGTGAATCATCTCAAACTTTGCTAAAAATTCATTAATTCACCAAGGTTCAAACATAAAAAATCAAGGTAACCATTCCAACTTGTGTGTTTCTTTGCAAATTGTTTGCACACTAAATTACTTGAATGGCTTACTTTGATAGACAAAATAACATGTTCAATTCAATTAATGTTCATGAGGATGCACAACTTAGCACTTCTTATAATCCTCACTTTCAACATGTTCAAAATTCTCACCATACTTTCAAAGGACCACGTCCTCACTCTTATGGTGTTGCCCGACCCTTGGGCAATGTCCAATCCAATGGTCCTTCAACTCAATTTCGAACCACTATTCCCATTAAGCCCTCTCGTCCCAATGATGAGAAGGTCTCCCAGATTTTGCATGCATTAGATCATCTTACCCCTCGACAGATCCAAGCCCTTAAGGCCGCCGTTGAGGGTACACCTCATGCATCTCCCTCCAATTCTACACGGGTGGCCCATCACCCACCTCCTCCTTCCAATCCTGATCGGGTAGCCCATTACCCATCCCCTTCTATTCACACTCCTCCTCGGGTGGTCCGACACCCGCCTCCTTCTATTCCTCCGCCATCACGGCCCCGAGGCCCATTTACTCCTTGCAATCCGGCACGTCCGGGTTCTTTTACGGGTCATCCCGTCAACTCCCCTCCACGGCATTTTTATGCTACCCCTCCTCCTTCAAGGCCCTGCCAGTCCTCGGTTGTTCAAGTCACACCCCTCCAACAATCTCTGCTTGATAAGATTACTTTGATGGAGGAACAAATAAAGAGGGTCACGGCTCCTCCTACTCCAGTCAATCCTCTCCATGCCGCTTTGGACGAGATTACAAAGATGGAGAGAGAATGGAAAGACAGGAGGGATGATTATGGCGTCGGCGGTTCAAGTGAGCAAGAGCCGGCATTCGAAGAGTCCGAGGCAGTATACGATGATGATGAAGCTCCGCAGGCACCCCTTCCGAGTTTTCTTAATCTTCCGCTCCCTCCACTATCATTCGATGAACCTCCTGCTCAGGATGAAACCATCCCTGATCCAACCCCTATTTATGAGACTAATTGGTGTTACGATGATGGGTCGATACTTCAATCACCCACACCGGCACATTGTAAGTCTCCTCCTATCCTTGACACCGCATACATTACACCCCCACCAGTTACACCATTAACCTCCGCAACACTGGCCTCCCCCAAGCCTTCCACTATTAAACCTCCACCCGTTAAGCCATCTACCTCCACACCATTAGCCCCCATCGAACTCACCATTGAACCTTTCCCAATTAACCTCCCATTACCGCCACCTCGGCCTTCTATTATCCCTTTAAAACCCACTTTGCCCATTCCACCATTTAACCATTTACCCTTACCCATGGCTAATCCTGAGCAGGATCCACCCCTTTTTGCACCCGAGCCAACCCTGACTGCTTCCGAGCAAAGGGAGAAACTCGACGTGTTTGAACCTCCGCTTCCGCTCACCCATTTGCCAACGCTTTCCATCATGCCTCCATCATTCATGGAGCCTTCCGCCTCCGCTTCACCTCCCCTTACTACTCGGAATGGGGGGCCTTCTACAAGCACAGGTGCCGAGGACGATCAAGAGCCGGGCAGCAAGGATTTGGCCGCGCCATTCAAGATTCAAGAATTCATTTGCCGGATGCCAATCCGGGTTATTGTGCCAAGCACGGTCGAAGAAGCCAAGTCGCCGACATGCCAAGCATTGATGCTGTGTAAGGGCCGGGCAGGGCACCCTTTGTTCCAATTTCCAAATTTTGAATCTTTGGACAACATAATGCTTCCGAGCCCAACTTTCCAACTCCCTCACACCATTACTTTGCACTCTCCAAGGGAGTTGACATTCACCATTGAAGCTTCGGCAGGGGCTATTTCTCATACACTTTCACTGCCGTGGAGGGGCAGTTATCTTAATGCTAAGGGGCCATCCCTTATTTGTTCCACTTTTTATTCATCCATCTCTATCACTTTTTCTTCATGGGCCATTCCCAGGGTTAGGAAGAGGATCTCACCCTCTCACCCTTCACATTCTTCATATTCTTTGCATTTTATGCATTCATCGCATCCATCCCATTGCATGCATTTGCACCTCCTGCTTCCCGGGTTTCCAAACCCGTATCTTCCCCGCCTTCCGGCACCTCCGGATATTCCGCACTTCCCATCTTATTCATCTTCATCTTTTTATCCACTATCCCTGGGGCATCGCGTCCCTTTTCCTGCTATCTCCCTGGAACCTCCAGGAATTTTATCCCTCCTCTTTGGGCATCTCGCCCTTTCTGATTCTATTCCTCCGGAACCTCCGGACTTTCCCCTCGGGCACGACGCCCCTTTCCATCTTCTCCCTCCTGATTTCATTCCTCCGGAACCTCCGGATTTTTCTCTCCTCCCTGGGCATCGTGTCCCTCGGCATTTTCTCCCTCCGGAACCTCCGGACCCTCCATCTTTCTTCCGATTCATCTTTCTAATCTTCCAGAACATCACATCCTTCATTTTTTTTCTTCCTTTTTCATCATCTTTTTCCTTATTTCTCCTCAGGGCATCGCGTCCCTTCTTTTGTCATCCCTCCGGAGCCTTCGGATTTTTCCTATCATGATTCTTCTCCTCCGCCTCCGGACCCTCCGGATCCGCCTCTTTCTATCTACCAATTTCTTCTTCTAATTCCTCCTGATTCTGGGTCTGACCCAACTTCTTCTACATCCATTGCTCTGGGCATGTGCCCTTTCTCCCATTGATTTAGAGGCTTTAGTCCTCACTCCACCTCCTAATTTTCCGCTTCTTTTGTAGACTGTTCCATGTAATCAGGGTCTCTGCGCCTTAGTGAGGGAGTTCTAGCCCTCGCCTCTCTTCCTTTTCTCCTTATTTCGTCTGAGTCTGGTCTGGGCACCATTCCGTCTTGTTAAGCCACTTTCAATCCTTTGCTTCCAATCTTTTTTCTGCTAAAGAGGATAAATTCCATGATGATCACCTCTAGCAGCAGCAGCTTCAACAAAGGTTGCAAGGTAACATGTTGGCATAAGTAAGCATTTTTATAATATCATCTCCCCATTTCTTCACGCATGATTTTCAAAATGAAGTGCTTCCTAACAAGATTAAGAGTGGTGTTCTAAACCTTTATCTTAGGCTTTTTGTTAATTAAATCATTGTCAAAAAGAGTCTTTAGGCTTGCTTTTGCAGCACTCTTGGTTAATAAGAACCCGGCGCTGGGAATTCAACATTCTCTCCCTACTTGTTAAGAGCAACCCTTAGTTGGGCACCGCAAACACTTCACGGCGTCCTTAGCTGACTCCTTTGATAAAAACACCGTTGCTATCTTGGCCATGCCATGAGAATATCTGAAAGTCTTTTCTCTTCTTTATTCGGCCACATGCAGGGGCAAGAGGTTGACGGATGAGATGACCAACCTAGGTAATCCCCAATACGAGAGGAGTCTCAAATAGGGGCAGTCTTGACCCAAAATCAACATCAATATGAGTTTTCATATGAGTTTTCATGATATACATCTAGCCAAAAGGGGTATTATGAACATCAAGTCAGAATTTCGATAAAAGTAAAAGTATGAATTATGGCATGACAAGAGTGGCAAAGTCCCCGCAGGGAAAACCCTGGTCGTATGCATGTCAAGGGTCTAAAAATTAAAGGCACAAAGCCCCGGCACAACAGACTACCTCTTTGAAGGGAACACCTTGGAAAGAATTCAAGTCCCGATATCTCCCATCCTGCACAAAGCTTGTCACAATTATTCTTCTCTTCTCCCGCTAAGACCGAATGTTTCTTGGGTATGGCCTTGGTAGGGGCACCGTTGATCAAGGGCGGTCGGTTATAGGGCGCCACCCTTCAATGCACGTCCAGCTTTGGGCAGTTTTAGCGAAAAGGGAAGGAACAAGGACCCCTAGCCAGTGATTCAAAACAACCCTTTGATGCTGCATTAACAATGTCTAAGCCAAAATCCAAAAAAAAATTGAATATTTCCCGATCAAAATCTCCATAAAAATTCAAATATTTTCAAAATCCATAAAAATTCAAATATTCCAAAACTCATAAAAATTTGCATATTTCCAAAATCCAAAAATTGCATTGTATTTTCTGATGGTGTTTTGCAGGAACAGCTTTGCAAGGACCGAGAGCACGGGATGACTCCTATCTCCACTCATTGCTATCAATCTATTGATTCTCCCGATATTCTCATGACATGCCACCCTGGACATTTTTGGTTATCACCTCCTTATATCATTTTGGTTATATCTCCTGATTATCATTCTGATTATTCATCTCCAGATCTTTCAATCAACTCCTGCTGATTTCTCTTGATCAATTCTGCCGATGGGCATTATCAGATCTTGATCATTCAACTCCAAATCTTGATTAGCCAAGTTGGCATCCTCATGACAAAATAACAAACAATGATGCTTTACAATATCATGATTCAACTCATAATGGTTACTATGTTGTGACATGCTATTGATGCTTTGATTCATGCTATGCTTGCTGCGCTTAAATGCCTTATTCATTGCTTGTTATCTTTTATATCTTGGCTGATGAATTTTTGAGCGCAGGATAAGAAGCTCTTGGTCCCACCGACTGGACATCATCATCCAAGCCCCACGGTGCTTGCAGCTCAGTTCTCAGTTCCCATGCTCATTGCACCACCATCTCCTGTATGCATTTTACTATATGTTACATATGCTACTAGATTATATCAAGGACCTTGTGACTTTGGTAAATCTGGAATTTGAGTTCCCCTTCATCAAAAATGATGACGATTCCAGAGGCGTCTTAGTCACATGGATAGGCCGTTTAGCCGTCCAAGACTGGGGACGATGGTTCCCTTTTTACGAGTTGGTGCGTGGATAAACGGGCTTCGGTTTAGTATCAGCTCGCAGAATTGGTTTCTTGACCCAGTCTGGGCAGTTTAACAATATTATCCTTGATTATATTATATCTTCATTTGTTATTTTTCCCTTTAGCCCAGCATGCATTCATGTAGGACTTTGAATTAACATTGGAAAATCATTCTGATAAGCTGATGTTGAGAGTTGAATTGATCTTAATCTTTCTCGATATGAGATTTTCATTGCCGGATTAGATCCTCAGTTCGTTTTGTCGCTGTTTTGGGCGATTTTCTCGAAAGCTCCTTGTTTAGATTTTTATCATCTTTTTTTTATCTCCTCTCCTTTGATCCACCTTGGCTGCAGCACGTCCACTGGTTGGTAATCGCTCCCCAATGGTGAAATCTACAGGTTTGTGACCTGGGGTACTTCCACCGCGCTGGAAGTTGATCATTTATTTTATCTCCTTCGTGCACCGCGTGCACCTCTCCCCCTTTATCCAAACATTGTTGATTTCGTTGGATTTCTCGAGATTTGCTTCATCTCGTGCTTTTGATTTCATTTCTTATCAAGTGATGTTGATTGCGTGTCTCATCACACATTGGCATCTACTTTTCAGTTTGCTACGCTCCCTTGTAAAGCAGACGCCAAGGCGGGGCAGCTGTAGACACGCCAAAATTGACATTACTTTGAGTATTTCTCATATTGCCTTGTAATGCCCCATTTGACCCTCAAATTAGCTTATTTGAGTGTTTTTTCCATTTTTCTTAGATTTTCTCCCATTTCCCTCTTTTTTTAAATTAACGCCCTAGAGAGGGGCGTGTTTTTAAACACGGCCTGATCCAGGGCGTGTCTCCCCATTTTATCTATTTCTCCCCATTTTACCTATTTTATAAATTCGTGACCTGGTGAAGGGCGTGTTTTAAAACACGACCTGACCTGGGGCGTTTCTTGATGAAAGGACGCCCTGAGGTGAGGGCGTCAATTCCTGGAATTATGTAATTTTTGAAAAAGAATAAATATTTGAAGAATATTGACTCACGCCCTATTATGGGGCGTTTTTCAATTTACGCCTCTCCCTAAGGCGTTTCTTAAAATTTTTAAATAAAAGAAATATTTATTTCTAAAATTAATCCAGGAAGAAACGCCCTGACCCAGGGCGTGTTTTAAATTAACGCCCCTTGACAGGTCGTCAATTCTTGAATTGACGCCCTGACCAAGGGCGTTTTTCATCTTCTGGCTTCACAGCCCTTTCCCCAGAGAGTCCTTGCCTCATTAGACTTCTGCCTTGATTGGGGCTCTTGCCCGTTCTTATCTTACCTCCATTGGACTCTTGCCGTTCTTATCCCTCTATTTCCAATCTATTAATAGAGCTCTGCTGCTCTGTTAACGGGTTGGACCCCCTTCTTCCCCTCCGCGTTTTTTTTTCCTTTTGCTTTGTTTTCTTGCAGGTTGCTCTGTGCGGCTGTGTTTGGCTGAAGGAGGGGCTTCCACGGCGCGCTCTTCATCATCCTATTGAAGCTCACTTCCCCTTGAATATCAAAGCCAAAGCGACAGGCTTCTTCTCTCCCTTTTTTATTATTATTCTTTTGCTACATCATTCGGTTGCATGCATGATCATTCATGTATTTATTCTTTTAAAACTCAACCACGTTGAGAACTCCCATTGAGTGCATCTCTTGCACTCTTTCCCCTTGTTTTATTTTGCATACATCCATCACATCTCCCACACCCTTTTTGCATAGGGGTTTAAGGGCCAACCACTCACAAGGTGTGTCTTAATCCTATGATATTTCATGCTCATCTATTCAAGAATTTGATGCTACACCCACCTTGTTCCTAATTCAATTCTTTTGGTGATATTTGTTTATTTTGCAAGGGTAATAAAAGTAAGAACTCTCTTCATCGGCCGGCCGATTTGAAGAGAAAGGAAGCACTCACATCCCCGCACTTTTGAGGTATTTTTCGCGATCATCTCTCCCATGCTTTCATTGTTATATTTTTGAGGCATTGCGTCTCTGGCGATCACGTTATTCCACCTTAACACCTCGTGCTATTTCATGCTTATTTATTCATATTCTTAATTTTTCCTTAAGTGGATTTTAAAGGAATCTACAACCGTGATAGCAGCCTCTCTATTTGTCATCTTATTCTCCACCTAGTGGGACTTTTAATGATTACAACATTTGGCATGTATTCTAATTTGGATGTTTCTTGTTCCTTTTATTTAGGCATGTACTATTATCTATTTGTGGCATGTACTTTTAACTGTACCTTTGATGAAGACATGTACTATTATGGCTGTTTCATGTACCCTTCATTCAGGCATGTATTGGTTACACATGCATGCAGGGTGTGACACAGTTGGATCATGGGGAAGTATAAGTGTTATGTGGTGTGGGTGGGCCGTTGCCCGGGTGTGTACTACACTTGGGATGAGTGTTACGCACATGTGAATGGGTTCTCCGGTGTGAGATACAAGGGATTTACATCAATTGAAGACGCGAACGATGCATTCCGAGCCATTGCCACAACGAACTCTACTTTTGTGACCTACGCAAGCGGAGTGGTGACAAGCAGGAATGACGTGAACCCTTATCTTAACAACCTGCCCCAGAGGGCTACCCCTATTGTTATGCATCACCTATCTAGCATTGTTATCCTTTTCATTATCGTTCTCCTCCTTTTCGTCATATTGATTGCCATCTTCATCATTCTCGTTCGTGCCTATTGAGTTTAATGTGTCAGTTAGTCTATGATATGATTTTCATGTATTTTCTATTGCTTTGAATGGCTCAAGATGTCTGTCTACCTATATTTTCCTCAATGACAGTGCATGTTGTATCTTGTAATATAACATTTGTCATATCTCATGCATGTGTATGACAGGATATTATGGATGCAAATATTTTAATGCGTCAGCTAATGCGCGAGGGGGTTATAGTTTTACAAAACATGAGTAATCATATAGTGGAAGAATTATTAGATGTGATGGTTGAAGAAATTAACGATGTGCGTGTGCCCAGACCTATGCATACATCTAACTACACAGGACATGTGTGGGTACATGACATATTAAGGGGTCATGAAAAATGATATTATAACATGTTCAGGCTAAACCAAGCTACGTTCATTCGTTTGCGTGATGTCCTGATACATAGGGAATTGATTAAAGACAATCGCTTTGTCACTGCAACAGAGCAACTGGCGATGTTTTTATACGCAATGGGTCACGCTGTTGTGACGGGTGCCATGTGTGAGCATTTCCAACACTCGTCGTAGATAATAAGTTATTATGTGAACCACGTTTGTAAGGCAATAGTTGAGCTTAGGCGAACATACCTCCAGCTCCCCACCGCAACAGCAGAGGTGCATCCGTTCGTTCGACATAATGACAAGTTTTATCCTTACTTTAAGGTAACTTATAATCTACACGTCTTCATCTGTTTGGTCATTTTGATGAGACATTCGAACAAATGTAGGATGCGTTGGGCGCAATCGATGGCACGCACATCCCTGCCAACGTTCTAACATCAAAACACGCACGATATCGCAATCGTAAGCAACAAATTACTCAGAATGTCATGGCTGCTGTATCTTTTGATTTGCAGTTCCAATATCTAGCTGCCGGTTGGGAAGGCTCAGCCGGTGATCAAAAGGTCTTGACTTGGGCCCTAGAAAAGGGGGGTTTCAGAGTTCCTCCAGGTGAGTTCATATTGAACCTCAGTTTCTATAAAATTGACTTTATGATTAATGTACACATTGTCTCATTTACCACCTATTACTTCAGATAAATATTATCTTGCCGATCTCGGGTATGCCAACACTGGTAGCTTCTTATGTCCTTACCGGGGAGAGCGTTATCACATATCTCAATATCAAGGCCGTGGGGGAAGAGGGTATCGAAATTTACGAGACAAGTTTAACCACCGCCACGCTCAACTGAGAAATGTTGTGGAGCGCACATTCGGGATAGTAAAAATGCGGTTTCAAACGTTGAAAGAGGGGAATATGTACCCAATCCGCACGTAGATACTAATTGTGATTGCATGTTGTGTCGTCCACAACTTCATACGTCGGGAGCAAGGGGACGACTTCTACTTTCAACATGCACCGCTTGATGTTGAAGATTCGGGTGACGAGGAGGTGGATCCGAACATCCCTGTGGTATCTCGAGACATTATGGAAGGAGAGCATCTTATGGACACTATTGCTACACAACTATGGCTGCAAAATTGATCTATTTTACTGTGCATCTTTCGTTCCTGGGGAATATTTTGTCCATGTACCCATGCCCCATTGTACAAGTTATTTTGCTCCATTTGACTCAGTATATATCTGGTTTCCACTATGTGTCATCTCTTTTAATATCGTGTGGCAGGTGTTCTTTTAAAACATCCCTTAGTAGGTCTCCATGTTTGTTGCCCCCGGTGCATGCCCAACTTGTCATGCGTGTGCATGTATGGGTGTCGTAGAAGGCATAGCAATGCAACTCCACCACAAACATGTCACTTGTGCTATTTGGGTCATTGCTCTGGATGAGGCGGCATCATGTGTGCATCGACTAAGGGTTGGGGCAATGAGGAATGTGTTTTATGATTTCATGTTAGGGTCAGATGATCACTTGTGACATCCCAACATGAAAAATGACGACACATATCCTCAAAATCCATACTGAGCCCAACCCACTATCAAAGAATCGTTACTATTGCCCAGCATTGGATTGTAGGGTGGCGAGGTCATTGGGGATTTTGTATGCATAGGTAAAATCATGTCTAATTATCTTACTATTTCCTTCAATGTACTTTCAAAATCTCGTACTAATATTATACTTTTTATTAGGTGGTTGGGCATTGTAGAGGAAGCCAACTTGTGGAATTAACTCGGGTTCTGTTTTGGCATCTGCAACTTCTCATTTTTCATGGAATTTGCATCTGAAACTTTAATCATCCAAGGTATATATCTTGTTTACCTACTCTATGACATCTTCCTATAGGTTGGAGTTCATGATATTATAGGAATGGAGTTCTGTAATGGCATCTTCCTGCAGATTGGATGATAAAATTTTGGCATCTGATACTTAGGTCCGAATACAATGCATGTTATGTTGTGCAGATGCTGCTTCATGTGCAATGCCATTACTACTGTTCCGATGGAACCAACACTACTTGCTATGTGAACAACTTCCCCATATTTGTTGAAGTAATGATATTTACATTCTGTCTTCTAAGCATGCATCTTATATTAATTGGGCATTGTTATGTCTTACTGCTATTATCTCATATAGTGTGAGTGCATAGAATCTACAGGTGGAACCCGGAAGCCATTTTTTTAATGTGTACCACTGTTCACACTAATGTGGTTACAACGGAGAAGGTTATCTAATTTAACATCCTCATACTGCAGTTCTATGTGGTTAATTCATGCAATCTAATATATTTGTTTAACCGACTCTCTTGATCCCCCCCTCCCGGAGATGAGACAAGTTTGGTTTAATTATTGTTCATGGAAGCACAATGCTACATATTGTGGTGATACCGTGTAGTCTTGTCGGTTGGCTATGTGAAGCTTTTGATTTTACTGTGTTTCGTCTCTAGAATATGCAGGTTCATATCTTATTACAGTAACACTTCTTTCTGATGTGCTTTCACTCCCTTGTTTGATAAGTCATTTTTTATAGTTCTCCCCAACTTTGATATAACTTGCATTTTATTCATGTACAATCTATTGATAAACCTGTTTGGAGACCGAACTATTCCTTCATCTTGTTCATTTCAGATTTAATGTTTTCCGTCTGTACCACTTATCCTGAGCTACTTTTCATGGTGTTTATAATTTTTCGATTGATTCCTTTAAGAAAATCTCACTTGCACCAGCATTAAAAACATAATAACAACTTATCTCACCCCATCAATTTAATGTTGGATAATGATGTATGACCTTAGATGCCAAGATATTTGAGCCAATTTCTATGGTTGTATTTGGTTTTATCTATGTCCCATTGTCTCATTTAATATCGTGCGGCAAGTGTTCTTTTAAATCATCCCTCATGTAGGTCTCCATGTTTGTTGCCCCCGGTGCATGCCTAAATTGTCATGCGTGTGCATGTATGGGTGTCGTAGATGGCATAGCAATGCAACTCTACCACAAACATGTCACTTGTGCTATTTGGGTCATTGCTCCGAATGAGGCGGCATCATGTGTGCATCGACTAAGGGTTGGGGCAATGAGGAATGAATTTTATGATTTCATGTTATGGTCATATGATCACTTGTGACATCCTAACATGAAAAATGACTAGACTAACCACAAAAGCCATACTGAGCCCACCCCACCATCGAAGATTCTTGACTATTACCCAGCATTGGATTATAGGGTACCTTTCATTCATTGATAACTATTTATGCATAGGTAAAATACTGAATATTTAACTTTATAATTCTCTTCCAGGTAATTTCAAAATCGCGTACTAATATTTCCTTCAATATTTTCATTCATAGGCCCAATCTTTATAATTTGTGATTCAGTAAAACTTAAAGACATGTATGTTACAAATGGGTGTCTGAATGGTTATTGCCTTGTGCTACTGTTGTTTTGGGCATACATAGTATGAGAAAGAATGCATTGCATCTACGTTACAGAAATGTATGTTTACAGACAGGTATGTTACAGGGTTAATTCGGGGATTTTGTTTGGGTGACAACAAGGGAAAACTTACATAATGTCTAATTATATCATCTATGTAAATGCTTGCTATAAAGTTTGCTTCTGTATGTATGGAGAATGGTACATATGTATTTTTAATACATAGGCATAATTGAGGCTTATACGAGTTTGTGGGATATAATTTTTTTTGGATCATGGAGGTTCCATACTCTCCATGTACAATCTCTGTAAATTGATACATCTCACCGATGCTGGTAGGACTATGCTATATATGGATGTAACTATTTAATTAATTCTAATATGTACCTGCTCTTTATACATGCCTATGTCATTAGTGGTGCGTTGATCTAACCAGCTAAGAATTTGAATTCTCTTTCTCCACGGGTTTCAAACAGGTATGTTTCAGCTAACCTTTAGCATTGAGTCGCACGGATATTTATTTCCCTGTGCTGCTGTTGTTTTTAGCATTGAATGTCCGCTTTGGTGATATGTAAACCGTGTTAGTTCTAGCTTCAAGGTTTCAATGGGAAAACTATGACAGAAATGGCATTGCTCCTACATTGTGTTAATTCAGTAACGTGTGTGTGCATCTTGTCATTGAAAGTAAGATAAACTTGTGGTTTTAATGCCTTCTTTACCTGCCAATTTTTCTGTACTTGCGGACAACAAAATCATGTCACTGTTTTGGAGTTTCAAGTTCTTTGTGTGCCCATGATATCTATGACCTTCTACTTTGGCATCTAATTTCTTTTCCTTGTTTTCATGAGTTTCAATCTTATACCAATTGATTTACTCATGAAGTTGTCTATCGTTCTAAGCATGCATGGTGAAAATATTTCCTGATCCACATTATTTTCTTCATAATGGCCTTGTCTGAACTCTGAACTGGGAAATGCTAACATGTGCTTCCGCATATTGCCTTTGTTTGGATTTGGTTTTTTGATGCCTAAGACTAATTACATTGCAGACCTTAAATGGTGGTGGGATGGTATCACTCACATCCATGCTTTGGCTGTTGGCTTTCTGGTGTTGACATAAATACATACGTATATTTGGTTTGTTTGATTACAGTTCACTCCATCTTATGGGCAGCCACAGAGTGGTATAGGTGACCCCACCCAGTATCAGCCAATCCTCCAAATGCTTGCACCTGCTGCTGCTACCGGGGGACATCAAGCTTAGATATAAGTTTGGGTTCAAAGTGCACCAGGGGACTTATATATGTTGCAAACCAGTCAACCCTTCTCTAGTCACAACTGCTACCGCTTTGGAACAGGCAGATTTGGCATTTTATGTTGTTAATGACTAGGTAATGGGCCACTCATCGGAAGCATCGGTGATTTTGACATCAACAATGGGGCCGGAGCAGCCAATTCACCGCTTGTTCAAAATACTTCTACTATCACACAGATGTATTTTCTTCGTCTTCTTTCGCCTTTGACTTGTCTTTGTTATATTTAGAGATAAGTGTCTGTTCAATGGTCTTTCTTGTGCTTTAAATCTCATGTTGGATGATAATGAGCGGTTCAAAACATGTAACTTTGTAAAGTGTCCTCCAGACCAAAGCACTATTGTATCAGACGAAATTTATGTATTCTTTTTAATTTAAATGAATAAATGTGTACACTTATTGACACTTGTTCTCCTTTGTCTAAAATGGATTTTATAGTAGGTGGATGAAGCCCTTGCTGACGAGAATGTTACAGTATGTGACACTGGAGTGTCGGGCATCTCTGGTGATGCATGCACATTTATGCAGAAATGTTAATGCACAAACGTTGTAATTATTTAACGGCTATTTGAATTTTTTATAGTTAAGTTTTTTTAAAATAACTATTATTGATACTATAAAAATTGAAAAGATTTGTTATTTTGTAAAAATAAAATTTACATTTAAATACTCAGACGAGAGTGTCAGATGAATCTTGAGAGGCAACGAAGATGAGAGAGATGAGCTTGATTAAATGTTCACATAGATTTTTAACATATATCGTCAACAATAAATATATTATTAAAATATCTAAGAACTTTCATAAAAATATCATTAGATTTACTAATTATATTTTAATAGTGACATAAGATTTAACTACGTGAGTGTTAATTTGCTTACCAAATATCTATTCCATATCAAAATATTAAATGTTAGAAATTTATTAGGAATATATTACAGATTCCATAAAAATAAATTACCCGGCAAATAATAATATTTTGAAACAAATACTCATTATAATTTAAATGTTAAGAAATAATTTAATAAGTTAAAATGTGTGAGAGAGAGAGAGGGTGAGTGGAGAGAGAGAGAGAGAGAGATTAAAAAACCCACCAAATATAAAAGAGGGGGTCAAAAATGTCATTTTAGTTATACTTACCCCTTGTTTAACCCACTACTTATCAAATCACATTGGATTAATGATAGTTTAACCTATCTTCTTACTCCCGGGTTAACTTCACGCTTATCAAATCAAAAATGCATTAACTCTAGATTAACTCAAGTAGATTGAGTTAGTCTAATCTAAGTCCAATCCCTTGTCAAAGTGAAGCTTAGGAGTCACTTTGACGAAGAGGTGGATTAGGAGCGGGCACGTCATCTCAAGTGATCCACCTCTAATTTATTTTGGGTGATTTATTTCATCTTTTTGGTTGGATTCAAAAATTCAAACTTATCTTTAATCGACCTCGATTAAAGAAATAAGAACCAAACAAGAATAATGGGGTGTTTCGTTGCTCTTTTTTACCTCTTTTTTCTCTCAAATTTAAAAAAGAGAGTAAGAGATCTTTTAACCCTGTTAGGTGTTCCTCTCCTAAATTTTAGGGAGAGAAGACAGCCTATGTAAATCTTCCTCAAAAAAAAAAAGTCTGGACCTTTTTTTTTAAAAAAAAACACCAACTCGAGACTCCCCCTCCCCCGCAGCCCCCCTCCCTCACTGCGACCCTCCCCTCCTTGGCGCCCCCTGCGCAGCCCCCCTCTCCCCCTCCCCTCCCCGGCGCCCATGCGGCCCCCCTTCCCCGTCCCCGGTGACCCCCCTCCCCTCCCCTCCCCTCCACGGCGACAATCCCCTCCCCCTCCCCTCCCCTCCCCGACACCCCCTGCGTAGCCCCCCTCCCCGTCCCCGGCGACCCCCTCCCCTCCCCGACGCCCCCTGCGCAGCCTCCCTCCTCGTCCCCAGCGACCCCCTCCCCTCCCCGGCGCCCCCTGCGCAGCCCCCCTCCCCTCCCCGGCGCCCCGCGGCCCCCCTTCCCCATCCCTAGCGACCCCCCTCCCCCTCCCCTCCCCTCCCCTCCATGGCGACCCTCCCCTCCCCGGCGCCCCCTGCGCAGCCCCTCTCCGGCGGCCCCTGCGGCCCCCCCTGCGCAGCCCCTCTCCGGCGGCCCCTGCGGCCCCCCTTCCCCGTCCCCTGCGACCCCCCTCCCCTCCACAGCGACCCTCCCCTCCCTCGCCCCCTGCTCAGCCCTCCTCCTCCACCCCCGACGAGTGTTCCGTGAACATATCTCACAGGTCCCAAACGGGTTTATCAAATTTTTAAAAATTAAGATATTTTTACCAAACAGGTGATATCATTTTTTTCCAGTTTTAAATTTTAAGCTAAAAATTAGCACAACATAATTTTTTAGATAGAAATAATTTCTATAAAAAAATTGTTCCCAAACACCCTATAAGTCATCTCGTCCCAGGTAACTCACTCTAACTGGACTTACCTCTTTATCAAAGTGACCCTAAGATGATACACAAGACTTGGGACGTTTTCTACCCTAAAAATCTAAGGCCATTCTCAAGAAGGAGAACAATAAAAGTAGAAGTAATAATAGCAGTACGCAAGAGACTGCATATATCAATCGGAGTAAAAGTTGAATTTCTGTTAGAAGGATCCAGAGCAGAATAGTTACAAATTTCATTATATAACAAGCGCAGGAGAACAATATGAGCCATTTTTGTATAGATAAATGTGTGTAAGATACTTGCCTTCCCTTTTTTGGTTATTCTATAATTTTTAATACATATTTATATCTATAACAATTATTATTATAATTATTAAATAATAATAATAAATTTTAAATTATTATATAATATCATATATTTTATTTATTTGTTAATATGTGACTCACCCCTAACTCATCTTGCGACGGCGGAAATAGACTGATAAGGGGTAGTGAGTCGAAGGTGAGGAGGCCCAACAGGACCTTGCGAGCCCATTGCAAAAGTAGCCCAGGCCAAGGGGCGGGGAGTCACAGGGCGGTGGTTCCGGAGAGAGGGGAGAGTAGGGCTGTCAATGGGTCGGGCCCAGGCGGGGCTTAGGTCGGCCCGGCCCGGGCCCGACTTATCAAGAGTAAGGCCCGAGTCCGGCCCGGGCCCGACATATCGAAGAGAGGGGAGAGTAGGGCTGTCAATGGGCCGGGCCCGGGCGGGGCTTAGGTCGGCCCGGCCCGGGCCCGACTTATCAAGAGTAAGGCCCGAGCCCGGCCCGGGCCCGACCTATGTCGGGCCGGGCCGGGCCGGGCCTGACATTATGTAAAAAATTCAAAGCCCGACTAAGGCCCGGCTCGGCCCGACTACTTAAATAAAATAATAAAATTAATAAAATTAATAAAATTTAATAAATTTAATACTATATAACTTATAATCTCACTAAATAAATTAAAGTTTTGATATTAATTATATAATTTGTGTGAAAAAAGATATTTAAAATTTCTAATTAAGTAAAATAACGTAAGTTTGACTAAATAGTTTTTAAAATTTGAAGTGAGAATAAAAAAAGGGATCGGGCCGGGCCGGTCCGCGGGCCGAACTCAAAGCCCGAGCCCGGGCCGCGAGTCTAGTCGGGCCAGGCTTTTAGGCCCGACTAAAAGCCCGCTGGTCGAAAAAGACCTTGCGACCCGGTCCGAAATCGGGCCAGGCCCGTGGGCCTGTCGGGCCGGCCAGGCCCATTGACAGCCCTAGGGGAGAGCATAGGGAGATGGGGTTGGGATAATTTTATTTTATTTTAATTAAAAATAATATTATATTTTAAAATTTTATTAAAAATTAATTATAATTAAATTCCCATATGATAATGAGTCATTAAGATGATTTTATTTTTACATAATATAATATAAAATAACGATATGACTATTAATACATTCACACGAATTATATTTTTGACATTTCACTGTTATCAATAATTTATTTGTAAAATCTCAAAAGAAAACCGAAAACCCCGAGAAAATCCAACCCCCGCCCTCGCTGGCGACGAGAAAAAAACAAGAGCTAGAAGGAGCCACGCGTGCGCCCCCGCCGCCTTCCTGCTCTCGTCCCCCGCCCTGCTACCAGAGCAAGAACAAGAAGAAAGAGCGAGCGAGAGCGAGAGAGAGAGAGGTGTCAGAAAGCCTAGCAGCGACATGGCCGACCCAAGGGGCTTCTTCGGGCACGACTACAGCCAGGAGGGGGAGGCGCCGCCCGGCGTCCGCCAATACAATCCCTACAAGGACTTGAACTCGCAGATCCCCTACCACTCCATCTACAACCTCCCCACATCCCCTGAGTTCCTCTTCCAGGAGGAGTCCCTGGCGCAGCGCCGCTCGTGGGGCGAGAACCTCACCTACTATACCGGCTGCGGGTTCGTCGGGGGCGCCGCGGCCGGCGCCGCCAAGGGACTCCGCGAGGCCGTCGTCGCCGCGGAGCCCGGGGACACCTTCAAGCTCCGGGTCAACCGAGTGCTGAACGCGTCGGGGCTGGCGGGTCGGCGGGTCGGCAACCGGCTCGGGGTGATCGGGCTCATGTACGCGGGGCTCGAGAGCGGGATGGCGTGGGCGAGGGACGCCGACGACTGGGTGAACAGCGTGGCGGCGGGGCTGGGGACGGGGGCGCTCTACAAGGCCGCCTCCGGCCCGCGGTCGGCGGCCGTGGCCGGGGCCGTAGGCGGGTTGATGGTCGGGGCCGCCGTGGCGGCGAAGCAGGCGGCCAAGAGATGTGTTCCCATCTAGGGTTTGGAAAAAAAAGACTTCTTTTCCGTGGTTCTTATTTTGCGCCTTTCTTATTCGTTACATTATTGGGAGTGCATATGACATGTTCGCCGTAGCCATTCGACTTTTGTCGATGTGTAGCGATGAGAATGTGCTCATAATTGAATGATCGTAGAAAACACAGGGATCGGCTCTGTCATCCTCAAGGTGGTACGTGTATATCTGTATTGAGCAGACTCGAAGACGAAAGTTTTGTGCTATTAATTACACCAAGTTCTTTTCATATCAATTCATCAGTCTTTCTGTTGCGTGGTTGGATATCTTCTTCATTTCATCTGTCTTGCTTGTTCTTTTCTTGCATTCTTTTCTGTGATATAAAGATTTTTTAAATTTTTTCTTAGTAATTGGTGACAACAGATGGACCATTTTCTAGCTGTACAGATGAGTTTGTGTTTGTTCCGTATTCGTTCATGTTCCTTTTTTCCCTTTGAAGTGGAGATGCCTGGCTTTGAGGCCAACTTTAATGACATTGATACGTGGACGATGGTTTTTTTTATTTTGTTTTGTTTGCTGATGAGTTTGGAGAGAAAAGAA
Organism: Amorphophallus konjac; assembly: GCA_022559845.1. NCBI lineage: Eukaryota > Viridiplantae > Streptophyta > Magnoliopsida > Alismatales > Araceae > Amorphophallus > Amorphophallus konjac. The sequence goes on from CM040127.1 coordinate 3,994,625, forward strand.
AGTGTATTTCAATCATTTAGATGGGGTTCACATTTTGATAATCCCCCACAAGTCACCCTTTCTCACAGATGTTTCCAAAGTGAAAGAGGCTCGGGGAATCCTGGCGGTGTTAGCGTGGCCCCTTCAAGGTGAACCACACATCTCGTCAGGAAGGGGTGGCCCTTGTCGAAATTCCTTTGTGGCTCCGAGGCCCAGGGAAGATGGTGGAGGCAGAAGAGGGGGACCTGAGCTCCCGACAGGCTTCCGATGGGTTCTAGTTTACAAGTCAAAATGACTTTGTGGGTTGCTGTGGGAACTGGAGCAAGTGCGACTTTGGGAAATGAATGATGGCAAAATTAGCGAATTCTGTATCCAGGATGTGGCACTCAATCTCACTTTTTCATGGATTCCATTGCATTTATTAGAGCTTTTGGCAAACACAGATTATTGCATGTTTTTGCAAGGGCAAGGCATAAATATTGGAGTTGCACCAAAGAAAATTGATTGGAAGGGATTCTGACTTTTTGATCAATAAGGATTTTGAAGTAACATCTTGAAGAGTCGAGATCTCGTGCTAAGTCGCAGGCCATCGGATATAGAGCAAAGCGAGTCCCAGCTCAATCGTACAAAGACACCTCAGGACAGAATACTGCAAAAGGGAAAGAAGCGATCGGGGGGCATGGGATTACTATCTCAGAGAAAATCTTCCGATACTTAAGTCAGCAAGGGCAAGAGCGGACAGTTGAGGAGGCTAGGATTGATTTATCTTTCCAGAGGGGATCCCTGAGGTTAAATAGCTGCAGGCTCCCTCTTCAGAGTAGTGGAAATCTTGAGAGTCTGAAGACGTTACGTCCACGACATGAACTCTTACTGTTCTGGGACTCTTGCTCTCCCCTTATCCCCATGGGCTTCTCACTCTCAGACGGTAGCGTAGAATTCGCTTATAGTTATTAGGGATAAGTGTTTAGTCGCGAGGAATCCGCTTTGGTTCGTTGGGGAGTCCCAATGAATGACTAATCTACGGGGGATAAGAGATATTCCCCTTCTAAGCCCGAGCTCTAAGTATAGAGTCCCGGCCTTGGACATCCCTGAGGGAGCATCTCATCCGCCTTTTGCTAGCTCGGTCAAGGGTGTGCCCGGGTTCCTCTCGAGTGTCGAGGAGGCTTTTACATGGACTAGCGGGCCAAGACTTGGTGGGCCTTGTTTGGGCCCTTTACCTTGGATTCTATACCAAGCGGGCCCTCAATATGGAGTTGGGTTGTTACTTACTGGGCCGCACAGGCCTTCATGAGCCTTTGAGATGTGAAACATTGGGCCGTGAATCTTTCCCTCTCCACGTCTATTCGAAGGAAGGTGTAAATTCAAAGTTCTTAGAGGTCGGAGAAGACACCTCATTGGTCTTTTATTCTGGCCTATTCCCTGATTGGATGGGGTTAAACATATGCAACCAAGAATGCCATTTATGGTGTCAACAGGTCTCGTGGGACATGGAACTTCGACATACCATATCCTGCCCAAAGGCATCTTGACTAGTTTCTCACTTTCTTGAGACCGCCTTGCAATAGGTTGCAGTTTACTGGGAAGGCAATCAAAGAACTTTCCTAAATTAATTGCTGGTTCCGTCATTGTATTTAGTTGACTCTAGATTTGATGAAATAAGGCTTACATGATCTCGGTGATTTGGCACCTATTGTAGTTAGAGGACAAACATGGTGGATGGTAGGGTCAAATGGAAACAAGGGACAACCTCGAGGCAATTGTATATAACTATCCCGACCAATCATTAGCTTTTTATGTCACATCTAGGAAAGCATTTTGGATCTCTGTGAGATACACCAATGGCTGGTGTAACACGGAGATGCACACCCCTGGAGAGCTAGGATGAATTGTTCAGGAAATTGCTGAGGGTGTGACATCGTTGGTTGAGTTGTTTTTGTTGGATCACGAGATTATTATCATGGTGTATTGGGTAAATCTCTCCTCCCATCTCAGGTGCGCTGCCTTATGTATAATGCTACAAAGCTGTTTGTGCTATCCACATTTTCTATGTGCTGCCCTCTCTGTAATCTATGAAGTTTTAGCCTGTGATGATTATGTGAAAGATGACTGGGAAGGGGATATCTCAGTGAAACTTCTTGAAGAGAAAGGGAGTAATGGTAACTATGGTTGGCCATCAGTTGAGGTGAGGAAAAACAAGAGGGTCATGGAAGGACTAGGCACAGAAACAGTCAAGGGATTAAGAACATGACGAGGAAGATTCGTGATTCGTAGCTCCCCATTTATGGAACAGGAAACGGGATCGCATGAACAACAGGTTGGGGGGGGGGGGGAGGGGGGAGGATTTGGGAATAGCCAAATAACTGCACACGATGGCAGAGAAGAGGGCAGCAGCATCAACTAGGAAATTTTGTCTCACTCATCATTCATCATAGTTGTGGAATGGTAAAGGATCTTGCCACCTCTTAATAGCGAGGTCTCGAGTTCGACTCTCAGAGAGATTTATGAGATTCACATTTAATCTCCGAGAGATGAGAAGTCTTACTAGTACGTGGAATAAATGACGTTGTAACACGAATAAATTATAAATGTCATCCTTTCGTGAAAGAAGAAGCATACCCTTTATCCACAGATCATCAAAAAACCACATAACCTAGTAAATAGATTTAAAAACACAAGAATTATAGAGCTTTTTACCTGAAAATTTTATTAAATAAAAATTTACAAAATAATATTGTATCACAAACACAACCTTCAAGGGATGTGAGCTCAGGGTATCACAAACACAACCAAACTCTGCTCTGGACTTTGGTGCTCTTGCTGATACGTGTGAACATGGTTGTCAATGGGTCGGGTTTAGGTCGGTTTGATCTGAGCTCGACTCATCAATATTAAAATTTGAGTCTGATTCGAGCTTGAGTTATGTCGGACATAGTCGGATGGGGTCTAACACTATTAAAAAAATGTAAAGTCTAATTAAGGTCTAGTTTGACTCGAAAACTCAAGGATCGGGTCCAACACTATTAAAAAAATGTAAAGTCTAACTAAGGTGCAATCTGACTTGAAAACTTAAGTGTATAATAAAAAATAATATATATAATAATATAAAATTTATAATATCATGTATCAGAGTTTTGATGTTAATTACATAATTTGTTTAAAAAGAGACTTTTTATTTTTTTAATTAAATAAAATAATATAATTTTAATTAAGTAATTTTTAAAATTTAAAATGAGATAAAAAAAAGAGAACGAGTCGGGTCGAGTCGATCCATGAGTCGAACTTAAAATTAGAGTCTGACCCGTGATTCTAATCGGATTAAATTATTATATCCTACTGAGAGTTCGTATATCGAAAAAGATCTTATGATCTGGTTTAAAATCAGATACAGCCTGCAAATTTATCAGGTTGACCTAACCCATCGACACAATTAGGCCATGGGAAGATAATTCCTGAAGAAATATTCGAAACTCACCGTTACGGTAGTCGATGCAAGAAGATTTGTGGTGTCCAACATCCTGTGAACCTCCATAATTTTCTTTGGCTAGATCTACAATCCTTCTTGTTTTCGTCGCTTCTTTCTTTATTCCTTCTCACAATCTCGGCTTCAACCAAAGGTTTTGTTGACTCATCAGAGTAAAAGTTTAACAAAACTCATCCAAATATTGTTACATCGACACACGTAAATGATTTGAGTTTTTTGAAAAAATAAATATCTCCATTAGCAGCAAGTATTATGCTGTTCATGGGTTAAAAAAACAGAAGAAAAACATCTAGAAAAATAGTGTTCCGGCATTAAAAAAGATAAAAAAAGTTCATAATCATGAAAATAATAACTGGTTATATAGGTTTTAGTAGAGGGTGTGCTTATTTGTTGGTCTATAATTTGAGAAAGATTTGCTGCACATTCAGATGTGTTGCACGTTATATGTTTTAATTTTGATTTAACTTCTGTGAATGATTTGTTCCATTTCAGGAAATTTGAAAGCACGGGAATCAATCCATTTTTTTTAAAAAAATTATTTTTATTCTAACAATATTTTTAACTTAATAGTTTAGTACAGAGTGATCCCATCCCGTGAGTGGGTGGGTAGGGCACAAATTTATAAGGCGAGTACATAGTACATTTAAAAGACGTGAGTGCTGAAAAGGCAAATCAAAAGTTTTAACAGGGACTTACCCACTATAGTTTGGCCACCGAGGCATCGCGAAGCCCAGCTGCCATCGCTCCATGCCCGCCTTCGTTCTCCGCCACCACTTCCTCAGCCGTTCTCCACCAAATCCTTAGAACATGGAGGCTTCTCCGGGCCCTGGAACATCCAGCGGAACCATTCTTTAGAGAAAGATGGATGGGTATCCGAGGGAATCATTGTCCTGGACTCCTAGTAATCCTTGGGGGGAATGGAAGTGTGGCGACGGTGGGAGGAGACGAAGCAGGTGCGGAAAAGGTCTTTCCTTTTTCTCCCCCTTCCATTCCAAGAATTTGTACTTAATTTTAGAGGCACATGGCTTCTGGGTATTCGGTTTCCCATGCGGGTCGGCTCTATGTTTATTCAAAATGGTTGCAATCTTTACCCTTCACATGGGTTTCGGATCTAGTTCCATAGAAGGTGATGGTTCTAGTCCCCTGAATAACCATGGGGATAATTTAGTCCTCCGAATAAGCATTTGTAATCGTTCTACATAAAAGGTGATGGTTTTAGTCCTCCGAATAAGCATGGGGATGATTTTAGTCCTCCGAATAAGCATGTGTAATCGTTCTATGTCTCGGGGATCTGTCCACCTCCTCGTGGGTCACTGGTTTTCTCAAGGTTCGTAGCCTGCTTGTGTTGAATGGGGGCTCCTGAGCTGTAGGTGTATGGACTGTGGAGTGCTATATGCTTCGCTGTGCTCTGTCATTTACATTCTCTTTGGACAAAATAATGGTACCCTCCACCTAATCATACATAAGCCAATCGCTGGGCTTCACCAGAACCAGAGTAATGCTGTGTCTGTCTAGTTTTAATTAATCCATCAGTTACTTGTTTTACTGGATTTCCATGTCCTTTTCCTTCTTTACTCCAATATGATCCTATTGTTCTCCTTCTAACTGCAGTTTCTTTCTTTCCCTATTCTTTCTGTTTTTTGCATGTACCTTTGTGTTCGCCGAAGCTTTCTTGTTTATTTGAAAGGTTGAACATCAGTTTTGTTTCTTAAACGTGCAGGGTAAGCATGGAATGTGCTCTTCTCTTCACTCTCATGGCTGGGAATTACACTTTATTCTCTTTTTCTCCTTTAAGCTATCTGGAAATGGGATATTTGCTTAGTCCCTGGGACAAATTCTATCAGTTGGCTGCTGCATTTTTCTGCCTTAATTGTTCAGACCATCTTATGTGTCAGCCACTGTAGAATATGTTGGCTGGTTTTGCAAATTAGTCAACATTTCCTGATAGCTCAAAAGGAGAATGAGGTGATCAAGTGATAACTGTTGCTAGATACACAAAAGCATATCGACTTGGCACAAGAAGAGCACATCTATTCAATAGTTAGTCATGATGCGTAGTGTCGTTGTTCTTTGCCATCATCAAAACCTTCAACTCCAGTCGACATCGTTGGCTTCCATGAAGAGGTTAGTAAGCTTGTGATCCTTTTGCTATAGCATCTCATAACCATCTTCTTCTGAATGATTTGTCTTCATTCCTCAAATTAACTTTCCTTGGACTCTAGTTACTATTTACTGTCTTATTTAGGTGTTTCTGCTCATTTTAGTTGTTTATAACAACAGCTTACATCCTGTTTTGCTGAATCTAAGCTCCAATGCTCGTCTGCGCATTGGATAAGTTATTCAAAGTTTTTTATTTCTTTGACTTTGAGACCATTTGGACATGCAAATAGGGAAACATCGGTAAAACAGGGTTCCACTAAATTTCACAAGAATAAATGCTTTAGACGTTTGCCATGCATGTCCATGAATTGCAGTGCATGATTGCTTTTCTGTTGTTAAAAAATGTGCATGCTTTGAACTGTAAACTAATTTTGATTCTTCACAATCATGTAATCATTTGGATGTCGCAAGGACAGCCTATATCAGATATTTTGGTCTACTTCCATTGGTTTTAGCAGAGTCAACTATAGAGCGTATGATAACTGATGCTTTTGAGTTTGAAAGTGCATGCCATCGAGCCACATTTCATTTGACATACTAGTCAACTTGTAGTCGAGTGTTCTAGGGTGTTCTATTCTGAATTTCTGAATTGGAGAAAGTTTAATGCCAAGGGTAATTTATAAAACGTGGGTTTTTAGTGGTCTGTTGGGCTTTTTTTGGTCATTTGCATTTGATAATTTGTGAAATATGGTACTTTCACTTTCCCACTTATTAGCAATCAATGCATCCTTGACAACAGTAATAAAAGGATGTTCTGTTTCTGAGACCGCTATTTCCATGGTGGCCCCAGCACTACTGCACGGCCTTGTGTTTTTTATTTTCCTTTCCTCTTTTATTTTATCATTTTTGACAGCCCCTAATTGGTGAAATCACGCCTTAGAGCTCTCATACCATCAGAGCCAACTTGTTATGGATTGCATGGATACTAGGCGGGAATTAGAAATATTCCCGGGAGGGCATGTTGTATCACAGTTCCTTCTTCTCTTCTAAAAACTCCGTTTTTGAAATTCTCTTTCACATTCAATTAAATGTGTAATCTGTTGAATGAGAAATGTGTTATTGGTATTTGTTAGAGCCTTATCACCCGTGGTCTTGCTTGTTGATGCTCCTGTGGCTTTGTCTTGAGTTGTAAGTGTGTTTTCAAATTTTCTTTATTTCTCATTTCCATTGTTAGAATCCCAAGCCTGATAGGCTTCTGGAAGGGTATCCCTTCTGGCAGCTCACTACACTGCCTTTATGCTTGCAGTGAACTTGGACAGGGCATCTGGGAGCCAAAAGGATGTTTAGAGAGTGAAAACCTGTGAGAGATGAAATCCTTTCTTTTTCTCTTTTTTTCTCTTCTGTTTTTAATAGTCTATCCCTTGGGCATTGGGAGCAAAAGTATGTTTGATTTTCATCAATGTTGCGGCCCATAATTGTGACGATTAGTTGTTTAGATGTGCGTTAAGGCAAAGTTAATTATTTGAGAATTTCACGCATCGACTTGGAGGCGAAGCATGGAATACTTAAATAGCTGCCTAGCTGCTTTACGAGTAATAATCAAAATGTGGGGAAAATCTTATGGGAGGATTGCAGAAGGATGTGTTTGGGTCATCGACATGAATGGAGCCTAACATTTGAAGGATATGTATGGTAAAACGTGGAAGTGAGAAAACCATAATTATCCTTCAATAACATAGATACCCGCTAGAAATTACATCTACTCTTTAATTAGATGCTGTACAGATGAGGAAGTAATTCGGATGTACAGTCTTTGGATGTTTGGAGCAGCTTTTCTACTGGAAGCAACTTCAGACAGCCGCACCCTTCTCATCAAGTATAACAGCTCTCTGATGAATAGACGTGGATGAAAATGTAGCTGAACGAGGGGAAAATGTGTAAATGGATGAACAGGTAATCTTTTTTCATTATTTTTTTTTCCAGTGCAGTGCACCTACTTTATATGAATCCTGTGAGGTTTTTAAAGGCCATTTTTGGCCAAATTGTATAGAAGACAAACACCCGTATTCTAATATTTAGACAGAACAAACAAGAACGGACAAATGATTAAATACAAAAGTTTAATTGGGTGAAGACCAATCCTTGGAACATATGGCGATTCCTCTTTGCAGGGAAAAAAAAGAGTTTGGATGCCTGCGAGGGATGGTGACTCAAGCGCATTCGACTGCTTCTAAGGAAGTTTTATCCTGTACATGCTGAAGAAAGATATTTTAAGGGCCTCGAGCTTCAGGTTGGATCTTGACAACAAAAGACATAGGTCTGCATGTCATCTCCGAGAACGTGATCTGAGCCGGACAAACATCATCCTCTGCGAATCTATAGTTGCTTTGCGATGGCTTTTCACCATGTGGTATGTCCTTTTAACTAGATCAAATCAGAACAATTTCGGACCAATTCCTCATGTCTAAAATGCCTTGCAACCTCTCATATATATGTAGTGCATAGATGTATGGTTAAACTTTCAAAACCATTAGGTAGTCCGTGAGCATAACAGGTTCAAAAAAATTACAATTACAACAAAAGCTTGCAATGGAATTAAGCTCCTCTCATGCTAAGCTGGACCACACTACCATGCATTTTAGAATGAACATATGCAAGCTCAAGTTCTCCCAAGAAATGATTAGCTTGAACATGCTCAACCGCCTTTACCATTTCAAAATGGCTAGGGCCCTCTACACCAGTGATTACTCATTCACATAGCATGGCACTGCTATTAACCACAAAGTATTCATGTTCACTATGTTAATAAAATTTTATGGACTTAAGTTCAGCATAATTGGCACAAGGAAAAAAAATATATCAATGTCCTCCTTTCTTACCTCCCTTTGTGAGTGCCAACTTTCATAGTAGGCCCATGTGACATCAATATGGAAGAGGTGAATAAGAGGGTGTTGGCCCGGTGTATGACAAATCCAAGAGGGAGGTGAATTGGGTTCTAAGAAAAATTAACACCGTTTGATCTATTTTAACATTAAACAAATCTAACAACTAACTAAGTTAGAAATTCACATAGGAGTAAAATCACGAGGATTCTATATAGAAACTAACATAGGAGTAAAATCAGTGCCTGCGGGTCTACTACGGTCTTCTTGCGTTGTTGCCTCCATCGGCTGTACCCTAGTCGCCTCCTTGTTCTAATCCGCCTACAATGGCCCCTCCCCAACATGTTCTGGTGGCTCGACTGTTGCCCTTGGCAATGTCGGCCATGGGGGAGGCCTGGCACCTCTCTTGCATCCATTCTCTGTAGATCTGCATGCTCCCCCTAGTCCCCTTCTTCGTGTGACTCCTAGTTCTCCTGCTACCTCAGTGGAATCCCCAAAGGCGATGGTGGTGCAACTTGCTCCACGTTCTTTGCTCAAGCTCTCCCCACTTTGCTCGTGCCTCCTCTCCTACATCTTGTGATCCAACCCCCTACCTTCACTGATAGAGGCAAACTAGCCGTCTTCTTCTCCTCTAAAGAGATTAAGAAGTTTGCTTGTTCCCTTCGGCCCGGTTTGATAACCGGGTAGGGCAACTTGTTCGCCTGTGCCCTCCCGGTTATCACGTTTATTCGCCAGTTTGCATAATACCTGAGTTTGGCAAGTGCAAGAATAGGAGAATGTTATATGAATGAAAGGCATATTTTGGTCGAATATCTCATTCGACCCATTTGGGTAAATGGGTCGAATGAGTTATTCAGAGGGCCACTAAATCTTCCTTATCCTATTCGATAGACAAAGAAGGCCTTCGAGTTTGCCGTGGTGGCTCGAATTTTGCAGGACCATCATCCTTTTCAGGATAATAGGATGTGCATCGCCTCCTGGTGCAAGTTCCATAAAGATTTCATTCTCAGTGCCTTAGACCCAAAGCACTTGTTGTTTCAATTCCAGGCGTACGAATATTTCCTTTAATTGCTATTTCGAGAATCTCTTTACATCTAGGGTCGCTTGTTCAGGTTTTTTAAATAGACGATGGACTTCTCTCCCTCCCCAGATTCCCATGACGTTCTTGTGTGGGTAGACTTTGTGGGGCTGCCCGCCAATCTTTACCAGGCACCGCTTCTTCAATCGATTGTTGACAACATCGACCCAATGTTAAAGATTGATGCGAACATCATGAGTCTCACAAACACTTCTGTCGCAAGGGTGTGTTGAACTTAATATTTCTAAACCCCCTCCCAGTCGTATCTGGGTTAGGATCCTTGGTTTGCCCAACTTTTGTCCCTCCTGCAATTGGTCAGGGCATGCTTCTGCCGCCTACAAGAAATCCCTGGAGTGCAAAGATATGCTTCGTCCTCCTCGGCTGTTGCTCAATAGGGTTCGACTAAGTCCCCTCCTTCTGTTCGTGATGCCCTTGCTCTCGACACTCTGAACGCCTACCGCAAGCATGAGTCTAAGCAATCTGCACCCAAGCCCCTCTGGTGTCCAGTTCTCCGGGATGCAGGAGGTGTTTGTGCAGCGACAGTAGTGCCGCCCGAGGCCCTTGTTCCATTCGCAAGGGGATCACTTTAGGTAACTCTTTTGCGGTGCTTCAGGTCGAGGGGGACGAGCCTCCATCCTCCTCGACCAAGCCTTCCATGCTTGTTAAATGGTGCTCAGGAATCAGCCTTCTCTCAGATGTTGCAACGACCAGAAAATATGGATGATTCAATTCGCGATGGCTTGGAAGGTGCACCCATCGTCCAACCGAAGGGTGCTTTGGCGTGTGTGGATGCAGATGCGTCCGTGATTATTCCACCCCTCCAGTAGGATTGTTCTGGCCAAGACTCATCGGACCTTTCTATCCCGGTCAGTGATACTTCAATAGGTGCCTCGGAGTTCTCCCAGGTTGCTTCTGTTGTGGTTTTAGGTTTCTTAGATGTTAGCCTTGTTGATTCAACAACGATCACTATGGCATCTCCCTCCGCTGGTATGGCTCACGGTGGTCGCTACGTAGATGCGGCCCTGATCATTCTTGGGAGACTCCCTTCTCCTCGTGAATATTAGAGATGATTCTCTCCGAGACAATGATTTTTATAGCGATTTGGATCCCTTTGAAGACTTATGTCCACTTCCTCACACTTGTGAGATGTTTTGTTACTAATTGTAAACTTACAAGCCACACACACAAAGAACACACAATGAGGTCGCCCTTACCATGGTGCTTAGATCACCTACGCACGAGGGCGAACAAGATATCAAAGAGTCTAAAGATGCAAGGGTTTTAACGAAACCATGATAAAAATGAGGTAGAAGGGCAATAGCACGATGTGAAGCTTCGAGAACACCTCCTCTGGATGCAACCACGTGTAGAACACCAGGAAAATGCCCAGCAACAATTGAGGCTGTTAATGGGTCGGGCTAACCCGACGTCAAGTCATTTTCGGTCTGTGGATCTTTAGTTAGGTTTAAAAGTCTGACTCGATTAGGCCTGCAGTTTGGGCATAATTTTTGAGTTAGGCATGTGGGTCAGTTCGATTCGTTCTTTTTTTTCTCTCTCTAAATTATTTATTTTATTTAATAAAATATAAAAATATTTAATTTAATTTGATTAAATAATTAAAAACTCTCCTTTAAAATAAATTAATATTTAAATTTTAATTAATTTAATGAGATTGTAAGTTTTTTATTCTTTTATGTATTTAACTTGTCTGGTCAAATTGGGCCAAGTCGAAGTTGAGCCTTTGAAAAAGTCAGGCTCAGTCCAACATAGATTGCACCCGAGTCGGGCTCGAGCTTTAAAGTTGACGAGTCTGGCTCGAGCTAAGTCGACCTAAACTCGACTTACTGACAACTCCACCGTCAACCATCCTTCACCCTCGTTGTACCCCTTTCACACAAAAAAGCAACTTCAAACTAGAAGAGAGGCTTTGGCTACGGCGGAGATAAACCCTTGGAACTCGTTAAATTCATTTCTCTCTCACTCTTCCAACCACTCCTCGATGAGGTGACACTATCCCTTTTTGTCTTCTCTTAGGACACAGTTTGTGAAGTGTATTGGGTTTTGACTTTTTCGCAAAAGTTATTACAGAGAAAAAAAACTCTTCTAGAGGAACTCTTGAAAATTAGAGGGTTTTATTTCTCTCTCTTTTTAGACCTTAAAAATTGATTTTTTTTTCAAAGTTTGACGTGACATTGATGCATTTATTTTGGATTTTGATATGTAAAATTTTCAAAGCCAATACAATTCTAATTAGATAGAATAAAAATCCCTTGGGAGATGGGAGTAGGCAGGATTCTCCCATAAATTTGACAAGTCTAAAACCAAAAGACAACTTCTGGCTAACCGATTCCACGTTGTTTGCCAACCAATCCCTTCATCTGGAACATAGCTCTAAAAAGCAAAACGTTCTAATGGTCTACCGGATGACATCATCAGTCGACCGGCACCCAGCAGATCGGGCCCAATGATGAGAAAAGTGCCTCTTACTAGCGTCAGGTCGACGAATGCCCGTTGTAGTCCACTTCTAGCTCAAATTCTCAGCTCATCTTCACACACTTTTGTTTCATTTTCTCTTGTTCAATTCACTCTGATTAATTTATCTTAAACATTCGTGATCTCACAAAATGTATCAGTTAAAATGATTGAACTTTGTAATCATTAACACCCTGTTCCAAAAACGGGTACGATTAAAGTATTCGAGCTTAGAGACGGAGTCTAATATCTTACTCGGGGTCGGGTAAAAGGATTGTGTGTAAGATGTGAGAGCGAGACCCGTATTTTTTCTTTCATGAGTCAAGATATCCTATGCTCGCTTATTCTAATATCAAATCCGACCTAAAGCACTGATCCAGGGCCAACAGAGAGTATGTTTGCCAATCTAACAAGATCCCATATTATATTACCAACTCGTATTTTTCTCAAACATTGATATTTCCCCCAATGCTATTTTTTAAAAAGAAATGATTTGAAGGAGCCAAAGCGGTCTCATCGACCATTACACTTGTGCGTAGAATGCTAACGTGAGGAACGAGTGATCAAGGTTCACAATGTCGTGGTTCTTGACGTACAGTGAGGTTGTTGTTATAAGATTTTTTAGGGATCAAAGAAATACGAGCATCATCGAGTTAGTATTTTATCATTCATGATCATTTTAAAGAATCATACAGGAGAAGAACCCCCCCCCCCCCCGTTTTCCCTTTGAAAATTCATGGAGAAAACTGAAAATCTTTAGTATGTATTTGCAGCACTGCCGAGTAGTCATTTCTTTAATTCTTTTGAGGTCAGACTGGACAACTGAAAAAAAATAAAAAATAAAAATTCGGACATCAGTGGTCAACCCATTTTCTTACGCAATTAGGGCATCCAATGTTTATTTTTTTAGATTTTTCAGCCATTTGATGTCAATCGGACTGTAAGTACATTGTAAGTCGGGTTTGAATCAACCTCAAAAAAATTAAAAAAATAATAATTGCACCACACATGATGTAGTAAATCTGATTTTTAAAAAAGATTATGGTGTCCCGTGGAATCTTTAGTGGTAGAAGTGGGAAATTGTTGATCCCATTTATCATCTATTTTAAGTTTTGTTAGCTGCCTGTAACTTGGATCTCTGATTATTTCTTTGCTCGGTGATCTGAGGGGAATATTCAGTGTGGAAATATGTCCTAAATTGTCTTACAAATAGTGAATAAAATTTGTCTAAAAAGTCTAATTTTTTTGAGAAGATGCATTGAAAGTAACTTTTCAAAATCTAACTTAAACCTTAAAAGGTGATCGTCTTATATTTTAGTCTCGCGATAACTCCCTTTGATTTTGATGTTTCTTTTTAACTCCTTAAAATCCATTGAGCTCCTAAAATATATGATCAGTAGACATTAAAAAGGCAATTTTTATGTAGACATTAAAAAGGCAATTTTTATGTTATTGATTGATTCAAAATGATAAAATATTCACCCTTTTATTTCCCTTACAAACCAATGCTCTCTCTCTCTCCCTCTACACTTGTTTTTCCCTTTCTTTTAACTCTCTCAGGAGCTATCAATATGGAAGTTTGCTATATAAGTAGAAGCTGAACCAAAATTAAAGTGGGCGGATTTGGTTATCCTTCACTTCACCACGATCTAGTGTCGCTCCTCTTCTACAAGCGGGTGCGGGTCTCACTACTTTCATTGCTCCTCTACATACGGATCATGGAATGGGGGCAACTTTATGAGATGTGGATGTACACATCCAAGGCGGATTTGGTTCTCCTTCACCATGATCTAGCGTCACCCTCTTCTACAAGCGGGCCTCACTACTTTCATTGCTCCTCTACATACGGATCATGAAATGGGGGCAACTTTATGAGATGTGGATGTACACATCCAATTTGCTTTCATCTTCGCCACCATGCATCTAACCAATTGGAGCAACAAGAGGATGGATCACTAAGGCCCTTCTCGCTTCCCTTGTCACCCACATTTCTAGTGTGGCTATGCCTATCGCTAATGTTGACACTATGTCACCTCATCAACCTCCAAGTCTCTCTCTCTCTCTCTCTCTCTCTCTCTCTCTCTCTCTCTCTCTCTTGTGTAGCACACCTTGTTGGGGGCAGTGATCCACAAGCGGGGAAGATTCCTCTATCATGAAATCAACTTGATATCTCTCCCACTCTATCTCTAAGGGTTGATTTGATTAGGGAATTGGTCACTCTGGTTACCGCAATCGTAGAGGGTGTACTCGAGATATTCTCCTATTTTGTTTTGATAACCACCACATATTGCTCACACAGACAAGAGGCCAGATGAACAGTATGACCCCCATTAATTGTGATGTCTACTTGTTGCGAACGATGATAAGAGCATTGTTAGACGTTGCAGTACGACCCCCATCCATTGCTGGTCACCCCTCTCCTCACCCACCATGGGATGCAGTGCGGACGATAGACAATGTGGACAACAATGAAGATGCCGTTGGACTTAGTCGGATGACATTGGATGCCAACGCCCTTCTCCTCTCTGGCATCCCCCTCCTCGCCATGATCAAAGATGAGAATGACAATACACGGTAGCCCGAGGACAACAACGATGATGACATATTCGGCTCCGAGCAACGTATTTGGGCATTTCGCTCAAACATGTTAGCTGCCGAATAAGCCTAGGTATGACTATTGATCCCAAATACACAATCTGCGTAGTCAAGCCGAATAAGCTCAGAGTGTCCAAGCTCATTTGGCAAACAAAGCAGCCCTAATTGTAATATCCCAGACCTTTCGGATCCTTCTTTGTGGGCCCCGGATCTGATTTTTCGAAGTGTCCGACTCTGTTGTGTCCGAAATTTCGTTTCGGACATCTTTCGTGTTCGGATCGGCGCGATCCGGAGTTGTTTCGGAGGCCCGGAGGCGTTACGCGATTTTTCCGCGTGTGTTTTCCGATTTCCGATACGGGTTTCGGTTTTTTCTTCGGAAGCTCGCTGCGGGTGGACCGGGTCGTTCACCTAGGCACGAGTGGTACCGTTACGATCGGTTCCAAGAATTCCGGAAATGTATTTTTCTATTTTTCGGTATTTCTCCAAAAAATCGGATTTTCTATATATTCCCATTTCTTTTTCTTTTCTTTTCCCTTTCTCTTTCTTCTTCTTCCTCCCTTCTCTCCCGTGAGCGCTTCCACCGTGACCGGCCCCCCTCTTCCGGTGCTAGCCCCGGCGCCATCCCCTTCTGCTGCAGACGCGGCAAGGCGACGGCGTCGTGGCATAGGCGGCGGCGTGGTGATCGTGGCGGTGTTCGGTGCTCGGTGAGGGCGTGGGGAGTTCGTGAAGTTTCAAGCGATTCTTGAGGATCGGCGGCGATCCGCCACGTTTCGGATAACCCCGAGGTAGGGTGACGATCCTCTATCTCCGTGCTTTCCTTTCCCATGATTTCTAGGCCGGCGGGGAGCCGAGAGGGGTTCGTTTGAGCTCGAGACGGGAAATACATGCTTTGGGGGTTTGAGTGCCGATCTAGAGTTTTACCGCGCCATTTGGAGTTTTGAGGGCATCATTCGATGCACTAGGGCGTGGGGACGAGTTCCCCCTTTGTTTCCCCATCACCCGGGGGTGATTGGGGCGTGGAATGGTGTTTTCGGCCTTTTCCCGCTGCTCTCGGTTTTCCGAAGTGATCGCGGTCTACCAGTGACCGTTTTCACTGGTCGCGGTCAGGCGGGGACCGCTTTCAGCAGGTTTTGAACCGTTGGGACTTTAGAGTGTCGGTGGGCGGACGCGGTCTTGCGACAAACCGCGACTGTTGGTCGCGGTCTGGGGGCGACTGCGTTCACCGTGGGGATCGGCACGGACCCCGAGGCATTTGACTGTTGTTTTCGACTGTTGCACGCCAGTGGCGGTCTCCTGGAGACCGCTACTGTGTGAACGCGGTCATGTGTGAACACGGTCACCAGGTGACCGCGTTCATTTTTCTTGCGCCAGGGTGGTCGCGGTCCCAGGAGGACTGCGACTGTGTGGTCGCGGTCCAGAGCAGACCGCGACTACTGGAGGCGGTCCCGGCTGAGCGAGTCTCGATCCCTGAGCTGACCCGTGGTCTGACTGATGCTGGGCATCATGTGGGGGCCACACGTGAGGGTGCCGTGGGGTCCCGGGAGGTGGTGAATTCGGCCTGTGTCGCTGTGTGACGGTGTTGGTACAAGGAGTGTTCCACGTACCTGCGATTGTGACGTGATTTTCCGTTGACTTGAGAGTCTACTCCTTTAGTGACCCTCCACTAGTCGTAGCCTACCAGTACGCGGTACCGATCGCACCAAGGAGTGGTGTACGGGCTTACCCTTAGAGGCGGTTTGTAGACCGGTTGCTGTCGGGCCCCACGTCTTGCAGCCAGAGTCCGGCTGAGGGGAAAACCGGTCAGAGGGCCAGACCAGGGACGCGCGGTCTGTGTGTGCACACGTGGTTGGGGGGCGGTTGGACCTACGTCGACGGGCGTGACCCCAGCTAGTCACTTGTTTGTGGCTACTTGTTCGGTGTTCGTGCCTTTGGTAGGCGCTACCACGTCAGGCAGTTCACCTGCGGTGCGGTGTAAGTCGTCAGGGGACGCTACCGACTGTGCTTCTAGTGGGAGGTACTCATGTCGAGTACGGAGTGTCAGACTGTCAGTTTCGTGGCTTTGACCTTCGGGTTTGCCGGGTCGACCGTTGAGTTTCGGTTGTCTCACCGCGGCTCGTGTGCCGGTATGCGTGCCGTAGGACCTTCGTTTAGTATAGTACATGGCTTTCCTTTCCGAGGTACTCTCCTACCGCTAGCGTAGTGGTTTTTCGTTTTACGAGGTAGGGTTCGAGTGATCTCTACTGAGTCTTGTTCCGAGACTCATTCCCTGCGTGTTTTCACCGTGTTTCAAGTGAGGCGCCGCCCCAGGGGAGCGCGTCTGGGGTGCAGCGAGGTGCGGGTGCCCAGAGGTAGTGCCAGAGGTCAGAGTCGGGGTATGCCCCGTGTAGCTGTACTTTCGTTTCTTGTCTCTGTACTAGTTGTGGGCTACTGTTGTTGTCATTTTTATATTGTGGACCATGTAAATTGTTAATTTATTTCCTGCTTAATATTATAAATGTTTAAATTCTGCAATTACTTGTGATATTTGTGTAGTTTCCACACCATCCTTCTAACCCTTCCGAGTCTTCGGACTCGTGGGTGGCGGTGCGAGTCTCGGGTTATCGGGCCTTCCCAGTAATCAGATTCTCGGGTCGTTAAAGCTGGTATCAAAGCGCCGGTTGTGGAATTACATGAGAATCATAGGTAATTATAGTGGTCCACTAGTCCACAGCGATGATGTACAGGTGACGCTGGCATTGGGCACTGCGTGTTTGTTTTAACCTTGCCGTTTTTCGTGTTTTCTGTCTTTTGCTTCAGGAGCGAGCATGACGCCGAGGAGGAGCTCTCGCTCTCAGCAGGGGCAGTGTGGACGCGGATTTTATTCTATTTCATTATATTATTTATTTATATTTATATTTGGATTTTTGATTTATTAGGCGTGCCAGTCACCGGGGTGACAATTTTATTATGCGCTCGACCTGACTTGGTCAGCCGATTGTGAGGTCCGAGTCGGGACCAGAAGTCCGTCATACCATAAAGGCTATGACGTTAATTACGTCCTTCCAAGGAAGGACAACCCTTGATTAAACGCCAAAATAGGAGGCCTCGAGAGGCAAACATGTATTCATGTGCGTAAAATGGAACTTCATACCAGAGCCAGGAAGGCGGGCAAGATAACAACATCAGCTGTAGAAGCAGACGGTATCGTTAAGTCAGCGGCTCAGAGACGATATCGTTAAGTCAGCGGTTCAAAGACTGAGCCGTGGCCATGATGGAGGTTTAAAGCATCGATCAGTATTTCGACAGCATTTCCCCTTTATCTGGATTATGCCCAGGGGGAAATAGGCTATCACCCACGGAGTGCCGGGATGAAAGCCGAGAGAAAGAGAGAGGCCAAACCTCCCTACCTATATAATGCCATGGGGCAATGTTTGATTTTCCCTTAGGGAAGCCGGCGGAACTCATGCAGTGGCATAGCCCTCCCGAGCTAAAGGGGTTACTCATAAATCCGATGCGGGACGACGGAATGTAAGTGAACGCTCAATGTTGCGCCCTCGCACGCGGATCGCCTGCCCTGTCAGGTCGCGGGGGTCAAGGGGGCAGCGCCCCTTGCGGGGGTTTCCGGGGGCGGAGCCCCCGGAACAAAATTTGGATTGAAGACTCAGTAATACAATTTGGGTAGGTTATCGGTGCAGTTCAACCGTGCATAGGTTCCCGGCGCAAAGGCAAGATGGCCAGGGGATTGCCGGCGCGCAGGCAAAATGGCCAAGGTTCCCGGCGCAGGAAGGGGGGTTCCCGGCGCGCCCAGGAGATGGGGTTCCCGGCGCGCCCAAGAGATGGTTCTCGGCGCATAGGGAAGCCAAGGGGGGGGGGGGGGGGGTTTCGGCGCAAGGGCCAAACGGCCAGAGGTTCCCGGCGCGCTAATAACAAGGCTCTCGACAGGAGGCCAAAGAGGTGTGCTTCTCGGCGTGGGGTTCCCGGCGCGGGCCGCGCCGGGAGCTATGGCGCCGGCAAGGTTTGACGATACTCTGTTCTGGGGTTTGCTGACGGGTCAGAGGATTTCCTGGAGATCCAGGTCAAAATAGATGGGCCCTGGGTGATCAAAATGCATCTATTCATCGGGCTTCAACTGATTTTGGTTTGTGTTTCAAAAGAAGGCCAGAGGCTGAGAGGAACTGAGGAAGACCAATCCAGCATAGAGGACCTCTTTCACCATTGATGTGCAGAGTCCCGGGGACAGTTCAATATTGTCTTTCATCATCCCGGGAGAATTTTGGCAGCACCTCCCCTGGACTTAGCATTTGCCAGGGAATGATAGGCAATCACCCACGGAGTGCCGGGATGAAAGCCACAATAGAGGGGTATTGGACCCCTGCCCTGTGTATGTGCTTGGAGCACTAGCTTAATATCCCTTTTGAGGCCATTGAAGCTTATGCAGTGGCAGAGCTCCCTTGGCTCGTAAGGTTATGTGGGGGTTATCCCCATTAATCTTTATCCCTGAGGTGCATATGATGACCTGGAGTGCCCTTTGACAGAATAAGAGGTTACGTCTAGTAGACTATAAGGGGTATCTGTATGGTTTCTTGGCTGGTGGCAGGGAGGCTTTCATCCGGGGTTCAAGGGATAGAGAATCCATAGTGTCAAGGGGTGGATGGCAAGAGGGGTGGTTCCCGGCCTGGGTTTTTATTGGCCAAAGAAGGAGCCTCGGCGTGGGTTTTATTGGCCAGGGGGAGCTCTCGGCGTGGCTTTTATTGGCCAAGGGGGGGGGGTTCTCGGCGCGCTCGTCACCGCGCCGGGAACCTGGCGCCGGGAAGCCCCCGGGCCGGGAAGGGTATATTGAAGGGCTTTATTGACTTGCTGAAGGGGCTAAAGAAAGGGACTTCTCGGCGGCGTAGCTCTCGGCGGGGAAATGACCACGTCGGGAAGGGGCTAAAGGGTTTATGGCTTGATTGCGATACTCTGCTCAGGAGACTTCTGGGATTTCTGGCTCGGATTGAGGCAAGATCTGGAGTGCAGGAGGGGATTACAGATTGCAGGAGGGCAATGTTCAAGCAAGTAAGAATCCCGGTCAGAAGAGGTACAGACCTACCTAGCCCTTCCTAAGACTAAGGCGACGTTCTGAAGAATCCTCTAGGTCTTGGGGAGGAGGTACGAAACCCTCATGCCGGCGTAGTCTCCTTTGTCGTCTTCCCCGATGGTTGACCCCGGGGGGCCACCCGCGGCCCCCTTGGTGGCTGGTCCCCCCGTGGTTCCCCTGCAACGAGCTTCTCTGACTCCCCATGCAGGTCTCGGCCTTCCAACGGCAAACGGCTCCAGGACTTTTGCCGAGGTCCTTTCTTCTTCCATGGCGCCCCCTATAGTCCCAGGCTCTGTCCATGCTCCGGCGCGAACTGATAAAGGGGAGCCCGCAGTTTTCTTTACCCAGGAGGAGATTTCAGCGTCCCTGGATCCCCTAGCCTTCTCTTTGGTTGCTCGTACGCCTCAGGGCAGGCCTCCCTTCTCGGACATCAGAGCCCATTTGAACGGTAGATGCAGATTCAAGGATGACTTCATGATTAGCGCCCTGGACAAAAGACATCTTCTATTAAGATTTCGGAACTATGAGGATTACCTTTCTCTGTTGTTGAAGGAGACGTTGTATGTTCATGGACGGCTATTCCGATTTTTCAAATGGACTATGGACTTTTCGCCATCAACGGATTCGCCAATCCTTCCGGTATGGATTTCTTTCCCAGGCATTCCGGTGAATTTCTACATTGAGCATTTGATTCGCTCTATAGCTGGTAATGTGGGTCGGGTCTTGAAAGTTGATCCTTGTACTCTGAACCTGTCTCAAACAACTGCTGCCCGGGCCTGCATAGAGTTGGATATATCCAAACCCCGCCCACCCCGAGTCTGGATTGGATGTCCAGGTGGAGGTGCCTGGCAGGATGTTGTGTACCCGGACCTTCCATCCTATTGCTCTGCTTGTTCTCGTATTGGCCATATGGTGGCTGAATGTAAGGGCTTAAGAAATCCTACTGTATCAGTGAAGCCTGCTCCGACTATAGCTGAATCAAAAGGTAAAGCTATATGGCAACCAGTTAACAACCATAAGACTTCAGTTGCAGTTAATATAAATGCTTCCCAGGTTCCTGATGTTAATGTAGGTCCCAATTCGACAGATTCAGTTGAAGAAGATACTATTGTTCCCCAAGCTAGGGATGCTAATGACTTATCTTTTCAGCCTAACTGTACTGAATTGAGCTCTATCAGGAACTTAATAATTGGTGAATGCTCCAATCAGAATTCAGCATTGATTGCTTCCTGTCGAGTTAATTCACCAATTGTTAATGAATTGGAACCAGGGGTTCCTGAAAAAATGACCAATCAGCTAGTGACTGAGCCAGCATCAACTGTTGCTGAATTGGTCTGTCCTCCTCTGGAGCTCCCTTCAAACCAAAATGTTATTTGTGATTCTGTCCCCGGCCCTACTTACCCAGGCCATGCTGCTCAAACTGTTCTGCAAGAGAAAATCCCTCATTTGGCTGAAGAGGTTAATTCAAAAAGACAAGAAATAGCCCTCCAAGCGGAAGCTCAAAATGCTATGGTTTTGCATCATGAACGCTCAGGTGTAACCACCAGATCAATGTTAAGGACTGGTTCCACAGGAAATATCCCTGATTCCACACATTTATCATGAACTGCATCATCTGGAATATCAGAGGAATAGGGAATGATGTATCTATTGGCAGAGTTAAATTCTTAATTAGAACACATCATCTTGACTGTATTGTGCTCTTGGAACCAAAGATACATATTGGAAAAATGGATAACATATGCAGACGTCTGGGCATGGATAAAGCAGTTGCTAATACTGATGGGATAGCTCATATCTGGATTCTCTGGAGAGATAATTTGAATTTTTCAGTTGTTTGCAGGGATGAGCAACAGATCACAGTCTTACACACTAATGCAAATTCTTCGGATTTCTATTCAACTTTTGTATATGCCAAATGCAATGTCAATGAAAGGCAATCTCTGTGGACATCTTTATTAACCATTCAATCAAGGATATCAGGACCTTGGATTGTAGCTGGGGATTTCAATTGTATTACTAATGTGGATGAAAAGCTAGGAGGCAACTCTCCAAACCTTTCTGCAATGACAGACTTCAAAAACTGTTTATCTGATTGTGCTTTATTAGATGGTGGTTACACTGGTTCAAAATATACCTGGCACAATAACCAATCTGGAAGCAGAGGAATCTGGGCCAGATTGGATAGGGTTCTCATCAACACAGATTGGCTTACTGCTATGCCCATATCTATTGAGCATCTATCCAGGGAGGCTTCTGACCATGCCCCACTGCTTGTGAAAATGCTGTCCCATGATCGAAGATTCAGCAGGTTTTGTTTTCAGAAAATGTGGATTTTGCATGAGAATTACTTTGATAGTGTTAAGGCTTGCTGGTTATCAAGCCCAGTTGCTTCTTCTCCTATGCATTGTTTGTATCTCAAACTGAACTCTTTGAAAAGGATGCTGCGGATTTGGAATAAACAAACATTTGGCAATGTTCATGTAAATCTGTCTAATGCTGAGGATGCTGTTCTCCAAGCTGAGCATCTCTATGATGTGCAGCCTAGTAATGCTAACCTGACAGTTTTAGAAGAAGCAAAAACAAAATTATCAGAAAGACTGCTACAGCAGGAGTACTTTTGGAGACAAAAATCTGGTATTAGATGGCTGCTGGAGGGGGACAGAAACACAAAGTTTTTCCATATATCTACTTTGGCAAAGAGAAAGAAACATAAGATACATTCTCTGAAAGACCATGCTGGTAATTTGTCTTCTGATCATGAGGATATGAAAAAAATAGCTGTTTCCCATTTTCAGCAGGCCTTCTCTTCTCAAGATCACCTCATTGACAATTCCTTCCTGAATTGCATTCCCTGCTTATTAAATCAGGAGGACAATGACTGCTTGTGTGCTCTTCCTACCGAAGCTGAAATCAAAGAAGCAGTCTTCAATCTCTCAGCTGACAGTGCACCTGGACCCGATGGATTTTCTGGTACTTTTTTCCACAAAACTTGGGACATCATTGCGCCTCTGGTAATTAGTGCTGTGCAAGAAGTCTTCTCTTCCAGGGATCCTCTTCCCAGATATGTAACTTCAACATTGATTGCCCTAATCCCAAAAAATTTAAATGCTGTGGAAATTTCTGATTACAGGCCTATTAGTCTTTGTAACTTCTTCTATAAAATAATTTCCTCTATTATCAATAGAAGATTGGCATTAACCCTGGCCAAAATTATTTCACCTGAGCAATCAGCTTTTGTAAAGGGGAGAAAGATTATTGAAAATATAGCTCTTGCTCAAGAGCTATCTCAAGAACTGGGCAGAAAAACAAGAGGATCGAATGTAATGTTCAAACTTGATATGGCAAAAGCCTATGACAGGCTAGAATGGGATTTCCTCTTTTCAGTAATGCTCAGGTTTGGTTTCAGCAATAAATTCATTAGCCTTATTGAAAGAATGATCAATAACTGCTGGTTCTCAATTTTGTTGAATGGAGACACTGCTGGATTTTTTAAATCCACTAGAGGCATCCGTCAAGGTGACCCAATTGCACCTTCCTTATTTGTCATAGCGGAAGAAGCATTGAGCAGAACTCTTAGAGAAGCTTTCAACAATGGTCAGGTGGAATGGTTTGCAGGGTTTCAGAGATGTCCAAAAATTTCCCATTTACTATTTGCAGATGATACTTTAATTCTCAGTAAAGCCTCTTCTTCTTCAATCAGAAATCTCCTCAGTATTCTCCATTTGTATGAGCAAGCTTCAGGGCAGCTAATCAATGTCAGTAAAAGTGGATTTCTCATTCATCCGAGGCAGCCTTCATCAGTTACACAGAGAATTCAGAGACTAACAGGATTCACAAAACTGTCCTTTCCTCATAAATATCTTGGTATGCCTTTAGTGATTGGTAGAACAAAAAAGATCTACTTTGCAGGGATTGTCAATTCCATTCACAAGAGAGTAGCAGGGTGGAAGGTAAATCTTTTATCTCAAGGGGCCAGATTAGTCCTTATTAAACATGTGCTCACCTCCTTGCCAATTTACTCCCTGTCTTCCACTCCTCTGCACTGTGGCACACACAAGCTGATTGAACAGGCCTTTGCAAATTTTTTTTGGGGATCCTCTTCTTATGGCAACAAGAGACATTGGAAGTCTTGGCAGGTACTATGTAGGCCTCAGTCAGTAGGGGGTCTTGGCATCAAGTCCCTTAGGAATATGGAGACTGCACTGCGGGTAAAAATGCTTTGGAATGCACTTCACAGTGAGTCATTATGGGCCTCTTACTTTAGAGCAAAATATATGCATCAAAAACATATCAGAGATGTCAACTTCAGGAATATGAAAGGTTTTACTAGAAGAAGTTGGTTGAAGGCCAAGGATTACATAACTCAATTTAAGAAGGTTATCATTGGTAATGGGGAAAACACTAGCTTCTGGTTTGACAATTGGATGGGCCAACACTGCCTAAGTGAATTTATATCTGATGATCAGATCCCCAACCTGAAAGCAACAGTCAAAGATGTTATACTGAATCCTTCAGCTGAAGAATCTGCTCTCATACATGCATTACTGCCAAATAGAATTCAGAAAGCCATCAGCTCTGTTACTTTGACTCAGGAAGTGGACCTGGGTGTTTGGAGTCTCTCCTCCTCTGGTCAGTGTTCAGTGGCATCCACCAATGGTTATATTGTTAATAATCAGTCAACTGCTGTTATCTCATGGAGTCGGCTGTGGTCTAATTGGGTTCCCATTAAAATCTCCATTCATTTATGGAAGATAATGAATAATTGTCTGCCGACTGATGCTAATATACAAAGAGCAGGTATTGTTTTATGCTCCAAATGTTGCTGCTGCAGAATATCGCAGGTAGAAGACATCAATCACTTATTCATTCACAGTGATATAGCAGTCTCTATTTGGACTTCACTTAAAGCAGCTGGATTATTTTTTCAAGGGCGCACCATTAAGGAATTCATTCTAAATTCCATCTGTACTGCCCAGCCAGGCTCAGCTTTTGCAGTCCTCACCCTAGCCTCCATTGGATATGGGATGTGGGAAATCTGGACAGCCAGGAATAAGGTTAAACTTGAAGGAAAAATGTTTTCCAAAAACAGGTGTATTCATCAACTTCTTTTCCAGATTAAGAGGCTTTGTTCGGCAGCTCCTCTCAAAGAATACAAATCTAATTTCAGAAACATCTTGGATCAGTGGGGCATATCTTATAAAAATGCTTGTAAAAGCCAGGTGAAATTAGTAAGATGGATATGTCCCCCTTGGCCATTTCTTAAACTTAATACAGATGGTGCATGTAAGAATTCTACAGTCACTGGAGGAGGAGGAATTATCAGGGACCATAGAGGGAAAATAATTCTTGCATTCTCTCATTTCTATGGCCACTCAAATAGCTTAATTGCAGAAGCTCGAGCTCTCTTGGATGGCATTAAATACTTGAAGACAGTGAATGCAAATCCAACTCTGATTGAATGTGATTCACTCACCCTTGTTAGGATTATTAATAAAGAATTATGTTGTCCTTGGTCCATTCTAAGCTATGCCAGGGCTATCTGGAGCATCACATCACAGCAAGACAAGATCTCTCACATCTTCAGAGAAGCCAACACTGTTGCTGATTTACTTGCATCTTTAGCATGCTCCAATCAATGTAATTCTTTCTATTCAAACAGTGAGCTGCCTTCCATTATAAAAGGTGCAGCTCGACTGGATTATCTAGGCTTGCCTAGTATCAGATTGATGTAATACTCTTTACCTCTTATGATATAAAATTGCCTCCTAGTGTCCAATGGTGGAGTGGCTTCTCCCAACCTCTGGTTAGGGGTGCACTCTCCCACTGAGCCCTAGGTAAGGTTTTTCTATTAAAAAAAAAAAAAGGAGGGGATTACATGGAGGTTAGCATCAGTCGAAGGGCAAGATCATCCATTATTAAACCCTCGGGGATGAGGGGTGTTTTTCTGGTCACCTGCTGCTCAGACGATCAAGAGATTGATGTCTCTGACCCCGAACCAGCTGGGAGCTCGGCAGAAATCCACAATATGCGGGAAAGTCCATCATCAGAGGGAGGGAAGGAGGAGGACAGAGCCCAATAACCCATTGAATGAGGGTTGGCGCTCCGTCTTCATCCTTCACGAGAGAACGACTCGAGCCGGAAATCCGGAGCATCTAAGCAAACAAACGCTTCGAAGAACATCGGATGAAAAGAAGGGGGGATAGATAGCAGATATTTCAATCATTCAATGCCCAAACGGGCCATCGTGACATTCCATTTCATTGCATCATTCCAAAACTCACATCAATCACAAGGAGGGAGTGAGGGAAAGGAGATAAAACAGAGGCCGGGAAATCCCGGTTACATCCGATGAATCGAGATAGAGCTCGCAAGATTACATGATGAAGAGAAGAAAACATAAGAAAAGAAAACATGGGGGGAGGGCAAAGCATTGACTCCTCTCCCTCCCCCAGTTGCTTGCCCACCTGGAGCTTCTTCTCCTTCTCTTTCTCTTCAGATCGATCTCTTCTCTCTTTTCTCAGCAGAGGAGGCTCTCTCTCTCTCTCTGTTGGTCTCTTTTTCCTTTTCTTTCTCGGGTGGATGAGGTTGTAGGTTTCTTCGATGCCCCCTTTTTTTCTTCTGGTTATCCTCCTCTCCCCTCCCTTTGACGGAGGGAATGGCTTTTATAAGCCCATTCCATTGGCTTCTCGGCGTGGCCACTGTCGGTGCGCCTTTTGGTGGCAGTGGGCCTCTTCAGCAGCTTCTCGGTGCCACCGATATTGGCCCATTTAGAGCTTTTGGGCTTCTTGTGTTCATTTCTTCAGTTGTGAGGGCTGACTCATCGGCTGACATATCTTGTCGGCTGGCTTCTTTCTTGCTCGTTCGGGGATGGTCCCGAGTATCTTCCGAGGTCTTGTGTCTCGTTTCAGTGGTTCTCTATTAGAGCCGGCCGTCTCTTCTTTTCTTCTTTCTTCTTTATTCCTGAAAACAAGATAACAGAAATAAGACATTTTATCAGAATAAAGGTATTTTAGGGTTATTATTATTATTTCATCGCTGCTATTATTATTATCTTTATTTTAGGCGTCAACAAATGCCCCCCACCCGTAGGTGGCGCGAATGAGGGACAAGTGAGCGGGACCTGCGGGTGCAACCCCCATCTGAGAACGCGTCTTTTTATTCTTCATTCATGCGAACATGCATGCACTTATTGATCGCACGCATATCTAGATGTATATAGGATAGCTCCCTTGTTTAGGGATAGGATAAGGATGGCATCCATGATTCATGGACGGAGTGCAGCTCACGAAGCACAACTAAGGGAGATGTGCATACGTAAAGGGGACGCCGCGTAGAACGTATGCATAGCATAAATCACAATCCACACCCATGACTATTCCTCCATAGCGTGAAAGTGCAATCATATAGGTAGTGAACCCTAGTCATAGGGACGTGCAGACGCTCTAAGTAACACTAGAGGATTGGTTTATCAAATACGCACACATTCAGGGATCTCGATTTTTGGTAGTTTTGCACACCCCCCTTGTTTATTCTTAATTTGAGATTTCACTGTTCGGCGCGAGTTTCCTCATGTGTCTCAATGGGGATTCCCGGCTACTAAGATTCATCCCTTTATTGGCAGTATTTTTTATAGACTTCACCATTCGGCACGAGTCTCCTCATGTGTCTCAATGGGGATTCCCGGCTACTAGGATTAGTCCTTTTGTTCATAGTGGCATAATGGATTTCACCGTTCGACGCGAGTCTCCTCATATGTCTCAATGGGGATTCCCGGCTACTAGGATTCGCCCTAGTATTATTCACAGTGACATAATGGATTTCACCGTTCGGCGCGAGTCTCCTCATGTGTCTCAATGGGGATTCCCGGCTACTTGGATTCATCCTAGTATTATTCAGAGTATTATCATGGACTTCACCGTTCGACGCGAGTCTCCTCATGTGTCTCAATGGGGATTCCCGACTACTAGGATTTGCCCTTTTGTTCATATATTTTTCTTTTTTTTTCTTTTTCTTTTTTTTGGGTAGGTGGCTTTTCCTCACTATCGCCCTTTATGCGAGTATAGAGATTTAAGCATCCAAGAAGTGTTAAGAAGAATTTAAGATGTCCCTATGACTAAGGACCATAGCCCATATCGTAAGTGAAGTGTGGGAGTTTCGTCTAGGGTGTATTCTGTGAATTGCGCACGTAACGTAGCCACGACTCTTTCCCCTGGCCGCATGCACTCATCGGGAATTGACTTTTCATCTCTTAGTATGTGACGTAGCGCACACAGTCGTAGAATCTGGATAGCGTTATTTTAGCAAGGGAATGCGGTCATAGAAATTTGAAGGAAGGTGTATTAATACTATACTTCAGGCAGACACACACGCAAAACATGCAAGCAAGCAAACCATGTTATTATTATTTTTTTCTCTTTTTTATTTTTTTTCATTTTTTTCATTTTGTTTATTTTTTTTATCTTTTGTGTGTTTTGTTTTCTTTGTTTTCTTTCTTTTTGTTTCTTTCTATTCTTCTTTTCTCTTCTTCTTCTTCTTCTTCTTCTTTTCTCTTTTCTCATCTCTTTTTTTTCTTTTGCTCATCTTCTTTTTTTTTAGAACTCAGTGGATACATCCTTAGGTCGACTTTCTTATAAGTGGACGACCGATGCCATGGTGACAGGGAGAAGTTGTCACATGTTGTGACGAATCCCTGGAGGGACCAAGGGCTGGCGTGGAACCAAGGGGTCTTTTTGTTCATTGGTTAGGATAACAATTCCAAGCCAATGGTAGGATATTTGTTGTCTTAGCCTGAAGGTTATGATGTTGGGTGACTTGGCTTAGACGTATGGTCGTGACACCAAGGCAGAATTTTTAAACGGCTTAGGTAAATTGCCGTGATGCTATACAGCTTGGCTTATGCAGAAGGCCATGACGCCAAGGTAGGATATTAAACAGCTTAGACGTATGGTCGTGACGCCGTACATCTTGGCTTAGGCGGAAGGCCATGACGCCAAGGTAGGATATTTAACGGCTTAGACGTGTGGTCATGACGTCGTACATCTTGGCTTAGGCAGATGACGCCAACGTAGGATATTTAACGGCTTAGACGTATGGTCATGACGCCGTACAGCTTGGCTTAGGCGAAATGCCATGACGCCAAGGTAGGATATTTAACGGCTTAGACGTGTGGTCATGATGCCGTACAGCTTGGCTTAGGCGAAAGGCCATGACGCCAAGGTAGGATATTTAACGGCTTAAACGTGTGGTCATGATGCCGTACAGCTTGGTTTAGGCGAAAGGCCATGATGCCAAGGTAGGATATTTAACGGCTTAGACGTATGGTCATGATGCCGTACAGCTTGGCTTAGGCGGAAGGCCATGACGCTAAGGTAGGATATTTAACGGCCTAGACGTATGGTCATGATGCCGTACAGCTTGGCTTAGGCGGAAGGCCATGACGCCAAGACAGAACAGTAGGTTTCATCATCGCTACTAGATTTATACTGATGTAAAGAAGTCCATAAGTTTCATCAGAATAGACGTAAGGTCTAATCTGGGTAAGTTTCATCCCTTTTTTTTTATCACAGGTGGGACATGAGGATATATACGGGTTTCATCGTCAATGGGACTTAAGGAAACACGTGAGTTTCATCAGAAAAGATGTAAGGTTTATCCTGGACAGGTTTCATAGTTGAACAGGCAATGCGCCGGTCAATCAACGGGAGGGTTTCATCGTCGGTGGCACATATAGAAATATGCGGGTTTTGTCAGGATAGACGTAAGGTCTATTCCAGATAGGTTTCATGTCAGTCCAGACGGATGGTCTGGGTCAAAGGTGAAAGTTTCTTGTTGACTGACTGGACGAAAGGTCCGAGCCAGAGGCAGAAGGGTTTCTCTTTTTTTTTATTGACTGACTGGACGAAAGGTCCGAGCCAGAGGTAGAAGGGTCTCTTCATTCATCGATTGGACGGAAGGCCCGTGCCGCAGATAAAATATTAATGTCGACCCGACGGGACATCAGAGTCAACAAACCTTGCTTGGACGGTATGTCCAGAACAAGGGCAGACGTAAAACATCATTGTCGTATTGATGCCATGTCAAAATGGCTAACCTGGAAGAGACAAAGGGTCTGGGCCAGGACAGAGGTAGCTGTTGACTTGACAGACTTGTCAAAGTCAACCAACTTAGCAAGGGCGTGAGGCCATAAGCCAAGGGAGGAATATAGGATAGGTGTTGACTCGATGTCATGTCGAAACCAACGAACTTGACAGAGGCGTGAGGCCTAAGCCAAGGGCAGAATATAGAAAAGGTGTCAACTCGACGTCTTGTCGAAGTCAACCAGCTTGGCAAGGGCGTGAGGCCATAAGCCAAGGGAGGAATATAGGATAGGTGTTGACTCGACATCCTGTCGAAACCAATGAACTTGACAGAGGCGTGAGGCCTAAGCCAAGGGCAGAATATAGAAAAGGTGTTGACTCGACGTCTTGTCGAAGTCAATGAACTTGGCAGAGGCGTAAGGCCTAAGCCAAGGGCAGAATATAGAAAAGGTGTTGACTCGACGTCTTGTCGAAGTCAACCAACTTGGCAAGGGCGGGAGGCCATAAGCCAAGGGAGGAATATAGGATAGGTGTTGACTTGACTTCCTGTCGAAACCAACGAACTTGGCAGAGGCTGAGGCCTAAGCCAAGGGCAGAATATAGAAAAGGTGTTGACTCGACGTCTTGTCGAAGTCAACCAGCTTGGCAAGGGCGGGAGGCCATAAGCCAAGGGAGGAATATAGGATAGGTGTTGACTCGACGTCTTGTCGAAGTCCAACGAACTTGGCAGAGGCGTGAGGCCTAAGCCAAGGGCAGAATATAGAAAAGGTGTTGACTCGACGTCTTGTCGAAGTCAACGAACTTGGCAAGGGCGAGAGGCCATAAGTCAAGGGCAGGAATATAGGATAGTGCTGACTCAACGTCCTGTCAAGGTCAACGAGCCCTTACCCTGATAGAAGGTTTAAGGTAAGGGTAATCAGATGATGAACGCACGAGAGGCCCAGACCCAGGGCTAAGTATTGATGTTGATCTGATGAAAAGTCAGATTCAATGAACCTTGCCCAGACGGAAGGTCTACAACGGGAGTAGAATGTGCAGGTAAGGATGTCAGCCCGACGTCATGTCGAAGTTGACCAACCTAGCATAGACGTGAGGTCCAAGCTGGGATAGAATATGGATTTTGACCCATGGAGGTATCGGGGTCGACAAACCTTGTTCAGACAGAATGTCTAATGTCAA
This sequence comes from Amorphophallus konjac, assembly GCA_022559845.1. Lineage (NCBI taxonomy): Eukaryota > Viridiplantae > Streptophyta > Magnoliopsida > Alismatales > Araceae > Amorphophallus > Amorphophallus konjac. The sequence goes on from CM040127.1 coordinate 4,025,526, forward strand.
GTGAAAGAATCTTTTGTTGGTTTATTTGTTTGAGTTTATTAAGTTTATTGAGTTTGTTGAGATGTTTGTTTATTCATCATTTTCATTGGGCCTCTTGGGCTTGTTGAGTTCATTAGGGTTTATTTCGTTGAGTTTACTGAGGTTTGTTAGAGATTTTTTTTTTGTTGAGTTCATTAGGTTTATTTATTTTTTTATTGAGTTTATTAGGTCTGTTTGGTTTATTGAGCTCATTAGTTGACTGAATTTATCAGGATTTATTTGGTTTGATGATGTTTGTTGAGCTCATTAGATTGATTATTATTATTTTATTATTTTTTGTTTGTTTTTTTATTTATTTATTTTTTATTTATTTTTTATTTGACTTTTTTAATTTTTTTTAATTTTTTAATTTTATTTATTTATTTATTTTTTAAACTTGGCCTAGTGGGACAAAAGGGTTTTATAGACCCAGACGGGTGGGATAAACTAGCTTGGCTAGGACGGAGTGTCTCGAGCCAATGAAAAGGGCTTTATGGGGATAGTCCGGTGAGACTGGTGGGATTATTTTCAGAGCTCGACAAGGGTGGAGTACCTCGTGTCAAGGGACAGGTTTGTATGAGCCCAAGTTGGGAAGGGGGACTGAGACAACAGTAGTGGAAAGCCCCGTTGGGCCGATGCAGCGGGTGTTGAGATATTTGGTGTAATTGTTGGCTGAATGCCGGAAGCTAATGAAGATGTGTTGGCCGGGGCCCAGGACCCGTATCAAGGGTAGATGGTCAATCCCGGTGGGACAAATGGGAGATATCCCTATAGGATGGGAAGATGGCGATGCGCCATGCATCCCAGTGGGCCATTTTATGTTAATAATAATAAAATCATCCCAGTCTCCATAAACGGGACGGACATTTTGTTCTCCCTTGTTACCTCGGGGCTCGTCCCCCTTCTCTTCTTTTTTTTTATATATTGACCAAGGCGGGGATGTAGGAGAGCGCTCACCTCCTCAGGGAGGGGATGAGTAGCTCGCTCCACCACATAAGCCCCACAATGGTAGTTGTATCTAGTACAAATTAGGATATAGAGAGAGTGTCGGTTCCCTCAATAGATACGGCCATCATGATCTTTTCATTTCTCTCTCTTTTTTTGTGTGTGCCTGCCCCCAGAACAGGCTCTCTCTTCTGTGTGTGCTGCCCCAGACTTCTCTCTTTTTCTCTTTCTTTTTTCTCTTATTTTTTTTACAACCCTTCGAGCTGTGAGATAACGCTCAAATGCTGGCTTTTAGCCGAGTTTGCGGGGGATAGCAAGGCCAGTGACGCCACGCGAGACTGCTTGCCTGAAGACGGGTTTTTGGTGAGGGCGTGGCGGATCCACCTTATATTCGCCCATTTGCAGTTCACCTTTCTTGATCGTGCCTTCGATGATGTCCTTGAACACGTAGCAATCCTCGATAGGATGTCCTGCTACTTGGTGATACGGACAAAAGCACGAGTTATCTTTTCTTGCGGAGTTGCTTGATCTCTTTGGCTCTGGAAGCACCACTTTACCGCATTCTAGGGCCCACTCAAAGAGAGCTGAGGTCATATCTTTTGTAAATGAATAGGGCTTCATCATTTTACCCCTTAACGAGGACCCTTGTGTGTCCGGCTTGGTAGAAGTGATACAAGCAGTCTCTGCTTTTTCCTTCTTCTGTCGCTCGAAGGCTTCAAAGCTTGGAATGCAAACTTCTTGTGCCGGCTGCTTGTCAGCTGGTTTGTAGTTTTGACCCAAGCTCGTGGAGGGTGGGTAAATCCTTGCAATGACTACTTCAGCTTCAGTTGCGAAGTCATTTAGACTTTCAAAGGTCGTGACTTCGAAGTCAATGACCCATCATAGAATCTCTAATTTCATATTCTCTTTACAGATTTGGACATATTCACTGTAACTTGGTGGGTGCCTACACCTTTCACGCAGGCTCCTCCATCTGCTTATGTAGTCCCCGACGGACTCATTATCATTTTGTTTGGTCATTTGCAGCTCGGCCTCAGTGACTTCTTCTTTGGCCATCTTTGTATCCATTGTTTGCTCTGCTTTGGTCTTATCCCTTGTGGCTGGACCCACTGATCTTGAATGTAGGGTAGTCGGCTGCATATGAGGCCTCGTCGATGTCTTTGTCGGATACACTTTAGTTGCCCCCTGACTTGCCCAAGGGAGTGTGTGTTGGGATGATTGAGGGAGGATGCCCCCTGAATGATCATGTGTTGTTCGGGGCATTGCTGACCGCGCTGAAGCTTCAGATGAGATAGAACTGTCTTGGGATGCCTCGCATTGATGCCTCGGCAGTTGTGACGTATGTGGCTTTATGTTCATTTCATTCAGTTGCCCTTGTAGCATTTCAATCTCCTGCTGCTTCTGGTGGAGTAGTGCCATTATTGTAGGGTCTTGTAGGAAGGGACTGGGAGTTCTACTGCCCCCTGCCTCTGATTTGTGCAGAATGGATTTCATCTCGCCATCATTGCTGGCCATAGGTAGCTTCTTTGGGACAAACCCCCTCTGTTCTATGCCTCTGGGCGGAGGAGGAATATGGCACTGAGCCTCCTTATTAGCTGGTGAGTGTTGCTTTGGCATTCTCCCAGACCTGATAGACTGAAGAGAAGCAGAAGCATTGGCTGGAACTACTTCCTTCGGCACAAAGCAAATTTCTTCATCTTTTTCATCAACGGGTTGTGCCTTACTAGAGGATGCTGACAATGTGTTGCAGGAGAAGATAAGATTCCTCCTTTCAGTATTTGTATTCTTCTTTCTCTTTCCCTTCATAGTCGGCCCCTGCCCCCACAGTGGGTTATTTGATGCATTCAGCTTTTCTGCCTTTTCTTCAGCTCTTTCTGTTAATTGGTGAGACTCGCTGCCTATTTGAGGGGCAGGCTTCTTGAGCAGCATAGGCTGATTCTTTGGCTGCTCATGGTTACCAGGCTCATTTGTAATGGCTTGTAGCTGTGGGCTAACTTCTTCATGTGCCCACAATGGGGTTTGTCTCTTCTTGCTGTCCATTGGCTTTTTAATGATTGTTGGTAGAGTGGGATGGGCCATAACTCCGTAAACCTGGGCTTTTGGAGGTAAGCGAGGTACCAGTCTTATTTTCCTTCCCGTTGACACGGCTTGCCAATTTCTTTGTTCTTTTTCATGCTTAGGAATATTGTCTTCATAGGTGTGCCGGCTACAAGCCTCTGGCATTTCTTCAAGCAATTGTTGACATATAGATATCATATTGACTGACGCCCTTGGCACAGACATTTCATGCGGGTGTGGGGGATCAACTTTGTATTCCCCTATTTGTAGCTTACCCCTTTTTATTAAGCCTTGGACGATGTCCTTGAATATTTGACAGTCTTCAATAGGATGTCCGAGGATCTGGTGGTAAGGGCAGAAATTCGGATGATCTCTTCTCCTGGCATCATCAGGCCTCTTTGGCTTTGGCAGGATGACCTTGTCATGTTTGACAGCCCACTCGAACAATGTTCGAGTCTTGTCTCTTGGGAAGGCATAGGACTTCTTTTCTTTATTCCGGTGTGGAGGCATTTCTTGACATTCAGCAGGCCCATTGAGAGGAGAATGGTGTACCCATTTCTGCCTTTTTGCCGCGACGCTAATAGCGTGTACAGCTTTCAACATCGGCCTCTTATTAATTTGTTTAGCCTGATGGTTTGAGTTGATAGAATCTAATGGATATCTTGCACAGAAGTCTTCAATCTCTGTTGCAATATTAATCAATCGGTCAAAAGACCAGACTTCCGTTCCAATTAACTTTTCTAGGACTTCTTTCTTCAGATTTTGTTTACACATCTGTACTGCATCTTCTAGATGTGGAGAGTGCCGGCATCTCATACTAAGATCCCTCCATCTTTTGATATAGTCTGCAGCAGCTTCATTATCTTCTTGCTTGGTTGCCAACAGCTCAGCCACGGTCACCCTTGCCTCTGTGCCATGGAATCTTTCTATGAATTTTCGCTGCATATCCGGCCAGTTGTTGACAGATCCAGCCGGCAAGCTATCATACCATTCAAAGGCATGTCCCGTTAGAGAACACCCAAAGAACTTCAATAGGTATGACTCATCTGTCGCCAAGTCACCCAGGACTGTCACATAGTGTGCAATGTGTTCCTTCGGGGAGCCCTGCCCATTGAATTTGTCAAACTTAGGAATTTTATTGATGCTAGGCGGCAATCTCTTAGTAGCATGGTAGGCCGGATATGGCACTTTATACATGTCAAAGGGGGCGTAATTAGCGCTACCCCTTTTGGCTAGCCTCTCTTCAACCATCTTTTCCACCATTGATTTATTCACCACGACTGGCAGTGCTGATTCAGGACAGAGGTGGGTGGGCTGCATTTCTTGTGTGGCTGGAGTTGCAACATGAGATGGCGGAGGTTTTGACAAGGGAACCTGCCGCTGCATTTGAAGAAGCTTCAGTTGTGCTGGCTGGAGCGACTGGAAATGATCCTGGGGAACAACCCAACTCTGACCGTCAGTTTGCAGAACAGTCTGTGAAAGAGCAGTCGAGGGGTTAAACCCTCCCAGTGATAGGTCAGTTCGTGCCCCCGGTTGCTTGGGTACCACATCATGTTCAGTCTTCTCTTTTAGTTGCTTCTTCAGCAGTTCTATCTCCCGCTGATATCTTTGCATGGCTATTAGGATGGCAGGGTCCATAGCTATTTTGCTGGTAATGGTCTCAAGTGTTTCACCAAAGCCACATCCGGACAGGGGCACCCCTTCTTCTTCAGATGCCATTATTTTGGTGCTGAGAGTAGTGTTGTTTTCATCAGTAGCCTGCTTGCCCTTAGCGGTCTGCAGTAACCCAGCTTCATTTTTGCTTTGTCCTGTTACAGGGTCTTCTCTTTCGGTAACCTTGGCTAGTTCTTCTTGCCCACTTAGCAGGGCGTCATGCCTGCCCATCACTCCTGTCATATTACACGCGAGGACTTGCATTCTCCTTTCATGCTTTTTAACTCTCCTTCGGGACTGGCGAGGGAAAGTTGGCCCTTCATTTGTCAGAACTCTTTTCATTTCTTCCCTCTGTGAAAGACTTTCAAAACTTCTGAACTCAGCTTGCTTTTCTCTTTATCTATCCCAACAGGTGATATCTTATTTTTTCCTTCTCCTTCAGCCTTGACAGCATGGAGTGACCTTTGTCGGCCTATGACGGGACTTCCAAGGTCATGGAAATATTCCCATACCCTCTTAACCATCCCCTCTTGACTGTACTCTGAAGAGATAGCAGGAGGCAGCGTCCAGTCTTGGGCGGGTGGCATGTATGCTAATCGTGTCAGCTTGGCAACTTGGTTGAGATTCTTTGAGTTCTTGGAAATATCAGCCTGTCTTGCACAGACCCTGGCAGCGAGTGGAGGAGTTGTGACTATGACTTCTTCCTCATTCATGACTTTATTATCCCTTCTCTTGGGGGCATCAACAAAACTGTTATAATTTTGTAGGGTTGACATGACACTCCGGGTCTTCTTGGGAACCCACACTTGCTTGCGTCTTGGCAATTTTGAGGTTGGCTTCCCTTGCTTGCTATCATCACTGTTCGCCCTCCGGCTAGCCAACACTTGGAAAGCATTGCGGGTAGGAATGGTCGGGATGACCCGATCTGGCAGAGCTCTGGCATTGCGGCCGTTGAAGAAGATCCGAACCCCCCCAATCATCATGGACTTCCCAGATGCAGAAAGTCGACATTGGGAAGCGGCAGAGGCTCTTCCTCTTCTGAAGTTCTTTTTGTTGCCCCCAGTGGGCCCCTTCTCATGTGCTTCAATCGGGTTGGTAGCATGGTGAACATAACAGCTCACGGTCACTAGATTCTTGAGTAGGGATTTCTTGATCTTATCCTCGCTCTGACAAGAAGCAGCTTTATCATCCTTCAGCTCTACAGGCTTCGGACTTTCTTTGCTCAGAATATCCACGGACACAACTCCCAGGAAGTTGGGGCAGCCAACGACCGGAGGAAAGTCACCGAAAGTGGTGGGCGAAGCAGAGGATGCGCTTCTTTTCGCCTCGTGATGGACGAAGTAGGACACGACCTCCGAAGCATCCTTCATCACCTGGCTTATCTTGGGGCCGGTAGCTTGCGGCGAAGTCTCGACAACAGTTTTCAGCTCCTGGTTGTCGATCTCGAGCAGGTCAGTGAAGCTGAGGCCCAGGCAGTTAGGCATCCCGACAGCAGGCGGCATCGATCCGAACGACAGAGGTACCGCCAGGTAGCTTTCTTGAACATGTGCATCGACCGGTTGCTGGTCAAAGCATACTGACATGATTCCAGCCGTCATTGTAGCTTCCTGGAAATAGAGAAAGCGCACAGAATCAGAAATTTGAGGGGGGCCCGCTGGGCCTCCTATTTTTGGCGTAGAGATGAAGGGAGACCCCGTCCCACCGGGCGTGCCAGACTTGTGGACGCGGATTTTATTCTATTTCATTATATTATTTATTTATATTTTTATTTGATTTTTGATTTATTAGGCGTGCCAGTCACCGGGGTGACAATTTTATTATGCGCTCGACCTGACTTGGTCAGCCGATTGTGAGGTCCGAGTCGGGACCAGAAGTCCGTCATACCATAAAGGCTATGACGTTAATTACGTCCTTCCAAGGAAGGACAACCCTTGATTAAACGCCAAAATAGGAGGCCTCGAGAGGCAAACATGTATTCATGTGCGCAAAATGGAACTTCATACCAGAGCCAGGAAGGCGGGCAAGATAACAACATCAGCTGTAGAAGCAGACGGTATCGTTAAGTCAGCGGCTCAGAGACGATATCGTTAAGTCAGCGGTTCAAAGACTGAGCCGTGGCCATGATGGAGGTTTAAAGCATCGATCAGTATTTCGACAGCATTTCCCCTTTATCTGGATTATGCCCAGGGGGAAATAGGCTATCACCCACGGAGTGCCGGGATGAAAGCCGAGAGAAAGAGAGAGGCCAAACCTCCCTACCTATATATATATGCCATGGGGCAATGTTTGATTTTCCCTTAGGGAAGCCGGCGGAACTCATGCAGTGGCATAGCCCTCCCGAGCTAAAGGGGTTACTCATAAATCCGATGCGGGACGACGGAATGTAAGTGAACGCTCAATGTTACGCCCTCGCACGCGGATCGACCTGCGGTCAGGTCGCGGGGATCGACCTGCCCGGTCAGGTCGCGGGGGTCAAGGGGGCAGCGCCCCTTGCGGGGGTTTCCGGGGGCGGAGCCCCCGGAACAAAATTTGGATTGAAGACTCAGTAATACAATTTGGGTAGGTTATCGGTGCAGTTCAACCGTGCATAGGTTCCCGGCGCAAAGGCAAGATGGCCAGGGGATTGCCGGCGCGCAGGCAAAATGGCCAAGGTTCCCGGCGCAGGAAGGGGGGTTCCCGGCGCGCCCAGGAGATGGGGTTCCCGGCGCGCCCAAGAGATGGTTCTCGGCGCATAGGGAAGCCAAGGGGGGGGGGGGGGTTTCGGCGCAAGGGCCAAACGGCCAGAGGTTCCCGGCGCGCTAATAACAAGGCTCTCGGCAGGAGGCCAAAGAGGTGTGCTTCTCGGCGTGGGGTTCCCGGCGCGGGCCGCGCCGGGAGCTATGGCGCCGGCAAGGTTTGACGATACTCTGTTCTGGGGTTTGCTGGCAGGTCAGAGGATTTCCTGGAGATCCAGGTCAAAACTGATTTTGGTTTGTGTTTCAAAAGAAGGCCAGAGGCTGAGAGGAACTGAGGAAGACCAATCCAGCATAGAGGACCTCTTTCACCATTGATGTGCAGAGTCCCGGGGACAGTTCAATATTGTCTTTCATCATCCCGGGAGAATTTTGGCAGCACCTCCCCTGGACTTAGCATTTGCCAGGGAATGATAGGCAATCACCCACGGAGTGCCGGGATGAAAGCCACAATAGAGGGGTATTGGACCCCTGCCCTGTGTATGTGCTTGGAGCACTAGCTTAATATCCCTTTTGAGGCCATTGAAGCTTATGCAGTGGCAGAGCTCCCTTGGCTCGTAAGGTTATGTGGGGGTTATCCCCATTAATCTTTATCCCTGAGGTGCATATGATGACTTGGGGTGCCCTTTGACAGAATAAGAGGTTACGTCTAGTAGACTATAAGGGGTATCTGTATGGTTTCTTGGCTGGTGGCAGGGAGGCTTTCATCCGGGGTTCAAGGGATAGAGAATCCATAGTGTCAAGGGGTGGATGGCAAGAGGGGTGGTTCCCGGCCTGGGTTTTTATTGGCCAAAGAAGGAGCCTCGGCGTGGGTTTTATTGGCCAGGGGGAGCTCTCGGCGTGGCTTTTATTGGCCAAGGGGGGGGGGGGGTTCTCGGCGCCAAGGGTTCTCGGCGCGCTCGTCACCGCACCGGGAACCTGGCGCCGGGAAGCCCCTGGGCCGGGAAGGGTATATTGAAGGGCTTTATTGACTTGCTGAAGGGGCTAAAGAAAGGGACCTCTCAGCGGTGTAGCTCTCGGCGGGGAAATGACCACGCCGGGAAGGGGCTAAAGGGTTTATGGCTTGATTGCGATACTCTGCTCAGGAGACTTCTGGGATTTCTGGCTCGGATTGAGGCAAGATCTGGAGTGCAGGAGGGGATTACATGGAGGTTAGCATCAGTCGAAGGGCAAGATCATCCATTATTAAACCCTCGGGGATGAGGGGTGTTTTTCTGGTCACCTGCTGCTCAGACGATCAAGAGATTGATGTCTCTGACCCCGAACCAGCTGGGAGCTCGGCAGAAATCCACAATATGCGGGAAAGTCCATCATTAGAGGAAGGGAAGGAGGAGGACAGAGCCCAATAACCCATTGAATGAGGGTTGGGGCTCCGTCTTCATCCTTCACGAGAGAACGACTCGAGCCGGAAATCCGGAGCATCTAAGCAAACAAACGCTTCGAAGAACATCGGATGAAAAGAAGGGGGGATAGATAGCAGATATTTCAATCATTCAATGCCCAAACGGGCCATCGTGACATTCCATTTCATTGCATCATTCCAAAACTCACATCAATCACAAGGAGGGAGTGAGGGAAAGGAGATAAAACAGAGGCCGGGAAATCCCGGTTACATCCGATGAATCGAGATAGAGCTCGCAAGATTACATGATGAAGAGAATAAAACATAAGAAAAGAAAACATGGGGGGAGGGCGGAGCATTGACTCCTCTCCCTCCCCCAGCTGCTTGCCCACCTGGAGCTTCTTCTCCTTCTCTTTCTCTTCAGATCGATCTCTTCTCTCTTTTCTCAGCAGAGGAGGCTCTCTCTCTCTCTCTGTTGGTCTCTTTTTCCTTTTCTTTCTCGGGTGGATGAGGTTGTAGGTTTCTTCGATGCCCCCTTTTTTTCTTCTGGTTATCCTCCTCTCCCCTCCCTTTGACGGAGGGAATGGCTTTTATAAGCCCATTCCATTGGCTTCTCGGCGTGGCCACTGTCGGTGCGCCTTTTGGTGGCAGTGGGCCTCTTCAGCAACTTCTCGGTGCCACCGATATTGGCCCATTTAGAGCTTTTGGGCTTCTTGTGTTCATTTCTTCAGTTGTGAGGGCTGACTCATCGGCTGACATATCTTATCGGCCGGCTTCTTTCTTGTTCGTTCGGGGATGGTCCCGAGTATCTCCCGAGGTCTTGTGTCTCGTTTCAGTGGTTCTCTATTAGAGCCGGATGTCTCTTCTTTTCTCCTTTTATTCCTGAAAACAAGATAACAGAAATAAGACATTTTATAAAGGTATTTTAGGGTTATTATTATTATTTCATCGCTGCTATTATTATTATCTTTATTTTAGGCGTCAACAGGCAGTCGGCTGGAGGTCAGGAGATCCAGCAGGGGGTCCAGAGGGACCAGGAGGAGCATAGTCGAGCGCCACCAGCGGCCAACGAGGCAGTGGATACTGCGAGGCTTCCGGGGGCCGAGGATTTCTTCCGTGGCATGTACCAGCTTATGTCTCAGCAGTTCGGTGGAGTGGCTGGTGCGGGCTCGTCAGCTAGGGGTGGGCCAGGCCGAGCAGTGAGGGACTTCTTGCAGTTCCATCCACCTTACTTCAGCGGCCAGTCAGACCCTGATGCCGCTCGTGATTGGCTTGACGAGATGGAGCGGGTGTTCAGTTCTGCGAAGAGTGCTGTCGAGGACAGAGTAGTGTTGGCCTACAACCAATTGCAGGGTACGGCTCGGAAGTGGTGGTCTTCCGAGTGGAAGACGTCTTTTCAGCTTCGTCCACTTGAGCAGGTCAAGTGGGATAACTTCGTCAGTGCTTTCGAGCGTACGTACTGTTCAGACTACGTTGCTACGCAGCGGATGCGTGAGTTTCTGGAGCTGGTGCAGGGCGACATGTCCGTGTTGCAGTATAGCGGATGGTTTGTCGAGCTGGGTCGGTATGCACCTCACATCATGGAGCATGAGAGGGTGAAGACCGCGCAGTTCGTTCAGGGCTTGAGGCAGGAACTGAGGCACCATCTAATCGCGAACGGGGCCACTGATCTGAAGTCAGCGTCTCGTGTTGCGGCTTCCTTGGAGATGGATATGCAGAGGACCCGAGGACCGATCAGCCAGGGGCAGTCCTTGTCAGGTCGCAGCCTGCAGTCGGCTACCCAGCAGCAGGGTTCCTTCCAGCACGCGTTGAGTGGTTCAGGAGTGCCGGCACCGGCGGCTTCGGCGACAGAATCTGCGTCCTTTGGCACGAAGGTCAAGAAGTTTTTCAAGAAAGGGTTCAGCAAGAAGAAGTCCAAGGATCAGGGGCAAGCTTCATCGGGCAGTGTACAGCAGCCGATCCCCTTGCAGCGTCAGGGATCAGTGGGTGGGTCGCGAGGACCGTGTCCACGGTGTAGTGGGTTCCACCCAGGCAGGCAGTGCACGGCGCCGATTATCTGTTTTCGGTGTGACCAGCCAGGGCACATGGCGCGTGACTGTCCTCAGAGGCCGCCACAGCAGCAGGTTCCCCAGCAACAGAGGCAGCAACAGTAGGGAAAGTATCCGCCGCTACCCAGGTCAGCTAGCATGGGAGGCAGGCAGAGAGCTCGAGGCCAGATCACGCACATGACCAAGGCAGAGGCAGTGGCGTCGCAGCTCGTGGAAGGTACCGTTCAGATTTTGGGTTGTGCGGCTCGGGTTTTGTTTGATTCTGGCGCGTCTCATTCGTTTATTTCGGAGGATTTCGCGCTGAGCATCGAGGAGCCGGTGACCTAGTTGCCTTGTGATTTGGCAGTGGAACTGCCTTCGGGTGATTTCATGGTCACCCCGTATTGCTTCGATCATGTTCCGGTTTGGATCGATGGGCGGAGTATGCCAGGCAGGTTGTACGCGTTGCAGTTTCGGGATTATGATGTGATTCTAGGCATGGACTGGCTCGAGATTCATGGAGCGGTGGTGGATTGTGGAATGAAGAGGGTCTACTTCCAGCATCCGAGTAAGCGGACCTTCTATTTCTAAGGTATCCGTTCCACCTCTTCTCGATTCCTCATTTCTGTTATTCGAGCTCATCGATTGCTTAATTCTGGTTGTTAGGGTTTTCTCGCGTCCGTGGTTGTGACTGAACGGATGGAGCCGGATGTCGAGGACATTCCGGTGGTGTGCGAGTTTCCCGACGTTTTTCTCGAGGAATTGCCTGGGTTACCTCCCCAGCGGGAGATCGATTTTGTGATCGAGGTTGTGCCTGGTACGGGACATTTGGCGAAGGCTCCCTACCGTATGGCTCTCGCTGAGTTGAGGGAGTTGAGGGCACAGTTGCAGGAGCTGCTGGCCAAGGGGTACGTTTGTACTAGCTTTTCCCCTTGGGGTGCGTCCGCGTTATTTGTAAAGAAGAAAGACGGTAGTCTGCGGCTATGCATTGACTATCGGCAGCTGAATGAAGAGACCATTAAGAACAAGTATCCGTTGCCGCGGATTAATGATTTGTTCGACCAGCTTCAGTCTGCGCGAGTGTTCTCGCGGATTGATTTGCGGTCCGGTTACTATCAGCAGAAAATTCGCGAGTCCGATGTGGAGAAGACTGCATTCAGTACGAGGTACGGGCATTATGAGTTCCTGGTGATGCCGTTTGGGCTCACCAATGCCCCCGCAGCCTTCATGGACTTGATGCAGAGGGTGTTTCGTCCGTATTTAGACCAGTTTGTGGTCATATTCGTGGACGACATCCTTGTTTATTCGCGGTCTGCCGAGGAGCACGCGTACCATTTGGGTGTAGTGATCCAGACGTTGCGAGATCACCAGTTGTATGCGAAGCTCAACAAGTGCGAGTTCTGGCTCTGCGAGATGCACTTTCTGGGGCACGTGATTTCTGGTGATGACATTTGTAATGCCCCGGATTTTTCGGATATTTTTCAGATCATTTTAGTGGGTCTCGGAGTGTATTTTGTGCTTTACACGTGTTTTTCCCTGATGTGCCTTCGGAACTCTTTGCAGGGCAAACCGTGGCGTTCTCCGACTCCGGGACAGTACCACTGCGTTGTGTTCCTTCCGAGGATCGCGGAGGTAATTTTTCGTAATTTTCTGAATTTATCGAATTTTCGGGTTTTCCTATATATACTAACCCTTTCCTCTCTCCCCCTCTCATTCTCTCTTTCTCACTCTCTCTCTTCTCTCACGCCCTCTTTCTCCCCTCTCTTCTCCGGCGGCCGACGGAGCGAGGCGGGGGCGAGGCGGAGGCGGCGCGGGTGAGGACGCGGGCGAGGATGGGCGAGGATCGAGGCGGTGGAGGCGCGTGGGAGCTCGTGGCGCGGTCGCGAGCCGGCGAGGGTTTCACGGCGTTTCTTCGCGGATCGGCGAGCTCGAGGCGCGAAATCTTCGGTGGAGGTAGGGTGATGGTTCCCCAGCTCGTGCACTTCCTTTCCCGCGAGTTTCGTAGGCCGTGGTGAGCCGAGCGGGTGGAATCGGGGTTTTTGGGCAAAACCCATGTTTTAGGGCTTGTGGGCCGATCTCCCGTTTCATTGCGTTTTTGGCCGATCCGAGGCCGTAGATGCATGCTAGGGGCTTCTGGGGAGCTTCCCCCTTGTTTTCCCCCTCTCTTGTGGAGGTATGGGGGCGTGGGACGAGTTTTGGGTCGTTTCCCGCCGTAGCGTTCTCGGAAGGAAGTGACGGTCCTTCCAGTGGCCGTCACTTGGTGTAACGCGCCTAGGCTGGGCCGTTACATTCCCCTTCTATTGGCCTTTGGTGGTCTGTGGGTGTGACGGTCCCACGATAGACCGCCAGGTGCTGTGACGCACCAGGGCTAGACCGTTAGAGTCTCTTCCGTTGGTTTTCGGGTCAGGCGTGTGACGCACCAGGGCTGGCGCGTCACAGCCTTGTGACGCCCCAGGGTGGGTGCGTCACATTCCCTGTTACCCAGCTGAGGGCTGGGGGTGTGACGGTGCCCTCTGGACCGTTACATGCTTGTAACGCGCCCAGGGTGGGCCGTCAGAGCTGTTTTATCCGTTGAGGAGGGCAGCGTGTGTGACGCGCCGGGCCAGACGCGTTACATCCGTGTAACGCGTTGGGGCAAGCGCGTTACATCCTGCTTTCACGCTGAGAGCGTGAGGCGTGTAACGCACCAGGGCAAGCGCGTTACATTCGTGTAACGCGCTGGGCCAGGCGCGTTACATCCTGTGTTTCTTCGGGCCGTGTAACGGCCTGCGTTAGGCCGCCAGGTGGATGTGACGGTCTCGCCTAGACCGTTACAACCCTGTGACGGTCTAGGGTTAGACCGTCAGGCTTTGTGTCGTTCCGAGGCGAGTTTTTGTGTTCTCCGCCTTGCCCCGCAATGTGTGGATCCCTAGTCGACCCGGTTGGGACCCAGTGGTCGACCTGCGGTCTTGTGAGTGTCCCTGACACCCGTGGGTTTCTGTGTCCGTGTTTTGAGGGTGTCTGGAGGACCGTGTTATCTCGTTTAGCGTGCCCGTAGGGTTGAGAGTCCGGGTGACTTCTCGCGTGCTGGGCCTTCGTGTTACGCTCGATCGAGTCACCGTGTATCGGTGTGTGTGCGGTGGGGTGTCCCCCGCATGCCGTGAGTTTCTTTGGAAGGCGATTCCCATGTGGGCCACGTGGTTGGTCTTGGACTGCGAGTCCAGTTGTCCGGCCTGGGGCTGGAGGTTTCCCGCTTGCTTCAAGATGGGAAATCGTCGTGGCGGCTTGTGTGCTGCCTTGGGAATCGTGCTTCTGCGTTTTCCGTGTGGCCCGTGTGAGTGGCCTTAGTCCTTTGCGTTCCCTCTCCGAGGGAGTGGTCTTGGCAACTCGTGTGTTGTCTCGGTACTCGTGCTACCGTGGTTTAGACCTAGAGATTGGGCTAGATCGACGGCCTTGTGCTGTTGCGTGCAACGGTCTTGACCCCGAGTCTTGTGACTCAAGGACCGTTGGCTGTAGTGTGTCTAGAGGACTGTCCAGAGTCCAGTGGCTTAGCGCCACTTGAGTTTTCTCGACTCTAGCGCACGGTGCGTGCGTGACCGTGGACTGTAAGTCCTGTTTCTTCTCCGACTGTGGTCACCGTGTGACGGGGCCGGTACGTGGGCTGGTCCCCGTACGTCGTCGGATTCGGACGTTGTGTTCCGTTGAGAGTCTACTCCTTCAGTGACCCTCCACTAGTCGTAGCCCACCAGTACGAGGTGCTGGTCTCACCTGGGAGTGGTGTACGGGCACCCACCTTTCGAGACGGTTTGTGGACCGGTTACCGTAGGCCCCTCGTCGGTAGCCAGAGTCCGGCTACGGGGGAAAACCGGTCAGAGGACCAGACCTAGTGACGCAAGGTCTGTGTGTGCACACGTGGTTGGGGGCGGTTGGACCCACGTCGACGGGCGTGACCCCAGCTAGTTACTTGTTTGTGGTTACTTGTACGGTGTTCGCGCCTCGGGTAGGATCTACCACGTCAGGCGGTTCACCTGCGGTGCGGTGTAAGACGTCAGGGGACGCTACCGGCTGTGCTTCTAGTGGGTGGTACTCCTGTCGAGTACGGAGTGACAGACTATCAGTTTCCGTGATTTCGACCTTCGGGTTTTCGGTCGTGTTGACCGTTGAGTTCGGTTGTTTCGCCGTGGCGCGTGTGTTGGTTTTCGCGCCAAGGGTCTAATGCTAGTGGCTTTACCGAGGTTGGGTCTTGTTGTGCGGTACCCGCGATCGGATGGTCGGGGTTGCACCTTGGACAGCGTGTCCAGGTCGGCTGTGTCCGAGGGACAGGCCTCTACGGCGTGGTTGCCGTGTGTTCTTGCTTCGGTAGGTGGTACTAGTGTGGTTCGGTAGCTTCGACTGCGTGATCGAGGTGTGCCTTCTGGTACAGTAGGAGTAGCTGTAGTGCCGAGTTTTTGACCGGCCACCGGTTTGCTGTTCCTGCTGTAGTTGTAGCTCTCCTTTCCGCTACCGCCGTTGTTTCCGGTTGGGGTTCCGCGGGATCCCTGCTGAGTCTCTGTTTTGGAGACTCATTCCCTGCTTTTCAGGTGTAGCGGTTCTTCCTCGTGGTTCGAGGGTGCGGAGCGGAGGTTCTCAGTTGCCAGCTTGCCGGGCCGAGTGTTGACTTGGCATGTGGTACGCTTTACTGCTTTAGACTGTACTTTCTGTTGGACTGGACTCTGTTGTAGTTGTTTATTTATTTCTGTTAATTGTTGAGTTGTCCTGCTTTATTTCCTATTTCTTTGTGCCTCCACACTCCTTCTAGCCCTTCCGAGCCCTCCCGGCTCGTGGGCGGCGGTGCGAGTCTCGGGTTATCGGGCCTTCCCGGTAATCGGATTCTCGGGTCGTTACAGCTGGTATCAGAGCGGTGGTTGTGGGCGTACTTAGGAATTCGAAACATTGCAGTGATCAGAGTCCGTAAGGTCCAGTACAGTCGGCAGCTGGCTTAGGGTTTTGTGCTTGTTTTTCCGCTTTGTTTCTCGCTTGAGAGCTTGAGTGCGCTGTGCGGCGCTGTGAAGGTGGTCGCTGTCCGCGGCTTTCGTGCCAGCGTAGGGTCTAAGGATCGAGGTCGAGAGCCTTCTCCCTCATCGGTGGTGGCCCTGGTTGTGCTGCGTTGGGCAGAGGTTGCTGGCAGGCGTGAGCTCGCGGTGCTGCGTTCGAGGAACCTGCAGCGTGGTCAGGTGTCTGGTGCGGACTGTTCTTGGTTAAGTGGCCGTGAGCGTGCTCTGAGGGAGCTGCTGTCGGTTTTTGGTCACTCCAGCTTGAGGTTGTCCAGCTCCTGAGGTGTTCTGATCGAGAAGTGTGCTCGGGTGAGCGGAGGATCTTCTCGGTGAGCTGCTGTTTCGTCGAGCCTGATGTTCTTGTCGTGCTCTGTTGCGTCAGAAATGACGTGTCGGTCCTGATCGTTCTGCTGATTTCGAGGCAAGATTGGGCTGTGGTGTCCCAGTAAGTCTTGCTCCTGCGCTCTTCTGTGCGGTTGGGTTGTGTTCGCCCTGGAGTTGGCTTGAGATGTGAAGGCTCCGCGGTGAGTTTCGGGACTCGAGGGTGAGCATCGGCGGTTGTCGGTTATGGCTCGTGTGGCGGCTCTTGGCATGCCGTGTTGCAGTTCGAGGAATTGCAGCGGTGGTGCATCGAGAGATGCTGTGATGGTGGTCCGACGTGACACTCGTCGAGTGTGTCGGAGGCGCTGACCTGATGGAAGCGATAGTTTTCCTTGGTGCTGGATGGTGCTGTTTCCAGCGTGTGCGAGGTTTGAGGTCAGGTCGAGCGTGGAGTTCTTCCGTTGGTCGAAAGTGCGCTGGTTTCTCCTTTGGTTGGAGAGATTGCGTTCGGCTAAGGATCGTCGTCTTGCATTGTGTGTTCGGATTGGTTAGCCTTGTGTGCCATGAAATCCGTGCGAGACGTGCTCCTTATCTTGGCAAGGCGGTTGCCTGTGAGAAGTTGTGCCCGTTCCCTTGTCGTGTGAGGGTGCCGGTGCTGTTCCGAAAGGACGAGCGCTGGTTGGGCGGCGTTTGCTTTCTCGGCTGTGTGCGCGGATCTGAGTACGCAGCGGAAGCGTGGTGGGCTTGTGACCCACTAGTTCAGGATCGTAGCGTTGGTTGCTACGGGTGGATTCCTGAGTTCGCGTTCAGCATCGGAGGATTGGTTCCTTGGTGTGAAACGTGTTGTTGCCGTGCCGTTGCTCGAGGTTTTGTGGTTGTTGGCACTGGCAGGGTGCCGCATGAGTACCCTGTTCCTGTGTTGGAAGCTGTGTCAGGCGTCGGTGTTGGACCTGGATGAGGTTGTTGAGGATGTCGCCTGACGGAGGTCGAGGACGTGATGGTCGGAGTCGGTGGCTTGGTGTCCGACTTGTGTTCCCAGTCGTGTCCTCGGATGAGATCGTGCTTTGAGGATGTGGTCTCTGCCAGGCTGTGGGTTCCTGTTGGTTCTACGATCTTGTCGGATTGTGACGGTGAGGTGGTTATTGCTTAGGGACCCGTGAGCACTGTTCAGGTGGTGTCCCGTGGCTCTGTGGTAAGGGCGGAATCGGGATTGGCGGGTGTCCACTTGGATTGATCGAAGGATTTGATGAGACCAGATGGAAGAGTGACGCCTGTGGGCGGAGGCCTTTTGTGAGATTGGCGTCGGATTGGTGGTCCCTGATAGGACATTGGTGTCGCAAGGTTATCCCTGGTTTGGTGACTAGCATGGGGTGGTTCCCTATAAGTCTGAGTCCCGTAGGGTGATGACTGAAGACGCCATGTTCTGTCATTTGGTTTCGTCGTGCTTCCCGAGAGGGTCGAGTTGGCGAGCAGTTGGTGACCAGTGGATGGTCTTTTCAGAGACAGAAGATGCTGGTTGTTGGGGCTCGAGCGTGGCGAGAGCCGTGTGCCAGCGAGACCTTTGATGGTCGTTTCTGTGATGTGCCTTTCCGGATGGGATCTGGGCTTTGTCGAAGGTTGTCTTTTGACAAGAGTTGGCACGGTGTTGTGTCCGGCTTCCGGCTTGCCATGTGTGAGGTGTTTCTTGGTGCTGAGCCGATGTTCTGATTGCGGTCTGCGGAGAGGACTGCTTGAGCTGGTGGAGGCTCTATTTTGGTTGCTCCCTCGAGGAGGGCGTGCGACCTGTCAGCTGGTTGCGAAGCTGTTGTGCGATTTGTCTGCTGACCATTGGATGGATCAGTAGCTGTTGCTCGTATCGAGGGTTGTGATTCTTCGGTGAGCGAGATCGTGGCTGCGGCGCCATGGTGGATTCTCGCGTTGTCTGAGGTGATGCCAGACTGTGTCCTTTGGTATATGCCTGCTCTGTGGCCGGTGTGCTCGGCGCGAGGAGCGAGGTGTTGTGTGTGATTGTGAGTCTGGCTGTGTTCCTCAGGATCCGTGTTTTCGTGAGAATCGAGGTTTTCTGTGCTGGGGCCCTGACAGCGTGTCAGTTGGTTCAGTGTTCTTCCTCTAGGACGTCGTTCTAGGTCCTGAATTTCGAGGACGAAATTCCTTTAAGGGGGGAGGGCTGTAATGCCCCGGATTTTTCGGATATTTTTCAGATCATTTTAGTGGGTCTCGGAGTGTATTTTGTGCTTTACACGTGTTTTTCCCTGATGTGCCTTCGGAACTCTTTGCAGGGCAAACCGTGGCGTTCTCCGACTCCGGGACAGTACCACTGCGTTGTGTTCCTTCCGAGGATCGCGGAGGTAATTTTTCGTAATTTTCTGAATTTATCGAATTTTCGGGTTTTCCTATATATACTAACCCTTTCCTCTCTCCCCCTCTCATTCTCTCTTTCTCACTCTCTCTCTTCTCTCACGCCCTCTTTCTCCCCTCTCTTCTCCGGCGGCCGACGGAGCGAGGCGGGGGCGAGGCGGAGGCGGCGCGGGTGAGGACGCGGGCGAGGATGGGCGAGGATCGAGGCGGTGGAGGCGCGTGGGAGCTCGTGGCGCGGTCGCGAGCCGGCGAGGGTTTCACGGCGTTTCTTCGCGGATCGGCGAGCTCGAGGCGCGAAATCTTCGGTGGAGGTAGGGTGATGGTTCCCCAGCTCGTGCACTTCCTTTCCCGCGAGTTTCGTAGGCCGTGGTGAGCCGAGCGGGTGGAATCGGGGTTTTTGGGCAAAACCCATGTTTTAGGGCTTGTGGGCCGATCTCCCGTTTCATTGCGTTTTTGGCCGATCCGAGGCCGTAGATGCATGCTAGGGGCTTCTGGGGAGCTTCCCCCTTGTTTTCCCCCTCTCTTGTGGAGGTATGGGGGCGTGGGACGAGTTTTGGGTCGTTTCCCGCCGTAGCGTTCTCGGAAGGAAGTGACGGTCCTTCCAGTGGCCGTCACTTGGTGTAACGCGCCTAGGCTGGGCCGTTACATTCCCCTTCTATTGGCCTTTGGTGGTCTGTGGGTGTGACGGTCCCACGATAGACCGCCAGGTGCTGTGACGCACCAGGGCTAGACCGTTAGAGTCTCTTCCGTTGGTTTTCGGGTCAGGCGTGTGACGCACCAGGGCTGGCGCGTCACAGCCTTGTGACGCCCCAGGGTGGGTGCGTCACATTCCCTGTTACCCAGCTGAGGGCTGGGGGTGTGACGGTGCCCTCTGGACCGTTACATGCTTGTAACGCGCCCAGGGTGGGCCGTCAGAGCTGTTTTATCCGTTGAGGAGGGCAGCGTGTGTGACGCGCCGGGCCAGACGCGTTACATCCGTGTAACGCGTTGGGGCAAGCGCGTTACATCCTGCTTTCACGCTGAGAGCGTGAGGCGTGTAACGCACCAGGGCAAGCGCGTTACATTCGTGTAACGCGCTGGGCCAGGCGCGTTACATCCTGTGTTTCTTCGGGCCGTGTAACGGCCTGCGTTAGGCCGCCAGGTGGATGTGACGGTCTCGCCTAGACCGTTACAACCCTGTGACGGTCTAGGGTTAGACCGTCAGGCTTTGTGTCGTTCCGAGGCGAGTTTTTGTGTTCTCCGCCTTGCCCCGCAATGTGTGGATCCCTAGTCGACCCGGTTGGGACCCAGTGGTCGACCTGCGGTCTTGTGAGTGTCCCTGACACCCGTGGGTTTCTGTGTCCGTGTTTTGAGGGTGTCTGGAGGACCGTGTTATCTCGTTTAGCGTGCCCGTAGGGTTGAGAGTCCGGGTGACTTCTCGCGTGCTGGGCCTTCGTGTTACGCTCGATCGAGTCACCGTGTATCGGTGTGTGTGCGGTGGGGTGTCCCCCGCATGCCGTGAGTTTCTTTGGAAGGCGATTCCCATGTGGGCCACGTGGTTGGTCTTGGACTGCGAGTCCAGTTGTCCGGCCTGGGGCTGGAGGTTTCCCGCTTGCTTCAAGATGGGAAATCGTCGTGGCGGCTTGTGTGCTGCCTTGGGAATCGTGCTTCTGCGTTTCCGTGTGGCCCGTGTGAGTGGCCTTAGTCCTTTGCGTTCCCTCTCCGAGGGAGTGGTCTTGGCAACTCGTGTGTTGTCTCGGTACTCGTGCTACCGTGGTTTTAGACCTAGAGATTGGACTAGATCGACGGCCTTGTGCTGTTGCGTGCAACGGTCTTGACCCCGAGTCTTGTGACTCAAGGACCGTTGGCTGTAGTGTGTCTAGAGGACTGTCCAGAGTCCAGTGGCTTAGCGCCACTTGAGTTTTCTCGACTCTAGCGCACGGTGCGTGCGTGACCGTGGACTGTAAGTCCTGTTTCTTCTCCGACTGTGGTCACCGTGTGACGGGGCCGGTACGTGGGCTGGTCCCCGTACGTCGTCGGATTCGGACGTTGTGTTCCGTTGAGAGTCTACTCCTTCAGTGACCCTCCACTAGTCGTAGCCCACCAGTACGAGGTGCTGGTCTCACCTGGGAGTGGTGTACGGGCACCCACCTTTCGAGACGGTTTGTGGACCGGTTACCGTAGGCCCCTCGTCGGTAGCCAGAGTCCGGCTACGGGGGAAAACCGGTCAGAGGACCAGACCTAGTGACGCAAGGTCTGTGTGTGCACACGTGGTTGGGGGCGGTTGGACCCACGTCGACGGGCGTGACCCCAGCTAGTTACTTGTTTGTGGTTACTTGTACGGTGTTCGCGCCTCGGGTAGGATCTACCACGTCAGGCGGTTCACCTGCGGTGCGGTGTAAGACGTCAGGGGACGCTACCGGCTGTGCTTCTAGTGGGTGGTACTCCTGTCGAGTACGGAGTGACAGACTATCAGTTTCCGTGATTTCGACCTTCGGGTTTTCGGTCGTGTTGACCGTTGAGTTCGGTTGTTTCGCCGTGGCGCGTGTGTTGGTTTTCGCGCCAAGGGTCTAATGCTAGTGGCTTTACCGAGGTTGGGTCTTGTTGTGCGGTACCCGCGATCGGATGGTCGGGGTTGCACCTTGGACAGCGTGTCCAGGTCGGCTGTGTCCGAGGGACAGGCCTCTACGGCGTGGTTGCCGTGTGTTCTTGCTTCGGTAGGTGGTACTAGTGTGGTTCGGTAGCTTCGACTGCGTGATCGAGGTGTGCCTTCTGGTACAGTAGGAGTAGCTGTAGTGCCGAGTTTTTGACCGGCCACCGGTTTGCTGTTCCTGCTGTAGTTGTAGCTCTCCTTTCCGCTACCGCCGTTGTTTCCGGTTGGGGTTCCGCGGGATCCCTGCTGAGTCTCTGTTTTGGAGACTCATTCCCTGCTTTTCAGGTGTAGCGGTTCTTCCTCGTGGTTCGAGGGTGCGGAGCGGAGGTTCTCAGTTGCCAGCTTGCCGGGCCGAGTGTTGACTTGGCATGTGGTACGCTTTACTGCTTTAGACTGTACTTTCTGTTGGACTGGACTCTGTTGTAGTTGTTTATTTATTTCTGTTAATTATTGAGTTGTCCTGCTTTATTTCCTATTTCTTTGTGCCTCCACACTCCTTCTAGCCCTTCCGAGCCCTCCCGGCTCGTGGGCGGCGGTGCGAGTCTCGGGTTATCGGGCCTTCCCGGTAATCGGATTCTCGGGTCGTTACAACATTTCCGTGGACCCCGCCAAGGTCGAGGCAGTAATGCAGTGGCCGAGGCCGAGGCCGAGGTCGGTGACGGAGATCTGGAGTTTCTTGGGGCTTGCGGGCTATTATCGTCGGTTTATCCATGATTTTTCTCGCATTGCGGCCCCGATGACTAGACTTACACGGAAGGATGTGCCTTTCGTCTGGTCTGAGGAGTGTGAGCAGAGCTTCAGGGAACTGAAGAGATTGCTCACCTCGGCTCCGGTGTTGGTTTTGCCTTCTGGATCAGGAGATTTCGTGGTGTGTACATATGCTTCCGGCGTTGGATTGGGTGCTATGTTGATGCATCATGGTAGAGTGTTGGCTTATGCATCTCGGCAGCTAAAGCCCCACGAGGAGAACTACCCTACCCATGACCTTGAGTTGGCGGCGGTGATATTCGCGCTGAAGATCTGGAGGCATTATTTGTACGGCGAGAAGTTCGAGGTGTTCACTGACCATCAGAGTTTGAGGTATGTGTTTACCCAGAGGGATCTGAACCTCAGGCAAAGGCGTTGGATGGAGTTCATGAAGGATTATGACTTCACCCTGTCTTATCAGCCGGGCAGGATGAATGTCGTCGCCGATGCCTTGAGTCGGAAGGTTGCGGTCAGTGCCTTGATGTTGAGGAAATGGAGGCTTTGGGAATAAGTGCCCGAAGAATCTTTCAGGCTCAAGATTCCCCAAGAGCCAGGGTTGGCGGTGCTTGCGAGTCTGACTGTCACTCCTGCTATCCGTCGTCAGGTGACAGAGGCTCAGCATGGGGACCCTGAGTTGCCCCGGATTCTAGCGATGGATGATGTGGAGCTCGGCGAGGACGGTCCTGCGAGGTTTCGCGGCAGGCTGTACGTCCCAGCGGAGGAGCAGGTTCATCGTGCGGTGTTGCGCGAGGCTCATGGGATCAGGTACACCGTACACCCGGGTGCGACGAAGATGTATCGGAACCTGCGGAGACAATTCTGGTGGCCTGGCATGAAGGGAGATGTCGCAGAATTTGTGGCCAGGTGCCTGACCTGTCAGCAGGTGAAGGCGGAGCATCAGCGACCAGGAGGTGCTCTCCAGCCATTCGATGTTCCTGCATGGAAGTGGGACCACGTGACCACGAATTTTGTGGTGGGGTTACCGAGGACCCCGAGTGGGCAGGACAGTATTTGGTTGCTGGTGGATAGGCTGACGAAGGTGACTCGGTTGTTACCGGTTAAAGTCAGATGGAGCGTGTCCAAGTTGGCTCGTCTTTATGTGGAGCGGATCGTTCCGTTGCATGGGGTTCCCATTTCGATCGTGTCGGATCGAGATCCACGCTTCACTTCTGGATTCTGGAGAAGTTTCCAGCGAGCTCTTGGCACGGAGTTGGCATTTAGGTCGGCATATCATCTCCAGTCAGATGGTCAGTCAGAGAGGACCATCCAGACTTTGGAGGACATGCTGAGATCCTGCTGCCTGGAATGGCAGGGGAGTTGGATTCACCACCTACCGTTGGTGGAGTTTGCCTATAACAACAGCTATCATTCGAGCATCGGCATGGCTCCTTATGAGGCATTGTATGGGCGTCCTTGCCGGACTCCACTCGATTGGTTTGAGGTGGGTGAGCGTGTTTTGACGGGACCCGAGTTGGTGCAGCAATGTGTGGATGTGGTGCACGTGGTTCGTCAGAACATGTTGGCGGCCCAGAGTCGGCAGAAGAGCTATGCTGACCGTAGGAGGCAGCCCCTCGAGTTCGCCGTGGGCAATCACGTGTTCTTGAGAGTTTCTCCGATGAAGAGGGTGATGCGTTTTGGACGGCGTGGGAAGCTGAGTCCCCGCTACATTGGTCCTTTTGTGATCTTGGAGCGCATCGGTGAGGTTGCTTACCGGTTGCAGTTACCCCTTGAGTTGGCGTCGGTGCATGACGTGTTCCACGTCTCGATGTTGCGGAAGTATATGCCTGATGACTCTCATGTGCTCGAGATTTCTGTTTGGCCTGAGGTGACTCCAGATCTTTCTCTCCCAGAGTTTCCGATCCGCGTGGAGGATAGGCGAGAGCAGCGCCTGCGGAATAAGATCATCCCCTTGGTAAAGGTGGTGTGGCAGCGGCACTCTGGTGGTGAGGCTTCTTGGGAGCGTGAGGATGAGATGCGTCTGTAGTTCCCATACCTGTTTGAGTGAGTCTTCCTCTTCTTTCCCCTTAGGTTGTTCTCAATTTCGAGGATGAAATTCCTTAAGGGGGGAGGGGTGTAATATCTCAGACCTTTCGGATCCTTCTTTGTGGGTCCCGGATCTGATTTTTCGGAGCGTCCGGCTCCGTTGTGTCTGAAATTTTATTTCGGACATCTTTCGTGTTCGGATCAGCGCGATCCGGAGTTGTTTCGGAGGCCCGGAGGCGTTCCGCGGTTTTTCCGCGTGTCTTTTTCGATTTCCGATACGGGTTTCGGCTTTTTCTTCGGAAGCTCGCTGCGGGTGGACCGGGTCGTTCACCTAGGCACAAGTGGTACCGTTGGGATCGGTGCGTTCCGAGGATTCCGGAAACGTATTTTTTTATTTTTTGATAGTTTTCCAAAAAATCAGATTTTCTATATATTCCCATTTCTTTTTCTTTTCTTTTCCATTTCTCTTTCTTCTTCTTCCTCCCTTCTCTCCCGTGAGCGCTTCCACCGTGACCGGCCCCCCTCTTCCGGTGCTAGCCCCGGCGCCATCCCCTTCGGCTGCGGACGCGGCAAGGCGACGGCGTCGTGGCATAGGCGGCGGCGTGGTGATCGTGGCGGTGTTCGGTGCTCGGTGAGGGCGTGGGGAGTTCGTGAAGTTTCAAGCGATTCTTGAGGATTGGCAGCGATCCGCCACGTTTCGGACAACCCCGAGGTAGGGTGACGATCCTCTATCTCCGTGCTTTCCTTTCCCGTGATTTTTAGGCCGGCGGAGAGCCGAGAGGGGTTCGTTTGAGGTCGGGACGGGAAATGCATGCTTTGGGGGTTTGAGTGCCGATCTAGAGTTTTACCGCGCCATTTGGAGTTTTGGGGGCATCATTCGATGCACTAGGGCGTGGGGACGAGTTCCCCCTTTGTTTCCCCATCACCCGGGGGTGATTGGGGCGTGGAATGGTATTTTCGGCCGTTTCCCGCCGTTCTCGGTTTTCCGAAGTGATCGCGGTCTACCAGTGACCGTTTTCACTGGTCGCGGTCAGGCGGGGACCGCTTTCAGCAGGTTTTGAACCGTTGGGACTTTAGAGTGTCGGTGGGCGGACACTGTAACGCCCCGGGTTTTTCGGATCCTTCTTCGTGGGTCCCTGATCTGGTTTCTCGGAGTGTCCAGCTCCGTTGTGTCCGAAATTTCGTTTCGGACGTCTTTCGTGTTCGGATCGGCGCGATCCGGAGTCGTTTCGGAGGCCCGGAGGCGTTCCGCGGCTTTTTCCGCGTGTGTTTTCCGATTCCCGGCGTGGGTTTCGACTTTCCCTTCGGAACCTCGTTGCGGGTGAACCGGGCCGTTCACCAGGGCGCGAGTGGTACCGTTGCGATCGGTGCGCTCCGAGGATCGCGAGGGTGTGATTTTCTATTTTTCTGGATTTTTCCGATTTTCCGGATTTTCCTATAAATAGCTTTTTCTCTCTCTCCCCCTCTCATTTCTCATTTCTCTCCCTCTCTCTTCTCACGCTCTCTCCTCTCTCCCTCTCTCTCCGGCGGCCGACGGGGCGGAGCATGGGCGAGGCGGGGACGGCGCGGGCGAGGCACGGGCGAGGATGGATGAGGATCGAGGCGGTGGAGGCGCGTGGAAGCTCGGCCGTGAGTTCGTGGAACGGCGAGGCTTCAACGGCGTTTTCTTCGTGGATCGGCGTCCACGGTGCGCGTAATCTTCGGTGGAGGTAGGGTGATGGACCCTCAGCCCGTGTACTTCCTTTCCCGCGAGTTTCGTAGGCCGTGGTGAGCCGAGCGGGCTAAACGGGGCGTTTTGGGCAAAATGTGTGTTTTTGGGGTGTGAGCCGGATCTCCCGTTTTATGGTGTTTTTGGGCGATCCAGGGGTTTAGATGCATGCCTAGGAGCTTGGGGAAGGTTTCCCCTTTTGTTTCCCCTTCACCTGGGGGTGAACGGGGCGTGGCATGGCTTTTCCCGCGGTTTCTACCGTTTCCGGGCACGGACTGAGAACGCGCTATACTCCAGTAGCGCGTTCCTGAAGGTCGCGCTGCCCCGACCGAGCGCGTTCATCGGAGAAGATGAACAGTTTGGCGGTTCCTGTCGCGCTATAGGGCTATGGCGCGTTCTGGACTGTCGCGCTATGGAAACATAGCGCGACCTGGCTTGTCGCGCTATAGGTCCCTAGCGCGATCTGCGTTGTCGCGCTAGGGTTCCCTAGCGCGTTCCGGCTTGTCGCGCTAGGTGATCCTAGCGCGATCTACCTGTTGTCTTGTGCTCCCCTTGGGCCGTGTGTGTCTCGGACACCCCGTGGACTTCCGTGACCGTGTCTTTGGTGTCCAGAGGGTTGGTTTACCTCGATTAACGTGCCCATCGGTTTAAGGGTCTGTGAGACCTTCTGGTGTTCCGATTGTGTTGTGTTGGTCTCCGGTCGACCCGGTTGGGACCCAGTGGTCGACCTTTGGCCTTGTGAGTGTCCCGGGTACCCCGTGGGTTCTGTGTCCGCGTTTCTGGGGTGTCGGGAGGGACCGTGTTTCCTCGATTAGCGTGCCCATAGGTGTGGTGGGTCCGGGTGACCCCACGTGTTCCGGGCTCTTGTGTTACGCTTGATCGAGTCACCGTGTGTCGGTGTGTGTGCGGTGGGGTCTCCCCCGCATATCGTGGGTTCCTTTGGAAGGCGATTCCCGTGTGGGCCATGTGTTTGGCCTTGGACTGTGAGTCCAGTTGTCCGGCCTGGGGCTGGAGGTTTCCCGCTTGCTTCAAGATGGGAAGTCGTCGTGGCGGCTTGCGTGCTGCCTTGGGAATCGTGCTTCTGTGTTTTCCGTGTGGCCCGTGTGAGTGGCCTTAGTCCCTTGCGTTCCCTTCCCGAGGGAGTGGTCTTGGCGACTCGTGTGTTGTCTCGGTACTTGTGCTACCGTGGTTTTAGACCTAGAGATTGGACTAGATTGACGGCCTTGTGCTGTTGCGTGCAACGGTCTTGACCCCGAGTCTTGTGACTCAAGGACCGTTGGGTGTAGTGCGTCTAGAGGACTGCCTAGAGTCCAGTGGCTTAGTGCCACTCGAGTTTTCTCGACTCTCGCGCACGGTGCGTGCGTGGCCGTGGACTGTGAGTCCCGTTTCTTCTCCGACTGTGGTCACCGTGCGACGGGGCCGGTACGTGGGGTGGTCCCCGTACGTCGTCGGATTCGGACGTTGTTTTCCGTTGAGTTGAGAGTCTACTCCTTCAGTGACCCTCCACTAGTCGTAGCCTACTAGTACGCGTGTGCTGGTCGCACCAGGGAGTGGTGTACGGGCTTACCCTGAGGACGGTTAGACTGGTTTCCGTCGGGCCCCTCGTCGTAGCCAGAGTCCGGCTGCGGGGGAAAACCAGTCAGAGGGCCAGACCTAGGACGCGTGGTCTGTGTGTGCACACGTGGTTGGGGACTGTGGACGCACGTCGACGGGCGTGACCCCAGCTAGTCACTTGTTGTGGTTACTTGTACGGTGTTCGCGCCTCGGGTAGGACCTACCACGTCAGGCGGTTCACCTGCGGTGCGGTGTAAGACGTCAGGGGACGCTACCGGCTGTGCTTCTAGTGGGTGGTACTCCTGTCGAGTACGGAGTGTCAGACTATCAGTCTCTGTGTCTTTGACCTTCGGGTTTTTGGTCGTGTTGACCGGTGAGTTCGGTTGTTTCATCTTGGCGCGTGTGTCGGTTCTTGCGCCGTGAGATTAGTGCTAGTGGCTTTACCGAGGTTGGGTCTTGTGGTGCGGTACCCGCGATCGGATGGTCGGGGTTGCACCTTGGACAGCGTGTCCAGGTTGGCTGTCCGGGGGACAGGCCTCTACGGCGTGGTTGCCGTGTGTTTTTACTTCGGTAGGTGGTACTAGCGTAGTTTGGTAGCTTCGACTGCGTGATCGAGGTCTGCCTTCTGGCAGTAGGAGTAGCTGTAGTGCCGAGTTTTGACCGGCCACCGGGTTGCTGTTCCTGCTGTAGTTGTAGCTTCCTTTCCGCTACCGCCGTTGTTTCCGGTTGGGGTTCCGCGGGATCCCTGCTGAGTCTCTGTTTTGGAGACTCATTCCCTGCTTTTCAGGTGTAGCGGTTCTTCCTCGTGGTTCGAGGGTGCGGAGCGGAGGTTCTCTGTTGCCAGCTTGCCGGGCCGAGTGTTCACTTGGCATGTGGTACGCTTTACTGCTTTAGACTGTACTTTCTGTTGGACTGGACTCTGTTGTAGTTGTTTATTTATTTCTGTTATTTGTTGAGTTGTCCTGCTTTATTTCCTATTTCTTTGTGCCTCCACACTCCTTTTAGCCCTTCCGAGCCCTCCCGGCTCGTGGGCGGCGGTGCGAGTCTCGGGTTATCGGGCCTTCCCGGTAATCGGATTCTCGGGTCGTTACAGCTGGTATCAGAGCGGTGGTTGTGGACGTACATAGGAATTCGAAATGTTGCAGTGATCAGAGTCCGTAAGGTCCAGTACAGTCGGCAGCTGGCTTAGGGTTTTGTGTTCGCTTTCTGCCTTGTTTCTCGCTTGAGAGCTTGAGTGCGCTGTGCGGCGCTGTGAAGGTGGTTGCTGTCCGCGGCTTTCGTGCCAGCATGGGGTCTAAGGATCGAGGTTGAGAGCCTTCTCCCTCATCGGTGGTGGCCCTGGTTGTGCTGCGTTGGGCAGAGGTTGCTGGCAGGCGTGAGCTCGCGGTGCTGCGTTCGAGGAACCTGCAGCGTGGTCAGGTGGCTGGTGCGGACTGTTCTTGGTTAAGTGGCCTTGAGCGTGCTCTGAGGGAGCTGCTGTCGTTTTTGGTCACTCCAGCTTGAGGTTTGTCCAGCTCCTGAGGCGTTCTGATCGAGAAGTGTGCTCGGGTGAGCGGAGGATCTTCTCGGTGAGCTGCTGTTTCGTCGAGCCTGATGTCCTTGTCGTGCTCTGTGGCGTCAGAAATGACGTGTCGGTCCCGATTGTTTTATGGATTTCGAGGCAGGATTTGGCAGAGATGTCCCGTTAAGTCTTTGCTCCTGCGCTTATGTCAGTGGATGGGTTGTGTTCGCCCTGGAGTTGGCTTGAGATGTTAAGGCTCCGCGGCGAGTTCGGGACTCGAGGATGAGTCGGCGGTCGTTGTTATGGCTCGTGTTGCGGCTCTTGGCATGCCGTGTTGCAGTTCGAGGAATTGCAGCGGTGGTGCATCGAGAGATGCTGTGCTTGTGGTCCGACGTGACACTCGTCGAGTGTGTCGGAGGCGCTGACCTGTTGGAAGTGATGGTTTTCCTTGGTGCTGGATGGTGCTGTTTCCAGCGTGCGCGAGGTTCGAGGTCAGGTCGAGCGTGGAGTTCTTCCGTTGGTCGGAAGTGCGCTGGTTTCTCCTTTGGTTGGAGAGATTGTGTTGGGCTAAGGTTCGTCGTCTTGCGTTGTGTGTTCGGATTGGTTGGCCTTGCGCGCCATGAAGTCCGTGCGAGACGTGCTCCTTGTCTTGGCAAGGCGGTTGCCTGTGAGAAGTTGTGCCCGTTCCCTTGTCGTGTAAGGGTGCTGGCGCTGTTCCGAAAGGACGAGCACTGGTTGGGCGGTGGTTGCTTTCTCAGCTGTGCGCGTGGATTTGAGTGCGCAGCGGAAGCGTGGTGGGCTTGTGACCCACTAGTTCAGGATCGTAGCGTTGGTTGCTACCGGCGGATTCCTGAGTTTGCGTTGAGCATCGGAGGATGGGTTCCTCGGTGTGAAACGTGTTGTTGCCGTGCCGTTGCTCGAGGTTTTGTGGTTGTTGGCACTGGCAGGATGGAGTGTTGGGAAAAGTGCTGGCTAGTGCACCGCATGAGTACCCTGTTCCTGTGTTGGAAGCCGTGTCAGGCGTCGGTGTTGGACCTGGATGAGGTTGTTGAGAATGTCGCCTGACGGTGGTCGAGGACGTGTTGGTCGGAGTCGGTGGCTTGGTGTCCGACTTGTGTTCCCAGTCATGTCCTCGGATGAGATCGTCTTTTGAGGAAGTGATCTCTGGCAGGCTGTGGGTTCCTGTTGGTTCTACGGTCTTGTCGGATTGTGACGGTGAGATGTTTCTTGCTTAAGGACCCGTGAGCTCTGTCCAGGTGGTGTCCCGTGGCTCTGTGATAAGGGCGGAATCGGGATTGGCAGGTGTCCACTTGGACTGATCGAAGGATTTGATGAGACCAGATGGAAGAGTGACGCATTAGGGCGGAGGCCTCCTGTGAGGTTGGCGTCGGCTTGGTGGTCCCTGATAGGACATTGGTGTCGCAAGGTTATCCCTGGTTTGGTGACTAGCATGGGGTGGTTCCCTATAAGCCTGAGTCCCGTGAGGTGATGACTGAAGACGCCATGTTCTGTCATTTGGTTTCGTCGTGCTTCCCGAGAGGGTCGAGTTGGCGAGCAGTTGGTGACCAGTGGATGGTCTTTTCAGAGACAGAAGATGCTGGTTGTTGGGGCTCGAGCGTGGCGAGAGCCGTGTGCCAGCGAGACCTTTGGTGGTCGTTTCTGTGATGTGCCTTTCCGGATGGGATCTGGACTTTGTCGGAGTTTGTCTTCTGACGAGAGTTGGCACAGTGTTATGTCGGCTTTCGGCTTGCCATGTGTGGGGTGTCTCTTGGTGTTGAGCCGATGTGCTGGTTGCGGTCTGCTGAGATGGCTGCTTGAGCTGGTGGAGGCTCTGTTTTGGTTGCTCCCTTGAGGAGGGTGTGCGACCTGTCAGCTGGTTGCGAAGCTGTTGTGCGATTTGTCTGCTGATCATTGGGTGGATCAGTAGCTGTTGCTCGTGTCGAGGGTTGTGCTTCCTCGGTGAGCGAGATCGTGGCTGCGGTGCCATGGTGGATTCTCGCGTTGTCTGAGGTGATGCCGGACTGTGTCCTTTGGTATATGCCTGCTCTGCTGGCCAGTGTGCTCGGCGCGAGGAGCGAGGTGTTGTGTGTGATTGTAAGTCTGGCTGTGTCCCTCAGGATCGGTTTTTTTCGTGAGAATCGAGGTTTTCTGTGCTGGGGCTCTGACAGCGTGTCAGTTGATTCAGCGTTCTTCCCCTGGGACTTCGTGCTTGGTCCTGAATTTCGAGGACGAAATTCCTTTAAGGGGGGAGGGCTGTAATGCCCCGGGTTTTTCGGATCCTTCTTCGTGGGTCCCGGATCTGGTTTCTCGGAGTGTCCAGCTCCGTTGTGTCCGAAATTTCGTTTCGGACGTCTTTCGTGTTCGGATCGGCGCGATCCGGAGTCGTTTCGGAGGCCCGGAGGCGTTCCGCGGCTTTTTCCGCGTGTGTTTTCCGATTCCCGGCGTGGGTTTCGGCTTTCCCTTCGGAACCTCGTTGCGGGTGAACCGGGCCGTTCACCAGGGCGCGAGTGGTACCGTTGCGATCGGTGCGCTCCGAGGATCGCGAGGGTGTGATTTTCTATTTTTCTGGATTTTTCCGATTTTCCGGATTTTCCTATAAATAGCTTTTTCTCTCTCTCCCCCTCTCATTTCTCATTTCTCTCCCTCTCTCTTCTCACGCTCTCTCCTCTCTCCCTCTCTCTCCGGCGGCCGACGGGGCGGAGCATGGGCGAGGCGGGGACGGCGCGGGCGAGGCACGGGCGAGGATGGATGAGGATCGAGGCGGTGGAGGCGCGTGGAAGCTCGGCCGTGAGTTCGTGGAACGGCGAGGCTTCAACGGCGTTTTCTTCGTGGATCGGCGTCCACGGTGCGCGTAATCTTCGGTGGAGGTAGGGTGATGGACCCTCAGCCCGTGTACTTCCTTTCCCGCGAGTTTCGTAGGCCGTGGTGAGCCGAGCGGGCTAAACGGGGCGTTTTGGGCAAAATGTGTGTTTTTGGGGTGTGAGCCGGATCTCCCGTTTTATGGTGTTTTTGGGCGATCCAGGGGTTTAGATGCATGCCTAGGAGCTTGGGGGAAGTTTCCCCTTTTGTTTCCCCTTCACCTGGGGGTGAACGGGGCGTGGCATGGCTTTTCCCGCGGTTTCTACCGTTTCCGGGCACGGACTGAGAACGCGCTATACTCCAGTAGCGCGTTCCTGAAGGTCGCGCTGCCCCGACCGAGCGCGTTCATCGGAGAAGATGAACAGTTTGGCGGTTCCTGTCGCGCTATAGGGCTATGGCGCGTTCTGGACTGTCGCGCTATGGAAACATAGCGCGACCTGGCTTGTCGCGCTATAGGTCCCTAGCGCGATCTGCGTTGTCGCGCTAGGGTTCCCTAGCGCGTTCTGGCTTGTCGCGCTAGGTGACCCTAGCGCGATCTCCCTGTTGTCTTGTGCTCCCCTTGGGCCGTGTGTGTCTCGGACACCCCGTGGACTTCCGTGACCGTGTCTTTGGTGTCCAGAGGGTTGGTTTACCTCGATTAACGTGCCCATCGGTTTAAGGGTCTGTGAGACCTTCTGGTGTTCCGATTGTGTTGTGTTGGTCTCCGGTCGACCCGGTTGGGACCCAGTGGTCGACCTTTGGCCTTGTGAGTGTCCCGGGTACCCCGTGGGTTCTGTGTCCGCGTTTCTGGGGTGTCGGGAGGGACCGTGTTTCCTCGATTAGCGTGCCCATAGGTGTGGTGGGTCCGGGTGACCCCACGTGTTCCGGGCTCTTGTGTTACGCTTGATCGAGTCACCGTGTGTCGGTGTGTGTGCGGTGGGGTCTCCCCCGCATATCGTGGGTTCCTTTGGAAGGCGATTCCCGTGTGGGCCATGTGTTTGGCCTTGGACTGTGAGTCCAGTTGTCCGGCCTGGGGCTGGAGGTTTCCCGCTTGCTTCAAGAGGGGAAGTCGTCGTGGCGGCTTGCGTGCTGCCTTGGGAATCGTGCTTCTATGTTTTCCGTGTGGCCCGTGTGAGTGGCCTTAGTCCCTTGCGTTCCCTTCCGAGGGAGTGGTCTTGGCGACTCGTGTGTTGTCTCGGTACTTGTGCTACCGTGGTTTTAGACCTAGAGATTGGACTAGATTGACGGCCTTGTGCTGTTGCGTGCAACGGTCTTGACCCCGAGTCTTGTGACTCAAGGACCGTTGGGTGTAGTGCGTCTAGAGGACTGCCTAGAGTCCAGTGGCTTAGTGCCACTCGAGTTTTCTCGACTCTCGCGCACGGTGCGTGCGTGGCCGTGGACTGTGAGTCCCGTTTCTTCTCCGACTGTGGTCACCGTGCGACGGGGCCGGTACGTGGGGTGGTCCCCGTACGTCGTCGGATTCGGACGTTGTTTTCCGTTGAGTTGAGAGTCTACTCCTTCAGTGACCCTCCACTAGTCGTAGCCTACTAGTACGCGTGTGCTAGTCGCACCAGGGAGTGGTGTACGGGCTTACCCTGAGGACGGTTAGACTGGTTTCCGTCGGGCCCCTCGTCGTAGCCAGAGTCCGGCTGCGGGGGAAAACCAGTCAGAGGGCCAGACCTAGGACGCGTGGTCTGTGTGTGCACACGTGGTTGGGGACTGTGGACGCACGTCGACGGGCGTGACCCCAGCTAGTCACTTGTTGTGGTTACTTGTACGGTGTTCGCGCCTCGGGTAGGACCTACCACGTCAGGCGGTTCACCTGCGGTGCGGTGTAAGACGTCAGGGGACGCTACCGGCTGTGCTTCTAGTGGGTGGTACTCCTGTCGAGTACGGAGTGTCAGACTATCAGTCTCTGTGTCTTTGACCTTCGGGTTTTTGGTCGTGTTGACCGGTGAGTTCGGTTGTTTCATCTTGGCGCGTGTGTCGGTTCTTGCGCCGTGAGATTAGTGCTAGTGGCTTTACCGAGGTTGGGTCTTGTGGTGCGGTACCCGCGATCGGATGGTCGGGGTTGCACCTTGGACAGCGTGTCCAGGTTGGCTGTCCGGGGGACAGGCCTCTACGGCGTGGTTGCCGTGTGTTTTTACTTCGGTAGGTGGTACTAGCGTAGTTTGGTAGCTTCGACTGCGTGATCGAGGTCTGCCTTCTGGCAGTAGGAGTAGCTGTAGTGCCGAGTTTTGACCGGCCACCGGGTTGCTGTTCCTGCTGTAGTTGTAGCTTCCTTTCCGCTACCGCCGTTGTTTCCGGTTGGGGTTCCGCGGGATCCCTGCTGAGTCTCTGTTTTGGAGACTCATTCCCTGCTTTTCAGGTGTAGCGGTTCTTCCTCGTGGTTCGAGGGTGCGGAGCGGAGGTTCTCTGTTGCCAGCTTGCCGGGCCGAGTGTTCACTTGGCATGTGGTACGCTTTACTGCTTTAGACTGTACTTTCTGTTGGACTGGACTCTGTTGTAGTTGTTTTATTTATTTCTGTTATTTGTTGAGTTGTCCTGCTTTATTTCCTATTTCTTTGTGCCTCCACACTCCTTTTAGCCCTTCCGAGCCCTCCCGGCTCGTGGGCGGCGGTGCGAGTCTCGGGTTATCGGGCCTTCCCGGTAATCGGATTCTCGGGTCGTTACAGACACGGTCTTGCGACAGACCGCGACTGTTGGTCGCGGTCTGGGGGCGACCGCGTTCACCGTGGGGACCAGCACGGACCCCGAGGCGTTTGGCCGTTGTTTCGACCGTTACACGCCAGTCGCGGTCTCCTGGAGACCGCTACTGTGTGAACACGGTCACCAGGTGACCGCGTTCATTTTTCTTGCGCCAGGTGGTCGCGGTCCCAGGAGGACCGCGACTGTGTGGTCGCGGTCCAGAGCAGACCGCGACTACTGGAGGCGGTCCTCCGGCGACCGCGTCTCCCATCCCTTGCTGATTCGAGTCCCGACTGAGCGAGTCTCGATCCCTGAGCTGACCCGTGGTCTGACTGATGCTGGGCATCATGTGGGGGCCACACGTGAGGGTGCCGTGGGGTCCCGGGAGGTGGTGACTTCGGCTTGTGTCGCTGTGTGACGGTGTTGGTACAAGGAGCGTTCCACGTACCTGCGATTGTGACGTGGTTTTCCGTTGACTTAAGAGTCTACTCCTTTAGTGACCCTCCACTAGTCGTAGCCTACCAGTACGCGGTACCGGTCGCACCAGGGAGTGGTGTACGGGCTTACCCTTAGAGGCGGCTTGTGGACCGGTTGCCGTCGGGCCCCACGTCTTGCAGCCAGAGTCCGGCTGAGGGGAAAACCGGTCAGAGGGCCAGACCAGGGACGCGCGGTCTGTGTGTGCACACGTGGTTGGAGGGCGGTTGGACCCACGTCGGTAGGCGTGACCCCAGCTAGTCACTTGTTTGTGGTTACCTGTTCGGTGTTCGTGCCTTTGGTAGGCGCTACCACGTCAGGCTGTTCACCTGTGGTGCGGTGTAAGTCGTCAGGGGACGCTACCGACTGTGCTTCTAGTGGGAGGTACTCCTGTCGAGTACGGAGTGTCAGACTGTCAGTTTCGTGGCTTTAACCTTCGGGTTTGCCGGGTCGACCGTTGAGTTTCGGTTGTCTCACCGCGGCTCGTGTGCCGGTATGCGTGCCGTAGGACCTTCGTTTAGTAGGGTACATGGCTTTCCTTTCCGAGGTACTCTCCTACCGCTAGCGTAGTGGTTTTCCGTTTTACGAGGTAGGGTTCGAGTGATCCCTACTGAGTCTTGTTCCGAGACTCATTCCCTGCGTGTTTTCACCGTGTTTCAAGTGAGGCGCCGCCCCATGGGAGGGCGTCTGGGGTGCAGCGAGGTGCGGGTGCCCAGAGGTAGTGCCAGAGGTCAGAGCCGGGGTATGCCCCTTGTAGCTGTACTTTCGTTTCTTGTCTCTGTACTAGTTGTGGGCTACTGTTGTTGTCATTTTTATATTGTGGACCATGTAAATTGTTAATTTATTTCCTGCTTAATATTATAACTGTTTAAATTATGTAATTACTTGTGATACTTGTGTAGTTTCCACACCATCCTTCTAACCATTCCGAGTCTTCGGACTCGTGGGTGGCGGTGCGAGTCTCGGGTTATCGGGCCTTCCCGGTAATCGGATTCTCGGGTCGTTACACTAATTCTCTCTCTCTCTCTCTCTATACCTGATTTTCTCATTCTTGTGGGAGAGAGGGAATAAGCCACTCGAGGTGGGGTGGCATACCCGCCCTCCCCATATCCTTGAAACAAAGTGACCCATATTGAATAGGCTCAGCTAAGGTTTGATCAACTTGAAATAGTAAAGTTTTAAAGAATTTAAAGGAGATGGTTACCTTTTATTAAGATTTATAAAAGGTTAAAAAGAAACATCAAAATTAAAGAAACCTATCCAAAAAAATAGAAAGATGTGAGGATGTAACAGCCACGAAAGAGAAATATAAATTACAGCCCCCATCTCGGAATCTCACACCTTATTTTTTGGTTCATATTGGCTTTTTACTGACCGGTAGTGTGACGGCCCGAGAATCCGATTACCGGGAAGGCCCGATAACCTGAGACTCGCACCGCCGCCCACGAGCCGGGAGGGCTCGGAAGGGCTAAAAGGAGTGTGGAGGCACAAGGAAATAGGAAATAAAGCAGGATAATTAACAGAAATAAATAAACAACTACAGCTACAACAGAGTCCAGTCCAACAGAAAGTACAGTCTAAAGTAGTAAAAACGTACCACATGCCAAGTGAACACTCGGCCCGGCAAGCTGGCACCTGAGAACCTCCGCTCCGCACCCTCGAACCTTGAGGAAGAACCGCCACACCTGAAAAGTAGGGAATGAGTCTCCAAAACAGAGACTCAGTAGGGATCCCGCGGAACCCCAACCGGAAACGACGGTGGTAGCGGAAAGGAACGCTACAACTACAGCAGGAACAACAAACCGGTGGCCGGTCAAAACTCGGCACTACAGCTACTCCTACTGTACCAGAAACACACCCCAGACTCACGGTCAAGGGCTACCGAACTACACTAGTATCGCTTATCGAAGTGAAAACCCACGGCAACCACGCCGTAGAGGCCTGTCTCCCAGAACACGGCCAACCTGGACACGCTGTCTAAAGTGCAACCCTGACACTTGGTCACGGGTACCGCACGACAAGACGCAACCTCGGTAAAGTCACTAGCACTAGCCTCACGGCACGAAAACCGACACGCGCCACGGCGAAACAATCGAAAACTCAACGGTCAACACGACCGAAACCCGAAGGTCGAAGTCACACGACTGACAGTCTGCCACTCTCTGTCCAGAACAGGAGTACCTCCCACTAGAAGAACGACCGGATGCGTCCCCTGACGTCTTACACCGCGTCACAAGTGTCTAGCTACGACGCCCTAGGCGTGAGACTCAGACACACACAATAACCAGTACCACAACAAGGACTAGCTGGGGTCACGCTCGTCAGCGCGTGTCCTAAGCCCCCAACTACGTGTGCACACACAGACCATCTGCTCTAGGTCGGGTCCTCTAGCTGGTTTCCCCCCCCACCGGACTCTGGCGGCAAAGGCAAGGGGCCGACGGAAA
The DNA here is from genome assembly GCA_022559845.1 of Amorphophallus konjac. NCBI lineage: Eukaryota > Viridiplantae > Streptophyta > Magnoliopsida > Alismatales > Araceae > Amorphophallus > Amorphophallus konjac. The sequence goes on from CM040127.1 coordinate 4,062,561, forward strand.
CCAGCCTAAAAACCGCGTCTCACCGGGTCACGCTCTCCACCACTCCCAGGTGGGTCCGCGCACGCGTGCGCAGGAAGCTACGACTAGTGGAGGGTCACTGAGAGAGTAGACTCTCAAGACAACGGAAAACAACGTCCGAACCCGACGACGTACGGGGACCACCCCACGTACCGGCCCCGTCGCACGGTGACCACAGTCGGATAAGAAACGGGACTCACAGTCCACGGCCACGCACGCACCGTGCGCTAGAGTCGAGAAAACTCAAGTGGCGCTAAGCCACTGGACTCTGGACAGTCCTCCAGACGCACTACACCCAACGGTCCTTGAGTCACAAGACTCGGGGTCAAGACCGTTGTACGCAACAGCACAAGGCCGTCAATCTAGTCCAATCTCTAGGTCTAAAACCACGGTAGCATAAGTACCGAGACAACTCACGAGTCGCCAAGACCACTCCCTCGGGAAGGGAATGCAAAGGACTTAAGGCCACCCACACGGGCCACACGGAAAACACGGAAGCACGATTCCCAAGGCAGCACACACGTCACCATGTCGATTTCCCATCTTGAAGCAAGCGGGAAACCTCCAGCCCCAGGCTGGATAACTGGACTCGCGGTCCAAGGCCAAACACGTGGCCCACATGGGAATCGCCGACCAAAGAAACCCACGATATGCGGGGGAGACCCCACCGCACACCCACCGATGCACGGTGACTCGGTCATGCGTAACACGAAAACCCAGAACACGTGGGGTCACCCGGACCCACCACACCTACGGACACACCAATCGAGGCAACACGGTCCCTCCCGAAACCCAAAAACATAGACACATAACCCATGGGGTGTCCGAAATACTCACAAGGCCGGAGGTCGACCACTGGGTCACGACTGAGTCGACCGGAGACCAAAACAACACAATCGGAACGCTAAAAGGTCACCTGGACCCTTAAGCTCGCGGCACGCAAAACGAGGTAAGTGGGACAACCTCTGGACACCCAAAGACACGGTCACGGAACTCCACGGGGTGTCCGAGACACTCACGAGACCTAAAGTCAACCACTGGGTCACAACCGGGTTGACCGGAGGTCAAAACAGCGCAAACAGGAACCAGAACGTGGTAGTGGTCACCTGGTGACCGCGACCAGATAGTGGTCGACCGGGGACCGCGACCAGATGGTAGCGGTCGACCGGAGACCGCGACCATGCTGTCACGGTCACCTCACGACCGCGACTAGCCACGCGCAAGCCTGATGGTAGCGGTTGCCCAAGGACCGCGACCAAACAGTAGCGGTCATCCCATGACCGCGACTAGGCCAAAGCGGTCTATCGCACGACCGCGACGCTGCCAACACTCTCGACCAAAACACAAGGACGAAGGCGGTTCTCCCACGACTGCGACCAGTGAACGCGGTTACTGGTGGACCGCGATCATTTCGGAAAACCGAGAACGGCGGGAAAACCCCAAAAATTCACGCCACGCCCCCAAACATCCACGGATGAGGGGGAAAACATAGAGGAAGCCCCCAAATAACCCCTAGCATGCATCTACGGCCTCGGATCGGCCAGAAACGCAATGAAACGGGAGATCGGCCCACAAGCCCTAAAACATGGATTTTGCCCAAATCACCCCGTTTGGCCCGCTCGGCTCACCGTAGCCTACGAAACTTGCGGGAAAGTAAGTGCACGAGCTGGGGGTCTATCACCCTACCTCCACCGAAGATTTCGCGCACCGTGGATGCCGATCCACGAAGAAAACGCCCTTGAAGCCTCGCCGTTCCACGAACCCACGGCCGAGCTTCACCACGCCTTCGAGCCTCGATCCTCGACCCATCCTCGCCGTCCTCCTCGCCTGCATCGCCCCGCCTCGCCCCCGCCTCGGTCCGTCGGCCGCCGGAGAGGAGAGAGTGAGAGGAGAGAGTGGGAGAAGAGAGAGAGGGTGAGAGTGAGAAATGAGAGAAAGAGAGAGGGTGGGTTAATATATAGGAAAATCCGGAAATTTGGAAAAATCCTGAAAAATAGAAAATCACACCCTCGCGATCCTCGGAACGCACCGATCGCAACGGTACCACACTCGCCTAGGTGAACGGCCCGGTTCACCCGCAACGAGGTTCCGAAGGGAAAGCCGAAACCCACGCCGGGAATCGGAAAACACACGCAGAAAAAGTCGCGGAACGCCTCCGGGCCTCCGAAACGACTCCGGATCGCGCCGATCCGAACACGAAAGATGTCCGAAACGAAATTTCGGACACAACGGAGTTGGACACTTCGAGAAACCAGATCCGAGACCTGAGAAGAAGGATCCGAAAAATCCGGAGCATTAGAGATAGGCTCTTACTTTATGGGGGATTTATTTTTCGCCATCTTCTATATATAACCATCTTAAATTATTAAATCTTTATTTATTGAAATATATAAACATATTAAAATGTTAACATTTTAATAATAACATATTAACGTAAGAAGATGTCAACATACAATGTGGTATTAATACAATATCTCAATATGTTAACACTTTTACTATATCAACATGTTCACAAATTAATATATTAATACGTTTGGTATCTCATTGCATTAACGTATTAACACTTAGTACGTTACTATGCCCTTATTAGGTTAACACGTGAGCACATTAATACTCTCAGGGCCGTTTTGATAGCCGACTTGTCGGTCGGTTAGCGCAACCGAGAAGTAGGTGGGCCCCACCTCCCCCTCACACATGCATGCCTAACCGAGGTCGGGTGAGTTAATCGACCCTTCGGGGTCGATTAACCTATCCCCACCCGGTTATCAAAAGGGGCCTCAATATTTTAACATGCTAATATGCTAACAATTTAAATCTATCAGGGCGCCTTTGACTATCGGTTAGGATCGGTTATCTGATCAAAGAGAAAGCGGCGGGCAGCGGCGGGCCCCACCTTTTCCTCACACACAACCCCGTTAATCGGGGTCGGTTAGTATACTCGACCCTCCGGAGTCGAGTGCGTTAACCGGGAGCGGTTAACAAAGACGCCCTCAATGCATTTTGTACTAGGCATGTTCACACCTTAACATGCTAACGTTTTGGTGTATTAATGCATTACTGTGTTAGCTAGCACTCCAACATCGCGATAACTTAACACCTTAAGGGTCGATTTATTAATCGAATTGTCGGTTGGATGTCGCATTCGATGAGAGATAAAATAGCGGGGGGCCCACACGGTGTCTCACACATAATAGGTTAATTCGAGGTCGGACACCATGTTTGACCCTCTGGAGTCGAACACGGTAACCCCGCTCGAATTTCAAATTGGGCCTAATATGTCAATCTCCTATTTTTCTAGATACGGAGAAAAGTAAGCATCCCATATATAAAAGGAGAAATATCTACCGGTCAACAAAAATCTAACATGACCCAGAAAAATAAAGACCGACAACACTCTTAACAAAGAGAGAGACGGTTAGCTCTCTGTCTCTCCTGAAAAATCCCATAAATCATAGTGAGCTAATTTCTATTTTTTTTTTAAAAAATTAAAGCCGTTTCTTTTTCAAGTGGTGCCTGCCTGAACCGTCGGCGTTGGGACCCCATTTGACAGCCCTACTTGCTCCCTCCTCCTCCGTAGCCTCCCGTAACTTCCAGCTCCCGACCTCGGATGGACCCCACAGTACTCTATGCACCGCAGTACAGTGCGCCCAAGGAAACGACAAGTTCTTTTCCAACGTGTCGCAATTCCGTTCGACAGGCACTTTGTGGCGGGCGCTGCTGAACCGACGTAACTGGCGAACCGGACGCGAGCACAGTTCCGCAGGCATCACGGATCACGGCCCGGTACCTCCCCCGCCCCGCAGCAAACGTAGGTACGGCCCGGAATGCGTCCGAATTGAAAGGTCATCGTCAAACAACAACAACAAGAACGAGAAGGAAACTAACGTACGGCCCCGGATTCGTCTCCCTTCCCGCCCCCATCAGCCCGAGCCCCGAGCCCCGACCCGTCTTCGCTAACCTTTTTCTTCATGGGTTGTCTTCTTCTTCTTCTTCTTCTTCTTCTTCTGCGGCTGCTGCTCCACGAGTCCACGGACGGCACCCGAGTTAACGCCCGAGGTAACTGGATCCGTTCTGTTCTCCTCGACCACCCTGTCGCCACTCCCCGGGTCACGTCATTTCCGGGCTTTAATCACGGTAAGATCCTTTATATAAGAATCTAATGTCACAAATAACACTTCTTCTTTCACAATTATTTACATATATATATATATATATATATACTTGTTGAGTAATATTTAGTAGAAACATAGTGTAATTACACGTAAGGAGTGTGTATCAAATAAATATATTTTTTAAAAAAATTATAACGTGAGACTTAAGTCACTCTAAATTATCATACCAGATACATTTTGATCCGATAGTCTAAAACATCTAAAATTAAAAAAGATCGATTTTTGAACAATTAAACTCAACACTATTGATTTGATACGGGTTTTTTGATTTTTTTGAACCGTAAGATGAGGGTGTATTTTTACGATGAAAGATGACTTGTGACTCAAGTTATTTAAATTTTTTTTAAAAATTAATTGATGCACACACGAGTTAAAAAATAACCCGAATGTGCACTAAACATTACTCATGTTTATTTCCATGGGACATAGTTGACTAACTCATAGACATATTATATCGATACGAGTCGATCAACTTATTTCATATTGTAGAGAAATTGAGTTGGCCTGAATCGGTCGAACCAACCCAAGTCGACTCAAGTCACACAAAACTCAACTAAATCGAGTTGATCTGACTCAGGTGGACTCTTGTCATACCCGGGAGATCCCAGTCGGTCCGACTCGCTGTCACTGAGTCACCAAACTTAAATCAGGGGTGGGCGTAAGTATTAGATGGTTAATTGCATATGTACTTGTTTACATGATTACATCTTGGAAATAAGTATGGTTGGTGAAGGGTTTATTTTATTATTAGGAATAATGCAAGTGCAGGCCCGGGTTGTAAGTGATGTGGGCATACTTGACTGAGTTGACTCCCCTAACGAACTCAATAAGTTGGTATTAATCAAAGCTTTTACATACATAAGATAACATCCGAATGCAAAATTATATATCCTACGAGTGATTCACATTAGGCTTGGATCAATTTTAACAGCTCTAACTCGCGGTTGGCCGACTCTTTCTATAGCGGCACGAGTTACTTAACTTGTAATGTATTAATCTAAATCAATCAAATTAGCTCGAGTTAATTCAAAATATTTAAGACTCAATTGGTTGACTCAGTATGAGTCGGACAAATGAGTACATATCAGGCATAATTCGGGTCACTTTGATCCGCTCAGTCAACAAACCTTAGTCTAACTAACCAAGGGGATGTGAGGTTTTGGTTATGAAATGGTGGTATATTTACAATTAAAATTTCCCGAAGTCTATATTGTGACCCTGCAGCAAGTGAAGTTACACGGATGTCACGGAGACAATTGAGTCAATTTTTTATATCGGAGTTTTCCACCAAGCCCGTTTGCGGCGGTGGAGAGAGAGAGAGAGAGAGAGAGGCCAACGAGGGATCTTCCCTGCAGCGGCCCCGAATTGTACGGGGCGCACGTGCCGCCGTGCGCATCAACGGAGCTGCCCGCCGCCACGTCACGGGCACCCACCCCGCCCCCCTCCCACGCCTCGGCGTCTATCCCGGGGTCCCTCCACTTCTCCGCCTCCGCCTCCCTCTCTCTCTCCTCCCACTTCTCCCTGCTGCTGCCGCAGCGCCGCCACCTGGTCTCGACCTCTGCCTCCGCTCTCTCGCCGTTGCCGGCGCTCTGGCCGTGGTCAACGGGCAGAGCAGGGGGCTACAAGGACGTCGCCATTAAAAATCCCGTATTAAATTATCCGGATAACGAAGAGCAGGATAAATAGAGGGGGGGTGGGAGCAAGCAGCTCCGTGATGTTGTTGGATTAGCTATTCGCCTTCCGTCCCTCTATATCCGGAAATTGGAGAACAGGAGAAAGAGAGAGAGGGTGGAGGGGTAGCGAGAGAGAGGACTGGGAATTGTGGGAGTTGGAGCGCATGCCGGGATGGGGGGAGGGAGGAGGACGTACTCGGCGTCGCCAGCGGACTACAGGCTGCTGGAGGAGGTCGGGTACGGCGCCAGCGCCACGGTGTACCGCGCGATCTACGTCCCCTACAACGAGATCATAGCGGTCAAGTGCCTGGATCTCGACCGCTGCAACAGCAACCTCGTACGCTTCAACACTCCGCACTCCGGCACGCGCGGGGGGGGGGGGGGGGCACCCCGCGGGCGCCCGCTCTTTCCGCTTGTTCTATCTGGTTTCTGTTTGCTTCGCGTTTGTTGATTCGGTTTGGTTCGTGTATTCTTGTGGCTCTGTGTGGTTAGAGTGTTAATTTGACTTCTGTAGTCTATCCCTAGTTGAGTTGATTTCCTTCCCGAGTGATTCTATTTGATTTTATTTATTTGGTACTTGCGGTTTCCGTTTGCTAGATCGCCCGTCTACGAATCTACCTATCTCTAGGGAACCATCCCCGAAGGAGGTTGCAAAGTGGAATGGGCTTTCCTTCTTGATGCTGCGTGTTGCTTGCTTTCCTTCATAGGTTGGGTGGTTCCACTGTGTCTATGTGGCACATTTTTTGGAGCATTTAAGATTAGCCAAGAAGTAGATGGCAGTTAGGTTTAGGATCCAGATTATTCATTTTTAGTTCTGGTCTTCCATCCGAAGTCAGACCGTTGGATCTTGAGGTTGATGGCATAATGCTTATTATGATGTCGAGATGGTGAGACTGTTGGATAGCTTGCCTTAGCTACAATGGAAGGTGGTGGGTTTTGTGTGCATGTTGCAGGTAGATCATGGTCTATGAATATGGAAAGTCACCTAAAAAATGGATGCAATTAGTTAGCCAAAGATTAGTCAGATGGCCAAATGCCCTTTCTAAAAGCAAAGTGGCTTTGGTTCTTCAGAGGATGTATAAAAACATTCTTATACTAGATGGCATGAATGAGGCAGTTGTTGTGAAGCAATCTGCTTCTTCTTGAACTCAAGATGCTTAGAGGAACCATACCTAACCTAAAGCCTGAAATATTGGAAAGAATATACACGGAATATATTCCGGAATCTGTCTTGTACCATGTGCCTCCAATATTCTAAAGGGCGATTGGCTCATAAAGTTATTATTCAAATACCCCCTAGATGGTTAAACATGGCATTTTGACTGTGTCAGCTCCAAAATCTTCCATTTCTTTAGGCTTGTCTTACAAATGGTCTGCCAAGGGTATCGGATCATATGCAAGTTCTGATTACGCTCTTGTTGGTGATCAGTGACCTTGTGGGATATTGACTAATTGAAGCAATTGGCACTGATTGTCCCTGATGTGATGTCCTTTGGCCCCCATTGGCCCTTGCCATTAAGGCTGTAAATGAACAGGACATTATCTTTTGAGAAGAAAATTGAGTGGAAGTCGGTGGAACATGTCTCATTTCATGACAGATTTAAAAAGCTGTCCATGTTACTGTTCAGGGATTCAATTGTTAGGATTATCATGTTTGGTGAATGCTACAAGTGGTGGGCCAAAAAGACTTGGCAGAGGGAATGGTCAGTTAATGTTCAGATCCTCACTGGGAGTTGGCCATGGAAAGATTACCAACATGTGAGAAGATTAGAAGAAATGAAGGATAAGTGCATCTTCTGTGGTCTTCATAATGATAATGCAGATAATATTTTCTATGCAGTGTGGGGTAGATGGGTTTAAGGAATGGGAATGGATTTGTCCAAATAGAGAAGACAACAACTTGTTGTAGATGCTTGTGGCAGCAATACTGTGGAATGTTTGGAGGGAAATGAATAGGAGGCTTTTCAATTAAGTGTTTGGTAGTTCCCAGGGCATTAGTAGCATTGCTTGATACTTGATGGAGGATAAAATGCGGGGTGGGGGGAGCTGGGAGTCAACATCATGGAGTCAAAAGTTCTTTGGAAGTTTGCAAGTCTTATTTTGGTGTCATTAAGAGTTTTTAGTGATGAATTGGTGGATGACATTTATTTTGTTTTTGTTTTGTCTATCTCTTTCGTATTGTGGAGAATGAAAGGTGAACCTGGGATGTGTATAATTTTGTTTTCTTATTGAATGAAATAAGGTCTTGATCCACAGTCAAAAGGTTGTCTTTGACCACCTTCCTCCCCTTCCCATCCCCAAATAAACCTCTGTTTATCAGCTACAAAAGCAGTTTCTTGACTAGGTAGAACTTCTTTATATTGGACAAAGATTGCAATGCACAAATCAGCGGAGGTGCTTTATTGAGGGTCTCTAGGGAAAAGCAGAGACTCTGGTTGCTCTAAGGAGGAAGCAGAGACATTGGTTGTTTCATTTTAGTGGACGAAACTAAAGATGCAATGCTCAACACAAGCAAACAAGTCTTTGGGTTTTAAGAGAATTTGAAGAGAGATTGCAGTCAGTCTAGCTGCCACTCTATAAAACAAATCTTAAAAATTATAAAAAAATTAAAATAGAAAAGACAGAAAAATAACATTTCTAAAGGGTCTCTTAATTAGAAAAATAACTTAAGATCTTTGAATCATAAGAATAAAATTAATTTAAATACATTTAATTGTTTCTCATTTCCCATTGTTTCTTTGAATGCCATTTCTCACATTTGTTTCTCCCTTTGCTCCCTCCTTTTCTCTTACATTATGTGTCAAATTACATAGAGAAATTTGCTTTTTACATTTTCCATTTCTCTTTTGACATCTTTACTAGCAAAATGAAACCGTTGGAGGACTGGCCAAGTGCTGCAAGCTTTCTGACACAGTTTTATATTCAGAAAATTAGTGCACGGAGGCAGCCACCTTGATAAAAATGATTTCTCAAGTGCTGTGAGCTGATTATGTTTTTTTTAAGTGGCTGTATATATTAAAGTAAAAAAAGAGGGAATTACAAGTGTGTCAGGAGTAAACACAAAAACTCCCCATTCATCCTTATACAAAAAAAAGGACACATCAAGAAGTTGCAGAACCCGGTAGCCCCCAATAAACGCAAAAGAGAAGAATTGTTTATGTTAGCGTTACAAAGAATATTTGGCTGACTTTACCATCCTATACAAACAAGCATCCCAATCCTCTCTGGAATAGTAGCTTCCTTCCTGAAAATTCTGCTATTCCTCTCGCCCTACATAGCCCATGGCATAGAGTGGCATGGAGGATGAGCCACCTGATCTGCCTATCTCCCTTGAGGGGCCAATTCTTATGTCACTCCCTTAGAAGTTGCTGGGCAGTGACTGTGTGCTGCAGTCCACCCTGAATTTTGTGAGAACATTCAGCCAAACATCTTGGGCAAAGTGGCAATCTATTCTCCTCCTCCTCCCTACACCGGTAGCATAGGGTGTGGATCCCCACCAAAAAAGTAACCAGCCTGTCACGAGTCGGAAGCTTGCCGTGCGAGATTCTCCATAGCAACACCTTGACTTTAAGAGGGCTTCTAGGTTTCCATACTTGTCTCGCCAGCGGATAGTGCAACCCACCATCTGCAATTATTTGGTACACCGATCTGACTGAGAAACGACCCTTCCCATCCCAACTCCACCTCCACTCGTCTGCCTTTGCTTCATCAGGCACGTGCTGTTGCAGCATGGTGAGCAACGTCCCGAGCTGGTCTATCTCTTCTTCCCACAAATGTCTCCTAAAAAGTGGACTCCAGCTGCCTCCACAAGTTTGTCTTTCGAACAGTTGTCCCACCACTGATAAAGGCTCCGCCGAGACTGCAAACAGCTGAGGAAACAACACTTCAAGGGGATGTCGGCACACCATTTATCCTTCCAGAAATGGCATTTCAGGCCATTACCCAAGCACACTCTCACACCAGCCCTGACAATATTGGCAGTGGTGTGAGCTGATTATGTTATTTTAATGAATTGTTGTCATATCAATTTCAGGAAGGGCAAAAAAAAGCAAAAAAGAGGCAGCTGCCTTCACACCTAAAGATGTTTGCTTCCTTGTTCCCTTTTTCCATCTAGGCCTATCTTCCCATCTCCGTACCACTCCGCTAGATTCCCCGTTATCAAAAAAAAAAGTAATGGGGGATCGAACTTCAACTGACCTTGCCCTATTTTTTTCTTCTGATTTTTAATCATTTTTTAGAAAATCAAGCCAATTCAGGGTTGGCCTGTCTTACAGAGAATCGGCAGTTCCGATGCGAATTGGATCGGGATTGGCTGCTCCGATACCCGATCTGGCTTTGCCTTCCATGTACTTATCCCCAGTTTTTTGGGGTTACCAGTGGGTGATGGGGATAAACTCATCTTATCTGCATCTTGTCTTGATATCAGTTGTTTTTTTGGTTGTACTCAATTAATAGATAGTAAGGGAGTTTGATTGCCTATTTTTTTGATAATTTTTCTTATTCTTGGTGGACAGGATGACATACGAAGGGAGGCCAAGACTATGAGTTTAATCGATCATCCAAATGTAATAAGGGCATGTTGCTCTTTTGTTGTTGAACGGAATCTTTGGGTGGTGATGCCATTCATGGCAGAGGGTTCTTGCTTGCACCTGATGAAGATAGCATATCCAGATGGCTTTGAAGAGCCTATTATTGGTTCTATTCTTAAAGAAACACTAAAGGCATTGGAATATCTCCATCGACATGGGCACATCCACCGTGATATCAAGGTTAGGATACATCCAAGTTGCCGTAGTATTCGGTAGATTAAAAAGGTCACAATGTTTAACTTTTGATTATCGCAGGCTGGAAATATCCTTCTTGACAGTGGCGGGGTGGTGAAGCTTGGTGATTTTGGTGTCTCAGCCTGCATGTTTGACACAGGTGATAGACAAAGGTCGAGAAATACATTTGTTGGAACCCCATGTTGGTGAGCTACATCTGTCAGTCTTGTGTTTGTTGGCTTCCTTCCTTCTCCCTGTTCTTAAATTGCTTTGTTCAAAACTGTTAGAGCTTCTGTTGTTATTCTTTGTACAGGATGGCCCCTGAGGTGTTGCAGCCTGGTAGTGGTTATGATTTCAAGTAAGTATTCATCTAAAGGATCAAAAATATTTTCTAGCATTCATCTAGAGGATCAAAAATATTTTCTTCATTCACATCTCTGTTTGAACTTTGAAACATTTACTGTTCCTGTATAGAACTCATTTTTCCCCTTATTTTTCTAATTCTATCTCACAGCCATGCTTTTATTTTCATTTTTACCCTCTCATTTCAAGAATTGTTCATATATTGGAAGATCCTCATGGGGAGATTTTAAAATGAAAATTATGTATTCATGTGTTCTCCATTTCATACATTGGACATTTCACACTTGTTACCATCAGTACTGCAATCATGCTTGATGGATGCTTTCTGGTTGCCTTTGTTGCATTTGAATTGATTATATATGATATTTTTAGCAAATATGTACAGAATATCCATGTGGATCATTGAGCCAGTTACAGATCATTTTTGTGTGGCAAATCTCTGTAGTTCCTTAGCCTGCCTTAATCTCAAAAGTGTCTTGATCTATTGATATTATTTATTTGACATAAAATTGTCGTGTAGGGTACATTACTGTCTACATCTGTTTCTTGTGTTCTGGGTTTCTATGGCTTACATAATGTCAAGGTTGCCACATTAATTTGAAATATGAACATAAATTGAAAGCTTAAGTTGCACAGCATAGACAATCTTCATGGTTTATAGTTGCATAAAGCAAAGAGGCAAAATAACCTGTTTCACCAGTTACAGGGCTTATGCTTATTCAATAACAAGACATGAAATCTATAATAATTTATTAAGAGAGTGCGCACATTTAGTATTGTGCACGGGTATAAAAGAGGCTGCACATTGTGTACGTGGGATTCTGAAAATTTTGAAGAAGTGCATCATGACTTCACACACCATTAAGCATTCCACATATACTGGTTTCATGCCAAGCATCCCTGTGGTATTAACCTCAATTGTTGCATATCTAGCATTTTTTTTTTGACAAAAGCATGGTCTGTACCACCAATTTTATTGCAAAGAGAGGTAGCACAACCAAATACTGTAGAGGAGAGGTTCCTCCGCCACCAAAGTTAAGCAAACAATTAATGATAGAGTTACAGTTTTTTTTTGAAAGTGGGTAGTACCACTATTGTATTAAAAGAAAATAGGAAATACAAGTTTATTCAAAATGTTCACAAAAATCCCTATACACGTCTCCCTCCCAAGGCATCGTGACCCACTCTAACCCTCCGGCAAAGCAAAAATGGATGAGTTGTGCGGGTTCACATTGCAAAGAAGCTTCGCCCACTCTCTCACTCTCTCACACATAAAGGAGACAAGACGTTCCATAGCCTTAGCTTCCTTTCTGAAGATTCTATTGTTTCTCTCTCCCCACAATACCCACAAAGTAGCGTGAAGGATAGAGTTACAGTTATAGAGATTTGACTGCACCCTTCCTGGACTCAATAGATGCTTGAAGAAGAAACCTTGCATATCTAGCAATTTTAAATTTCAGAACCAAGGAGCAGCAAAAAGGCTGAGACAGATGTGTCCACTAATTGACCACTAAGTGGTAATTATCACCAATAGGTATGCACTCCCCCTCCCTACCCCACCCACCCCACCCACAGAAAGAAGGTTTTTTTGCATATGAACCATCCTTGCAGGTAGAATTGCAAAAACATAGTTCTTGAAAATGTATTTAAACACATATCATTAACTTTATCGAAATGTTGCAAGATGGCATCATCATAACCGTCTGTTTTGCTGATTGGTGGATGTATTCTTTATTTTCTTTCTAATGAAATGTGGCTATATGCCACCTTCCCAAAAAAAAAATCATAACCGCCCGTTACTATCTGTCTATTTTTTTTGAAAGTGATTACCATCTGTCTATTTAACTATTGTTTTCTTTAACTGTAGCTGTAGGACCAAAATACCCCTATCTCTCCGCCCCTTTTATTAAACCTTTGTGTGTGTGCACGCGCACGCTAGGCCTGTCAACGGGGACCATTATACCCCCTTTATTAAGCCTTTGTGTGTGTGCCTTTTTTTATTAAACTTCTCTTTCTCTGTCTGTATTAAACCTTTGTGTGTGTGCCCCTTTGTGTGTGTGTGCGCGCGTGCGATCCGCTTTGACTCTTGGTGGATTAGACCCAATTTGACATCCGTTTGTTCGGATATGAATAGTATCCAGATCATTTTTGGTGCGGATATGAATATTTGATCATTCACTTTGTAATGTGTGTGTGACCGGATCCGCTTTGACTCTTGGTGGATTATATCCAATTTGATATCCGTTTGTTCGGATATGAATAATATCCGGATCATTTTCGGTGCGGATATGAATATTTCATCATTCACTTCGTAATATATCCATCTGTAAATCTTTTATATATAATATATGTATATGCAATATATATACATTAATATGCATTGTATCAACATTTTTCTTGTGATGTCTACGTTTTTTAATAAAAAATCTTACTTGCAAGGGTTAGAAAAACCAGAGCAGAATATTCAGATTATTTGAAAAATATTTTTGAATTGGATACAGATAAATGTAATTAGTCGTTGGATAACAGAGTGGAATCGAATAATCTGGATATTGATTCGGAGCCAATACAGATAGTCACATATTCGCTTTGTATCCGCTCTGTTGATAGGCCTAGCGTGTGCACCTCCCGCTGGGTGGGAGCTCTTTCTCTTTCTCATCCCCACTGCACCCCCCTATGACACTGGCTAGGGGTGCCGATGCTGGAGGGGGAACCCCCTTTAACACCCTCCTTCTGTGTGTGTGTGCTATACCCCACCCCTCTCTCTCTCTCTCTCTCTGCCCCATGGAGAACCCGCTGCCCTCCCCACCTCTCTCCCTCTTTCGCTCTGCTGGGTGGGGGCTCCCTCCCCCTCTCTCATCTCTCTCTTTGCTCTCTCTCCTTGCCCCCCCTCTCTCTGCACCCTCCCTACCGGCTGGGTGGGGATGCCAATGCTGGAGGAGGAATCCCCTCTGATGCCCTCCTCCTCTGTGTGTGCTTGCGCGCGCGCACTGTAAGGGTGGGGATGGGGAAGTGTATTTTCGTCATGGGAAGCTCAACTAACGGTTGCAATGGAATCTGTGGGGAATGTTTGCCTCTTTATGGACGGAAGTTAACTAGAGTGACATGTTTGCAACATTTCAACAAAGTTAATGATGTGTTCAAATATATTTCTAGGAATGATATTTTTGCAACTTTGCTTGTAAGCATAGTTTATATGCAAAACCCAAAAAGGAAGGCTACAAGTTGAAACATTAATCCAATTCAAAAATTATGTCTTGAAGGACATTGTTTCATTAGAATATTGGAAGGAAACATACTGAGGACAACGTTGGTCATGATCAACTGTGGATCATGCAGAACTGCAAAAGTGTCCTCATCTGCAAAGGGAATTGTCATACGGAAGATTTTTATACTGCCTTATATTGATGCTTAGAAATCCTAACCTCTCGGAAGATACACATGGGATTCTGATTTATCAAGAAAAATGAGCAGGTTGTAAGAAAATTCAGCTCATGCATTCAATCTATAGTAGATAACTTTGTCTGACATCAAGTTAAATAGTTTCCATTTTCATTTTTGATCTGGTTTTCTGAGCCTTTGTTTTGTGATCATGAAGTAGGCATTACATTCCCTCCTATTTCATGACTTCTCCATATTTCGGCAGAAGCATTCTGCAAGAATGCTGCACGTATCTGGGATGGGTCTATCATTTATTTCAATAGTGCAATGGCGAAGACATCTTATGTTTCATGCTTTACAGAGCTGACATTTGGTCATTTGGAATAACGGCACTTGAGCTTGCACATGGTCATGCTCCATTTTCGAAGTACCCTCCAATGAAGGTTAGAAGTCTTTTTGCTGGCATTTTACATTTGAGGATTCAGTTATATGTGTTGGTCAAAGGTTTCCCTCCGTATAGAGGAAATTGGGTGATACCTATCATTTTTCTATTTATTTTTGAATCAAGAATTAAATGTTTAATGACAATAAGCTGAATGATTCTAATTGACATCTGGCAATGTGTCAATGTATTCAATATTCTACAGTTGAATGAAAATCATGATGAGTTTAAAAATATTGAACACTCTTGTCCGTAGGCAATTCAGTTATATAGTTGCATTCAGGAATACGTCAATGAGAGAAGAAAATGTGATGTGACATACTGGTTTCCTAACCTCTATTCTCTGCTGCTGCTTAGGCATTCCCTTGAAGCGCAGCTGCTGTTTGATCTGAGAGTTATAACTGGAGTATATGTATAAATGTACAAGTGTGTTTGAACCACTCTAGTTGTCCATTGCAATCAACTTCAAATGCAATTAATCCAAGGTTCTTCTTCATATAAATGAATGTGCAAGGTGTGAACAAGCACATACAGCTAAATCCAAGTGAAAAGAAGTATTTCATTTGTTTTTTTTTCGTGGATGACGATGAAAGATATTATAAAATGAGATGGAAAGAACATGATTCCACAAGTGTGGAGCCAAGGCGACATTGGCTCACAAATTGGCCAAACTTGAATCTCGGGCTACAAATGGCCAAAATCAAAACTTTCCAGAATCCAAAATAAACCCTAGTCAACAAAATATTCCCCATTGTATTCTCTTGGCCTTGTGTAGGTTATAGTCATGCTTGTATTAGTAAAGCATGTTCTAGATCCATTTGTATAGAGGAACATAAAGTATGATGGAAATGATTAATTTGGTGTAAGGAATGTCTTCGCTGAATGACCATCCTTTTTGTTTAGCACACCTAGTCCCGACAGACTCTCCACTCAACATTGGACTTCCCGATGAAGAAACCCTCCTGCCTCAGCCAAGAGCAGAAGATCAAATTCAGGGAGCCCCACCACGAAAAGAAGATGATGCCCTTACAATTGATATGCCGTGTTTGGAGCTCTACTTTGATGGCGCTTCCCGAATAGTCAAGAAGCCTGACGGCACTACAAGCCTCACATCAGGGGCAGATATCGTCTTTGTGACTCCTCAAGGAGGAATCCTACATAATTCCTGCGCCCTCATGAAGCCCCTGACAAATAATGAAGCGGATTACGAAGCATTAATTGTCGGGCTCCAATTAGCTCTGGGAATGGACATCAAATGCATCAAGGTCTATGGAGACTCCCAGTTGGTTATATGACAAGTCATAGGTGACTATGATGTCCGTAAGCAGGAGCTAATTCCTTACCATGCCACTATGATGCAGCTCGAGAAGAAATTCTACCTGTTTGAAATAGGTCATGTCCCCAGAAGTAAAAATTCACAGGCAGATGTCCTAGCCAAGTTGGCTTCCGCCATAAAGCTTCCACCCGAAGAAGAATTAGACATAACCGTTAGACACAGAAAGCTTATGGCAAGTGTCTTGGTGGGGACACCGGGTCCACTACTGGGCCCAATGCTAGGAGCCGATGTCGCACCGCCACTGCACCGAGCTTATGGCTCGGAGACTCGATTGAAGACCCGGCATCCTGAATACGTATTTATACGTATTTGTGTATCTGTGTGTACGGTGGTATTTGTATGATTAAACCACCATATCTTATTTTATTTTTACCAAGTCAAAGAATTATATTTTATTAGGGTCATAGTCAAATAAACATGTGTGTTTTATATATTTTATTTGGTTAAAACATATAAGTCAAAAGTTAGGTAGGTGAGTGTGTTTTATTAGGCTAAGGATATATATGCCATTTGTAAAAGATTGAAGGTGTATGTGTAATGGGCCTTTCCTATAAATAAGAGGCCAAGGGATGTGTTACGTATGATGAATGAATGAAAGATATGAAGTGTTGTTTTGTGTAAGAGCATTCCCTCTTGCCTTCCCCTTCTCTCTCTTCTCTTTTGTGAGGATTGAGCGTCGCCCGGTGTGAGACCGTCCGGCGTGAGGCCGAGCTGTGTGAGATAGCAGTTATCCGTCCTATTCGCGTCCCGGAGTGCCGTCGATCCGTCTTCCACGTCGCCGCCGCGTCAAATTGGTATCAGAACCTAACACGGCGCCTCCGTCAACCCGACGTCCCCGTCGTCTTCCCTTCTCTCTCTCTCTGTACTCTCTTTCTCTCTCTAGGTTGATAGGGTGAAAAAAAGAGAAGAATAGCAGAAAAGATATTGGTTGAGAGGGGTTTGAAAAAAAATATAGAGAGAGAAAAAAAATAAAAAATTTTTTAAGTTAAGCTCCGATTGATAGAAGTATTGGAGAAGAAAAAAAAATAATAAAGAAAAAAAAATTTTCACCCCCCCTTTCTCTCTCCCTTGTTCTCTCTCTCTCACGCCAATCTCTCTCTCTCTCTCCCTCCCTCCCGTGAATCTCTCCCTCTCTCTGCTTTCTCTCTCCCTCGTTCTCTCTCTCTCTCAGTTCTCTGTCTCTCTCCCTCTCGTTAATCTCTCTCTCCCTCTGTTCCTCTCTCCCCCTCTTTCTCTCTCAATCCCGGCGCCCCGACAGGGCCCCCGACAGCCCGCCTCGGTGCCCCCCCCCGCGTGCGCCCCCGCCGACGCCGGAGCAGGCCGCGCCCGCCCCCCCCGTCGCCGGAACCCGTGTCCAGCGGCCGCCTGCGGCCGCTGCCGCCAAGCGCGCCCCTGCGCGCCAGCCACCCGCGACGCCCAGCCCGTGGCCGCCCGCGGTCGCCACCACCCTGCTCGTCCCGCCGCCTGGCCCGCGAGCCGCGCCCACGGCCCGCACCCCGCCGGCAGCGCCCCGCCGCGCACCCTGCGCCTGCTGCTTCCGGCCGCCCCCGCACCCAAACCCTCGCCCCCCCGACCGGTAGCGGCCGCCCACACCCGGTCCCCTCCAGCACGGTGCGCCAGCGCGCACCGCCCGCGCACGAGCCCCCCCAGCTGGCCGTCCCCCCCTGCCAACGCCGGCGGCCGCACCACAGCCACAGCCGGTCGCCCCTCCACCGGCGACGTCTCTGCGGCCTCCACGCCGTCGAGCCCACCTTGGTCCCACAGCCGTGTAAGAAGAACATTGGAGAAGTTTGAAAGAGACGAAGAGGAGTTTAAAAAGAGTCAAAAAAAAAAAGAGATTTGAAAAGAAAGGTTTGAAAAAGGGTTGGAAAAAAAAAGTTAGAAAAGAAGAAAAAGTGGTTTGAAAAAAAAAAGAGAAAAGAATTTGAAAAAAAAAGTCAAAAAAGGAGGTTTGAAAAAAAAGGTTTAAAAAAGGTTTTAGAAAGTTAAAATTATATATAATATATATATTTTGAGATATATATAATCTTATATATATATATCTATATATATATATTTATATATATTTTGTAATTTATCAATTGTGGCATCCGGAGTCCACAACGACGGCTCGATCAACGGTTGAGTCGCCCGATCACCGACACACAGCCCGTAATTCACAGAGTGTGAGTGCCCCTAAGTTTCCCTGCGCGGAGAATTTGGACTGATTTGTTCCCCTGCGCGGGAAATTTAAGCGATTTGTAATAATTCAATCCTTCCTGCGTGGAGTGAATGCTTTGTAACCGCTCAAGCTTCGTCGACGCCGTGCGGGCCCGCACGTCCCCGCTCGCCTTCGTCTCCGGTCGGAGCTAGACTTTTCAGTCAGCTAGGTGCGTGCTCCAAACTTGCTCATTTAGTATCTTTTTAATTGCCGCGCGACGAAGTAAGAGTGAGCCTGATCCATACAGCCAGTCTTCTGAGTGCATCGCTGTGGACGGTGAGAGAGTGCTTGCTTGCACCTATCCTTAGGCCCTAGACTGTCACATTAGGGCACCCTAATTGTCAGGGGTAGTTCCACAACTACTTCGCCTACGGGCGAGCAACTCTCCCTGACAGTCCCTTCAAACTTGGCCCTTGCCAATTAGCCAACAAAATTCGAGTCTATAGCTTGCTAATTTTCGGTCCTAGGATTGCATCATTTACGTCCGAGGTCGTGCATGCCACGTTGGTCTAGGAATTCATCTGGCCGTCTAGAGCGCCCCTCAACGCTACCCATGGATCAAGAGAGCGTGACTGCTATGCTAGTCCAGCTCGAGCATAATCTCGTGGCCCACTTTGAAGAATCCATAAGCCAACTACGGACGGAACTCGATAAGAGGATCCGAGCCTTAGAGGATCGATTAAAAGGGGAAGAAGGAAGGGTGAATGGTCACGGCAATCCCGTAGCTAATCCTAGGGAGGAAAGAGAGCAAGTCCGCCCGAATCAGGCTCCCCAAGGTAGAGAGCAAGAGGCCCGTGTGTCTCGAGAGAGAGACCACGACGATGAAGATATCATCCTACGGAACGTCAAAATTGACGCTCCAAGTTTTGATGGGTCACTCAATCCCGCTACATACCTTGAGTGGGAAACCGGGATGGATCAATATTTTGACTGGCATCGCCGCATGACCCCTGCCACCAGGGTAAGGTTTGTCAAAATGAAACTCCTAGGTCAAGCCAAGACCTACTGGTGTAATGTTGAGAATCTCCTAGCACGGAGACGGGAGGAGCCTATTAGCACGTGGGAAGAAATGAAGGAGAAATTGAGGGAGAAGTATCTGCCACCTTCCTACCATCAGCGTCTTTTAGACCAATGGCAGAAACTCACCCAAGATGGAAAGTCTGTGGACGAGTACATCACCAAATTTGATGACTTCTTCCTTCGGAGTCTAGTCATGGAGGATGCCTCCGTCACCCTCTCTCGGTTTAGGGCTGGCCTACACGAGAGTATTCAGCGGGAATTATTCTTACGGGAGGTTAACACCCTCGAGCACGCCTACCAGGTTGCACGAGATGTTGAGAGGTTTCAAAGGGTGACCCCACCTCGGGTTCCCATCTACCGCCAACCTGAAACCCGAAATCCCATAGTCCGCTATACTGAGAGAGCTGGCCCCTCCACCTCCTACGTCCCTACTGCTACCCCACTTAGGGCCGTTGCCCCTACAGCTCCTTTCCCACGGAACCCCTTACCTGCACCTGCAGCTGTGCCTAGGCTGGAGTATGCTCCATCAGTTGAAAGGAGAGATGACAAAGGAAAGGGAGTCGTCCCTAGCACCTCCCAACCAGCCCCTATCTCGGGAGTCCGATGTTTCAGGTGTCATAACTTAGGGCATATTGCCACTAATTGCCCCACCCGAGCCTTGGTCATCACCGACCCCCAATCCATGGAACTTCCACCTCAGGAAGGAGAAGCCCTTGAGAGATATGAGGCCGATCCTGACCTCATCACCCAGTTTGAGGAGTTAGATGCAGGATATGATGGCACGCATGTCGAGTACATGCAAGTGGGAGATATTGCCGAGAGTTCTAGCCATGAAAGATTGGGTGTAGTCCGCTGCATCCTGGCCCACCCTCAGGAGGATGACTGGCGTCGAACCTCCATCTTCCAAACCTATATCATGGTGAAAACCCAACCCTGCAAGGTGATCTTCGACAACGGGAGCTGTATCAATGCAGTCTCTTCAGACTTTGTCTCCCGTCTAGGTCTACCTACTCATCCTCATCCTAGGCCGTACAACGTGGCTTGGGTTGACGACACTTCTATTCCAGTCACCACTACGTGCGTCATTCCCATCCAATTCCAGTCCTACCAAGGACAGATCCTATGTGACGTAGTGCCCATGAAGGTCGGTAGCATCATCCTAGGACGACCATGGATCTACGATGTAGACCTTACTACATTCGGTCGGTCCAATGAGTGTTCCTTCTCCCACAATGGGAAGAGGATTCAGTTGCTCCCAACACCCCCAAAGGTGGTCACGGGAAAGAGTCATACCTCCACACCCACTGCATCCCCCAAAATTCGGGAGAATGCTCCAACCCCCACCAAAGGGAAGCTTCCCATTCCCTCCTCTCCTACACCTCTCATATCCATCCCTAAGGCCCCTAAGGTTGACCACGACCCAATTAGGCGCCTTAACTTCATAGGTGTTCGTGAGATGAATAGAGAGGTTGCCGAGGGTGCCCCTGTTTGGGCTGTTGTCGTCACCATTACCTCTGAGGAGTCCCAGGTCTCCGTCCCACCTGAAGTCCAGGCAATCCTGCGGGACTTCCAAGACATCTTCCCGGAAGACCTGCCTTCAACACTCCCTCCCATGCGTGATGTTCAACACGCCATTGATCTTGTCCCTGGGTCCACCCTACCCAACCTCCCCCACTACAGATTAAATCCTAGGGAGCATGCTGAGCTCCAACGAATTGTTGAGGACCTTATTCAAAAGGGTTTCCTCAGGGTGAGCAAGAGCCCATGTGCTGTTCCTGCTTTACTCACACCAAAGAAAGATGGCACCTGGCGGATGTGTATTGATAGCCGCGCCATCAACAAAATCACTGTCAAGTACAGATTTCCCATTCCCCGTCTTGACGACATGCTTGACATGATGAGCGGAGCCACCATCTTTTCTAAGATTGACTTGAAAAGTGGCTACCACCAGGTCCGGATTCGACCAGGGGATGAGTGGAAGACGGCCTTCAAAACAAAAGAAGGTCTGTATGAGTGGCTTGTCATGCCGTTTGGGCTATCCAACGCCCCTAGCACTTTCATGAGGCTTATGACTGAAACCCTTCGCCCCCTCATTGGTCGCTTTGTTGTCGTCTACTTTGACGACATCCTCATTTATAGCCACGACCCTCAGGACCACATTCACCATTTGAGGGAGGTCTGCGAGACCCTGAGGAAAGAAACCATGTTTGCCAACCTGACTAAGTGTGAATTCATGACAGACTGGGTCACTTTTCTCGGATTTGTGGTTTCAAGTCATGGAGTGTCTATGAACCAACCAAGGTCCGAGCCATAGTAGACTGGCCAGAGCCCCAGAATGTCCATGACGTTCGAAGTTTCCACGGGCTAGCCACCTTCTACAGACGCTTCATCCAGGGATTTAGCACCATTATGGCACCCATTACGGATTGCATCTGTAAGGGAAATTTTGAGTGGACCAAAGCCGCCTCCCAGGCTTTTCTTGCCATAAAGGAGCTTATGACCAAAGTCCCTGTCCTCCGTCTACCAGACTTTTCCAAAGTCTTTGAGGTTTCATGTGATGCATCTGGCGTAGGAATAGGTGGAGTGCTTAGCCAGGAGAGCCACCCTGTGGCTTATTTCAGTGAGAAGCTTTCTGATGCAAAGCTTCGATACTCCACATATGATAAGGAGTTTTATGCCGTGGTCCAAGCCCTCAAACACTGGAGACACTATCTCTTACCACAAGAGTTTGTCTTATACTCGGACCACGAGGCTTTGAAATTCCTTAGCTCTCAGAAGGGTTTAAACCCTAGGCATGGTCGGTGGGTAGAATTCCTCCAGTCTTTCACATTTGTCCTAAATCATAAGGCTGGAAAGGACAATAAGGTGGCCGACACCTTAAGTCGAAGGGTCTCCCTTCTTTCCACTATTCGGGTAGAGGTCACGGGATTTGATCGCATAAAGGAACTCTATGGAGAGTGTCCTGATTTTGGCCCTACCTATTCTGCTCTGTCTGCTGGATCCTCGACAGCATTTGCTGACTATCTACTCCAGGATGGTTTTCTGTTTCGAGGGCAGCAACTCTGTGTCCCGAGGACTTCTGTTCGGGACTTTCTAGTCTGGGAAATGCATGCTGGAGGTCTTGTTGGTCACTTTGGCCGTAACAAGACCATCCATTCTGTGGAGGAGCACTTCTATTGGCCTGGCCTGAAGAGGGATGTGGCCAAGATTGTAGCCCAGTGTAGGACATGCACGATGGCCAAACAGGTCAAACAGAACACTGATCTCTACACTCCTCTCCCCGTTCCTGATCGACCATGGGTCGATGTGAGCATGGATTTTATCCTTGGATTACCACGCACTGCTCACAAGCATGATTCCATCTTTGTTGTCGTTGATAGGTTCTCTAAGATGGCCCACTTCATTGCATGTTCCAAAACATCTGATGTATCTAGAGTAGCCCATTTATTCTTTGATGAAGTCGTGCGTCTGCATGGTCTTCCCCAAACCATCGTGTCTGACCGGGATGTCCGGTTCACTAGCTATTTTTGGAAGACACTTTGGCACCTAGTTGGCACCAAACTGAAGTTTTCCACTGCCTATCACCCCCAAACTGATGGGCAAACTGAGGTCGTCAATAGGAGTTTAGGGAATCTGTTGAGGTGTCTTGTAGAGGAACATTCCGGCACTTGGGATCTTCTTTTGCCCAGAGCCGAATTTGCATACAACAGCTCTATCATTAGGTCCATAGGCATGAGTCCATTTGAGGTCGTGCATGGCTACAAACCTAGGAAACCTGTGGATCTCATTCCCCTTCCCCTCGAGTCTAGAACGTCCAAATCAGCTGAGGAATTTGCACAGCATGTCAAAAGTCTGCATGAGTCAATTAGCAAGCAAATCAACCTCAGTAATGAGACTTATAAAAAATTGGCTGATTCGCATAGGCGTCACCATGAATTTCAAGAAGGTGACTTGGTTATGGTACGGGTCCGACCGGAGCGACTCCCCTCGGGAGCCGTTAAAAACTTGCAGGCCCGTAGTGATGGACCCTTCCCAATTCTGCGGAAGATTGGCTCCAATGCTTATGTTGTGGACTTACCTCCCGAATATGGGATTAGCTCGACTTTTAATGTGGCAGATCTAGTGGCCTACAAGGAACCCACAGCGATTCCTAGTGACCCTTTCGAGCCTTCTCCTCCCATTGA
Organism: Amorphophallus konjac; assembly: GCA_022559845.1. Taxonomy (NCBI): domain Eukaryota; kingdom Viridiplantae; phylum Streptophyta; class Magnoliopsida; order Alismatales; family Araceae; genus Amorphophallus; species Amorphophallus konjac. The sequence continues at coordinate 4,086,113 of CM040127.1, forward strand.
GAGTGAGCCCACCCCTGTGCGTCCCACAGCCTCGAGAGTACCGCGCGAGCACATTGAGAGGATACTGGATGAGCAGGTGACCACTACACGGAGCAGGGTGTACTAGCGCTACCTTGTCCGCTGGCGGGACCGTCCACCTTCTGATGATTCCTGGATCAGCCGGGAAGATCTCCAGCGTCTCGATCCAGATCTGCTGGAGCACTACCACAGCAGTGTTCCCCCTTACTCGACGGAGTCGAGTTCCAGCCGCCCCGGGAGGGTTGGTGGGGACACCGGGTCCACTACTGGGCCCAATGCTAGGAGCCGACGTCGCACCGCCACTGCACCGAGCTTATGGCTCGGAGACTCGATTGAAGACCCGGCATCATGAATACGTATTTATACGTATTTGTGTATCTGTGTGTATGGTGGTATTTGTATGATTAAACCACCATATCTTATTTTATTTTTACCAAGTCAAAGAATTATATTTTATTAGGGTCATAGTCAAATAAACATGTGTATTTTATATATTTTATTTGGTTAAAACATATAAGTCAAAAGTTAGGTAGGTGAGTGTGTTTTATTAGGCTAAGGATATATATGCCATTTGTAAAAGATTGAAGGTGTATGTGTAATGGGCCTTTCCTATAAATAAGAGGCCAAGGGATGTGTTACGTATGATGAATGAATGAAAGATATGAAGTGTTGTTTTGTGTAAGAGCATTCCCTCTTGCCTTCCCCTTCTCTCTCTTCTCTTTTGTGAGGATTGAGCGTCGCCCGGTGTGAGACCGTCCGGCGTGAGGCCGAGCTGTGTGAGATAGCAGTTATCCGTCCTATTCGCGTCCCGGAGTGCCGTCGATCCGTCTTCCACGTCGCCGCCGCGTCATGTCTTAGACGAAGAATCCAACCCTACAATTTCTGAGGTCAATGCAATTGAAGAAGGTGATCCAACCGAGGAAGAGGAACAAGATTGACGTGAGCCGATTATCAAAATAAAGAATGGTTGCCTCCCTCCAGATAAGGTTCAGTTGCTGCGAAGGGCAACGTCATATTAGATGATATGAGATCGATTGTATAGACTTGTCCATGAAAAAAATAAGTCTGTTCTTCTGCGTTCTCTCTCACCAATAGAAGTCAAAGTAATTATGTGCGAGGTCCATTCAGGGTTCTACGGTGCTCATGAAGCCGGGGACAAAATGAAAACTAATATAAAGCTCAAAGGCTTCTATTGGTCTACCATGTATGCGTATTGCAATCGGTACGCCCACACATGTCATCAGTGCCAAGCTTTTGACCCAGTGCCAAGAAGACCCCCAAACTCATTACACCCCACGGCTCCCACGTGGCCCTTTGCAGAATGGGGAATGGACATCGTGGGACCCTTCCCACCGTCCACAAAAGGCTACAAGTTCATTCTAGCCGCGACATACTACTTCTCCAGATGGGCCGAAGGCATCCCTCTGCAGGAGGTCACAGGAGAGGCAGTCACTCAATTTGTCAAACACCACATTATATATAGGTTTGGCACCCTTAGTCAGATTATGTCAGATAACGGCACTTCGTTCAAGAATAGAGCCATCTACCATTTGGCGGCAAAGTTTTACATCGACTGGAGAACTTCAACGGTATACAATCCCCAAGTCAATGGATTGGCCGAGGCATTCAACAAAACTCTTTGCAAGCTCCTAGCTAAAATAGTGGGCAGCCGTAAAAGAGATTGGGGCGAAAAGATACATGAAGCTTTGTGGGCATATCAGACAGTTTACAAGACTCCCACTGGGTGCCCCCCCTTCTCTTTGATATATGGGGCAGAAGCCGTGGTGCCAATCGAAATTGAAATGTTATCCTACTGGGTAGTCGTGCATATCGGCTTACAAGCCTAGGAACAAGATGAAATTGAAGGAAGGCTCGAAGAATTATCTAACCTAGAGGGCAAAAGGTTGGAGGCCTACAGGCATCTCTAGGCATATCAACCCCGAATGACACGAGCCTATGATAAGCTCATGAAATAAAAGGCATTCAAAAGAGGTGACCTTGTTATGGTCAAAGAAAGAAAAGTCATGGCTGGTAAGTCCAGTGGCAAACTACAACCCAACTGGCGCGGGTCCTATGTCGTCACGAGGGTCTATGAAGGAGGCGCATATATGTTCGTTGATCACAAAGGAGAGAATCCTTTCCCTTCGTTAATTGGAAAACATTTGAAGTTATATCATGCCCCTGAGCATGAGTTCGTGCAGCGATCAATGCTAGATATCTCCTTTCCTGGTGAGGGCTAAAAGAAAAGAGAGAATCAACCTAGGTGAAAACCCGAAAGGGTACTGAGGTTGGTAATGCAAAAGAAAAAGAAAAAGAAGATAAAACAAAGAAGAAGAACAAAAAAAGGGAAGAAAAAAAAGAAAAAAAAGAGAGAAAAAAAACTTGGTGTGGCTACTTCTAATATTCTTTGTTCTTGTCCCACCTCCCCAAATCCTAAATCCCAAGTTTTAAATTCCGGCTCCTAAACTACTTACTGGTCAACCTCAAATCCTAAATCCTAAGTCCTAAATTCTGGCTCCTAAACCACTTACTGGTCAGCCCCAAATCCTAAATTCAAAACCCCAAATTCCGGCTTCAGACCGCTAGCGGTTAGCCCCAAATCCTAAAGCTTAAGTTTCAAATTTTGGCTTCAGACCGCGAGTGATCAGCCCCAAATCCCAAATCCTAAATCCCAAATTCTGGCTTACTAAACCACCAGTTGTCAGCCCTAAATCGCAAATCCCAAATCCAAGTTTGGCTCCAAACTGCAAGTGGTCAGCCCCAAATCTCAAATTCGAAATCCCAAATCTCTGCCCTCGACTCTCAAACCACCAAAGGTTAGTCAAGGGGATGGGCCCGAAGTTACTCAACCCCAAGATACAACCCTCAGTTTCAAGCTCACGAAGGGTTAACTATCCGCATTCAAAAAAAAAATGGCGCTTAAAATAGAGGTGTCCCGACGGACTTTGATACCCGGTTTACCGGTTGCTTAACATAATTTGACTCAGGTGAAAACCCGAAAGGGCGCCTCGTGCAAAAATAGGCAGCCCCTAAATGTGAAAACCCAAAAGGGCATACTGAAAAAAGTTAAAAGGGGCTAGTTTTGGCGGAAACCCGTAAAGGCGCCAACACTAGTAAAGTGATAAAGAAAAAAGGAAAAAGGAGAAAGCAAGAAAGGAAGCAAAAGAAGATACAATGGACGCCATCACAAAGGTTTTAACTCTAACTCGTGTTTGCATTATCTTTCATCAACAAAACTGGAGCCCGAGACAAGCCCTCGGGGTGACCTCAAAAATGATGAATGCTGAAAAAGGGTAGAAAGAACAATGGTAATGAATGGATCAATAAGAGAAGAAGATACAATCAATCAACTCAAAGGTGACGGGGTTTCCTCTTCATCAGCTCTGCAACCCGAGTCCGCCTATGAGCGATCTCACATTGGAGGTCCGAATCTTGTTCAGTAACAGATGCATCCTCAGTCTGCAGTCGCTGGGCCTCCTCTGTATGTGAGTCTACAATCGCCATTGATTCCTGGGCTTTAGCCAACAAAGCTTGGGCAGCCTCCTCGAATTGCAATGCATTTCCTTTGTGCTCAACTGCCTTTGCCTCTAAGGCACTCCTCCGGTCTCGAATGGCTTCAGCTTTTGACTATAATGCATGAGCCTTATCTGACAAGGCAGAAATTTCACTTTCAAGCTGTTGAATGCACGAACAATAGATCTTCCATTCTGAAGCTTCATAGAGGCGCTGAAACTCCTCCCAAGTACTATCCACAGCTGCCATCCAAAGCTCCTTGGGTAGTCCCAAGGTATGATAAGCTCGTGTGCCAATCTGGAGAGTGCTCTGCATAGTTTCAATTTTGGGGAGGGGCTCTTGCTGAAACAAAGCCCGAGCGCTACCCATAAGAATGGTTTCTCGCAAAAGGTGTAGGCTGTGGAGAATCCGGCCATTCAACACAATGTTGCGGGAACTCAGCAAAAGGGATTGGTACATGATTTGGGGCCCCTCTTCCCGAAGGGATAATATCCTTTGAGCCTGCAAAGAAGGATGACAGATAATTATGACAATGAGTATGTCAAAGAAACAAAAGAGAAATGGAAGCTATCGTGTTCCCCGACAAGGGTTGTCATACCACATGAGAGGACCACAGCTGCAGAGGGCTCCTTCTCAGGAGCCAGCTCGGAATTTCTAGCCTCCACAACTTGTAAACCATTCCCTCCTGAAAAGTGGAATATGATGTAAAGTTTATTCTGACCCCAGAGGGTATTCACATCGGAAAAAGAGGAAAGACCAAATTACCTGGCTTTGCAACACCCTCATCTGAAGAAGGAACCTCAACCGTGGGCGCCGCCAAAGAAAACATTATACCCTCTATGCATACAAAGCCTAATGATGGTGAGGTACTGTCAGGCAACTTGCCAGGCATCGGATCGGTTGAAACATGGTCTAGCAAGCCAGAAGATTCAACAACCCCTGAAGAAGGAAGGACTCCTCCCTCTGTCGTCTGGAGCCTCGCACCAACTCCTTCACTTGGGCAGCCTGAGACTTATAAAAAAATAGCCTTCAGAAAAACAGTCTTGACAAAGAAGTAAGCAAAAGGTGGAGCAGCTTACCTTCAACACCCCCATCAAAATTCTCAAGTTGACCCTCTATTGAACCATCGGGTCCTTATCCTCAAAGTTTGGGTCAGCTCTCGCTTTAGGCAGCCCAACCCCGGTGTCCTGCCCTACTGACTGAGATGCTTCATTCACCTTTAATGGAAGGACAGAGGGCTCTATAACAACAGAGATTACCACTGCACAATGAAAGACAGAGAAACAACAAGCAAGAGAAATGAAGAAAGCTGAAATGAATCAGAAGAGCAAAAGGGAAGTAAAAGATTAGATATGCTCACTGGCAACATGAGAAGTCGGTTGCGTAACCAAGCTGCTAGAGACTGGCAGCTGACCACCCTCAAAAGTAAAGTGGCCAGGCACGATCCCCTCCGAAGTCGGGGCAACTTCTTGAGCACAAAGCTCGGCCAGTAAAGCTGCTTCATAGCCAGATACAACATCTCTTCCGGTGGCAGGGTTGCCGGAATATGTCGGAAGCTCATCACTTAATTTAGCATTCAACAATGCAACATATGCTCCCACTGGTGCCATTTCGCTCTCAAAACCTCCTGCTAAAAGATAGTCAGTTGATTAGCAACTCACCTCCCGTGAAAGCAAAAGAAAGAACCAACAAAAAAAAGGAGAAGAACAAGAGGGGAATAACAAGTCTACCCTGGCTGTGAGGAGCCGCATACAGGGAGCCTCCACAAAAAGGAGGCGGCGAATCATTTGACACTGTGTTGTAATCATAGTTTAGCATACCCAGGTCGTCCAGCCCTTCATCTTTCCCGTCATTCTACCCGGCCTCCAATGGGACATCTGTGTCCACTGGAGGAAGACTCCCTACATGATTGACGGCGATGTCAGAAGCAACTGATGACAAAAAGGGGTAAAGAAAAGTTACCCCACACATACAATGAAGCCTTGGCAATTAAGAGTAAATGAAGGAATAAGAAATTACCATCCTACCTCTCATGCGAAGCCTCCGGTTTGGACCGACGACAACATGTCTTTGTGGTCGGGCCATCGTTGCCAGCTGCCCTCCGCCGTTTGGGATGGCTAGAAGCTCTCTTCTTCTTGAAAGTCCCAGCTGGAACAAAACTTACTGCAAAGGAATAAAGAACAAGAATCCAATCATTATGCATAAGGGTCAATTTCAGGGAATGGAATATGACTCAATAACAGAGCACATGTCATGCACACATACCATCCGGCGCAGGAGAGAAAGTCGGTTGTAACACACTAACACTACATGTTCAGGATGAAGTCCTATAACTTTGCCTGCCTTGTAAATGGCATCTCAAATGTCTTGAAGTGTGGCCCTATTTTCGATCCAGGTAATACACTCGAGGGCACCTACCTGCGCAATGACATTTATTAAATGTCTCTCCCATTCGGGCCAATGTTCGTTGTTAAAGCTCTTCGGAAGAAGAGGGCTGGACATGGAGGCACCTGGGGGATGACCACAATCTGAAAGAAGATCCTCCCACTATGAATAATTTTTCTGAGCTGTTGGAGATTTCCCCTTTTTTGAAGGTGGGTCCTCAGGATGCTTCAAAGGCTTCATGGCCCCCACGTAATTATCCTTATCCACGGGAATGGGTCCATTTGCTGCCTCCCACCTCGAGCGAAGCTCCCGAATTGATCTAGTAAGATGAGGGAACTGGGAATAAAGAAATGAATGATCAATAGCAAGCGGGGGCGCATCAATCTTCTTCAAGCGGGCTTCCTCTGCTTTCTTCAATTTATGAACGGGCTGCCTAAAGATGTTGCTGTGTTGAAACCACCAACGAGCATAGTATATGTCAACCTGCCCAATCCTCTTCCTGGCTGGGAGAGAACAACCCGGCTCTGACTCTTTTCTAATGAACTAATACCACCAGCTGGTTGCCACTAAATGCCTGTCATGCCCTCTGTATAGCCGAACTTCCAAAGGAAAATCATCATTGGGAGGCACTCCCTGATCATACCTAAAGTTCCGCACAAAGCGGTGTGGATAATAAAGCTCCAGAAAAGTGGTAGTGCCCTTGCGAAAAACAAGGACACTCGAGCAGGTGCAACAAAGCCAATCATCATGAAAAGAGCTACTGGGAGTAGAATGATGAGGAAGGTGATAAACAAGGCCGTCGGGCCCCTCGGTGGCAAAAGGGCGATAATCATAAGAGCCACAAGCAAAATCTCGACCTGGTTGCCCCTGCGTGGGCAAGTAAGATAACAGCTTCCTGGTACCTGTCAACTGCTCTAGAGAACTCTGATCCGTGCGGTTCCGAAATAGAAAAATTAATGGGGCTGCGGGGTTGTCCACACCAACGCTCTGACACAACCCAGGCAGTAGCAAACCAGCCCATGCACTCAAATAATGAGTGGCCATCTGTACATTGTGGTCTCGCGGGGAGCTGTAGGTCGTGAAGTTGCCCAATCCATGGTATATGTTTGCTAGGGCGACAGGTGCAAGAGCAAGCTTCCGGCCATCAATAAGAAGATAGGCGGGATAAATCAACTCAAGACGTACACTGCCCTCCTCGTCGTACGGCACCACAAATGTTGCCGGCCAATACACAAGATATTTTGCCAAATAAGCCTTGTCTGATAACTTCCGAGGATTCCACCCCTCATTTTTTGGCGCATATAGTATCGCTTGTTCTCTGGTGGGTTCAGGAGCAGCTGATAATACTGGTCAAGAGGTCTGTCATCCTCTGCAAAGCTCTCATGAAAATAGAATGGTCCATTATAGAAATAACATACCCAAGCATTGAGGTTGACCCTCATTGTGCCGGTAGAAGCAGATGGGGTTTTCCCCTTTCTAACACGTGCAAGGTCTCGCCAGACTTTCATCAAATATCGAAAGCTCAAAGGTAAACCATACGAGACTGTGCTTGTGGAATATTTCCTATGAAGGTCGTCCAAGCAAACCTCCTCATACATACTCCCAGAGATGGGAAGGCCTGAATGCGATGGAAATTCCATAAATCAAGTGATGTTTCACCTTCGGTAGTGGCAAAAGTGTTGAAACGCCGATTAAACCGCTCTACCAAACTTTGAAGAAGCCCGGTGTAGCAAGGGTATCGGTAAAGGGCAACAGTAACTGCATGACGGATCCCCACATAATCTAAAATCTCGCGATAATGATGGATAACTCACATCAGTCACTCTGATGCACCTAAGTGAAATCGGTGTGAAGCAACCACCGACCATTTACCATACCAACTGGGTGCAGAGCCACTCATGATCCGGTCTAAGAAGCATAATTTATCATAATTTTCTGTAGCAAACTGTGTGCCAGACGTTTTCAGAAACAGTCCAGTTGAAGGCGACCCGGTCTTATGCTGGCCAAACAGCTCCCACGTAGCTGGTATCACTGTACATGATCTGGTATGACGAGTCCTCGGTGCTAAAGAAGCCTAGTTGGGCAGTCGCCGGGAACTGAACGTGGGGTAAGTAACCCAGCGGGAAGCTAGGGTGAGAAAGGGCACAAGTCCCCATCTTTCAAGCAGGACTCGTTCAGCTGGTAAAGTGAGGTCTTCCTCATCCATATTCTTTGGAACATAGTTCTGAATGAATGGGAACAAATAATCGTCCAAGGGAAAATGCCTTAGGCAATTCCCGATCCGCTGGTATTTATAGAAACCTCCCTCCTGAACAATCAACGAGGGGTCATCTTCTCCTCCCTCCAAGGGACCTTCTGAAAGTGGGCCTCTGGCAATGGTGGTAAACCCGCGATCAAGCAGAAACATATTTGCCTTTGTAACTCATGACGGGCCCATCGAAGGCATCAATTGGCTGGACAATCGTGGGGATTTGCCTCTCTCTCCATCCTTGCCAGCACCTCTTCTGGAACGGTTCTCCCCCACGCGAGACTTTTTCAATTCCTATGGAGCACAAAAGGAAAGAAGAGAAGATTAACGAAGCATAAAAGTTGAATATTACATAAAAGACAACAAGTTGATTGAAGATATCAAGCAATCAAGATCAAACAAGATTATCAAGGGGCACGGGCCACTTGCCGTCGCCTTCCGCTTTGACGAACACCCCGTAGGGGGTATTTGTTGAACCTCACAAAAGGTATATTTTCTGATAATTACAGTAAATTTTAGTTTTTTTATATTTTTTTTATTGGGTCACCCACTAGGACCCGAAAAACCCAGGGTCTTGCACTCCCCCAAGTAATGAGGGAGTCAAGGTTTGAACTGGAGATGTTATGGTTCCCCATGAGATGAAGAACCAACTGGGCTACCAGTTAGTTCCAGTAAATTTCAGAAATTAAGATGTCTTATGATATGATATGAAGCGATGCATGGCTATCGCCGTCATATAGATACCTATGGGCATTTCATCGAACACGAGAAGAGCGGCACAAAATCATGCACACCCGCTCGATAAAGCCAAGCTTTTTAACTTCTAAAGACCCATGGATATTTTGTCAAACAATTGGTGGTCGACCGGAGCTGTGTACCCATCTATACAGTCTACACAAAATCAAGCTTCTAGCTTCTAAAGCACTCACATATATTTTGTCAAGCGCTTAGCGGGCGGCACAAGGCCACACAACCACTCAACAAAAGTCCACGCGAAGTCAAGCTTTTTAGCTCTTTATGACATGTGGGGATTCTGTCAAACATCTCGTGGGCGGCATAAAATCTTGCACCCACAGGATAGAAACTTAAGCAAAATTAAGTTTTTAGTGACCATCGGAGTATTTCCATTGCATTAAACAAATCTCCTTTACCCCAGAGTCAAGGGACAGCAAGATGGTGTCAAAGACGGTCAAAAAACAACAAAGAAGACCTCCACGCCTCCACGCGTCACTGTGCTGGAAGAAGACCAGAAAACAATAAAAAATTCCCAGAACTTGTGGGCCTTTTATAGCCCTGGATAGTATACAGGGGGGGGGGACGCCCTCTCCCTCTCCTCTCTTCTCTCTCTCTCCCTTCTGTTGGATACCCTCCGTGCCTGCGCCCACCGGGGGTGCTCCCCCGGTGATGTCCACCGAGGATGGCATCCCCCTGCTGCAGCATACAGGGGGGGATCCCCGGTTGGTTCCACCGAGGGTGCTCCCCCCACCGGTCACCACCAGGGGGTGTCCGCCCCTCTCTGCCTACGCACAAGACTGACCCCCGGTCAGATCCACCGGGGGTCCTCCCACCACTGGGTACCACTGGGGGTGGGGGAAGGGGCCACTGACTCTTTTACTCCCTTGCGCATGAAAAAAAGGGGGGGCAAAGAAAAAAAGAAGAAAAAGAAAGAAGACAAAGAGACAAAGGGGTCATACCTCCACCAAGATCCACCGAGGGTGGCCTCCATCTTGGCTCCTTCCATCGCCTATAAAAGGAGGAGACTCCCTTCTCTTAAAAAAAGGAGAGGATGAAGAAGAAGCTCACTTGGACGGGGACTTGGACGCTCTTGGAAGCTTGAAGCCAAAGAAGAAGAAGTAGCTTGGAGTTTTTTTTCTCCTTTGAAGCTAGTGAAGTCTGCACAAAGGGTAGGGGGTGGCCTCAAAGAAGGCAGTTTCGGTTTCGATGTCGATTTCAGTCGGGTCCGAAATCAAATAAAATATTATTTTTTGGCCAACTACAGGGTGTTCGGTTTCGCCCAATTTCGGCCGGTTAGTTTCGGATCATTTCGGTCCGAAATCGATACATTTCGGTCGAAATATTTCAATATCGGCCGAAACTGTCCTCCATGGGTCTCCCTGTTCTGCTTAAACAAGGATGTGTTAAGTTTGCACATAAGTCCCTATGTTAAGGTGTATTTATCAAAATACTCTCATATGAAAGGGATGTGTTGTATTCATTGTTAATGATGAAAAAAACCATGTAAAACATATGAGACTCTTTAGCTCTGGGATTTTGGATATGTAATTATGGGAAGAACCTTACAAAAAATTTAAAATTGTAGTTTTACCCTGAATATGCCAAAATTGCACTTTTACTCAAAATCTTTGCGAGATTGCACAAAAGTCTAGGGAAAATACAGAAAAAGACAGAAAAATTCAGAAAAATCAAAGAATACACAAGGATGTCTCAATTAAGGGAAAATTGTAAAAAAGACCCCTGAAGGTTCACATATTGCAGAAAAATTCTTGAAAGGTGAAAAATTGCAGAAACACTCCCGATGGTGAGAAAATTGTAGAAACTCCCCCAATGGTGGGGAAATTGCATAAAAACTCCTACTAATCAGAAAATTGCAGTAATATCCCGGGTGGTCATAAAATTATAGAAATACTCGCGGTAGTCAGAAAATTGTAGAAATATCACCGATGATGGGGAAATTACAGAAACACCCCCAATGGTGGGGAAATTGCATAAAAAACCCTTATTGGTTAGAAAATTACAGAAATACCCCTAATGGTCAGGAAATTTCAGAAATACCTCCGGTGGTCAGAAAATTGCAAAAATACCTCCGGTGATCGGAAAAATTGTAGAAATATCCTTGATGGCAGAAAAATTACAGAAATACCTCGAGTGGTTGAAAAATTACAAATAAACTCTTATAACAGGAAAAATTACAAATAAACCCCTATCAAAATGAAAATTATAAATATATCCCTCTTATAGGAAAAATTGCAAATAAGCCCTTACTTTAGAAAAAATCGTAAATATACCCCTGCCTTAGGGCACAGGGGTCTCCCCTGGGGCAAACCCTTAATATCATAGCCACTATCGTAGGGGTAAAAGAGATCTTTGGTAGTTAATCAAATGTGTTCGGACTTGTTCCGATGTAAATTAACATCGACTCCGGTCGATGGAGAAAAGTTTTGTACACGAACTCTAAATCGTCTGATAAATTCAAATGCGTGAAATTAACAAAATATGCCGAAATATATACGTATATCCATCCAACGAAATGGATTGCATAAAAAATTCCACGTGTGTAAACAATCACTCAAATCTGAAGCTCTAGAAGTTTTGAAATTATCTCAATACATGTACTTAATGTGACAACTCGGGAAGAACCTGCAAAGCAAAAAGATAAAGACGTTAGTACACAATAAAGCCTGCATCATACAAGCAGTATTGACATGAAAGAAATAACTCAAGCAGCAATAAATGCTTACCCAGTGAGTCCTCCAACTCAAAGAAATACTCAAGACAAAACTTCAGGCAAAGCCAGAAAGGCAAGACCCAGGCGAAGAACTTTCAAACAAAGCTCCGGGTAAAGCCAAAAAGGCAAGACTCAGGCGCAGAACTCCAAATCAAGCTCTGGTCAAAGTCAGAAAGGCAAGACCTAGGGAAAGAACTCCAAACCAAGTTCCAGACAAAGCCAGAAAGGCAAGTCCAAGGAGGTGGGCAACAAAAGACTCTAGTGTTCAAAATCCTGTTGATGTACCGGGGAAATCCATGCAATAGGTGCAGTGAAAAGGGGGGGGGGTGAAGAACAAAAGGATTTATGTCTCCAAAACAAAAAAAAAAGAGAAACAAATACCCCTATTGCAGCCCTCGATATTACCTCTGCTAATGCACTTCGTGATTTGTCAATGAAGGTGGAGTGAGTCCATGCCACCTCTCTGAAGTGATGTGCGCTCTCCTGAGTTCTCTTCTAGGGACTACTGAGTTGAAAAATATTTGGTTCGACCAAACATGCAGTAGAAACCAGATGACTTGGCACAAAGTGCATGACAGAACTAGACATCAGCCCAAACTCCACTGTCAAACTTGGCACATAATTGGTGATGACACCGTACAAACGAAAGCGTTGGAGCAATGCACAATGTCTTTCAGTCCCACTCCCAGACTATCGTCATATCCCCAGAAGATGCCCATCCAAGGGAGAATCTAGACAAAAGTCCCTGTCATGTCAGTAAGACTTAAGGGGTGGAAATATCGTATTGTTAACGTGCACATGCTATTTGCCATCGCCTTCAACCAAACTCCCCTTCATGTTATTAAGGCTAGGGGTTGAAATTGTTAAATGCACGGGTTGTCTGCCATCGCCTTCGCTATGGCACACATCCCGTGAGGGGCATTTGTTAGACCCTGAAAAATTCTGGAATTTTTCTGATAGTTTTAGAGAAAACTATTTTTTTAAAGCCTGTCCATTATGCAACGACATAAATCGGTGTAGAACCGTGGTTGTTTCATGCTTGGACAATCTTAATAGTCCCAAGATTCCCTAGGTGGAGATATTCCCATAAATTCGCCGTGTTAATACACGGGAATTCTGTTGAACACTTGGTAGGCGGCATAAAGCCACGTACCCACGCAACAAAAACAACAAAAGGTGGAGGCTTCTTGCTTTTATGGAATTTTTCCGACAAGCCGAGATGTAATCCCTGCGCTTCAAAGTCTTGGGACAGCAAGACGGCATCAAAGAGCACTCAAAAAGACAAAAAAAACAGAAGAAGACAAAAATCCCTGGGCTCCACCACCCCTCTTCCTTATCTCCCTAGGCCGGCGCAGGCTAGGGGGAGGACCCTCGGCTGTACAGATTGGGGGGAGCCTCCCTCGACTGTGCACACTGGGGGGAGGTCCCTCGGTCGCCCAGATCGGGGTGCGCAATCGGGGATACCCCGGTTGTGCAGACCGGGGGTACCCCAGCCTGCTCCAATCGGGGTTACCTCCCCCCGATCACTCCATGTGAGGATGCCTCCCCCCGGTCATTCCCACCGGGGTCGCCCCCTTCCCTGATCACTCCAACCAGGGGTAACCACCAGTCCCTTCCTACACTGCACAAACAAACAAAAAGAAAAAAAGAAAGAGAGGAGGAGAAGAAGAATCCTTCCCCCACCACAAGTCACCGGGGATCCTCCTTCAAAGCAATTAATGTTTGCAATCCATCGGGGGATGCACCCCCACTTGACACCCTCCTATCACTATAAAAGGAAGAGGTTGGCCAACACTTGAGCCATCAAGCATGAGCATGGAGAAGCTGCGCAAGGAGCACTTGGAGCTCTTGAAGGCCTTCACGGCCTTGAAGAGCTTGAAGGCTTGAGGGCTCCAAGACTTGATGACTTTTGTCTTTTGCAAAAACCCACAAAGGATATGTTGCATACATGCCCCTAACTTTGGGGTATGCCCTTGTGATGATGCAAAGTTGCTGACATGATGGAGAAACCATGTGAATTTTATAAATAATCAAAGTCTGTGGAAAAACTTTGAAAATCGTGGGAAGAACCTAGTTATGTGTAGAAATTGCAGAAATACCTTGCAACTTTGCAGAATTGTTGAAATGTCCAAGAAAGTTGAGAAAAAACCCTGATCCTTTAGAAAATTACAAATATCCCTTGATGGTGGGAAATGGTAGAAAAACACTTGAAATGTGAAAAATTGTAGAAATACCCTCCGTTGATGGAAAGTTGCAGAAAAATCATGAAATACCATAAAATTATAGAAACATCCCCGCTTGTGAGAAATTACATAAAAGCCCTTGTTCAATTTAGAACTTGTACAAAGCTCATGTTCTGTCCCGAAGTTTCCAAAATGCTCGTCTAGGATCACGCCTCCTGCACAACTCAGTGGAGCGGGACCATGTCTCTTTCTTAAAGCGGTGTACACTCCTGACTTTGCTTAAGGTTGGCCAAGAATTATCAAACCTAAGAACCCTGATACTCAGAAATATTACGGGTATACTTCTGCTGTCGAGAAAAATTGTAAATAAATCCTGGAAAGTCAAGAAACGACAGATAAGCCCAGTGAAAATCTTAAAAGTGTAAATAAATCCTGGAAATGGCAGATATGTCCAGGAAAATCTAGAAATTGCCGAGATACCTATAAATGTTCAAGAAATTTCAAATAAATCTAAAAGGTCAACAAATGACTAATAAGTTCAAGCCTTCAGTGGAACCAACAAATTACACTGGGAAGTCAACAAATTATAAAAGTACCCAAAAATGTCAAGGAAGTGCATAAATACCTTGGAAAGTCGAGAAACGGTAGGTAAGTTCAGGGAAATCCAGAAATTGCAAATAAGTCCTGGATAGTCAAGAAATGACATAAACATACTGGGGAAGTCAAGAAATGACTGAAATACCCCGAAAAGTCAAGAAATGACAGAAATACTCTGGAATGTCAAGAAATGACATGAATGCCCTAGAAAGTCAAGAAATGACTGGGCTATCCTAGAATATAAGTAAATGACAACAGGGTTTGCCGACCCAGTCATATCGGTCGTACCGGTTAAGACTTGGTACGGTACCCTACCGTTGCGTACCGAGACAAAATAGACACTTTAACATATATATTATAACTAAAATTATTCATATGATTTATTAGCTTAGTTGGTTAAAGTATGTGTTCTTTAAATGTAAGGCCTTGGGTTCGAATGTCACCGATTTCATGCGTTTTTACAAATTTTTTTATTGTAAAAACACAAAGAAAAACACGTCTTCGTGGACAATTGAAATGCCTTTAACCAACTTACTCATTAAGCAACATTGATATAAAATAAAATATTTAATATTTAAAATAATATTAGTAGTGTACCGATTGCTTGCCATGTACCGGTCGTACTGGTCATTGGCTGGTACGATCCGGTACGTGTGGTACGGGACGTACCGTACCGGTTTGTCAAACCTTGAATGACATGAATACCTGAGAACGTCAAGAAATGACATAAATACTCCGGAATGTCAAAAAATGACTGTAATGCTTTAGAAAGTCAAGAAATGACGTAAATGCTCTGAAAAGTCAAGAAATGGCAAAATTGCCCAGAAAGGGTTAGAAGTTATAGAAATACCCCAGAAATACCCAAAAAGAGTCTGAAATTACAAAAAATATCCAGAAAGTGTTAAAAGTTACAAAAATATCCAAAATGGTCAGAAAAGAAAAGGCAAAAATGTCCAACATTCTTCTGAAACTGCAAGAATACCTTGATGTTTGGGAAAATTACAGAAATACCCTGATGGAGGAAAAAATGCAAATATACCCCGTCTCTACAAAAATGTCCTTTATGGACATCAAATCAACTTAAGGTCCCGATCACAATTAAAAGAGTGATCATGACTATGAAGCAAGTCCGACGGTTCGATAGTAATCATCTTAGTGATCCGACGGACCGATTGTGATGAGATTTGAAATCAACGGTCGGATCTTGACTTCATTTAAATTCAGTGGCCAGATCGAGAACATGAATCAATCTAACGGTCAAATCTTGATCCAAAGTAAATTCAACGGTCAGAGCTCATCATGGATGGTAGTTTCGGCCAAAATCGATACGTTTTGGCCGAAACGTATCAGCTTCGGCCCTGGACAATCCGAAACCAACTGGGCTAAATCGGACACCAACTCCCCTGAAAAAAATAGTATTTTATTTGGTTTCGGGCCAAAACCGAAATAGATACTGTTTCGGTTTCGGACCCGGCCGAAATCGAAACCGAAACCGAAACTGCCATCCTTGGATCTCTTCTAGGCACACAAATTAGATGGTTATAGCATGACCAGAAGCAGATCCGACAGACTGACAGTGATCATCTTGGCGATCCAATAGTTCGATCATGATGGAATTTAAATTCAATTGTCCGATCAGGGGACAGAAGTAAGTTCAATGACCCGATCATGGCGGAAGTAAATTTAAAGGTCCAAATGCAGACCGAAACAAATTCAAAGTGTCCGATTGCGACCGGGTGTAATCCCGTGACCATATGTAATGGTCTTGAAAGACCGATTGTAATTGAAATTACATATGCTCAAGGAGATAAAGTCTTCAAATTTCTTTACAAGAGTATGTACCCGTAATGGGCGATCATTAAGGTCATTAATGTTACAACAGATGGAGGCAAAAGACGTCCTTTGATAGTTAATCAAAGGTGTTCGGACTTTATGTCGATGTAAATAAACACCGGCCATTGTCAGTGAGAAAGTCCAATACGCGAACCCTAATCGTCTGATAAATCAACTGTGCGAAATTAATAATATGCTAAAATATATGCATATTTATCCAACAATTGGATATATTTAAAATTGAATTTTCCGCATGCGAAAGAGGTACCATGAACCATAAAGGACTATCAGCAAAGATGCTTTAGTCATGTAGAGCAACCTTAGAGATGTCTAACATTTCCCTATACAAAGCAAATAACTTGGTCTTTTATGATGCTGGACGCCAACACATGATTTTCCGGTATTTATCTGTTTAGGTTCAAAGCCTACAGAATGATCAAGCAAAGCCATTTTACTAAATGTCAAGTGGTAATAATTTAAATGTTCCTAATAAAAGCAGAACTCCAAAGCAGAAGATTTTTTGAATGTTGGTTGGTCTATTGTCACCATTTATCCTTTGATATCCATTCTTTCTCTGCATTGCTTGCGGAGATTCATGTCGGTGGGTGTGAGGCCAACATATCTTATTTGATGATCGTTCTAGTTATAGAATCCCTGCTGCATGCTTGTGGAATTCCATTTTTGTCCCATTAGGTCATCATTTCTGTCTCCAAGATTTGTATTCGGAGAACTTACAACCTTGTCAAGTTGTTGTGGCATTGACACGTCAGAGTCTGACCTTCTGGACTGTCTTCTGCATATAGGTACTTCTGATGACCATTCAAAATGCTCCTCCTGGACTTGATTATGAGCGAGATAGAAGGTTTTCAAAGGTACTGCTGTTTTCTTTCCTTCCACAACTGTTGCATGATGGGAAAGTTTAGTTGTTATCCATACTTGTTACTCAGGTTTATTGTTAACCATACTTATCACTCAGATTTCTTTATCTTAAAAATATCTGGTAAGTCTACATATATGCATTAAACTGGAAGTTTAGTGGTTTTTTTTGGAAGTGGATAGTATCACTAATGTCTAAAAGAAAGAAGAATGTTCAAGTATAGGGTGTCTCAACCCAAAAAGCCAACCCCAAAAACCTATACAATAGGGTTCCACACAAAGATTGTTTGGATCAACCTAACCCCCCAAACAGCCAAAAAGAGAAGTAAGAGAGTTCACATTACATAGAGTGACAACCCATTCCCTTACTCTGGCACAAACAAAGGAAGCAATAATATCCTCATCCCGAGACTCCCTTACTCTACCATAATTATCAATCAGACTTTCTTTTTTTTAAAAAGATATCTTACATGTGCACATACCATGCACTAGACTGGAGGTAAGATTTTTTTCGTCTACAACTGGACCATTGTCCTTGAGGGTATGTACTGTGCTTGATTTCTTATATGATTCTCTTCTAATTAAGGCATTTTCAGTTGTGATCAGTCTTTCAAAGAAATGGTTGCTATGTGCTTGGTAAAAGACCAAACAAAGAGGCCAACAGCAGAAAAATTGTTAAAACACTCATTTTTTAAGCATGCAAAGCCTCCAGAGCTATCCTTGAAAAGTATTTTAGCTGACCTGCCACCTCTTTGGGAACGTGTAAAGGCACTCCAGGTTTGCCAACTTGCAGAAGTGATGCAGATTTAGTATGTCTCTGTTCTTGTGCTCACAACAATGAGATCTGTATATTTGTGCAGCGAAAGGATGAGGCACAACTAGCTCTAAAGAAAATGCCTTCAGCTGAACAAGAGGCACTATCACAGGTTAGATTTATGAAATGGATGTTCTTTCTTCGTGTGTTTGTTGTCTGTATTTATCTATATGCAAAAGAGTCTTGTGTTGATCTGGTAGAGCCATTGTTTACAACTCTTGTGCTGATAATTACCCCACCAAATTCATAATCTGGGATCATACGCAAGGATGCACCTTGATTGCCCCCTTGATAAATGTGGAATGATCTTTCCATGTTTTGATATGTTTTTGTCTATGCTTATAGATATTTTGGCAAACTGCATCTAAGTCTGAAAAATTTCTTGTGAAATGAATGAATTTCAACTAGAAGGTCTTAAATGAAATAATAAAGATTCTCTAACTTGTTGCTGGAAGAATTTATTCTCATCATGCTTTGGCTTATGATCAGTCAGAATCTGGCACCAAGGAAATAAAAAATCAGATTTTTGAACAAGACTTGCCCTAGCTAGTTACAGATCTGGGTCTGGTTCCAAGACTAGTTTTGGTCAAAAGCTGACCAGTTCTGGCATTCACTCCCACATTGGAAATGGACTGCTTCCTGTCTGGTTCTTCTGGTTTTTAGTATCATCAATCTGCAGGCCCCAGCCTGAATCAGCCAGTTTCATTCAGAACTAGCGACCACTGATCCAGTTTCTAAGGGAGGAGATCTAGAATTCTGCAGAGGTTGCCCCTTTTTGCAAATAGAGTATCAAATTGGGTTGGAATTGTCCCAGAAATAGCTAGATCTGTCACCTTCCTGCTGCGTGGCTCACTGTAGGGCCATAAGCCAACCAACTTTTGCTTAGTTCATCCATGAATTAGCCTGCATCATACTAGATGAGTCCTACTTTGATATCGTAACGTTATATAATCTGATTCAATGCCTGTGCGGTATTATCTGCTCTGGGCCAAGTCCTCACGTTTGTGTAGTATTGTCTACTCTGGACCAATGTCCTCAAAAGGTGTTCATCCCTACCTCAGACCCTAGACAGTGGTAGGTCCATGCTGTGATGGCTCGACATCGGCATGTTTGCTCCCCTACATCTGAGTAATCGTTTCCTAAGGCCTGGCTCATGTCTAGATCGCTACAAATCATGTTTTTTATTTGTTCCTCCCAATCTCTCCTCCATCTATTTAGCATGTCTTTGACCATCTTTCTTCCTTCTCTGTTAGAAGTCTTTAGACCAGAGGAGGAAAGGAGATCAGCACTTCCCTCCTTTCTCATCTCCTGTGGTGTTTGTAGGGCTGACTTGTTTGTCATCAGGTTTGTAGGCTTCCATATTGTTGCATGGGTGAGCAAGTGGGAAGAAAATGAGGCAACATGAGGAGGAGTGAGTGAAGAGCACAAGGAGATGTTTGACTTTTACTCGCCTATTACAACCTTTCTGGAGTGAGTGAACCCTGGGCTTTCTGGTGCCTCCCTCTCCTTCCTTCCCCACCTCTCTCTCTCAACCCCCCCTCCCCCCCCCGCCCCACTACTGACACTTGGTTAGGGTGCTTGACACCAGAATGGGAGACCCTCAAACCCTCATATGCCTTGACTTCCCCCTCTTCTCTCTCTCGTGTGTGCGCGTGCACACCCATTCACGAACACATGCATGCAGTCACCTCTCTCTCTCTCTCTCTTACACACACACACACACACACACACACACTCACTCACTCACTAGGAGGTTAGGTCGGGGATGCCAGGTGTGATAGGTGTAGACCCGAAATGTTCAGTGGCAAGCCTGCCCTTGTCTGACACATTGCTCTTCCTCCTTCCTACCCTCCCACATTTCTCTATTTGTCTACTCCTTTTGTTCTCTGGCTGGGAGATCAGTGAGTGGGGCTGGGGCACTCCCTTGGTTCCGGGCCATAGGCCACAGATCTCCTCTCTCCCTCTCTCTTTATCTCTCTCAAGTTTGCGAAGGATTAGAGATGCATTTGGTGTTGGTTGCAAGGTTTCTTGACCTGAGAAGGTTCCAGAATTGATGTGTACCATTCCATGTTATGATCCTGGAACAAACAAGGAACTGACTAGTTCCAAGAAAGAAGGCCACTTTTGGCCAGTATCATTGGGAATAAGAGGAGGCTTGGGATGGGGGCTGGTAGGAGAAGGAGAGAAAGAACAAAGGACCTATGGAAGAAAGGAGGAGAGAAGAACCTGTCACAATATTGGGGCATGGTTGCAGCGATGACAGGGTTTGGCAGCTGAATGACAGTGGAACATAGCAGCTTCAAGCCTGCAACAGCGAGGTATGTAGACTGATGACATGGCATTGCAATGGACTGCAAAAATGGGAGCAAGAATTGAAGCAGTGGGGGATGATTCTCTGAGGGGTTAAAAGTTTAAACTACCATACCACTATAAAGAAATAAAATTATTTACTTTTTATCTAATCCTTATGAAATAAAATTATAGACAGCATAACTTTTTTGAAGGACTAGCCAGCTCTGACCTGGCAACTGGTGGAGCCTCATCGAAACGTGCTAGCTCTGAGTCTTATGATCTGGTTGTGGTGGGTCTGTCGGATGGTCACACGAACTATGGTTGGTTGACTTGATTATGGTCTTTCTGGCATTTGTTGTGTTCTTAAGATAATGTTCTATACCCCTTATGCTGGGCAGAATTGAGAGAGAAAATCTACACATAAAATATGGAATCTTCCGTAAGACATGATGATGATAGGAAATTTGGAATTTACTTTTATTAAGAGTCTATCAATATCATTTCAATTGATACTCTTCAAATTTCCTGTGGAATGAAGTATATATCTTCAGGTTTTAAGATATCTGCCTTCCATACACTGGATTAGATTTGGGCCCGAAACAGAACACAGAAGCACTCAATAACTGCTATCTTGCATGAGTAAAGTGGTGAATCTTAGGATGGAGCAAACACAAAGTATAACTGTGCATCAAATCAAGTAGCTCTGTTTAATAACTTCTGTGTGGAAGCATGGCTAGTATTTGCATTGCCCTGTGAATGTCCTGATGGTGGTTCCAGATCAAAAGAAACTGTAGCATCTGGATGGTGTGAAAACTTAGCCAATTAGCCATTGTCTTATCCCTGGAGTTGACATACTGTCTTGTTTATTGGTCACCTTCCTTTCTTTACAAATTACAAGAGAGTAGCTACTTGGTTAGATCTCTCGCCAGAAAGGCAACTTGCACATAAAGATTTGTATTAGTCACTTCTTTTTTTTTTCCCTTTCTTTTGATAGTCTGTGACTGTAAGTGAGGATGACTTTTGGAGGAATCACTCCTCCAACTCTCGGTCATACTACCTTTCTTTTTGTGATTTACAAATTTGGTGGCATGGCCCACCACAATCTCCAAAAACAAAAAGAAGGAAAAGAAATAAAAGTTAAAGAAATACAAACTTGACTCCCAAATTCCCCCTTTCACTAAGTGCAGAAACCAAGTGGATATTTTAAAGAGAAATTATCGTAACTGAGGCATCTTAAAACTTCTAGAAATTTCTTGTGTATCTCTTTTGAATGAGACAACTTGACTTAGTGTAAGAGAACTGAGCTTTTGTTGTTTTGTCAGAGTAAGATAACAAGTGGTTGTACAGTTTAACAACCTTTATCAGATCTCCATGGTCGGACTTAAACTAGTGGAACAGCTGTGGCTACCTGGGGGTAATGGGGACTGGCAGGATCAGATTGAAGGCATCTCACAGATGTTGAATAATTGAATATTTGAGCTTGCAAAATGTTCGCTCTCAAGTTTATCTTGACTACTAGCAGGAGGATGAGAGGAGGTGGGAAAACATGGCCAGTTCTCAACTGGATCTTTTGTTAGAATCTTTGATGATGTTGGAGAAAGGGCTTGGTGGAAGAGTATGGTGTGGTGCAAACTATTTTCTTCCAAGATCAAATTGTTTCGATGGAAAGTGGACAGAACACTGTCTCCTTGCGACAGGATAAACTCATGAAGGACATTAACTGGGTGATCTGGAATCAACCAGGAGAACCTTGATCATTTGTTTTGTGGTTGTGGCGTTATATATGTGCTGTGGAAGATGTTAGCCAAAGCTGTGGCTGGACTTTTCTAATACTCATCCTTTCGTGATCTTGTGGTTCTCAGTATGCTCTGCTGCCAATGCAAGACAGGAGGGGAATGTTCTACTTCTAGCAATGATGTGTGCTATTTGGCAAGAGCTGAACAGGAGAAGATTTAGAAATGAATTTAACATCTCTTATGACATCCTCGGGAGGGCAATTCAATGGATGGAGGACTGGTGCAAAGCGTCTAGAATTGCTTCAGAAGAGTCTTCGTTCTACTCTAAGGCAAAGTTATGGAGGAAGCTTACAGTTTAAGGACTCGAGGTGTGCCTTGGTGGCTCACCACCTCTTCCCACGATGGGGAGGTCGTGGGTTCGATTCAGCTCCCCAGCGTGCGGAGCAGGATCACCCACCCCTGGATTATTAGCAGACGTCAGGCTGTTAGACCCGCCTCCGGTTTATGATAAATTGTGGAGCGTCAATTTCGAACCTTGATTCTCCTGTTTCCCTCCCCGTATCCCCCCTGATCCTAGACCCTTGGTCATGTAACCAAAAGAAAAGGACTCTTCAGTTTGACCTACTGCCTCAAGTCCTCTGTAGAATGAGGAGTTTTCATCTGTAATTCTTATTGTCTACCGCAGGGTTTTTGTGTAATCGAAGGCTTGCCTTCATAGTTCATAGTCATTGCTTGTGGTCAGTTGGGTCTTCATCCAACCCTGGTGTACTTTCTGTGCTTTTCAATTTCCATTCAATCAAATATGACTTGTTGGCACCTTCAAAAAGATAACAAGTGGTTTGAATCTGTCTCGTCCAAGAAAATCAACAAAGATTCCCATCTCAGGGGGAAAGATTGGGGACCCGATTCAGTTCCTTGTCCATGACAAATAAATAGTCAATCAACTTTGATAAACTTATAAGGTTTCATTCAAACTTTGGTTGAGGTTCTACATTCTTTTATTGTATCTGCCAGAAGTATGAGTGTTTTGTCTCGTGTCATTGGAGAACTTTTCCGGATTGTACACATGAATAACTGATCATTCTTTCACATATTGTTGATTAGAATCTCATCAGTATGCTTAAATTATTCCCTGCATTTATTTTGTGTCTGTTTGCAGCTCGTCTTATCTCCACTATTCTGGGTTTCCATTATCATTGACAACTAACCAGATAATTATAACTAATATAATGATTCAGTAGAGACTTGTATGGATCTGTTGCTTTGGAACCTTACTTGCTTTTCTGCTTTTTATATCATCACAATAGAGTGAGTATCAGAGAGGGGTCAGTGCATGGAACTTTGATCTTGAGGATTTGAAGGCTCAGGCATCTTTGGTACTCTTTCTGAAGACTATGTTTTTTGAAATATTTTATTATTCCACAGCTACATGATCCCTGATTCCCCCCCCTTTTGTTCATACTTCTGACAGATACAAGATGATGATGATTTGCCCACTATGAAAGAGGATGATGGAAGCTTGA
Source organism: Amorphophallus konjac (assembly GCA_022559845.1). Classification (NCBI taxonomy): domain Eukaryota; kingdom Viridiplantae; phylum Streptophyta; class Magnoliopsida; order Alismatales; family Araceae; genus Amorphophallus; species Amorphophallus konjac. Next base: position 4,109,597 of record CM040127.1, read on the forward strand.
GATCATTTGTTAACGAAAAGGTCTCAATTCTTCAACTCTTGAGCTAAGGGCATATTTGCTAAGTGTGATACTTCAACCTTGTGATATGTTGCATAGATTTCTCTTGGGGATGCATAAATTTGTTTTTCAAAGTTTGAATTGATCAATATTCTAACGATGACAGGCTCCATCTGTCTCTGGAAAGAGTTTGGGACAGCCAGAACCTAAGCATGATACTGTTTACAGGTATATTATTCAAATGAAATTCAATCAAATTCCACATTGTTATGAACTTTTGTTAGTCAGATGCACATTTGTAGGGCTACTTCTGCAACTTGCACTTTCACACAAATAATTCCATCCTTTGCCTGTGGATTTCCTGTCTCATGAATTTCTCCATTTCCTAATGTGGTATCTTATTGGTTGACTTTTACAATGCTTTTCTGATTAATCCTTTTCGTTCTTTTACTAGGAGATCTCTTCTTCCTGATATCCCTGTCTTTTGCATTAGGCCATGTAGATTTAGGTCCTCATGTAAAAGAATAGCCGGCTTTTGCTGGGTAGCATCTTTTTGGCCCAATGCTTTCAGTTTTCTGTCTTTTGGCTACCAATGATGTAAATTCACCTGCTCTGTGTCTGAATAGTTCATGGGTTTTAACCTTCATTTGACAATAATTGATAATGGTGCTGGTTGCATATGTTTATTCCTGCATCTGTGACTTTTATTTGGGAACCACAGGAGACTGGTTGGTTCTTGTTCATGAAATCATTCTTTTCGCAAAATTTGTTCTTTTTCTTCCTCTTCTATCTTTGGTAGATAGGCAACAAATGTTCAGTCTTTGTTCAGGTTTTGATTCCTCATCTTACATGCCCCACTTCAGTCAATTGTAAATCTTTTAGTAACAAATGTGTCCTATAGAACCCTTTAGGGTTATATAAATTCCCTATTCTAGTGTTGTGTGGTGGGTATCTAAATTTGACACATGTTATTTTGCATCACAATTTACATAGAACTGAGAATCGAACATTGTTATAGCACAATCAGAATCTACTAATGGTATATAGTTTTTTTTCGATATTGTCAGATGTTGGATGTTACATCTTCCTCTTACTTTCATGCAGAGAATATAGCTCTGGTGGTGCAAGCTCCGAGAATGGCTATGCACATGTGAAGGATGAAACTCTGGAATCAGATATTCAACCTTCCAGCAACGGAGAAAAGGCTGATGAATGTGAATCAGAAAGAGTGAGAAAGGGTCCAACAATCTCTACACCGAACATGGACATGGAGCCTGGTCCTTGTAGAAATGATTCTCGAAGGCAACAAGTTCAAAGTGGTCCTCTTATGCCTTTGAATGTCCTTCTCCATTCTTCATCAGAAAGAGTTCGTGGATCCGATAGGTTTGTGTTACTATATGTTGAATAACTCTACCATATAGTACTGTGAAGTTCAAATAGTGAAAAAAAATGATAGACATTGGATTTCTTTCCACGAAACAAAAGGCTTTACTTACTTTCAAGTTTCAACCTCTTTTTCTTATTGTTGTTGTTGAAAGTGGATATGACCACCGATTGTATAAACATAGAAAAAAGATTGTACATGTATGGAGTCCCATGAAAAACTCCCCTCTACAAAAAGAGAACCAAAGAATTCACCCTCCCAACACTGAAAATTTGAAGAGTTATAGCTGTTCACTTTACAAAAAGTGGATCCCCATTCCTTCACTTGCTCAACAAGCGCTGCAGCAATTGATCGGAAGCTAGCACAAGAGATGAACTCTCAAGGGCAATAGACTCATCTGTTGGATCATTCTCCATGCTACCCTTTGGGCCTCATGGGGAGAAAGAAACAATAGTCTTCAGGAGGGAAACTAGAGTTTCAGATAGGATTGCATCTTTTATTTTGGAGAAAGTGAGAGAATGGGCTTCGGTTATATGTAAAGTGGACTCACACAATTCTTCCTTTTTTGTTTTGTTGGGAGACTAGTGGGTGCCACATCTTGGTGTGGAGAATTTTTTGTATAAGGATCTTTTGGGAACACCTTGATTACACTTGTATATCCCTCTTTTTATAATTTTTATACAATTTCGTAGTACCAATCACTTCCAAAAAAGAAAAACAAGCACTTGTACCACCTTATCTGGATCATGGGCTTCATGCTTGAAGATTCTGCCATTCCTTCACCCCAAAATACCCATCGAGTTGCATGCAGGGCAAGCCAGCACATCTTGCTATCTTCATTTCTCTTCCACATCCTATGCCAATGCTTGATAAAGTCCTCCACTGGGCTGATTAAGGCACTGTTGTACCGTTTCATTGATCAATACATTCAATGCATATTATCAGCTTTGTTATCTCAACTCTTGGTTTTAAGGCCCATACGTACATGAATCATGTAAAATTAATCTTCTGTAAGGAAAAAGAAAATTCAGGCTAGGCTTTAGAATTCTAATCACATGTTTATTTTCCTTTTATTTTTAGTTCTTGACAGTGGATTGTGGTAGTTTTTATTCAAGAAGCTTTTAATTGGTGACAGGTGAGTAGGTGGCTGTGGGAACATGAAAAATATTTCATTGATATATCATATATATATTCCGGGACTATAGAATAAATCCCTATAATATTATGGAATGCGTTCATCAGGTGTTATGGGTTCATGTGTTGGACCTTTCCCCACTGACCTTTGTCGGCATTAATTACATTGGCTGGACGGTCGAAAACCCTTGATTAACTGCTCAAAGGTGCCAAGCAATCATAAATATATAAATGCACCACTCACAGAGGCTATACAAACACATTTGCCAGTCCGTAATGGGTTAAAAGGTATTTTAGGCGGGTTTAGATTGGTTTAAATTGATTTTAAGTTATTTGGGTCACAAGGGTATTTTGGTCATTTCACATGTTCGTGGGGGGGGGGGGGTTAGGGACCATTCTAGGGTTTAAAGTATGTTTTAGTGACTCCGGTGGGCTTAACCCCAAGACATGTTTTCGGAGAATCCTAGGTAATTTGATTTCTAGGGATATTTTAGACTTTTTAGGGATTTTTAGGGTTTGGAGGGGTATTTTAAAGATTTAACATTTTAGGGATTTTTCTACGATTTTTAGGAATTTTGGGGCATCAAGGGTATTTTGGTCATTCTGACCATTTTTAGGGTTTCAGGGGTATTTCAGGCATTCTGGATAATTTTTATACTTTTTTGAATTGTTCAAGATTTTTTGTGGATTTTTATGGTCTTAGGGGTATTTTCATTTTTGGGCATATTTTCTATGGTTTTGGGGGTAGTTTGGCTATTCTATGCATTTTCACATTTTTTGGGGATTTTTTGTGATTTTTATTATATCGGGAGTATCTTGGTCATTTGGGCAGGGTATAGTTGAAGTGAGGTCAGAATGAGATCAAAAGGGTATTTTAAACATTTCACCCATAGGACTAGTATCACACATCCGCCCACACATAGCAAGGCACATGAATAAAAAAAAATAACTTTTATCCTTCATTATGGAGCAATTACATCAAAATTGGGCCGAATTGGCCAATGTACATAGAAAGATTGGGTGCATCGACTAATTGGGCCCAATTGGGCCGACTAGAGTTAACTTCTTGGGCCACTCAGGCCTAATGGACTTGAATGGTCTAATTGGGCATAATGAACTTGGTAGCCTAAGCCAATTGGGCAAATTGGGCCTTATTGGGCTTAGTATGAGCCAATTGGGCATAATGGACTCAATGGTCCGAGCCAATTGGGCTAATTGAGCCTTATTGGGCCTATGATGAGTCATTGGGCATAATGGACTCCATGGTCCGAGCCCATTGGGCTAATTGGGCCTTATTAGGTTTATGATGAGCCAATTGGGCATACTCCATGGTCTGAGCCAATTGAGTTTAATGGGCTTAATTGGGCTATTGGACCCAAGGATGGCAGTACCGGTTTCGATATCGGTTTCGGCCAATACCGAAACCGAAACGTACTGGTTTCGGTTTCGGTTTCAGCCGAAATCGGTTCAAAACATTCAAAAAGGTAAAAATTACAATGAGCAGGTCCGGTTTCGGACCGAAACCATTAAAAATTTTTTTTTCCATGGTTTCGGACCTGCTACAGTGAGCAGGTCCGAAACCGTTTCGGTATGGGCCGAAACCGATATGTTTTGGCCGAAACGTATCGGTTTTGGCCGATACTGCCATCTATGATTGGACCAAATGGTCCGAGCCAATTGGGGATAATGGACCCAGTGATCCGAGCCTATTGGCTTAATGGTCATATGGTTTGAGTCACGTGGACCATGGGCAGCCGAGGGTTCCTCGTTGCCCAAATGGGACTCCCATGGGGGGTATTTATAGACTCCAAGGATATTTTGCATCAAAACCCAGATAAATGGAGTCACATGCGCAGCCCCCCCTGCCGGGATGTTTGTAGTGTAATTGGGGGATGGGGTTTTATATAAAAACCCAACCAAAAATAACTTTGCATGGCGGCCCCCTATTGGGCTGTTCTCAAGAGATGGGATGTTTTTCATGAAAACCCATCCCAAAATACGTGTTTTCTGATTTTCAGGAGAGGAAAATCAGTACTCTCACAAAAGCCACCCGGTAGATGTGCTATTTTCATGAAAACCCACGCTAAAGTCGGCATTTTCTGATTTTCAGGAGAGAGAGGGAGAAAACCGCAGGAGAGAGAAAAGAGAGAGAGAGACTCGGAGGTAGTGGGAAGATAGCCTCTGGGCTCTCCTCTCTCTGCCCTCCTATTTTCTGTCCCTTTTGTGATTTTTTGTGGGGATTAACTTCTCTTAAAAATAGGAGAGGGAATGAGGAGAGAGAGAGAGAACTGCAGGAGAGAGGGAGACCTGCAAGTGGAGGGAGGAGAGCCTCCAGGCTTTTCCCTCTCTGCTCTCATTTTTCCTGTTTCAGTATTCTTTTTTAAATATGAAATATATTCTCCTTAAAAATGGGAGAGAGAGAGAGGAGGCACAGGAGAGAGAAAATGGAGAGAGAGGGTGAAACAGACCCAGAGACAGTGGGAGGAGAGCCTCTGGGCTCCTTTCTCTCTGCCCTCATTTTTCTGTATTTTTTCTAATTTTTTAAAGAAGGAAATAGTCTCTCCTTAAAAATAGGAGAGAGAGAGCAGCAGCAGCAACAGCAGGAGAGAGAAAGTGGAGAGACAGGGTGAGATAGACCCCGAGTCAGTGGGAAGAGAGCCTCTGGGCTCCTTTCTCTCTGCCCTCATTTTCTGTATTTTTCCTATTTTCTAAAGAAGGAAATAACCTCTCCTTAAAAATAGGAGAGAGAGAGAGAGCAGCAGCAGGAGAGAGAAAGTGGAGAGAGAGGGTGAGACAGATCTGGAGTCAGTGGGAAGAGATCCTCTGGGCTCCTTTCTCTCTGCCCTCAGTTTTTTGTATTTTTCCTATTTTTTAAAGAGGGAAATAACCTCTCCTTAAAAAAAGGAGAGAGAGAGAGAGAGCAGCAGGGGAGAAAAAGTGGAGAGAGAGGGTGAAACAGACCCCGAGGCAGTGGGAAGAGAGCCTCCGGGCTCATTTTCCTCTGCCCTCATTTTTCTGTATTTTTCTATTTTTCTAAAGAAGGAAATAACGTCTCCTTAAAAATAGGGGGGAGAGAGAGAGTACGGGGGAGGCATGGTCGCATGTGGGTTTGACTCCTCTCCGCCTGATCAGAGTCCAGCTGGACTCTAAATATTTTTATTAGAGTCCTATTTGGACTCTTATCCAACACTGTCCTTTTTTTCAAAACGCAATTAGGACTCCTCTCTCTCTAGTTCAAATCCTCCTCTCTCCCCCTCTATTCCTGGTCCGACAAAGATCATGGGGCTTAGGATTTAGGCACAGCAGGTGGGTAATCAGGGTCCTAATAGGACTCTCAATTTTTTCTGGTTTTAAAACCCCTCGACCCTCTCTGCCTCTCTATTTTCTGAAGCAGCAGCAGACTCGCCCTCTTTCTCTCTGGTGCAGCAGCAGAGGCGGCTTCTCCTCCTCTAGGACAACAGCAGCAGCAACGGCCCTCCTTCCTCTCTGGCGCAGCAGGATCAAGTGGCTTGACTGATAGGGGGATTAAAGGATAGGATCTTCTCCACCCAATCTCTGATTCAGGTGAATTGGGATTGGCCTTGGATTGGCTCAAGGTCGGCTGATCCCAAGCTCAATCACCTCCCTTGTCTCCAGCTGTTGTGTCTCAGAGAGGAGACAAAGCAGCACCTTCACAACTGGCCTTTATTCAAGGTGAGGCTGTGGAAGTGTGTCAATCCATTTGGAGGTGATAGTATCTGGGAACAACAGATCCGAACCACAACATGTGGAGGTAGGTGGCTAGAAGGAGGAGGAATTTGAATTTGTTAAAGTATGAAACCTGTCAACATCATTTGCGTGGATGGTCCAGCCAAGGAAGTTCGAGTTTGTGTGGATTGGATGAACCTGCCTGTGATCCAAGCCAAGCAATAGCCATTGAGTTTCAATTTGAAGACATGCACTATAAGCAAGTACCTGTCAGCAAGGTGAGAAAGAGCACTGGCAAGACGGAAGAGAGATTTTGTAGCAGGCAATATTGTCATGAATGGTTTTGAGGGGAAATAGACGAATGGGTTGTGATGCTCTGCTTTGGGCTGAGTAATATTTATATTCTTTGGGTGTCTTATTTGGGCGAGATAATGATTTTTGGGTCCTGTTGGTTTGAGATCTTATTTCAGGTTTGGATGATGTAGTTTGGTAGGGTCTACAAGTCTTACACTATGTAAATGGCATTACACAGGTCGTTAATTACAAAGTTGGGTTTTTTAGTTTTCGACCCCTACAAACTTACGATATTAGGAATAATCCCTTCTAATCCCACTATTTACTCATTAGCCCCCCCAATCTTCTCCGTTATAGGAAAAAGCCCCCGCCGTCCGACTTCGTCGGGAAAAGTCGGGTTAACTTAAGCCGATAGCCTAACCTAGGAGGAGGAAAAGACCAAAAAACCCTTGGATAACCCTGAGTGCCCAGAGAGAGAGAGAAGAGAAGAGGGTGCTGGAGGGGGCCTCCTGGTGAGGATACTCGGCCAACTCGGAAATCTGACCGGATGTAAATGAGGCAGCACTATCAAGACTCCAACCCGTCTACGAAAGATATTCATTATTTAATATTTGTAGTATTTTATTAGGTTTTTCTTCCTTATGCTAGTACATGTGTCATTAGGGTAGTTTATATTTTTCATGTAGAATCTTTTGTATTTTCTAGGAAGATAGATTTCTTATATTCTCTAGGTATGTGGATCTCTTGTGTTTCCAAGAGAGATTTTGTTAAGAGTCCCTAGGTGCTCCTTGAGACTTGAGTCAATCTTCCCCTATATAAAGTCATGTAAAGTTCACATTAGAGGAAACTGGAAAGAAGATTTGGAAGGGACAAAAAATCCTTTGTGAGGTGAGAGATCTCTTTTCCCACCCGTGGAGGTGGAGTGAGAGACCCCAAGGTTGCACCATCTCCAATAGGGAGATGGGGTGAGAGGCCCTCAACCAAACCCCTTTCCCTATAACCCCGCCGTCCACCTTCCCCTCCGTGCTCTGCCCTCCCTCCACCCTTCACCTTACCACCATCACCAGAGAACAAGCTGGCCGCCCCCTTCTGTCAGGCCCCCCTTCCTCTGCATTGCCACTGCGTCACCGCCCACTCTCACCTTCGTCCTCGTCCACCACCCCAGCACCTTCGCTTTCGTTCGCCTCCATTCCCTGCTTTCTCCCCCTCCGTGGCCACGAACACCGCCTACGCCGCCAACCACACGATCTCCCCGCTCCAAGGATGGCAATACCGATTTCGGTACCGGTTTCGGCTAGGACCGAAATCGAAACGTACCGGTTTCGATGGAAAACGGTTCAAAACATTCAAAAAAGGCAAAAAATACAATGAACACGTCTGATTTCGGCCGAAACCGTCCGGTTTGGGGCCGAAACGGGTGAGTTTCGGGCGAAACCGGTATCGGTTTCGCTCGAAACCATTAAAAAAGTTTTTTTTAAGTTTCGGATCTGCTACAGTGAGCAGGTCCGAACTCGTTTCGGTATGGGCCGAAACCGATACGTTTTGGCCGATACTGCCATCTTCTCCCCGCTCAGCGCACCGGCGCTGTTCGCCGGAACCTGCCAGCTAGCCAACGTCGTCTTCCCAGTCACCACCATCCCATGCACCGCGGCTCCGCCACCACCAAGCGTCACCAGTCTCCCGCCGCCCTCCACCTCCTCGTCATCCTCTTCCCCACGACCTACAGGTAGTAACGCCACCGCCGACTGCTCATCTACTCCGCGTCCAGTCCGCCCACACATCGCCAGCAGTCAGACCTCTCTGTACACACCCTTTACTGCACCGCCCAGCCACCGTGGCAGCACAGCGCCCGCCGACCTCTTCGTCTTCTTTCTCTGCCTGGGACGCTATCGCATCCCTTCGCCTCGCTGCCAGCCTCTATTCGCCAGTGAAGCCCCTCCCTCCTCCGTGCCAGACGAACGCAGCCCCGACGCCCCCCGCTCTGCACACCCCCCTGCAGCACCCAGTGGGAGTCGCTAGCACTCCAACCGGTCGCTTCTGCCTTCTCGCCGAACGTTGTCCGCTCCGGGCAGATAGTCCGCCACTGCCGGCATGCCGTTGTCTTCTTCAGCCTCTCCGAGCAGGCCGCAGCCGCTCGCCAACGCTCAAGATGGCCACCCAGGTGCCGCCGGTCACCAAGTAGCAACGCGAGTCCACCATGCCGCTCACCTTTCCGAGCACGTCGGACCGGCACCCAATCCATCCTCCCTGCCGCTGCTATTCCTCCGTCTCTCATTCTTTGCTCTCTCTCTCTGTTCCGTCTCTCTCTCTCTCTCCCTCGTCTGCTCTCTATCTCTCTCATTTTACTCTAAAAAAAAGAGCAACAGAAAAAAATCAGAAAAAAAGAGAGGAATAGAAAAAAAAAGAGAATATTTCTTGAAAATAAAAAAAATGATTGAAAATAAAAAAATCACGGACTCGGCCGCCTTGCGTCAAATTTGGTATCAAAGCTTATGGAATCAATTTGTTCTATTAAATTGGGATCCTAGGCAAAATTTCTGTCCGCAATGAACTTTAGCTTTCAAGTACTCTTATATAATAATGAGCCAACAATCGTGATTCTCAATGAGCGCCAATCAAAAAATTACGCCTCTTAGTCCATTGTTGAGTCTCTCTCTAAAATGGGAGAAATTGTTATTTATGGCGATGAAGCATTTGTGGAGTTCTATCGAACCGCTAAACATTCCATCACAAAGAGTCATTAACTACTTTCATGGAGCCATATGCACCATCCAACCAAATGGGTCACATATTAGTTTGGGATATGAGTGGATGATGGAATGTTAGGTCGTCATAGCACCTAATGGGGAGAGTTGCAACGTGCAACCTTCGCATCTTGGAAAGAATTTTCGTTTTCCCAAATTGAAAGAATTTTCGCATTAGTCGAATAGTATGAAGAACAAATGAGAGAGTGGTCTATGTTACAGAATGCTTGGAATCATAATTTGTTTGTTATTTTCGGGTTAGATTTGATTGATAATACTGTGTTTGTAGATAATCCATTTGTTGACCCGCTCGACGACGTGTTACCTTCTCAGCAGACCGATGTTGATGTACCACCTGTCGATGTGTGGGATCAAAGTTTACTTGTTGATTCAAGACTAGACTTGATTGATGAGACGATATTTGAGGATGCTCCAATCGTTGATCCGCCTAATGATGTGTTCCTTCTAGAGTCGTGCCGAGAAGATACGATATGGTAAGACTTTTGCACAACACACAAGAAGCAACAACAAGATAGTCGTCAGATGATCATCTATCCCGAGCTTTCAACCTATCCTCCCATCCTCGTCCTCATCATGCTCCGACACTTCAAGATTCGAAGACGAATCTTTTCAAACCATGGGGGATTTGGTGAGGATACCGGGCCAACTCGGAAGTCTGACCGGATGCAGATGAGACAACACTATCAAGACTCTGACCCGTCTATGAAAGATATTCGCTATTTAATATCTGTAGTATTTTATTAGTTTTTTATTTTCCTTATGCTAGTACATGTGTCATTAGGATGTTTATATTTTCCATGTAGAATCTTTTGTATTTTCTAAGATAGATTTCTTATATTCCCTAGGCATACGGATGTCTTGTGTTTTCAAGAGATATTTTGTTAAGTCCCTAGCTACTCCTTGAGACTTGAGTCAATCTTCTCCTATATAAAACCATGTAAACCTCACATTATTTGAAAGGAAAAAAAATCCAAGTGAGGTGAGAGACCTCTTTTCCCTCCCATGGAGGTGGGGTGAGAGACCCCAAGGTTGCACCGTCTCCGAGAGGGAGATGGGGTGAGAGGCCCCCAACCAAACCTCTTCCCTTGTAACCCCGCCGTCCACCTTCCCCGTCGTGCTCTACCCTCCCTCCACCCTCCACCCTACCACCATCACCAGAGAACAAGCCGGCCGCCCCCTTCTGTCAACCCCCCCTTCCGCTGCATTGCCACTGGGTCACCGCCCACCCTCACCTTCGTCCTCGTCCACCACCCCAGCACCTTCGCTTTCGCTCACCTCCATTCCCTGCTTTCTCTCCCTCCGTGGCCACGAACACCGCCTACGCTGCCAGCCACACGGCCTCCCCGCTCAGCATCGGCGCTGTTCGCCGGAACTTGCCAGCTAGCCAATGTCGTCTTCCAAGTCACCACCGTCCCGTGCACCGCGGCTCTGCCACGACCAAGTGTCACTAGTCTCACACTGCCCTCCATCTCCTCGTCTCCCTCTTCCCCTCGACATGGGAGTAGCAACGCCACCGTCGACCGCTCATCTACTCCGCACCTAGTCCGCCCTCACCTCTCCAGTAGTCGGACCTCTCCGGGCACACCCTTCATCGCCCCCCCACATCGGCAGCACAGCGCCCGCCGACCTCTTCGTCTTCCTTCTCTACCTGGGACGCCCACGCATGCCTTTGCCCCGCCGCCGGCCTCTGTTCGCTAGTGAAACCCTTCCTCCTTTGTGTCAGACGAACGCAGCCCTGACGCCCCTTGCTCTGTACACCCCCCTGTAGCACCCAGTGGGAGTCGCTAGCACATCAATCAGTCGCCTCCGCCTTCTCGCCACCCGTTGCCCGCTCCGAGCAGACAGTCCACCATCGTCGGCACGCCGCTCCGAGCAAGCCGCCGCCGCTCGCTAATGCTCAACATGGCCACCTAGGTGCTACCGGTCACCAAGCAACAGCGCGAGTCCACCACGCTGGCCACCTTTCCGTGCACGTCGGACTGGCGCCGAATCCATCCTCGCTGCCACTACTATTCCTCCGTCTCTCACTCATTCTCTCTGTCCCGTCTCTCTCTCTCCCCCCCTTGTCTCCTCTCTCTCTCTCTCTCTCATTCCACTCTTAAAAAAGAGCAATAGAAAAAAAGGTAGAAAAAAGAGAGGAAAGAACAAAAAAGAGAATATTTCTTGAAAAAAGGGAAAAAGGGAAAGAAAAAAGTGATTGAAAAGAGAAAAAAAATCACGGACTCGGCCGTTCCGCGCCACCTCCCCTCCGGTGCCAGCACCACCATCACCCCACCTGGTGGGGTGGAGAGAGAGGGAGCAGGGGGGCTGCAGCACCGATGAGGGAGGGTGGTTGGAGGGGTTGGGAGGAGAGCGAGAGAGAGGAGGAGTGGGCACCGGTGGGGGTCTCCCCCGCCGGCACCGATATCACCACCGAGTAGGGTGGGGTGTCATGGGGAGAGAGAGCCCTAGGGAAGGGGTAGCAGCGTTGCAGGGTCCCCCGACGAGTGAGGGTGGTTGAAGGGGTTGGGAGGATCGTCGGACGCGTCGTCAAATGCAGGGCCTCCCGGCTTTGCCACAGTAACCATCGGACGGGACATCCACCATTGCAATCAGTGGCCACCTCACCCCCTGCCCATGACGCCCGGGTCACCATTGTCGCTCCCTGCCACCGCCCTCTCCAGAGCACTTGCCACTCCGCCTCAACGTGCACGATCCCCCCTTCACCCTCTGTTCGTTCTCCCTACCCTTTTCCTCCACTGTCTGGACCACCGCAACCCCTCCTTCATCCTGTCTCTCCCACCTGCAGCAACAAGAAGATGCTCTATCCACCACCTCAGCGCCGCCCTCTCGCCGGCCATAGCCACCTCCGCACACCACCCTCTTCTCTTCCCCCACCTCAACCGCAGCCTGCACTGGGCCACCCAGTGCCCCCATCAAATCAGTGCCGCCCTCTTCGTCAACGCCAGTCACCCACGACGCCACAACGACACCGCCAGTGCCCCACTGGCCTTCCTGTCGGCCAGCATCCTTCTCCTCCTCGCCAACCACCACCATGACCACCCTCCACCCTGTTCGCCCCGTTCCCTTCCCCCTCTCGCCCTCTATCCCAGTGCCACCGCACGTCACACCAGCGTCGTGGAGATCTTCGAGCCGGTGGCTTGGTGCTCGGAGGGGGGGGGGAGAGAGAGAACGGGAGGGTAAAATGGAAAATACAAAAATTAACGGGGTGGGGGAAGGAATATTCTCTGAATTATCCTATTCTTTAGATGGTTGATAACCCAAGGGACTTTTTACTAAGGGTTTGAAGATTAGGGGCCTTTTTTCTAATTTCAAAAGAATTTAGGGGCTTAAAACCAAACATCCCTACAAAGTTTTTGAGTACTGTTATTTTCTTTTGATTAAATGTAGCACATTTCATCTTTAAAAATAAAAAATAACCCAATAATGTAAGATTATATGCACAGTATACAGTTTCTTAGGGACTCGCCTCTGGGTAGGCGAACACTGATGGTTGTGCTTGGGGAGGAGGTTGTTCCTGTGGAAGACCAGGTGCAAGTGTTAGACGGTGCATCTAAACAATGTTCAATCGATCAAGAAGGTGAGGATTTCTTGTCTTCACGGAGCAGCGAGTTGTTAGAGAAAGCGAGACTGTTAGGATTACAAATGGACGGTAAAGCATGGGAGTTCCAGAGATTGTTAAAGAATCTTCACCAAGATGGGTTGGGTCAGCCGAAGCTAGCCCGGGGTCGACATGAGCTGGCGTCACTTGTGAAGGATGGTACAAGTGCCGGAATTGTTACATGGCAGTGATCGTGTACTATGTCTAGTCACTTTAGGCCAGCTTCAGTGTAGCCTCTAAGGGGGCTCGTAGTTAAGAGTGGTTTCTTAGTGTCTGTGTATGTTGTCTGTTGTTATGAGGAACCTCTCCGCTGTTTTTTTCTGATTGCACTACCTCTATTTATCTTGAATAAAATTGGTGGTATGATCCACATTTCTTTCAGAAAAAAAGAACATTACACAGTTCTCACATGCATGGTAATTGGTCAGGATGGGGATGGATGTAATTTGTTGAGTATTCTTTTAAAGTTTTTGACAAAAGGGGTTGTTCGCTTTGATATTTCAGTATTTGATTTACCCACCATAGCATTTCAAAAATAATGGAGCAATATCCTACATTGGCTCCACAGCTTTTGTCCATGATGATCATAAATATGTTGAACGTTAGAATAATCCTGTATTGGAAAAGGACAAAATTATAATGTGCTTATAATAGTGGAGCCCTCTTCGCGCAACATCTTAAGGTTTTGAGTTGGATGGCCCAATACAGTACTCTAATATGTGTCAAAGCCCACGGTTATGATTTGGGCCGCACACCGTATGTTTGTCATGGTCCACGTGACAGAGCTTAAATCGGTCTACACGTGAAGGGGCATGTTAGAATAGTCCCATATTGGAAAGAGCGAAAATTATAATGTTCTTATAATAGTGGAGCCTTCTTCACTCAACATCTTAAGGTTTTGAGTTGGATGGCCCAATCTAATAACTCTGATAGTTAGTAAAGTACATCTATCAATAATCTGTTTAATAATGCATGTCTAAAAATGTACATGTTTACAACTTCAATGCTGACAAAAGGGTTATCAGAGAAGGTCTTCGTAATTTTGTTGATTCTATATCAGATATCTGCAATCCTAAATCCTGCAGACAACCTCCATCTTTTAGCTGGTGCCTCACAACTCTCCACATCAAAACCTTGTCTTGGGATTTCTTCTTTCTGGTGTGTGTTGGCAAGTGTAGCTAATATAAGCGACAGGGCATGGCAACTTGGATGTGCCCGGTCTTCAAGGACTTGAAGCAGGACCTAACTTGTCCAGAATTTATGTTTTCTCTTTTTAATTTTTAGTTTTCAACCCCTCTATTATATTTGGGGAATAGCTCCTCCAATCTAGATATTTATTTATAACTCCTCATAATCTCAAGTTATTTAGTGAAACACCCCAGAAATTAGGAATGAACCTGTCAAATGTTTACAGAAAAGTCCTGAAATGGGTGTTTATCAAATAAATGTGTAATTGTGAGGTGTTATAAATAAATATTAGGATTGGAGGTGCTACTCTCTAAACATGAAAGATTATAAGGGTTGGAAACTAAGAATCCTTTTTTGTAAAATGCCAGTAGGGCATCACTTCATACAGGATTTGCAGCAAGGTAGAAAAAATCCCCCCTGTGAATATTTGGGTAGCATTTTGTATTCATCTGGTGCTTTTCACATCAATTCAGTACCAAATGAATGTAAATCCCCTGTAACTTAGGACATTGATAACCTGTTGAAGATCCAAGTTGACATCGAGGTTCCAGCTAGTTATTACCAGAAATAGACAATTGTCATCTGCAAAAAATTCTTTTGGATAACCAGATTCACAGAAACTCATTATTGTCAAGGTGGCTCTATTTAAATGATGTTGTATCCACAGAAAAAGAGGGGCAAGCAATAGCTACCTAGATAGAGCAATCATTTCATGTTCACTGATATTTACAGCCTGGTGAGGTTGAAAACTGCCTTTTCTGTTGATGTTTTTATAGTTCTGATGTAAGTAGATCACTTGAAATTCCAAAATTAATTTTGGATATAAAGTTATGGCTTCTGCATGGACTCTTCACTTTTGTGATCTATGTTTTGAAGGATTCTAATTTAATTGCTCTGTGTTCCATATAGGAAAAATAATGCTTCTAATCTATTTCCTGTAAACTCAATTTTTGTACTGGATTTATGTGGCATTTACCAAAAAACTTTTGTAATGCTCTTTTTCTAACAAATATCTTGATGACATTTGGACTAATGCCTGAAAGATGTAGAATATTCTGTACTTTTATACTGCATGTCTTGTATGACAGTTGTAAGTTCTCCCCTTTGCCAGATTTGACATTGACAATCCACTGGCAGCTGATAAGTATAGACGTGAAGGACGAAAAACTCCAAATTTTAGTGGTCCATTGATGCTTCCAAATCGTGCTTCTGCAAACAGTTTATCTGCTCCAATAAGGTCTTCAGGAGGTTGTGTGGTCTATCAGACAGTTCTGGAATTATATGGGAAATTTCAAATCTTGTTCTTATCTCTCCTTTGATTTTCAGGATTCAGAGATCCTATGGAGGATAAATCCAAGGCCAATGTTGTTCGAATAAAAGGCCGGTTTTCGGTTACATCAGAAAATGTAGATCTTGTAAAGGTAGATCTCTGATCTTTTCATAAATTCAGTCTATTCTGGAATGCTTTTGATTGAAAAAAGTATGTACCACAGGATATTCCAATATGTGCAGTTCCAAGAAGGTCATCCCAGGTTTGTAGAGCCATGTTTGTAAATAATCATTGCATTGCAATGTTATATTCTTAATCAACTTTTTAATATTGAGGTTTCAGGGATCTCCATTGAAAAAATCTGCCAGCGTTGGTGACTGGCTCGACGCTAAACCAATGGTATGCGTACCTGCTTCATTATTCTTTTAATTCCTTGGTTGATAATGAATTGTCTTTATTAGACTGGAATGCATTAGTCTGATTGTCATTTTTTTAATTAATCTAGTTATCTGTTCCTCATTTTATTTGCTGTTTTAGAATCTTTCTGCTGTTTCACAAAATTGGAGTGCTCAAATCTGATCTTCACTTATATCATTCTCTTGGTTGTCTCACTTAGCCTACTAGCCAGTCACCAAAGGAAATGAGTAATATTCCAATGCCTGCATCGGTCCTGTTACCGCACCTTCAGAATCTTTTCCAACAAACTTCATTCCAACAGGTCCAAAATATGTGATTCACCTTCTAATTTCCCACTATATAGTCTTTTAATCTTCCTTGGAAAACTTGTGGCATATCCTATCATTGAACTTACCCTTTCTTGGTCAGCAGGACCTCATCATGACTTTGCTGAATAGCTTGCAACAGGGTGAACTAGCTGATGGTGGGTTTAGTACTTTTTAAGTATTTGTTGAACCTGTTGTATGCTCTTTGTGACCTGCTCTTTTTTCCCTTTTAGCTGTGCAAACTGGGATGAGTTCTCAAGCTTGCAGCTCAGAAAATGATATGGTAAGAGCTACTTAATTTATGGTTGCCTTGTTCCCTTGCAGAGCTGGAAGTTCCAAATGAAAGTTGGCAATTGCCTTTGTTGCATTTTCTTTTTGGGAAGGTGACCAAAGGCCGCATTTCAATGATGCATTTGTTGCATGTATCGAGCAAAAACTTGTGGAAATTAAAATATTTAATTAAGTACCATGCATGTTCTTGTATTTCATGTGGCCACTTTAGATGAAAGTATTATGTTACAGTGAATAGCTGATCATAGATAAATTCATCAATAAGGGATTGGGCTACCAGGTAAGCAATGTGTATACATCTTTTAAGGCCACAGTTTTCTCAGAAAAATTTTTGATTTGGAAGTTGCAACTTTTCTTGAGAAGCCCAATGGAGAGGTGTCACAAACCCTTCCCTATTTTCATGTGTAAATTGTAACCTAGTTGCTTGACTCACTTTAGGATGACTACATGGAAAATTACATGATATAGATAAAAAGGAAGACATATTTCTTGATTCAGATCTTGAATGTCCTAGTAAAAATTTGGTTAAGGTGGAAGCTTAACGGGCACCTCAATTTCAAGCCCCATTTCTTTTTTTCTCGTTGAAGGACCTGTTAGCATTTCCTTTCATGGAGAGAGAAAGGTCATTGTGATGAGCAGATTTATGTTCTCTGAGTAGGGGGTCATTGTCACAGTAAGTCTATCAGTGGGCTAGGCTCAGGAGAGGTGGACCTCAGCCTGGCCAGAGCATGGTTTGCCATCTCAGTCTGACTTGGGCTACTTGTACCAAACCTGGGCCGGACCGAGATGGCCGAATCAGCCCAACTCAGCTTCGAGTTGGCCTGAGTCAGCACAAATCAGACTGACTTGTAGCAGATCAGAGGGGACCCAAGTTGATCCGGATCACTGATCCGGCAAACCTTGGGCCAGAGAATGATGCCCTCCTTTTCATGCCCAAGCCCAGACCTTCTCAAGTATTTTAATTGTTGAACTGGGCTAGGCCCCATCTAACCTTAAAACATCTAAAGCCCAAGCAGAGCCAACTTGGCCCATCGAAGGCAGTATATTTAACTTTTACAAGTGCACAAACATATGGATAAGCCAAGCCATTGGTTAAGCCTTTGTAACTCATGCGGGAAGTAGATAGCTGGAATCCCCAGCCATTTATGGGGGTTGGGATATTGCCATCATGGGGCTTTTGGTGTTGGGGACTCTGGTTCCATACTGGAAATTTCAATATGGAGATCTCACTAGTGCCACTAAGACGTGGGGCCCTCTAGCTCATTGTTTGCGACCGCGGGGAGTCACTTGTCGTTTGGTCCTCGCGGCGGGGGTGTACACTCACCATTTACGGAAGGTCGAGATAGGTTGACTGGGCACGCGAGGATTCCGGGGGTATTGAGAAGAAGGCAGAGAGAACGATAGGAACGCACTGGAAGGGATGGCATATAGTTCATCATTCTGGGAGACTGGGACAAGGATGGCTGGGTGGAATGCGGGCGTGCCAGTCGATTTCTCAACAATCACCTATGGAACCGAGGATTGACCGGGGAAGCGTCGCCAGGACGCGGCACGTGGCTCGAGAGATTGGGCGACACGTGGATAGAAGGGGTTCCACGGGTGCAAGTGCGCAGGCGATTATGGGGATTCGTGTACTGGACGTCTTTCCCCACCGGTCGCAAGCAACCGGTGTTTATTTTACATCGTTGAATCCGAATACCTTTGTTTCTACTGCCGAAGAGAGAGTCAGGGACCCTGGGAGCCGCGACGTCGGGAGGGCTTAATCCGTGCAACAGCGACAGGGCAACAGCAACACAACAGGGATAACTAGGGACAGAGAGACTGGTTCCAGCGAGGAGGGGGATCCGCTCCCTAACTGGATTACATGACTTAGATGCCGTGAAAGGCGTTTATACGGGGGCGTGAGAGCCCGATTACAAGTGCTTGCAAGCCGCGGGACAATTCCGTCATTTGTGACGGTCCCCGGGTCATTGCGTTATTGTATGGGTAGTTCTGTATCTGTACATAGTGTCCGTCAGAGGACCTGTGACTCAGCAGGATGCCGCCCGAAGGGCGTTATAATGTATTCCCGGCATGAGACAATGTTACGGTCGGGGCAGTAGGGGTGCCGTAGGCACCGTTGTGTTGGAGCGGTTGGACGTCACCAAGGCCGAGGGGACCAGGGATGGCAAACTCGGTTTCGGACTCGGTTTCAGCCGGGTCCGAAACCGATACGACTCGGTATCGGTTTCGGTTTCGGCCGAAACCGGCCGAAACCCAATTAAAAGGTTTTAAAAAAAACATATTAATTCTAAAAAATCTGAAAAAATCATAAATAATATAAATAATCACTTAAAATCATGAAAAATAATACACATGTATTTGAGTGTATAAGTTAGTGCAATAACCTTGAAGTAGACAATTACGTATTGAACTTCAAACATTGAACATGTGAAAGTTAAACTAATATTCCATTGTACATTAATACAAGAAGTACAATAAACCTAATTAGACAAAATAAATGTTACAAAAATTCATTGATTCTTACCTAATATGGATAATAATTACTAGAAGAACCTTCTCCCTCATCGTCTGGCCCTTGATGTTGATACCCATAGCCAGGTTGCATGTATGGTCTATATTCACTATAACCAAACAATGAGGTAGCCAAGTCCTGCATCCCTCTTTGGATCCCTCTTGGAGTGTTTGGTTGGCTTGATTCGAATCCAGTATCAGCATAGGAATCGTGAGGAAGAGAAGAGGAACTGGTCGGATATGGATGGAACTGGAACGATGGTTCATAATTCCACGATCCATAAATAGCTGCTTCCTGTTGGCCACCTTCGTAACCTGGTGAATCATATCCTCGCTGACCTTGACTGTATCCAGTAGTACCACCTGCATCACCTGCATCACCTGTACCACCTGCATCACCTGTACCACCTGCAGCACCTCCGGGATGATCACCATCATCATCATCACCACAAGAAATTAGTCACTTTTTAGCCTTCGGGGATGCTTTTTTCTCTTGTGGTGCCAATTTTTCAGTGATCTTTGACATGAGTCCTTTATCCCTTGGCGTGTGCCTCACATAAATCTGCTTCAACTGCTCAATTGTCGGGTCCTCTCGAGCAGCGGGCATTTGTCCTCTCAGTTTGCCCATGCACTAATGTACTTCTTCTTAAGGAGACCGGTGGCTTGACCATTCTAGGAGTGACTGGCCTGCTATCTGTATCTGAGTGTCTAGCTGGCTCAAACTCGAACTGCTCCTCAGTGTCATCAACAACCCTAGACTGGTGCGCATGAGTATCTCTAGCTATCTTTGATGTTCTTTTGAATTCGGGATCTCTTGGGTCATCTTCATCAAGTATGCCCTCTGCCCATGCTCTATCATCAACATCAAAAACAGGCTCATCAACCTGCTCCCGTGTCTAGACCCAAGACTGCAAGGGATTATCATCATCAAACAAGGCATCCACATCAATTTCTGTGGCGGCATCCTCGGCGACGCGTTTATCTCGCAGCTGTTGTCTCAACCTCATATTGTAGTGGCAGTACACCAATTTCTGTAACCGATCAGCCTTTAGGCGATTGCGAACCTTTGAGTGTATAAGGTTGGGACGTGCTCCAATTTCTTTCACATTGGCTTGCTGATGTGGTTTGACTCAACACCCTGATTGCAATGAAATCCAATGCAGAACTGCCCAATTCTCTATTGTTCACCATGATCCACCAGTCAGCTGTTACACCAACCAACCATAAACAAATAAATATAAGTTGTAAATAAAAATCAATTAAGGAAGATGTAATTGCAAAGAAAGCACAAAGATGAAGTAACCCTGGGCTCACTCTTCCCACTGCGTATAACAATTGGGAGTCAGAATACGTCCCAGTTCTCATTCTATAGTTGTTCATCTACAAAAATTACATAATAGATTAGCATAACTACTTAAGTAAATTCTATACCTCTTATTCATGAAATCAAACAGGCCAACCTCTACTTCCGCCTGAAGCCTCTTATCTGGTGTCCTCGATAAACGACCAATGACTTTTAAAGTGCCTTGAAGCACCTCGGCATCAACATGTGTATTGGCATCGTACATGAATCGAGGGTTCAGAAAATAACCTGCATTTGTATATAGTTAATGTATGGTCAATAATGTTTGAATACAAATAATCACTCACCGGCTGCACGCAGGTCGTGGTGTAATGTGGTGTCCCATCTATGGTCAATAATCTTCCACCACTTTGCATATTCTTTGGGAAGCGACTCCTACAACTCCAATTTCGCACGGTCCATGGCCTCGTATAGATATCCCATATCATTCTTGTCATCGCCATCCACCAATCTTAGGACCTTCACGAGGGGGGTGACTATTTTCATGTATCGTGTTACCCTGCCCCAGAATTTGTTGTCGTCCACGATTTGACAGACATCCAAATAATCATCTGAGCATCAACATTGCCCTTGTCGATGTATTCCCGCAGGGTATTGTGGTACATGAAAGCTTTCAACTCATTCTTATACCTGTGCAAAGAAATAAAATTTGAAAAAAAGTCGGATCATAACTATAAGGATAAAGAAGTAATAATTGAGTTCAACAATATACCTATGCAGAGACTCCAAAGAAATGAAATTTGAAGCAAATCTGGTTGGCCCTGCACGGATAATATCTCGCCCCCCACTTGCATGCTCCCTGAACATGTTCAATATCCTAGGATGGCCATAAATATACTGGGTAATCTTTTGTGCCCTTTCAACCGTCTTCTTCACATGTTTGTCCTTCCCTATGTCTTCAAGTATGAGATCTAGACAATGTGCTACGCATGGGAGCCAATATAAATGCCTGCGCTTATGCATCAATTTCCTCCTTGCTGCCTTATAATTGGCTTCATTATCAGTAACAACTTGTACAATATTTTCTTCACCAATTTCGTCTACCATGTTGTCCATCAAATGAAACAAATAATTGGCAGTTTTTTCAAAATTTGATGCATCTACAGATTTTACAAATACTGTACCTTCGATGCAATATATCAAAAAGTTAATCATGGACTTTTTCGTGGTACCAGTCCAACCATCGCACATAATAGTGCATCCTCTCTCCATCCATATTTGTTTGAAGCTTTGAACCCAGTCATGGAGCTCCTCAACCTCTGCCTCAAGCCCACGCCCGTATATGTCCCGACGTGACGGCGCCTTCAAGCCAGGGTCAGCATCTGCTATGGCATCCAACATAGGTCGAAAATATTCACTTTCAGCAGCATGTGCAGGGACACCTGCATGAAAAAATCATTTACATATGCTTTTAAATGCATGCCCTGCAACTTCTGCAGATTTTTTGACCCCTCTCAATGCACTTTTGATCTTAGGCTGTGTAGCCTGGGGCCTTCTGTGGAGATAACTGTCCATGGGGCCTTTTCTATGCGGGGGCGGGGCAGCACCAACGTTAGGACGTTGTGCAGCTGTACTGGAGTAGGTCCCTCCTGAACCCATGGGTGCCTTTCCTTTCCTTCGAGCGGCTTCTTCACGCTCCCTTGCTTCAGTCAGCTCCGGATCAGAATCTTCAGTGCCTTCCTCATCATCATCCCTCCTAACCCTTCTGCCAGAAATCTCCTCAGCAATTTCCTCCTCATCCTCAGCCCTTTGTTGCATCCTCTCCTTTTTGCCCAGAAGACACTGGCGCATCTCCTCTCGCACCTCTCGTGGACAGTGGTCGCATTGTCTCACCTCTCCTCGTACCCCTGCCAAATGTTGCTTTCCTCTGGTAATTCCGCCATACATCTCCCTACCACAATAATTACATTTAACCTTCCTTCTCTTAGCATCAACTAAGGACAGGTGGGCCCACCCCGGATCCTCCTGCCGTTGCTGCTCCTGTGTTTGTTGACGTCTAGACATGATGCTGCATTAATACAGTAAAAGACAATGTCTTGTAAGTACAATGAAAAAAAGATAATTTGTCATGAAAGAGGTTAAATTTAGTCAATGAATCTTAATTGAGCTTCAATTGAACTTTACTAAACCTAATTAGAGGAAAGTCCCAAAATTAATAATGTCAGTAGGGTTTAATTAACACATATAGCCTAATCACCCTTCATAAAAATTAATTCCGAGCATGATAGAGCTCCAAATTAATTAATGAAGTTTAATTGAGCTTCAATTGAATCTTACTAAACCTAATTAGAGGAAAGCCCCAAATTTAATAGTCTAATTAGGATTTAATTTACAATTTTAGCCTAATCACCCTTGAAAAAAAGTAATTACCAACATGATAGAGGTCCAAATTAGTCAATGAAGCTTACTTGAGCTTCAATTGACCCTTACTTGACCTAATTAGAGGAAAGCCCCAAAATTATTAGTCTAATTAAGATTTAATTTATAATTTTAGTCTAATCACCCTTGACAAAAATTAATTACCAACATGATAGAGGTTAAAATTAGTCAATGGAACTTAATTGAACTTCAATTGACCCTTACAAAACTTAATTACATGAAAGCCCTAAATTTAATAGTCTAATTGGGGCTAAACTAACATATTTAGTCTAATCACTAAATTAACAGAATTATTTAACAAATTAATCATCTAAGAAATCTTACCTAGCCCTAATTAGAGCTAATTAGGGTGGTATGGTGGGCGGAAGGGGAGCGCGGGCTAGGGCTGGTCGCTGGCCGGCTGGCGGGTGCGTGCAGGCAGCACACGCACGCACGCGCAGGCGGCAGGCGGGCCGCGAGCGGCGGGCGCAGCGTGCATGGGGGGCTAGGCCGGCCGGCTAGCCGCTGGGCACTGGCGGGCCTGCTGCTGCTCCGCGGCCGCCGGCTGCTGCTGCAGTGCTACTGATGCTCCGTGGTTGCTGCTGTTGGCACCTGGTGTTTCCGCGGCGGGAGGGGATAGGCCGACACGGTGAAGGGTTTCGGGGTCGGGGGGGGGGGGGGGCTCACGCCCGAAACCATTCGGTTTCGGGCGAAACGGGTATCGGTTTCGCCCGAAACCGATACCTTTACCCGAAACCATTCGGGCTACAGTAAAATAGGCTTAAACGGTATCGGGTCCGGCCGAAACGTATCGGTTTAAGCCGAAATGGACAACCATGTCAGGCGACCGGATGACGCAGGCACCACTTGTGATTGGAGCGGCCGGGCGTCGTTGTGACTGGAGTAGCTGCCAGTCGGGTGCCGGGGGCACCGTTGTGACTGGGGTAGTTGGCAGTCGGGTGCCGGGGGCACCGTTGTGACTGAAGGGGGCGAGCGCCTCGGGCCCCGATGTGACTGGAGTAGCTGGCAGTCGGGTGCTGGGGGCACCGTTGTGACTGGAGTTGTTGGCAGTCGGGTGCCGGGGCGACCGTTGTGACTGAAGGGGGCGGGCGCCAGGAGACCTTGATGGTCGTGCTCGGGGCCCGGTGTGACTGGCGGGGGCGGGCGCCGGGAGACCTCAATGGTCGTGCTCGGGGCCCGGTGTGACTGGCAGTCGGGTGCTGGAGGCACCGTTGCGACTGAAGGAGGCGGGCGCCGTAAAGAGGCTGAGACCCGAGTACATGTGTATGTGTTCAACTGGTTTCATGCTGTATGAGAGCCACGTGGGCTTTACAAATGGGTCGAGGAGGTCGAAGTACAACTGGCGCAAGCCACGGGACAATTCCGACGCGCAGGTCGGTCCCCGGGTCAATGCGTAATAAGGCGGATATCCGCGTGTTTTACAGAGGCTCTCCATAAGGAGATTGAGACAAGCCCGACTGCCTAGGTTGCAGGGGCGGTCGTGGGCTGGCGCCTGACGGAGGTTGGACGCGGCTCAAGGTGAGCGGTCGGGTCCGGGCCTCGGAAGGCGAATGTCGTCGTGCTGGGGAGTCGAGGCCGGCCCCGAGAATATTACTCCCGGGCCAGGGTCCGGCTAACTCAAGTCATCAGTCCGAGCGGTCGGCGGCTAGCTCGAGGCGAGCGGTAGGCACGCGGTTCCGTGACGGAAGTAGGTGCGGCATCATGGCGTATGCGTGGCCACCGTGGGTTGTCATACGCGGGCGGACCCGGGATGCGGGTGTGTTCGCCATTGTCATAACGCCTTATACGCGACGGGCATGGACTTGTGTGCGATGGCTAGACGCCGCGTGAGGGGAGTACGTGTGACATACCCGCGGCGTATACGAGCCGATCAACAAGCCAACCACGTGCGCGCACTTAGTTCCTCGCGCCCCCGACCCTTGCCGAAGGCCTCGGGAGTCCAAGGGTGTGGCAGTTAGGTCGGAGGCTGTTCTATTGCATTCCTTCTTCCATTCCATGTTGCCCCTTGAGCTTCCCTAGGGGGGGGTTTATAGTGGAAGATGAAGGGTGGAAGGGGTTTACCCGGACCAAGTTGAGGGCTGGGTTTGGTCCGGGTAAACCCTTGAAAATACCTTTTTGTTTGTGTTACGGAGTGGGGGAGGGAGGGTTTAGGCGGACCACCCCAAGGGGCTAGTCTGGTCGCCTAAACCCCTCCCCCAAAGGGGGTTTAGGCGGACCAGCCCAAGGGGCTGGTCTGGTCTGCCTAAACCCCTCATGGAGGGGTTTTTTCTCATTAAAAAACTTTTTTTATTTGGGGAGGGTTTAGGCGGACCAGCCCAAGGGGCTGGGCTGGTCCGCCTAAACCATGGGTTTAGGCGGACTGGGGGCTTTTTTTTAATTAATTAAAAAAGTTTTTTTTTTTAGTTTAATGGGGGTTTAGGAGGACCAGCCTTGGGGGTGAGGCTGGTCCGCCTAAACCCCTCCCCCCAGGGGGGTTTATGCGGACTAGACCCAAGGCTGGGTCTGATCTGCCTAAACCCCTCCCCGGAGGGGTTTACGCGGGTTTGACCGAGGGTTTACCGGGTTTGACTGAGGGTTTAACTGGGTTTATAAACATGAATTTTCTTCCGGGGGCTCCGCGCAGGTCGATCCGTGTGTGAGGGCGCACGAGGGTGGTGCATGACGCGATGGGTTGCTGGGAATCTCGAGCTGGGCTCGGACTCGCTGTAGAGTGGCTGGAGCATACGCGGCCACCAGGTGCTCGGGGAAATTCTCGACACGCGTGTGTGGGCCGTATAAGGTTGTTGTGAGCTCCTGAGGCTTGTGGTTGGCGCGAATGGGTCTTCCTTTGACTTCAGAGGGCTGGAGGGAGGCGACTCAAGGGTAGACCCCGGCCTCATTGCTGGGTGCCACATGGTGTGGCTTGTAGTCAGAGCGCCCCTGGGTTAGCCCGGGTAACTGTGTTGAACGCGGGTAAACCCGCAAACTGAGTGATCGGGGGTGGGCCCGATCGATTGTTGGTGTTGCCGTGGGTCACGGCTAGCTGGTTAGGACCCTTGGTTGGGCTCAGTGACTGAGGTGTCGACATGATGATGCCGTTTGTCTGGTGGTCGGGGTGACCCTCGCTCCTCGGCGAAGAGTCGCCTGATGCGGCAGGCTGTTCTGAGTCCCGAGTTAACTCGGTTGTTGAAGCGTCGATGGTATAATACCGTATGCAGGGTGTTCGGGGGTGATCCCGAATCTTCACAGAGTGCCGTAAGGTACGACAGGTTGTCCCGAAATCGACCCGGTTGTCGAGAAACTGGCTGGCATAGCGCCATTTGCTTGGGGCCGATGCCCGATTGTTATGTTGCGCCGCTTGACCCGGCGACACGTCTCGATTTCTGAGCACAACTCGACTGGTATAGCAGCTTTGGCGATATGCCGTTTTGCTCTATTTAGTGAGTATTTCCCTATGCTTAATCCTCAATTAATTTCAGAAAATAAGCCGGTGCCAACACTCATTTCACCCCAGTGTCTTGGCACGTGGATCTGAGTGGGGAAAAAGGAAAGATCATAGTTGTTAAGGCGCCCGCCTAGGCGCCGCTTAAGCGCCTAGGCGGGCAGGCATTTATTTGAGTACAAGGCGCCCCCACGCCTTGTTGAGGGGGAAAAAGGCGCCGCCTAGGCGCCCAAAGCGGCGCCTAGACGCCCCCCTGCTAGCTTCGTCTCTCTCTTCTCCCCTCATCGCTCCGCGTGCGAGAGAACACGATGGCGAGTTCGGACTCCACACTCTAACACTCTCTCTATTTCTCTCTCACACTCAGTGAGACCCACCCTCTCTCTCTCTCCTATCCCCTCTCTCTGTCTCTTTATCTCTTCTCTCCCCTTGCCCCCTTCTCCCTCTTTCCCCCACCCTTCCTCCTCTCTCTATCCTGCCTTCTCCCCTTTTCAATTTCTTGATGGGGTTAATTTGTTAATAAAGTATTTTAAATTTTAATTTGAATTTTGTATGTCTTATTTTTTTACAGTGATCATCTATGGTACTTCCCTAGTTACATGCTTGTTTACTTTATTATTGATTGTATGTGATAATGGGAGATGTCTTTTTCTTTTCGTATCTGCTTTATATTATATGTATGTTATTTCAAATATGATTTGCATATTTTTGGAAGAAATTGGCAAACATTAGGTTAGTATTTTATTTATTCTGAAAGTTCAATTTTTATTGTTAATTTTATCTCAAAATATATTTTGATATTTTATTGCAATGTCATTTCTATTCATTTTTATTTCTATGTTCATGCTAGTGTTGTTTCCATATTTGTAATAATCATGATTAGTTTATATATAAAAAATTACGTATATATTAATGATGATATTTTTATAAACTTGACGCCTAAGCGCCGCTTAGGCAGGCGCCTAAGCGCTTAGGCACTCGAGGACCCCAAGCTCGCCTTGATCGCCTTGTCGCCTTGACAACTATAGGAAAGATAAATAACCTCCAGGCTATCGTGGACCTAATATCAAAGCTCTAGCCCCGCCCAACATGAGTCGTGCTTGGGCTCTTTGGCCCATCCTAGTTTCTTTTCCCAGACTGAAATAGGGTCAATGGCTCAGCCAGAAATTGAGCCAAGTCTGAAAGTTCATTGAGTTGCAAGACCAGCAATCCTGTTATAAAAGCATGTCTGAATCTCTCCTCATTTAGTCTCTTTCAAAGGTCTAAAGGAACAATAGAAGCTTGCATCCTGGATGAATGAGTTTAAACTTGGCAGGAAAAACATGCTTTCTTCTGGTTATTGATTGTCATAGGATTTGTGGGGACCCTCATGTATCCAGTAACCTAAACCAGGGGCTTCCAGTTTGTTGGGTTGAATATTTCAAACTCGAGCAATGGGAGTATATCATTGGAAGAGAAGTTACTTTTGGCGGAGTTGGTTCATGTGCACACATGAGTAGCAAGTTGGAGGGGCATTCTTGTAGACAATATTTGCTGGTTTGGTCCAACTTTTCCAGGCTTTCTGAGTGTCAAGTTGGCTGATATGTTTTATGGAAAAGAAATTGCCAACTCATGTCATTGAGATTTCTTACAAATTGATCATAGTTAGGTTGTTACTTATTGGTTTGCAGGGTTTTGGCATGGTAACCAATATTGATGTGGCAAACCCTACGTGTAGATGTGGTTAAAAACATGAACATAGTATATTAATATCTTGACCAAATTTACAATTGTGGTACTATCCACTTTTCAAAAAAATATCTTGACCAAATCAAAAGTGGCCCAGCCATAACCTGAAACAACCTAACTTGAGCTCAAGGTGGTCTGTTGGGGGGGGGGGGGGGGGAACTATTGACGGATGGGTTGCTGGGAGAGAGCCAGAAGGAGAGAAATGGAGAGACAGGCCAATAGAGTGAGATGAAGATGAAGTCTGACTGTGCCAAGAAGCATATTTCCTACTTCCAAAAGTAAGGTGAGGGTTGGAGCTTCCTGGTCACACAAACTTTGAGGTAATCACCCTGCCTCTGTGTAGTGATGTTATGCTGGTGGAAGAATCTACCACTATTAAAATATTAACAATTTGAGGTGTGCATCTAAGAGAATGGTAGGTGAAATTAGAGCTCTGGTGGTTTGGATTATGCTGTTTAAGTTATGAAAATCTGAGGTAGCTATTGTAGTTTAGATAAAGACTAATGTTCAACATAGTGTGTGTGTAATGGATTGAGGGAACTCATTCTGACTTTTTATATATAATGTAACTGATGAATGACGATGATGGACTACCAAGATGCCAAGTTTTTACTGCCATAGTTGACTTGCTTTGATTTGTACCGTATGGGAAGATAAAGATCACCCAGAGGGAGAGGGAGGGAGTTCTGACATAAGCAATTCTGAGATCCTGGCTGATGTTAAGTGCTGTTCCAGAATTCTGAGCTCCTGGCGGATGTTACATAAGATTTACATGCATTCTGTAATGTTTGTACCATTTGTTAGATCTATTCTGTTTTCTTTCACCTTGTATTTTTCAAAACTACTAAGTGTAGTTTTATTGGTCCCAAGCTGAATAATGTTTGAATACCTAGCTGCGTCACAGTAATAAATGTACTAGGCTATGAAAGCAGCCATTAAGTGAAATTTTGCATGCTTTGTCCTTTGCAGGTTGAAATGGCAGCATCTGAAAGAGAACGTTTGTTGCTTATCAAAATTGCAGAGCTACAAGCAAGGTATGTTGATATCACACGCATTTATTCCTAAATGCCTTTTATGTGTTCTTCAATGATTTTGTTTCCTTGTTTTATGTGGAATAATCTTGGGTGACCCCTTTTTACCTGAGCAGGATGATTAATTTAACTGATGAGCTGACAGCAGCAAAAATGAAACAAATGCAGGTGAGTTACTGGGTGGAGTGTCATCCAATTACTTTCTTTATAAATTGAAGCATGTTAATTCAGCTCTTCATGCTAGAAAGAGCCAGCTTTTGTGAACTTCTTTTATTTCTTTCTTCTTCCATATTTTTCTTTTCTTTCTCTGCTGATGATGGCATATGAACTTTGTATGCTGTGACCTATGATCCAGTGGTCATAATAGCCATAGACATGTAGACTGTCCCTATGATTTGATCATTCATGGATTGTAATTGTCATGGGCATGTACAGCTTCCTTTATTCCAGAAACAACAATTATGTCCTTATTTAGTTCCATCAGAGTAGCAGAACTATGCAACCAAGTAAAACATGATGCCCCTCCTATTAATAGCCGTTAAATATTTTAATACATTTTTACTGAATGAATCTTCAGAGAAATCGGGCACTTCGCTTGTTTCTGTTGCATTAATTTGATCTTTGGGAGACATCTTTTGCTTTGGCATACTGTCCAGACATTGATTCTGACATCACATTATTTAACATAAATAAATCATCTGGTAATATGTCTTGTCTTTGTTTCAATTTGTTGGTGGAAGCCGTTTAGTCCTGTATCCGAAATGCATGTAGTGGTTACCTCTGTGCATCTTTGAGGCCTCAACCTCCCACTACAAAATTTTAGGATGGGAAGCCACACGGTATCAGAGCACCAGGTTTCATCCCTTATGGCTTCCGTTTGCTCCTAGCTTTGACAGTTCTGTCTGTTCACCATTTGATCTTCATCCTTTGGGGAGGGTCTCATCATTGGGTATGTTGGTCAAGGCCATCTAGTCCCATACTGGAAGTTCATAGAGAAGTTGGTTCCTCGTATCTTGGAGCCTCTACCTCCCACTACCATGTGGTTCTGGATGGCGCATCACAGTTATCGCCGTTCTCTCTTTCTTGGCTTCATTCTTTACATGTTGGGTGTCAATACTAAACACCATGATAGGTGCAGCTCTGTATACATAGAAGTTCATTCTTGTTTTCTTATGATAATTGTGAATGAGTCTTAGGGTTTTTTTTCCCCCAAAAAATCTTCACATTGCTTGCACGAGTAGTTTGGCTTATCTTGTTCATCTGTTTTGTCTCAATGTCCAGTTGCAACAGCAGCTAAATGCTGCATATGGTCGAGAAGAAGAAGATAAGAGCAGAAGAGAGAAGCAGGACACTTGATGGTTGGCCCAAGAGAGTGAACCGAAGGTAGTTTCAAGTTCAGGACCCTAGAGCCTGCGGTGATAAGACTTTTATTTACTCATCCATGTTACAAGTTACCTCCGTCAAAAGCTGCAGAGAGGAACATTCGTAACCTCTCAGTCCCTCTGGCCTTGCTTCATGCTACTGATCGAGGGAATTCTTTACAAAGGGATCACAAAATTTTCCTGGGTTCTCGGGTCAATTTTTTCTGCCGATATCCCGCACATGAGGCATGGTTTCTTGGATGACACTATTGATATATCCATCGAGGAGCGGTGAAGGTCTTGTGAAGTCTGATTTTTCTTTTCCTCTTTTTTGTTTTTTTTTGTAAGAGTTGGTTGTCCACAATTTGTATCTTATATATAGCTAATGTCACCGTTGTATACTATACAGACTTTTTGAAGCCGTTGCCTATAAAAGGGTTGTGTTGTAAGGCAAGGTTGTTCGCCCCTTTTGAAGGGGCTTCTTTTTCTTCCTCTTTTAACTTTTGCTTTCCTGGCATTCAAGAGTTCCAGAGGCTCAAACTCGTGGGCTCGCCTGTTCGGTTAAGCACGTCGCTGGCAAGATCAGCGCCGGGATTTGTGTTGTGAGAGCTTAAAACTCAACCTGAAGTTGGGCACCGTTTATCGGATGCACCGTCTCTGTAATGATGTTTCTCATCAAGCGTTTGTTTTCTTGAGCTGGTTGGCTCTTCTAAATTTGTAATTAAACTAGGAAGCCACCCAGAAGAGCCCTGGCAAGATTCTAGTGAAAATTAATCAAATGTATGAGTTATGGAATACCACAAGGTCTAGCAGATGGTAAGGAAATTTCTTTCTTCTATGTTGCAGATAAACGTTGGTGTTACTGCATGCTGCACTTGGCACGAGTGACCACAAGCCAAGAGGTTAGCTTAGATGTTAAACTGTTTTCCAGCTAAATTGCAATGAGACCAAATATTTACATCTTCCAGATAAGATGAGTTTGCATACGGGTCTTCTCAACTATTTTCTCGTACCACTGCACGAGCACTGGTCGTAGTGTCCGTTTCATTGCAGAGGGGGCCTACAAAAGGTGGCCATCGCACAAATCGTATGGCAATAGTTTTGAATCTGAGGGTTTTCAATTGGGGGGATTCGGGACTACTTTGCGGATCCCACCCTTCGTAAGCGGGACAGATTATATGAATTGGAGGGATTTGATCACAAGGGCCTCTTTAGACGATGGATGGTCGTTACGCCACTTGCTATCACAAGCCTGCAACGGGAGGGGGGAAATGGAATCGTAAAAGAAGTAATAAGTTCAATGGATCCGAACTTAAACTGAGCAATGCTATGGTGGGCGCCACGGCAATGCGGGCTGCAGCAGACGTTCATCTTTTTTTATTTAGTTTTTGTTGGTGGTCAACGCTGCATGCCTTCGTCAACCTGCTTGTTTTAGCTACCTATAAATTTATGAGTGGACAATAAGATAATCTATCTCATTTCTCCAAAATTGCTTGCTGTGCATCTACCTTCACACTTGCGAAGTTGAAAACTTCCGTGCACCAGGCTATTCAATCAACCACAGATCTTCCTTCCCCCCCCCCCTCCCATTTTTGTGTTTTGAAGTGAAGATCCTTCTCCTCTATTTTCCTCAGCTGCCTCACCTCATGATTGATTACCAACCCCTTGTGTGAACAGAGTGGAGGAGGAGATGGGGAACAAATTTTGTAATGGAAGTTATCCAGAGAAGGGAACCTTCATCTAGCAAGCACATGCCCATCACCCAGGTAAGGGGATTATTCCACCAAGGGCAACCCCTGTGAAAAATCTCATGAAAAAGCTGCGAACTTGGAAGAAGGTGAACAGGAAGAAGAAGAAGAAAAGAAATCCCCCCGTACCTTCTCCCGATCCTTCCCCCCTAGATGGGATCTCCCTGGTGATGAATGAGGGATAACAGCAAAAAGATCAAAACTTTGTCCTACCCATCAACCGCAAACTCGGAGTCGAGACGATGGTGGACTCGACGGAGATGGACGAAATCCAGAGAGGAGAGGACGCAGAAGACCAGCAGGGCATGGGGGGGACGGCGGAGGACTTGAAGAGGATACCGCCGTGGTCGAAGCAACTCACGGCCCGGGGCTTGGTCGCCAGCTTCGCGATCGGGGCCATGTACAGCGTGATCGTGATGAAGCTCAACCTCACCACCGGGCTCGTCCCCACCTTCAATGTCTCCGCCGCCCTCCTCGCCTTCGTCTTCCTCCGGACCTGGACGAAGCTGCTCCAGAGGGCCGGGGTAGTGTCTAGGCCCTTCACCCGGCAGGAGAACACGGTGGTCCAAACGTGCGCTGTCGCGTGTTACAGCGTTGCCGTGGGAGGTGAGAGGCAAAAAGAGAAAAGAAAACAGATAGCAATCTTATTTCTTCTTTGTCAAGAGCTCTAGTGATTAGCTCTGGATTGAAATCTTGTACTTTGCACCTCTGGGTTTCTTAATTGTGTATCTGGTGAAAAGAAGTTGGATTCATGGTGGAGTGCAGGTGGGTTTGGGTCGTATCTACTGGGATTGAGCAAGAAAACGTATGAGCAGGCGGGGTTGGACACAGAAGGAAACACAACAGGGAGCTACAAGGAACCTGGAGTTGGTTGGATGACGGTGTTCCTCTTTGTTGTCAGCTTCGCTGGGCTCATGGCTTTGGTTCCTCTCAGGAAGGTTACTCCTTGACCTTACTTTCACCCTCAAGTATGCCTTAAATGATTCAATTATATCCTTTTTTTCTTTCCTTTATGTCTTAATGTCTTGATTTAAGAGAATTTTGCATCTGTCTTTTAAGTTTTTTTTTTATTCTTCTGCCAAAATAGATGAAAGTGTTCTGCGGCAGAATGTTGTTGGAAAATTGCTTTTTTGGGGGTTGGGGAAGGTGTTTGATATTTACCAATTTATGGGTTGGAAGGGACCCCAAAAAAAGGGATGGAATGAGATATAATTTCCAGTGTAAAGATGTACTGCCATATGTAAAAGTTGATCCCAATTTCTTTTCCAGACCATGTTTTTGTTTTCTCCTTTTTAGCATATATATGGTTGGTTTACATTTTTCCATCTATTTTTTGCTTCCACTGTCTTGCAATTCTATTCTAATAATCTTTTGCATATACAATCAAGTTTTTTAATCTGCTTTTTCTCACACTTTCTTCTCTTTTCTTCTGCATATACCTACATGTTTAACTATGCAAGTCTATTCTACTTCTTTCATCTTTGCGGAGATCGTGTACATATTTCTCAGTGGAGTTTTATTTTGCAGATCATGATCATTGACTACAAACTTACTTACCCTAGTGGCACAGCCACCGCCACTCTTATCAATGGCTTTCACACCCTTCATGGGGATGAAATGGCTAAGTATCCCCAGATGCTCTTTCCTGTTTGAAAACAAAGACCTTTTCCTTTTGGATATTTGATTCGTCCCATTTTCTTTTTCTTCAGGAAGCAAGTCAATGTGTTTTCTAAGGTCTTTGTTCTCAGTCTCCTATGGAGTTCATTTCAGTGGTTTTTCTCGGGAGAAGGCTGTGGATTCTCGCAGTTTCCAATTTTTGGATTACAAGCCTGGAAACAAAAGTATGTATTGCTGCCTGACCTAATTTAGGCACTCCTGTGTTGTGGCTATATCACATATCAGTCTAACTGATCAAATAGATTCTTTGTTAGCAGGTTTTTCGTTGATTTTAGCCTGACCTATGTTGGTGCTGGAATGATCTGTTCCCATCTTGTGAATCTGTCTCTTCTTTTTGGAGCAGTTCTATCTTGGGGAATAGTATGGCCTTTGATAAGTGAATTCAAAGGAGATTGGTACCCTGGTACCCTACCAGAAAGTAGCATGAGAAGTTTACAAGGCTACAAGGTCTGTGAGTTGAGTAGTTTCCAAATGGTGTTCTATTTCAACCTCTCACTTTCAACTGTACATCTGCTTGTGTAGGTCTTTATCTCAATTGCTCTCATCATGGGGGATGGGCTGTTCAATTTCGTCAAAATACTTGTTGTCAGTGTAAACAGTTTAAACTTAAGATCAAAAGGCAAGAGCATCAAGATCGGTGAGAACAAAATTATCTAAACTTAAAGAGATTCACAATTTGACAAAACTCTAATCAATCCATCGTTCATCTCTCTTTTCAGTGGCAAATCCAGATGCACAGGTACTCGGTGATCTCCAAAGAAATGAGACATTCATGAGAGAGAGCATTCCAGTGTGGTTTGCCTACACGGGCTATGTTCTCTTTGCCATCGGGTCTATTGTTGCTGTACCTCTCATGTTCCCTGGGGTGCAATGGCATTATGTTGTCATAGCTTACATAGTTGCACCAGCTCTGAGCTTTTGTAATGCCTATGGTTCAGGTCTGACAGACATGAACATGGCCTATAACTATGGGAAAGTGTCTCTCTTCACTCTTGCTGCCTGGGGAGGGAGAGAATCCGGCATTGTTGCAGGCCTTGTTGGCTGTGGGCTGATAAAATCTGTGGTCTCGGTTTCTTCTGATTTGATGCATGATTTCAAGACGGGGCATCTTACCCTCACGTCACCCCGCTCAATGCTTCTCAGCCAGGCTATTGGAACAGCCATGGGATGTGTCATAGCTCCCTTGACTTTCTTCCTCTTCTACAAGGCATTTGATGTTGGCAACCCAACAGGCCTTTTCAAAGCCCCATATGCATTGATCTATAGAAACATGGCCATTTTGGGTATTGAAGGCTTTTCTGCACTGCCCCACCATTGCTTGCAACTTTGCTATGGATTTTTTGGCTTTGCAGTTATGGCTAATATGATAAGAGACCTTTCTCCAGCAAATTATGGGAGGTGGATTCCTCTGCCAATGGTTATGGCAGTACCTTTCCTTGTTGGACCTAGTTTTGCTGTTTATATGAATGTGGGGAGCCTGGTTGTGTTTGTGTGGCAGTGGCTTGAGACCGATAATGCTGCTTTAATGGTGCCAGCTGCTGCCTCGGGACTGATTTGCGGTGATGGATTGTGGACTCTTCCTTCATCCTTGCTTACTCTAGCAAAGATCAATCCTCCCATCTGCATAAGGTTCCTAGGTGACTAGCATAAGGAGGCAAACCAGTTCTCAATACATTGACGTGAAGTCGTACAAGTGCCTCCAAGCTGCAGAAAAAACTGCTCACCAAAAATCAAGGCAGCAGTGGAGCTCGCTAGGGAATTCTGACTGACTTGAAATATTTACATGCCTCCCTCATGCCTAGGAAATCAGTAAAGTGCTTGAATCAGTCCACTCACTCAGGTCTTTTGAGTCAACTCATTCTGGCTTAGGAAATAAAGAAAGGATACCATGCGGTAGTTCTTGCTATCAATCCATGGGAACTCTGTTATTCACAAAATTCTGACAGATGGCATTGGATTAGTAAGCAGATAATAGTCTCTACGGCAAGCTGTGACCTGAGGAGATTCAGATAAAGATTCAAGGACAAAAGAATCTGGGATATGCTAGGAGTGTTGGAGCACTGCAGCTCACCATACAATCTTGATACCCCAATTTTGCCTGGTCTAGTGAGCTAAGGTCTCTCGTTGTGATTTAGGTCAGACTGCATTTTTGGCCATTCAACTACAGAGCTCTCTTTCTTTCCTTTTGAAGATGAGATAAGATTCTGCTGCAGTCATAGATAGATAGATCCTCGCCAACTGTTTTTCCCATGTTTGCTCAGTGTCATTTAGCAATGCTTGCGTGCCCAAATTCATCCAGACAGATTGTGTAGGAATCTGAAGAAAGAAGTGTTTCCAAAGACATTTATTGAAGATTGTGTAGCTTTACAAATGCCGGGTTAGGCATGATTTTTATTGAATGCTCTAAGTAAAATCCAAATTTCATGATTAAGGTGGCGCCCCTCAAGAATTGTGCGTTCCTTCACACACATTTATTGAAGATGAATTTTTCCTCCAATTGTCTGATACCAGAGAAGATGTTGTGCTTATAGTTATACCACATCTTCCATTGATCAGATGTTCAGTTGACTCAAATGGTATGTCATCCTATAGGAAAGGATATTGTACATTGCAATTTATAGTGCGGCTATTGTGATGAAATTGCTCTCGTTACGTGTGAAATTTCATCTTTTGCTAATTTCCACAAGAATCATTGGCATAAATTTCCAGATTTCTTGGAGGTGGCAGCGCAAATATTTCGCGACAGTTTAATCAGGTAAGGCATGGTTTTGACATTCAAAAGATGGAAACTATCTTTGTTACGGTCTCCGTTTTGAATGATCTGGAACGATAGAACGACAAAGTTCTTAATGACACAAGCCCATCGAAAGGCAAACGTGAACTCTCTCATGTACTTCCTCAGAGAGGAAGAAACTTAGTACCAGGTCGGGGCATATAAGAAAATCTCCCGTATGGAGTGCCATCTTTGCCTCTTTTTTCAATTAGTATGTTCCAGCCTTAGGATCATAATATCCCAGTTCTTTTTCCTTCGAGCACTATATCCACCGTATCTACTTGAGTAACAAACCTACATGCCTGTTCAAGAAACAGACATCCGAGTGCTCGGCATTGTGTGAATTGACTACTAAACATCATAAGAACCTCATTTTCGCCGAAGACTAGGTTGGATGAGTAATGGTGATGTATCATCATTTGGGACACAAGTAAATTTTAGCGTTGTTCTCCGTCGGTGGCGAAGTGGACACCCTCCTTTTTTTACAAGAGTTCAATCTCGGGTTCTCCTCTCTCTGTAAAAAAAAAAGAAAAAAATAAATTTAAGCGTCCTCATCAGACATTATTAAGAAATTAAGTTACAACCAAAACATCGATAATGTATCCACACTTGAGGCCTCTATGGTTCCTCGGGAATCTATACAAGAGACTTTGGACGGCACCTGATATGTTATTATTTTAGTCGCTTCCTTGGTGTCTGTCACAAAAGTGAGTTTGGATTTCACCTAGATTTGTCACTTGATGGAGTGGCTTTGCTTTCTATGGATTCCCCGTCTCTCTCACTTCTGGCGAAGTGAGTCAAAACGAAGGCAACGATCAGATCAAGCCTGTTATCCTGCCCCCCCCCCCTCTCCTCGGTTAAAACAGATATCTCTTATTACTGAAGTAAAGGGATAATTACATGTATACTTCTAAAATTTTATATATTCTATTCTCTGTCTCTATATTCTTGGCATTGTCATGTATAGCCTCCATAGCGAAGGTATACTGTTTCAGTTACACCTTTCATGCTCTAGGATTCTCAAAGTTGACAAAATATTATATGAACGTGTGAAATATGAGATTTTAGAAAGGTATTAAAGATGACATGAATGATTATAGGGATATATATGGGACTATCTTAATCATGTGAATAAAGATAGATCAGTCCTTTTTCATCTTAATCTACCCAAATCTGGGTTAAACTAATGGTAGGTGAGCGGTAGAAGTATGGGTGTTGAAATACGGGTTATTAGGGAGATATATATATACATATATGACAATATGAACAATATAGGGATATAGATCAAGGTTCGACAAATTGACACAGAACATCTCACACCGTATATATCGAATCGTATCCGTTAACGAGTCCTTAACTGATACATTATTTATATTATTTTAAATATTAAATATTTTATTTTATATCATAATTACTTAATAGGTTCGAAACTTGCAACACACCGATGTGATTCAAATCCATGACCTTAGACTTACACAACACATCCCTTAACCAACTAAACTAATAAATCATTTGAATAATTTTAATTATAATACATATGTTAAAGTGCCTATTTCGTATGAGTACACAATGATACGATATCATACTATATCGAGCCGTGACCGATACGATCAGGTCGGTAAACCATGATTTAGATTAGAGTACCTAACATTCTAGAGGTATATACGAACTGTCTCTAAAGTAAAGCTTTAATCAAAGCCAGCCTGTTGTTTTTCAGGGATTCCCCCATACCCGTTGCTTCTTGTTTTCTTTGATGTTGATCAAGTACCTAGCCAAAAATTAAATTCCCATGACCGCTAATTACTTAATTTAGTATCCATTAGTTACATGGTAGGTAGCAAAGATTCATACTTTAACTCTGACGTGCAACTTCCATCGAGCCAATGACACTTGCCACCACAATACAAAATAAGGGGACTTCTAATGTTCAGACGAGA
This sequence comes from Amorphophallus konjac, assembly GCA_022559845.1. NCBI lineage: Eukaryota > Viridiplantae > Streptophyta > Magnoliopsida > Alismatales > Araceae > Amorphophallus > Amorphophallus konjac. The sequence goes on from CM040127.1 coordinate 4,147,859, forward strand.
CGTGCACCGGCATACAATGAGCAATTGAATTGTCATCTCCTGCAGTATAACACTTAAACTCACATCTTTCCTTCGCCATGAACAACGAGTTGGTTGATTGAATTCATATTGAACATGCCATGTGAAGCGAGTGTCTTGCTAAAATGCTGAAGGCGTGCTTGGCACAACTTATCATTGGAAGAACTCCTGGACTTCTAGGACTTTTGGGCTACATATTCCGAGGATAGCCATTAGCCCGGGGAAAATGTTTGTGATTTTTTCTAGTTTCTAGATAGAAATTGGAACCTCTAGATCAGAACTTCTTAGATTAAAAGATAATTGAAGACATGAGAAAGAGGGAATTGAGCAGCGTGGTTGTTGGAAAACTAGTAGGATCCTACTAATTGGACTCATTATTTTTCATATTGTGAAGCCAAACGTGGAACTCAACGTGAAGGTCTTCCCAAGTAAGTCCTAACTCATGAATTTCCACTTACTGCCTCTGTCATCACCCACCCTGTCGACAGAGACGAATTCTGAACACAAGGTCTCTTTGCTTAGAGCTTTTACATTTCTTTATATACAGTTGATATTGACTTATTATTCCACGTTTAAACCAACAGACACCCGCCGCAGCAGGATGCCTTACAACAGAAAAAAACACTGGCTTTATGTAACGAAACATGGCTGAGTCAGGAAAAGAAGCACAATGGCTGACCAAAGAACTATTTCAAACGAAAAGTTCGAACATGCAATTCCTATGTTGAATAGAAGGATAGGAAAACAGGCTGCACAATACCTGGCTTAAATGTTACTGAGGGATGGTGATTTGGTAAACTAAGTTTACCCTATTATAATGCTGGCAAGAACATCGCTCTTTCCTCGTGCGTAGATAGTGTAAACAAGACGTATTGCATCCAGCCACCCATCAAGTGATTCCCAATTATCAGCAACCTGAAATGGAAATGAGGAAATTAGAATCACCAAGTTAACACCCACCAAAAGTAGTTTCCTGGACACGGCTTCGCTTTGTAGTGGCAATGTATCTTCAAAAGATTCATAAACCTAGCATTGCTTTTCCTAGAAATCTCTTTAACTTTGATTATTGAGGATCAGTTAACGCTCAGTCTAGGCAATGTATAAGATAGCCAATTCCAACAAGCAGAAAGATACTAGCAAAGCCAAGAATAAGATTTTGTGTGTGATGAAAACATAAAGGTAAATATTTCCTGATAAGTAATAATGATCTTGTACAGCATTAACATACTTCAGAAGGGATTTTTTCAATATATATACTTACGAAGAAAACTGGTCCTTGTACTGTATCTATACAGAGGCCTGCACCAGGGGGTAATGTAAGGTCTGCACAAGTTGCTACAGAAAGAATATCTGGGACATCAACCTTGATGAGGGATTTGTCAAGGTTCACAGAGCCGTCTGATCTTCTGGAAGGGCTTTGTAATGTTTGTCTCTGATCAGCATTGCTGACCTGCATAGAAAGTGTAGTCCTTTAAGAATGCTGTGAATTGTAAACATAATTGCAAGTTATTGCATATAAACGATTACTCTCCCACTTTGGACTTGTAAGCATAAGTCTAAATTACGATTACTCTCCCACTTTGGACTTGTAAACATAAAAGTCTAAATTACTCTCCCTCTCTCTCTCTCTCTCTCTCACACACACACACACACACATACACAAATAAGATGGATATACCACCAATTTTATTAATAATACCACCAAGTCAGGTATTATACCTTGACTAAGTGGCACAACACTCGCAACTCTGAAAGGGTACATGAAAATGTGTTCCCATGCTCACCACTTCTTGCACATGTATAAAGCAAACACTTACAATGAAAGAACCATACTATCCAGTGAAGAGTGGGTTGCCTAAACCCTCACTTCAAATAAGCAAACACTCTAGGTCATTATTACCTAGTTTCCTTAACTAATTTTCTCTTATAGCATAAAATCTAGTGATTACAATCTGTGAATAGGTTCATCAATTATCTCCGGTCTGGCCCTTTTTATCTTGCCTTGACATCTTTGGGCCATATTTGGAGGGTGATGATCATCAGCACAAGCTTCCGCAGGCTTCTGTATTGTCCGACCTGGTTCTCAATACTAATCCTCATGATTTTACATCATCTTATGATCATCAACACTCAGCTTTGTTTTGTCCTCTCCATTGCATTTCTGATGTATCGAAGGGCCAATATCAGATTTATCCCCATGATCCTCATGATTTTGCATCATCTTATGATCATCAACACAGCTTTTGTTGTCCTCTCCATTGCATTTCTGATGTATCGAAGGGCGAATACAAGATTTATCCCCCTGTCCTCCTTAGCCACCTCCTCCCTTGGAAACATTTCTTGTGAAGCCTTCTTTGTTTATGTTCTCCTTGTTGTCTGAAACACATAAGAATCTCTCCAGAATTGGAATCCACAAAAGAAGACCAAAACCCCCCATGAAGTCTCCACTCTGTTACTGAACTCCTCATCTCCATCCCTCTCACCAACATCCTCCCACTTTCTCCCCCCTGATAAAAAAACAGGCCTACTCCCTTCACTTCTCCTCCTTCCTCATCTCTCCTACTCTCTTTCGTCCTGCAGAATCTCCCTTCCTCCAGCTCCTCCCAGCTCCTCTCATGCCACACAATGCAGAATTAAATAGTCGTAGAAACTTAGATATAGCAGTAAAAATTTGAGAATTACTTCTCAAAAATATCTATAGTTCCTCATCTCAGATTGTCCGTTGATATCCGAACGGGACATCAATAACTTGAGCTCATATGTTAATAGAACAAGCAAGTTCAAGTTGTTGTACATTTTTACCCGACTATAAATTTTAAAGGTTCTCCAGGTCTGCAAATAATATTTTAGGATGTGAAGTTCAAATAATTTCTCCTGGTATAAGATTTTTAGGCTTCCAAGACAGGCTACCACTCACTGGAAATTACTAAGACCTAAAGATAAGAAATGGTTTCTGCATTTCATTTTTGATAGAGTTGATGGTTCAAGTTTTACTGCCAGATGATGACTTACAGTGTGTTAAAGGTCTGAACTCTTAACCCAAAACCTAAGCGTTGAGTTGAAAGAATCCTCAACATATAAGGAGGGAGGCGTCCACAGATTATCCGATGTGGAACTAAACCTCAACACCCCCCTTGGTGCTGAACCCGGATGGTTACGGTATGAGTGACGCAATTGAACGGGTGGGGTGGAGTATGAAAAAGCCCATCTCTCATATCATGTTAAAGGTCCGAACTCTAACCCAAAACCTAGGTGTTGAGTTGAGTGAATCCTCAACATATAAGGAGGGAGGCATCCACAGATTATCCGATGTGGAACTAAAACCTCAACATGGTGGTCCAGCCCTTTTGTTCTAGGTGCATTTTCTAATCCCCTCGACAAGGTATTTGCAGGTTTATGCTGAATATGACAAGAGGATTAGCCATTGCAACCTCATAGTGTTTCAAGACATTCATTTGTTGGGAGAAGATTCTTTTTTTTATTTTACTCTTCTTCATCTGGACTAGGATTATCTGCATGCTCCTAATTCTCTGAAGAAGAGACCTTTGAGGAATGGAGAAAATATTGGCCCTTGACAATTTATTGAGCTTGCTACTTCGCCTCATGGGATTCTCTGGGCAATCTGAAAGAAAAAAAAATCAAGTGTCAAGAGCACCAAAGTTTGAAGGCAATTTGTTATCATCTAGATTTTTAATTCATATGGAGGTAAGGTGTGACGATTCCTAACATACATGCTAGGCATATGACAAATAAACTTTATCCCTGATTGAGGTGGTATACATGTATGTGAATATTGGCTTTGCATAGTTTTCTTTTTACTGTGAGCATAACATGAAAGTTATATCTGAGCTCCTTTGAAATGTATTTCTTGTCTTCAACCATTTCTTAGACTTCAAAAGTGTCACAAATACACAGATAAAAGATGGAATGGATTTGAGTCCATCAAATACATAAATCTCATAGTGATAAAATTTACAATTTTCTATTTTTGAAAAATAGAAAGCCTCACTGGTCTTCATCATCAATTATAATGTGTGGCAAATACATGTGATTGGGGTAGGCCTTCATCCTCATCGTCATAATCCTTGGATTGGTGAAATCACAAACAGAAATCTAACCTGCTGGAGTCCTTCATGATTCAAGACGAACTCAGATCTTTCCCAATCTTTGTGAGGGGCAATCAGATTCTCTGCAGGAGGTGCAGTCAAATAGCCCACCTTCAGATAAGGTAATGGCAGCTGCCAAAAGAATCTTCAGTGACAATGAAGAACTTTAATCACTCTAATTAAATATCTAAAAGTTTATAATTTTCAAGTTTTAAAGTTTTCATGCAACAATGTTCTAACAAAAAATGGCTTTTAGCCTCTTGTGGACCAAAGCAGTCCTGGAAATTTTAAAATTAATGATTGACAACAACAATAATATGATAGGATTTTGGGATCAGAATTCAGAGGTGAAAAAAGGGGACTGCCAAACTACTTAATGTGAATCCAACTCAGTATAAAGGTATATTTTGATCCTTTAGAGGCACACAGAATAGTGTCAAGAAATATCCCTGCAGTTAACCTTCATTCAATATGCGGTAGATATTTCTATTTCTTCCATGACATTGAGTTTTTGGATGAAAATACCCTGATAAAAATGAGTCTTTTTGACTGGAGCATTGCACCAAAGAGAGAGGGGAAGAGATAGATAGATACACACAAAGGGAGACTGCAGGAGATTAGGGGTATTTTGGACTTTCTCAAAGTATGGTTAAAAGTACCCTGATAAAAATGAGTCTTTTTGACTGGAGCATTGCACCAAAGAGAGAGGGGAAGAGATAGATAGATACACACAAAGGGAGGCTGCAGGAGATTAGGGGTATTTTGGACTTTCTCAAAGTATGGTTAAAAGTTAACTAGGGTTAAGTAAAAAACTTAATGGAATGCTGAAGGATGGTGACAGCAGGGTCATTTTTTGCGATTGTGATATAGTGAGGCTAATAAAAACAATGCAAAAATAAAAGCACAATTAGGCAAATGAATTTCAAATGAGGATCTATTTGCAAAAAGTCCTAATATATCTAAAGAGATACATAACTTTACCACCATGCAAACATTCATACAAGTTGCATAAAGGGATAAAAACATAAATGTGTGCTTCATTGTAACATCTTGATTCCTGAATTCATGATGTCCCTATCTAAACTCAATTACTGGTGTTGTGGCAGCCAATGAGCCAAGATATAGAACTACATAATTGTGGTCTTCTCTCATACTTCCTTTGTTATGTACATTTTAACAAAATTTGACTCCACTTACTTTTATAAAGAAAATCAACCAACAACTAGTTCAGCAAGTTCAGTACTGACCATAGAGCGAACTAATCTCAAGGCACTAAGATAAACCTGCATGTATTTAGCAAAAGAAAGATCAGCTTCCTAAATCAAAAAACTTTTAAAAACATGTTCAATGCAAAAAAAGCATATGGTAGACAGTAAACAATAATAATTCAAACTCGCAAAGATGTTCAGCTCTGACAATAAAGCAAACTATTTTAGCAGTATCATCAGATTTGAGTACTGATTGACTCCACATAAGCATTAAACTTACAAAAGAAATTCATTAGGACGAGCTTGTTGTTCATTGCTCCAATGAAATATATTATAATATCAGGATGCATTGGTTTTGCCGGTTTATGCTTTCTCCACAATGCAAGGTCCTGCTTCAAATACTCTTATCATTTATTTTGAAAGTTTTAATACAGAAACAGGACCATTATATCTGTTTCTAACAGCCAAAATTGACTTCAGATGACTTACCATCAACATTTTTGTGATTGCCTTTCTGACAAATTTTCTTGAAAATAGATCTAAAGAAACAGTTCCATGTACCACCTTTAAATTTAGATAAACTCATCCCTAGAATACATAGCAAGTCACTATTCTAGAAAAAATTTAGAAAAGCATCCTCTAGTTCATTGAAACCAACCAACCACCCAAACAGCATGCCACCCTACATCTTGCTCCTCACTAGCTATTCAAATGTTCTGCTGATACACATTCCGGAACTCTGGTTGTCCAAAACGCTAATAAAGGAAAGGTCATTTTGACCCTTGAACTCCTCTATACTTTGCAGTTGTCACTACCAAAATAATGACCCATTATATTACTGCAGACACACCTGTATTGTCATGGGGCATTCACTTTGACCATGGTAATCTGCTAACTTGAATGTGAGAAGAAAATTTTACCCTTATCCTTCCTTTCTCCACTCTGAAACTTCTAACATAACCTATCACAGGAATCACTCATGGTCCTCTGGGAAGAATGGAACAAAACAATGACAATTATCTAGGATTTTCTTCTTTGAACCTCTTACTTTTAGATAGACCCATGATGAGAATCTATATCTTAATGTTGCTACGAGAGAGTATTCCATATATATCCTTCCTTCACGTACAGCATTTTAACCTGGAGGATCCGAGGATATAATTGTAGAAGACCTATGGATGATATCCAGATAATAAGGGTATAGTAACAATACCAAATATTAAAGGGGCCTATATGAAAAAACAGAAAGAAAATGATCCCAAGGATTATTATATTTGCACCTATGCACAGAACTCTACACATGCCGATGATTTCCATGAGCTAACCTATACACCACACTAGTTCTTTTGGGGAAAGCTGCATAGGTTAATGTAAAGATGATGAGAGAAAAGCACAAGCAAGTGATTCATAGGAAGCATCTTTTTTCTTGATGAGTATGACCCGTTGACCTTCAGTTGCATGAGGGATTGAAGCCATGGATGGCAGTTTCGGCCGACGGACATGTTTACTGTAGCAGGTCCGAAACTTAAACAACATATCGATTTCGGGCGAAACGTTTCGGCCCGAAACCGGACGGTTTCGGCCAAAACCCACGTGAACCCCCCCGAAACCCACTTGCTGTTGTGTTCTCCCCCCCGAAACCCCATCCCACGGCCGAAACCCTCACTGCGGCTGCTGCGAACTGCGACCTGCGCTGCTGCTGCGACCTGCTGCTGCTGCTGCGAGCTGCTGCGACCGAGGCTGCGACCTGCACGGTGCTGCTGCTGGGAGCTGCTGCTGCTGCGAGCCTGCTGCTTCGCCTGCTGGAGGTGGACGAGGCCGAGAGGGAGCTGCGCTGCGCACACCGGGGGCCAACACAACATCAAGGGTTTGATTGTTTTGTTTGATACTATTTTGATTGGGTTAATTTAGGGTTTGATTGTTTTGTTGTGTTATTTTGGTTGGGTTAAAAATTTGGGGTGAGCAAGCCTTGCTTATTAAATTTCTTCCAAGGGTGATTACTGATTAAAGGTTAGGAGGGATGATTAAACCCTAATCAGTTTATAAAAATTGGGGCTTTTGTCTATTTTGATTTGCTTAAGCTCAATTGAACTTAAATTAAGCTTCAGGATTTTGGGGTGGGAGCATGCGGGTAATTAATTTTTTTCCAAGGGTAATTAAGGATTAATTGCTAATTAAGCCCTAATTAGATCATAGAAATTGGGACTTTTGTCTATTTTGATTTGATTAGGCTCAATTGAAGTTACATTAAGTTTCATTGAAGATTTTGGGGTGGGAGCATGCGGGTAATTAATTTTTTCCAAGGGTGATTAAGGGTTAATTACTAATTAAGCCCTAATTAGTTCATAGAAATTGGGACTTTTGTCTATTTTGATTTGATTTGGCTCAATTGAAGTTAAATTAAACTTCATTGAAGATTTTGGGGTGGGAGCATGCGGCCATGCGGGTAATTGATAATTAAGCCGTAATTTTTCCAATGTACTTACAACTATACTATTTTTCTTTGACTGTCTTAATGCAGCATCATGCCTAGACGTCAGCAAACACAGGAGCAGCAAGGGCAGGAGGATCCGGGGTGGGCCCACATGTCCTTAGTTGATGCTAAGAGAAGAAAGGTGAAATGCAATTACTGTGGCAGGGAGATGTATGGCGGAATTACCAGAGGAAAGCAACATTTGGCAGGGGTAAGAGGAGAGGTGAGACAATGTGACCACTGTCCCCGAGAGGTGCGAGAAGAGATGCGCCAGTGCCTTCTGGGGAAAAGGGAGAGGGTGCAACAAAGGGTTGAGGATGAGGCTGAAATTGTTGAGGAGATTTCTGACAGAAGGGTTAGGAGGGATGATGATGAAGAAGGCACTGAGGATTCTGATCCGGAGCTGACTGAAGCAAGGGAGTGTGAAGAAGCCGCTCGAAGGAAAGGGAAGGGACCCATGGGTTCAGGGACGTACGAGAGTACAGCTGCATGACGTCCTGACAGTGGTGATGCCCCGCAGAGAGCAGGGCCCATGGACAGCTATCTGCACAGAAGGCCCCAAGCTACACAACCTAAAATCAAGCAAGCATTGAGAGGGGTCAAAAAATCAGCAGAAGTTGTAGGGCATGCATTTAAATCTATCTGCAAATGATTTTTTCATGCAGGTGTCCCTGCACATGCAGCTTCAAGTGAATATTTCCAACCTATGATAGATGCCATAGAAGATGCTGGCCCTGGCTTGAAGGCCCCCTCACGTCGAGACATATACGGGCGTGGCCTTGAGGGAGAGGTTAAGGAGCTCCATGATTGGGTTGAAAGCTTCAAACATATATGGGTGGAGAGAGGATGCACCATCATGTGTGATGGTTGGACTAGTACCACGAAGAAGTCCATGATAAACTTTTTGGTTTATTACATCGAAGGTACAGTATTTGTGAAATCAGTTGATGTATCAGATTATGAAAAGAATGTAAATTATTTGTTTCATTTGATGGATGGCATGGTAGAACAAATTAGAGAGGAGAATGTTGTGCAAGTGGTGACTGATAATGAAGTCAGTTACAAGACTGCAGGGAAGAAATTGATGCAGAAACACAGTCATTTATATTGGCTACCATGTGCAGCACATTGTCTGGATCTGATGCTTGAAGACATAGGGAAGGAAAAGCATGTGAAGAAGTCAATTGAGAAGGCACAAAAAGTCACACAGTATATCTATGGCCATCCTAGGATACTGAATATGTTCAGGGCGCATGCCAGTGGAGGGCGAGATATCATCCGTGCAAGCCCAACCAGATTTGCTTCCAATTTTATTTCTTTGGAGTCTTTGCACAGGTATAAGATTGATCTCAATTCTATTAACTTTATCCTTACTGATATGTAACAGTTGATGCAGCTTCAAATTTTATTTATTTGCACAGGTACAAGAATGAGCTGAAAGCTTTCATATACCACAATGCCCTGCGGGAATACATCGACAAGGGCAATATTGATGCTCAGATGGATTATTTGGATGTCTGCCACGTCGTGGACGACAACAAATTCTGGGACAGGGTGTCACGGTACTTGAAAGTAGTCACACCCCTCGTGAAGGTCCTAAGAATGGTGGATGGCGATGAGAAGAATGATATGGGCTATCTGTACGAGACCATGGACCGTGCCAAATTGGAGTTGCAGCATTCCCTTCCCAGACATTATACAAAATGGTGAAAAATTATTGACCAGAGATGGGATAACACATTACACCACGACTTGCATGCAGCTGGTGAGTGATTAATTGTACTGAAAGTGGGGTAATGCCTTTATGTTATTTTATATATAACATTTAGTTAATTATACACAAATGCAGGTTATTTCCTCAACCCTCGATTTATGTACGATGTCGATGCACATGTTGATGGTGAGGTGCTCCAAGGGACTTTAAAAGTCATTGGTCGTCTATCGAGGAATCCAGAAAAGAGACTTCAGGCCGAAGTAGAGGTTGACATTTATTTGATTTAATCAATAACATGTATAGAATTTATTTAAGTAGTTATGTTAATGTATTACTTCATGTTTGTAGATGAACAATTATAGAATGAGGACTGGGATATATGCTGACTCCCAATTGTAATACGCTGTGGGAAGAGTGAGCCCATGTATATTTTATTTTTTGGATTTCTTAACCTGAATATATATTTCTACAACTTATATGCATTTGTTTATGGTTGGTGGAACAGCTGACTGGTGGATAATGGTGAACAACCGAGATGTGGGCAGCAATGCATTGGCTTTCATTGCAATTAGGGTGCTCAGTCAAACAACATCGGCAAGCCAATGTGAAAGAAATTGGAGCACGTTCAGCCTTATACACTCGAAGGTTCGCAATCGGCTAAAGGCTGAACGGTTAGAAAAATTGGTTTACTGTCATTACAATATGAGACTGAGAATAAAGAACATGAAGATAAGACAAATGCTGAGGGACAAACGCGTCGCTGAGGATGGGAGTGCAGAAATTGATGTGGATGCCCTATTTGATGATGAGAATCCGTTGCAGTCTTGGGTGGAGACACGAGAGCAGATTGATGAGCCTGTTTTTGATGATGATGATAGAAGATGGGCAGAGGGCATACTAGATGAAGATGAGCCAAGAGATCCCGAATTCAGAAGAAAATCAAAGAGGGCCAGAGATACTCATGCGCACCAGTCTAGGGTTGTTGAGGACACTGAGGAGCAGCATGATTTTCAGCCAGCTAGACACTCAGACTCAGATAGCAGGCCAGTCACTCCTAGAATTGGCAAGGCACCTACATCCTTAAGAAGAAGTACATCAGTGCATGGGCAAACTGAGAGAACAAATGCTGCTACTCGAGAGGACCCGGCAATTGAGCAGTTGAAGTAGATTTATTTGAGGCACACGCCAAGGGGAACATGATTCATGTCAAGGGTGCAAGAAGAAAGCACACCGGCAGAGGAAAAAGTATCCCGAAAGGCCAAAAGGCGACTGGAGGCTACAGGTGCTACTACTGGCGGTGGGGATGATGGTGGTCCTTCCTCGTTCCACGTAGACACAGGCAGAGGATACAGCCAGGGTGAGCAAGGATATGATTCACATACTCAATATGGGCATCCATCAGGTTATGGAGGTGGCCAACAAGAGGCAGCGATTTATGGGTCGTGGGGTTATGAACCATCATTCAACTTCCATCCGGCCAGTTCCTCTTCTCTTCCTCAAGATTCTTATGCTGATACTGGATTTAGCTCAAGCCAACCAAACACTCCAAGAGGGATCCAAAGAGGGATGCAGGACTTGACTACCTCATTGTTTGGTTATAGTGAATATAGACCATACATGCATCCTTCTTATGGGTATGAACATGAAAAGCCAGACGATGAGGGAGAAAGTTCTAGTTATTACCCATATTAGTGCCTCTTCATTTTGATAAAGATCATTTAATTTTCGTAACATTTACTGTGCTTAATTAGATTTATTGTTATGCTTGAACCTACTTTATGTTTAGTATGTACTCACGAATATTAGTTTAACATGTTCAATGCTTGAATTTCAATGTCTACTTCATATTTATTGCACTTAATCTAATTTCTTTACGATCAAATGCATGTCTAATGAATTAAAAAGCCTTTTTATGTGATTATTAACTTTATATCTATTTATATCTATTTGTTTATGAATTTTTAGGTCCATTTTTAATTTTTTTAAAGCTTTTGACTGGGTTTCGGCCGAAACCGATACCGATTCATATCGGTTTCGGACTCGGCCGAAACCGAGTCCGAAACCGAGACTGCCAACCTTGATTGAAGCTTCCATCAAACTGGAAAACTAGAGATGCATGGCCGATGTCAAAGTTGCAGGACATCTGGAAAGGAGTAGCATTGGATTCTTGTTGCTTGAGAATCAGGCCACATTGCAGTGGCATTAAGAATGCATAGAAATGATGGGGGATGGAGACAAACACATAGACATCAAGGCTACAGATGTGGCTAACATGCTTGCCTGTGAGGATTTAATAATGACATGGTGTTCAAGCAGAGAAGAGAGGTAGCACAGAAGTGGTGCCCATTGTCAAAGGGGATGATAAAAAACTAGGATTTTGCGCAGGCAAGGAAATATTGACATTTCATTCCTAGGTCCTTAGAACGTTCCAATAAGCTTATGTAACAGTTAAATGGAAGTAATCTCAAATTGCATGATTGACTGATTGTTTATCATGGTGGAGTGTTGTAGACAAGCTCTGGTGGGATAATGACTTCACTTTCTTATTTTCGCGTAGCGTACACTTGTGAAGAGTGTGAAGAATCTTTGTGTCGGGAGCCTCAATGACTGTATTCTCTGGTCTTTTACTCTGGAGTCTAATGGCATAAGGGATGAAGGCTTGCATGGTGGATCAAACTATATTAAATAAGACAGTCAACTTCAAGTGACAGACACATTTGCAAACTTTGTAATTATTTGAAATATTTCTGCAATGCTTACAGTGAAAAGGATCCCAAAACAACTAAAAGTTATTAATCGCAATGACACAATAAAGGTTAACAATGTTTTCAACATGAATCAATACTGTGGAGAGGTATGCTACAGAAAATCAAATCATTAAATTACAGTAGTACTCGCTAAAGAGAGAAATATAAAGCATACAAGCATATGCAGCGAGTATGTTGGTGTCAACATGAATTGCTGCAACATAAATAGCAGACTGATGAAGTTCATCAGTAAATAAATGTAAAGCAATATAAAACAGGCAAAAGATATACAAACTGACCCACAAGGCAGTAACAGTAAATGAAACAGAAAATGGGAGCATTAATAGTACTTAAAATTATACAGCTAAAACAGGATATAAAATACATGAAGTTACCGAGTATGTTGGTTTCAGTGCATGTGCACATGCGATATAAATAGCTGATTGGCTATAAAGTTCACGTGGAGACTGTTCTTTCGCATTGTCTAGTCTTCCAGATCTTAGTGTGTCTTCGGCCAAGGCATACTGTTGAGTAAAAACACATAATTAGATAAACTTGTTGCTAGGTTTGACCCCTTACAATGAGGACAATATACAAAATCTACATCAAGATATTGCTAAAGTGAACTATACTGAAAGAAGTACTCAGACTTTATGACATTGAAATCATAGAAATTTGATGAGGAGAATTATTCACGCACCAAAACAGTGCCAAGATTATAAATTGCTCGATGGAAATCGAACTGTAGTTGAATGGCAGCACGGAACTGCAAGATCAGAATGATGTGTCAACAATTTTAAACAAAAGGTACAAGTATAAGACAGCATGAATTTTGATTTGACAGAAATATAGAGATATTATTCCTAACAGCATTGAGTTTAAATCAAAATTGGTACCTTGTTTATTGCAGTTTTTACAATAGTTTTCTTCTCTCGGATAGGAGCAATGGCACTGAGTTCCTGTACAACAAAATGTGTGATTTACAACTTATCATCATAAACATGTGTAGAACACTAACAAATCAAAAGACCAAAATGGTGGAACAGGCTATCCACTGAAGCATTGTGTGATGCAACTGACCGAGAAACTTGTGACATGAATTCATCAAGTATAAAATTTTGTAAAGAGGAATTACCAACCTGAAGAGCAAGCCCCCAGTTGTTGAGTGCCTATGGCAAATGCAAATAACATGAAAGAACCATCTGTAAGGCTTATAATGTACATATTAAATGATTAAAGCAGAACACAGAGATCAACTATGGGTACAAACAGATCTAGAATGATGAATTATTTGAGAGTGTAATTGAATCATGATTTTTTTATTTTTCACCGTAACAACATAATTCAAGATAGACGACCTCATAGGGACACTGTTTTTCAGAAGATGGAAGAGTGTTGATGAAGAAAAACATAATTAGATAAATGTATACCTGTGGGCTGTTCCAATTGAGTTGAACAGCTTTCTCGTACATTTCTGCCCCCTGTAAACAAGCATAATTCTTTGTTAACCCAACCTTATGGATCACTACATACACATAATAATGCATAGACATCTTGTACACTAAATGATATCATTGGGCAAACTGGAGCTTTGAGAATGATGGATCATTCAAATGCCTAAGTAAAATGTTTGAGAACTACATTTAAAAAAAAATTTTAAGTGGGTAGTACCACCAAGATATATAAGAAAACGAAGGAATGTACATGTAGAGTACTACATTTATTTAAAAACCAGTCAGCCCACAACATATAAATTGATGCCATAAAAAGGTCCACAACATGCTTCTATCATTCACTTGTAAGTGTAAAGATTAGCAGAGCAGAAAAATCTAGATCGCACAAGTGACAAATGATAAAGCAAGAGTGCCCTAGACAGTATACACAATGAAAAGTGCCCATATGAAGGTGAGGAACAATTGGCTGGTTCTGATGAGACCAAACCAAGCATCAGAGAGACCAAATGCACATCTACACTTGGGATTGCAATGCATGCCTATAGAATTGTGTATGGGCTCTGAAGACAACTCAACCAAACATAAAGCAGGCTGAACTGAACCACCATGTGGCTCTGGCTGAGTACATAATTTGAAAAGAAAAAAAAACAAATCTGGTCATTTTTCTCCTATCAGAGGCTCTATTTAGTCCCAGTTGCAATTACTCAATTGGTTGTTTTTCCTTTGAACGACAGATAAAACAAATAAATACAGAGTAATGCTAACCATCTTGCACATCCAGCAAACAGCACAAAGTCATAAGTCGTAACACAGGCAAGTTTCTTTCCAAAACCTTGGAGTCAGTATCATCCTTACTGCTCCCGGTCACTTATGACATATCTTGATCATTCTTAGAAATAAGCCAGAGAGTTGATAAAATAAGTAGCAAATTAAGGGCTTCAAAGCACCGATCATGCCAATAAGTCTTTCATCAGGATCCATACATGTTGAGACACTCAAAAAAAATTTGCAGTGAAATATTCATTGAAGGAAATCCAGATAACCTATGACAGCATTTCATCTTCAAAGTTCACATAATTCTTCTACAAGTAAAATCTCATGTCCTTTGCTATCTACATACAATAAGGACAATCTTAAACAGCCTTTTTTTTCTTTAATGGCCAAAAAATAGTAACATTTATGCACAACTCAGCAGTACTCCGAAATAACATCTCAGATAATATACATTCTGTATACTGAAACCATTGCTCTACCTGTTTCCACAATTCTTCTGCTTCCTTAGTGCGTCCTCGTATTTTGGCCCGATCAGAGATAGCAATAGCCCAATTATAAAATGCCTAACCAACAGCAAATTTATGGCATGAAGGTAAAATTAACAAGTTATAAATCAATTCAATTACTCAACTATTTGTTAAAGAATGCATATTAAAGCAGAGGTGGCACAAATAGTGCAGCAATTGCTAGGGTGCTGGCTAAAGGAAAGCAATTTCACAGGCATGTATAGAATTTTATTGCATAGAAGGGACTCATAAACAATAAGAAATTTGATGAGATGATCCTTCTTGCATCAGCTGACACATAAATGGCTAGAGAAAGGGTGGTAGCGGAAACCGTGTCCTATGGAAGGCTGAGGTCAACTCAGAACATGCCATAAAGGCTTGAAGGAGTATTGATATATTTCCAGGGAAGAGAAGCATACATCATGAAGAGTAGGACAGAGTTTAGTAGCCTCAACATATTTCTTGCAAGCCTCCTCAAGTAGTGCATCTTTCGAAGGTGAACTAGAATCTAAACTAATATTATCTGCAGTTTCCTGCACACAGAAAAAAAATCACTTATAAGACAAGGATCATGCTTTGATGACCAAAATTAAGTTTAAGAAGGCAAATTTAGAGTTTTGAAATCTCTCACTTAAGGCCTCATATTTAACATTTTAAAATGAAAACAAATAAAACGTAGTAGAATCATGTCCAGCTGAAAGGCAGAATGAGAAAAAAAAATAGATTGTCATTTACCAAATCTTACATTACTTATGAAATTGCACCAAATGGAAGATAAACTGGAAGAAGGAATTGCACCTGCTTACTAAAAGTTGTTATTAAAAGGTAAAGATACAAAGGTAGGTGTAAGATGAGTATAAGCACATTATTTTCATCTCCCTGAGAGCACTTTTGTACATATAATCACCAAGTTCACATCTTTAAAAACTCAACATGCTATGTTTCCATCACCCTTAGAGGACGGGGAGATGAACTTTTCTTAAACTGGGGGGAAGTACATCTTGTTATGATGAAGGATATAAGTGTCCGTACAGCTTATTTCTATACATTCCAATAGAGGGAAAATAATTTTACAAAGTATTTCACAATGTTATACACTCATTACTTCCCTAACGATGTCAAATATAAGAACAGTGTACACAACCTTGTTGAATCTTGAGGCAATAGAAGAGTGTTTCAGTGACTTGCCTAATGTTGGTAGAAACAAGTAAATGGATGTGGAACGGAAGATAATGTTGGTTCTGCCGAGATTGGTGACAAGTCAGGGTTTCATAGTTAAAGAGGTAAGGAGTACTTTACAAGAGTATTACCCAGACTCAAAGGTCACCAGCAAGGCATTGTCACAAACAGGTCCTAATGGCTGCCAGTCTAGTGGCCTACAAAATCATATTCATGGATTACAGAATCGGATTGTGTAGGCCCAATCGTAATCTTTTGACTTACACATCTTGTGATTGATATGAGATTATGTATATGGGCAGTGCCATCTTAAGGGGATATTTGGACAACCGTGTAGTTAGCGTCCCACTGCAGGAAGTCAATTTTTTGTCCGAGGACAACAAACTTTGAAAATCCGAAAGCCAAACTTGGGTTCAGTGAATAGTGGGGTACTGACCTTCGATCCTGCACAGTCGATCAAGACCTTGGCACCATTCGTCTAGGTGCTTTGGTGTTTCTTTTTTAGCCCCGTATGTCGTATTTTGGATGTATGTCTAAGATATGAAATTAAAATTTACATAGAATTTGATTTAATTAATTGTTTTAATTGGCTTGAATGCCAGATTTTGCATGAATATGATCTGATCTGTTAAGCTTATAAAATTTGATCTGTTAAGCTCATATGAATATGATTTGATCTGTTATGCAAGCCATTTATAAATTTGGATTATTTGATAATTAATTGGGATTGTGAATTTGAGAGATATGCAAGTATGCCTAATATTTGCATTGCCTCATTAGTTACATTTCCCTTACTTATGTCATATGTTTAGAATATGTTGAAATTCATGTTGAGTTTAGAATTAAAATGTGATTTACTAAATTAATATGTAATAGGCATGTTATTAGTTTTGATACCTACTGGGTCTTAGGAGTTACAAATGCAATTAACCATATTTTTCAGGGGTTTCTAATGAATAGTAAGTTTTAGCTCGGACGAGGAGTAGGTCGGAGAGTGATCTAGGAAGATTTGGGGATCTACTGTGCAAAGAAGGCAGTTTCAATTTCGGTGTCAGTTTTGGCCGGGTTCGAAACCAAATAAAATATTATTTTTTGCCAACTGAAAGAGTTTCAGTTTCATCCAGTTTCGGTTGGTAGGCTTCGGATCGTTCCGGTCTGAAACCGATATGTTTCGGCCGAAACTGCCATCCATGCTACTGTGTAGAGAAAAAAATAGGTTTAGTTCTCATCTATATAAAGAATGCAAATATTATTTTGGGGTTGAGAGGTGTATAGAATTGTATATGATACAAATTATCTTTGTTTATGTTAATGGAAATGGTATGGTTGTAGTTTTTGGACATATAGATGTTTCGGCCTTTTGTAATGTTTCAAACGCGAAAGAATGCAGACACGCTGATGATGAATTAAAAAATTGCGGGTTTCGGGTATCATCAGCATGTTTACTCGCATTTATTTATTTCGTATTTTTTATTTATCAGACGATTTAGGGTTCATGTGTTGAACTTTTTCCCACCGACCATAGTCAGTGTTTATTTATATCGGTATAAGCCCGAACACCTTTGATTAACTATCGAAGATTGTCTCTACCACTACGATATTGATTGCAATATTAGGTATTTGCCTTAGGAGAACCCCCTCGCCCTAGGGCGAGACATATTTGTAATTTTTATTTTGACAGGAACTTATTTATAATTTTCCCTTTGTAGGGGATGCGCTTGTAATTTTTCCCAAATCTAGGGTTTACATGCAATTTTCCCTCAAATTAGGGTTTCCATGCAAATTTCTCTTGAATTAGGGTTTTTGTGTAAATTACCCTTAGATTAAGGTTTCTATGCAATTTGCCTTAAGCTTATGGCTTTCAAGTAATCCCCCCCCCCGGTCTCCCCATTAAAAAAGTATTAAAACCTCCCCTGGGGTTGTCCTTTCCAAAAAACTTCTTTGAAATTGTTTTGATCACTTGGAGGCGGCGGCACGTGGGTTTTGTTTGGCTTTTCTTGGCTTCCTTGGACCCCCGTCCTACTGTCTTAGGTGTCGGCAGTGGAGAAATAACTCCGCGACACGTTGACAAAAACTTCTCGAACGTCGTGACCGCCGTCATTTGTCTATTTGCCATGTTGGTACATGACTTTAACACCGCCTGCCAGGTGTTCGATGAAATGACTGCATGTTAAAACACAGTTTTTGTATGAAAAATTTGCTCGACGAGGTGCCAAGGGTGTTTGAATTTAATTCTCCTATAACGACTGCGATTTTAAATTGCTTTCCGTCGTCAGTTAGTGGAGGTAATTTAGTTAACTTATGTAATTACTCAGAATAATATGTTGATAAGACGCCCGTCGGAGCCAAAGGTGACGGCGGGTGGCCCGTGCGCCTTATTAACTTACTCGGCCTTTAGGGGTTTATATTTTCAGCCTTAATAACCTGATTGCTTATTTTTGTATACGCCAGGACTAATTGCCCTTGTTTTCATTTTGTAGGTCTTCACCATGTCTCGCCTTCGTGAGAGCCGTGCACGAGGATGTGCCGAGAGAGACAAAGATTCAGCCCCTTCCTTGTCAAAGACCTTAATGCCGCCACTGGGTCCTCCCTTGGTGATGAAGCATAACGTATTCTCTCTTGACCGGGGTTTAGAGATTATTGCTAAAGGGCCCCTCCCTGAAGATACTTCTGAAGGGGGAGATGTTGATCTTACTTTGATCTTGAAATATAAAGGAGTTTATCAGTATCAGCGGATTGGCGATTATCCTCGGCACTTCCCGTTGGACAAATATGTGTTTGCATTTATTCAGAGTTACATCCCTGAGCGCATGGGCGAGGACGATCCTTGTTTGCCGACTGAGCGTCATCAATTAGAGAGAGCTATTATGGAGCGCCGAGATAGCATGCTTGGGACTTGCATTGTTTCATTTTCGAGCTTCCCTATAGGCTTTACATGCCAGATCCAGTCTCTGGCGGTCGATCAATTGGGGTTTTTGGCAGCCGATCAGTTGGGGTTGTTTAGTTCTAATGTCAGTTGCCATATCAGGTCATGCAGTCTGACACCGGCTATTTGGGAGTTATTCGACCAACACAAGCCTAGCCCCACTAGTGTTTTTAATTGTTTCTGACCCCTTCAGGCTCACAGCATGCAAGAGAAGGGTATGAGAAGTCATGTCTCCTGGACAGGATTATGACCGGTTCTTCTCCTAGTTGGTACGGGAAGTGGTCAGTTATTTCCTCTCATCAGTTCCACTTGGGAGCTATTGAGTGGCTTTTCGGCATTTTGCATCATTATAGTGAGGTCTTGAACCTCATTGGGATCAGCCACGCGGTTACTACTGCTCTCTATGATTATCCCTGTTACATAGGGCTACTTCAAGCTTTGGCAGAAAGATTCAATAGCCGATGGAATACTTTTGTCACGGCTAGGGGTGAAACAACTATCAATTTGTGGAGCTTTTATAGGATTTCTGGTTGTCCATCTCTGGGCATCCTTATGAAGAGGTGACACTTGATGATCTGTATAGGAGCCAGAGCATCGACACAGGGAAATATATTTTTCCATTTAGTTTTGGATATTTGATGAAGGTTTGGCGAGATCTAGCCCGGGCCAGGAAGGAAGACACCCCTTCAACTTTATCCAGCACGGTAAGAGTTAGTGTTAATGCTTGGATCCATTATTTTTACAACGGCCCATTTTGCTTTTATGAGACCGCATAGGATGACAGGCCTCTTGACTAGTTTATCAACTGATTTTGAAGTTGCAGCGGCGTAAACGATACTTGTTTACACCAAAAAACAAGGGATGGAACCCTCGCGAGCTACCAGATCGTACTTATCTTGCAGCTTATCTGGTTTATTGACTTGCTACCTTTGTGATGCCTCATGGAGAAGAGGAACTCATTTGGCCTGAGCTAATATATCCAGCATGTCTTCTTACCAATGGCCATCGACTTGCTATTGCGCCAGCTGCATTGGCGAACATATATCATGGCTTGAGAAACCTGACTACCCACAGCTCTCCGCGGGAGAGAGGAGTTGTGATGGCTACACATTATTTTAGTGCCTGGGTTGGCTTACTTTCCCTTGGGCTATGCCAGTACGTTGACTTCGAGAATGCTACAGCTCCTTTAATCTTCTTATTCATGAACCGCCCGAATTAAAATTCCTTGGAGCAACTGATTGGTACCCGGAAGGCTGTCTACAGAGGGACGAGTTTGCTTACACTTTGCTCATAGCTCTTATGATTTTAAGTCATATAGTGTTGATGGTCTAGGAGGGGCTACTTATCACTTGCCTCATCATGCTAGCCCTAACCAGTCATTTTATGAAGATTGGCTCTGTTGCATCAAGCCTAGCATGCTTGTCTTCCGCAGGGGGCGATCAGCATTTCTAGAGCCGTATTACCCCTTCATGTTTGCACGAAACTTTGGCTATGATCAGTCGGTTCCACCAAATGCTAACTTTCCTTTGGAGGCTCGCTTGTATCGTAGCCATGACACCCACCTTGTTGCTACTAGCTGATAGGATTACTTTTTCAGAGGGGAGCCAAAGCCAGGGTGTTCTTTGCTTGACCAAACTGACGTTGGTCAGATTGATATGTATTATGACCACAGCAATGTTGTTGAACCCTAAAAATGTTCATAATTTCTAGTAATTACATAAAAAAATCAGAAATTAAGAAAATCGGTCGTCACCGTCATACCGAATGCTCATGGGCATTTCATCAAACACCTTTTGAGCGATACAAAGTTATGCACACTCGCTCAAGAAAATCAAACTTTGCTCAACGAAGGCCCACGCTCGTAAATAGAAGAAAGGTGAGCACTAGCTTAGGCTTACCATTGGCTTGCAAGGTGACTAGAACTCACCGTGGCCACTAGAACCAGTGAGGGTGAGCATTTGCTTAGACTTACCACCGGCTTGGAAGGTGACCAGAACTAACCCTGGCCACTAGGAGGTGGTGACCACACCCCTCTATTATTTTGGCAAGTGGACTCCACCGGGGGAGCTTCCCCCACCAACACACATGCACCCACGGGGGGAGGTTCCCCCACCTGCTGCTGCACCCACCCCTTTTTTGCTGCTCCTGCCAGCGGGGGAGTTCTCCCCCGGACCTCCTGCTGCTGCTGCCACCGGGGGGGTTCCCCCCGGGTCTGCTCCAACCGGGGGACTCCCCCCCGGACCCGCTGCCACCGAGGGAGCTCCCCCCGGTCTGCTCCAAACGGGGGGGGCTCCCCCCGGTCTGCTCCAACCGGAGGGACTACCTCCCCTCTCTGCTGCACCGGGGGGACTCCCCCCCCCCGGACCTGCTGCCACCGGGGGAGACCCCCCCGGTCCGCCTGCACCTGCCACCGGGGGGAGGCCCCCTCGGGCCCGCCTGCACCTGCCACCGGGGGAGAAGCCCCCCGGTCCACCTGCTGCTGCTGCCACCGGGGGAGGCCCCCCCGGGCCCGCCTGCTGCTGCCACGGGGGGAGGCCCCCCTTTCCTGCTGCTGCGCACCGGGGGAGCTCCCCCCGGTCCTCCTTGCGCTGCCTTCTTGCTGTTGCACCTCCGGGGGAGGAAGAATAGGGAGATGAAGAGACGGGGGAGATGGAAAGCCAGGCCTTTCCAAGTATCGGGGGAACCCCCCCCTTGGCCTCCTTCACCTCCTATAAAAACCCAAACCCTCTCATTTGTAAAGGGAGGAGAGACTCGGGTGGAAGGTTGAAACTCTAATGGAGGGAGGCTAAAAAAAGAGGCAAGCAAGAGAGAAGGTAGCAAAAACTCCGGGAGGGAGAGGATGGAGAGACTGGTGGAAAGTTGGAAGCTTTGAAATTTGCTGCAGTATGTGCACAGTCCAGCAGACATGTGCAGTCCCTTGCAACTATAGCTGCAGTCTCAAGACGGCCAAGCAACAGGAGATGTTGATGGCAACGGCAACGTTAGCAAGTGGAGGGGTGTGGTCACCACAAAAAAAGGCCCCACCGGGGGATGTGGTCACCTCCTTTGGGAGTGGTGAGCTTAAGTGATTTGTCACCTCTTAAGTCATAAAAGAAGAACAAATCTGTGTTGCACAAGGGAAGATCAATGTATACTTCAACTGTATCCAGTACAAGGGACAGCCACATAGTATGCTTTACAAATACCATGTCAACACAGTTTCAATGATATTACAGAAATACCATGGGCCAACAATATTATAAGTGCACATGCCACGAGAAATATCATAGCACTTCATGTGAAAGTGCAGATTTTCATGTGCTGCAGATTTCCATGTGCACCGAGGGTTCATGCGCTACTGTAAGGAAAATCAAAGTGAGGAAAAATGAAATGAAGATATATTAAAAAAATGACTGCAAGTGCTTGGGCAAAGGACTAAGGTTCTAACTAACTTTGGGAAATTATAGAAATGATCAAAGGATGTGAAGATTGTGCATAGAATTGCAGAAAAGATCAAAAATGATCAAAAAAATAGAATTACAAAATGACTTTGGCCAAAAAGTTAGAGAAATGTCTTCGATGGGCCCGATGGGCAGAAAATTACAGAAATACCCTCGATAGCGAAAAAATTGCCGAAATGTCCCCGATGGCGGGAAAATTACAGAAATACTCCCGGTGGACAGAAAATTACATAAATACCCCCGGTGGGTAGAAAATTACAGAAATACCCTCATAGGGCGGAAAAATTGCAGAAATACCTCCGGTAGCGGAAAAATTGCAGAAATGTCTCCGGTGGCGGGAAAATTGTAGAAATACCCCCAGTAGCGGGAAAATTGCTGAAATGCCCCCGATGACGGAAAAATTACAAAAATGCCTCGATAGTTGAAAAATTGCAGAAATCTCCCCCAATGAAGGAAAACTTATAGAAACACCCATGGTTGTGGAAAAATTGCAGAAATAACTCCATTTGTGGGGTCTCAAAATTACCAAAACACCCTTGTTCTGCTTTACGCCGTTTGCATGACTCGGTGGAGCGGGACCACGCCCCTTCCTTGAAGCGGTGTGCGCTATGGCTAACCATCCAAATCCCTATATCTTTTCATGGAGCCCCGAGAAATTAAGAAATTAAGACAAGGAATACCCAAGAAGTCGAATGACGGGGTTATTCCCGAGAAGTCTAGAAATTAAGACAAGGAATATCCAAGAAGTCAAATGACGGGATGACTTCCGATAAGTTAATAAATTAAGACAAGGAATACCCGAGAAGTCAAATGACAGGGTTATTTCTGATAAGTTCAGAAATCAAGACAAGAAATACCCAAGAAGTCAAATGACGGGGCTATTTCCAAGAAGTCAAGAAACTAAGATAAGGAATACCCAGGAAGTCAACCGACGGGGTTATTCCCAAGAAGTCAAGAAATGAAGTCAAGAACGCCCAAGAAGTCAAACGACGGGACAATCTCCAAGAAGTCAAGAATGCCCAAGAAGTCAAACGACAGGGTGATCTCCAAGAAGTCAAGAAATGAAGTCAAGAATGCCCAGGAAGTCAAACGACAGGGCGATCTCCAAGAAGTCAAGAAATGTCAAATATGTTCTGAAAAGTCAAAAGTAATGAAAATGCCCAAGAAGTCGAGAAGTGATAGGGCTATTTCCGAAAAAGTGTGGAAATAACCAGAAAGGGTCAGAAATTCCAATAACATCCCAATGTTTGGAAAAGTTGCAAAAATACCCTGATGGAGGAAAAATTACAAATATATCCCGTCTCAAGTGGGAATGTCCTTTATGGACACCAAGCCAACTTAAGGGTCTGATCATAATGACAAAAAAGAGTGATCATGACCATGAAGTAACTCCGATGGACCAACGGTGGTATTGGCGATCCAACGGTCCTTGTGATGGAATTCAAATTCAACCGTCCGATCAGGGGACAAAAGTAAATTCAATGGCCCGATCAAGACGAAAGTAAGTTCAAATATCCAAATGCAGATTGAAGCAAATTCAAAGGCTCTGATTGCAACCGGATGAACCCCGAAGACTCGATTATACAATCGGGACTATATGTAAAGGTCTTAAATGACCGATTGGAATTCATAGTACATGTGTCCAAGAAATGAAGTTTCCAAAATTTCTTTGCAAGAGTATGTACCCATCATGGGCGATCATCAAGATCATCGATGTCACAACAGATAGAGGCAAAAGGCGTTCTTCGACAATTAATCAAAGGTGTTCGAACTCATCCGATGTAAATTAACACCGACTCCAGTCGGTGGGGAAAGGTCCAGTACATGAACCCTAAATCGTCTGATAAACTCAAAAGCGCGGAATTAACAAATATGCCCTAAAATATACGCATATTCATCCGACGAAAACGGATGTCCAAAAATTTCGCGTGTAAACAAATGTCTTCAGGCAGCCCCTACAAAAGTTGAAGTAGGCTGAAGAAGCACAATTGAAGAGAAGGGATTTACCTCTTGTTGCTGTAGATGGTTCCTTTCTCGGAGCCATTTCTCTCAACTTGCTAGCACAGTTAGAGATTTCCATGCCTCTTGGGAGGCTAAGCATGGGCCGCTTACAGTGGATAGAGCTCAGTATAAGGGGGTAATGAAGCCTCTAAGACCTCTAGCTACTGCCTCTTCAAAGAAGACTACAGCTTCAAAGAAGACTTCCCCAAAAGCCTATTCGTGGTAGGAACACTTTCTTTTTGATTGTGACTATTCCCAAGGTGCCAAGGATGGCAGTACCGGTTTCGGTACTGATTTCGGCCAAGACCAAAACTGAAACGTACCGATTTCGGTTTCGGCCGAAACCAGTTCAAAATATTCAAAAAAGGTAAAAATTACAGTGAGCAAGTCCGGTTTCGGCCGAAACCGTCCGATTTAGGACCGAAACGGGTGGGTTTTGGACCAAAACGGTGGAGTTTCGAGCGAAACCAGTATCGGTTTCGCCCGAAACAATTAAAAAGGTTTTTTTAAGTTTCGGACCTGCTATAGTGAGCAGGTCCGAAACCGTTTCGGTATGAGCCGAAACATATCGGTTTCGACCGATACTGTCATCCATGCAAGGTGCTCCTCAGACCACTCAGCTACATCCCGAGAGCTTCACTAATGAACTTTGTGGGCAGTGGGAAAAACATATAATAAATGCCATTGGATGTGCAGGTCCCTTGGAATGCCTTTCTTTACTTGAAAATGGGACCACTCTACAAGATATTTAGGACGCCGCAGAGAGGGCGAGAGCAAGGCCATTGGCATTAAGTTTGAGAAGCTGATATTGCCACCGTCTTTTTCTTCTGCTCCTGATGGTATGAAACCATCAAGTTCTTTCTCTTTAGTCCTGGGATCACCTGCTTATCGAATTCCATAATTTGTTATGAGCACTTATGTTATTCTTTTGCTTATATTCTTCTCTCTTTCTTTCCTACAATGAGCTTTGTGGCTGGGGATGCCATTTCAAGGGTTCTAGAAAGAGGAAGGCTCCTACCCCTTCAAAGAGGCAGAGGGCCCCTGGCAATGAGGCCCGTGCTACTAAGGCCTCTCAGCGACATAGTAGCCTTTTCTGCTTAATGTGATTTTGTTGGATGTAAATTTGGCCTTGGTGTATATAACCCATTCTCTCTTCTTTTTCTTTCTTTCAGATTCTCCAGGCTCTAGTTCTCCCTAGCTAGAACTTCGAAAGGGGAGGTCCCACTGGAAGGTGGGGTAGTTGGAGAAGCAACCGATCCCCGAGATTTGGATACAAAAATGATGATCATAAATCCTTCATCAGGGGACTCACCTACCTTTTCATGCGGGGAGCGCACAAATGGTACTCTATTCAGAATTCCCACTTTCATTCATATATTTCTTTGATCAGGGGCCTTAACTTCTCACTTGCGCCGCCTTCAGGACTTAATCCGGAAGATGCAGAGGTAGGTATACCTTCTGAGCGTCAGTCTCCAAGCATGGATGGTGATTTAGACCGACTAGGAAATGCCTTCCCAAGCTTGTTTACATATTTATTTTCTTCCATATGTTGGAGTATTTAATGTCTTGCCTTTCCTTTCAGGCTCTGGCGGTGCGGAGTCGACCGACTCCATGGCGGAGTTTAGAGCCCTTCTAGACCTTGAGGGGAATGATGACATGCCGAAATATTCAGACGCTTCACATAGAGAGACCGTGGTCAGCTGTGTTGAGTCCTTTTTAGTTGATATTTGTGTCGGAGAAGGACAGCAGCCGCTCGAGGAAGTGACCTTAGCGGCTGACCTATTGTTCAGGGCTGGGGAATTACCCCCCTTAAGTAGTTTGTTGGGGGCCCAGGTTACTCTGAGTACTAGTAAGTATTTTTGGTCTTGGAATCTTCAATTGTCAATCTTTTTTTTTTTTATAACGGGGAATCTAGCAGAGTGGTACGGAGAGCTAAGCGATTATTGGGCCACCCAAGTTCGGGTCTTACCCTACGTATTTTGCCACCCCTTTTTTTGTACCGCCGCCATAAAATCCCGGGCTCACATCCCTCGAGGATTAAATGTGAGCCAGGTAAGCCCCCCCCAGGGCTCGATCTCGGGTCCCTCCTATGAAAAGGAGGACCTTTCCCATCGAGCCACTCGGGGTCCTCTTCAATTGTCAATCTTAACTCATTCTCGTTCCTTTTCTTGACTTTGCTTGATGTTACCTCACCCTGTGTAGGTCTAGATCCTCCCATAACGGGATTTCTTGATGTCCCAAGGAAACCCGAGGGGATACCTTCTGCAAGAGAGGTAGATGTTGAAGCTGGAGAGATAGACACAGAGGTAGATGCTGCCGCCCCTGCTTCAGCCGCTATGGAGGGAGCTCCTCATCCTTCAAGTGCTGGCCTCAAATGCAGAGGTGATCTTTCTTCCACAGGGCCAGCTGCACCAACTGCATTGATAATATGCGCCTTCCATTTTGTAATGGCATTATCGGCAAAAGTGCCCTCATGTAGCAAACTGGATAGCGAACTCTTCTTCTTGTAGCCACAGTCTACAAGAAAGTGCTCCCATCACGAATATGCCTTGGAGGAGCAAGCGGAAGCACCTCGCTGAGAAGAAGAAGATGATCTCCCCAACATAAGAAAATTGATCGGCCGTTAAAGGCCGACCCTCTCACTGCCAGGTCCTAGAAATCTACTCAATCACCTTGTGGACACTAAGAAAGTGAGTTCGGATGAAATCAGGATCAAGGAATGGGGGCGACAAGTCATGTCTCTACAGCCGTTTCTCTTCGACCTTCTTTAATGCATGTGTTGTTTGCCTGAAGATATTATTGTGGTTAAACCATCATCTGGCAAAATAAACATCAATGTAATCTCTGTGGTCCAGGGATGGGGAAAGTCCCACTTTCGCCTTGGTACATGAAATCCCACCATGAGGATGCCACCAAATGTGCATCCATGCCTTTGCTTTGCCTCCCCGTCAGTAGGAATTCAGAGTTCGAGGGAATGCATGATCATAGCCAAAGTTCCGGGCAAACAGGTGATGATAATATGGCTCCAAAATAGTAATGTTGGCTCGATGTAATGCAAGAACACTGGGACTAGTGTTGTGGTGATGCGGTAGCCAACAAACTGTGTCGTCCGCTATCTGTTCAAGGAAGCCGATAATGCAACGAACAATGGTCAAAATTCAAGCCCTCTCTGCTGCCCGTGGGGAGAAAAGACAATGCCTAGCGAGCACCTGCCAACTGTATAGACATCTTGCTCCGCTGGTTCACAAAGGAGAAAATCAATGGAGCCACTAGGTTATCCACCTCGACCCGTTGTGCGAAATCCGGGAAAAGCAAGCCAACCCCGGTGCTCAAGTAGTGAGTCAACATCAGCACACTTTTGTCCCGAGGAGAAACATGAGTAGTTAGTGCTCCAAAAAAATGATAAACATTGGCCAATGTTGTTGGGGCTATGGTTAACCTTTGTCCACAGGCTAGCAAGCAAGTTAGATAAATGAGCTCTGCTCGAAGAACGCCCTCCTCCCCATGAGAGACCACAAATGTAGCCAGTCAATAAGTAAATTTAGCTGCAAGGTAGGAGAGATCGGGAAGCTCCTGCAGGTTCCATCTGTAACGACCTAGGATACGAGTACCAGAAAGGAACCGGCACGTCTCGAATCTCGGCCCGCCACCCACGAGTCCGAAGACTCTGAAGGTTAAAGGGATGGTGTGGGAGTACAAGAGAAGCTGAAATAACCGCAGAGATAGCACAATAATCTAAATAAAATGCACAGAATAAGATAAATAACTAAACTGCTACAAGGTCCAGTGTATCTCATGTCGTAATTAAGTACAGTCAACAGAAAGAAAAGTCCAAGGGGCATATCCCGGCTCTGGCAAAATGGCGACTAACCCTGGCTACTAGAACCACGCTGAAACTCCATCGCGCCTCTCGACGACCCCGCCTCACCTGAAAACACAGGGGTGAGCCTCATTTCATTGGCCCAGTAGGGATCCCTCGGACCCCCACCGCACAACGAGGAAAACGGGACAACCAGGCGCGAACAACTGCGGAAAGTAACACTACTTAGCAGGAGTACGGTAGAAGTAGCAAGCAGTAATAAACAAACGGAAAAGCTCCCTACAACTAACCGTACCAAGCCAACCGACCTCAAACCGGCAGAAAGACAAGTCCGTACCTGTCAGGAGACAGAAGCACCACCCACTAGAAGCAAAGTCGGATGCGTCCCCTGACGTCTTACACAGCACCTCAAGTGTCTCCCTACAACGCCCCAGGCGGAGACTGAGACACTCAACAGTAACCAGTATCACAAACAAGGACAAGCTGGAGTCGCGCTCGTCAGCGTGGGTCCGACGTCCCCAACCCAGTGTGCACACACAGACCATGCGCCCTAGGTCAGATCCTCTAGCTGGTTCTTCCCCCGAAGCTCGGACTCGGCTGCGCGTAGGGGCCCTACGGTAACCAGCTTAAAAACTGTCTCTCTCGGGTAAGCCGCTCCACCACTCCCGGGTGGGTCAGCACACGCGTGCCGTAAGAATGTTACGACTAGTGGACGTGTCACCGGAGGTAAGACTCTAACTCACGGAAGCCACTAAACGTAAGGAAATAGAGCGGCAGTCCTCTCAGGACAGCCCCAGCGCCTTGCGGTCCTCTCTGGACCGCAAGGGGGGGCCTGGCAGTCTAGCCTGTGACCGCAAGGAGCCGAGCCACAGGGGGAAAAACGGTATGTCGCCAGGTCGCTACCCAAGCCAAACGGTCCACACAGGACCGCAAGGCAGACAGAAACGGTCATGCCATGACCGCTAGCCGACACGTGGCCCTCAACGGTCAGAAACACGCACCCCAAGGGTGCTCGGTCAAACGGGAGAAACGGTCGCCTGACGACCGCTAATCCAAGGGTAGCAGTCTATCGCGTGACCGCCACCCTGACCCTAGCGGTCCAAGGCGGACCGCTAAGGCCTGCCGACATTCGAAGTTGCCTAGCGGTCTCCCTGCGACCACCAGGAGAGCTTAGCGGTCCCTGGAAGGGCCGCAAGGCTTCACCCGAGCACGAAACCGGCGGGAAACACCAAAAACTCCGATCCACGCCCCGATCATCACCCGATGATGGGGAAACAAAGGGGAATCCTTCCCCAACCTTCCTAGCATGATTCTATACCCTTAGATCGGTCAAAAACCCCACGAAACGGGAGATCCGGCGCTCAACCCCAAAACATGGATTTTGACCCGCCCGGCTAAAAAACACCCCTCTCGACCTCCCCACGGCCTACAAATCAAGGGGAGTGCAGTAAAGAGAGCAAGGATCCGTCCCCCTACCTCAAGGAAGCTCGAAATCCGCCGGATCGCCGCCGATCTCCAAAACTTGGCCGAACAAGAACTCCTCTCCCACGCTTCAAAAAGGGGGTACCGCCACGTTCCACTCGCCGCCACCGTCGTCACCGCGCCGCCGCCGAGGTCCGCCGTCCGTCGCCGGAGGAGGAAGGGGCCGCGAGCTCCGAACGGGAAAGAGAGGGAGCAACGGTCGCGAGCGCCCACGGGAGGAAGGAGAAGAAGAAAGAAAAAGAAAAGAAAAAGGGAAAAAGAAATGGGCTATATATAGAAAATCCGGAAAATACCAAAAATATAAAAAAATTAGGAAAAAATCATTTCCTTGATCCTCGGAACACGCTCAACGCACTGGTACCGTTCCGGAGTAGGAGAACGCGACGGTTTGCCCGATATGACATTCCGTAGGTCCGTCAGGGAAAAACACGTGTAAACCACAAAACATGCTCCGGGACCCCCGAAAGTGACCCGAAACCCACGGATCCAGATCCGAAAAATGTCTGAAAAATCCGGGACATTACACCATCCCTGTCTTGGGGTATACAAATAACAAGCATAATGCCGAAATTTTATTTCCACCTCAGTGTAGTAGTCCAGAGGAACACCTTCCCGGGCGAACTCCCCATCAAAACAGAATGGGCCATCATAAAATGGTGGATCCAAGCCTTCAAAGTCACCCTCTCGATATGTGAAGGCTTCTCCTTTCTGACATGGGCCAAGTCTGACCCTGCGGCGGCGTGGAAGTGATCTTCGGCACTCCGAAAACACGGACGGAACGGGAGGTGACACGGGAAGGGGGATAACTACTGCCTCGCGTAGCTCGGCCTCTCGCCGGACAGTCTCTTACCGGACAATCAGTCTAATCTCACAGGGAGTTTGGAGAGAAGGGAAGCAATGGGAGAAAAGCTATCATACGTAATGGTTTTCTTCATTCATTCATTGAACAAAATAATACAACTAGCCTCCTTTATATAAGGATGGCCAAATTACACTAGGACACAAATACCCCTAGCAAATTCATCAAATGACCTTCATATCCTTTGACTATTGGCCTAATAAAACAAAAGTCCACTAAAGGACTAATGAACTAATGGGCCTAAAAGACAAAGGCCTAATAAACTAAAAATAGTAAAAGACCCAATACAACCACAATGGGCTTTAAAAGACACTAAATCACACATGTAGCCCAATACACACAATACAATCAAATGGGCTGAAATAAAATACATAGAAAATGGAAATGGACTTCAGGACGCCGAATCTCCTAGCCACAAGCTCGGTGGTGTCGGGACGGTGCGGCGTCGGCTCCGTGTGACTGGTCCGGTGTCCCCACCAAAGTCCCTCCAGGTCTTCATTAAAAATCGGTAGCAAAGCCACATATGGTACCTCCCTTCACCGTCAGAATGACTACGGTGTAAGTCATCAAGGGCCACCTCTTCATAAGCACGGCCTACAATGGGCAAGCAAGAAATACGATGGAAAGCCCATAGATCCAAGGCCGTCTCATCCTCAGCAGTGACAAAAGTGTTCCAGCGGAGATTGAATCTGTCCGCTAAAGCCTATAGTAATCTAGTGTGGCAAGGGTAATTATATAACGCAATAGTCACGGCATGCCGAACCCTAGCTCTCTCCAAGGGTACTCTATAAAAGTGGAGAACACCAATCAGCCATTCGGTGGCTCCCTGGTGGAAGAGTGTAAAGAAATCACTGACCATTTACCATACCAACTTGGCACTATCTACCGTAAAATGCCATCTACCACGCACTGATAATCATAGCCATCCTTCGTGAAATACAGGCCGGAGGGCATCAAGATCATACCCTCTACTAAATCATGTGCAGCTCGATGGTGACCATATATGTCCCAGGCATCTGGATGCAAAGGTGCGACCCGCACCTTAAAGCTCTCATCATCACTGAAGAAACCCAAGGAATCGTTACTAGGGAACTGCGGCTGTCGGGGAAAGGCCTCGTAATAGCTCGGATATGATAAGGCACAAGTGCCTGCCATGCTGTCCTGACCATGTAAGATGGCCCGCTTGAGGCGACAACGCTTCTGCGGCAAGCACGGGTCGTTGATCTCCAGACCGACTGGGACGTAACTCTAGATAAAGGTAAAAAGATGCATGTCCAAGGGAAACTGTCGAGAATATCCATTCGAGCAATAATACGAGTAAATCATGTTCTCTCGGGAAATGTGAGTCAAATCTACAGTTCGTTCGCCTTCAGTAGCCTCAGCCACGGGTCCTTCTGCAACCCAACTAAAGTCGTGATCCATGGAATCAAAATTTTCGTGGGTAATTATAGGAGGACCAAGCATCAACATCTGGTTATCAGTCTGGATGACGTAAGGACCCGCTTCTTGGAGTCCCGTCCCATCAACTCCCGGGCACAACGGTCTCCACCAAAGCGGGCCATGACGAAAAATCTGAGGGAAAAAGAAAAAGTAAAGTAAATTAGACGAGAAACGTCAGCAAGACAACAAGAAGAACTCATGTCATTTCAGCAAGACTTGGGAGAATGTAAGAGATCATGGGGCAACCGCCCGTCGTCGTCCCAATGCCGACGGACGTCCCGTGGGGGGCATTTGTTGGGTCCATTCTTTTTCTCAACAAAAAATAAATTAATCCTACTGGGGCTAAAAAGATGGCACAAAGTTGAGGCCGTCGTGAGAACAGGTCGAATGCGAGTCATGGGAACCCCTGTCATATTTACGACATAAAAAAAGCGAGCAGTCAAAGCGAAATTCCGTTGCACTTACGGGAGTGGCCGAGCAAGGAGCGGAAATAATCCCCGAAGAGCGGAGCCTTCCCCAACACGAGCGACGTGCAAGGAGCGAAGGGAGCGAAGGGAGCGAAGCACAAAGAAGTCCCGGAGATGTCGCTTTCTCCTCCACATGG
Source organism: Amorphophallus konjac (assembly GCA_022559845.1). Classification (NCBI taxonomy): domain Eukaryota; kingdom Viridiplantae; phylum Streptophyta; class Magnoliopsida; order Alismatales; family Araceae; genus Amorphophallus; species Amorphophallus konjac. The sequence goes on from CM040127.1 coordinate 4,180,610, forward strand.
TAAAAGCACAAGCAAAACACCCAAAAAAATAAAAAATGGGGGGCCCTTTTAGAGGGCCACCCCCTCTTCCACCTTCCCCGGTCACCTCGAACCAGGTAGGTCCCCCCGGACAGGGTAGGTCCTCCACGGAACCTACCCGGTCTGGGTAAGCCTCCGCGACATCTACCCGGTCCGGGTAGGTGGTCCGCAGCACCTGCTTGATCCAAGTAGGTGTTTTTTGACACTTACCAGGTCCAGGTAGGTCTCCTGATAAGCCTACCCGGTCTGGGTAGATCCTTCCCCATCCTAGCCCTAAAAATACCCCCAGAATCTCGAGGGACAAAAAAAAGGAGAGAAGAAACAAGCACACTCGGAGGCCTACTTGGAGCACAGGAGCAACTCTTGGATCGCTTGAAGACTTTGCTTTGTTTTGTGCTTTGAAGCGAGGGTATGTTACAGAAATGCACATGTGATGGCACTTAGGCAATTTGGCCTCCACTTATGTAATTTCTGTATAATTTCATGGGAAAAAGGCATATACTTTTATGAATTAATCAGAAATTACAAAAATACCCTTGAATTTGCAAGAAAGTCCTTCTAAAGTTATGTAATTGCAAAAATGCCCCTACAACTTATGTAAATTACATATACGTCCTATATTTTTTACACAAAAAAGGTTTTGTAAAAGTGGTACAATTCATCGAAAAGTCATGTAAAGTCCTGTATTGGCACTCTGCATGTTATAGAAATATCCAGGGTTTACAAAAATACCCTAAGTTTTCTATAATTGTGTAAATGCCCCTGCAATGTATGAGAGTCTCATGTATGCATCCTATCTCATGGAAATGTGTTCAAGGCACTTATCCAAAGTCACCAGCAGTGATCATCTTAGTGATCCAACAGTTCGATCGAGATGAAGCTCAAAGCCAAGTGCCCACTAGTGACCCGGCGGACTGGTGAAGAGGACTCCTAGGGCGATCGACCAGGACAAGAGTCGACGCAACCAAGTCCCTGCCAGTGCTTAACCACAGCAAATCCTAGCCAGTACCAAACTGCATAGAAACACTAGCCCGCACCAAACTACAAATAAACCTCCAGTCAATACAAAATTGCCCATGTGCCCCTATGCCTACCCAATCACTATGGAGCTCTCAAGTAGTGCTGAATTGTGAGATGGCCTTCCACTCACCCCAATTCACAAAACCACCCTAACCCTTGGAGGCTGACCTTGTCACCTTAGCCTAAACCAAATTACCCTTATACCCTCACTATGGCATAAGTGCCCTTATCCCTTCAAAGGAGCATGCTGCTATAACTGTCGTTGCGCCCTCAATATCGCAACCGATATTGTGAAGGTTGATAACTTATTCGGCAATTAAACAAAGGTGTTCAGACTTAATGCCGATGTAAATAAACACCGACTACGGCCGGTGAGGAAATGTCCAGCACCTGAGCCCTAAATCACCTAATAAACTTAAACCCGCAGAATTAACAGTGCACACGCTATTTAATAGCTAATAAAGGCGCATGCATGTTCAATAAATGAACGCCCCCCTCTGAATTCAGCTCATTTATTTCCGCGTTGTCGTTAAACAATATCAACATGGATTTCACTGTGATGCAGCAAGTTGCGGGTGTTATGAGTTGTCAAGTAGAAGGGTTTCCTATACATTATCTAGGTCTGCCAGTGCCATTACATTATCGGACTCTGAAGACTGTGGATTGGAGTACTTTCATTAATAGAATGTAGAAGTGGCTAGCTGCCTGGAAAAGCAAGCATCTTTCATTGGGAGGCTGTATTACTTTGCTCAATTTGGTATTGTCAGCTATGCCTCTACATTACTTATCAGTCTTCCATATGCCTGCCAAAAGATGTACAAGGACTGACAATATCAGGATTCAGGACAAGATTCCTATGGGCAGACCAAAAGGAGCAGTCAGCTGGTATCCCAGTCATGCAATAGGAAATCGTCTGCAAGCCTAACAAATTAGGGGGCTTTCATGTTAAGCATTTACAGAGGCAGAATTTAGCACTGCTGAGCAAATGGCTGTGGAAGTTATTGGAGGATGGCCAAGCATTATGGAAGTCCGTCATCTTGCATAAGCACTATAGGAAGTACCAAAAAAAATATGTTCCTATTGAGAAGAGCTCTTATAGTTCACCAGTGTGGAAATGCATTCTCAAAGGTGCACCTCTGATGGAACCAGCCATTCTGACCAAGCTGGGGAATGGGATGAGTACCCTGTTTTGGAAGGATAGATATTGTGGTGATCAACCTCTGAAAAATTCCTTTCCACGTCTATTCTTGCTGGACAGGGACAAATGGAACTTGGTGCACCAACATTATCATTATGAGGCAGGTCACCTCGAGTGGGAAGTTCGGCTGAGAAGAGATCTCAAAGAAGAGGAAAAAGATGAGTTTGATGGACTGATGCTAATGCTGAGTTCTGTTCAGATCAATGCCAATCAAATGGATGGATTAGTCTGGAATAATTCAACCAAGGAATTTTCAGCCAAGAGCTTTTATGACAGAATGGAAGGTCAGCAGCCTCTGTATCCCCTCTATTCACAAGTACGGAGAGTGAAGTCCCCCTCAAAGGTGCAACTATTTATGTGGCTCCTTTCTGCCAAGTGAATTATCACCAAGGTGTATCGTCGCAAGTGGAACCCCAACTGTGATGTCATTTGCTTTTTATGTGGTCTCGAGGCAGAAGGTGTGGACCATCTGATGATCAAGTGTGATGTAGCCAAGGAGGTCTGGAATGCTCTGAATCAGGTGTTCAGGTTTCAAGCCTCTTTTACTGGTGTTCAGAAGATATGGCAATATTTCAAATCATTAAATTTGGGGTGTCTCCTTTGAGGTATTGTCCCCGCTACGTCCAGAGGCGACTAGGGTCTTGTCCTTTTTTGCTGGTAAAAGAGCCCTCAAAAGAGAAGACTTGGGTCTTGCTTATAAGCACATGTCCATCGTAGTTTCTAATATGGGATCTTTTGAGCCCCCTTCTTAGGCCTCTACACTAGCCCCCCAACAAAGGTGGGCTTTGTGCATATTGGGCCGAGGTTTCCACAGATGACGCCAATGAAGACGTACAAATTTGGGATGTCTCTTTTGAAGTATTGTCCCCGCTACATCCGGAGGCGGCTAGGGTTTTGTCCTTTTTTGCTGGTAAAATGGCCCTCAAAGGAGAAGACTCGGGTCTTGCTTATAAGCACATGCCCATCTTTGTAGTTTCTAATATGGGATCTTTTGAGCCCTCTTCTTAGACCTCTACAACTGGTGTTCAGCAGATATGGCAATATTTCAAATCTTTAAAGGCACAGGCAAAGGAAACGACACAACAAATACTAATTGGACTCATACCACATGCAATTTGCTGGAGTATTTGGACTGAGAGAAATGACACCATTTTTTGGGGAAGTAAATTTTATGTTGAAAACATCACCCTTAGAGCTTCATCTTTCTTATATCAGTGGTTTAGGTATAAGCTGGAGCTTTCTATTGACTGGAGAAGGGCTAGTACAATATGATAGAGTAGTCCTCTTTGTACTTTTGCTTTCTTTTGTTTAAGCCACCACGCCTCATCCTGCCACTGTATGACCTCTATTTATGGATATAATTGGTGGTACAGTCCACATTTCTTTCAAAAAAACCTAAAATCCATCGATCACCAAAATAGTTTCAGGGTCCAAAAATGCTCAAAATAAACTGAAAACATAACTAGGGTTTGGAAACACCCACAATCCATTAAAATGCATCTTAGACCCTAAAATGAAGAAAATACCCCTAAAACCTTTGAAACATGTACATAATAAAACTTAGGGACAAAAGGACCTAGGAATCTTCATAACTAACATAACAAATAGTATCTTGGTGAAATACAATATATTTGTCACCATGTTTGTACAATTGTTCATGAGATCCTCACTAAGCAGAGGAAACTGAACATTCATAAATTTCTTCTGCTCACATGCATTTACTGGGAACTGACAAGACCAAGAACAGAAGGAGAATTCAAGAATAAAACTTAACCTGAAGAACCAATGCCCAATTGTAAAATGCATCATGGTCTTCTGGATTTCTCTCTACTGCAGCAGCATACCTAGAGCAGCAAAGGTTTGACAAGATCAGTGGATGAGAGATTATCTCAAGGCAACAATATGCAAGTGTTTCTACAATCAGCATAGTGGTTTACTGGTTTATCATGATGCACATGCCATTGGAAACAAAAAAAGCACACCATGTATCCTTGTGAATTCTTTTCAACCTATGACTTAGTTTTTTTTTTTCAAAAAAAAAAGGTAGAAACTTACCTATTTTGCCACACTAGGTGCAGTTCACACCTGTGTGCAGGCAGAATTTACACTGCCCGGGCAAAAACTGCTCCCATGCTGGGCATGCCCAGCGAAATGCTGGCTGTTTGATCAACAGCTAGCCATTGATCAAACAGCCAGGACGTTTTTCTCCTTTAAAAAAAAAAACTGGGGTCCACTTATTATTTTTCTTCTCGAGCATTACCTTCCTGTGAATTTTAGGTGCTGAAGGCATGCAGCAGATGGGACCCACAATCACATGGGATTTATCTTGCCCATTAGATTGCATTTGATTCTATCAGACAGTACAAAAAATTTTAAGAGGAAAGTTTTCTGTTATTAAATAACAGGAAATCCATCCTCTCTCTCTCTCTCCCCCTCTATCAATCTCTCTCTCTCTCTCTATATATATATATATAAAATAAACAGAATTGAACACTTAAAACTCATGGATTCAGAAAGCATCATGTTGCATCCCACACCCACCGTCTTAGCAAACTTCTCTTCATTATGCAATGTGTTTCAACAAGACATGTATGCGCCTAAAAGAATTAGTGAAGCAATTCTACATTACCGCCTAGCAGCGAACGCAAGTATTCTTTGGCGAGAGTGACCATCCTCATTTATGACGGCAACATTATTAATCAAGTCCATGGAGACATCATTTTGATCTAAAAACTGCTGCTGTAGGCTACCTTGACTGAGACAAATCGCAAAAGAAATTAGTTGAAGATGATTAAAAATCAACAGTATTTATTAGAACAGGAATGTATGCAAAAAATACAAGATCCATCTTCTCAGTAGTTCCTAAATCAAGGTCTGCCCTTGACTCATGGGGGATCTAAGAAGCAGATAATAGGCAGCTTGGGTTTGGACATGACGATTGGAAGTTATTATAGCTAACTTTAGGTGGTTACACAAGTCAAACCTTCCTTAGAAACCCCATTTTTATCCCAACCTAGGATGTCCCATTTTGGAGCTTTTAGTTGAAAGCCAAAAACAACAAAAGAAAATTGTGAAAATGGCCTTCAAGGCCTAATCTCCTTCTCTCGAAATACTAGGATGAAACCTGTGGGAGCCTAAAGGTGCTTCCAATTGGACTCTGTGCCAAACACAGCTCCGATAGTGTTCCCTTCCTCACGAGTCGACACATCTGTGACACTTTGTTGAATGGTTGAGCCACCTGCCACGTTGGGGACAGGAATACGACAGCCATGACTGAGGCCATCTAAGGGGAAATTTAAGAGGTTTTTCTGAATGAAAGACGTCTCTCTCTGATGAGGATACTTGGGCTGAAAGAAAGATTCAGAATTCCCGCTATTGTCATCTCCCCGATCATCGAATGTTATAGCCATGTCCATGATTACATTAACCACGAGCAACTGCCATACAGAGCATACATATCTAAACCAAGAAAACCTAGGCGAATAAATACACCCTCGCAATTGGCTCGGAATTCGTTAACACTAATCATTCCATTTTGCATGCATGCAATTGAAACAGTCGATATAATGGATAAATGTCCTTAATATACACAGCCAATTGCCAGAATTGGAAGAATACGTGGATGTTCACGGTGCTTTCCCCTTTCAAAAAATGTGAGAAGAATCCGTGTGAAGAAAGAACGGAGGAAAGGCCGACCTCTTAGACGAACCACCATCTCTCCCCTTCCCCTGTGCCCGGATCCCTCATCGGCCTGGCCCTTCGGTCCCTTCACCTTCACCTCCACCCCCGTTCGGCATCTCCCTCGCCGTGAAGCCGCGACTCCCTCCACCGCCGGACGGCGCCTCGGGCGCTGACCCCGACGAGGAGGGCTGCTTCCCCGACTCTCGGCTGTGATCTCACCCTCTCCAACAGCGGCAGCAGCAGTGGCAACAGCAGCCCCTCCACCTTCCTCTACCGTGGGAACGGCGTCCAACTCGACTCCGCCGGAATCCCCCGGCGTCACCTCCCCCGTCTCCTCGCCACCTTTCGCCGCCGTCCCAGCGCCGGTGGCAGCCATTTCTTCCGCGGGGAGGGGAGGGACGAGGGCAAGGGGGGCGGCGGCGGAGCAGGAGGAAGCGAGGAGGGGCGGCCTCGGTTTCAGAGGAAGCGTAGCGGTCGCGGCATGAGAACGTTGGAAAAAAACTGTCACTCGATGCGGACTTCCAGAGTTTACCGTTCCCCGTAATGGCGTTAAAAAATTGAAACGACTCCGTGTGAGTCGCCTCGTTAACCCGGAGCAGCGACATTGCACTCGTGTTAGCCCCACCTATGACGGAGGAGGCTACCCCTTGAATACGCATAGTTACATACAGACCCTCAGAACCTTACTTATTCTATTTTAAATCTTCATATGCTTGATATTATCGTGCGTATTCCCATATTAAATAATATTCTCGCATTATATATTAGAGTCAAGATATCACATCAACACAAACATAATCAAAACAACTCTTAGCCTCTATTCAAATGGAAGACAACAGTAAACACTGCACCCAAATGTTAGAATAATTTGCTATTTTCCTCACTTTTGTTAAGGGAGAAATTTGATGGAAAATATATTCTCCACATTTATCTAGTTGTCCCCACCTTTGGCTTGGTTGAATACTATTCTCCACATTTATCTAGTTGTCAAACAATAAAAAAAACTACTTATATGATCATACTTTAACTAGAGCAACTAGTTTCAACCAAGCCAATCTAGGTTGAAACCTATCAAAAAAATGAAAGGAATAATTGTAAAAAGAACTCTATTAATTATATATATAATTATAAAAATATTAATTTTAAATATATATTATTATATAAATGTAAATACAGAACAGGGTTTGACGTACCAATTGTATCAGTTATATCGATCTTTTATTGATACAGAACGATACGAAGACGGTATGATTTAATATCGTTACGTACATATAGGGAAATAAAGATTTTAATATAAAGAGTCGATTAGTCCTGATCTACTGAAGCAATTAGATTGCCCGACTTATTTTTTTTTATTGTATTCCTTTATGACAATTAAGTGATTTTTAACCTATGGTGACCTACAATTAAGATGAGTCAAAAAAATGGATGAGAGAAATAGAGATTTCTAACAATGGATTATTTCTAATAAAATCAAAGGCATAGACATTTTAACTCATCCAAGTGAGTCAAGAATGGATCAAAAAAGAATCCCTGATACAAATATGAAGGCCAGCATTGATGAGCTTTAGGTTCAGTTGTATTGTGTCAGGTCTGACCCATTATATATCTAGAACATCTGATTCTAGCATCTTGAAAAGTCAATTAATGGACGTTTTTCAACTAAAATTTATAAATGCCTAAAATTTATTTTTCATGTCTAAGATATGTATGAAAAGGTATTTCAAATAAATAAGAGGTTCATAGAGTTCCACATTAGACATAAATTAATTGCCACTTGAATATGAATTCCTTTGCTGTTGTAGCCTCCAGATAACACAAACTTAGATTTTCACATCCACCCCCCCCCTTCATTAGAGAAGGTTTTTATTCCCCATGTTTTTTATGTTATTGATAGCCATGGCAACGGTGAACCTACGACTTAGGCCAGCATCATCTTTTTTGAGTTTGGTCTTAGGATGTCATCTCAAATAAAAATAATGAGTTAAATTTTTTATAAATTATAAAAAACTAAATTATGTGTATGTCTAAAAAGTATAATCATATATTTTTATTAACATAAATGTACATAATTTATATCATATATATTATTATAGTGTTGTCGCGGAGGTGGGTTTCCTTCCGAGCAATTTAGGGACTCCGACGAGGTGAGTATACTCCCGATTTCTAGACCTCGGTGTATCTTTCCGATGGACAAGCCATCAATATAATAGGGTGCGTCACCCCCACCTCCTCTCTGTCCCACCGCTACAGTGCACCCAAAACATGATATGTGAAACCCGATAAGATATTTTCCAACGGGCACTTTCGATGCCGTTATCATATTATTGGCCACGTGCTAACAATTATTATACATCTATCGATCTAAAAATAACATTACATTTTATGTATATAAGAGAACTAAAACTATTTTATCTTTTACACAACGGACTCTAAAATCTTCTTTGGATCACTCTCCTTCTTACTTATTTTCAAAGTCAAAAGTTATTATCCACTAAACTCTTAAAAAGATCAAGTGTATGTACGAGTCATACCATACAATAGACGTCAAAATCAATAACGTATCTATTACGTAATATTTTAACAATGGGAGTGATAATTCTAAACTCTAACATGAAGTTTAATATGTTCTAAACATATATTGTAAGTTAAGAAAATATAACTAATGATACGATTTGCAAACTTTACAAATATATTTATATCTTTCAAATTCACAATCTCAATTAATTATCAAACAATCTAAATTTACAAATGACTTGTAAAACAGATCATATCATATCATATTTATGTGAGTTTAACTAATCAAATCACATAAGTCAAATCGTATTTATGAATAATTTTTAATATTTAAAAATAAAAAAATAACAAATTAAATCAAATTATAAATAATTTAATTTTATATATCAGGCATGCATCAAAATTATGACGTGAGAGATCAAACAAAAATAAATACTAAAATACCTAGACAAATGGTGCCAAAGTCTTGAGTGACTCTGCATGATTGGAGGTCAACATCTCAACATCTACCAAAAGACTATCTTTTGAATTTTCAAAACTCATTATCCCCGAACAACAAATTGACTTTATGTCACGGACGTCAACTATGGGGTCTCTTTCTCTTTATTAGGGTAACGTCCATATATTAACCTCACATTAACTAAAGATGCATAAGATCAATTAAAAGATAATGATATTTGAACATACTTAAATACATAATTTGAAATTAAAAATAGATAATTAATAATTCACTAATATTATAATTGTTTTAACATATTTATTAATTTAAACTAAATATCTTTATGAACTTTTAAATCAAATGTCATTGATAAATTCCATCTAAATAGTCTAAAATTAGCAGAGTGGTAATTGATGTCACATAAATATGGCTATCGACAATTAGAGAGTTAATTGTAGGTAGTCGGATAAAATTTATTTATTAATATTTATAATTTGTGGATTCAACTATCCACAATTTCTTTGGAGTTTGCCTGCAGTAATATCCGCCCACCTTCGAGGCCGAGTTCTCCAAGCCCATCTCCGTCAATCTCAGTCTAACACGCAATCGGCCTAGGGGTGTTCACAGTTTAGTTCGGTTCGATTTGAGTTTTTTCTTCAAATCGAACCAAACCGAACTTAAATATCAAATCGAACAAATTCAATTTGGTTCAGTTCAAACCGAATTTTTATATCTTTTTATAATATAGATGAATTTAATGAAGTATATGTTTATAAAATAAAAATAAAAATACTTATATTTTGTATGTGTATGTAATTAAGTTTTTAAATATGTTGATATATTTATGATATATAATATTAATAAATATAAATATAAATAATAAATTCAATTTATTCAGTTTGATTCGGCTTCGCACATTATAAAATTGAATCGAATTGAATTCAGGTTCAAACCGAACTGAACCGTTCGATTTTTTGGTTTGAATCGAATTATGAACACGCCTAACCGGCCAACCCTGCCACGTTGCTGGCCTAGGCTCATAGGTCGTATGCACGTGTGCCTCCTCCATTCAGCAGCAACGACGCACGTCTTCGGTGAGCCTCATCGCATTAATAGCAAAAGGTGCTCCATTCTAGCGAAAGGGGAGGGCAGGACATTACCTACGCTCATAACAGCGCATTAATAGCAGAAGGGGTTCCAATCTAGCGAAAGGGGAGGGAAGGACGTTACCTACGTTGTTATCCCTTACACAATAGCCCCACACCTCCGACGAGCCCTATCGCATTAATGGCGAAGCTACCTTCTCTTGTGAAAGAACGGCGGGTCAGTGCCCATGCCCCTCTACCTTGTTAGGCGAGCAGGCGGGATGACTCACATCTCCACAATCACGGCAACCCAACGAAGATGAAAGTTAACCTCAAAACAGAGATATAAATTGGACCCCGGCCTGACGACCAGGGGATATGCAAGTTCAACCCCTTGAACTCTCTCTCTCATTCTCTAGTTTCTAGCCCTCTCCCCACCTGAGTGCTCGTCACCTTGACCATTGGTTGACTTAACCATCAGAGGGTTGTCTCCTAAAATATCTCTCAGGACTCCTTGTGACCCGTGCTCGTGCCTACAAGTCCTTAGCTGACAGCAAGATCCTCCTCCTTCGTCAGGGGGTTACCCCGCTTTGTTCTGGGATTAAAGATAGCCCAATTAAATTTAAGTGGATTTACTTTATTCACTTTTATGCTTTGACATGACACTGGATTAAATTATCTCACCTTTGAAGGTGGGATAGGTTAATCCGACTTAAGTCATATTAAGTTACTTTTAAGTAGATTATCAATATATACTCCTGTCAAAGTAAAATGACTTAAATTTAGGTTAAAACGATGGTAATCTAGAATAAGTCCCAGACAAAGAGGAGCTTAGGGATGTTATTAGTGATCAGAGTGAGGAATCTAGACCTCTACCATCGGTATTCATAATTTATCCTTTTTAAGTAAGGGATATTTTACACATTCTGTAATATTTTCGCTTTATTCAATAACCGTTTGCGATCTGGGAGTCTCGTTGCAATTAGAAACAATCTCCTCGTAGTTTAGTCACATGTAAAAAATACTCGAACATAAGCCCTACAAAATCCACGCAACAATTCTCCCCTCCCACCAAGATTCTCAATACCGTCGTTGCTCATGACGTCGATGCCGAGGTGGCAAGACACAGACAAGTAAGATATTATTATTATTATTATAATTATTAGCCTCCATGATCCTCCTCTCCAGCTTCTCAAGCCTTTCAACCTCCACCCTCAACCCCTCGGTGAGCATACCCATGGCCATCCCTGCCAGCTGCCAGTTCCGTCGCATGCTCATCTCATGCGAACAACTCTCGTCGGCACACACCTCCAGTATCTCTGTAGCATCTAGCAGCAGCGGGTCCACTAACAAGTGCAGGGAATCCCTTCATACAAATCGAGGTCGGTGTTAGCGGCGAAGGTGCAGGTCTCCCCTCCCCCCCCTCTTCCGTCATGCTTCTCTCGTTCATCTCTGCGCCACCCTCCTCCATCCGCAACATTCCAATACCCAGGTCGATCCCATCAAAGCACTTCGCCTCGTCGCTCTCCCACATTTCTCTCTCTCTCTCAAGTCGACCTCCTCCTCGGTCGCCATTGCTGTCTCTGCTGGGTCACTACCGACGTGACACTATATTGAGTGCAAAGGTAACGTGCTTGATAACGTTGGAAAGAGACAAGTCCGAGCAAGGCCGAGGCCGGCCACAGAGGCGGCGAGACGGCGGCGACGGTGCACGCCAACCTGTATACATTGTTTCTGGGCCATTAATTACCATGGGGTCTTCTGGCGGTCACCGGTCTGACAACTGCGAGCTCAGACAGGGAAACGACGTGCATCCCTGTAACCAAAATCACACCTCTTTCTTGGCAGGTGTCATCCACAATTCGACCACTAACCTCATACGCCAACCCCCCCCCACATCTCCATCTCATCTCATTTTCCTCTCTTCCAAACTTGGCCTCGTCAAATCACGGCGAACTCCTCCAGCCCCCCTGGATGAGCCTTCCCCTCGTCAAATCACGGTATTCATAATTTTTTTAAAAAATAAATCAAATATTATTTATTCGATCTATTTTTTTATTTTTTAAGTAATACAATAATAATGTGACTTGTATCTTAAGTTAAAATATTTTAAAAATTATTTTAATTATTTTTAAAATTAAAAAAAATCAAAGAGGACCTTAGATCATGGTTCGTCGACTCGGCCAGACTCGGGTTGACTCGGGCGTATCGTACCGTATCAGGGCAAACCCGGTACACTGCGGATCACCCCTAGGATCGGCCGAGTCGGGTCGAGTCACAGTGAGAGAGAGATAGAGGAGGGGGAGAGGAGGAGAGAGAGGGCCGAGTCAGACCGAGTCGGATGCGAGTCGGATGAGACTCGGACATATCATACCGGATCAAGAGGATCCCGATCCAATACGAATCAACGAGTCGGCGAACCTTGCCCTAGATGAGCCTTCCTCCTCCATTTATTAACGTAACGATATGGGTATCGGCCGCCGGCATTCGTTATTTAATTGAAGGAACGGTGGGCAGGTCGCCTTCTTCGCGGTTGTTGGGGCGGCCATAAAAACACTCCCCAAGTTGGAAATTGGCACCACCAACACACCTACTCCGCCGTTTGATGACGTCATATTCCTTTCTCGCCAGAAAACTCTCGAGATTAACCTTTATCTCTCGTATGCATATGAAAGCAGAGAGATTTATCTCAAGAGCCTGTGAAACTTACGTCACCAGGGACAAGATCATGGGAATAATATTATTTCAGAATGATATAAATGTCGCGTCTGTTTGTTTGTCGAGAAGAACATTATTTCTACAGCTGGACACCTAGATGCCTAGATTTGAATGTTCTCGTTATACAAGGTAGATACGTAAATACTCGCCAAGCGAATTATTCGGAAAAAATAGAAGTTAAAAAAAGGGTCAAAAGTCGATCAGAAGCGTCTGTTCGATGTTCCCCGTGTGAGCCGCGAATCAGGGGCGTGTGGGGCTGTCGAGCTGGGTATTCCCGTGAATCTTTCGAAACCAGGGCCGGATTCCCGTGGTTCGTTCGGGTTTGGAAGGTCGCCCCCGGATCTACCTGTCCATTTACTATGCGCCAGCGCCATACGCAAACCAATAGAAACGAGCCACGTCTACATTTTTTCCCCTTATATCTTACTTAACCGACGGTGTAGAGTGTATTGTTCGACACCGGCCACTTCGACGTCGGATCCCCGGTGGCCTCCCACGCGCTATAAAGTGGCACGTGCGCGAGCCCGGGGGATCTCGAACAGCGCGCCCGTCGCGTGGGGAGCTCGCTTCGCTCGTGGGCACAGGGCTCTCTGTAGTTCCCGCTGCTGCAGTGCGGAGAGGGAAGAGGAGCAGTAGCGGCAGAGGCGCCAGCAGCTCGCGATCTGGTACGTTTGATCGATCGTTCCGGTTTCGCTGCGTGATTTCGTGTGGGTTTGCCCCTGATCTTCATGGTTTTGCCCGTTTGAATCGGATCGTGTGCAGTCGGAGGGGAGCGCGATGGCTGAGGAACCCAAGATCCACGCCTTCGAGGAGGTGTCCAAGCACAACGTCGCCAAGGATTGCTGGCTCATCATCACCGGGAAGGTCGCTCTTTCTTTCTCCCACCCCGATCCTGTTCCCCTCCCTATCGGATCGCTTCTGTTTCTTCTGGTGGCTGATCTGCCCGGTGTCTGCGCTCATCTGTTTTCGGATGTGGGCTTCTGTATCTTGGCTTTCTCTTTGGATTTCTATCGTGCTCATCAATCGCGATCTATGGCAAAGTTAAGGTATCTGACACCTGTCAGAGTTTTGGGGATTTTTTTTCAAAAGAAATTTTCGGCGTCCGGTTGTGGGGGAGCTATATGAGTTGTGAGGAGATCTTTAGGCCTATTTCGATTTATTTAAATTAAGTAGTGCTCTAGAGGATCCACATGGAGGTCAGCTTTTAAGGGTAAAAATGTTGAAAAGTTGAAAAAAGAGATGCTTTTCGGTTCCTTTCCTTTGGCCATGTAGTTGGGTTTTAACCTTTTAGGAACCATGTAAACATTTCAGGAAGCACTTGTTAAGAACGAGGCTTCTTTTGATGGGGAAAGTTTGTTATGTAAAGAGGAATTTTCTTTCATCAATTGCTTTGTGTGAATGGTAACAGAGCGCTTCTTTTATCTCGAGTATCAGGCTCTGACGTCTGACGCTGGCTTGTATACAGCCAATCTAGAACCTGTTCTTTTTCATAGTATATATCTAAGGAACTGAGAACAGGTGTCCCGGGCCAGAGAATCAGTTATATTTTGGTCCTCAAATGTTGCTGCCAATGAGTACAAAACACAGAGCAAACGGAAACAATGCAGTTGTCAGCACACTGCAAATTAAATAGAAAGGAATAGGGGGAGGGGGCTAAAAATATAGCAACTAATGTATTAGGTCAACTCACATAAAGAATTTCCTTTTCACTCAAACTAGAGGTGAGATCTACAAAGTGAGAAGTTAATTTCAACTGTCTCTTGAGTGGATTTCATAAGGCTTCGTTTTTTGCATGCTTAGTTTATCTGCCAGTTTATTTTTGTTGTAATGGATTGCTGAAACACTCAATGGCAGTTTACTTAATGTGGGCATTTATGCACTAACGGCATGGCAATGGGGGAAGGATCCCTAAGGGCAACTGACTACTGTGAGTGCCATTGCAAATGAAGATAACCTTAATGAAGATAATCTTCTTAAATGACATCTCAATGCTTTTATGGTGGATTTCACATGTTTAATCGCATAAAGTGTAGGGAGTTCAAAATGTTCTAGAGAAGAGGATGTTGGGTTTCATATCTATAGATGGCGGCCATAACCATTGTACTTGTATACGCTTATGGTTGGCATCAGGTTCTTAACCCGGCGATCAACTAATTTGAGCTGAACTGAAAGGTGAAAGATCTAATAAAACTATCCTCACATCTCTTTAGAAATTAGATGCGGAGGCAGAGAAGCCTCACTTCACCGGATTCTGCGTTGGAAGTATTTCCAAGAGGTAAAGATGTTCTGTGGAAGTGTAATTGGTATCTGGACAGGTTCTAGATGGAGAAATTGGCTGCAAGCTGGTTTGGTGAATATTTTAGGCATTTCATTTGGGGCCTTCCACATGGTGTAATAGAACTATAGATGATGTTTGCAGCTTGCTGGCCTTCAAACATTTTTGCCCTTTCTCATATATTTATTCAGATTATTTGCATTTTTCACTTCGTATAGGGGCTATGCTTTGTACCTAAGGAAACATTTTACACATTTGGAGTAGAGGTGTCTTGAAGCTGATGCCCTTATGCTACCTCTATGTTAGGATTTTTTAACACTTGAGACATTTAGATAATTTTCTGCTCTGTCTGTTTCTCTCTCTCTCCCTCTCATGATTCTTGTTAGTCGTACTTGGTTCTTGTTCCCCATGTGATAATCATTCCAAAAGGATGTAAACCAGCTGTTGCATAATCTGAATCCTACAGAAGAAATGAAATAATTGCAACTAGCTTTGCCCCTCTGGAGGGTGGAGAGAGATCTTTGCTTGAACAAGGCAAAAAGCAGTGAAAAAAATTTTAGACCATAGAGAACACAAGTTTCTTTCAATTTTGGAATCCATTTGCTCAAAAGTGCCTAATTGAAAGGCAGAATTTCTTTTCTACTACTGCTGGTTGTCTCCTATTATTTGTTATAAATACCCATACGCTTTTGTCTTCCCTTGCATCAAAGTCCATCGTCTGTTACTCTACCTGGCTTTGAGCGCCACTAATTACCCGGTGCGACAACATAAGGTAGGAATGCTAGGCAGAATGCTGAGTGTAACCTCAGCCTACCCACTTCAGATGCCCTCCTTTCTAGCCAGCATTTCTCATCATCCTTTCCACCAGGAAGTCCCAATCACAAATCTCAGGCTCTTGTAGTTATGGTGGTAAGTTTGGTGGGCCAACTTCCTACATGGGCCAATCCGACTGATCATTTCAATCAACCTGACTAAAGTTGATTTGGGTCGGTTAGGTTGTGCCATTCCCAATCCTTGGCCTGGTTGGGTTGGATTGACCCCTCGAGTTGCAATCCAACCTGAGACCAGGCTCCCTTAAATTTCCTGGAGTCCCCTTAAACCCTAACTCACATTTGTTCTGTGCTTCCACATGCTCTTCTTCTTCCCCTCTCTCCTTTAAATGATTACAAGTAGAAATGGAAGGTGGACAACCAAAAACGGGCAAGGACATGGAGCACACCAGCAGCCTCTTTCCCCCTTAACAACTCTCAACCATCCTATCTACCCCATTTCCTCCTCAACTTTTGATCTTCCTCCCTCTCTGCAAAGTCTGTGGTCTTGGTAACTTCCATCGCCTGAAGGCAGTGGTGGTGGCTTCCGTGCCCAATTTGATAGTGGCGGTGGAGGCTTCTATGATTCATTGTGAGGACAATGACAATGGCTTCTACATAGACAAGCATCTCTGCTGCCTCTTGAATCATCATTCTTCCTCGTTTTCTCTCTGTCTTCTTATTTACCTGAACCTGAGCTGCCCCTAACGTAGTGGTGTTCCATCTCACTGCCCTTGGGTCAGGGTCGGGCTAAGGTTGCACACTCAGTTTTGGATGTTTTGACCAGGTTACGGTTTGGGTTTATCCTCCATGGGTTAACCTCATATCGGGTTGGCTTGGGGATGATCTTCCTAACATATGGTTCAAGCTTGAGTGTCAGATAGGGTTGCCTCTTTTATTGAGGGGAAAGTGAGGGAGTGTTCTTCAATTGTGTGTAATGTGGACTCACACAATTCTTCTCTTTTTGGCTTTTTTGGGGGTTAGTGGGTGCCACGTCAGCTTGATGTGTAGTTTTTTGTGAAGGGATCTTTTGGTTTTTTTTCCTGACTATACCTATACACCCCTTTATTTTTCTTTAATACAAACTAGTGGTACCAACCACTTTCACAAGGAAAAGCCAGGTTGACCCCAACCTGGCACAACCTAAACTAGGTTGTAGCTGTGAAGTGGGAACCCTCGGCCCATAACCCACAGGTCTCAGGATCGCAATCTGGCTCTGATACTATGAAGATTCTTCAGATTTTACATGGATCTGTTGTAGGAAGATGAAGACGAGAATAGGAAGAGCAGAGGAAAGAGAGGAACGAAGAAGGGAATGGAGAAAAACTGCAGGGAATCACACAGCCCTGTTACTGGCTGCTGCACCCCTCTTTACCATTGTTAAATTAGGTTAAACCATACATCAAAGTCTAAACAACCCCGGTTACACAGAGACCTGCAGGGGTGTTTTTGGAAGAAGAAAAGAACGTGAATAAGTTAACTGGATCCCTCTTATTGGTCTGGTAATGAACCAGAGTCCCAATAAAAGGGACATGCAGTTATGGCCTTCACACAACATTGTGGAAGTCTTTTAAGTTCGTTTTTAGTAGACCGGCCTTAAGGTAGACATTATGGTAGACTGGTCTTATCCCTGTCCCTTAACTCCCATGATAGTAGGCTTCCCAAACTGAAATGTGGAGGCCTGACACCATCTTTTAAATCTGTGAACTGAATTTTCCATAGTCTATCTTTGACTTGAAAAAAGAGAATATTGTTAGCCACATATTGGAGGTAGGACAAGGATGTGCCTCCCTCCTATTTTCCCAGCCTTGAAATAAATTCTTCCTCAGTCTCTCCACATCATCTGGCTTCCTCTGGCACTAATTTGAAGGCTAATGGAGAAAGAGGGTCACCTGCCGAAACACAGCAGGGCAATGTGGCTCTACCTGAAGGTATCCCATTACACAACAAGGTTGGGGAAGTCATACAACTGTTCATCAACTTGAGATACCGATTGTTGTAAAGTTTCAGCAAGCACTTTCACGGCATAAAATTTTCCTTTCTGATAAAGTGGATGAACTAACATGCTGTGAAGTGTGAACACATTCTCCGGCATAAAATACTCCTTCAAGCTTGCTGTGTGGTTGACCCTTATCAGTCAGTCGGTTAATCCTGCTAGTATATTTCCAAGTTCATATGTGTCTGTGAAGGTCCTCTATGCCTCGTTGCTTGGAGAGAGGTCTATAGTCCTCCAGGTGCTCAGCCACTTTCTTTGAGGAACAAACAGCATCCCGCTTTGGTTATGAAATTTGTAGCTCTTCTAATGCCATCCTTCAGCAGCATGGAAGGCAGTATCGGCCGAAACCGATACATTTCGGCCGGTACCGATCCGAAATCGCACCTAAATACTGTAGCAGGGCCGAAACTATTAAAAAAATATTTTTTTAATGGTTTCGGATGAAACCGTTAAGGGTTTCGGCCGAAACTGACCTGTTTCGATCCGAAATTGGACGGTTTCGGCCGAAACCAGACAAGATCATATTTATTTTTTAATTTTTTAAAGGGTTTCAACCGGTTTCGGCCGAAATCGATACCGGTACCGAAACCGGTACGTATCGGTTTCGGAACCGGCCGAAACCGGTACCGAAACCGATACTGCCTTCCTTATTCAACAGATATTAGAAATGTTAGAAATGACTGGGATTGACTGTTGAGACTGGACAATTTGCCTTCTTCATTTCCTGAATTGCCTCTTGAACCAGAAAAGTGTATGTTGGTTAGGCTGCTTTTCATGGGCTGTCTTTGCCCCACTCAAGTGGTATGATGTCTCTATCTTTCCTTGTGGTATAGGTTGGTATTAAACTGCGATGTGTATTTAGTAAGTGCTTCCCATTAGCCTTCCCCATTCCTTCAACCTGAACTGGGTTTGCCGTGTGGGGTTATTAGCAAGGTTTGCCATGCCACTGGGACGGACCAACCCGGATATGCCTTGGTGCAGTATGGGACCTATGGGTTCACCTGACTCGGACTGAGTCACCTAATTGAGCTCTTTCTTCTTCTTTTTGTTTTATTTTATTTTATTTGCAAAATGACTCGGGCTGACTTATTATAGTATCACGTACTGGAATCCCCATGATATGACACGAGTTGCCTGGCTCGGATCAGTATGGTCCGGCAAACCATGGTTATTAGGTCATCGATGGCTAAGAGCTGCCTGGGAATAAAAAGCTTTGACAGTGGGTAAGGGCATTTCTCTCTATGGAAAGGTTGAACGTTGCTTTTAACCTGAAAACATCGTGTCCAAGTTTCTGCCATTGATTCGTCCTGCTCATCATTTGTCCCGAATGTTATGACAACCCTACAATCTTTCATAATAACAAACCTCCTCTAATTCATCTATTTATCAAGAATGCCCCACAATCCTCTAAAATTCATCAAAACATCCCTATAGTTAACCACTGTCAAAAAGATGGAATATTATGGAGAATATTCCTTCCCCCACAATTTCCCTTTTTTGTTCCCAAATCTCTCTCTCTCTCTCTTCCATCCGTCTGGGTGTACGTGTGCGCACGCAACCCCACCTCTCTCTCTCTCTCTCTCTCTCTCTCTTTGTGGATTGTAGGGTTTTTTTTCCCTTCTTTAACCCTGATTTGAACTAGGGTTGGGTTAAGATCAACTGACATCTCCTACCCGGTACTAACAGTGAGGCCTTTTTTATGTAACGCTGCAGATTGTGTGGGCTTTTGGAAAGATTGTAGGTTTTTTTATTTATCTAAAAATCCCGTAAGAGTGTAAGACAGATCATTAGGCTTCTAGAGAAAGGCGAATACCCTCCCCCCAATCAAGTCAATAGATATTTGCATGAATGTGTTGGTCGTTATGTCTTTTAGTGCATCTAAAGATAAAAACACGTAGGATCCATTTTTGTCTTTGAAATTGAAAAGATGTTCACACTGATATCCGAGTATTGGGTAATGATTGAAATTTTCCAAATCGGTGTGTCAGGTGTATGA
Source organism: Amorphophallus konjac (assembly GCA_022559845.1). Lineage (NCBI taxonomy): Eukaryota > Viridiplantae > Streptophyta > Magnoliopsida > Alismatales > Araceae > Amorphophallus > Amorphophallus konjac. The sequence goes on from CM040127.1 coordinate 4,200,362, forward strand.
TGTTACCCCATTTATGGATGACCACCCTGGCGGAGATGAGGTCCTGCTGGCAGCTACCGGTAAGTGAAGCTCACTTAGCATCGCCAGATCCGTAGTTCCATGAGTCAGCAGTGGCATCTCTCTCTCTCTCTCTCTCTCTCTCTCTCTAGGCTGTTCTTCACGCAGAGTGTATGATTCATTTTGCAGGCAAAGATGCAACAAATGACTTTGAGGACGTGGGACACAGCGACTCCGCGAGGGATCTGATGAATAAATATTACATTGGCGAAGTTGACGCTTCAACCATTCCAGCAAAACGATCTTACGTCCCACCCCAGCAGGCCCCATACAATCCTGATAAGACCACCGATTTTGTGATAAAGATCTTACAGTTTCTCGTCCCTCTCTTAATCTTGGGGTTAGCTTTCGTTGTCCGGCACTACACCAAAGCAGAGTAATTCAGATACCGTCTCGAAAACTCACAATTGAACAGTCTACTACCAATCCCGGTGCTGCAACCAACTTTACTCTGCTTAATGTTTGTTGAGCGGCTGCATTAGGCATATGAACTTCTAGAAGAATTCAGTTTGTCCTTGTTTTTCCTGCAAGTTTATTGTGTTTGGTTCTGTGTTACGTGAGCTTAGCATATTTGTACTGGATCTTCATTTTATTAGATGATGTTCTTACGAACCTCAACTGGATTTCAACATGATTTTGGCCCAACTCTTCTTGTCACCTCTATCCAATTAATATTTACGGTCCATCTTAATCGTGAGGAGGAGTGTCAGAATATTTAGGTATAATCTCTTAGATAATAGTTCCGTATTAATTAAATGAGTTATGTTTCATGTGCTTATGATTTTGGATGAGTGTATCTCAGCACCGTAGTTTCGTGAATTATGTCAAGACAAGAATCGGTTGCACGGGGAGGCTTCTCCATTTGTGATTTCCTCCCACAGTGACGGAGGATAGTCCATATGAATCACGAAACACCCACCATTTAGGTTCAATCTTGGGACACTCTCCTCTCGGAATCCCAATCCCACACCAACTGATCCAAATTGGATAGATTAATGTTCTGTGCATCAAATTCGGTGAAGAAAGTCTACTCAAATTATAACTTATTTTTTTATTTGTCCCCAAAAAGGTGACACGATTGCGTAGAAAAAAAGGTCTCGGTCCGTATGGTCTATTTTTTTGCAAGGTTTGTTATGTCGGTCAAACCGGTCGTCCCGATCCGGTACAGTCTCGTATTGTTATGTATCAAGATAAAAAAATAATATATATATATATATAATATATGTAAAATAATTTTAAAAAATTGTTAGCTTAGTTGGGTAGGTAGTCTTATTTTTGGTTAAAAATGAGATCTCTAACTAATCTACTTACAATATCTATTTGTTAAAAAATAACATAAATAATATACGAGATCATACCGATTGCGTCTCGTCTCATCTAAGTTTGTCAAATCTTATTTTTTAGTATATTAAATATTGAATGTATTCAACAAGAATGAAATATTTTGTAGGATTTAAATAATTTATTATAAGAATAAAATATCTTATTTTATTTTATAAATAAATTAATAAATATTTTATATGAATGAAATAGTTTATTACATAAATCAAATATTTATTATAAGGATAAAATAGTATTGAAATAAAATATATTATTATAAGAATAAAATTTAATAAAATATTTTAATTTTGTATTAAATGTTTCAGCCATATAGTAAAATATGTTAATATTATAAAATATTTTTTCATATTTTTTTTGACCGAGTGAAAAAACATGTTGTATTGGTTTATGACGTGGGGCATCTTGTTTTTCGCAAAAATAATCATTTCATTTTTTTTTGACCAAATTGAGCTAATTTTATACACCTGGTTCGGTGCACATCACTCTGCTTGATAAGAGTTTTTCCCGCTTGAAGAGAGATTGATCTTGCAAGCTACTGCAACTGAAGCTGTCGCCCATTCATTCTAGTGTGTGCCTTGCCCACTTCTTTCTCCAGCCCCTCATCGTCACAATCTACCCTAGCAATGTCTGATTTGTCGACCTTCAAACTGTGAAACCGTTTGTTGTCGTCTCATGCAATTTACCCAACTCTGATTTGCCCATGTTCACCGATCCGTGCATCTGAATTCTTCGAGAAAGGATTTTGTCTTTTCTCACCATGAACAACGTAGTCGTACACTGTTGAGAATGGTAGAATGGATAAACACATTGCACGGGCAAGAAGCTCCGGAATGCGATTTGCCAGTATGTTGGGAGACGACCAATTGGGAATTCAAACCACCCCCTTCCCCGGTCCCTTTCTTCGAAACATTACCACCCCTCCCATTGGAAGAGCACTGCCCCCCCCCCTCCCACGACGCCCCTTATCTCCCCCCTCCCGTCGAAAGAGCACTGCCCCCCGCCCTCATCTCGCCCCTCCTGGGACAGTGCCAGACAGCACCCAACCTGTCGTCGGACAATGTCGGTCACCTGCCCGTGAGGGCACTTGGCCTCCACTCCCACATCTCTCTCTCTCTCTCTCAGAGGCTGGCTTCCCCTTGTCCGTCGCCACCGCCTCCACCACTTCCGCGAGGCCACCAGTGATCTTCACACCGTACCATCTGCGTATCATGTCTCGCATGTGCCGGTCTCTAATTGATACGATATGACACGTGTAATACTTAACATGTAGGATCGGTACTGCAAGCCCTGATCTCACATGAGAAGAACTTCCATAATATCAAATAGGAAGATGAATCTCATGTTGTTTTCTTTTCTGTGGCAATGTGAAGCCTGTATTAGAAATTTCTTGGAAGAGTAGTCGGTTGTTCACTCAGGCCCGATTTATTATCATAATTGTCGGACGGTTTATAAATCGATGAGAGAGAATTTGTGGGGGACTCACACTCTTCTCTCACACACATGAGTATTAACCGATCCGGGGTCGAACACAGTATCTCACCCGAAGAACAAAGAGGCCCTAATGGAAGCGGCACCCTCAAGTGAAGAACGGTGCCGTAGGGCAGTCAACAAACACCCATCCTAGCCGCTGATGGGGAAGCATCGAAGTAGGCTTGAAACGAAAGAATGTGATGTCAGTAAGATCTATCATTTGAAACTTCCCAGTCTTTCTTTTAAAAGAAAGTTTCATCGACTCTTTCTGATGACGAACTTTGAACCTTCTGGGTGCTAACAAGACATTTCTGATTAAGAAAATTTTGACTCTCTCGTTGCATTAAAAAATAGGCTAGACACCATGCAATGTGATGTTAACGAGGCACTACTAGAGATCTCTGATCGTGTTCCAACAAAACTTTGTGACAATATCTGATTCAAAACTAGAGACTCTTAATAGAGAGTTGACTTTCCTCCCTGCAAGAAGAGCCATCCTCTCGTAGCACCCAAAACTCTTGCATATTCAAACATTGCGAGGCAGGGAAGGAAATGTCAGCCACCACCAACTACCCGGTTAGCACATGCAATGTGAAAGATATGCTATTTCTAATGTTTTAATGGCACTTGATGTTCTATCACTAAAAATAACATGAGAGCGTTTGTCTCGACGGCATCCCCATTCCGCGTCTGTGTAGCACATCTCAAACTCAAAAACTCTTTAACTTGGGTTAAAGCATCCCATACTAAAGAAAACTTGGCTAAAGCATCCATCCTCTTTTGCCTGAGATTATGCAAGTAATAAAGGGGGCAAGGTAGTGTTTGGAATGAATGTTGGGGAGAAATTTTAAGGATTCCAATCATTAAAATCTTCACCGTCTTGAAATTATTTTTAAATGTCCCAATGTTCCATCAATTCTTATTTTATGTAAATTTTGAGATTTAAAGAAAGATAAGGAGAAAAAAGAGGAGCGCTCGAAATCTTCAAGTTGTCTGGGGATTTTGAAAAAAATCTCCACACCCACTATCCCTTCCAAACGAAACCTAAAATGGAGCTAGTTAGTGGAGAATCCCAAGGCTAGCCTTCCGAGGTTGTTTCTGCTCTGCTGACTCCTAGGTCATGCTCGGTGTCGGTTTATCTGTAAGTATTCTTATACGCGTGTATTTGACACAATCCAGCAGAATGTGGAAAAATGAACTGGGGGTCTTTCTTTATTCTTAAAGATGGAATAACTTATTCCCAACTTTAATTCAATCTCTAAATAATTGACAGGATCGGTTCAGAAATAATTTATCATGTATATAGAACAGTTGCTTGAATGCGAAATGGGGGCAACTTGGTCAGTCCAAATGACGGGATTACACATGGATGGGATGCTCGGCTGAAGCAGAAAGGAAGTATCATATACTTGGATGTGGAACGAGTGCAGAGAGACCGTTCCTAAGAAACATCTGCGTAGACTACATCCGGACATTAACCTCCATAAATTTGAAAGCAAGGCAACAACATCATAAGAGGAATTGTGAAAATTAGTTCAGCAGTAATATCATGTAAATGGAACAACTACATTTTTCCAGTGACCTGTTGATCAACCCCGGTCACGAGGGCCTGTAACACCTCTTTTGCTTTCACCACAGCTGCAGTGAAGCGGGTGATTTTAAAAAATAGTAGAATATCTGTAACAAAGTAGAAAAAGATCCTAGTGATGAAGAATAAGAGAGACATAAGCTAAAGATCCCAGTGATGAAAAAGGATAGAGATTTTCATAAACTATTGACGACTTGGCAACGCAAATAGATGAAGAAATCAGAAAGAGAAGGCCGTCATATTTTGTCATGGAGGGTGACCACAAGATCATGGGCATCATCCAGAAGCCTCCAAACATCTAATTGTCCAGCCATGTTGTTGCATTCCCTCAATATCTCATCCATGCTGCTGTATTTTTCAATGATCAGTTTTCTCTTCTGCAGGACACAGGCTGCAATAGCATAAAGGAGCAAGTCATCTGTAGGAGGAGCCCGCTGCCTTATTCTTCCCCACGCAGACTTCCCGATCCCAGCCCGGATAGCTGCCTGGTCTGCCCACATGACTTCCCACAGGCATAATGTCTGCTCCAAGCTGAGCTCCCTTCTGAACAGGACCACAACCATTCTATATACAAAGAAGCAATCCTCCGCTTGAAGCTTCTCCAGATGCCTATAAAGGTGGGAATCCTTGTGCCTGATGATCTTTGACACTATGTTCAGTTGTCTCCGAATACCCACCTCATCGAGCCTAAAATTATTTCGGGCTTTCCTCATAAAGGCCACAAAGCACCAAAATGCCTCACTGTCATCTTCTAGGACTGCTACTATTGGTGAAAGTAGATCGCTCATCCCCTGACAGTAGCCAATCTCAGGATCATATATTGCATATGCCTCAAGTACAGCAACCAAGCGTGAAGCATGATATATCCTGCATGGCTCCAAGTGATCGTAGTCTTTCAAGCCTACACTTCTGGCACAACGGTGTGCCTTATCCTCGGAAACCACAGTTTGAGTTGAGGTATAAGGCACCCACTCTGCATTTGCTCGTACAGCATCTAGACGAATAATGCGCTGCCATGTAGCATAGTCCTCAACTGTGCAAAGACATTTAGATGGTTCCTCCACTGGTGAATCCATTTTGGCATAAAAATAACTCTCATCACTCCTTTCTGTTACTGAGGCAATCTGCATGCCTTCAGGTTCTACGGAGGACTCACTGTCAGATAATTCTGCATCTGCTGTGGAAACACCAAGATGAGTTATGCCACTTTTATCTTCTTCCATAAAACCTGAGTTAGAACGGGATATTATTTGATGAGCTGGTTCATCTGATTGGCCAACATTTAAGCTCCTTGCCTTTATAAAGATGGCCTCTGAAACAAATTGATCTGAGCTTATTTGCTCCATTGTACTTCCCTCTATGCAGGACTGTGATGCATGCTCCTCTATGCTAACAGTATCTGGACTTGCTTCTCCGATGGAGAAAGACTGTCTAGCACTATATACATCTTCCAAGCCAGGAGATTCTGAGTCATCCTCGAAAGAAGGGCTCTCCACATTGTCTCCTCCAGCTAATTTTTTCGACTCCTTGCACCCATCAACACCATGCATCAACAGTCGCTTGCAATGGTGCCTCAGTTTTCTGTATTCTTTCCTGCATCATATTTCAAAGACATTATGGATCAGTAAATATTCTTCAATAGAGACATCCAGAATGCATGGGATGAATCATTTGCTTTGACACAGAATTCCACATGAGCCAGTGGCCTATGAAATGTTCAAGGTTGAGCAGCACACTCTGTCATTGGAGTTGCATAGAAGCTTTAGTTTTTAGACAGTAGAGAAGTGCATCTTAACACTTTTTTTTTTGATAAGTGGACACTTGGAGAAAATGCAACCGAGGTATCATGGAAAACCCTCCATGTTACAGGTAAACCGGATGGACCATACTACCATGAAGTTGGCAACAGCAGACTGTCCATAAGCAAGATTACAGGCCATCAAGAGGATATGCAGGTCAGAGGAACTAAAACAAAAGGTGAGATTGTGCACGGTGATTGGCCTGTTACTGCCAGACAAAGTATCTTCCTGTCGTATCTAGAGTCCTAGGCAAAGTTGACTGAGAAACCTTTAAAGGAAACGGAAGAAGTGTAGGGAACACAAGATGTCTTCGGAATACCTTCTCTGTGTCTTAACTGCATTCCTTTCAGCCTCTGTACTGGTCAAGTCATAACTGTACAGCAAAAAAGTATGGTTAATATCACCTTACATTACAATCAAGAAATAGAAGACTCTGAAACAAGTTACCATGACATGATATTTGTTTTTTCACATTTACAATTTTATAGAAAACAAATACAAGAATTTAACAGAAATGCACCAATAACACAGCATGGGCATATTCTTTTCTATAAATGGACCACTATCAAGAAAGAGAACCTGTCATGGATTTACATCTCTAAGCAGTCCCACACAGAGAAAGCATGAACATCTGTATTTTCACCCAGCATAGATATAATGGGTGGGAGAATATCAACTTAAATAAAAGCACAAAAATGTAATATTCTATTTGGAGGCAATTCATCTGGAAAAGGATTATCATAATCAGATACTTCAGGAGGTCAGATAAGGTCAGCATCAGGCTGTCAACATCACATTTATGCTCTTCATTTTGGGAAGGATTTCAAAAGGCAGCAAGATGGGTAAAAAAAGGACCTCATAAAAGAGTTGGAGATGGAAGCAACGTTGTCGCCTCAGATGGACTCAGTCTGACTCGTACAAGTCAGATAAGTTTTCAAACTTTATAAGTCTCAAACTGCTAATAAGATACCATGCCAGTCCACTTAACACATTATCATTAATTAAGATTCTGAATAAGAAAAGGTGCTGACCGGTATGAGCCATTACAAGTCACGTTATAAGTCAGTCCAACCTGACGAATACATATTGATTTTCCAGGGAACAACATGTCTCCTGTTATTGATATGGCAAACTTTGGATAGAATAGAAGGCATACAATGTTTTGGGAAGATGACCAGGCAGGTGAACAAAGTTCGGAGGAACAGTTAGCCAAACTTTTCCTGGTGGCTGCAAACAGACAGCACCTCGTGTGATTTCTTACAATAAGAGAGCTGGAAAAAAAAAGAGAGCTGGAAATATTGTAACTTTAGAGAGCACTCAAATAGGATGAAAAGATGAAGCTATTGGCATTGAGCATCTTGTGTATCAGATGTGGTTGGATTGCAGATAAAGGAAGAACGTAGTGTGGGATTTATGGTGGAATATTTTATGTCAGATCACTTCATAGCCTGATTAGAGGCAGCAAGCCAAAGAATGACAACTTTCATGAGATTAGTCAAGTCAAACTACCTATTAAATTAGGACCTTCATGAGGCTATCGTATAATGAGAATCACCACCAAGATATATAAAAGTAAGTGATCTCGTGACGCAGATTCAGTTTCCTCAACATGCGGGCTCGCAAAAGATCATGCTTATGTCCTATGATAACTGTCCAAATGGTGAAGTTCGGTTCACCACAGGGTTGATGGCACATTTCAAACCCCAGTTCCCTTCAATCCATGAAAGGTGGAATTGTTTGGAAGCATGAGCAGAAGGTATCAGATGGGGATCAGTAGATGGATCACATAGTTTTTATGTCATGCAATTTGATAGTGCACTTGAAGGAAAATAATGAATTTTCCAGGGGTTAAGTACTTTACAAAACAGAAAGGTTTCAGAGTCATAAGTGAACAGTCTTTCAAGACAAGTATTGGTCAGAAGACCCAGAACCTAGGTTCACTGTACCGCTGGATCAGGGCGACCCGGATCCCTGGTGGTACAGTACGGTATGGCACCAGTCCGTGCTGGTCCAACTCGCCTTTAAGGGCTTCTTTTTTGGGCCTCTCCCTTCGAAGGAGGACCCGTACCATATCACGACCCAAGGTTCCCTAGGTACAGTACAGGTTGGCCGACTCGCACTGGTACAATATGAGTCAGCAAACCATGAGCAGGACACAATGGAGTTTAACTTATTACGTAAGCATGTTTCTTTGGAAGGTGAAGCATAGTTTTCTGTTTAATTCTACATGTAATCGGTTCTTGGTGGTGTATCCTAACATTTCTTCCCGGGGGGGGGGGGGGGGGTGTGCGGAATCTGCAGTACAGGTCCCACTTTCGATTATGTATTTGAGCTCCAGATACCAACATTAGAAGTAAGCCTATTGATAAAGAAAACATCTGCAAGCTATGTTAACAAGATTCGTTTTCCTGATTACTCGAGCTTATCTCTAAAACTTCAACGATGCTTAAAAAAGAAAGCAGGCACAGCCTGATGAGCCTAAAAGCAAAGTGGTAAAACCTAGCAATTGTCTGCATTAGTTAGTTATTAAACACACAACAAATGTCGAGATCTGATCAAATTTTCTCCATCTAATACATCAAGCATTGATAAACACACATACATACATACATACACCCCAATAACTAGGAGCTGCAACTGCAAGTTAAAACTCTATTGAGAATGAAACTGCATGCATCTCAGATGTGAACTGGAACCAATGATATTATAGGCCTTCAGAGCAAAAACTCACCCTGATTTCCTTATATTACACAGAGGTGAACAACCTATATTTTGGGTGCAGATTTACAAGAGGGATGAAACAAGATGGCACCATAAAAGTGCTCAGCTGAACAAGGAATGATGGAATTCCAAGTAAAAAAGGCAGGCAGACAATGTCTGAGCAGGAATGAATGTCTAGAGTCATAAAGGTAAGATTAAATTGATCAGAAAGATGAGATGCATTCATGTTTTATGTTATGCATGAAAAAGGTTGCATCACGCCCTTCAAAAATTGGCATTTTCACTCAAATATATGATATATGATGAGAGATAATGAATGTTAAGGTAATGATTGAAATTCACCCATTGTACATTGGAAATTCTCAGTGTAACACCCTCAAATATAGCTAAATTGTACTCTATATCACCGAGGCATCTTTTGAAGTATCGGCTCAGTTCTTGTAAAGAACTCCGAAGTTAAGCGTGCTTAATGGGGGATAGTACTAGGATGGGTGACCTCCCGAGAAGTCCCCCATTCTGGAGCCGATCATTGTTAGAAAGGGACAAAACCTTGAGGTCGGTAGGCCAAAGCGGATAATACCTCGACGATATAGAGTACGGGGGCGTGATACTCAGCCATAATCTTCATCGATTCTTCCCACTTCTTTCTGTTGAAGATAAATGAAATGTGAACTACCGTCCAGAAACTGATATGGAAGACCTTATCAACATGCAAAGTCACATACCCCAAATGCAATACCTTCATTCAGATTTCTTCCTAGTTCCTACCCTAATGCTAACCAGGGTTTGCCATGTCGTACTGGATTGGTGCGATAAGGCCGACTCATAACGGATCATGGAAGATCCGACTCGCTATCCAAGGTGTATCAGCCCGATCCACTATTAATTATTTAAATAATAATATAACATTTAGAAATTAGTTTAAATTTTTTTAAAAAAATTAAATATATATATAATAAATGATATAATGATATAACATTAGCCATAAATCTTGCATTTCATGGATGAAGAGGATGAAACTCTATTTTCGACCACCTTCCAAAAACAGAAACTTTATTTTCGAGTTTATTGATTTGTTGATTATCTAATAATGATCTAATGTTCAAAATTAGTCAAAAATGAAAAAATAGACTAAACGGTTCATACATAGTCTAGACTGATGAAATAGTAGTTCTTCAAGTTAAAATTATAGGGAAAATAGTCCAAGCATTGCAAGAAGTTTTAATTGTACCAAAAGAAAAAAAGCAAAAGACAACCTCAAACAAGTCGACTCTTCCGAGTTGCCCGGGTCGTACTGTATCATGGGAGATCCGAGTCAGTCCGGATCTTTAATCCGGCAAACCTTGATGCTGACTAAGCTTGGAATTTAAAAGATATCTTACTAGGTTCTGGTAGCCCTTTTTTTTCTTTTTTGAACGAGGGTAGGTCCTGGTAGCCTATTGATCTGAAAGGACTTCTATCCCAAAGAAATTCCATACCTTTTTGCCCCCTCCCTATGGCATGGAAACCCATTCACCATTGGAAGGTTGAAATAAAGCTCAGATGCATACAAAACCTGCATTGGCACTACATGGAATAGTGGTCCCTGGCCTTATCACTTGTGCATCAGGCAGCACTGCAGGTGTTGGGCACTGGTTATTGTGGAACGAACCCATGACATAAGCTAGCTGACCATGCATGGGACCAAAAGGAATTTACACTTTAAACCAACTGCCTACTATTAAAGGTTTGGGACGAAGAATGGACAGAAAGTTGACAATTTTACAATGAAGGTTGCAAGAAAAAAATGACAACAAGATCATCAGTTTACTATGCAAAAGCCCACAGTTAACATAAATTTCAGTAGGCAAGTTTTGGAAAGGTTAGAAATCGTACACTCCCAGAAGAAATGGCCAGACTTCAGCTCTGATTCTTGATTCAATGCCCTGGATGACAATTAAGTGCAATTAGAACATCATTGACTTTGACAAGCATGCACAAATACGAATTTGCAAACAAATTGAGACAAAACACAAGTGCACCAACTGCTCACCCCACTGCGAACTCTTTTCAGAAACTTCACTTTGTCCTGAAGTTTTCCATCCGGTGACAGTAAATTAGTCCATTGCTGAAGAGAAAGAGCACGCTTTCTTTTCCTCCGAGACCATGGTGATTTAAGAATAACCCTGAAAGTGAGTGATAACATCATGATACAAGCTTCCTAATGCATAACCAACGGATAGACTTGTAAAATAACCAACAAACCATCCATGGTAAAAGAATCAATAAATGCACAAGAACTAAAAAGTACAAATGCACGGTCAACTGTGATACCCAGGGAAAAGAGAAGCTTTACAAGGAGAAAAGGGAGCAAGAAGAAAACAGCTTTCTGATGAAGAGTAATACAATCAAGTTATAATCTCCACACTAATTTCCGCCTCTTGTCAAGTATGTAGACGGCAAGACTTTCTGTCTTCCTGCAAACAAAACAATCCAGGTTCCTCAGACCCAGGAAACCACGGCAATCATTTTATCCTTCCATGCCAAATTCATCCAGACATACGAGTGAAAGAACTCCACACAAGAAACAGGAACTCAGAACGATCCACGACAAACTGAAATTAACAAACTACAGCGGCCCCGCCCCCTTAATTGCCGGGAAAACCACTGCATCCATTCTCCAAAGATCGACACACGAAACAAATTCGAAGGCACCTCTTGGTGATTTTCCAATCCGTTCCATAACTTGAGACTTGAAGTAAGATACAGTGGGTTAGTAACACCGGAACGGATGGAACAGAGTGCGGAACAGATGAAAATTCCAGAATCATGATAAGAAGAAGGGAAACAAAAGCAAAAGCAACGGGAGGGGCCTTACCGGTCATGGACGGGCGGCGAGGCGGCGATGATTAGAAGCGATCTCAAGTGAACCCACGACGACGACGCCGCCGACGAGGAGGAGGACAAGGGGTTTGAAGACGACGAAGCCGAAGAAGTGTGCGATCGTCTGAGGGTTTTCATCTATTATCTCTTTCTCCACTCTCCCTCTAAAATTCTACAGTTTCGTTCCTCTTAGGTGACAGCAACGGCAGAGTGGGAAGGGGAGACGTGGAGGAGGCCGGGGAGCGCCTTCCTCAGCGGCGAGCGGAGCGGACGATGGCGGCACCCATGGCGACTCCGACGACAGCCGTCAATCACCCACCTAACACCACATTCCACCGCCCCAATCCCGCTCAGATCTCCCCGCCGCAGCACTGCCAAACCCCCCGCCGCCCCCCTCCCCGGGAAGCCTACTCCGCCACCGCCGATCTCCCCTTCCAGCCAACACCTGCCCCACATAGATCGATAGATTCCCTAACCCCGCCGCCCTCTCCAGCTAGCTCGACCGCCACTACTACCACCTGTACCGGCAGCCCAAGCAGGCGCCATCCCCGCTCAAAGCCCGCAGCCGCGGCAAACACCCCCACCACCAGCGAGAAGAGGATAGGAGAGCTGCTGCTTCGGTGGAAAACGCGCGGCCCTTCACAGCGTCGAGGGGGAGGAAGCTGCGGAGGTCGCCTCAGACGCCATGGAAGGGTAGGGAAAGGGAGACCGAGTAAGGGGAATCCCCTCCGTGGGACGCCATGGTGCCTCTTCTTCCACACAGTGGGAGTAGAGGATGTGGCGAATAAACAATAGTGGAGGGGGATATATAAAAAAGATGCGTATGCCCGAGGAGCAAGAAAGCAGAAACGGGGCTCCGACATGTGACCGGCCCCATCGCTAGGCATATTAATTATAGGATATTTTGAAAAAAGTCCTCATATTTGTTGGTAAGGATTTAGTCCTTTCATCTAGGGTTTATCGACCCAGTCCGAGTCATCCCGACTCGCACGATCCGATACGACCCAAGTTGTGGGCGGGATACCCAGGTCGTGAGTCATCATCGGGTCGTCCCATTAATTTAATATTATATTATATTATATTATATATATAAATTATCATTTTCTATTTTATTCTATTATTATTTATATATTATATATATAACCCTTTTTATCAACACTTAGAGCGAGATAGATCGAGACGGACCGAGTCGAGATCGACCCGACTCATCTCAGCCCGTGATTAGGACGAACAAGTCAGTAGAGACGACAAACCCTACTTTGACCACTAAAATTTGTTTCTCTAGACCTTGCTTCCATACCCCTCCTTATTCTCAGGTCTTTGTGATGTCAAGAGGGCGGTGAAGTTAGTGTGTCATTGAGCACACTAAAAGTGATTTTGTAAAAGCACTTCTTTGATGGATTTTAGGATGCTGAGGATTTTGGTGATTAAGATAGATGTTAAGAATCTCATTTGAAAGAAAAGAATTAAGGGTGGAGGATTCTAAAAATGCCCTTTTACTAAAAAGTCCCTTGTTTGGATACATGGAGAGGGTGAGGGAGTGATAGAGGGGGAGTGTGTGATCCTCTTTTCTGCAATTTGTCCTTCTCTTGTGAGAGAGTTGACACTCTTCGCCGTTCGGATAGAGTCCGCGACTTCTACGGGTTTAGCATCGCTATCCAGAGGGTTGTCACTCGTCATTGACGACTCCCAAGAGGGCTACAAAACAACTAAAGAAGAAACCTCTAATTTGGCTATGTTTTACTATTTTATTTACAAATGAGTTTCCATCCTCCCAAATCTATTAGTGTGACTCTATACATAGTGCTTCCTCATTTTAGTGTAGGTTTATAAGGGGCAATTTTCATTGTAATCATTCCTTAAGGTCCCAATGATATAGTTGTTGAGAGCTTGATCAAGAAAAGATTAATAATTTGGCAATTGTACGTGTCCTTATGAAGAAATTTATAAGCTGTATAGACTACTTGATATAAGGTAAAGTGGAAGTGACTCACTAGAAATTTTGATAAAGAAAGTCAAATGCCAACCCATTGTGCTTATAAAGAGAGAGGATTGTGAGCAATCTATACAGGAATCTTATTGACCCAAGAAAGAGAGGCAAGGCCACTATTCTTAACAACTCTATGATTAATTAGTACTCAAAGGCAAACAAATAATTTCAGGTGAAATAGATGCCATAGCATATGATTCAGCCTCAATACAAAAGCAAGCAGAATTTGGTATATATGACATTATCAACTTAATTGACATTTGGAAGATAAGCAGTGTAAAGCGAGTCAAACAAAATATTTTTTTTATATTTTTTAATATTTTTAATATTATAATAAAATATTTTACTCTTTCATAAAATATTTTATTCTTACATTTTTTCGCTGAACACGTTTCATATTTAATATTCAAAAAAATACGCCGTGGGGGTCTGACGCGGACGTCCTTTTATGCACATAGAGAGTCTTTTCAACTTTCTTTTGGTCAATAGGATTAATTGTTGCACTTTGATGTGACTTTGTACACCAACTTCGGTGCAGAAAATATTAGTCATATGACATTACCAACTTAATTGACATTTGGAAGATAAGCACGGTGTAAAGAGAAGCACAAATAAATGAGAACAGAAGACAACAAGAATGAATGCACTAGTAGGGTATTGAAGAATCTGTGACATAACATCCCAATGGATAGATGGAGGCATTGGACTAAGACTAGCTAACCATGTGAATAGAAAACTAAATGTCAAAAGAAGTAATAGCCATATAATTTAGGCAGCCAACTATCTCTCAATATTAGATCAGATCATCTAGTGGAACACCACCGGTAGGAGATAGCTTAACGTTCAACTTAAATGGTGTATCCATGGTTCAAACGTTCCTTACTTCCACCTTGTTCAATCAAATATATGGTGTCCATAGATCAAGGATAGACATGCGAGAAAGATGCAATTTCAACACTGAAAAAATGATGAAGATGTCGAGCATCTCTCATGTCAAATAGTTGCTAAGATTGTTCTTTAATGTAGACAATATCTTGAGAATCATCTATGAAATGATATTAACATCTATATAGAGAAGTAATAATATATGTCTATAAATAGAAGTTGATTTGGGGTGTCCATTTTGAGGTATTATCCTCGCTAGGGTTTTATTTTATTTTTTACTAATAAAGGGGTCCTCAAAAGAGAAGACTTGTAGTCTATCTTGAGAATCATCTATGAAATGATATTAACATCTATATAGAGAAGTAATAATATATGTCTATAAATAGAAGTTGATTTGGGGTGTCTATTTTGAGGTATTATCCTCGCTAGGGTTTTATTTTTTTTTTACTAATAAAAGGGTCCTCAAAAGAGAAGACTTGTAGTCTATCTTGAGAATCATCTATGAAATGATATTAACATCTATATAGAGAAGTAATAATATATGTCCGTCTTTGTAATTTTTAATATAAGATCTTTTGAGTTTCCTTATTAGGTCTCTACACTAGAATTTAAAAGAGAAGACTTGAGTCTTGTTTATAAGCACATGTCCATCTTTGTAATTTTCAATATGAGATCTTTTGAGTCCCCTTCTTAAATCTCTACATAAATATATGAAAAAATAAAAAAATTGAGCTATATGAGAAGAGGCGACGCACCCATGTTGAAAAAGAGTAGGACCAAACGTCTTAACTTAAGTGTGAGGTGTTTGTTTGAAACCATATAACACTTTCTCGACTCAAAAAAAAAAAGATCATGCTTGACAAAGACAATAAAAATAGCCTTGGGGATGGGAAAGCATAAGAGGGAAGGTGCAAATACTTCCCGAAAGAGATCTACATCTAAAAAGATATTTTTAACATCTATCTAATGCAATGGTCAACATAAAGCAATTAGCAATAGAAATCAAGATTCAAACCATGTTATTTTAGTGATAAGAGTAATTGTCTCTTTATAATCAAATACCCAACCGGAGAGAAAATATTTTAACCATAAATTAGGTCTTTGAATGCTTAATGGATCCAAACACATTAGTTTTAATTTTATACACAACGTTCAAAATGGATAGCATGTTTGCCTAAAGAAAGAAGGGGAAGTACGTACATCCCAAGTTTTCAATCTTATGTAATGCATCAAGTTGTTAACATATTGTGATCTAGCTGCCTTCACAATCAGAGATTTTAATGATTAAACTATCCCTATGCTCTTATGTTATATCCTTTCTATTTCTAAAAGGCTTCGTTACCCGTGACCATCTCCTCTAGCACTGTGAGTATGATCTTTTTGTCAACCCCAGTTGGAACTATTCCATAATAGATGGATGCAAATAGAAAGGCACTCAATAGGTACAAAGCTCCAATCTAACCCTTACTAAAGTAGGAGTACATGACGATGGTTTTATATCGCTAAAACTAATAAAATAACAATACTCAATTAGAAATAAATAAATTTAGAAGTACAATTTGTTGGTTCGGAACATATAGTAGTTAGAATTAAGATATTTATTGTCACCCGATATGCGGATCTCGCGACAATGATCTCATAAAGATACAACGATCATATGTAGTCAAGATTCCTCTCTCTCGTCGGTACGTCCTCGAAGAGAATTTTACGAATTTCAATTTATCTTGTAAAGACTCAGTGGAGAAACAAAAAAACAATGAAGGAAGAACGCACGAGAACAAATTGGGTAGCAGTAGAAAAGAAGCTCATATTGATCAACCGAGGTAATCAATTTATAGACTTCAACAGTGGTGGAGAGATGCGTCTTTAATGGACGCCTCCCCCAGTTTGCAACGGATGTCTTCGTCTGTGAATCACACGAATGTCATTTTCTCAAAACGCGGCGGTCAAAGAAAGGATGCGTATGTAATAGACATCGTGAATCACATGACCATCGTTATCATACAATGGTAACACACAGTGAGTGAACAGTGACACTCAGTGAGTGAACAGTGAGGAAAATTTTTAATTACGCAAAAACTCTAACAGATGAGCGATAAGATGAGCATATTTTGTTGGGTCGAAGGATATAGTCGTTATAATTAAAAGTTCTATCGTCACTTAATATGCGGATCTCACGGTAATGATCTCCTAGAGATATGATGACCCTCGTATAGACAAGACTCCTCTCTCTCGTCGGCACATCCTCAAATAGAACTTTACGGATTTTAATTTATCTTACAAAGACTCAGCATAGAAATAGAGAAGAAATGAAGGAACAGCGGTGGAGAGACGGGTCCGTAATGGATGTCTCCCCCAATTCGTAACGGATGTCTTCGTTCGTGAATCACGAGAACGTCGTTTTCTCAAGGCACGGCGGTCAAAGAAAAGATGTGTCTGTGATAGACGTCGCGAATCACATGAGTTTCGTTATCACATAACGATGACACACATCGAGTGAATAGTGATATATAGTGAGGGAACAGTGAGAAAAATTTTTAATCACGCAAAAACTCATGAGCTATGAGACCAGCATTGTTCTTTGCTCAAGTTTTGTTAATTTAACAGCTGCGCAATGACTGAGTCAAATTATACATGTAATATCATGTTGTATTTTGCACCAACGACGGTTCCTCTTTTGTTAAGTTGTGGTTAGTTGGCCCTCATTTTGTTTGGGTTATGTACCATAAAACTCGTGCTGCGGCGATGGTTAGTAGTCCTCTATTTTTTTTTTCTTACCGAACGTTTATAACATTTGATAAGATCTTGATCATTGAAACTAGCCCAAAACTATGACCCAATGTTTATCGTTTGTTTTCCTCGAAAGTTCACTAATTTCAGTGCCCTGCATCCGAAATGTAGCCAAATGAACGATTGTTCAGAAACCTAGTCCCCACTCACACCTTTATACAAAATTTGGTCCCAAACTTACAATACATATAGTGCAAGGTTAATATTTATCTTTGAGTAATGGTCAGTGCACGTTCGGGCTTAATTACAAACCTTTAGTGTGCACCAATCAAATTTATGTTTTTGACATTTGGAACAGTCAAGAAATGGTTGTTCAAATTATGATCCACACCTCCGAAGATTTATTTGACTAGAAGTAAAAAAGTGTCGCAGAGGTGAGGGACTGCAGCCACAAATGAAGGGTCATAAGGAGTCCTAAGAGCTACCTCAGAGGACAACCCTTCGACGATCAAGTCAGATAACCATGGGAGAAAGAGACGAGCACTCAGAGGGTGAGGAAGAGGAAGACCAAAGTGAGGGAGTGGGGGCTTGAGAGGATTAGGTCGCGCATCTCTTGGTCGTTGGGTCAGAGTCCTATTTAAACCGTTATCGTGGGGTTGACCGTTGGATTGTCGTGACCGAAGAAGACGTGAGCTGTCACGCCCCGATGCGGAATCTCGGGACGTACGGTTAGGGGCAAGCGAGCAATAATTCCGAACCATTGCAAACCATTGCACAAAAGGTTGGAAAGGATAATAATCAGAGTTTTATTGATAATAAAGTTGAGTACACTGGGTAGAATAACTACATCCAAATAATAAGCAAAATACTAGAACAATCTCTCACTAATACTAAGGGTACAAACTGACTCAATAAACTAAAACTATCTCTCGATATCACTCCAGTCCATTCCCGACAAGTTCATCACCTGGAAAGAGGGGAAAAGTAGGAGTGAGCTAAACGCGCTCAGTAGATAACCACAAACAGGTTTACGTAATTAACCATTGATTTTCAATTTATATGAAATGCAGTAAATAAAGAATGACGATACGATAAAAGAAACAATGTAAAAGATATCTTGCAAGGTCAAGAAATATAACAATTTACCAAGTAATGAACAAGTAAAGTAACAGTAGAGAATTTGGCCAGCAAGTATGTTACACATGTAACCAAATAAATACGCACGAGTCAAGTAACAAGAGTTTGTCATAGACGTAACATGTCAAGTCAAGTATTCGGGTGCAATGCCTCACCCTATCATAAACATCCCAATGGGCTCAATATCTTTTCGGGCGCTCTCTCCAGGACCAGACCGGGCCCTTATGATGCGTTGGCATTTCATTTCAATTGGATCACCGATCCCCCGTCTAGACATAGTCAATTATGGCCAATATAATCAGATGAATTTCTGTCGGGTACAAGATGTAAAGGACGACACTCGCCTCCTTTGATTCAAGAGTATAACCACGATGAAAAACCTAAAACAAGGTAGTCGTACGGCAAATACCGGGCCGTACTCACATGAGTAACGAGTCACGGGGCCAAGAATGAACGGTTGACAGTAAGCCGTTCGAGAGAGAGAAGTAAGTTCCGAAGAACGAATATACGAACCATTCGGGTCGTATTTTAAGAAATACGGTTCAAGAGAATCCGTATTAAGCATAACGATAATATCTAATTATAAGATAATTTATGCAAAATAGTCACCGCGTTGCCAATAACAATTAAACCAACCAATTTCAGTTTAATGTCCATTGATCAATTCCGGGCTCAAATATGACCGAAGATTATCCAAGGGTAATCGGTCAATTAATCAAGTTAAAACAATAGTCATGATGTAACCGTAATTTACCACGATAAAAATATTTTACGGTAAAAATGTAAAGTTTACCGGATGGAGTGTCCAGCTAATTGGTCAAAGACTTGCCATAAGTCGGTCAGTAATTTTCTGGTTTACAATAATTTACAGAAATTACCTATGGTAAAGTTTAACTATTTACCATACTTATTCAATTTATCTAAAGTTACAAGTGAATTTCAATGATTTTCACTTTAAACAATTTATCAAAATAGATATTACAAATAACAGAAATTTACTCATGTCATTATATGTTATTTATGTGGATTGTCAATTTTTACTAATTAACATTATTAAATGGGTCAAATAGCAAAAAAAATCAGTTTTCTGGAAGTTAAACGGATGACAGTGGGCCGTTAAACCTACTGGCTGTAAAACGGTTATCATTGGGCCGTTTTATACAAGGCGGGCGATTCTAATTGGGCCGTTTGTATAAGTCGGGCGGGCAGTTCTGAGCCGTCTAAGAGATAAAGCGGTCCGATTGGAACCGTTAATCCCTGTAACACGGGAACAGCGAAACAGAAGCATAAATCCAGCGTTTAAGGCTTCAATTCATGCATTTGAGTACGTAAATAAATAGAAAAGCATGGTTTCTACAAGCTAACATGATGCTCTTTCATTCCATTTATCAAATTCAAGGTTTGTGCCATGGTTACCTACCTTAACCGATGAAATAAGGAAAGATAAATGGGGAAGAAGATGAACAGTAGACTTGCAGAGCTTCTTCACAGCAGCAAGAACCCTTTTGTGTTTAAGAGATGTTTAAGGGGGCTTCCTCTACTTATAGGTTTGGAAGAGGAGTGTTTAATCTTCACACACGGTTTGGTCAGAGCCGCAAAATCCTTTGCATTGTTGACAACGTGTTTCTGCCAACCAAAATACGGTTTCACGTGTTTCTCAAGGTAAGGTTAGCCTAATCTAAGCCTAATCCAAAAGATTAAGGAATGGTTAACTAAGACCTCAATTTAATGCTACTAAATGATTTTTAATGAATTGGACCCAAAAGACAAAATTACTAATCAAGACATGCTCTTTCATAATATGATTTTTATGGAATTTTATCACGAGGTTTATTGTTAATCTCCCAATCTTAAAATTAAAATAATAATTTAACCCAATGTTCAACGGTTTAGTCGATAGAGAGAGTTTCTGATTTTTACCGATGAAACTTCAGAAGATAAAGTTGCTAAGAAAAATACCCTCTATCAGATGTGATTTTTACATATTTTTCTAAGGTAGTTGTATTTTCGTATGAATAGTGTTTTCCGCGTTTTTAAGTCAGGCTTAAATCACTGATTAAGCCATGTAAATGATTTTATTAGGGTCAAGTACAGAAGACCAAAGTGTTTACCATGATCTTTACTAATTAACTACCATTTTTCGGAATTTTTATATGATAGTCAAAATTTTTACTATTTACTATTTACCACCGTCACTATTCAACATTTACTATTTACGAAATTTAATATTTGTACAGAAACTCGGGGTCTTACATGAGCCGTCTAGTTCGCTTGTCTCACGAGACAGGGAGGAGTGGGCGTTGGCTTGCCGTCTCTTCGTCAGAGGGATAACTCCACCATTAATGCGGCAGGGCTCACAGGAGGGGGGGTGAGACTGTTCTGTCAGGGAGAGCGGCATGGGCAATGCCCTCCCTTCCCATCGCTAGACTGGTGCGCCTCCCGTCATTAATAGATGCTAAGGGTGTGTGTCGTGTCCGCTGACGGGGAAGGTGCACGCGGGTACGGCATCTGTGTTGGACCTACGCTGGGGTAGGGAACGTGTTGGGCCAACGCGCAGGGTAGCGGGCCTAGAGGGCGGGGCCTCCATGATGGGCCAAATGGATGGGCCTTAATGGGCTGGAGAGATATGTCCTCCAAAAAAAAATTTTGTGACGTGAGATTCAAGTCACCCTACCTTGAGGTGGAAGATACATCCTAATCCGACGATCTAAAAAATCTAAAATAAAAATGACAGATTCAAGATAAATTGGCCCCAACACTATTCATTGTATTTGATTTTTTTGATCATCAGATGGGGATGTGTCTTACATCACAAGTTAGGGTGATTTAGACCTCAAAGTCACAAAAATACTTCAAAAAAATGAGTTTGTTTGGTGAAAAATAGCCCAGGTGTGTACTAAGCATTACTCTTTATCTTTAGCATGATTTATTGTATCGATGCGACTTGCATCAATTCTGCTGCATCCCATCGTACCAGGGCCAAATCGAGCCCTGATATGGTGTGACTCAGCCCGCCCTTTCAGATTTGAACCATATCAAACCGTATCATAGCCATGGTTCATCGACTCGATGTGACTCGCACGAAGTCGAGCGTACCACACATGATCTAAGCGAAATCCGGTACGTGATCCGTCGAGTTTGGTTGAGTCGCATGCCACATGTTCGCCACTTCGTTGTCACTGTCATCGTCACCGGATCTCTTTCGCCACCGCTGTCATTGCCATCGCACCTCGTCCACCACTCCACATAGCCATTCCCAACCCCCGCAGAGCTGCACCATCGTCGGGGAGGGGGGCTACCAGGTGGGGTGGGGACTATCGGCATGTGAGAGGTGGGCTGCCGTAGTTGGGGGGCCAAGGGGTGATCTACGAGTAGGGGGCGGGGTTGGGAAGAGAGTTGCCGAGGTGAGGGACCTAGTCGGCCCAAGTCTCATCCGACTTAAAGAGACTCATGCAGGACCAGGAAGATCCCAATCCAATTAAGATCACCGGATTTGCGAACCATGATCATAGCATGTCGACGGGATCCGACTTAAGAGACGCACGCAGGACCAGGAAGATCCCGATCCAATTAAGATCATCGGATTTGCGAACCATGATCATAGCACGTCGACTCTCGGGGCTATCTCGAGCCATATCTCAACCGTCTCGAGCCGTATCACAGTTGTCTCGAGCCGCATTACTGCTGTTTCGCACTATATCACAACATCTCAATTGGGTCTTTCGAAAGGTGATCTTTTTTTGGATTCGTCACACTGACTCAAAACTATATTGGTGTCTCTTACCGTGCCAACGCTGGTCAAAGTCGACGTGACTCCGAGATACAGCCAATACCTTGATCTTCAAACAAGTTGTCTTCATGTAAAGATCCTTACATCGCAATTCTAAATTTCTAATATCTCATGCACAATTTATGTAAAGATCCTCATAACACAACACTAAATTTCTAATATCTCATCCACAAATGCACAATTTACGTATTGGTGGAAGTTCATGGCATTTCACATAGATGTTGTAGAATTTAGGGTTCTTTGGTTTTGATTTCCTATGAAGTATAAACCAAAGTATAGGTAAACCTTGGTTAGCTTGTGGACGTGTAGGGATTAATTCTTATAAAAAAAGGAATTTCTATACATAAATTTTTTAGAATAAAAATTACAAAATTCTCACTCATGTGTTTGTACTTGCACACATATCATTAAATGTGAGAACAACACGTACAAAGATCACATGATGGCCTTTTTGCACACTTCAAGTGGTACTTCTGCACATAAAATGGTGCAAACCATCATTTTGTAACCCTTTTGCACATTGTTACCATTTTTAATGACGTATACAAATATAACAGTGATAAATAAATATATGATTTTTCTTTTAACAATGGTTATATAACTCTTAGCCAATGTTTTGTACCAATAATCTACATTCAATCGGCGCGGCGAGTCCGCCATGTCGGCCGGATGTTCCTCGGCCTCTTCCGCCGCCGGGCGCGGCACTGAGCTCCGGGGATGGGATCCGTTTACCCGGTCAAATCTGATCACCTGATAGTCAACGCGTGCCGACATGTTTTTGACTCCGTTGTTCTTGGGGGTGGTGGCGAGTTAATCACGTGTGGCCATTTGCAGGTGGGAGTTCGCTGTCGGCGCTCGGACACGTTGGTCTGGTTCGATGGCCAACAAAGTCAGCGACGGACTCGTCCACATCCATCTTTTCCCGGCGTTGTCCCTCTCATGATGCAGATCCTTTCTTGTGAGCCAAACCCAGTTGGGGGTTGTTTGCAAGTTTCGTATTTATTGCGAGTGTTTTCATTTTGTGTGTGATTATTTTACATGTTCTATATTTTAAGAATATTTTTAAGATTTAATTTTTAATCCTTTTCATGAGGAAGTAGAATCTTAGAAATATTTGAGGTTTTTTAAATAAATTATTATTAAATATAAATTTATAAAAAATATTCTTAAAATATATTAGTAGATGTATCACTACATAAAATCATATTGTTTAAATTAATATGTTATTCTTATTTACAAATATATCATTTTATAAAAAAAACTTGTAAAAAAATTACACTTAGATGACTTTTTCACGATATTTATACACTATTTAATTTTACGCGGTGATATGTCTACTAATATATTTTTAAGATTTATTTTTTTATGAATTCACTTATACTAATAGTTTATTTATAAAAAAAATCTTAAAATAATATTTTAGATACTTTTCTTATTTCCCCCCTTGACCTTTCTCTCTCCATGTGGGAATGCAGAGACGTGCTTATTAATTTGAAGTTTCTACAAATAGACTATTACTAAAATTAAATAATTATAGATTTTTTATGTCCATATTTACCATTTGTTCATATCTCATAAAAAATATTGATAGTGTAGTTTGCATGAAGACTACATAATAGTCTATTTAAACTATTTTTTGCTGTGCAAAATGATTCACTTGACCATAGATACAGGAGTGATACATCTATAATTTTTTTATCCCAACAATGGTTTTAATGTAAAATTTATATTTATTTTTAATCATTTATTCACAAATTTTATAAATATGTAAGGTTTTAGTAAATTATCTCTTCAAATTCTTGTTATGATCCTTCGTTTAATTTATTCACAAATTTTATAAATAAATATTATTTTAGTTGAAGGATCTAGAAAAGGTTCATATTTAGTGGAGGGATAGGATTTAAGATTTTAAATTTTGAGGGACCAACAAAACTGAATTGGTCTAATTCAAGATTCTTGTCAAGTTAGCCCTTTGGATCATCTCAACAATGTTTGGAAATTTTATCAAAATAAATGAAATAAAGACGTTAAATAGTTAACAATGTTATTGCTCCTCTTAAGATCGCGTCTGGTGGGAGAAATCTGTAAGATAAGTCAAAAGATTTGGGTTGGAAGAATCGTGAACTTGCACCTACCCAAGCTTCATTTGAACTTCACTTCATGTCTAGATAGTCCCAGTCACATCAATATTTGAACACAAAACATAAAAAGGACAGAGTCGTCGTTTGGTGTCTAATTATTGGAGTGAGTCTCGGACATGCTCTCACGTGCAGGGTTTGACGGATCGATCGTATCGATATAGAATATTATGATTTGATATCGTTGTGTTCTATTGAGTATCGACGTGAAAGAAGATTTTTAATATATATATATATATATATATATATATATATATATATATAAGTAAAATTATTCAAATAATTTCTTAGTTCAATTGATTAGTTGGCGTGTGATTTAAGAACATATTTGGTGTTTGAATCTTACAAATGTCATATGATTTTTAATTCTTTTTGACTCCCCTGAAAAAATAAAAAATAAAAAACATGTGTCATGTGCGATTTGAACAGGAGACCTCTCGTTTCAATGAAAATTTTCTAATCAAACTAGCTATGGAATATCTTTGATATAAAATAAAACATATAATATTTAAAAATATATAATTAACGTACCGATTACGTACTACGTATCGACCATACCGATCATCGATTAGTACGATATATTACGTGCGATACATAACATACCGCATCGATTTGTCAAAACTTACTTGTATAACCCGAATCTTAGATGATAGACGTGGACCGTGATTATCTAAACTCATCTAAAACTAGTGAAAGACCACATTTAAGGCTCAGTTTTTAGTTTTGTCGTCAAGTCAGAAACAAAATGCGACACAAGCCTCTCTTTTTTGATTTGGTAAGAATAAACATTATGAACAAAAATGAATCAAAGTCATCTGTTGTTAATTTTATTTTTGATTTTTTCTTTTTTTAATCAGATCACAAAATGAGATGGATGTTTCCATCTCCACTCAAGACTTTCAAACTTTTGATACCCCCCCCCATGGCCCAATCCTACATGGACTGGCCCGGCCCAAATGCAACACCAACAGCCTTGTACATTGGGCACAGGCCAGCTTCTAGTTAATAAACTGACCAAAAGACAAGACTGGTGAAGAGAGACACCTCCTCCCTCCATCACTTGGCAAGGTGGCATGGTGACTAAAAGTCCTTTTACTACTTCCAAGAGAACAATTGGGTGCAATTGCATGTACGATGATGCTATACGTGGTGTGGAAGCTAAAAAGAATCACCTCCATCTTGTGTTACACCTTTAAAATTTATTTGATGGAAAAGAATAGTCGGCCACATGTGGAAATCTGCAATGATCAAACTGAGTGTTAGAAGGAGTCATCGGAGTGATCTCAAGGACAACCCTCCGATACTTAAATCAAAACTGGATGAGAGAACAAAGAGAAGACTAGATAGAGAGAAAGTCGAGAGACTGGAGAGAGGTGATGATACTCGACGACGTTAGGAATGATCGACGATGTGACTGGAGTCTAGGGGAACTTGGTGGAGAACTCTAGTCTTCCCTTCTTTCAATACCGTTCGTGCTCTGCATAGTAAACCTCTGTGTGTCCCCCCTAGGTCCATTTCAGGGCCTATTTATACCAATTGCGGTGGCGTCGTCTCTTCCCCAACTTAGCGATGTCGTGATTAGTGGAGCAGTATCCTACTTGATCGTGGGGATCATCTGTTGGCCATTTGCCCGTTCTATGAGGAAAGGCATCGTGATAGCCATCTCGGTGACGTGGGCGTGATTCAGTGCTCGTCGAGGTAAATCTCGTAATGGCAGTCTCAACATTCGCCTGTTGTCGAGTCTCACGACGTCCGAGATGCTCGTATGCAGAGATCTTGCATGTGGGATGTCTTGTCCTTGATGTATCGCGATTGGGCCGCGTTTCAAGACCGTTGGATAGTTGTCAACGACTACTACAAGCCTGACTATCCTGGACTGTAATAGACATGGTGGTGTTATTGGACTGTATTGAGTCCGACGTATTTTTCCCTCTTCACACGACACTCTCCCATTGGACGGCCCACAAAATATTTTTTTAAAAAACATAACATGTGAACGGTAACTTTTTAGTGTTCGCATGTTCCTTTTTTTCGTGTTTTTTGAACCGTCCTATGTCATCTTTAACATGTATAGCAAGTTAAGGGGGCGTGGACCTCACGTTGAAAACAATCAAAAAAAAAATCTATTCAATGTAACTAATAGGATGGTGCAACAAACATTACTCTTTTTCTTTTTTTAAGATACCAACAACGTGATCTAAACTTCAATATGTCTAATAATGATCCTACTAAACTTCAATCATGAGATGTCAAATGTCTTGAATCTTAAACCAACAAGTTTTCTCTCTTTTTCTTTGAAAATATGGTGAGGTGAAGACGAACCTCACTTATTCGTCCGTGCAACACCGGTCCCCCTCATTGGATGGGTCAAAAAATTCAAAAAAAATATAAATACATATTTTTATTGGTTGTCACGTCTGTACAGTTCAAATTCATATCAGACGGCTTAAAAATTATAAAAATAAAAAATATTTATTTAAAATATTACACACCGTTATCAAACTCAACCTAATAAATCTAGCCGCTCAGACTTGTGGGTGATCCGTTTTCCTATTACAGACGCGGCTGACTTCGGCGTGCTGGGGCGGCAGGCCCAGTGGTAGGTTTGGGGGGGGGGGGGCGGCGTGTGTAAAGCGGATGATGCATGGAACGGCCAAGAGGGATCCTCTGGCGTTGAGGCGATGTCGGCACGTTTCCCCAGCCACCCTCTGCCTCTGCTCTGCTCTGCTCATCATTATCCACATGAACAGTGCGGAAAGTTTGTCGCCAGTTACCGTACCCTCGCATATATCATATTATTATTACGTGGCTGCAATTGGGGCTGCTGAACGCAACATCATCAGAACAAGATGAATGGAGAAGAGAGTGCCGAAGTAAAGATAAGATCGCATATGGACAATGTTGAGGAGCCTTAAATCGGATAAAAAGATGCAAAAACGTCACCTTTATTTACATAAACTGACTGCACACACACACACACACAGAGAGAGAGAGAGAGAGATGGGCAAGTGCAGAGTAGAGATGATGCATCTTACTTGCAGACAGAGAGATGGGTGAGTGCAATACATGGTTAATTAGATAACAGAGGTAAAAAGGAGTCACCTTTACAGGCACGCACACACACACGCACACACAGAGAGAGAGAGAGAGAGACAGAGAGAGGTGTTGTTAGGTGTGGTAGAGCATAAGGGTGGCCATCTGGGAACGGTACTGGCACATTCCTCGGTATAGGGCCCTCCGATTGGCCGGGATGGAGGGGTTCTTGCCGCCGACGGCCCCGGCCCCGCCGCACAGCGCCGTCCTCCGCCGCCTCTCCTGCGTCTCCTCCGCCGGGCGCCCTCCCTTGCTCCCCCGCTCGCCACCACCCCCCGCCGCCGCCGGCATGACGCCCCGCCTTCGCAGCCGAAGGCGCGCCCGGTACTCCGCGCCGCTGCCCCGGGGGTCCACCACGTCCTCCGCGAACCTCACCACCTGCTTCTTCTTCGTCTTCTTCCTCTGAATCCCGTCTGCTCAAACAAAGGAGTGCAGCACACGTTCAACGACCCACAACCCCGCCCAAAGGCCCATAAACCCACATCCCACGAGGCAGAGCAAGAGGGAAGAGGCCGGAGGAGTACCAGAGGAAGACGAGGGGGAGGATGCGGGCTCCGCTTCTTCCCGCTGGGCGAGCTTGCTCCGGAGGAGGGCGAGGAAGAGGAGGCTGCAGCCGGAGATGGTGATGGCGGTGATCACGCCGCCCACGCCACTGCCCCCGCCACCGCCACCCATGACTCGGCCTGCCGCTAACCAAGCCCACTCTGTGTGGATCAGGTTCGCTCCATCTCCACGCGCTGCAACGCCCAAAAAGAAACGCCCCCCCCCCCCCCCCCCCGGCAGCCTCGGCGAACGACAGGTGGGGAATGCAGGGGGGAAGGAGATGGCAGCTGGCAGCTTGAGCAGCGAAGCGGCCAGAGAGGGGTGGGCGGAGATGACAGGGGAAGCTAATAAAGAGGCGGAGAAGAAAAGTATGCTATCACGCACAGAGAGGGAGAGAGAGAGAGACTGAGGCTACCGGGCAAGTGGGACTAAAGTGCATGACGACCTGTCACCATCGGAGGCGTAGGAGGCAACGGATACCGACGGTGACCGGTGAGATGGTGGCGTTTAGGGACCGGGGCCCGCGCCGTTGGGAATATTCGCCCTCCCCCACCTAAGCGGGGTCGTAAGCGCGCATACGAGGGTGTTCAATTTTGAAGAAAATGCAACGATACGTTGACATCTAATGTGTGTTCGTCCCTCTTGATGTCCGTATTATGGTGGTCAACTTGAACATTTAAGATCGTTTTGATAATAGAGTTGTCGAGCGATTATACAAACAGATGAGACAAAATGTCGCGACAAGATTCACCTCCTCTTCACATTCATACACGTTAACCGAGATCAATTAACTTACTCGATCCTTCGAGATCGAGTAAACTAACTCTAATCGATTAACAAACAGGGCCTTCATGTACATGTTCGACTTGAACGAGCATACAATAGATTTGAATCTGATAAAATTGACATATACAGTTGGGCCGAACAAGTTTAAAAGAGCATACAATAGATTTCTACCATGCTACCTCAAATTCTAAGTTAAAAGAGGATGAAATATAAAACGGTTCATTTGCCGAACAAGTTTAATATACACTCTTTTGATCTCGCACGTTTTAGTTTATAAGATGATTAAAGATTCATATATTAGATAAATCCACAGTGATCGCAATCAGTGTTAATTTGTATCGTCGTAAAATTTTAACACTATTAATTAATTGTCAATGACGTGTTTAAACATTTATAATATCTGTCGTGATATTGACTATTTTATCCAAGTTTACCGATAGATCTAGACTTAACTCGGACCATACCCTTGGATATGTTCCGAGTCCGATTCCAACCGCTAGACTTGGATATCACCACACTTGCACCACTGGATCGCCGTATGATCGGGACTACACCGTTAGATATCACCGCACTTGCACGGTTAGACTTAACTCTCCTTTAAGTACGAACATAATTATAATTTTCTCTTAAACGAAGATATATTCGTGATTTTTTTAAACATTGAAGGACGCTGCAAGCAATCTTTACAAGTTTACATAGCTAAGTGATTTTAAAAGTCTTCATATTTGTTCTATAATTTCTCAAACATTTACACAAATTTAGAAAAATATAAGTTAAAATTGAAACTTTCGTAATTCTTGAACGAAACGAGGGTTTTCCCCAAATCCAAGAATATTAACACAAACTATGAACATTTTGAAATATTCCCTCATTTCTTCACATTTTTAAGGTCCTTTTTCTTATTTTTTTGGGCATATCCTTCATAGAAGGAGCATATTCATAAATACATTCTTCAACGAAACATTTTACAAATAACCCAAACTGGGCACTTGCCTCCTCGGTGTCTTCAAACCTTTAGGGTTAGGGTATGTTTGACATCCAGTTAAATTAACTCGACAGATGAGAGAGAGAGAGCGCGGTGGGCCCCGCTCTCTCCTCACACATAGCGTTAACCGGGCTCGATTAGCACAGTGGCCCTTAAACATCATCTCTCTCACAGCTCCAACTTACCAAAATGAGAAAGCCTTAAAACCAAGACCCCAAGGTTTCCGATTGCCTTCCTTCTAGGGTAAGCCTACTATGCTTTTGAATCTCCACCGGGCACCACAGAAGGTAAGTTCCCTCACCCCTTTACTCTCCACCGACATTAGGTTAGGGCGCAACCCTCCTTTGAAGGAAAATAAAAGACAGCCAGAACCCCATTTCCCCCCTTGGCATTGGACACTGAGGTGAGGAGCTCGCCCTTCCCTTGTGAGCCTCAAGGAGTAGAGGTTCCTCCGAGCTTCACCGGGAGCAGGGACAGAGGGAGAGAAAGATCGTCACCTAGTCCCCCTTCGGGAATCATTACGCAATGGAGAGAGAGCGTGAGAGGGCGAAGAGAGAGTACAACGGCTGTCGTATCTCCCTGGGCACTGTCGCACAACGAAGGAAGAGTGGGAGAGGGTTAGCAAGTGGCGGCCAGAGCAGAGGAAGAGGGGGAGAGAAGACGGCACCCTATGGTTGGGAACAATTCCCATGGCAGGAGCAAGTGCACCTCCTCTTCTTTGGGCGACACCGGACACGACAATCATTCGCGATATAGTCGCGAGCAAGGGGGAAAAGCTTCCCCTGGGCATCACGACCAGGGATGAATTTGGCAGATTCCTTCTGGGCTTCAGACCTATCAGAACTCAATCCGACCACTCCTGGCTTCGCCGGCGCTTGGCTCCTCTCGACACTGTATAAGAAAGAGAGAGTTGAAGACAGAGGAGGGCTCGTCCCTTCCCTTGGAGTTCCTCTGGGCATTACCTTGAACAGGAAGAGAGGGAGAGAAGGCGGGCACCTCCGGGCATCGTTGCGAGTCGGGAAAGAGGAAGATGAGACAGATGCCTCTGGGCATCGTTGGACAGGGGAGAGAGAGAAAAGAAGAGAGCACCTCCTTTTTGACTCCTCCGGGCGTCACCGTGCATGGCCGGAGACGTGGAGAGCCCCTCCATGCATCAAGAGTAGCAGAGCCGTTCCTAAATCCCCCTCGAGCATCGCAGTCCCCCAAGGATATATTTGAGCATGGTCACGCATGTCGGCGTCCATATTAACACCTCCGGGCATGACAAAACGGCAGGACCCCACTGGGCCGCATCGCACAGTTGGTGTCCCGTCTCTTCCCTCCGGGAATCGCAAGAGCATCGAGGCCCCCATCGAACCTGTCCAGGCATGTTGTTCAGGTCGGGATCCCAGCGATGACTCTGGGCTTGACTGGGAGTAGGATGGTCGCCCAGCCGCCTTGTGCTAACCCCATTTGGGCTTCCATCCGGCCATCTTGTGTGCAAGAACGAATGAGAGGGTGAAGTTCTCTATGGCTTGTGACCTCGGGGAGACTATAAAATTTGTACCCAATTTCATCCGAGATATTTTTAATATTTTTTGCACACACTCCAAGGAGATAGCACGTGAGAGATTTTGTTATTTGTATTTTCTTGATGGTTCTTGACACTCTCTCACTGCCCACAAGGTTCGAAGTGCAAAGACCACACTCCGACGCACCGGGAATAAACTCCGAAATGAGATAGTTGTTTTGGTGTTGATTTGGGGCGTGGGTAAGTGACTTTGTGCCACTCACAAGATGTTTAACGCAATTCTCATATGTAAAAACACATGGATTTTGTGTGACTAGTTTCACTCGACGGCATCTCGGGGGCCTCTAAACTATCCACACTAATGACGATAGGGTTTTATACCCATGTGCATTGTCATATGATGGATTAATAATTTTCGTTCCTTTTCTTATGAAATAATAAAAAATCAAGAAATTTGTTGGTCCAATAATCACATTAAAACAATAGCAATACTCACTTCACAGCCAAGTTATTTACACATTTCACGTATGCGATGGATTTTTTATTTTTAAAAAGTATGTGTTGATCTCAAAACTAATTGGAGCATATGTACGTACGAGTCACACCATGATAGAAAGTTTTTTTTAATATATTTTTGTAAATAAACTATTCTTAAGAGTGAATTAGTAAAAATATCATGCATGAAAATACATTAGCAACATATCATTATTTTTAACCATATGTTACAAAATGCCATTGTTGTAACCTCTTGTTACTAGCTGTAAATTTAAGTATGGTTAACTTTAACTAGATCTATGAAATGTCAATAATACTCATGGTTAAAAAAAGACTCATTTCTCTCTCAACTTCATCCCCCTCTCATCTCTAACTCTGATTCTTAGAAAACCCTAGTCAACTAGGGAAGAGGGGGCGTACTGGAGGGGAGGCTGCGAGGAGGACGGGGTGTACTTGATGGGCCTCCATAGCACCATTGTAGAGAGGAGGGGGCCATATCGGAGGGGCTTTCTCCTCTACACCATCGCAAAGGTGAGGTTTGCCTAGAGGGGGCTCGTTGGGGGTGGGGGGGAAGGGGTGTTGGGGGGTGCGTATATGAGGGGGATCAGGGGGCTACGGGCCCTCTATGTCTGGCTCACCGTCTACTCTAACATCGTGGGGCAAAAATTACAGTGGGTTTCGAAGTCGTAGATGTTGGTCTACTTACCCCGCATCAATAGGGGGCATGGGGGGCTAGAGGTGAATGACGCCCGGGTGCTATCTGTGGAGTCAGGCGAGGACCTAAATTACGGGAGCACGGATCGTGTGACGGCGAGAGAGAGAGTTGTGGGTGGAGTGGGGGAGTGCATCGGGAGAGGAGAGAGGGGGATCAAAGAGTCGGGAGAGGTGTTTGCAGGAGGTTGAGGGGGTAGGCCACCAAGGGAGGGAGAGGCTGGGGGGAGGGTGGTGCACCGAGGGAAGAGAGAGGGGGCTCGAGGCACTGGGGGAGGTGTCGCAGTAGGCTGTGGAGTTCGAGGTCAAGTGGCTGAAGCATCGGAGAGGAGATAGGGGGATCGGGGAGTAGGTGGCCGAAGGGGGAGCCAGCCACCTCCAATAGAGCCTCCTTCGCTCTCCAATCCACCCTGCCGCCTATGGCGCCATCCGCTCACCCTGCCAATGGTGCCTTCCACCCACCCTATAATCACCGTAACCACCCACCGGGCCACTCTTGCTCCCCTCTACGGTCGTCCTGCCCCACGGTGCAGCCTCCCACTCCATCTCATCGGCCATACGGTATTGTCTCTCTCTCTCTCTCTCTCTCTCTCTCTCCTCTCTCTCTCTAGCTCTCCTAGTAGGGGGGTTGCTGGCACTAGAGGGAAGCGCCTCCTGCAATCCCTCTCTCCCTATCTATCTATTTATAATCAGATCGTTGTCCTATTGTCGCTGGTTGGGGACTCTTTCTCTCTTAAGGGTGGGGAATTTGAGATTATGAGAATGGCATTTTAGTCATTTACTAGCATCATGATAGGAATATTTGAATCTTTTTAGAATATTCATCTTCCAATCGACGAAAGTTGATCACAATATCATTTTTGCAACATATGGTTAAAATAATGATGTCTATTAATGCATTTTGAAGAACGATATTTGAGGAAGGGAAAATACGCCAGGCCCAGTGCGACCCAATAACGATAGGCCCACCGCGGTCCAATATAAGGAGGCTCGTAGCGGCCCTCTCCAGTCGACTGGAGGGCCTGAAGCACGGCCTAGTTGAAGCCCATCGAGGCCTGACTAGCCCACGGGCGAGATCTCCATGTTCGTGCTTTCCAGGCACCGTGAGACTCACCAACGGACGAACGTTTGAAGCCGGCATTATGTGACTTACCCCAAAGAGCTCCAGATCGACCCACGTCGCCGAGATGCCCGCCACGCTGCCTTTCCCCTGAGAGCGGATGAGGGAGTGATGACAGTTCCCCATGATCAAGCAGGGCACCCCTTCACAAATCATGCCGTTGCTAAACTAGGGAAGAAGCAACCCTACTCCAGTTGGTATAAATAGGTCTCCAAACGGACATACAGACACTCACCGGCCAACACGTAGAGAGAGAGAGAGAGAGCGATAGAGAGAGATAATCCCTGACAGAGACTCCACGACATGCAAATTGAGGGTTCACCACCTAAATTTCTCAACCCCATCTCTATCTCTGAACACCCTCCATCTCTCCAAGCACTTTCCCCCTCTTTGAACACTTTCCATGTTTCACATCCATTTCATAGGCTCTCTCTCTCTCTCTCTCTCTCCTTAAGCTCCGTTCTTACTCAATTTCCCGTTACTAACTTAACCATCAGAGAGTTATCCCCTGAGATCACTCCCACGTTCCTTACGTTCTATCCAGTGGTTATAAGTTTTCTCGGGGTGGTTGATTGTTATTTCCTAACAAATAAATCTTAAAGACGTAGTACGAGACGAAGGGGACATTTTTCAACCTCTACAATATTTTTTCAATTCATTTTGAACAATGATTTATTTACATTTTTTAAAAAAAAGAACAATAATGGGCTCACCATTTTTGGCTAAGTAAGATTTTTTTTGAAATTTTTTTTACTCACCTTATTGCTGTGCTATGTGTCTTGGACATACATGTACCTCGGGTCTGTCCCAAAGTCCACACATAATTCTTTCAAAAGTAAAAAAAACATTGCACACTCTAATTAATGTCTAGTTTGTATCATTTAGGTAATACAGATCTTGTAAACCATGATGCATATAGGCTCTCTACCAAAAAAAGAGAAAATGACAAATATAGGCGACCTCTACGTACATCGATCGATTTGACGGTCGATTTGGTTGGACTTTTATGTCACTGGATTTTCAAAAAAGACTAACGTCCGTACAAATAAGGGGGTGCCAAGCATTTTTTTTTCAATTGAGTAATCTCATTCGGTGAAGTGGGCAATTCACGCTGATGCACCATTTAAGGGTACACCAGTTAACAACGCACAACACACAACCTCAAGTTTAAATGGTGCATGAGCATTAAATGGTCTTTGGAATTGAGTACGACCCATAATCAGAATCCGCCCAAAAGCTCCTTTCAGAGAGTTTCTTCGGATTTTGAATAACCGGACCCAATGATAGGACCGGCAATTATCCGTTTAAAATTTGAATCAAATTTGAATTTGTATTCGCTTAATCGAATAATTATCTGAATAAAATATCCGACGAAT
Organism: Amorphophallus konjac; assembly: GCA_022559845.1. Taxonomy (NCBI): domain Eukaryota; kingdom Viridiplantae; phylum Streptophyta; class Magnoliopsida; order Alismatales; family Araceae; genus Amorphophallus; species Amorphophallus konjac. The sequence continues at coordinate 4,235,489 of CM040127.1, forward strand.
AATTTAATCAGATATCGGATATCCGATTATTAATCGGATACGAATTCGGATATTAAGATATCAGTGTCGGATATTATGCGACCGAATATAAATATAATTTTTTGATATTATGCATGTATCACTTTAAGTTGGCTCAGATTTTTTAGTTAATAATCATATTTTATATTTATTAAATTTTTAATTCATTATTTATATTTATATATTTAAAAACTAAAAAATTATGAACATATACCATATTTTTATATCTAATCGGATAGTCGGATATATCCGAATCCGGATGGTATTCGGCTATTCGATTACACCTAATCGGATAGTCGGATATATCCGAATCCGGATAATATCCGTCGAATTCGGATTCGGATAGTGACAAAAATATACTCTAATAGAATGTGTCGATTCGGATATCCGACCGATTATAATCGGATACGAATTCGGATATCAGACTATCCGCTCCGTATCGCTCGTTTACAGGTCTACCCAATGAGTATGACTTATTTATTTTTAAAAATTTATTTATATATGTAAATTAATATTTATTTTAAGTATTTAGATATTGTTTGGTTGAGATGTTCACGGTGAGATTACGTGAAAAATGCATATACTATGTAATTATTAAGTTATCGTGAATTTATGAGAGAAAAAATCTCTCTCCTCTCTCTCCTTTATGCCGTCATATTAGGAATGATAAATTATAATAAATGATGAGATGATTAAAACTGTTAGTGGAGTTTAAATGGGCTAAAATGATGGATGGGGGTTTATATAGTTGATGGATATTTAATTACTAAATGTCATCCAAATCCACCTATAAACTCTTTCTCATTGAATTATTGAGATTTTGAGATGTCATGGTTGATGTGTCTATCTCTCTCCAACTTTGAAATCTATGGAGCACGAAAATCGAAGTGTCATTTTTACATTTTGTTGAGATGACGAGGATGTCAGATATTTCAATGATTGAAATCCTAAAATTCCTCCCCAACATCTCAACCAAATACGCCCTTAGGCACCGTTTGATTGAGATGAGCATGAGATTTCAATGATTGAAATCCCTCACATATCCATCGTCTCAACCAAACGAGCCAAGATTATCTAGACTTTCGTGTCTCATAGATTTTAGGAGGAAAGAGGAATTAGACTCAAAGAGTCATGACTCATTATAATCCTCAAAAGTTCCTTTTGGGGAGTTTTTTGCGAATTTTGTCAGAGATTATCCCCCATTATGAGCAATAACCCCCCATTTATGACATTAACTTCTCTACACGTCATTTTTTACCACAATGTCGCTCCTTAAATAGGAATTAGGGCGCATTCGCCCATGGGCACGGGCGACAATGCTCATGAATTTGACTGCTCGCCCAGGATGATGCCCCCTTATAATCTGACTTGCCATATGAGATTATCCATTTAAAAAAATTCCTTACACATTAATTGCTTGCTCGTACGAATGAGGATTTGTTCAAACATACCTCATGCATGATTCGAACCAAACGTAGCCTATTAGTTGGGATCAAGATTATGTAGGATATCCTAATAATTGAAATCCCACTTTCATCCCAACCAAGCAACCCCTAAGTCTTGAGTCATGTGCATGAGTCTGACAATTGTTGTCATATGTAATATCATTAGACCTACATCTACATGCATCAAGACTTGCTCCAACGAATTGCGGGGTGAGGGTAGTGTTGGGACGATTGTGGTTATCACAATGCGTTGAGAAATAACTGAGTCTAGATTTAATGCCGACTGGATGGGGCTGTGTGCTCGAGCGTGAATTAACGCCTTTCAAGGGAGAGTTGATTCTAGAATCCGAAGAGGTTGGATCTCGTGCTTAGGTCTGAGCCGTTCGATCTCTTATGATCGCTCGTCACAATCCCGTCGAATCAGAATTCTGCAAGAGGGGGAAACAGATCAAGGGGCTCAGGGGTAATGATCATGGGGAAAACCCTCCGATGCTTAAGTCAGTAAGATGATAGTACTTGATGCGGTGAAGAAGAAAGAGATAGGGATGTGCACGAGATCGCTCTCCACTAGTGAGAGTGACTGAGAGTGCTTAAACTTACTTACCTTTCTAGAGGGCTACCCTTTATTTTTATAGTGGTTTTCTTCCCTTTGAAGGTGGGGGAAGAGGGAGTACGTAGGGGGCGTTACTTTTAAAATGTGGGCTCCCTCCCTTGCGGGGGCGCTTCGCCTCCCCTCTTTCCGACCCTCGGATTGCTCTTGGTCGGTTAAGCTCGGGAGTCGTTTGGGCTCTTCCCCGATCGACCATTACTCGGTCACCCGACCCGGAGACCGCCTAGGGTGTATTGGACCGAGTGATTTGGGCTTCTTAATAAGTGGGCCCAGTGGTGGGGGTTGTCACTTGTTGGGCTCTGAGGGTCCCGTTGGACTGCTTCGAGCTACATATCTTTTGGACCGTAAAATTGCCCCTCTCCAGAATCCTTCTTTTACGTGTTCTTTCTTAAAATATATGTTCAATTAATTTCAGTTATGTGATTTTTTTTTGGAATCAAGAGAGTTCATTCATTTCACATTAGTAACGGAATACAAGGGAGACAAAGACCAAACCACTTAGAAACAACCCTCTCCGGCCCTTGAAGACAACAGCCCAAAGTGCAACATAAGATGGAAACAGTAAGACAACAACAGCTACCAGAGGGCGGGGGGCTCCTGACGACGATGAGGCAGCTGTCGAATCGAAGGCGACTGATATCTTCCTCGTGGAGCGCAAGGCTTCCGAACCGCTTAAACAAATAGCGGAGAGTAAAAGAAACTTGGGAGACAAGCATCCGAGGGGTGCTTGGGGATAAGCACAGCATCTCCGAGCTCTGGATGAACCGAGGGGTACCCGTCACCTGCAAGTGCTACCAGCTGGGCTCTTCTTCGTCCGGTGAACCACACAAGTGCCGAAGGGCCCGGGGGGGGGGGGGGGGGACAAAAGGGTTTGGTAAAGGGAGGAAGAGGATGGGGCACCGGAGGGGGAGAAATAAGGGGGGAGGGAGGGCGGAGAAGGAGGAACGCCGGCGGAGGAGAATGGGGGAGGACGAAGGGAGGGCGAGAGGGAATGGGGGGGAAGGGTAGTGGGGGGCGGGTAGAAGCGACAAGGGGAGGGGGGGGTACCTGAGAGGGGGTTCGGGAGGGGGGGGGGGTGGAAAGAGGGTGGCCGGGGAGAGGGTTTACACAGAAGAGGAGGCTGCGGGAAGCGGCAGGAGAGGGAGGGGGGAAAGGGCGGCGGAGGGGGGGGACCCGAGGGAGGAGGACGGGACGTCGGGGCTGGGGAAGGGCCGGGGGGGAGGACTACGTTGGAGGGGGCGAAGGGGGCAGGTGGGGGAGGGGGGACGCCGGAGAGGGGGTTTTGTTTGAGGGAGGGGGGGTAGGCAGAAGGCGGCCGGAGAAGGGGGAGCAACGCAGGAGGGGGGGAGGAGGGACGTCGGCGGAGAGGAATGGCCCGGGGAAAGATGGCTGGTGGATGGGGGGATGGGGGCGGCGCGGGAGGGGGGGAGGAACGGCACGGGAGGGCGGGGACGATTGGCAGGAGAACAACACAGGGGGAAGAAAGGCAAGAGGGAGGAGGGAGGGATCCAGGGGAGATCGGAGGGCTCCGGTCTCCCTGAGATTCCAGGTGGGGTTAGAAAACCCACTTGACAAAAGCCCCGTGGTCGCCTCGGAGAGACGGACCTGGTGAGGGGACCTCCAAAAGAGGAGAAGGAGGGGGGGGGGGAGTCCCCGGCGGGAGCTCCCCCCTCCCGACGTTCCGCGAGGATCCTCGCGACGGAAGGGGCGACGCTCGGCGCGCAGCGTCCCCAAGTCCCCACCTGCTCCTGCATTCAGTAATTAATCGATATTCAATTTCAGTTATGTGATTATTCTCTATACAACGACATGAGTGATAAAAGACCATGCTTATGGAGGGTCTTGATCCGTGAGATGTGACAAATGCGATGTTAAAAAAATGGTGTCCTTCGATCGCAACTTATAACTTCTGTTGTGTGTTAAAAAGAAAAATGTAGAGCATTGCCGAAGACCGGAGGATATTAGATGGTTTTGACGAAAATATAGTGACCTTATCCTCTTAACATGCATGGTGACTGGTGGGGAGAAAAGCTAGCCACCTACCGCGCGTTATTACTCAATCTTTTCTTGTGAGTAAGTGTGGATTAATGAATCAGATGATTGAAATAAATTACTGGTAGTATTGAATAATCTTTAAAGATGCATATCTATCTTCTATATTCCGTGTAGGTTAAATTCAATCATTGTTCTTAAAAATCTGCCCTACAACTAAGAGGATTGGTGTGTGTTTTTTTTTAAATCTCATAATAGAGTTCAAAACATGCTTTTTTCCACACCTCTCCTTCCCCTCCCCCCCCCCAAAAAAAAATTTACATAGAAATTATTATTAAAAGTGAATTGACAAAAATATCATTCTTAAAAACATATTAACATATATATATATATCATTATTTTTAATCAAATATTATGAAAATGATCCCACCGTAGTCGTTCTTTATCACCTGTCAATTCAACTATGGTTACTTTAATTAGATCTGTAAAAGATAAAGATATCTTTTACTAAAATAAAATAATGAGACCTCCCCACCCTTCGACTGGAACCCCCCTCCCTCCCACCAGAACCCCCTCCCCCTACAACCTCCGGTTGGACCCCCCCCCTTTCCCTCGACCTCGCCTACCCCTATGACTTGTCGAAACCTCTCCCTCCCCCTGCACTCTGTTGGAACCCCGTAACACCCCACTCGCGACCTCCGATAGGAAGCCCCCCTCTCCCTGCACTCGGGCTCGCTTGCCCTCTTGCCCAACTACTTCTTCCGGATGCGCACCGCCTCCGGCTCTACTACTCTCCAACTGCCACCTCAATCGGTGGCACACTAAGTATGAGCTCGTGGTGCACACCCATAGGGTACTAATATATTTTTGGAAATAATATTTTTATTAATTTAATTTTAACAATGATTTATATGTAAAAATATCCACAAAAGAAAAGTAACGAATCGACGGAGAAAAGTAAAAACTTACCTCCATCCACCCAAGAAATTTTGCATCATTAATTTATATAATGGGGGTTGAGATTGAACCGTCAAAGTATCCCTCATGTCTGATGTGTACGGAATTCATGTATCAATGGGAAACAGATCAAACTTTGTGATAAGTTGATCTTTGGTCTGTCCTATGAGGCCACCAACCTGATGTTAATCAGATCTAATGATGACAGAGAACGCGACGTAATACGATGATGTAATCCCAACACCATCCAGCATGTCCGAAAGCATCCCACGTGTCATCCACGTTAGTCCACGTGGCAAGAGTCCCGAAACGGATTGCAGCGCTCCGGAATGAGCGGATGCTTGTTTCTCCCTTCCCCTTCCCCTTCCCCTTCCCCCTCCCCCCCGCCCTTTTTTTGTGTAGCTGCGGACAACCTGTCAAACGACGCGGGTTCTTCCAGCAAACAACCACCCCCACGCTTCTCCTCCCTTCCTAACACCCGCCACCCTCCTCCTTCGCCATCACCCCTCCAAGAAGGTGGAGAGAGAGAGAGCATGGACAGAGAGACGGATGGCAGCAACGCCAATCCATGCAGAAGCCACAGGTAAATAGGCACAGGAAGGCAGCCGCCGCTCCCTTCTCCTCCTTCCCGCTTTTCCTCTTTGCTTGAGAGGGAGCCGAGGCGGCGGCGGCGGTGGCAGCAGAGGCAGGGGTGCTGCCCTCTACGCGGCGGGCACCCGGAGGAGATCATTTCGATGGTAGCTCCGTCGGCGACCCCGCCGCTGGCCTTACCCAGCTCCCCCGCCCAAGCCGCCAGCGCCACCACCACCGTCGAGGACGCCACCACCGGGGCCTTCGCCTGCACGCTGCTGCTCCTCTCCCTCGGCTCCGTGGCCTTCATCCTCCACTTCCACCTGCGGGCCTCCCGCGGCGCCGACCCCCATCCCCGTCCCCGCCTCCTCCGCCTTCGCGACCTCAACTCCCTCTGGGCCGTCCGAATCCTCCTCGCCGCCTTCGCCTGCCTCTGGTCCCTCGCCGAGCTCCTCCGCCTCCCGGGCCTCCGCCACGCCCTCCTCGGCGGGCCCAAGGCGCAGGCGCCGCGGCTCCAGCTCGACGCCTGCAGTTTCTACGTCCTCGCGTCCCAGGGCTTCGCCGAACCCTGCTACTTCGCCACCCTCCTCTTCCTCCTCCACGCCTCCGTCCAGGGCAAGGCCTCCTACCCCAACGCCTTCGCCACCGCCCTCGGCCTCTCCCTCCTCGCCAGCCTCCCCTTCCTCCTCTCCCACGCCCTCTTCGTCGCCTTCTCGCCGTGGGTCCTCTCCCGCCTGGGGATCCCTCCGGAGGTCTTCTTCGGGCGGGACACCATCGGTTTCGCGAGTGGCTCCCGCTGCTCCTACCCGCTCTTCACCACGGCGCTGCTGGGCGGCTTCGGGTCCGTCTACGTGCCCTGGTTCGTGTCGACGTGCTGGAGGGCGGTGGCCGTCGTCATCAACAAACGGCTCCAGGTGCGGCTCTACGCCCTCACCTCGGCGGTGGTGGTGGGCATCTCGCTGCAGGTGGCGGCGCTCGCCCTCTCCGCCTTCTGGAGACCCGGGGAGGCCGCCTTCGAGGGGCTCGCGCTTGCCGCCTTCCTGGGCGTCTTCTTCTCCGCCGCCGTCGGCGAGGGCGTGCTCGTCGTCTACCCAATCGCCGACGCCATCGACGCCGCGACGTGGAAGCCCCCCGCAGCAGCTCCGACGGCTGCGGGGGGTCGCCACGATGGCGACGGACGAACCGGCCACGTATCCGCCTGAGCAGCGCGGTGGGAGACTTGCATCCCGCGGGGTGACGTGGAAGCCGTTGGTTTGTCGGATATTCTCGATGACGTCGTCATGGATGCGACAACGGTTTGGAAGATATGCTGATGGTCACCGAGACGCGTGCTCTTCCACCGAAGGGGAGGTGCCGAGTCCCCTTCAAATTTTATTTCTTTATTTCTTTTTTTCTTCGAAACAACTATAACATAATTTTATTCTTTTCTTTCCTTTATACACCATCTTCAAAGTCTTGTTTACTTTTAATTGGGAACTATTAGCAGGTTAATTACCGATTAAACGAAGTGCCTTTTTGTGAGATGTACATGCTGTTAGCAACCTATAACCCGGCTTTTGTATCTAATGTGTGCTTTGTGATTAATTTCAATATGACTATTAATATCAGGTGTTTGGTGATACTCTTCCGAGATCTACGTTGTTTACGTATTATAAAGATGCATTATTCACGAGTTAATGTCATCGATGTTCGAACTTATATTGCGGATGGCATTAATTCAAACTCTCTCTCTCTCTCATCCTTACTTTTCTCCTTCCGTTTCATTCTCCTATTATTACATAATGCTCCTCCTATATCAATTATCGTATTGATATTTTATAATTAAGTCATATTAATATTGGCTTAAATTTAATTGATATACGTATAAGTCAATACAAAATGTCCATTACGGTCCACAACTTGTTTGATAAATGGAATGAGCCCAGTGAAAATGATACGTGTGATGGTACGGAGATAATTTATTCCATGTGTAGAGATAGGAAAATAGTTCTTAATTTTAGTATCATATTTTTAAAATTTATTTGTTGGGATGAATAGTCAATCATCCTTAAAAATATGTAAATAATAAATAATGGACGTCAGAAGGAGTCATAGACGCGACCCCAGATGTAACTCTTTGATGCTAAAGTTAGAGACATATTAGAGAGAACAACGAAAGGGAGAGAGATAGGTGACTTTAAGAGTGAAGTGGGCAAATCTGCGCGTGTAGATAAAAACTCTTGGAGTGCTCGAATATCCTGACGAGTGCTCGACACGGTAGGCAAAGGCCCGAAGGAGTAGAAGAGAAGGAACGTCGGAACCTCCCGACTATGCTTCTCTATTGGGCGAGCACTCAAGTTGAGAAGGGAAAGGGGCTATAGTCTTTTCTCTCTACGTAGGTCTTTGTTAATAGGCGAGTGAATGCGTAGGTGTCTGTACGTGTCTCCAGATCTCTCTATTTTTTTTATCTTCTCTAACAAATAAATCTTAAAAATGTGATATTAAAATTAGAGATCATTTTTTTACCTCTACACTATGAAATTGTTTGGATGAATTAGTTTCAAATTTAACATAAAAAGACTGGGCAAATGTCATACTTTAATCTAGAGATATCTCCAATACCAGGCTGACCTCTTTGTCCCCCAAATTTAAACCACAAATCCGTACAACTTTAAATTGGAATCTCTTCACTTTTTTTAGACATAATAAATAGAGATTAGAGAATGAGTTACGTTTATCTCTTACTACACATGTTTGTGTATAAAAAAAGCTATCAGTACCGAGAGTAATACCATGCTAAACTTAATAATCTAATTAAATAGAGGATAAAGGATAAGAGATTAATGGCTCTTAGCGACATTTTTTTATGTCACACGAGAAACTTGTTCCTACTGCCATGTTGCAAGTCTGACGATCGGATCGTATACTTAGATCCGAGCTGGCCATGTTAACTTTACTCGGGTATGGACCTTTCCATATGCTCGGGTCTTAAGTTTGGGTATAAAACTATCGGGAATACCCATCGAAGGCCGCCCTATCGGACTCATTGGTCCAAGAAGACGTGAGAGGACAAGTCTCGTAAAGAAAAAATAGATAATATTATATCAGTCTATATTAATGAAATAATTTGTTATAGACATAAAATAATATGTTATAGGAAATAAAATTTTTATTATAAAATTAAAATATTTTATTACATAAATAAAAAATATACATGACTACATAAATAAAAATATTTTATTGTAATTTAAAAACATTTTATTATAAAAATAAAAACTTACATTTAATTATAAAAATAAAAAGTGTTTTAAGGAAAAAACGCTACGTTGCGGTGTAGCGAGGATTACTTGAACCAAAAACCCTACATTTCAAGAAAGACCAGGACCCCTGGTTTGGAGTCACTTCTCCCCACCAGCAGGCCGGAGGCGATGGCGAGCACCAGACCTCCGAACCCGGACGTCAGAAGACGTCCGCTCTCGTCGCCGCTTTCGTCGTCATAGGTACCTCCGGCGCGAGGTATCCCAGGGTCCGCACGGCGCGAGTGGTCCGGGGATCGCCGTCGTGTTCTTGCAGCCTCGCAAGGCCGAACTCGCCCAGTCGCCCGTTCGGCTAGCCGTCGAGCAGGACGTCTTGGCGTCCCCGTGACGGCGCCGTGGTTTCTATTCTCCCGTGCCAGGGCCATTATCTCCGGGTAATCCCCTCTTCCCTCATTCTTTTCGCTTTTTCATTTCCTCCTCGTGCACGTCATCGATCTATATTTTAATTTGTACCATAGAATCTCTTTGAAACGCATATCTGATCCGTGCTTAAGCATAGGCGTGATGCCATTATTTCATTCCTCACCACCGCGGCAATCCTGTACCAAATAGCATCATCGTCTTCTACTGAATTGCCATGCGGTAATGACAAGAATATTCACTCATTCGGTTTTGTGATCGGTGGAAAGCTATGATGAGATTATATTTGGGGCATGCAAGATGGGTGTGGAACTCTGGATCGTTCTATCTACCTTCTTGTCCCCCCCCCCTCTTTTTCCTGCTCACCTCGTGTTTTGTGATGATCCAAGATGTAATGTCCATCTTTCAAATATTGTTTTTCTGAGAAAAAAATGGGGGCTCTTTTAGCTTTTTTTTGGCCGTGTTTTTCTTGATCACCTTGTTGTTCAAAGATGATTGTGTAACACGGGGTCGTTCCCTGCTTACCCCGTGATTTGTAATGATCCAGGCTATATACCCATCTCCCAAATCCTGTTCTTTTGAGAAAGAAATTGAAGTTCTTTAAGCATATCTTGTTCTGAATTTCTTTTGTTATAATGGAGCAGGAGCAATATCGATCATATGTCTTGTTTCCCTGTATTGTATGCTTACTCAGATCTGGTAAAAAAATCCATGATCCATGCATATTCTAACGGATGGAGGAGGGACATATATGTATAGATCAAATGACCGTGTGGGCATATTTGGGTCCTATTTGGTTCCACATGGACCCTCCACCCCACCTCACAGGGAACAAGGTCATTACACAAATAGTTTTGTTATTCGGGGTCCATTGGACATCTAAAAACTTTTGGGTCGGGGTAGGGTTTGTCAAACCGGTCCGGTATGCTACGTACCGCATGTACCGGACCGTACCAGTTGAAGACCGGTACGATCGGCGCATGGTTATATTTTAAATATTATATGTTTTGTTTTATATTAGAAAAAAATTATAGGTGAGTTGGTTCGGGATTTTATGTTTAATTATGAGCTCACCCGTTCAAAACGCACCAGTCGCATGAATTTTTTGTTTCTTTTTAAGATTCTCAATCAAAAACTCAAAATCACAAAGGCATTCCTGAGATTCGAACCTAAGACACCATACAAAGAAGGCGCAAACCACCTAACCGAGTTAAAATTTTTTTATATTATTTTACATATACTATATATATAAAGACTCTTTTTTCACCTCGGTACGTAACGGTACCATACCGTACGGTCCATACCATACTGGTAAAAGACTGGTACAAACGGTCCGTCAAACCTTGGGTCGGGGTCCATACCTATGTTATCAAAGGCGATTGGGGCAATCTCTCAGGCATTTAGGTGAGGCGAGACGCCAATGGTTCGCCTCGCTTCAGCCAATCTCGCCTAGGCGATTACCTTGGGCCCTTGGCCACCTTGTTGTTTGCTTATTTTCACATTTCCTTCTACTATAAAATGAAAATTTAATGTTTATTTCAGAAATACTTTTTGGCTATGAATTCCAAGAACACTTTTGGTGAGGGTGGCCAGAAAAGATGATGGGATCTGTATATCCAGTGTTGCTTGAGTGTATATGGAAAGTTGCTCTGCTTATTTAGAGTTCGTTAGCACTAGCAGGTGCCTAGAAAATGGCAAGAGTTGATTGATTAACATAATTAAATGTTACATATTTAATGGAGGTGTATATAAAATCATACATTTATCCCATTATTACCCTGTTGTTGACATATTGAATGAAGTATATACACTTATTTCATAGGTTTTAATAAAATGTCACCTCAAATACCTAGACCATCACCTAGGCGTTTGAGGCTGAGGTGACCCCTTGGTCACCTCGGGTGCCTCTTGCCTCTGACTACGTAGGTTGCCTTTGGATCCATCATCACTATATTTGTAAGGATGAGAGGGAAGGAACATAAGTTGGTGTTACATTCTTGAGTTGATCTTTTTAAACATTTTAAACTTTTTCCTTGCTTTGCTGTAGTCACAGAACCCAGCAGTAATTGCAGGCCCTCGAGGCCTGATAAACCTTCCCAGTAACAAACCTTTTTCTATGGGTGTTGTGAAAGAAGAAGGTATCTCTAGAGATGCTTAAATGTTACTGCACGTTTCCTATAACTTTTACTGACATGGTTAAATGTGCTTTTTTTGATGTTTTCTTTTCAGATCTTTTTACACCCAGTTTACTGCCCATATCTTTGTCATGTGACACACGTGCATGTGCCCGATCAATTTCATGGTCTCCTATGGGATTTTCCCTTAATTCAGGGTATGCATTTTTTATGTGTCTTTGATTTTGCTTTACCCTTCTCCCTATCACGAATAACAGAATTCTGATTTTTCTAAATTGGTAAAGTAGAGGGTCTCTCTCTCTCACTCTACAATGTTGACATTTTAATTATTTGCATTTTGTTTTACAATGTGTTGGGATCACCCTCGTATAACACTAATGTCGTAGCGGAACTAAACACAAGCACACCACAATCTACAAAGAAAATGATTGAGAACAAAAGCACACACAGAACATAGGGTTTAGAGGTCTAGAGTGAACCCCCTACGTCCATGGGCGAAGATGAGCAATATTCCACTATGCAACATAGAACAAGAGTACAAGGTGGCAGAGAAGCACTCAACTTCAAAACACTCCTTTACGCTCTTAGTTTCTCTCACAAGAATTCCTCATAGAACAAGAGAGAAGAAGGGCACAAACAAACAAGAACAAACACGCCTCCGAGGTTTTCACGTGGCTCCACACACCACACAACATCTATCTTCCTTAAACCCCAAGGTGGGGTATTTATAAGAGAGGCCAAGGCCTCTTATCTGGAGTGGATGGAGGAGCCGCACTCCTCTACCTAGGGTGGGTAGAGGGGGGCCCGCCACTCCCACGTAATCGGGGTGGGTAGGAGATGCCGCTTCCACATAATCGGGGTGGGTGGGAGAGAATCTCCCACCCATCTCCCACCCACCGCGGGTTGACCTGGTCAACCTCCCAAATCTTGACATTTGACTTGCTCAACCCCAAAATCTTTCATGGCCTTGCTTCGAACAAGAGCCTCACAAACGCAACTAGTGGAAAAATTCATCATCATCTTCTCCAAAACCATGAAGGGTATCTTCAAGTGCTTCAAACTCCGATCAAGTTCAAGCAGTGCTTGAACTTAGCCACTGGAAGAGGCTTTGTCAACATGTCAGCTAGATTATCTTCTGTACTAATCTTTTTCACAACAATTTCACCCTGTGGAATTATATCCTGAATGAAGTGGTACCTGACGTCAATGTGTTTTGTCCGTTCATGATACATCTGATCTATAGCTAAGTGAATAGCACTCTGGCTATCACAAGGGACAATAGTCACCATTTGACTTGAACTGACTTCACTAAAGAAACCTCTTAATCATATAGCTTCTTTTATTGCCTCTATAGTTGCCATATACTTTGCTTCTGTAGTAGACAATGCAACAGTAGACTGTAAAGTAACTTTCCAACTAACAGCACATCCACCAACTAAGAAAACATACCCAGTAAGAGACCTTTTCTTATCAAGATCTCCGGCAAAGTATGAATCAACATACCTAGTCAAAACATCATTGTTCCTTCCAAACTCCAAACAAGTTCCGACAGTACCTTGTAGATACATGAAAATTTACTTTACAACATGCCAATGTGCTTTACTTGGATTTGCCATGTATCTACTAATAACATTGACCGCCTGTGAAATATCAGGTCGCGTGTAGACCATAACATATATCATGCTGCCAACTGCACTAGAGTACGAAACATGAGGCATATATTCTTCATCTTCTAGAGACTGTGGTGATAGAGAAGCTGAAAGCCTGAAATGAGCAGCTAGTGGTGTAGCAACTTGCTTGGCATCCCACATGCCAAAGCGCTTACGTACCTTCTCGATGTACTTAGCTTGAGTCAAATATAACTTGCCTGCACCCATGCTTCTTTGGATCTTTATACCAAGAATTTTCTTTGCTGCTCCCAAATCTTTCATCTCAAACTCACTGCTGAGTAGTGATTTCAACCTGTTAATCTCAAACAAATCTTTTACTGCAATTAACATGTCATCGACATATAACATCAAATAGATAAAAGTGTCATTTGACAATTTTATGAAATAGACACAATTGTCAAATTTGTTTCGAGAGTATCCATGATTTACCGTAAATGCATCGAATCTCTTGTACCATTGTCTAGGAGAATTGTTTCAAGCCGTACAAGATTTCTTGAGCAAACAAACATGGTTCTCCTTTCTTCAACAACGAACCCTTCGGGTTGCTGAATATAAATTTTCTCTTCAAGCTCACCATGCAAAATGACAGTTTTCACATCCATCTGCTCTACTCTAGGTTATGAGAAGCAACTAATGCTAGTAAAACATGAATAGAGCTATGTTTTACAACATGTGAGAAAATATCATTGTAATCAATACCCTCAACTTGACTATAGCCCGTTGCAACCAACCGTGCCTTATATCTAGCATCTTCAACACCTGGAATGCCTTCTTTCTTCTTGAAGACCCACTTGCAGCCGACCAATTTCTTACCCTTAGGAGCCTCCACCAACGCCCAAGTCTAATTTCTATGAAGAGACTCAAATCTCTTCTTCCATAGCAACTAGTCATTTATCTACATCATCATGAGATATAACCTCTGAAAATTTGCGAGGCTCATTAGCATCAAGCGTTTTTTTTTGCAACAGACAATGCATAAACAATCATGTCTACATAGCCATATCTCATAGGTGGTCCATTATCTTTTCTTTGCCTATCTCCGACAAAAGAATACCGTTGAACTTGTGGAGTTTCCTCCACTTGATGTGTCTCTGGCACCTGAACATTCTGATGCTATTTCTGGGAAGATTTCTGATGTGAATTTGTAGTCTCAAACTCCATGTGCTCTGCAATACAGCTTGGAGAATCTGCATCCTGTGGAATAGAAATTTCTTTCTTCGGATGTAACAATGTAGATTCATCAAAAGTGACGTTCCTCTCAATCATAAATTTGGGTGACTTAGTCCATGTTTGGGAAGACTTGTGGGTTTTTGCTTTTTTTTTTTTTGAAAAAGCCTCTAGTGAGAGAAGAAGCCCCTTTATAGGAGCTTTTGGGCTTTTCAAAAGGTGCCTTTTTTGTTCCTATATCTCTTTAAAATTAAAAAGTGACTTTGAGAAAAGCTTGATGTGACTTTAGACTATTTGTTTTGACCTTTGGGGGTGGGGCTTTCGAGGTCAAAAGCCACCCTCCAAAAGCCTTCCCAAACGTGCCCTTCGGTTCATGACACCAGAACCTGTATCCTTTGACCCCTGAAGTATAACCGAGGAAGATGCATTTCTTTGCCATTAGGTCTAATTGTTTTGCATTAACATGGACATAAGTTGGGCAACCAAAAACTCTCAAATTATAGTTTGGAGGACTACATGATCACATTTCTTCTGGAGTTTTAAAATTGATGGCGGTGGCTGGAGATAATTTCACCAAGTGACAAGCTGTAGACATTGCTTCTGCCCAAAAATCTTTACTCAGACATGTATTTAACAACATACAACGGGCTTTTTCTAAAAGAGTTCTATTCATTCTCTCGGCAACTCCATTTTGCTGTGGAGTGTATCTCACTGTATGGTGCTTGACGATGCCTTCATTTTTACAGAACTGATCAAACTCTGTAGAGCAAAATTCTAACCCATTATCTATCCTCAGCCTCTTAATTTTCTTCCTAGTTTGTTTCTCAATCAAAACCTTCGACTGTTTGAAGTGTTTAAACACATCATCTTTTTACTTAAGCATAAACACCCAAACTTTCCTTGAATAATCATCAATGAAGTCAAAAAATATCGTGCATTACCTTTTGAGGGAGCACGAGAGGGATCTCAAAGATTTGAGTTGACGTAATCTAGAGTAGCCTTAGTTTTGTGTATTGTAGTTTGAAAGCTGATTTTCTTCTGCTTCTCAAGAATACAATGTTCACGTAGCTCTACCTTCCCGGTACTCTGTCCACATAGCAAGCCTCTCTTGCTCAATAGGGTCAAACCCTTCTCGCTCATGTGTCTCAACCTCATATGCCACAATTTGGTCACATCTTCTTCTGACATAGAGGTAGATGCAGTAGCCGCTGCACCTGTAACAGTAGTGCCTAACAGAGTGTATAAACCACCAGAGCTACTATCTTTCATCACTCCACCTTCAGCTGCAAACTTGCACCCATTAACATCAAGGGTGCCTAAAGAAATGAGATTGTTCTTCAAATCAAGGACATGTCTGACCTCTGACAATGTTCTCACAATGCTATCAAACATTTTAATCCGGACAGTACCAATCCCGATTGTCTTACATGGAGCATTATTTCCCATCAAGACAACTCCACCATAAATTGGTTCATAAGTGGATAATAACTCTATTTGGAGTCATGTGGTATGAACATCCCTAGTCTAAGATGCAATCATCTATGGATCGAGAGACATCAACAGACATAACATAATTTTCTTTTTCTTCTTTTGTAACACTAGCTTCTGTAGAGTTCTTATTTTTGTTTGGCTCTTTCTTAATATTCTTTTGTTTATTTTGAGCTTCCAACAATCAGTTTTGATGTGTCCCTTTTCGTGACAGTAATTGCAAACTTTTTTTTTTAGTCTTAGATTTGGATCTAAATTCACCACGATTTTTTCCATATGAGTTTTTCTGTAAGGGTCATTCTCTAGCAACAAGACCTTCAGGTTGTTGTCCTTTAGAATTACCGTCAGTTATATTTTGATCCATCAACTCTTTTGAAAATAAAGATGATTTCACATCTTCAACAGAGATAGAATCTCTGCCATACAATAGTATCTCAGAAATACTTATAAGATGGCGGTAATGAACAAAGTAACAAGCTTGATCTTCATCGTTTAGTTTCACATCAATATTTTCCAAATTCAACAATATGGAATTGAATTCATCGAGATGTGATTTAATAGAGATGCCCTCAGTCATCTTCAACATGAAGAGACGCTGCTTCAGGTGTAACTTGCTTGTCAGAGATTTCGTCATATACGACTCAAGTTTCAACCATAGTCCAGCCGTTGTCTTCTCATGAATGACTTCTTGTAGAACTTCATTTGACAAATACAACTGAATTGCAGCCAAAGCTTTCTCGTCTAAATCTTGTTTCTCCTCTAATGACATTGTGGCCGGCATCTTCTCCATCCTGAGTAGTGTCTTTTGCAACCTCTATTGAGTTAAGAGAGCTTTCATCTTGACCTGTCATATATCGAAGTTGATGCTCCGGTCAAATTTCTCAATATCGAACTTTGTAGACATATTGTATTCTTCACCAAACAAGACACTGATGTTTTGAATATGACCAACCATAACTTTTCTATGTTACCAGTTTGTTGAGGATCATCGTCGTATAACACTAATGTTGCAACGGAATTAAACACAAGCACATCACAATTCACAAAGGAAAAAATTGAGATGTAACAAAAGCACACAGAACACACATGATTTATGATGTGAGACGAGGTCGAGGAAGGACTTCAAACTATCAGTCGGAGAGCAGGAAGTCGAGGTGACTAGAGAAGAACGGAGGAGCTCGGCCGGGGCCTCACACCATCCCCATCTCAGGGACGACGCAGTCGCGCTCTTCAATTCTTCTCTGCGGTGATGGCGGTTGCAGGCGTTGCAGTTGGCACGGCGGTGATGGCGGTGGTGATGGACGACGACGGCGGTTGAACGGTGAAGGAGGAAGATCATGGAGCTTCGATGGGGCTTCACACCCGTCCTCTTCTCGAAGACGATGCACCGGAGCTTCACGGACGACCTCCATGGCGGGCGAAGTGGGGTTGGGCCTCTCACTCGGGGTTCCAAAAATCTGGAAGAACACTCATAGCCATAGCTAAACTGGTTTTTTCTTCATTCTATTATATTCAAATAAGGACTACAAGACTCTTTTTATAGACTTCACAAAGAAGATCAAAGGACAAACTCTAAGACTCTTTAATGCCTAGGAATATGAAAAGACACTTATGACTCATTATAACTCTTAAAAACTCTAAGACTCTTTAATGTCTAGAAATATGAAAAGACACATATGACTCATTATAACTCCCTTAAAAACTCTAAGACTCTTTAATGTCTAGAAATATCAAAAGACACCTATGACTCATTATAACTCCCTTAAAGACACTTAGGGATATCAAAAGACAAACTTCAAAGACCCTTATGTAAAAAAAAAAAAAAAATACAAATATTTTAAGACGGAAGATCAAGTCTAATGTTGATGATGATCCCGTCAATTTACGTGGTTCAGAGGTCCAGAGTGAACCCCCTACGTCCACGGGGCAAAGATGAGCAATATTCCACTATGCAACAAAGAACAAGAGTACAAGATGCCAGAGAAGCACTCAACCCCAAAACAACCTTTTACACCCTTAATTTCTCTCACAAGAATTCCTCACGGAACAAGAGAGAAGAAGGGCACAAACAAACAAGAACGTACATGCCTCCGGGGTCTTCACGTGGCTCCACACACCACACAACATCTATCTTGATGTGACACACCCTTGGACCAAAATAAACAAGCACAATTTGCTATTCAAATAGACCGATAATGGCGACCGCTCACCCGATGCTCACCCAAGACCCGGGGTAGCTTGGAAATGCCAAGGAGAGGTTGTGAGGGCTGGGCCCTTGCTGGTAGAGGGCCAGCAAGGCCTAGGTTAATTCCCAAGGGTAATGGCAGCCCAATTCAAGGGAGCCGACGAGGTGCCAAGGCACGGGTTACACTCCTCACCCCACGGTGATCTCTTGAAGCAAGGAGCTCAAGGATTAGGCTCTCACTCTCACGGCCAGCGGAGTTTATGAACTAATATTAGAAAGAACAAGCACTAAATGGAGCTAGGAGTGGAGCACTTACTCGACCGGTTTGAAGAAACCGGTCCCGCTCGGAGACGTGGGCGAGCGGGGAAGCGTGGGTTCCCCACACAACGCTCCGGGGTAGCTTGACCTGCTCAAATTGTTACAACACTACACCCCATGCAAGGGGGGGGATCTAGGGGTGGGGTTCAACTGATATTACATCCAAAACTACCTCCACACATGGAGGGGCCTTCAGCCGGCCAAGCGGGGAGGGGTGACACCGAACTAGCGATCAACAAGGAAGTCGACGTCGGTTCTGTCAGCTGTCTGTGCTTTAGGACTGACTGATAGTTATCACGATGCTGTGGCCACTCCAGAATTTTGCCGATGACGAGACCACTTGGAGATTCTTCGTAGCTGGATCGGGATGATGCTTGAATTTTGTTGATTTCTTTGGGCACCGCTGCTGGTCGGGCTAGGGGCTTGAACAGGGTGGCAGACCCTTGGTTCTGACAGCTTCATGTTTCCAACAGCAGGAAGAAGAGGATGCCACGACTGCTCCCGAACTCAGAATCAGGTGCCGCTGGAGCCGTTCTAACCGTTGATGGGTCTTCTTCGAAGCAAAACTGGCGGGGAAGCCAAACGTTGTCGGAGAAGACCAGTGGGATCTGAACTCTGATGAGAGGTCGGTGCAGACTGTGGGGAAGCAGAACCGCGCACCCGGGGGAGAAAATTGATAACTCCTAGTTCCGGATGCCAAACTGAGCTCTGCTTTTTGGAGAAGAAAGAAGACTCGTAGTAGAGGCTTTTTGAAGAAGAACTCTCGATCAGATTCCAAGCAGGATCGTCGCAGTCGGGCTTCTACTCTGGATCTGGTCTCCTGCCAGGGAGACTTTGCGCAGTCGGGGAAGAATGACTCCCCTGGGCGATCACGAACTCAGAACGGGATGGGACCACTGCCGTTGCGAAGAGGACTGGGAGACGCTTCCAACAATGGCTCTTGATCATTCAGAAACGTCCGGAGGAAACCGTGGTCGCCTCTGCAAGTTGCTACTCTTCTGCAGATCTGCAACTGGGCACTGTAGGTTGAAGATGATGGGGGGGAATGGGGTATATGGGAGGGGAAATGGGGGTGGATGAGTGTGGGGAAAGCTCGGGCTGTGAGGGGGTCTAGGAGGGGGTGTTCCAAGGTGGGGGAAGGGAAGAATGGGGTCTGGAAGGGGGTCTAACAGGTGGTGGGAGGAGGAGCTACGAATTTGGGAAGGTGGGTGAGAGGGAAAGGGTATTTGAAAATGGGTTTAAGGGTGGGATTAAATTTTGGTCTTGGGGGATGGGAAGAGGTGTGTGGGGAAGGTAAAAGGGGGCTTGGGGAGTGGGAATTCTCCCTTGGGAGATGAGAGGGTGCTTGGGGAAGGGGAGTGGGTGGTTGGTGGTTGGAGGGTGGAGTGGGGAGTGGTGGAATCTCCCTTGGGGCTGGGGTGGAGTTAAGGTGGGTTGGTGGGGAGTTAGGGATGAGTTATTGGAGGGGGGGAAGAGAGAGAAAGGTGGTTGGGAGGGGAGGAGAGAGAAAGGGACGCAGGTTTTAGAGAGATAAAGTGGAGGAGAGAGAAAATGACTTATTAGAGAGAGAGAGGAAGAGAGAGAGGGGGGGATAGGTGGGAATCACTCCCAAGGGTTTCTCACCCAACTAATGGAATCTCTCCAATAGGAAATTTGAACTCTCAAATGGTAATTTTCATTCATTGATTCATTCAAATGGAGGAAATGAGGTCCTATATATAGGCAACCCACATTTCTACAAAAGTCCCCGACTCTTACTACAATGACCAAAGACCAAGGGGGTAGGGGCGCCCCTGGGCCTAGCCCAAAGAATTGGGCCCAATAATCATTCTAAACAATCTAATGACACTTAACCTAGGTAGATGACTCATTAACGTAGGTACAAGACTCAAATAAAAGGGAAAATACATCAAATGACTCAAATAAAAATTACATAGGACTCAACTTAAATAACTAGACCATGCCGGATGCAACCGGGGCGAGGAGACGAGCTGTGAACGTGGGCATGGGAGGTGATGTCCCCATCATACTCCCGGGGTGCGGAGAACTCGACTCCGTCGAGTAAGTGTCCTTCCCTCCTCGGAGGGTGTAGAAGTGGTACTGCCCTCAAGTCATCCGAACGAGACCGATCCATCCACCTGCCGAGATAGCGCTCGTATACCTTGCTCCTAGTGGTAATCACCTGTTCATCCAATATTCGTTCAATGCGCTCACGCTGGGCTCTCTTGGCTGGTGGTCTCTCCTCACGGGTGGGTGCTCTCTCAACGGAGGGAATAGGCTCAATATCCTCACTGGGTACCACCGTAGGTCCCTTATATGGCACTAGGTCGGCTACATTGAATGTGGGACTCACTCCATACTCCTCGGGGAGATCTAACTCATAAGCATTAGCGCCAATGCGCCTCAGGACCTGGAAGGGACCAGCCCCACGTGGCCTCAATTTAGAGATGACTCCCGGGGAGAGCCTCTCCTTCCTCACCATCACAAAGTCACCCACGTGGAATTCTTGGTGACGCCGAAGGGAGTCAGCCTGCCTCTTATAGATCTCATTTTCCTTGCTAATGTGCTTGCAAAGGTTTTCATGCAATTTTGTGAATGTTGACATTCTAGGGGTGATGGGTGGACCTGGGCAACCAAAAGTAGATCAATCATGCTTTGACGCCAAGAAGACTTTGATGGAATGGGGAGGACCGGGGCATCCATAGGTGATCCGGTCATGCATGGGGGTGACAAATGCTGGGGGACCAGGACATCCATGAATACTCCTATCATTCCTACGACTCATGATGAGTGAAGGTGGATCACTACATCCGAATTTGGACCACTCATACTTTCTACTTGACATGTGGGTGATATGAATGAATGGACCCAACATAGTGTTCATGCCAAGGGGTGTGGTAAGCCTAGACACATGCATGCTTTTCCCAAAGGTGACTTCCATGTGTATAGGTGTGGGACAACCTTTGAACTCCCATTAGAAAGGATCGAATGGATATAAGAAGGTGGTCATCATGGGGTGGGGCACAACCTTATTACCTAGGGATATGTGGTCCAAGGTCATGGCTCCCAAGGTGTAACCCGGGTCTAGGATGGGGTGGATTGGGTCAAACATGGTGGGTTGGGATAGGGAAAGGTGGGTGGTGGATAAGGTGGTTGGGTCCCATAGGGGTCTAGGCTCCCATAGGAAGGGATCAAAGGGGTAGTGGAAAGGTCTTTCTAGAGGGTGGCACTCTATGTCTTCAAGGTACCCAAACGGTGAGTCATCCTCCTCCAAGATAATTGGGCCAAGGTCTCTAGTGGGTTTGCCAATTAAAGCAATTGAAATCTTGATGGGTGAGAAGTGGGCCAAGATTGGTTTCTCATCCTTGGGGAGAAAGAGGAGGGTTTCACTCGTATAATGGCCACTAGTGTAGATGGAGGTGATGGAACCGGTGGCGGGGTAATCTAGGAAGGGTCCACTAGAGTAGATGGGGCTAGACTCCAATGGTCCTATGGCTAGCATATTGGTCAGGTAGACTTGCCATTGTAAACAGTCCACTAGGTCCCCTAAGCCTTCCACAAAGTAGGAGGTTTGAAGTGTGATATGGGAAGACCGGGTGGGCACAATTTGGACTTGATATGCCAAGGGTGAGAGGTAAGGTGGTGAGCTAGGAATGGTGGGGTCTTGCTTAAGCCATTGGAGTATGGACTCATTCATGGTTAGGGTGTGCGGCTCATGAGGACCCGAACTAGGAGAGGTGGGTGGAAGTGGGAGGTCTAGGATGTTCTCTATGGTGGGAGGTGAATCCGGATTGGCATCCATCTCCACTTGGGTATGTGTGTGGGCCACAACTTCCAAGGATAATGGGGTAGGATAGTCTATGGTGGGTGGAGTGATAATGATCAGTGCATGGTACTCTCGGGGTGGTGAACATGGGTGGACTTGGGTTGGGCTTGGTCGGGGAAGTTCTTGGGTGGGAGTTGGGGTCGGGGGTGATAGATCGGTTGGTTGAAGAGGTTTGGGTTGGGGTGCGTAGATCTTTCTAAGATCGGCCCTCATTTCATCCCAAGATTCAATGGGTGCTTCCCCTTTGGCTTCTCTCAAACCTACAATGTTCTCCCATTCTTTCCTAGCTTGGCGCCAGAGCAAACTCTTGGCATAGTTGACTTGGACAAGCCCTGACAGGGTAAACCTCCCAAAGTGTTGGTCTATGGACTTCTCCCATTCTAGATATATGCTAGGGCGGGATCCATCAAACACAAAGGCTTCTAATGGGCCTAAGAGTGGCGAATATGCCAAGTATGAGGTAGTCATGATAGTGGACAAGGGTGATGCATGCAATGGCCCTAGGACAAGACTTAGTAGAGACAAGTCTAGAACCTGGCTCTGATACCAATTTGATGTGACACACCCTTGGACCAAAATGAACAAGCATAATTTGCTATTCAAACAGACCGATAATGGCGACCGCTCACCCGATGCTCACCCAAGACCCGGGGTAGCTTGGAAATGCCAAGGAGAGGTTGTGAGGGTTGGGCCCTTGCTGGTAGAGGGCCAACAAGGCCTAGGTTAATTCCCAAGGGTAATGGCAGCCCAATTCAAGGGAGCCGACGAGGTGCCAAGGCACGGGTTACACTCCTCACCCCACGGTGATCTCTTGAAGCAAGGAGCTCAAGGATCAGGCTCTCACTCTCACGGCCAGCGGAGTTTATGAACTAATATTAGAAAGAACAAGCACTAAATGGAGCTAGGAGTGGAGCACTTACTCGACCGGTTTGAAGAAACCGGTCCCACTCGGAGACGTGGGCGAGCGGGGAAGCGTGGGTTCCCCAGACGCCGCTCCGGGGTAGCTTGACCTGCTCAAATTGTTACAACACTACACCCCATGCAAGGGGGGGATCTAGGGGTGGGGTTCAACTGATATTACATCCAAAACTATCTCCACACATGGAGGGGCCTTCAGTCGGCCAAGCGGGGAGGGGTGACACCGAACTAGCGATCAACAAGGAAGCCGACGTCGGTTCTGTCAGCTGTCTGTGCTTTAGGACTGACTGATGGTTATCACGATGCTGTGGCCACTCCAGAATTTTGCCGATGACGAGACCACTTGGAGATTCTTCGTAGCTGGATCGGGATGATGCTTGAATTTTGTTGATTTCTTTGGGCACCGCTGCTGGTCGGGCTAGGGGCTTGAACAGGGTGGCAGACCCTTGGTTCTGACAGCTTCAGGTTTCCAACAGCAGGAAGAAGAGGATGCCACGACCGCTCCCGAACTCAGAATCAGGTGCCGCTGGAGCCGTTCTAACCGTTGATGGGTCTTCTTCGAAGCAAAACTGGCGGGGAAGCCAAACGTTGTCGGAGAAGACCAGTGGGATCTGAACTCTGATGAGAGGTCGGTGCAGACTGTGGGGAAGTAGAACCGCGCACCCGGGGGAGAAAATTGATAACTCCTAGTTCCGGACGCCAAACTGAGCTCTGCTTTTTGGAGAAGAAAGAAGACTCGTAGTAGAAGCTTTTTGAAGAAGAACTCTCGATCAGATTCCAAGCAGGATCGTCGCAGTCGGGCTTCTACTCTGGATATGGTCTCCTGTCAGGGAGACTTTGCGCAGTCGGGGAAGAATGACTCCCCTGGGCGATCACGAACTCAGAACGGGATGGGACCACTGCCGTTGCGAAGAGGACTGGGAGACGCTTCCAACAATGGCTCTTGATCATTCAGAAACGTCCGGAGGAAACCGTGGTCGCCTCTGCAAGTTGCTACTCTTCTACAGATCTGTAACTGGGAACTGTAGGTTGAAGATGACGGGGGGGAATGGGGTATATGGGAGGGGAAATGGGGGTGGATGAGTGTGGGGAAAGCTCGGGCTGTGAGGGGGTCTAGGAGGGGGTGTTCCAAGGTGGGGGAAGGGAAGAATGGGGTCTGGAAGGGGGTCTAACAGGTGGTGGGAGGAGGAGCTACGAATTTGGGAAGGTGGGTGAGAGGGAAAGGGTATTTGAAAATGGGTTTAAGGGTGGGATTAAATTTTGGTCTTGGGGGATGGGAAGAGGTGTGTGGGGAAGGTAAAAGGGGGCTTGGGGAGTGGGAATTCTCCCTTGGGAGATGAGAGGGTGCTTGGGGAAGGGGAGTGGGTGGTTGGTGGTTGGAGGGTGGAGTGGGGAGTGGTGGAATCTCCCTTGGGGCTGGGGTGGAGTTAAGGTGGGTTGGTGGGGAGTTAGGGATGAGTTATTGGAGGGGGGAAGAGAGAGAAAGGTGGTTGGGAGGGGAGGAGAGAGAAAGGGACGCAGGTTTTAGAGAGAGAAAGTGGAGGAGAGAGAAAATGACTTATTAGAGAGAGGAAGAGAGAGAGGGGGGGATAGGTGGGAATCACTCACAAGGGTTTCTCACCCAACTAATGGAATCTCTCCAATAGGAAATTTGAACTCTCAAATGGCAATTTTCATTCATTGATTCATTCAAATGGAGGAAATGGGGTCCTATATATAGGCACCCCACATTTCTACAAAAGTCCCTGACTCTTACTACAATGACCAAAGACCAAGGGGGTCGGGGCGCCCCTGGGCTTAGCCCAAAGAATTGGGCCCAATAATCATTCTAAACAATCTAATGACACTTAACCTAGGTAGATGACTCATTAACGTAGGTACAAGACTCAAATAAAAGGGAAAATACATCAAATGACTCAAATAAAAATTACATAGGACTCAACTTAAATAACTAGACCATGCCGGATGCAACCGGGGCGAGGAGACGAGCTGTGAACGTGGGCATGGGAGGTGATGCCCCCATCATACTCCCGGGGTGCGGAGAACTCGACTCCGTCGAGTAAGTGTCCTTCCCTCCTCGGAGGGTGTAGAAGTGGTACTGCCCTCAAGTCATCCGAAGGAGACCGATCCATCCACCTGTCGAGATAGCGCTCGTATACCTTGCTCCTAGTGGTAGTCACCTGTTCATCCAATATTCGTTCAATGCGCTCACGCTAGGCTCTCTTGGCTGGTGGTCTCTCCTCACGGGTGGGTGCTCTCTCAACGGAGGGAATAGGCTCAATATCCTCACTTGGTACCACCGTGGGTCCCTTATATGGCACTAAGTCGGCTACATTGAACGTGGGACTCACTCCATACTCCTCGGAGAGATCTAACTCATAGGCATTAGCGCCAATGCGCCTCAGGACCTGGAAGGGACCAGCCCCACGTGGCCTCAATTTAGAGATGACTCCCGGGGAGAGCCTCTCCTTCCTCACCATCACAAAGTCACCCACGTGGAATTCTTGGTGACGTCGAAGGGAGTCAGCCTGCCTCTTATAGATCTCATTTTCCTTGCTAATGTGCTTGCAAAGGTTTTCATGCAATTTTGTGAATGTTGACATTCTAGGGGTGATGGGTGGACCTGGGCAACCAAAAGTAGATCAATCATGCTTTGACGCCAAGAAGACTTTGATGGAATGGGGAGGACCGGGGCATCCATAGGTGATCCGGTCATGTATGGGGGTGACAAATGCTGGGGGACCAGGACATCCATGAATACTCCTATCATTCCTACGATGGAGGAGCCGCACTCCTCTACCCGGGATGGGTAGAGGGGGGCCGCCGCTGCCACGTAAACGGGGTGGATGGGAGATTCCCACCCAACCCAGGTTGACCTTGTCAACTCTCACACAATGCATCCGTGTATCAAGGTTTGCAAAATTGGTACCGATTTCAGTACCGGTCTGGGATGGTATTGATACTGGTACCGGTACGAATCGATAACGGTTCGGTGGTTCCCCAATCCCCATGAGTTCCCCCCGGTTCCCCCACCCCTACATAAATAGATACTATATATAATTACATAACCCAGCCCGTCTTGGGCCCGATAAAGGTTGGGGGAGATCTCTCCCTCCGGTCCCATCCTCTCACACCACTCTTATGTCTCCCCCTTCAGCCCCTCTTGCGTCTCCTAGGCCAGCAACAGGTGGCTTCCTGGTGAGGGATGGACGGCGGATGGTGGCGTCCTGACGAGCGGTGGACGGCGGATGGTGGTAGACTGGCAGTACTTTTCTTCTTTGTACGCCCTCTCTCTCTCTCTCTCTCTTATAGTTCCACCCATATTCTCTCTCTCCCCCGCCCCCTTCTCTCTCTCTCTCAATAAGCTGCGGCCGTTGAGTTTTTTTTTTAATGCCTGCACCAGCCGATACCGATATCAGATGGGCCGAACCGTACTGGCGAAGGTTGGTACCGGTACGTACCATCCCCGTGCGGTATGTACCAGCGGTACTGCATACCATACTGTGGATGCGGGAGAATACTGGGGGTCATAAAGATATACCCCCCCCCCCCCCAAAAAAAAAAAAGAGGATTGTCAGAAGGAGCACTTTAAGAAATGAAATATGTATATACAAGTACATTTGTGAATAAAACCCATAAGAAATAAGATGGATGATATCAGGCTATGTTAATTTCAAGGAAGTGAGTATTCTTGAACCACCTGTGAAACAGATAATGAGTATTTTTTATTTTTTTCAGCATTCGAGGATATACAAGGAATGGATCTCTGCGCCCACAATGGGGGAAGGGGGCTAGTCTGGTGCTATAGGGGGGGGGCCTGTCATACGCACGCTCACACGCAAAACGTTTGGGGAAATGTCATTTCCAACGTAAAGTAATTATTGCAATTAGAGGAATAGATGCCTAAGTACATTTCAAGTGGGTATTTCTAGAAATCACTTCATAGCATGTTAAAGGCTGCGGTGGCATAGCTAATGAATATTCTTCTTGTTGTGCAGATTCGCAGCTTTGACATTTTTCACTTGAACCCAATGTACTAGGCCAGATGAGTTTTCTTGCTAAAAAAACCCTATGCTATAGCCATCTTTCTGTAATGCAACTTAGTTGTCTGTCCATTCTCCAAAAAAATCACTGTTTTTTTGGTTAATTAGGACCCAAAAGGCACCACCTGTTGAATTTTTTTGGACCAGTGACCAGCCAGTGAACAACTTAATAAAAAACGCAACCGGATGCTGGCATTAACATCTTACCTAGAAGGGTTCTGTCTCGCTGGAAACCTAACATTCTATGGTCATTAAGGCAACCAATCAAGCTGCTAGTTCTTTGGGATATTCTGGCAGCACTACTGGCTTTGAAGCAAACTGCACCTAGATTGGTTGAGCATTTGCTTTGAGTGGCTCTCTAGCTGGTGTTTGGGACATGTCTTCAGGCACGCCTCTTGAGAAGATCTTATTTCATGTCCAGAGTTCTCTTCCAGTGGTCAACATCCGCGAGATTCACCTTTTCAACACAATCTTCAGACGTTTGATGTTACCTGAAATGAAGATGGAGGTACCTAAAGATGGGGTCGTTTACCATTGAAGGTAAACTAAATTTATCGAATGAGTTACTTGTCCACTGTGAAAAATAAATGAGAATTAGGCTGGTGAGTTTTTCTTCGAGAGTTGTTCTCTTTCTGCATCTCATGTGTCACAACCAATCCAGGAAGGCCTTTCCTTGCTAGGGTATGCAGAGATTATGCGATCCCTTCCCATGATTATTGCGACAGCTTTGGAGGATTCTCCTCCTCAAGACTTGCCTACTGCCATCCATCTCTCTTACCTAACTCCAGTGGATGAGCCAACTAAAGATATCACTGTTAGAATCTGCTCGCCTGTACCCGGGGCTCTTTCTCCAAACCCTCCTTGCATTAGTTCGCCAGCTGATTTGACTTTTATAACTTTTTACATAACTCTTGGAATCGAATGCTACGATGTCTAACATATACACATCCCTCCATTGGTGCTCTAAATATGAATGCAGTACTGTTCATCTCTCAAGTCATTTCACATTAAGATTCTTTCGATAATCTTCATGCAGCTCACAGGCTATGGGTTGGAAATTATCCACCAAAAAAGGATGACGAGGAAGATGAAGATGAAGAAGAAGACAGTTGCCCCCATCGCTTGGGTCTTCGACCACGATCCCTACTATATCGTAAAAACTCCATGGGATCATTCCTCAATATTATATTTAGAGTTTAATCTCCTTGGCTTAGGACCGTATGTATTGGCAGCATAGTATCATAAGTTAGAGCCTCATTTTCTTCTCTTTGGGCTGGCCATCCTCATTGTAAGAAGAGCCCTGCTCTTCCTATGGCCTTTGACCACGCTCTTTTTTCCTCTCTCATGCTTCCAGCCCCATGTTCTTTTTCTTCCCTCTTAATAAAATTAGCGCCCTGTGTTAAAAAATGATAAGCTTATTCTTTATCCACATGCATGCTTGATGATAATATTTGACAAAAATAGGTAAATTCGCTTTGTTTAGTAGTTTAATATATATTATTAAAAACAATCATTGTAATATAAGTTTGAATACGTTTATATGAATTTAAAATCATAAAATAAATATAGTACTTAAAATAAAATCTAAATGAAGTATTTAAAATGAAATTTCTCTATTTACAATGGGACATAATATGGAAACTGTAAGATATACACAAATGTATTTGAATAATGGCAGTAATATCTTATACATAATATATATATATATACTACATGAAAACTAATATTCTATCATTGAATAACGCAATTTTTAAAATTTCAAGTTGACAATAGAATGTCAGAAGTTAACTTTGTGATTTGGCCGTGGTGCATGAAATTTGCACAAAAAAGAATAAGATTCTCGTAAGAAAGGAATCATTAGCATAGCTTAATTGTCTTTCGCTGAAGTTATATTGTGTTCTATGGGGAGCTTTTGGCTGATTAATTACGAAAACCAAAAATCTAAGAAAGCATATATATATATATATATATATATATATATATATATATATATATATCTGGAGATGAAAAAAATGCCGTGATAGGTTGGAGGAGAAAAGAGTTTCAGGTTTGGATGGCGGCAGGTTCAAAAATGTTCAGATTTAAGAGTTGAGTTAATGTTGTTGGCTTAATCATTCGGGCGTCTTTGACATCCAGTTAGACTAACTCGACGGATGAAAGAGAGAGCGGTGAATCCCGCTCTCCTCTCACACACAACTGTGCTAACCGTGTTCGGTTAGCAAAGTGTTCCTCAGGGAGTAGCTGCCCATGTTTAGGTAGTTAAGAGTCTGAATTGTGTATTTTATCAAACACCCATAATTGGGTTGCTTCTAATTAATCCCTTAAGATATAACAGCCTACTTAAGAGTTATCGAACACAAACTTAGTTACATACTCTAATTAATTTCACTATACAAACATACTTGTTACGTAAATACTCCCACAATTACATGCACACGGTAGAATGGAAAGGGAAGGAGACATTCCGCACTTTTATGTTTACACGGTGGGAAATACTTTTTCACTGATTAGCAAGACTATCAAAAACTAATGTTTTTATAACTCTAGTTAGGTCTCAACTCGAGTTAGATGTATCCAAGTTATGATGAGTAACAGAATGGACGGATCGACACGTGATCATGCATGCAGTGGTGCCATGGTAATTAATAGAATGTGAGTAAGTCGATTTTGGAATAAAACATATCTGATAACATATATATATATAGATCAAATTAGAAAGTCGGATAACATATCTGATTGCGGTAAAAATGTTTTTTTATTAGTATTTAAAGTCTGTCGGTCACTCTGAATGTCCATGTGGTGCTCGTGCGGAACGGATTTATTTAACTGCGTATTCAGACGTGAGGGAAATTTAAGGAGACGGACAGCAAGACGCTGCAAAGACGCTACTTGGATTTGGAGTGGGGCCCGAGGCCGCGGTCAAGGGGCTGACGTGGCCGGCCGTTTCCTGGTCGGGATTCGTCATCTCTCTTCCCGGATTCCCTTCCTTGTTCGAAGAACACAGCCCTCCCTTCCCCTTCGCCTCCGTTGATCATCAATATAAACACCTCCGGTGTTCCTTCCCGCTCCTCGCTTCACCCTCGTCATCTCCTGCAGGGATTTCTCGTGCTTCTTCCACTCCTCCTTCAGCATCCCTCTCTCTCTCTCTCTCTCTGTGTGTGTGGGTGTTCTGGGGATGGTGAACATTGTTGGTGGCGTGATGGGGAACGGCGACAAACACCTGCCCAACATCCTGCGCCGTCGCCAGCACCACGGCGGGGTAGGGTGCACGCGGGACACGCACCATGATCAGCAGCAGCGGCCGCACGTACCGAAGGGGTGCCTGGCGGTGATGGTGGGGCAGGACGGGGAGGAGAAGCAGCGGTTCGTGGTGCCGACGGCGTACCTGACCCACCCCCGGTTCGTGCACCTGCTCGGGGAGGCCGAGGAAGAGTACGGCTTCGAGCGCCAGGGCGCCATCGCCATCCCCTGCCTCGTCGCGGAGTTCCGCGCCATCCAGTGCCTCATCCACCGCGAGCTCTTCCCCTGCGCTGATCGCCACGGCGGCTGCGGAACCGGCGACCACCGCAACCACCACGCCCGCCATGGCATCCTCGGCTGCTTCCGGGGATGACCAACGGCATTGTGGTCTGGCTGGTTCCTTTTTTGTGTAGCCTTGCTGGGAATTTTGATGTCTCTGTGTGATCGTTGGGTTAGAGGAAGAAGAAGGCGGCGCAATCAGAATTCGCAACATGCATGCTCGATCGTGTGCGCGTCTTGCCGTAGTTAGTTTGTTCTTCCCTTTTCTTCCATAATTTTTTCACGTCAAGATGTACATAGTTAGGAGAACACCTCTCCGGTGACATTGTTGAAATGATGGTTTATTTCATTATATGACCATCGATTATACTAAATCAACAGTATCTGTTTGAGTATTATTATATATATATATATATATATAAAGGAGCTTTGCCCTCCCATCTAGGCGTTTATCTCTTTGTTTGCCATCATTTTGGGTTACAAAAATTTGTTCCTATGTATAATCTAGTCTAACTCCACATAATCTATACAAATTATCAAATTACTTATCATGATCTTTTGCCATTGCAAAACAAATTCTAACCTTCGGTCTTCTATATATCCATGAAATTACAAAATCCTGACACCAGATAAAATAAAATATTGGAGCCTTAAAATTTCTTCTTTTTAAACCTAATTTAGTGTGGGGGGGGGGGCGGTCGTGGAGGGGATTATATCTACACATACCACACATATATGTGTATATTCTTTTTGTACTCAAAAATGGTGAACAACTATAAATATCTAAGAAATAACACGTACATACTTATATACGTACATATATACACATGCATATACGCATATAATTCTTGAGAATCCAATGTCAGACCATAGGCTTTGGGTTCACTGACTTGGGCCCAAGACCTAGAGCCCAACCCATGAAGCTGAAAGGTCCAACTCAACACGAAGGTCAACTCGCGGCCGGTCTGGCCGACAGACGGCTCACCTGCTTGAGTCGGACCTGGCCGAACACACGCATTTTTTTGCAATTAATTAGAGCATCATACGTAATAACACCGTCATCCTGATCCTAGTGGGAGTTGGAAGCGGCCGTGTGAAACAGGGCCGGGCGGAGACGTGGCCGCGGGTTAGGTGTGGTGGTAGCCTTCGTCATATACGTATTCTTTTCTGGACGTGTGGGGGAGAAGAGAGGAACGGCGAAGGGCGAGCAAACCCCTTGACCAGTGACCGCGGCTGCAGAAGGCGGCAACAGCAACTGCCAGTTCAGATGCTTCAGGAGGGCGAAGGAGCCGCGGTTAAGGGGCTGACCTGATCTCTCTCTCTCTCTCTCTCTCTCTCTCTCTCTCTCTCTCGCTTCTTTGTTTCTTGTTTGGAAAGTAAAAGAAGCCGACGGGTCTTCACCAGCCGCCCCAGCGCCCACGTCTATATAAGTCTCGGAGGTCCCTCGCTACTTCTCGCTTCATGAATCCGTCTGGGTCTGCGAGGTTTTCTGCCGTGGGAACCTGCCAGCCATGTCCAACATCACCCGCCCCCTCTGCGGCTCCTCTCTGACCCTCTTCACCCGCGCCATCTCCGGCTCCGACCCCGGGCCTTTCTCCTTCTTCGCCTTCCTCTAGCAGCGGCCTCTCTCTCTCTCTCTCTCTCTCGGTTTCTTTCCCTTGGAATGGTGACTGCTGGTGGCGTGATGGGGGGCGGCGACAGGCACCTGCTGAACAACCTGCGCCAGCACCTCCACGGCGGCGGGGGGAGCAAGAGGGACCAGCACCCGAACACGCCGAAGGGGTGCCTGGCGGTGATGGTGGGGCAGGACGGGGAGGAGCAGCGGCGGTTCGTGGTGCCGGTGGCGTACCTGACCCACCCCCGGTTCCTGCAGCTGCTCAAGGAGGCGGAGGACGAGTACGGGTTCCACCACAAGGGCGCCATCGCCATCCCCTGCCACGTCGCGGACTTCCTCTCCGTCCAGGGCCTCATCGACCGCGAGCTCTTCCCCTCCCCTCACCCCGGCGGCGGCGGCGGTGGAGGACATCACAACCACCACTTCCACCACAACCTCGTCGGCTGTTTCCGTGCATAATAAGCCGCAGAGGCACAGGACGTACGAACGGTCTTTGCTAGGCTCTTGTCGTGTAGTTTTCCTTTGAGAATGGCTTGTTCATGGGTCGAGAACATGGGAACCACTGCATGCCCGTGTGTATACGTGCATCTCCCCCCGTCTGCAGTTCCCCCCCCCCCCCCACTTTTTTCTTCTTCCTAGGATTTTCACACAGAAGTGTACATGATGGTGAGGATGAAAGCAAAAATGCGTTGGGTGTGCAAACAGTTTGTGTGCATCATCTCTTTATGCTTGCTCCTTTTTCTTCCTTTCCACACAGAAATGAAAGGATGCCTCGTGCGTTTGCTTGGCAAACATGCAGTTTCTCTGTTATTCCTTTTACACAGACACCCGGCCAGAGAAAGAGAGAGAGAGAGTGGGGATAAACACGAGCTCCCTTTCAGCGGAGTCTAAATTTCTTGACATGCCAACCCCCCCCCCCTCGGTCTGCTTCTTCGAATTCCAAATAACCACGCCTCGGGTCTCTGTCCCCACAATCTATGCCGTGATCTTGCGAACTAGCAACAACAGAAGAAGGGGGGAAGAAAAACTGTCATCAGAAACCAGTGGTTGGTGTGGGGGTGGGCCTGCCACGGTGCATGCGTACGGCTCCTCAACAAGAGAAGGGACGGGGGTGGGTGGGTGGGTGGGGGCGGTCTGAAGGCGGCCTTCTTCGCTCTGCCGGCCACGCGGAGGTGTGGGGACGGGAAAAATAAAAACGTTGTGTCAGGGGACGGTGTTCTTCAACGCTTCTCAAAAACTAAATCAGAGAAGGGGACGGCAAGTGGGTAGGAGAGGATGGTTGTGATGAGTTACAGTTATTAGTGAATGAGAGATGGTAGTTTAGTGAGTGGAAGATCTTCCTGCCCACTCACCCCAAATTTATATGTCAAAGTGGAGTTTATCACGTAAAAAAAAAACAATAAAGGGTGACCTGTTTGAAGAACGGCGATGGACAATTAAATATTACAATCTCCTTTATAATAAAGGGTGACCTCAAGCAAGTGCCATGGCATTAGTTTAATAAGTTTAGTCAGTCTCTCTTAATTATCTCTAGGATTCACATGCAGTACAAATGACCCTTCCATGTTTGTGTGTCACTATTATCTGACTTCACCATAGCTTGGTTGGCATGAACTTTGCCTTGAAGGATCTTGGAGAGCTTCAATCTTTTCTGGGCATTGATGTTCAATGCAACAGTCAAGGGCTTCTGCTCTAAGGGGATGTTTGATATTGGAATACATTGTGACGGGAATAGGTGTAAGTCATTCTAAGTTATTTTATTTCTATTCTTATTCTCGTATGTGTTTGGTACGCGAGATAATAAGTATATTAGTATTATTATTATTCATTTAATAAAAAATAGGGATAGGAATGAAGATAAATGTTAGAAATAGATTATTTGGTCCTTCTTATCCTGGGTTAAAAGACAGTGTTACTCTTCGTTTGGTTGAGATTAAGATGACTTAATTTCTTTTTCAAATCTTCAACTTATATTTAATTAATAATGATTATTATGATTATGGTTAATGATAAATTTAATTAATTATATTTGATGATCTTGATTTCTAATAATAAAAATATTATCAAATTAATTTTTTATTTTTTATGATTAGTATAAATGAAACTAGTACTTAAGGCATTTTTTATTTTTTTAATAATAATTAATGGCAATGATATTATTATTTTAAAATTATTCCCCTCTTATTGATGCTTAATTAATGATACCATAGGATTGGTTAATGTGTATCTATACTACTCTTGATTATTAATATTGTTAAATTTATAATTTTAGTCCATCATCATTAATAAGAATCTTAGTGGATGTTAATAAAAGATTTCGGGGAAGGCCTAAAATGAGATGGTGCGATGTTATTAGGAAGGACATTAGATTCTTGGATTTAAATATGAATATAGCACTTGATAGAAATCTTTGGCGGAATGAGATTCATGTAGCCGGTTGGGATAAGACTCTGATGATGATGATGATGATCATTAATAAGAATAATTTTTTTTAATAATTATTATTACTAATGATATTATTTTATGTGAGATGTAGAGGAAGGGAGGAGAGAGAGAGAGGGCGGTGGTAGGGAGACGGAGAGAGAATGGGGTTAGAGGTGAGGGATAACTCATTCGAACTTTTTGTTGGAACGAGTTATCCCCATATTTGGGGTTATCCTTATTCTTCTTAACCCGATATATCCGCGTCAATTTTTGCTACATCAAACAAAGAATGAGGTTGAAACGGGAATAATCCCGATTTAACTCTATACCAAACATAACCTAAACAAAATGTGGCATGTTCAAGTGTAGAAGTAGAAAATCACTCCATGACATCTGCCACGACTGAGCTTGTATGGCTTCAACATTTACTGCGAGATCTTGGCGTGACTCTTCCCCGACAGCTGCAGCTATTCTGTGACAATCTGAGTGCTATGTTGACTGTCAATCCTATCTTCCATGCTTGAGTGAAGCACATTGAAATGGATTGTCACTTTATGCGTTCTGTGGCAATATGAGTGCTCTGTTCATGGCTGTCAATCATGTCTTCCATCCTCGAATGAAGCACGTTGAACTAGATTATCACTTTGTGCATTAGAAGGTAGCACAAGGGGCGTTGGTGACTAGCTAGGCATGCATCCTCCAGCTGCCAACTTGCAGATCTGTTCACCAAATCACTCCCTCGTGCATCCTTCAATGACTTTAGAAGCAAACTTGGCCTGATGCTGCCCTTAATGCCAAGTTTGAGGGGGAGTGAAAGAAGAAACCATGCATCCTGCTATTACGTGCACACCCATGTATGTACACGGAACTCATCAACTCCCTTGACAGCCGCATCTTAGCAACTATCTTGGAGGGAGTTTCGCCACTTTGTATACGTTATGTTGTATAGATTCCGCCGGCACTCCTTCATCTTGGAAAGATTGTTATCATCCCACCGACACTCCATTTTGTATGCAAATAAGATACTGCCACCTAAGCCCAGTGTGTTGAGTCTTCACCTCAATTAGTGTTTTCTCAACTTCTGAACGACTTGACTAAAAGCGGGCTTGAGTTGAAAATGCCCTCAACTCGACCTTAAACTGACGTGTTGGCAGGCAGCTGCTTGGGCCCCCACCGGTGATTATCTTCACTGCTAGTTGTTTGGATGTGGTTCGGATTCAGATGATTCTTTGAAGGACGTGTTTGCTAATCGGGTGAGGTTAGCGCACTCGATCCCGGGTGGTCGAGTGCGATAATCGACTCCGGTTAGCGGCGTTGTGTGTGAGAGAGCGCCCAGTGGGACTCACACCGCTCTCTCACGTCGACTCCGCCATCCTAACTGCGCGCCAAAGGAGCCCTAAGTGAACATTTCAAGGCTATGGACGATATCATTTGCAGTCCACAAGAATTGGGTTGGTCGATATCTTTGGCGGCCTGGTGCTCAACGCCGGTCGATGCTTTGCCGGAGCACGTCTTGGGAGGCCCCCCCCTTCACCGAATATTTGAGAATACCTCCTCGGACTTATTCTTTTGTAACTGTCGCAAAGTCTCATAAATCAGTTATCTGGTCTTAGTTTTGTTCTTTGGACTAGCCCTTGTAAGGATAGTGTTTGCTCTTCATTTGGCTTATGCCTCTCTGATGTTTTTGTGACTTATACCCTCCGTGCCCATTTTATCACCGATAAGAACACACTCTTATTTGCTAAAAAAATAATGAAAAAATAAAAAAAATAGTTTCGTCCGAACTTAATTGTTATTCTCGGAAGAAAAAAAAAGAAAAATTGAACCTCAGCACGCCCGAGAGATGGCCCTTTCTTACGAGCTCGGCATGTCACATTACAGAGGGGGTCTGGTGCAGAGAACCTTGTAATTCATATTAATGGCTCCCTAATGGCAGGATTTTTCTCTCGAATCCCCGTCGATGAGGACCCCCATTGCGTTGTTCCATTATTCCAGAGCGCATGATACTCTCGATCCGATTAAAATGCCGTCTCGAGGCAATGTCTTCAACTTTAGACACAAAAGATTGTGGGAATAGTTGGAAAGCATCAGATGAACATAAGCCAATGCCTTTGTTCACTCTTCACGACGTTGATATCTAACGTTCTTTTGATGGTAACCAACTAGGAGCTGTTTGTTTTGACCATATTGAAATTATCTTATAAGGTGTTTGGAAATAATTTTTTTAAAAAAATTCTTTCTATCTAAAAAATTATATTAAGTCATTTTTTAACTTAAATTTTAAATTTTAAAAAATGGTATCACCTGTTTGATAAGAGTATTATAATTTTTAAAATTTTTATAATCTCATTTGGGAGAGAAAAAGAGGGGGTCGAAAAAGAGAGGCAGTCGACATTCCCGTACGCAGGCTGCCTCCATGGGAGAGTTGTGGGCGTGCTGCTGCTGTGCGGAGGACGAGGCCGAAGGGAGGGGGAGGGGACGCCGCGTCGGGGAGGGAGGGGGAGGGAGAATGAGAGACGAGAGCGCCTGCCATCTCAAAAAAATGATAGAGTTATTTTTTTTAGAAATAGATTATAACGAGATGTGATTCTCTTCCTAAAATTTAGGAGGGTAACATCAAACGAAGTTAGATGGGTCTATCTCTCTTGTTTTTAAATTTGAAAGAAAAAAGAGAGAGAAAATAACAACCAAATACCCTATTATTCTTCTTGTTCTTTTTTTAAAAAGAAAATCTACTCTTCTTGTTCTCAATAAGACAATGTTATAGCAATCTGATCTGACATTCACATGGTCTAATATATATATATATATATATATATATATATATATATATATATTCCATCTTCTAAACACCACTTATTCAGATTAACCTATACGATTATCAAAAGTGGATCTTCATAAAAATGAGACCAAGCTTAGGGGGAAAAAATGGAATCTGGCAACAGTGTAATGGGGCCTCTTCCCCCTTGGAGTTGTCATGTGAACAGGTCAAAAGCAACAGTGAAAAAGTGAAAGTCCCAAGCTTTCAACAGATGGCTCCTCCCCCATTAATGTCCCCAGTGTGTTCATTCCCTACATGGGCATTTAGATAGATACCCAACAGCCTTGACTTGTGGGATCCAGTTGAACTGTTTCATTAATGGGAGACAAGGGATTAGGCTTGTGACAACATAACAGGCACAGCTCTAAAACTTTCCATCATTCAAAAGAGTATGACTCAAGCTTGGCATGTGAGCTTGATAAGGAAAGGCTTCCACTCAAATGCGTCATATCAGGGTTAACCCTTTTCCCCCTTCGATAACTAACAGGTAACTTCACCGGCCTTGGTGAAACAAGGGATGGATGGTAGGTTTGCAGAGAAAGATTATAGTGCAGGGGGTGAAGGGGGGTGGGGGGGAGATGAGAGTGTGGAAGCCAAGGTTAATCTGGATTCACCTAAACAACTCAAATCAAGTGTATGCAGGGATAACTTGTTCCCATTATCAAATGGGAAAGTGAATTAACTTTTGGTTAATCTGAATCATCCCAGGGTTAAACCCCAATGAAAACCTAGCTCATTCTTTTGTAAGAATCTCCATATATTATATCTACATGGAGGGAAACTTGGCCGACAATAAAGAGATGATAGGACATAAGATAATTGTTTGAATTTTTTTATGATAAATTATTAAGCTATCCAATTGAAATGTCAAGGATTATGGGTGATAAGCACCATAAACAGTCATATATTATATTCTTGATTAAATATATAATGGGGTGTTTGGTTACATTTTTTTAGATATTTTCTCTCTCAAAATTTATTTTGAGGAAAGAATGTGACCTAAATCATATTTAGAGTATCTCTCCTAATTTTTAGGGAGGGAATTAACTCTTCATTAAGTTTTTTCAAATAAAAAATAACTCTTTCCTTATTTTTTTTCAAAAGAGTTCTCTCTTCCATAACCACCTCTTTCTCTCTCTCACACATTTGTCACCCCTCTTTCTCTCCCTCCCATAACCACCTCTATCTCTCTCTCTCTCTCACACACACACACACGATTATCACATACCTCTCTCTCTTCAACAACCTCCTAATGAGAAAACTCCATACTCCCTTAAATATTATTTAGATTTTACCAAACATATCAAAAGTTAAATTTTATAAATTCAAAAATTGTGACACAAATCACAATGAAACATTTTTTATAGGAGGAATAGTAGTCTTAAGGAAAAAATACTCTCAAACATCCTATTGGTCTTCGTATACAAACCATTCAAGTTATGATACATGCATGGACAATGATAAAGATGAAATATACAATTAAAACTGAAAGATATTGAAAAAAATTATGACAAGCAGACAATATATTATGTTTATATTTTGCTTGATGTCCCCTTTTAAGATAG
Source organism: Amorphophallus konjac (assembly GCA_022559845.1). Lineage (NCBI taxonomy): Eukaryota > Viridiplantae > Streptophyta > Magnoliopsida > Alismatales > Araceae > Amorphophallus > Amorphophallus konjac. The sequence goes on from CM040127.1 coordinate 4,274,431, forward strand.
AGAATTTTTAGTTTTTAGCCCCCAGAATCCTCCATATTTACGGATTAGCCTCCCCAATCCTGATATTTCTTTCTTTATAATTAACTCATCAAAATCTCAAGTTGTTTAATAAAAGATCCCTTAAATTTATGGAAAACCTGTAAAAAAGGGTGTTTAATAAATAAATATGCAGTTGTGAGGGCATGTGAGTAAGTATTTAGACCGGAAGGATTACTGAAATATGAAAAATCATAGGGATTAAAGCCAAGAATCTCTAATAAGACAAGACAACACTGCCCTAATAAAAACCTAAAAGGGAAAAAGGGTAGAAATCCCAAGGATTGCGGCTTGATTGGCCCAACCAAACAGCCAAAGCTGGCCCTTTTTATTCCCATTTTGTGGACTCCCATGTGAATGGACCGGTGCCTAGTGATGCGGCCAGCTTCTGGAGAAGGCATCCTCGGTCGCACTAAGCTTTTCAAAAGGTAGACAGATTCCCCACTGCAGTGGTCGGCGCTCTGCTAAAAGTCGCTCATCACATCCCGCTTAAATCATGATGAAAGCGAAAGACCTGCTTTTCCTGTTTGGCTTAAGACAGCGTTTCAAGAATTAAGTACTGAAGTGTAGCTACAAAAAAAAATATTGATTTTTGTTGGGGTTTTTTTATAGAGAGTATAGATTTTAGACAATTACATTGGGATATGAAATGTCACTTGTGTTTTCTTGAGTTCTGTGAGGTTTTGAGCATAATTGAATGAAATCTTCTTTCATCTTCTAATACAAAATGACTACTCTTATGTTATTTTATTTTTTTGACAAGAAGAGGGTATTTTTTCTCTCTCTCCAACGAAGTCCTTGTTGTTTTTTTTTTTCAAAATTTATCTCAAGTTGGATTTTGCGAGGGAAATAATATATCCACCTCTTTTTCTGAGTATCTTTATCTCTTCCCAGTTAAAAAACAGTTTGCATAGAAGGTGATGCAAGAAAATGCCCCATTGTAAACTGTTTATAAAATGCCATACATTCTAATTGTTGGAGCTCTGAATCGAAGATAAAATCCCATATCAAAAAATACACGTGGGTTCTTTGAGTTTATAGTCTTGGACCCTTTCAATCTTTAATATTTAGATTTTGAGATTTGTAAGATAGTATCAGTGTAGGTCAAGATCCACTATGATATTTGTGTCACCTCCCTTCTAATCTAATTTTCACGGCTCATTTTGATCATAATAGAGAGTGTTGGAGCTCCGAATGGGAATAAATCCCATATCAGAAATACATGTGGCCACCACCTCCTTTCTAATCTAATTTTCACGGTCATCTTGACCGTGTGGAGAAGTGTTGGAGCCCCGAATGAAAGATAAAATCTCATATTGAAAAACACACGTGGATTCCTTGAGTTTATAGTCCTGGACCACTTTAACTTTAACACCTAAAATTTGAGATTTGTAAGACTAATAATTAGAATTCATCTTTTAATTACTGCCACATGACAATTAAGGATCCACACCTCTTCATACTATTTGGACAAATTATCTTCTTTTTTCCCCTCAAGCGATGACTTTGAAGAAATTCCCAATCGTTTTACTAAGGCATTTGGGAATATCTTCTTGTTGTTTGAAGTTATTTGTTACTTAAAAGATATTTCATTAAGTCTTTTATTTTAATTATCAGATACACTGCATCCCATTTTCGATTCATGACTTGGTAATTAGAAGAATTGTAATATAACTTTTAAAAATGGTGATGGTGGTGGTGGGGTCATCTGTGGCACAACTGAAAGGCTGTTCTTGGGGATCAGATTAACTTGATGCCAGAGGCTTTGATTGATACCTGGGGCCCACTTGATTTAATGGCATCATTTGACGTGAATTTTCACCAACCAAAATTTAAAGAATTCAGTCGATACACCAACTCCATACGTCAAGTAAGTCGATGTCTTTTAGTAATATCACACCTTGTGTTGATTGATTGTACGCATCTCTTTCCAAAGAGACAGCCATTACCAAAAAGTTTTGGTGACATCTGAAAATACATAAAAAAAATGCAAGATTATTTTTAATGAAAATACCGATCAGATAATGAGACAATTCTTATTAAGTATAGTAAAGAGCCAGTATTTCTGCATGAAATACTCGAACAACCTTGATTTTTTTATTTACGCATAAATATCTCCTAAAAGGCTAAAATTATTAAATTACATACATATCCTGCTTAGAGGAGAACCTTTCACAATGACCCTTCCTGTATATGCAACTATAAGAGAGATACTCGTGCAATTGAGAAAAGACATTCCTTAAGGCCCTGTTTGATAATAGGTTAGGATAACTCACATGAGATTGGTGAGGATAAGTTATTCCTTGACCTTTTACTTTTTCAGTTTGACAACTTGTTCTAACTCTAAGAATAACTCATTCCATAGAAATGGTAGAATGAGTTATTTCTAGAATAAGACCTTTTATCCTAATCGACCCCTGGTAATTTAATCTTGCTATCAAACTCGAACAAGGATAAAACACCGGAATAACTCATCATATCCGGGTTTATTCCGTTAACAAAGTGGGCCTAATAGATTTCATTTTTAGGAGAGTATTCATGCAATTTTGATTTTAAGCAATATTTTGTAAAAATAAGAATTTAACAATATTGTGTACGAATGATTACATATATATCACTTAAACTTATGCTATTCCGTAGTATACTCTTTCATTGTCTAATATATCTCATAATAAATTACAATATATATATATCATGTGTAATCATGTGTCGTTTGTTTAAGTTAAGTTTGATAGATTAAGGAGAAAAAAGCACTAATATGTCTTTTTTTTTTATCTCCAAAGCAGGGTTTGTCGACCAGGTGCGGGTCACCTTGACCCGCACGACCTGACCCGACCCAGACTGTGAGCGGGTCGCCCGAGTCGTGAGTCGTCACTGAGTCACCTTTATTATTTTAATATTGTATTATATTATATTATATATACGGAGTCTTTCTCTATTTTATTTTATTATTTTATATGTATTGTATATAAAAAAAATCTTTTTTTTAGAGTAAGAGAGACCGAGACGGACCGAGATGAGATCGACCCGACTCGATCGAGGTCAAGACCGAGTCGATCGGGTCGACAAACCCTGCTCCAAAGATAGTTAAAAAGTACAAAAATGAGGGCATACATAGCCTCAAAGCTCTTATACTCTCTCGAATATCCTGTAAATTATTTGTTTTATATTGTAATAGTCCGTCAACTTACTAATCCATCGTAGGACCACAATCAAAATGGTATTACTTATCCTGAGGATATACGTGACAAAAAAATAGAGATATAAAATAAACAATCAGAAAACATATATATAACACAAAAATATCGAAATATGGAGTATAACACCAAAGATTTTAAAAGTGTGCACTTAACTATCCGTCGTCTATAGAATAAGGGAAAAATTCAGTGTAACGATCGTATCAATCTTTGAACGATACAATTCAGTAAGATAAGACACATCACTAAAGAATAAGGGAAAAATTATTCATACATATACATTATAATAAAAACACCAATAAGTGTTAAGTCTTAACTCAGTTGATTCAGAGTGTTTTGTTCAATATGTGAAGGTCTCGTGTTCGAGACCTAAGAAAGTCAATTTTTTCATTAGTAAGAAGATCTACCCAACGTATTTTTAATAAAATTAAATTAATTTTAAATAATAAAAGTTATAATTTAAAGAGTTTTATATCTAATTTTTTATTAACTCTTATTACAATTAAACTTTTTCAAAATCGTCGCCCTCTCTCACTCTCTTTATTATTATTTTTTATAAATTCTAAAACTTCCGTCACCTCTCTTCACGGATTAGAATTTTTATACTATTACCTATATTCTCTCTTTCTCTCCACCGATAACATCATCTAATTCTTCCCCGCCGCTGTCATAATGGATCATTTTTTCATTAAAGTGTTAAGTTATAATAAACTTTAATAATATAGGCTAGTTCATTTAGCTAGAGTGTTAAATTATATAATTTATGTTATTTTATTATATTTTTAATCTTAAAAAATTAATTCACTTAACAAAAATAATTTACTAATTTTAAATTTTAATCAACAATCTTATTGATCTTTTTAAATATAATTTTAAATAACTATAATATTTTTAATTAATAGAATATAATAAAATAAATTTAAAATAAATAAAAATAAGTGAATTGAATATGAATAGTGTTGAGATATTGTGATATTTAAAATATTTTAGATTCTATCAATTAAATAGATTATAATTATTTAATAATTATATTTAAAAATAATAAAAATTTAAATTGAGAAAATCATTTAAAATTTTTAAGATTAAAAAATAAGAAAAAATAAGAAAAAAAGTGAGTATTGCAATTCCAGAATCAAGACGTCCTCGGTCAACTAATTTAACGAGTCACGTTATCATAAAATAAAATATATTATATTTAAAAATATATAAATAATAAATAATTTATCAATTACTTACATTTAATAAACTGTTATACGATCCCATAAATGCAGTAACTAAAATAAGGATGAATAAAACTTTTTGTCTATACTTTACGTGGCAATAAATAAGGACCGTGACACGTAATACAGTTTAGAATTTACGGCACTACAAAAATAATAACAAAATACGGTTAAAATAAATAAAATTATAAAAATGTGACCCACGTACCCCCAAACGTCCTTTCTACGTACGACGACCAATCCCACCCTTCCACGTCTCTCTCTCTTCCCCCCCACCCCCCTTCACAGACCTCCCACCCGGCCCTCCCCCAAGACAGATATCCCCTGCCATCGCCGACCTTCCCCCTCCAAATTAAACCCCAACCCACCCCCTCCCCTACCGCAACACGCCCTCTCCTTCCCCTGCCACCACCTGCTCCCTCTTTGGAGCCCTTTTCCCAGCTCCTTTGCCCCTCGCCCAGATGGTGATCGCGGGTGGAGCGATGGGGAGCAGCAGCGACAGGCACCTGCTGAACAACATCCTGCACCACCACCTCCTCCACGTCGTCGGGGGCAGCAAGAGGTACCCGCAGCCGCACACGCCGAAGGGTTGCCTGGCGGTCATGGTGGGGCAGGAAGGGGAGGAGCAGCAGCGGTTCGTGGTGCCGGTGGCGTACCTGAGCCACCCCCGGTTCCTGCGGCTGCTCAAGGAGGCGGAGGACGAGTACGGGTTCGAGCACCAGGGCGCCATCGCCATCCCCTGCCACGTCGCCGACTTCCGCGCCGTGCAGGGCCTCATCGACCGGGAGCTCTTCCCCTCCCCTCACCACGGCGGCGGCAGCCACTACCACCACCTCCACCATCTCCACCACAACCTCGTCGGCTGCTTCCGAGCATGAGAATCCCCCAGCCATGCCCTGGCCTAGGGCGAACGATCGAGCTGTACCCGGCAGAGGGGTAGAAGGGATAGGAATCACTGCATGCTCTCGTGTGTACATGTGATCTTTCTGCGTAGTTTCTTCCTTCGTTTTTTTTGGTTAATTTCCTGCCTAGCTAGAAGTTTCACATGTTGGGAGTGTACATGACGAGGAGAACAACAGCAAATTCGTTGTTGTGGTTGTCGTGCAAAGAACAAGGAATCTCTGCATCGCTTTCTACCTTTCTGGAGTGCTTCCTCCACCCCCACTACCACCCCTTTCTCTCAGGAAAATGAAAGGCTGGAGCGTGGCCCTTCAATTCTTGTTGAGTTCATAGGATGATTTTAAACAAAATCCATATTGCAAGAACGGGTAAAGATGTAAAATATTGTAAGACTCCACAAAATATTGTAAATCTATGCAGTGTTTTAATTAACTTTTCGTAATCCCATGTAGACGTTTTGCAACCGTCCAATTCAATAAAGTGATCTTAATTTTATAACCAAAAGAACCCTTTGATTATGAAGTTCATGATTTTAAAAAAATCTCAAGATCACAGCATGATACGCTGAACCAATTAAACAACCCGCGGGAACAGATTGGCTCACTTGCCTTTTCAGAATGGGCAGAGTAAGACTGTGATCTGACATGTGAAATAGACTCTGTTATTATATGTGAGCCCGGGATATATAGACTTTGATATCATGACCTTAATTAATATCTTGCGAGGATATATAATTTGGCAATGAATGGAGAGGTGATAATTACGCACAGCCATGAGCTCCCACATCTACATTAATCGTCGTATGGTATCATCGCGTCAGTTAAACGTCTGATTCGAAATTAATTGACAATAAATCAAGATACTGACATTTTTTTTTCAATTTCTTTTACACGATCAACGTGAAATTTAATACTCTGATCCCTCTTTCACGGGGACTATTGTTGAAGGCTTGGCACGTGAGAGAGACATGAAGGATGGGTATCATGTTGGGTACGAATGTTCGTGAGAATCATATATTAGTATTGTTTTTTCTCATTCTTGTCCATAGTCTCGATAAAATTGAGAATAATCTCACGTAGAATATGATAAATTTGTGAAATATTTTAAAATCAAAATATATAATTTAAATAATTTAAAATTTTTATCTGAATCAAATACGAATAAATAATATAATAATATGTCGAATAATTCAGATTTTAAAATAGAACGAATACGAATAAACTTATAATCCCCTCCCATGAAACTTCATAAATATTATTCACAGTGAACACAGTGTCTCTCTTTTTTATTTCTTTCTTTGTTCGAGTTACTCCCGTCTCTTCTTCCCCTTTGTCTGCTTCTTTGTGGTCTAAACACCCACGGCTCTTCCTTGCTGCCCCGTGATCTACGTTGTAATCTCTGCAACTAATAACGACAGAGGAAGGGAGAGAGAAGAGAAAAAATATCATCAGAACCGAGTGGCGGGTGTGCTTCAGAGGAGGAGGGAGGGGACAGTGAGGGCCCTAGGTTGGGCCGCCGTGGCTCGGCCGGCACGGACGGGCCCGCCCGGACACGACAACGCCCGTGTGGACGCCGTCGGAAGTCAGAACGCCACCCCGCATCCCAACACGCTCTGGGTTTTTTAAATAATTTAATTGGCTAAGTATTTATCAGTTCTCTTTTTAAAAAGTTCAATTCCAAATACCCATAAATGTTTTCTTTTTATTAAAAAGAGTTTTTTTTCCCTGCACCCATCGTGACTTCTCGTTCTTTGTCGGACAATTATCTCGAGTTCCAAGGTCCCATCTCCGGACCGGCAGCAATGTGCTCTTTGTAAGTCTTGGGGGGAGCTCGAGCATAGCTCTTAACAAATTTGAGGTGATTTTCTCTCTTTGGATAACTGTATAGCAGGGTTTGACAAATCAAGTTGGTTAAGTGGCTTGGGCGATTTTAGTTCGAAGACAAGTCACCTAACCAACTAAGTTACGATTTCTTTTGTATTATTTTACGTATATTAGATATTTAAAGGTTTCTTTTTTATCTTGATATCTTACGAGACGGAACGAGACGGATCGAGACGGTACCGTCTCATCTAGTCCCGACAAAAAGTCAGGATGGCCAAGACGGTCGAGACGGCAAATTTTACTGTAGAGTATAATATTAGACACACAACCTCCCTCTTAAGAGAGGGAAACCATGCCCCTGAGTCACAGTTTCGTGGGCACTTCCTCCCTCTCTTCCTCGTTCTTCTATGCTTCTCGTGTGCAGAAAAACATGTTAGAATGTGGAGTCTTAACTCACCGTCGTGTGTCCTCGCACGCGAATCGACCTAATTTTTATTTATAACAAGGATATTGTTATCTTTGATACCCTTATTAATGGCGTCCTAATCTCCTTGTATAATATGGTGCTTACTCTCTCTTTATACTTGATCTGACTATGATTATTCTAGTGAGACTGTTGCGACGGTGGACGTAAGAAGTCACGTCACCTCTGAATCACGTAAAATCTCTGTGCTCATGTATGATTATCATTTTTTACTATTTTCTTTGTTTCTCTGTTCTGCTCTCGATTAGTGGGTCATGAGGAAGAGAGAGTACTGCGTTTCCCAACATAATATAAGAGAGAAACTTTCTCCCTATCTACTTGTTGAGATAGGCCATAGTTGTTGAGGGATGTAGATCATCTATAACTATGTTGATTCTAAACTGGCTCAGTAACTAGTTAGAAAAAAACAGTCATGTCATTGTCTCCCTCACATGGGTGCGAAGGAAAAAAGTATAAAAAATTGTAAAAAGAGAACCCACCTAATTTAAAGAAAAAATTAATTAGCATCTTGACAAAATATCTGACAAAAATTTTCAGCTCCTATTAGAAAATTAGGGGCAGTTTGCCCTTACTTTTTGTCGGGACATATTTTTGCAATCTTTGTGATTAATTGTCATCATGATCCATTAATTAACAGCTCACTATTAAGATTAAGGCATTAACATATTAACACACTATATTAGGTGCTAAGCTGGCTTCTCAGCATCAGTTTTGGCCTATGTCCACCTTTCTTTTCAAGGAGAACATCAATCTCTCCTTTCATCTCATGGTGTGGTCCAGTCGACTCACAGCCACATGGTGAGTGATTGGCTTATTTATCATTCTCTCGGCTTTCCGACCATTTCTAGAAGACTACAACCCTTTGTTAGTTTTCTGGTATGATTCATCTATGAGCATCGCTTTGTTTTGGACTTAGGCTGCGTTTTCCATTTCAATGAGCCATACGTTACGGTCTGGTAATTCTCATATTTTTAAAATTTTATCAAATATATAAATGTCACATCAAATAACTAAAAGTCATAACTTGAGTTTTTAGAGATCAAAGATAAGGTGAATTTTTTTCACTTTTCATAATCACCCAAAAACGTGTTCCTACTGAATTATTCTCACTCTAAAAAATTATAAAAAAATCATAATCTCGTTGAGTTGACAAACGAAGTCTTAACTCACGATTAGTTCGACTTAATCTCAAAGTTAGCTCACTAGCTTTATTTGGACGGAGTGGATTTGATTAATTGAGATAAAAATAGTGCAATTTATAGTTAAGATGGATTAACTTATCCTACCTCAAGAGGTGAGATAATTTAATTCGATGCGTAAATTTTCACTTTCGTCTCCACTTTTCACCTCCCTCCCCTTCACCTACCAATGCCGTCCCCTTCCCCCCTCTCCATCTCCCCCTCACCCGCCGTTGCCGCCCCCTCCCCCCTTCCCGATCCAACCCTCACCCGTTAGTGATGTCCCCTTCCCCCCATCCCGATCTCCCCCTCATTAGTTGGCGTCGCCCCCTCCCCCCTCTTGATCTCCCCCTCATCTGTCGGCACTGACGGATCCCCCCTCGATCCCGATCTAACCCTCCCCCCTACCCGTCATCTACGTCCCCTCTCCTCTATCATGATCATCTCCTCCCTCTCACCCCTCGTCATTGCCCCCATTCACTCATGACCTCCCCCTCCCCTTCACCCATCGGCCTCGCCCCCCCCCTCTCTCTCTCTCAGTGTCATTGTTAGAGTATTTTTGTCATTTTACACAAAAGTCTCAATATTAACTCCCTCTTTTATGAAATCACATTTCTATCTATCTGATTAATCTACCGACTTAACCCAAGTTAAATCACTTATAAATAAAATAAATTAAAATAAAAATGAGTTAAGTTAAACCACTTAAGTTAATCCATACTAAGTTTAATCCGTTACCAAAGAGGGGCCGATCAAATATTACTCAATCATATGTGTTGACTGTTGAGAAAAGCCCACAAGTCACAAGGGGCCCCTCGCAATGAAGTCGACCATATAAAGTAATGTCTACGTATCCTTTCTTTAATCTCGTATTGTCATGCAGGATCATTGGCGAGCAATTGTTTTGTTAGCGGGCAACTGTGTCTTGAAGGTTCCTCTCACGTTGTGTATGTTTTTGTTTGTCACCAGCTAGTGAAGAGATTAGCGTTATTACCATCCAACCCTCCACGCATGGCCACGTTGACGTGTTGACTGTAGGACCCCCCCAAAGAGGACGAGACCTGCAGCGCCTTCGACTCGAGAGTTTGGATGAGAGTGTACGTACGTAGGATCGAGACTACCTACCTTTCTTAACGTGACGGGGTACTTTTGAATGGAATATCTTCGTTGCATCCGATAAATTTACGTATAATCTTTCTAAAAAATATCTTATTTATATTTTTAAAAATAAAAAATACATCTAAAAATATATATTCAAATATGAGACAAGACAGGTCTATTCAAACGTCTCCTATCACATCACAGATTCTTTATAGAGTCGAGACTATAACTCTGATAAATCGTGGATCCAATGTTATATTAACTGTTAACCATGCACCGCGGCAACCCCATGCATAGTCTTAAGGAGTTTGGCGTGCCGTAACTTGTAAAACGGGTGACAGTAGCCATGCACTGAACTGAGGGTCTTCGGATGAAACCTCCCCATGGAATTACACGGGAAGACTGGAGAGTAAACAACAGTACACAGGCGCCATGGGCAATGATGGCACCGCGCGCATCTGCATCAGAAAGGTTCGAGCTTTTTTAACTCTGTGTAGCCCGGTTCTAATTACTGGAGTGCAAATTAATGCCGGCAGCTGGGTGATCTCTGGGACCCCAGTTCATGAGCTCCTCCTCCCATGCATGATGCAACAAGGGAGATTTGCTTGTCTCCTCTCATGGAAGAAGCGAGATTTTCTTCCTTCGTCTGTTCCAGTACAGCAGAAAACTTCCCACGTGATCTTGGGGAAGACTTCTCAGCAGGAGACAACGGAATGGACCAGATCCCGCCGATGTCGACGACATCTCTAATCTATTCTATTCTTCCCCTAGCATTCCATAATTTCAAGTACTGTTTATGTTTTGATATATATACACATATATGTGTGTGTGTGTGTGTGTGTGTGTGTGTGTGTGTGTGTGTGTGTGTGTGTGTGTGTGTGTGTGTGTGTCCTTTTTCTTAAAAAAGAAGGTGCTTGGGATCTGGTATATAGCATGGGGTTTGGGCGGCTTTTAATTTAGAACTCTTAATTTTGAAATCGGATTGAAGATTGTCCACATGAAGCAATGTAGGGGAAAAAATAACATAAAAACAATTCATGACATTCTAAGTTGTGGAAGATCACCGTGCATTCATATATTCCGACGCATCAAACACCCCCTTAAGGAGATCTCCAAGAAAAAGGTACGGCCATCGGGGCTTCAGGGGCCCGGTTGGGGAACCCACATTCACAATCCATTGTCTTCTTTTTTAGAAGCCTGGAGAAAGTGGATAAGTACTACGGCCAAGTGGAGTAGCCGTACCACTTCTTCTTCTTCTCTTTCTTCTCCTTGTTCCTGACAAAGTGGATAAGTGCTACGGTCAAGTGGAGCAGCCGTACCACTTCTCTCTCTCTCTCTCTCTCTCTCTCTCTCTCTCTCTCTCAGTTGGGGGGTCCCCATCCGGGGTCCGGATGATCTTTGAAAACAAAACTAACACGTTGCAAGGCGATGACTTCTGCACGTCTGATAGGACCGGGATCATTGATTCTTCTTGTAAGAGACCATTTCTAAAAATATATAAAAATAAAAAATTATAGGAGCGATGCACCATAATATAATTGCCATGTTCATAAAAACCATATTATAAAAGCCGGACTTGGAAAAGTCAGCAATCTGATCCGTACGTGTGAACTAATAAGATTATAGTGTGTGTACGAGCGATATATTGCATGAATGTCGTAATCACAACAAACATTTGATAATACCGGACTTGGAAGGGATCAGGACTGTCATCCATGCGTGTGAACTAACTATAATAACAGTATAGTGTGAGAAAAAAATTTCCGTAGGGAGCTGCCCATTCGAGAAAAAAAAACCCATATCTCTGCCAATTAATGTATGTCACACAACTTGCTCTGTAACATTAGTGGAAGGTCGGCGGAGGGGTGCGACCACTGAGTCACAGGATTAGGCGTCCGGTTGCCCCCCGCTCCTCAGGACGCGCCCTCTTCCGTGCTAGGCGGCACGTGAGGCGCCTCCAAGGGCCATAGAGACTCCACCCAACTCGTTCTCGATTTCGATCCCAACCACTTATGACCCTCCCCGGCCACTGCACCACTTGCCAAAAAAAAGGAAGCAGCACACACGATGACAAAGGTTTTTTTTGGTCTTTTGGTTCTATTCACAAAATTGATTTCTATATATAGAACTATGCCATCACGAATTCTCAATCTTGTCATAAACCAAGGATAAACCTCTTCTTAAAAATCTAGAATCAAGGTATCAGTGAATTATCGAAAGTTATTATCCCGAAAGTTTTAAAAATAAGTTTGCATTTCTAGCCTCATGCAACATTCTCACCATTCTTATCTGATTTTGAACCGTTCATTTTTTTTTCTAACACAGATATTACGAGAGCTGAACATTCTAAAACAAAATCTTAGATCAGGGTTCGTCGATTCGAGGATTCATATTAGATCAGATTCCTCTTAATTCGGTACAAATTGACTAAAGACAAATTAATTAAGTCAACTCGACTCAACTTAGTCCTATCGCATAATTAAAATAAACTAAACAATGGATTTTTTAATTACTGTAGATTATTTTTACATATTATTTAAATAGTTCATAATGGCTGTGCGATTCATCAGACTCGTAACTCAAAATGTATTAGATACGATCTGAATTACTCGAGTTAAAATAAATCGGACCAAATCAAGGAACCACGTCTTGTACCAAACAGCCTCCTCTTCCTTCTTTCCAAGATCTTTCTATGACTCATTCTAATGGTATTTTTCATGTTTATGTATAATATTAATATCCATGAGCATACAATTAAGGCTCTTGCAAACTTTTAGGGGTTATGTATAAGTTTTTTATTTCAATAACCTTCAAACTTATTGCAAACTCTTTATATATATATATAGTGCCCCCCCCCCTTCAAAGAAAAACAAATTCTCCCTTCAAAAAAAAAGAGAATAAACTGGTTTAATATGAAGAAAAAGAAAAGCATGCAGTGTGAGGGTGAGTGTAAGACCTGCAACCCACGCATCAGTTCTATTTATGGCCACCTCTCTCTCTCTCTCTTTAGAGGGTAGTCTTCTCCACGTGTAATCAAACCCAGAGAGCACGGCCAAAGATGATGGTTAATTGAGGGCTTCAATTCGCCCCCACATAGCACAACCAAACATATATATATATATATATATATATATATATATATATATATATATATATATATATATATCTCTCTCTCTCTCTCTCTCTCTCTCTCTCTCTCTCTCTCTCTCACCCTTGCATATCATATGATTGCCGGCAGATGCGTTTCCTTTTGTCCCTCCAACACTCGACTCGGACATGGATCACGCACCAGTTGACCAACTTCCTCAGACTCCAATAATTATATGTATGTATGTATGTATGTACAGTGCAAATGACATGTATATAATTATATAACCATAGTTTGATGGAATGATCGATACGTGTGGTATGATACGTGACGTAATGGATTGTACTTGGAAAAAAATCGGTACGTACGAGATGCATATTTCAACGGTGACAGTGGAGGTTCTCTAGTATAATAATATCATGACTATAATATATTGCGATACTAACCGTAGTATAATACCGTACCATCAAAAACAATCGATGCGACCGAGTACGTCAAACCTTACATATATAATACACCACTCCTACCTATGGCAAGGATACGTTAAACCAGCTCCACGTGGCATAACCCACGGACGTACCTCACGACGTGTAATAATAAGTTCTAAATCGTCCCTCCGGAGTCCGGACGGATACTCCTCAACCGATGGCTTTTGGAAGAGGGAAGTGGTACGGCTCGATGTCGGCCGTGGTACCCCCATTTTCTTGAGGGGCCCTCGTCGGAGTAATTTTCATACTTTGCGCGCCCCCCCCCCACCCACCAAAAGGGGCCCCAAAACATGGCAATCATTTAGAGGTATGACCTGTCATCAGTAATGATGACGAGTGCACACTCATGGTTTTTACGCACGGTTTGTATTGATTCTAATTTTTTAATTTCTGTGACATAAAATTTACATCACCCTAACGTGTGAATTAAGATACACTCACAATGTCTCAAAAAATAATTTAAATAAAGAAGATCGATTAAAATATAAAATTAACATTATTTATTTGATCTAATTTTTTTAAAAAAATATAGGCGTGACTTACACTACAAATTATAATGACTTAAACTTCGCATTATAAATATTAAAAAATTAAAAAAGTAAATATAATGTACATCTAAGATGTGTAACAACTTTCGAATGTGCACTAAATATTTTCCATGTGTCATATATTCACTCTCATTTGGAAGAGGAGAGCTTGACAACGAAGTTATTTATTTTGTTGTAGGGTATTTTAACTCTCCAATCTTAACCTCGGTAAGTTTCGGAGGGGATTAAGAGTTAACGTACTTATTTTAGATAAGAGAAATGCTTAATACCTCCATGGACGGGTAGATTTTCTACTCTTCTTGGACGGATATTGATCCACGCGTGCACTGGAAATCTATCCGTCCAGGAGAGTGGATAATATTTCTACTTAGATAATTGTAACATTTCCTCGGAGAAATTATTAGACAGTACTGTAGATTGAAATTAGGTCAAAATGGCGTCACATAGGCTAGCAAGAGTACGTTTCGACTCCGATATTTTATATTGCTCATGATATTAAAAATATTAATTAATAGATAATTTTATGGTATCTTATAATATTTTATATTGCTAGATAAACAACTCATGATAAAATGGCGTCACATAGGCTAGCTTTGAACAGGGCACCTCCAGGAGGAAAGTGAGATCGCAGGCAGGGCCGCATGCAGATTTAAATAATTGTTTTCAAACCTATCACTTATTTTCATATTTTTAGATTTTACTAATATCAGTCCTTAAATTTCGATTCAAAGGCTGATATCATAGAAGGCCGTGATCAAGCTGCCCCAGTTCTATTCATAAAAATATCTTTTTTCCTTATTTTCCATAACATGAACAATGTAAAGTATCATATATTCTGTGTTTTATTTTGTTTTTTTTAAATTATAGCAAGAATAAGTTCAAATGTTGTTGCTCAGTTTATTCTAGATCGAAACCTAAGTGGAATAATTTGTGGCCCAGATCGTGCTTTAACTTTGAGTTCAACTAACACAGCATTAGGGCTATCAACAGGCACCTAAAGCCCATTGGTGTGGCTTAGTTTGGTCTCCATTAAGCGGGTCTGGCACCAACATGTTCAGTGAGTTTGGGCCACACTTTCAGGTTGGATGCTCCTCATGGGCTCGACTATAATGGTGTCATACTCAGGCCCAAAAAAAAATCATCTCTTTTATAAATGAACCCATGTTCCTTGATCCGGGCTGAATCCCAGTTCCACTGGCTATTTTGGGAACCTGACTGAGATCCATGTGAATTATGATGTAAGCTGAAACAACTCCATGGCTAGATTGTGAGCTTTGACGACTCCGAGTGGGTCGGTTGGTAAAGATCTCACCTCATCGAACGTCCCGAGTTCAACTCTCATGAGAACGACTCATCTAACTCGCATTTAATTTTTGAGAGATATGAGTCCAGAGTTTGCTAGTCTGTCTAGATCTATAACAAGTTACAATTGTGTTTGTCCAAAAAAATAAAGGGAAAAAGTTAAGGCAATTGGAAATGGTGTGTGCACAAGGTGATATCCACCAATCTTGCTACACCAAATGGAACAAAATTAACGTTGGTGGTGCTCTATGGCCCTAACAGCTAACATAGAAAGAGAGGAATTTTATAATTGAAGATTAATAAAGGAGAAAAAAATCCCTATGATGCAGAATTGGGATGATTCATGACTCGTGTCTTACTGATTTTTCAAAACTAAGAGTTAAGCTCGGCCGATTTAACTCGTTGCAGTCTAAATTTCCGATAAGATTTGAAAGTTATACAAAATCATCTTTCTAAGTTTTGGCCATGTTTGAGTCAAGTGATTCGTACCATATTACGGAAAATTTGGCATGTGATACATTGACGAGTCGATATAAAATATTTTATAAAAAAATACATAAAAAGGTTCAATTAGATCACTCGACTTAAATGGTTTGGAGTCGAGCCAACCTCTATTATACTAAGATGGATACGGGTAGACCCATGTCGAAGGTGCAACAACAACCCTTGACATTGACACACTTTTCAAATGCAACTTGAAAAATTAACACCAAAAGAAAACTCCATCTCCTCTTTATTCGGACAGGATTAGATATTCAATTACCAAAGACAAAAAAATACTCCTTTCATCTTTATACATGTTTAAGTCCAGGATTAAGGGCTAAGGGCAGCCTGAATAAAGAATAGGACTCTGCCTAATCCATTAGGCCACATTGAAGATTGGTGGGGTCCAACCCCATCCATGGACAGCTCTCTCATGTGAGCCATATTTGATTAAAAGCTTACTTTTGAAATTAATTTGGACTTGTCATCTAGGTATTTCATCATCCACTGCAAAGGTTCATAGGAAACAGGAGTAATGGAATACCTATGAGATAAAATTCTAATAATTGATGTTATTTATTTTTTAAGGTATTTTCAGCTGTTTTCTTTATAAACATAGATTTGATACAGAAGAATATCCTCTTCTTTTGAAAAATAGAAATAATGACTACCCTTTTTATTATACAAGCATAAAAGATGTTTCCAAATTTCTATTAACTCCATCAACAACTTCTTATAATCTAAAATCTTATTTTAAATGAGATTTCATCCTCTCACTTTAATCATCTGAAATTGAATGCTCTCTAACTTTTTGTCAGGAAATCAGATATTTGCACAACCTCTTTCATCTGCCGCATGCTTCATCAGTCCTGGGATTTTTAATGGGGGACAGGCCGGAAAAATTAGGACCAGCCAAACTTAGGCCCGGCAGGCCCGGGGCCCACGACCGACCCGATCTAATCGGATCTTCTTCCCACTCGCTCCCAACGGCACCACGGCGCTCCCTGCGACCTCCAAGGGAAGCCGTCGCTGCTGGCGCCATGGCGACCATCGCCGCCTCGGCGGCTGCCGCCACCGACTTCTCCAAGTGGGACGAGCTTAGGAGGGAGGCCCGCAAGCTCGAGGGAGACCTCGACGTCCGCCTCTCCGCATACGCCAAGCTCGGAGGTGTGCCGGACCATCTGATGTAGTCCCTCCTCCTCCTCCTCCTCCTCTGGCTTCCTCCCTTGCTAATGTCGGTGAGACCTTTGTGTGCTTCCGTCAGGCTACTCGGAGCCGAGGGCGGGGGCGGCGGGGGACCAGCTGCTCGGCGGCGCGCAGCAGTGGAGGTGGGTGGAGATGGAGATCGAGTCGCTCCTGGAGAAGCTCCTGGACGTGAACGACGCCATGAGCCGCTGCGCGGCGGCCGCGGCCGCTCCCACCCTCTCCGTCATGCAGAAGCTCACCAGGCACCGGGACATCCTTTACGGGCTCAACCAGGTACCGCATTTTGGTACTCCTCTGAGAACCGCGATGGGTTGGTTCCCTCCTCTCTGTGGAAACGGTTGATCGCTGACAGGAGCAGTAGTGGTTGGTGGGCGCCTCAGATCCGTTCCGAATGCCTAGTTGTTAGAAGGGAAGGGTCTGGTGATTGGGGGAAGTTGCTCTTCCTGGTTTCAGATTCAAAGTGTTCATTTGTTGACGACTTTTGTCACTCTCATCATAGAAGGGGGCAGCCCATTTGTAAATGACCGTAAAACCCCCCAAACCTTGTTTCTGGTATGGAACTAAAGTAGGGGCAGGTGAGCACGCGCGATAGCCTAATAGGGAAGCTACGAAAAGTGACGGGTGACAATAAGGATATCCTTACTGAGTTAAGAATGCAAAAAGAACTTGATCTAGTGAATGCTAGCAACCTAACAGCTCACCCCTAAAAGCACTGCAGAATCTAGGAAATTAAAACAACAGGAAGCAGAAAGTTACATGCTGACTCACCTAAAACCATGTCAACTAGGACAGAGAAGATGAAGTCTGCTTGAGATGTGGAAAGTGATCTGTTTATACATGATTTTATTGAAATTCTATGGAAGAATCATGAGTATCACTCATGAATTATATTTCAAGGCCCGATTCTCTTTTGTCCAGATTGGGCATGAGGGTTGGGATCATCTTATTGGCGCGCAGCAGAAATGATCTCAAATCATTGAATTCTGTCTTGTGCAGATTCCATATTCATGGTATACGTCCTGTGTCATTTAAAGCCCATGGTTTCTTGCTTCACTTTTCTCCTTTTCATGTTGACCCTAAGTACTACCTTATTAAGAGCAGTTAATTGCTAGTCCATATTTACATTATGTGGATACATAAACGCCCTCATGATTTTGAAATATTAGAAACATGGATATACAGTGGAGGACGCATGTATATGTCAGTGTGGTTGTCAACCTCAATAGCAATGACATCATTCTAGTGATATTATTCCCATGGATATATGCTTTAACTGGCATACCATAACCACACTTTTGGTGATAGAATATGAAGTAATTTTTGATGACTTGACATCTATATAAATGGTATGTTTCTCAAGCAAAGTAATAGGCATGAAATGGGACTCAATTTTGCATTTCTTGGAACAGGATATGCCTTTCATCATGAGCAGCTAATTGTTCTAGTGATATAGTTACAGTATCATCCACTTTCAAAAAAAGTTACAGTATCATCCAAAATTTATTTCATTTTATGGTTTAATGGATGTGCATACTTTTCTAAATCTTTTTTTATAGAGATTCCTTGCAGATGTTAACACAGATGCATGTATAAACCTAGTGCATCGAAGTATGAGATTTAGGAAGACACAAACATATTTTAAGATTTCTATCAGGATATGAATGAAAATACCCCCCCCCCCCCCCGCCCCAGTGGGCAGGCCGTGGAACAACATGCTTTAAGTTTGTCAACTAGAATCTTCCTTGTCTAGTGAGGAGTGCACATCATTCACAAGTGAAACTATGCCCGAGATGCAATGTTTTGTCCTGATCTAATGTGTATTTTCTTGATGCATCCAAACTTTCAGTGCCAATGGGACCAATCAGTTTCAAAGTTTGTGTAGCTGTTATCCATACAATTGACATTTTTCTACTAAATGGTGAAAAAAAAACAGCACATAGTTGATGCCAGCTCAGATTATTAATAAATTAAAATAAATCCTATGGCCTTGTTCTCGAATGCCAGATTCTGAGTTTTTATGGTCCTACAATTTTCTTAACGATACTATCTATGAGATATTTTATTAGTTTCCTTCTTTTATGTTAATTAGGAATTTAGGCGTATCAAGGGGAACTTAAAATCAATGAGGGAGCTTGCAGAACTCCTTACTTCCGTTCGCAATGATATAAATGAATACAAGGTAGTTAGATTGCTTTACTGAAATGTTTATAGTTTTTGGCAATTTCATTACTTATTTGGCATGGCTTATCATGACAGGCATCTGGCAGTTTACAGTCTGTTCCATATTTATTGAGAGAGCGTGCAGCTATCCATGGAAGCATTACTCTGGTGAGACAAATACCCTGAAGGTTACAGTTCTGCTAATTTGCTGCATAATTGGCTGCAGGACTAAAATGCATTTTGCAGATTGATGAAGTAACCAGTAAAGCAGAAGCAGTGAAAGGAGCATTGGCAGCTCAAAGAAGTGCTTTTAGTGAGATCCAGGGAAAAGTCAAGCAGTTGGGTGACAGATTCCCTGTGATTCGTGGCCTATTAGGTAATCACCATCTCCTTACATGTGTCTCAATGACAAAAAGAAAGTCAAGTCCCTTTTGTCCTGAAATGGCGAGGTAAAAATTCACATCTCCGTCAATAGATTCACGCTGTGCTGATACGTTGATTATTAGACCAGCTGGTCCTGGTCAGTAGGACTCTGATCATTCCAATATGAATCACTTTGTTAAGTGTCCCTTTCAGATCCTCTCTGTTTCTTCGTTGCTGGCTACTTTAGTTTCTTTTTCACTCATTTCCAGCTATCTTCAAGCTTTATCATTGTGCCTTAGATAATTCATTTGTATGGGAACTGGGAAAACTAAGAAACAGTGTTATGTGGTCATAAAGTTACCAATATGTTTGCTGATGTGTGTGTGTTGATTGATTTATGTAGGCACTATCAAGAGAAATCGATCAAAGCACACTCTTGTTCTCTCAGCTGTCATTGCTGGCTGCACATTATTTCTCATCATATACTGGATCTCAAAATGATTATTTCAGGATAGAACCTAGAACCACTGTCAAAGGTGGATGTTTTCGGCCTCTTGCCTTTAAATCTAAATCTTCTCATGATTTCTACAATGTCTTACACGCATCCAATGTATGTTGCAGATTGTGGCATGATCTTCCACAAGATAATCTCAGGGTCAGTCTGATGGATGTAATTCTTTGGATTGCAAAGGGATGAAAAAAATGGTCAATGCATGAAGTGAAGACTTTAGAACACCGTTGATGCCATAACTAATGCAGGAGCAGAATCGGGTCCGACAGGATATCGGCATATTTCCAACCCGACATGATGATTTGTTAGTTGGAGATGTAATTTCGAGATTAGAGTGGTCATTTCATATTTATCAAGTATTTTTTGGATTATTTTAGGCTTAGTTGGGCCAGAGTTATTATTTAAGGTTTGTTTTATTTAGAGTTGCCTTGTTAGGGATAATATGTAATTCTGTTATTTCTTTGGACGTCTCTGTAATTTTTCAATATTATGAATAATCTTGTATTAGCCCTAATCAGGGTTAGACAAGGGTTAGAGAAAATTTTTACAGTGTAGCTGTGTGTTCCCCTTCTGGCGAGATGCCCTAACCTCCCTCCTTATTCTTCCTGGTGTGAGGCCGAACCCCCACTTCCCTGCTTCTTTTTTGTTTGATTCCTTCGTTATTTTTCCCCGTAACCCATCTCTTATTCTTCTCGTCGTGTTCCTTCTCCACCAAAACTCCCACACTGTTCATTTCCTTCCCCTTCCCCTTCCCGTTTTGTTTTCCTTTCTCCTCTGCGAATCACGGACACCGCGGAACCCCTGCCCGCCGTTGCCGCCCTGCTGCTCCACGTCGCCACCCATCACCGGAGCCGCCATCGCCACTCCCTCCCCGGTTCTCACGCTGCCAGGACGCAGCCCGCGGCTACATCACTGGCTCCTGGGATTGGCATGTTCTGAGCAAAGGCTTTCTCCAAGTGTGGTTGCTGGTTTATATAGTTGTCATTCTGATGTCTTAATCATTCTGTGGCACATGTTAGCATCTGCTAAAGAGACCATCACAGGTTGGAGAGAGAAGCTACTTTCGGGATTCGCAAGTTGCAGCTGACATCCATCTGGGGCCACACCTGTTCACTGTTTGCATGAGCATTTGCCTCGTATCTGCCTGCTGTGTTACCTGCAGAGGTGCATGAGGAAGTAGGGGGAATGATGCATGCTGTTCCTAATTATCTGCCTGCTATTTCTGTTGGGTTATTTGCTCAGAAGAGAACTTTCATGTTTATTCGAAGTCTTCACATCGTGTCAGTAAATAGCTTTGGGCCAATCTGGAATTGCACCTCCTATTTTTAAGGTTCCCTTGCCAGAACTCATCTTTCCATACATAAGCAACAGAGGATGCATTTTGCACCCGAAGGCTCATCTTTGGCCCATTAAGGAGTTAATGCTAATGGTGGCTTAGCATCACTTCAGCGCCTTTCATCCCAGAACAGCCTTTTGTCCTGCGTCAAATTAGCATAGATTTGTAGCATGTCACATGTTTGGTAAAATGCCCATGAGAGCTCGAATTACTTTGATGGGGTAAACCGGAGTTGTCCTGCATCAATAACCCTTTGGAAGGTTGTCATTTAGTAGTGTATAATGATTTTGGCATTTGTGACTCTGTTTTGCATGTTGTTGTACCATTGTCCAGAGCATAGAAAATTCTGATATTGTAAATCCTTCATTATGGTGGTCTTTGTAGAAGAAAGCCTCTTTAAGTCGCAGGGAATGAACATGCACAAGTCAGGCGAAAAGAAGTCGAAGTTTGTGGACGAGCTTTGTATACCATAAACATTGTTGGCCTGATTTCATTCTCATATAGGAGATTCCTGTCGTTTTAGGTTTATGTTTGTTTGCACTCTGGGCCCCCTTCGGCTTTCATGCATACATGGGGGGCCACAGCTTCTGCTGGTATCCCTCTCTTTTTGGATTCTAGCAGAATCAGCAGCGATGGTTGAGACTTGAGAGCCCCTCCATTTGATGCCACATCTCTGATTCCAAAATTTCACAACTAATAGAACAATCTAGAATCTGGAAAAGGCTTATTTTTCATTTGGTTTTTAGGCTTCTCCCCCTTTAGGTTCTCCCACCGTCGTAGTGCAATCAAATGCAGCATGGGCGGTAACTTTAGCATACAAAAGCTGCAGTACTTCACTTCATATAAACATGGCATATTAGAGGAGAGGACAAACCCGCAGTCATTTTTTCCTGTCATAACTTTAGTTGACCAAAAACTTGCAATACTTCACTTTGGCAAACATGTTAAAATAAAATAATAGAGGATACCAAGGTGATATAGAATTTTATCAACATAAAAATGTCCATATTGACTTGGGGTCGACACAGCAAAGAAGGCACACCCCCGAGGAGGGAGACGACGAGAATTCAAGAGCTACGTAGATTTTGAGAAAGTCTCGTTACACACTCCGGTGTGATGCACACTCGGGACGTGTAACGTCTTTAATTTTTTATTTTAAAAAAAATCAGAGTGATCTCTAAGATATCTTAATTTAGAATGTGCAAATCATGTCACTATTTGATTACTCAAAAATATTTAAAAATAAATAAAGAAAGAAACATGATTGAATGAATAGTGTTGGGTCTGTTTTTTTTAAATAGTTTATATTATTTTTATTTTTAGATAATAAAATGATGACGTGATTAGTACTCTAAATTAAAATAATTTGAAAGTCATTTTTTTAAATAAAAATTTAAAGACATTACATGCTCAGGGTGTGTAGCAAGTCTTTCTCATAGATTTTAATTCCACATGGCACCACGCCCAGGAGATCTTTTAGCCGGTCACCGTATTTAGAATAAATAAGAAAAGTTAATTTGTAGGGATTTTTGCATATATATCTTCGTAAAGTTTGATTTTTTAAATATATCCCGCATCTGAATATATTATCATGGATATCTTTCATTTAGATAGAAATATTACAGTTATACCCTTTTAATTTAATGTCGTCGACGGAGGAGAATATTCCGTGAAATATTTTATTTACGGTCGTTAGATGTAAGATATATTTGACAAAATCAAATTTTATAGGGGTATATATATATAAATATTACTCTTTAACTCACACTTAACTCGGGTTAAACACACAGGAGTTACGATGACGACATAATCATGACATTATTCATATTTTGAGGATACTCATGATAATATGCTCCGATGAAAGGTATATTTGACAAAATCAAATTTTGTAAGGGTATATATGTAAAAATTCTTAATTTTTTTATGGATACAGAATCACTCTTGATTTAATAAGTTGGAACGATAAGTAAAATTGAGTTTGGCCTTCCTTGTTTCCTTCTTCCACTTGGATTCATCTCTTGAAACAGGCCAGGCCATGGTGTTAACTGTTGTGGCGATTGTAACGACTACAACGAGCAGGGTTTGCGGACTCGATGCGAGTCGTCTCGACCCGCATGACTTGACTCAGACTGTGAGTGCGACGCCTGGGTCGTGGGTCATCATCGGGTCGTCTCATTAATTTAATATTATATTATATTATATATATATAGTGTCTTTTTCTATTTTATTCTATTATTTTATATGTATTATATATATATATATGTCTTTTTTTATTGTAACACGGAGTGCGATAGATCGAGACGAATCAAGACGGGACCGACCCGACTCGACCTAGGTCATGACCAGGACGGATGAGTCGATCGAGACGATAAACCCCGACAACAAGTACAATGACTACTACTTTGATCATAAATAAGATTTATATAAAACTATATAATGATTTTGGTATAACTGCAGCGATTGCAATGTGCCGAGGCATATTGATGATAACTCTTTTGAAAATGACTAATACCGCTATAATGTTTATAAAGATTGTTGTGATTATAACGACGGTAACACTTGTCATGGTTATAATGACCGTAGATGAGTGGAACATGTTAGTGTGTGATGGTGAAAGATCTTAAACCAATCGTCATAATCCTCACAATTATTGTAATAATTATTGTGGGCATGGTCAACGATGCTGACTGATGTGTGAAGTATTCAGAAACATGGAATCCAGCAATCACATGGATGGTTTGTCGACTCGGGTTGACTTAGACGGCTGTACTGTATCTGAAAAAGATCAATCGAGTCGGGTCGAGTCACAATGAGAGAGAGAGAGAGAGGGAGAGGGAGGAGATGATGCACGTTGAGTCGGGTCAGAGTTAATCGTAACTCAGGCATATCGTTCTGGATCAAGAAAGATTCGATCCGATACGGATCGTCGAGTCGACGAATCTTAGTAATATAAAGATAAAAAATAAGATGGAGGAGAATTCGCAGATCTCTAATAATTATTTTATTTTAAAAGTGATGTATTATTTTCAATCATGCTCCGATATGGGTAGAAAAAGAGAAAACCCAAAGAATTCTTCACTCTAGAATCTTGCATTTTCTATTTTATAACTCTATATTTTTCGTCTTGTCATATATAACATCATAATAATATGTATTTTGTCACGTATATATTTAAATATATTTAAACATATATATATCATTTATTTAACTTAAGCTTAGATAGGGTAAGATGAAAAAAGATTAAAATATTTTAATATTTAAACTTCCACATAATTAAGATACTGACATATATATATCCCAACAATCTTTCATATTATCTCATAAATCCGCTTAAAATCTGTATTTTACATGTTCTATATAATATTTTGTTAATTTTGACGGTTTGAATAACTCAAATAAGATTCTTTAATATAGAAATATATATAATAATATCGAGAATACAGAGACAGAGGGCAGAATAAGTAAAGTTTTAGATATACATATAAGTATTTATTTTCCCCCCTAAGATACCAGTGTCGATCGGCCGTTGCTGCCCAACCTCTCAAAACAAATTCCTTCGCCCGCAAACGGGTGACGGACGTCTCGTCCCCACGACTGTGGCTCTGCGGCGGACACGACGCCGCACCGCCACACGAGCCGTCCCTCCCCCCTCTATCTGCTGCTGCTGCTCCTCTCCACTCGCTCCCTTCCCTCCTTGGCCCCGAGCAGTCCCCATTTCCAGACCGCTGTCGATGGCATTCTGCACTGCGATGCTCTCCCAGGCGAGCCCGGCCA
Organism: Amorphophallus konjac; assembly: GCA_022559845.1. Lineage (NCBI taxonomy): Eukaryota > Viridiplantae > Streptophyta > Magnoliopsida > Alismatales > Araceae > Amorphophallus > Amorphophallus konjac. The sequence continues at coordinate 4,299,629 of CM040127.1, forward strand.
CCCACTTCTGCCCCTCCCCCTGGCGGCCTCGTTCCCCTGTGAGAGCTCCCGTCCCAGCGCTGTGTTCTGCCCATTTTGTCCATACTTCTTGTGGGCAGTGATGTGGAAACATCCTTTAACTTCAACTTTTTTTTTCTTCTGATATCTCTGGTGTGGATTCCTTTCCTGCTTGCTGTAGGTACAGGGAATTGTAAGATTTAGGATATCATGTGTGGATACTGCGGCCAAGGCTGCGTCGAACACCGACGACTCTGGGAAGTCGCCCAAGGTATGCTCAGTTGTCCACTTGCTTGTGGTGGTGCGGTAGACTGCTCATGGCTCACCGTTCTCTGCTGTTACTTGTTTTTCGTCTCCCCTCTTGCTAAAGGATGGAACTTCACAACAGCACACGAATATAGCACACTCACGTACACAAAATGATGAGCACATAGGTATGGTGCCAAACGACTAAGGACGATTTGCGAACGGTGGGGAGAATGGAGGAATAACTCATCATCCAATTAGCAAGCTACGAGGTTTTTGAAAAGTGATGCCATGCGCATGTCTTCACTCGGTAACCCAAATTTTGGAGATGTCTTCATGAAAGGGGAAAGATTTTAGATTGGCACCTGAAGTGCAAGAAAATTTTGGGAAACATGGATGACTGAGTACCCACCGAATAAAAGTGGTTAAGACATGAAGTACATCATTGTTCCAGAAGTTGCACAAGATAGAATTCAAAATTACTATTAAGTCATCCAAGTCATCAACAAACTCCATGTTTGTCTCTACCTTTAGTAGGAATGTGTAGAGACGTACCTGAGAACTCTGAAAAGTTAGCCGAATGGGTTTGGGTGCGTGAATTGGCCTGGACCCTCCTGATTTAAGTCAGATGAGATCAGCAGGATTAGGCCGACTTGGTGGGCCCAAGCAAATTCAGGTGCAGCCAAATTAAAAAAATAAAGAATTAACAAAACATGAGAGAATTAAAGAAAGAGAAATATATAAATTTAAACAAGAATAAATTAGGTAGTTCAAAAAATGGTTGAGATTTGCTGGATCGCTGATCCAGCTCGACATAAGTCGACCCTGATCTGGTACAAGTCAGTCCGACTTGGATCATATCGGGCCAACTCGGCTGAGTCACACAACTCTAGCAATTTGATGGCATCTTTGTTTGCAAATCAAACTTTCATGAAATTTTAGGACTTTTCACCCTAGATTTTGACTTAATGATGATATACAACTTATGTAAGAAAATATAATGATACAACCTATTTGTTTCATTTGTTAACTAATTTTTTAATATTATATCATTACTTAGGTAATCAATATACTTCAAAGTAGAGTTTCATGCTCTTCATCCATGGAAATGCAAGGCCCATGACTATTGTTACACCATTGTATCATTATTATGGATTTTCTATTTTAAACATTGTAAACTAACTTTTTGTGTTATATTATTATTTAAATAATTAATAAATAGATACACCTGGAATGGGGCGATACACCTAGATCATGGCTTCGGTGGCCTATAATCTGGTACAAGTTGGCTGTATCGCACTGATCTAGTATGATATGACAAACCCTCAAAAAATCATAAAACTTGGTGAATTATAAAAATATAAGGCATTTACGAAAAAAATTAGGGCACACATTGCCAAAGTCTATTATTTTTAGGGAATAATTACATATATACCCCTACAATCTTGCATATTATATGTTTCTATGTTATTTTTTATATTGTCATGAATACCCCCATAATAAGTAATGTTGCTTCAATTACATCCCTTCGGTTCCAATACCATCAGAGTTAATGGAAATTGTTGGCAATGTAAAATATAATGTTTTGCAGGGTATGCAAGAGAATATGAAAGATTCTAGGGGTATATATAAGGTTCCAATACCATATTTTTCATTATGTGTGGAGATTTATAACTGTCTTTTGGTTGTCGTAATCTACCCAGAGTAAGTTAAACAAATGACGGGTGATGATAGGGTATATATGATGAAATGCAATTTACCATGAGGGTATATACAACCAAAGTATAGTGGTGTATATAAAATCATAGAATATGGGTTACTTGTATGAATCTGTGCACAAGGCAAAGGAGTCTACCAAGAAATATTTTGGCACGAAGATACATACATCCATGAGGCTTGGGTTTCATGGGATGCTGGTTCTAATTGATAAATTATCGCATGTAGAGTTTATTTAATGTATTTTTTCTTTCTTTTTTAGACTGTCATGTTTAGGGGTTGTTTAGTGCACTTTTTCTTTATTTTTAAAATATATGTTACAATGTATTTTTCATGCTTCTAAGTTGTTACTTAAGGTATATTGAACTTATATGGATATATGATATTTAGTGGTTCTACTATAATGGGTCACGGGTCAACCCGAACGGTTAAACTATTGACCCATGACCCAGTAAGTTGTCTGGATCAGAGGACCCAAGTGGGTCAACTGGTAAGGACCTTACCTCATGGTAGGGAGGTCCTAGGTTTGACTCCTGAGAGCGGGGGGGCCTTACCTGGCTCACATTTAATTCTTGAGGGATGTGAGCCTAGGGTTTACCAGCCTTGGGAAAAAAGGATGCACGTGAGTTGGGCGTCGCCGGATTTGAACCCAAATCTTTCACACTCCGTGTAGACCTGAGTACCGCTGTTCTAGGTTCCTCATCATCAACCAAAAAAATAATAATAATAAACTTGTCCGGATCAAGGAATGGCTTGGGTTTTAAAACATTTGTGATACCAGAAAGATATTTTTGAGAAAAAATGTGATTGCAGAAGGAAAGAGGGCTTTGCATCTCTACTGTTATTTTCTAAATGAATTGAGTCAAATTGGGCTGGTAATAAGAACCATGACCGTGCAGTCATGCATGAAATTTTGTCTGACCTAGAAGCATGAGTTCAGATTATGGATCTTTCTAATGAGTCTATTACCCAGTGAAACATTTTTTAGTTCAAGTAGTTTTTATGAAAGGGCTCTGTACCAATGGCATTATATATACATATATATATATATATGTATATATATACATAATATAATGTATAATGGATAGATATTTACGTTGCAAATTGGATTACTCCTGAAAAACCTAATTCTTTTCTTGTAGTATAATGTATAATGGATGGATATTCAGGTTGCATGTGGAAACTATTTGTCAGCAATCTTTTTCAAGGGTGGCATAGATAGAAAGTTTCAATATATGAGTAATGAGAGTACATGAGACTTGGCTTTTCAGTGTCCTATGATGCGGCATTATGCATTTTCCTGGCCCGTGAGGGGAGGGAGGGACAGAAAAGTAGACGTAATGAGCAAAAATGGGTTTGTGGATCGAAGAGCAACTGCTACTTGCCACCTTTTTGATTATATCTGTGGGTAATTTGGAGAAGTACTGATTTCTGAGCATAAGCTTATTCATGTCATAAAAGATATTCATCCTGGTAAGTGTTCATCCAAGGGTACTGGAGACAACTAGTTGCTTGTGGATCACTTCTCAAGTTGTGTACTCTGCATCATGATGGAAGTGAGCATCTGACTCGAAACCAATTGGTAATGAGTGGAGAGGTCCATTTACCTGTAGAGACACAACTTTATCATACACAACGAATGTGGGACTTAACATTCTTCTTCACATTGAGAGCCAACCTCATGGGAAACATGGAGGATGCAGTCATAACCCATAACTGGAGGAGGAGACAGGGCACTGTGTTGTGTATTTAGGGCATCCAACTTAAAACGATGTGGCAATGAGTGGGAGGCATATTCACATATAGCTCATAACCTTATCATACACAATTGATGTTAGACTTAGTTTGATCACTATATTAATACAAAAGTTCATTGTGCAGTTTCCTCTTGGCTTTCTTAACTACCACTGTCACTATGTCACAAGACAGCTGTGTACCCTGGAGATTGAATCTTCTTTTACTTTGGTGCAGGAAACTCAGATGACTGTGTCAATAACAGGCGCTACAGGTTTTATAGGTAGAAAATTGGTTCAAAGGCTACTTGAAGGTGATCATCACACATGGTCTATTAGATATATTAGAGCATTGAAATTGTTTCATGATGGACTGTCATGGACGGTTTCCTAGACTTCAGTTTATTGCAGTATTGCACTAAGTGATGAAAATTGATAGATTGCTTACTTGGACAATCATGCAGCTTAAGCTGATAGATTGTTACAGATGATTGCTTAGATTTCTTTTTACTGCTTTAAGGAATGAACGTTGATAGATTACTTCCTTGGTCGAACATGCAGCTAAACATTTGTGATCCATTACCATCAATTAATGCCTTTGATGCATGATCTAGTTGGTTTCTCATCCTCTATGTTAGTCTTTGGCTGGATAGATGAAAAGATCTTCCAGTGCATGTCTACATTGAAACCATCAGTTTTGAGCTATTTCCTCATTCATTGTGTAGACAACAATCCTACCCCAAGTTCCTGATCTGATGATTTTAGATTTCTTCTAGTCAAATGCTAAAGGCAGTCCTTTCTCTTTGTTTTGTTCTTTTGTCATTTTTTTTCCTTTCTAACTGTAGAAGAATGAGGTCTATGAAAGGACTTTCTCATCTTTCCAATGGACATTTAACCATTTAATGTAATGGCATGTCCACTCTTCATCTCTCCAAAATTATTTACATGTTTTCTCCATGGCTCTACCTACTGGCAGTGTTTCTGTAGCATATTAATTATTTGCATAATTACTATAGCTGCATTTTGTTGTGATTGTGGCTTTCAATGCATTTCTTTTATGGTGCAACTCTGTGATTTTTGTCGCAAATATTTTTTATGGAATCTCAATTCAGGTGATCATGAAGTTCGTGTTCTTACTCGGTCTAAAGCAAAAGCACAACTAGTTTTTCCTGGTAAGAAGGTATGATCTTATTGATTAGGTCCCTTTTGTGCTAAATGTTTAATGCACTTCCTTGTTTAGAGAAGAAAGACTGAAATTGTGTCTTAATTTAGCGGATTGAAAATTGTGACTAACATGCAAAGGCAGTGACATGCTTCTTGATGCATATCAAATGTCTTCATGCCTAAGTATTCACATGTAAGAGCTCAGACATTCAAGTACTATTTCAGCACTTACAGAACTGCACCATCCATGTGGTTTTATTTTGTTACAAGGGATAATTTTTTGTAGTTTTGTGTATATCTATTCCCAGGCATGTCATGTTCATGATTTACATGTTCTTACTCATAATTTAGGGACCTAGGATACTGTTGAGTCTTCATGTTCTTGCATTTTAGATTCCCAGTCTTCATGTTCTCAATATAGGCCCTTTTGGTCCCTAAACTATGTTTTCCTTGCTAGCTATGTTGTCCAATAAATTTAAACAATCAATGAGCAGTAGATTGATGACATAGTATACACAAAGATACTTGCAAATCTTGAACTGCTCAGGTCCAAACTCTGGTTCTTCAGCATACTGAATAGAATAATGCCCCTGTTTGCAGAAATGGTGCCATTGTGTTTGCTCCCACCTCTGCCCTCCTCTTTCTTCCACCCACTGGAATTTTTAATAATCGTCCTCTCTTGACATCTTTCCTATTCATGCCATGTTTTCCTTAAAATACTGAGAATAATCAGCATAACATGTATAGAATAACAATATGAAATGTTCTTGTAGCCAATCTCTGTGGATTGTTGCTAGCATCTTTGATTAGAAATGACAGTGTCAGACCAACTTGTTATGTTTATATTGCAAGGTAATCATGGAACGCTCAAAAAAGGCATCATGAGATTTTTTTTTTGCCCCTAGGCCTGTTCTTTTGAAACTATGCTTCTCCTTTGATTGGTTACCTTTTTTTGTCTTTCACATTGACAGTATCATTATTGATGGAGATTGGAGAATGGAGACTTGTTGTCAGCATCTTTGTACTTTCTTAAATTTTATGGCAATCCTGTGGTGCAGTTGCTATTATTAGTAATCTTGATTTCCAACTTTATGTGGGTTTCTTGCAGCTGCAAATTTCCCCAAAGTTACTGTTGCTGAGGAACCTGAGTGGAAGAAATGTATTCAAGGATCATGTGCTGTTGTCAATTTGGCTGGGATGCCCATAAGTACAAGATGGTCACCTGAGGTGGCTAGACCATCTTTCCTTGACTTTATTTATTGTTCATCATCATTAAAAAAAGTCAAAAGCTATCCCTCTCCCTAATTCATGTTCCTCTGTTTTGGATTTGCAAAATTGGTAAAGTCTTATACTGTTATCTGTTGTTGACTACCATGTTGAATGTTTGTGCATTGCTGCCTCAATGTGCTTAAGCTGCAGAACCCTCAAGTCTCTTAACTGTTCTTATAGGACTTATGACAGGCCGCTGTCCTTTCCAAAGTTGTCTTCACTGGGAACCTCTCTTGCAGAAGAGTAGAACGGAAATAATATAGCCATTTGTTGCTTACGGGTAGCCATCTTAGGAGTTAGGAAGCCGTTTGCACCATAACATCTTGGTAGTTTTTAAAGATCAAAATTTGGATAACTTGCTGTTTTTTTTAGCTTACAAAGTCATTCAGAATTGGACATTATCAAGTAATAATGATACCATTTTTTATTATGTTTCAGGTGAAGAAAGAGATCAAAGAAAGCCGAACCAGAGTTACTTCAAAGGTTTGTTCTTCAACTTGCAATATAAAGAAATTCTGAATAAATCTTTGTTTGTTACTCATTCAATTGGTGCTCTTGACCTGTTAAGGTTGTTGATTTGATAAACAACTCAAACGATGATGTTAGGCCTTCAGTTCTTGTAAGTGCAACCGCCATTGGCTACTATGGTAAGTAGTTTATTTTGTCATAACCCTCACATTTGAAAATTTTAATAATGTACTTTGAATGTTTGTTATTCCTCACCTGTCATTCATGACACTCGTTGCAAAACGACTGTGCGTGCATCATGTGTTCCTTTGGGCATATTGATTTTGAAATTTGTGTGCGGGAGAGACATCTTGGGTTCACTTTTCTAGCACTCTATAATTAATGAGCATGTAAAAGTGCATTATTATTTAATTTTAACATTGGTCCATTCCCTCCTTTTAAATGGAGATGGTGAAGTAAAATATCGGTGGAACTCAATAACTTTGGAAAAACCAGCTGGCGTACCCAATACATGGTGTAAAATGTTTTTGCAGTATAATTTAGCTTTAAAGCTACTTGGTTGGATGTGGATAAACATTTTAACTTTCATTGCTTTGTTGCTGGTGTAGCCATTTAATGATTGTTTGGTGTTGATCCCCACAAAATTCACAATATTTATGATTTTTTCAGCAAATTTCAGAAATTAAAATATATTATGTCATGGCAAAAAATGATACAAGATCGTTGCCGTTACATAAACGCCCCCGGGATTTCAACGGGCGGGGATAGTTATACAAAGTCAAACCCGAAATGACGCAAGGAAATTTCATCAAGCACGTGGTGGGCGGCATGAAACCACAAACCCACTAAAGAAATTGACATGAAATCAAACTTTTAACTCCCTCAGAGTATCTCCAAGGCATTCAGCAAAGTCCCATTACCCCAAAATTTAGGGGCAGCAAGGCGGCGCCAAAGGCGGTCAAAAACAACAAAGAAGACCTCCACGCATTGCTGTCCCCGAGAAAGACCAGAAAAGGATAAAAAAATCTTGACTGGTGGGGCTTTTATAGCCTGGGCTGCAGCACAGCGGGGGGGGGGGGGGGGGGGACCGCCCTCAGTATCGGCCGAAACCGATCCGATACCGGGCCTGCTCACTGTGGCAGGCCCAAAACTAAAAAAAAAGGTTTTAATGGTTTCGGGCGAAACCGGTATCGGTTTCGCCCGAAACATAACATGTTTCGGCCCGAAACCCACGTGAACTGTTTTTCCCTCAAATCTGAGGGAGAAGGGCCTGCGGGAGGGGGGGGGACCGCCCTCAATATCGGCCGAAACCGATCCGATACCGGGCCTGCTCACTGTAGCAGGCCCAAAACTAAAAAAAAAGGTTTTAATGGTTTCGGGCAAAACCGGTATCGGTTTCGCCCGAAACTAACATGTTTCGGCCCGAAACCGTCCGGTTTCGGCCGAAACCCACGTGAACTGTTTTTCCCTCAGATCTGAGGGAGAAGGGCCTGCTGCTGCTACTGCGTGCTGCCTGCTGCTGTTGCTGCGTACTCCTGCTCCCCTTGCGTGCTGTTGCTGCCCTGCTGCTGTTGGCTGTGTTGCCGTCGTGCTGCTGTGCGCCTGTGCCCCAGCCTGGGTGAGGATCATTTAAAGGTGTAGAGGTTATTTTCTTGAGGTAAATTTAGGGTTTATTTATTTTATTTTGTGTTTTTTTGGTTGGGTTGAAAGTTTTTTTGTTGTAGGTTAATTTTTCAACCCTAATTAGTTCAGATTTCAAATTAAACCATAATTAGTTCCTTAAAATTAGGTTAATTGATAATTAAGCCCTAATTAGCTCATAAAATTTGGGATTTTGTCTAATTCGATTTACTTAGGCTCAATTGAAGCTCAATTAATCTTCATTGAAGAATTTAGGGTGGGAGCATGTTGGTAATTAACTTTTATGAAGGGTGATTAAGGGTTAATTGATAATTAAGTCCTAATTAGTTCATAAGAATTGGGACTTTTGTCTAATTCGGTTTACTTAGGCTCAATTGAAGCCCAATTAAACTTCCTTGAAGAATTTGGGGTGGGAGCATACTGGTAATTAAGTTTTATGAAGGGTGATTAAAGTTTAATTGATAATTAAGCCCTAATTAGTTCATAAAAATTAGGGCTTTTGTCTAATTCGGTTTGCTTAGACTCAATTAAGCTTCATTGAAGAATTTAGGGTGGGAGCATGCTGGTAATTAAGTTTTATGAAGGGTAATTAAATGTTAATTGATAATTAAGCCCTAATTAATTCATAAAAATTGGGGCTTTTGTCTAATTCGGTTTACTTAGGCTCAATTGAAGCTCAATTAAGCTTCATTGAAGAATTTGGGGTGGAAGCATGCTGATAATTAATTTTTATGAAGGGTGATTATGAGTTAATTGATAATTAAGCCTTAATTTTTTCATTGTACTTACAACTATTTGTCTTTGACTGTCTTAATGCAGCATCATGTCTAGACGTGAACAAAGTCAGGAGCAGCAAGGGTAGGAGGATCCGGGGTGGGCCCACCTCTCTTTAGTTGATGTTAAGAGAAGAAAGGTGAAATGCAATTATTGTGGTAGGGAGATACATGGCGGAATTACTAGAGAAAAGTAACATTTAGCAGGGGTAAGAGGAGAGGTGAAACAATGTGACAGATGTCCCCGAGAGGTCCGAGAACAAATGCACTAGTGCCTTCTCGGCAAAAAGGAGAGGATGCAACAAAGGACTAAAGATGAGGCTGAAATTGCTGAGAAGATTTCAGTCAAAAGGGTTAGGAGAGATGATGATGAGGAAGGCACTGAGGATTCAGATCCAGAGCTGACTGAAGAAAGGGAGCGTGAACAAGCCGCTCGAAGGAAAGGAAAGACACCCATGGGTTCAGGGACCTCCTCCAATACAGCTGCACGACATCCTGACACTGGTGCTACCCCGCAGAGAGCAGGCCCCATGGACAGCTATCTACACAGAAGGTCCCATGCTACACAACCTAAAATCAAGCAAGCATTGAGAGGGGTAAAAAAATCAGCAGAGGTTGCAGGGCATGCATTTAAAAGTATCTGCAAATGGTTTTTTCATGAAGGTGTCCCTACACATGCAGCTGAAAATGAATATTTCCAACCTATGCTTGATGCCATAGCAGATGCTGGCCCTGGCTTGAAGGCCCCATCACGTCGAGACATATACGGGCGTGGCCTTGAAGGAGAGGTTGAGGAGCTCCATGATTGGGTTGAAAGCTTCAAGTATATATGGATGGAGAGAGGATGCACCATCATGTGTGATGGCTGGACTGGTACCACGAAGAAGTCCATGATTAACTTTTTGGTCTATTGCATCGAAGGTACAGTATTTGTTAAATTTGTAGATGCATCAAATTATGAAAAAAATGTCAATTATTTGTTTCATTTGATGGATAAGTTGGTAGACCAAATTGGAGAGGATAACGTTGTCCAAGTAGTGACTGATAATGAAGTTAGTTATAAGGTTGCAGAGAAGAAATTGATGCAGAAGCGCAGTCACTTATATTGGCTCCCATGTGCTGCACATTGTCTAGATTTGATACTTGAAGATATTGGGAAGGAAAATCATGTGAAGAAGACAATTGAAAGGGCACAAAAAATCACTCAGTACATTTATGGCCGTCCTAGGATCTTGAACATGTTCAGAGAGCATGCAAGTGGGGGGCGAGATATCATCCGTCCAGGGCCAACCAGATTTACTTCGAATTTCATTTCTTTGGAGTCTTTGCACGGGTATAAGATTGAGCTCAATTCTTGCTACTTTATCCTTATAGTTATGATCCGTATTTGATTCAAATTTCATTTCTTTGCACAGTTATAAGAATGAGCTGGAAGCTTTCATGTATCACAATGCCCTGCGGGAATACATCGACAAGGCCAATGTTGATGCTCAGATGGAATATTTGGATGTCTGCCACATCGTGGAAGACAACAAATTCTGGGGCAGGGTCTCACGATACATGAAAGTAGTCACCCCCCTTGTGAAGGTCCTAAGAATGGTGGATGGCGATGAGAAGAATGATATGAGGTATCTGTATTTGCCAAAATAGAGTTGCAGGATTCCCTTCCCAGAGAATATGCAAAGTGGTGGAAAATTATTGATCATAGATAGGATAACACATTACACCACGACTTGCATGCAACTGGTGAGTGATTAATTGTATTGATATATTGTTCTTTATGTTATTTTATATCTAACATTTAATTAACTATATATAAATGCAGGTTATTTCCTGAACCCTCGATTTATGTACAATGCCAATGCACATGTTGATGGCGAGGTGCTTCAAGACACTTTAAAAGTCATTGGTCGTTTATCAAGGACACCAGAAAAGAGACTTCAGGCCGAAATAGAGGTTGGCCTTTATTGATTTTATGAATAAGAGGTATAGAATTTACTTAAGTAGTTATGTTAATCTATTACTTTATCTTTGTAGATGAACTACTATAGAATGAGGACTGGGACGTATTCTGACTCTCAATTGTAATACGCTGTGGGAAGAGTGAGCCCAGGTATACTTTATCTTTGTGCTTTCTTAACCTCAATATGTATTAGTACATCGTGGAGAATTGATTTTTATTTACAACTTATATTTATTTATTTATGGTTGGTGGAATAGCTGACTGGTGGATAATGGTGAATAATAGAGATTTGGGCAGTTCTGCATTAATTTTCATTGCAATCAGGGTGCTGAGTCAAACCACATCAGCAAGCCAATGTGAAAGAAATTGGAGCACGTTCAGCCCTATACACTCAAAGGTTCGCAATTGGCTAAAGGTTGAGCGGTTAGAAAAATTAGTTTATTGCCACTACAATATGAGATTGAGAATAAAAATTATGAAGTTGAGACAACAGCTGCGGGACAAACGCGTCGCTGAGGATGCCACTGCAGAAATTGATGTGGACGCTTTATTTGATGATGAGAATCCCTTGCAGTCTTGGGTGGAGACACGAGAGCAGGTTGATGAGCCCGTTTTTGATGATGATGATAGAAGATAGGCAGAGGGCATACTAGATGAAGATGAGCCAAGAGATCCAGAATTGAAAAGAGCAACTAAGAGGGTTAGAGAGCCTCAAGCGCACTAGAGAAGGGACCCAACTTTGTTTGTTCATGACACTGAGCAGCAGCCTGAGTTTGAGCCAGCTAGACACTTAGAATCAGATAGCAGGCCAGTCACTCTTAGAATGGTCAAGCCACCGGCCTCCTTAAGAAGAAGTACATCAGTGCATGGGCTAACTGAGAGGACTAGTGCTGCTGCTCGAGAGGACCCGACAATTGAGCAGTTGAAGCAGATTTATCTGAGACACACGTTAAGGGGAAAAGGATTCATGTGAAGGGTGACTGAAGAAATCACACCAAAATAGAAAAAAGCTGCCCAAAGGCTAAAAGGCAACTGGTTTGTTATGGTGATGATGATGATGGTGGTGGTGGTGGTGATGATGATGATGATGATGATCCCAGTGCAGCTACAGGTGCTACAGGTGCTATTACTAGCGGTGGCACTGCTGGTGGTACTTTCTCCTTCCACGCAGACACAGGCTGAGGATACAGTCATAGTGAGCGAGGATATGATTCGCAGAGCCAATATGGGCATCCATCAGGTTATGGAGGTGGTCAACAGGAGGCAGCCATTTATAGGTGGGGTCATGAACCAGCATTCCAGTTCCATCCACATCCGTCCAGTTCCTCTTCTCTTCCTCAAGATTCTTATGTTGATTCTAGATTCGAATCAAGCCGACAACCTTACACTCCAAGAGGGATGCAGGACTTGGCTACCTCATTATTTGGTTATAGTGCATATACACAATACATGCAACCTGGTTATGAGTATCAACATCAAGGCCCAGACGATGAGGGAGAAGGTTCTAGTTATTATCCATATTAGTGCATCATCATTTAGGTAAGGATCACGTTTATTGTACTGCTTGAACCTATTTCATGTTTAATATGTACTCAACAATATTAGTTTAACATGTTCAATGCTTACTTCATCACGTTTATTGTACTGCTTGAATCTATTAGTCTTCATGTTTATTGCACTTAATCCAATATCTTTATAGTCAAATGCATGTCTAATGAGTTTTCTGATTTTAATGCGATTATTTATATTTTTCAATATTTTTCTATTTTTTTACATTTATTTTGATCTTTTTTTATCATTTTCATTAGATTTCGGCCGAAACCGAAACTGACAACCTTGATATCATCATGTAATGTAACTCCTTGTTTTATCACACCAACATATGAAGTAGTATTTCCAGGATGTAGAATTACTTCTCCAGCGTACATGCAGTAGCAAAATAAAGACTTCCTCAAGTGTGAACCCATGTGTTAATTCTACATTGACATTGAAACTAAAAAATAGAAAATCAGAGCGCTAATAATAAAAATAGAGACATGATCAGATTTTTTATCACAAAAATAGAGAAATGATCTACACCCAGACATGAGTCCGTTGTTCTTCTCACACATGCATGGTCAAAAAGATCAGATTTTTACGACAAAAACAGAGAGATGATTTACACCCAGACATCAAAGACGAAACTTCGAGAGTTTTATCAAAGATTCTGCTCTCTCCAAAGATTCGATCGTACCAGGGCAACGGTGTTTCAAAACCACTCTCTGGAACCTCCTGCTGTAGAGACAGAGTAGTAGTACCAGCGCCTTCGCGAGCGCTGTGGAACCTCCTGCTGCAGAGACAGAGCACCGGCACCTTCGCGAGCAGGCTTAAACCCCCAGACCCCAGCTTCTCTTGTGAAGGACTCCAACCTTTCGGCAACGGCGGAACCACCAACTAGTGCGGAACAGACGCTCCTACTATTGCGCCCCCAGTCGTTTCAACAGCCCCCTGCAATCCCGGCGGCGAACAACGGTCAGAATCCCCCTTCACGGCGACAAACAGTGGTAAGAATCCCCTTCACGGCGGTGAACAGCGGCGAACCCTACCGTGCAGCGAGCTTTCCCTCCTTCGGCTGCTGCTCTTCCCGTGGCCATGGGGGTAAAGCTGAGATACCACAAATCTACTAAATCTCTGAGGGCATTTTAGGAAAATACTTGATTCTGCCCTTTTCAGAAATAAAATTATATTAAAGTATTCTTTTTAGTTATTTTAAACTTAGTGTGCCCCTATTAGAAATTTATAAATTTATTTTGCCCTGTTTAGTAATTTTCTCTATTTTGAATCCCGAAAGTGTTCCGTGTGTTAAACATTTGGTATTAGCATTCATGCTTTGTTTCTGATCTACTCAACTTAATCAGTGTTAACACTGCTGAGTGCTTAAAATCATGAATTAATGAAACCTCTGGTTTTGTAGATGTTTGGATTTTCAGGCTGATTTGTCACTCAAACATACCCAAGTAAACTAGGCTATGCTTTATGATCCAAGTACGGTGTGAATCACATATTTGATGGGATCATGTCCTGGAATCCTTCAAGGATTTTGAGATAATTCATCTGGAGTATGGAATGTGATATCCAACACAAGATCTGTTGTCGATCCAGTGAACCTTAAGGAATCAGGTTAAGATAGAAACAGTCAGCTCAAGTCAGTTTCTGAAGAAGGCTACTGAGCCTTACATGTTAAAGTTCGCTACAATAGGTTCCTTCAGTTATTCCTTCAGCTCCCATCAGCTTCTGAAGAGATCTAGCAAGCTTTATTTCTGATGTAGCAAGCATCATCAATGTTGATAGTAACACCAGTGGTTGGGTCTAAGACCATGAGTTGTAGAAACATTTAGTATGTAGAAATTGAGTTTTCATACACAGCGTCACATCTTAAGATGCATTTTCAAATCCAGTCACATTGGTCACTAAAACATTCTTAAGACAACCAGGATAGTGCTGTGTTAACTAAGAAGGGCTATGAGATCATGTCGAATGATCCTTCAGGTTTTTTGAGATATTTGAACTGGAGAGTGGACCATGCTGTATACATTTCAAAAATGTGTCCAGATCCAGGTTGCATAGTTTTCCTTCAAAGAATCTGGTTAAGATAGGAAGAGTCAGCTCCAGACAGTGACAAAGAAGGATAGCAAGCATTGCATGTTAAGGGGTGCTAAGATATGTGTCTTCCAGTTTTTCTTTAAGCTCCAGGCAGTTTCCAAAGAGAGCTGGCAAGTTTGATAATGCTCTGGGATGCAAAAGATAAGCCCAAGATCCCATTGTTCTTTTCCCTTTTAGAAAGTTTTTGACAGTTATCTAAACACATGAGATTTCAGCAATTGGAAGTGCTTTTTACGCTCAAGCTTCCTGTGCTACTATGTTTGCATTTAGCTGTTGTCTCATAATCATCACCTAGAAGGTTTCCCTTTTAAGATGGCTTTCCCATGGAAAGCAGCATATTTCATAGATTAAGCCTAGTAAAAAGCCCAGGACTTTTGGCCTGCACTTTTCATAGCCCCTGATGAATAATGCTCATAAATAATTCTTTCCTTTTTGTTTCACTTTATATGAATTGTGGTTCTAGGTGTGTTTTTTCTCTGCATGTTGGATTGATTAAGCTAGGTCTCATGTGGAAAAGTGATCATCTAGCTGGCCTGTAGAGCCTGAATGATGATGCCATATACAAAAATGGTTCTTGGACTTACTCTGAAATTGAAGACTACAACATTTGTAGGAAGGCAGGCATACTTTTGTTTTTTAAACATAACATTTTTTATTCATAGCTTCTCATTTTTATTGGATATCTTATTATGCAGGAACTAGTGAAACAAAAGTCTTTGATGAGCGAAGTCCATCAGGAAATGACTACTTATCAGAGGTGTGAGAACTGTAGTTTAGCTGTTATTACCAATTAATGAAGCCATTCAACAGAATACATCCTGAAATTTTTATAATATTTTTTATTACTACTACTACTATTATTATTACTATTATTTGAACAACTACTAATTGATTACGTGACCAGGTCATAAGATTATCCTACCTACAAAGCAGCAAAATGGCTCCTGCATGGGAAATTACTAACCTTGCCTATGAGCTTTTGTTCAATCTCATGGCTGGATGGAAAAGACAATACTAACAAGTCCAGAAAAAAAATGAAATTCTTGAGGAAAAAAATTGGATCTTTCATCAGTGATAGCATGTGTACTTTCCTTCCAGCATAGGCTTTTTGAGGGGTTACTATTTCTAACATTTTTTAGAAAAGTGGGCATTTGAAGTGTCACTTCTAAATACAACTCTTTGCATTGACGCTCGTACTTTAAAGAGAAGTATAAAACTATGTGGCATCTCTTTCTACTTCCCCACTGCCAACTGGAAAGTACCATGACATCTTGCAAGTCACACCTGAAGGTGTCTCTTCACCAAGAATAGTATCTGTAACTAGTGAACCATGTCTATTTTGCTGTTGTTAAACAATCTGTGAC
Organism: Amorphophallus konjac; assembly: GCA_022559845.1. Lineage (NCBI taxonomy): Eukaryota > Viridiplantae > Streptophyta > Magnoliopsida > Alismatales > Araceae > Amorphophallus > Amorphophallus konjac. The sequence goes on from CM040127.1 coordinate 4,315,605, forward strand.
ATTATTCTATCTTGAAACCAATACTATTTCCAGGTTTGTAGAGAATGGGAAGCAAGAGCTCTAGAAGTGGACAAGGATGTTAGGTTGGCACTTATTCGCATTGGACTTGTTCTTGGCAAAGAGGGTGGAGCTTTAGGTATTTTCGGTCACCCAGCCGTTGCTGTTAGATTTTGATTTTTACTGTTGTACGAAGCATTTTTCATGCAACCCCAGACACAGGCATAATTAAGGATTCCAAGTTACTTGTATTGTTAATTTGAAAGCTAGGCACAAACCTAAAGTTGTTGTTGGACTAATTTGGAAAGAAGGCTCAGCAACCTCTCTCTCGTTGCACTTCAGTTGCATCTTTATTTCATTGTTGCTATGTATCTCGGGTTTCCTATGCTTCATGATTCATGGCCACATTGACTATGTTCTGGTTCCAGGACTAATTCTGTTGTTTACAAGAACAGTATTGTTGAACCCGAAAATTTCTATATACATATATATATATATATATATATATATATATATATATATATATGAGAAGTGCAAACTGGGGGAACCTCCTGTGGACGTGCAAAATTGCACGCCCTTACGTCCCAACTAGTCCAGCATCGTTAACGACTTCAACTAAAGAAACCGCGGAGAAGAGGGGCCATCCGGACTCTCCGAACACACACACACACTGCGGTGAAGCCGTCTCCGGAGTCACAACAGTGAAGAGAAATCAACCACCAAGAGCCCCACAATCCATGGGCCTCGAAGAAAATCAAATGGGCCACAACTCGCGCCCACAACGGGCTCAGAACTGCCCATTTTGCCCCTTCAGCGGCACGCCACTGGCGCCCTTCAGCGGCACGCCCATCCAGCCCCTTCAGCGGCACACCCCCGTGCCCCTTCAGCGGCACGCCCCTGGCGCCCTTCAGCGGCACACCCATCCAGCCCCTTCAGCAGCACGCCCCTGGCGCCCTTCAGCGGCACGCCCCTGGTGGTTCTTCAGCGGCACGCCCTAACGGCCTCCCAGCGGCACGCCCTTTTGGCCCTCTCAGCGACACGCTTGTTGAGCCCGCCAGCGGCACGACGTTCAGGCATTTCAACGGCACGCCCGGCAGACAAAATCTCGTGCCCATGCCCTACAGATCCTTGGCGCGCAGTGGGCTGTCCGAGGTGTCGGCCGGAGGTTGGGCCACGCAGGCTACTCCTCTGCCACCAAGGACGGAGAAGGTCAAACTCTATCATGGCCAGTCACTTCCCGCCTCCGACTACCATGCTCGAACGCTTCCGCCGCTGGGTATAAAAACCCTCCTCTTCCGACGAACCAAAGGGGGCAGAGGAGAGACACAGAGGAGACAACAGACAGACAGAGAGAAGAGACCCGCCGCTGGAGAGAGCCACCGCTTCCGGAGGAAGAAGAAGAAGAGAAGAAGAAGAAGGGAGCTCCGCCGTAGGGTTCCCCTCCGACGACCACCCAGGAGAGAGAGTAAGGGAGAGAGAGAGAGAGAGAGTGTGATGTATTGAAGGGGGGGGGGAAGGGGAGCCGTCGCCCCTGCTCGGCCCTAACTCCTCCTTTTCCTCTCCTCCGTGTCTTCTTCTTCTTCTTCCCTCTGTTGTATCTTCTATCCCGGTGTTTGGAAGTGTACATGGCCGGTTATGGCCTTTTCTCTTCATGAATGGAAATTTCCCCCTTCTTGGATTTCTTGCTATCGTGTTTGATTTACGTCCGGAGGTGTGCGTTTCAACCCTTCTTCCTCCTCCTTCCGACGGTTTGGGCCCCCAGTGGGGACCCTTCTTCCCCTCTGTCATGGCCCTTCTCATGGGACCCCTGACCTTCAACCTCATCCATTTGCCTGAAGGGAGAGGCCCCTCTTCTTCTTTTGAACACCCAACCACCAACACCATCCTTGGCCTTCCTCCCTTCTTCAGCCCTAACCCACCTAGCCAACCCTCAGCCTTCATTCCCTTGCTCAGTCCCCCATCGGTGCACCCCTACCATGGTGCAGCCTCCCCAGCCCCTCGCCGATACACCCTTCAGCAACCCTTCCCCGGTACGCCCCCATGGGTCTTCCCCGGCACGCACCACCTACACCTTCGCATGTACGCCCCTTTGGGCCTTCCCCGGCACGGTCCTAACGGCCTTCACCGACACACCTTTGGCCTCCCTAGCCCGGCACGCCCCTGATTAGTTCTAGAGGTTTTTCCCCCTTTATCCATCGCTGCTTTCGGGTTTTCCGAGGCTTTATTAAAGGTGCTGCTGCTCTCGGGCGCCCACCTCCAATTGTCGGGTTCCGCCACTCCGTGTGGGCGCGTTCCCTTTATCTCCCTTACGCTCGGGTCAAGGGGAGATGTTACCGAATTTTCGTTAGAAATAATAACACGTTGAAAAGGTAAAAAGAAGCAACAAACAAACGGAACAATAACACATCAAAAGATAAAGGGGAGCAACAAACAAATGGAGCGATCGGCGATAGAACACTCCAACCGAAATAAGGCACTGCGGACAACATGAGAAGAATCGGATTAAATGACGGCATGGTGAATTAAATGCTCAATCTGTAAAGAAAAGGTTGTGTGAAGAGGGAGAAAAGAGCTGTATAAAACTGCCTAAAGATCAAAGAAAAGAAGAAAAGAAAAGCTTTAAAAGAAGTGAAGGAGGAGTGGACTTTCACCGGTACACCTATTCCAGCCCTCGCCGGTACACCCTATCAATGCCCTTTTTGGACCCTTCCACGGCACACTCCCTTGCTGCCTTCCCCGACACACCTTCCTTGAACCCCTCAGCTGTACACTGGCCATGCCTCTTCCCCGGTACACCTCCAGCCTCGTTGGCCGGCACGCTCCCGTGCCCCTCCAGCGGCACACCTTCTTGGCCCTTCAGCGGCACACTCGTCCACCCACCTTTCTTCAGCGGTGCGCTCCCCTTTTGCCTTCGCCGGCACGCCACCCCCGAGTCAGCGGCACACCCCTTTAGCCCTCCGACGGCTCACTCCTCCAAGTGTAAAACGTGTAAACAAGAAAGAAAAAAAATGCAGTAATATCAAGGATCAAAATAGAAGGAATAATGATAAAAAATGCAATAGTAATGACAATAGTGGTAGTAATAATAGAGGCTACGATAAATAAATAAAAGGGAAAAAACGCGGGCAGTAAATAGAAAGGAAGTAATAAACCCACCCCAAAAACGCATAGAAAGAAAGCAAACAATAAACAGACACATATATACATAAAAAAAAATACATGTATAACGGGAGACCAAAATTACAATGTAGTAATGATCCACGACGCAGCCCCATCTCTCCCTGTGACCCGGTGCGGAGGGAATAATAATGCTGCCCCTGCAGGCCAGGTCTGAGTCGCGGGAATTACCCCAACACGGCCATGACTCGACCTTACATCGGGCCGACAGTCCGATTGAACCGGACCTGTTTCTCAGGCCGAACCCCTTTCGAGCCACTACTAAAATTGCCGCGCGTTCGGCAGACATTTGAGCGGATTTATCCCGGCTTCCACCGCATTTCTATTACGGACCTTTGTCTGAATACGAAAAGGGTCCACGAGTGACCAATATGGCCGATGGCTCGTATCCCGATCTGGACCCTAGTGTGATTTATTCCTGCCTCTTTCTCGCGCAGCTAGTATTAATTTTTTTGGCCGCAGGGCCCCTAATTTCGGCAATTAATCATGAGTTTTCTCTCGTATGGGGGATGTAAATGACGTCGCGACCTTTACGGCACGACGGGATCTTGTCCCGACACGAACTACACAATCGTCTGATTAGTCAGATCGAGCGCACAATAAATCGTCACTTTGTGACTGGCACGCCCACGCACTTAATAAACCAATAAACAAACTACGATCACCAATCGACCGAAAAGTGCGTCCACACCTCCCCTGGTTACCCATTTAATGCAAACTAGGGGTACCTCCCCTGGTTCATCCTCCAAATGCAAACCGGGGAGAACCTCCCCCGGTTACCCATTTAATGCAAACGGGGGGACCTTCCCCGGTTCCTCATTTACTGCAAACCGGGGGGACTTCCCCCGGCTCCCCGTTAAAACCCAAACCGGGGGATTCCCCCGGTTCCCCATTTAAGTCAAACTGGGGGAACTCCCCCCGGTTTCCCTTCCACCTTAAATGTTAACCGGGGGGGCCTCCCCCGGTTCTCCCATCTCCCTCTCTTCTTTCCACCCTTTCCCACTTGTGCCCCTCCTCCTTTCTTAACCGGGAGGGCTAAAATGTCCAAAGAAAAGACCTTTCATCTCCTTCCTCCAACTCCTATAAATAGGAGGCCTTGGCCATTGGAGGAGAGGGAGCTCTCTCAACTCAAATCCACCAAGGAGCACAAGCAAGAGGCCTGCGCAAAGGGAGACTTGGAGCCCTGGGAGTTTCTTGAATAACTTGGATTCTCTTGAAGATCTTTAAGGATCCCTCGAGCATCCATTAAGGTGCAAGGTGAGGAAGGCACAAGAAGGCCTGCGCATGAATCAAAGGTGCTGAAGACTCATGTTTTCTTTTGAAAGACAAGAGGCAGGAAGCTTGAGGCATGAAACCCAAGAAAGAGGGGTTGCTCAAGGGTTCTTCTGCTTGTGTATGCACAAAGGAAATCAGAAAAAAAAGAAGATATTACACAGGAGCCCCTGTCATCATAGGAGGGGAATTATGCTTATGTCCCCATGCTGGGTATATTTGAAGATCAGATAACTATGTGAATGGCTCTACAATAGCATGAGATATTTTCTGGAAAATTGGTATTATAAACCTGCCCCCGCACAAGAATAAATGAGCAAGAAACCCAAGTAGGTTTGGCGGATTATGAGTTTTCATGAAAGGGAACAAAAGAAAAAAATTGAAATTGCATAGCCCAAGGTTGTTTTGGTAAAGAAGAGGCTCCCTCTCTTTCTTAAGCCTTATCCGATGGGTCGAGGGGTTGAAGTATTTGGTCAATGATTTTTGAGAAGAAGAGAACCTGCGCACCCATTCTCCTCCTTGGCCTCTTAACCATGGCTTTCAAGGGTAATAAGTGCTCTTAACTAAATGGAATTTGGGAAGAGGGAATTAAATTCTCTTAGTATGGAATTAAAAAGGAGAAGTAAATGTCTAGTCAGGCCCTACGACCCTTAACCGGTGGAGATGGAGGAGGTGGCTGCCCTTCTCCTCTCTTTTCTCTGCATCTGTCGGATGGAATAATTCTGAGGGAATAAATCCCACTGCCATCTTGACCTGTTTAAAAGGGGAATAAATGCCCTGGTATCCTTGGCCGATGGAGCTTGAAAAGGAAACCCCACTGCCATCTCAGCCCTCTGTTCCTCGATGGAGTCAAAAGGAAACCTTGTGCATTCTGCCCTTGTGCAATATTGTGAGAAGAAAATGTGAGAAGAAAAATGTGTATTTACTGCCTATGTGCAATTTTATGAGAAGAAAAAAATGTGTTTGTTCTCAGAAAGTATGTGAAATATGAGAAATAATGTGAAATTACACGTCATCCCCTGTCGTTGCACAAATTCGAAATTACAGATATGTCCCTACCATGGGATATTTCTTGAAAATCAAAATTATAGATATACACCTGCCATGGGGTATTTTCTGGAAATTAGAATTGCAAACATATCTCGGCTACATGGAATTTTCTGAAAACCAAAATTGCAGACATACCCTCATCACAGGGTGCTGTCAGAAAATCTGAACATTGCAAAACTATCCAGAAGTCCCAGGAAATTACAAATAAACTCTGGAAGATGCAGAAATCTCAAATATGCCCCTGCTGGTGGGTTACAGAAAAAACCTGAACAGATTATAAATTGCGGAGATGTCCTGATTTACAGGAATACACCCGATGGTGGAAAATTGTAGAAAAACCCTGAAGTTTCATAAAATTACAAAAGGTCCCCGATGACAGAAAATTACAGAAAAACTCTGAAAAGAAGAGAAATTGTAGAAATGCCCTGATCTATCAGAAAATTATGATGATATCCTGACTGGGGGGAAAATTGCAGAAAAGACCCTAGAAGGTTCAGAAATTGTATAAATACCCCCATTTATGGGAAAATTGTTGGGACACCCTGCTTGTGGGAAAGGGTCAGGGAAATTGCAAATAAACTCTGAAAAGTCAAGAAATGACTGATAAGTCCCGAAGAACCAACAAATTGAACTGGGAAGTCAACAAATGAAATGACAGAAATGCCCAGAAATGTCAAGAAATGATAGAAATACACTGGAAAGTCAACAAATGACAGAAATGTCAAGAAATGATAGAAATACCCCAGAAGGTTAACAAATGATGGAAATATCCTGGAATGTCAAGAAATGACAGAAATGTCTTGAAAAGTCATAACATGACAGACGCACCCCAGACAGTCAAAAATGATAGCAATGTCCAGAAAATCAAGAAATTACAGATATACCCTGGGAAGTCGAACAAATGACAGATAAGTCCAGGAGAATCAAAAAATTACAGATATACTCAAAAAGGGTCCAAAATCGCAAATATACCCAGAAAGGGCCAGAAACTATGAATATACCCTCATCTTGTGCAGAAATGTCTTTTATGGACACCAAGTCAGCTTAAGGGTCCAATCACAATTAAAAGAGCGATTGTGACTATGAAGTAACTCCGACGAGGCGATAGTGATCATATTGACGATCCAACGAACCAATCATGATGCAATTTGGGATCAATAATTAGATCTCGTTCAAGAATAAATATGATGGTCTGATAGTGACCGAAAGCAGATCCAACAGTTCGATCGTGATGAAATCCAAATCCAACCATCCGATCGGGGACAGAAGCAAATCTGAAGACCCGATCGTATAATCGGGACCAAATGTAAAGGGGTCTTAAAAGATCATGCATTCAAGGAATGAAAGCATTCAAAGTTCTTTGCAAGAGTATGCATCTTGAACGGGCGATCAGTAAGATCATGATCATTTGATGAAACCCTAAACATCATAATGGATATCTAGGCAAAAGGGCGTTCTTTGACAGTTAATCAAAGGTGTTCTGACTTAATGCCGATGTAAATAAACACCGACTATAGCCGGTAGGGAAATGCCCAACATCCGAACCCTATATCGTCTGATAAAAAATGAAACGTGAAACAATCATGCACATGCTAATCAATTAGCTAAAATATGTGCATATTTATCCAAAAAAAGATAAATCAAAATTAAATTTATTTTTTTGCGTGTAAACAAGTATCTTATTATCTATATGCAAGTTTATTTCATCCTTTGCTTATTTCGGTCAGCATTTCATTTGTACATGTTATCTTATGTGTCCAATATTTACTCAACCTTGATGTACCATCCATTCCATTCATCCTCTTTCATGTATTGCAGAAAAAATGATTCCTTTCTTCATGATGTATGCTGGTGGACCACTTGGCACCGGAAGACAGTGGTAAGTTCTCTATTTTCTTATATGCAATGTGTTTAAAAGGTCCTTGAGCACTCTTTCAATAGAGCTTATTTGTCTCGTAAGGTTATCTATCCTTTGTCTCTTCTGTTATAGTATCATTTGTTATCAAGAGAAAAAATGCAACTTCTGTTTCCATGGTGGCCTATTATGAAGGAATTCCACCTCAGGTCAGATACCTGGATCAGGATAGGTTGGCCTAATCGGTCGATCCAATAGGACCAACCTGATTAGGGATATAAAATAAAAAGGACATCAAAATTAGAAAAATGTGTAAGTTGTAGTACTCTTATAAGTGTTTATACAATACAAAAAATCTATACACATAAAAAGTACAAAGTACAAGTATATAATAGATAGGGACATTGCTATAGAATTTCAACTCATCTAACCCACTTGGTCACCCACTACCATTGGACCTAGTGTGTTGAGCAAGAAAAAAGAGGAGGGGAAGAAGGAAGGATGATGGTGGCAGTATGCTCAATGGCGGTTCCCTCTCTTCTTTCCCCCCCTTTTTTTCTTCTTTTCCTCCTTTTCTTGAGACTACAAAATTGCTTGTAAGAAATTATTTAAAACCTCCTTTTGCAGTTACTTCACGTAAATTGCTTAATTAACCACTGCACATTTTGGTAGACATTTGCACATTGACTTTGTCTTAGATGGTGCAACCTCCTTTCTTGAAGCCATTCAAACAGTGAAATATATGATGTAGTTATGTTTGACTGCCATCTGGTTCTCATATGTGCATTGATATCATTTGTGTAGGTTTTCATGGATTCATGTGGATGACTTAGTGAACCTTATTCTTGAGGCATTGACAAATCCATCTTATAAAGGTATTACATTGTTTACCGGAGAGTGAATCCCGAATCATCTGTTATCTTGAAGAAAAATATGAGATCATGTCATCTGAAATGTTGATGTTCGGAAGTTTAGCATTACTTTAAACTTCAGATAGGCTTTAAGACGGAGTTTTTGTCAGAAACGGATATTTCAGCAAATCAGATTTTTTATTTTAGAGTAAATAAAGAAGTTCATGTACAAAAGCAAAATGAAGAACAATGTTAATTTAGTTTGCTCTTATTTACTGCAGGGACCATACTATGATCAATGGCATTTGTTATGATTCTGTAAACCCTATAAAGATGCTTTTTTTCTCTGTAGAACGTGTATGACTTCTAATTTGGTTTACTTCTGTAAACATGAGTTTAGTTTTTAGATTTTAGTCAAGGACAGTATCAATCCCTAAGTAACTTGGCCTCACTATTATGTGTTCCATTTTTTTAAATAAAAAAGTTGAACCAGTAATCCATTTCATAGTGATTATTTTTCTTTTTCTAGGATCTTCTGTAAGTGATCTAGATTGTAGTTTCAGATATATCTGTTTTCTGTCTGTTGTCATCTAAACTTCATTTATGATATTTTCATGAGCTTTTCTTGCGTCAAATCTGCAACTCCTACATATTTCCAAAGGGCAATGAGAAGAAAGGGTAATTAATTCCTTGTGTGAGCTATACGCCATCATCGAAGTCTACTTCTTAAAGTGGCATCAGAAAATATAAAATTGAAGTACCCACCATTTCTTTCAAAGAAGTTGAAACCACGGGATGATAAAACTGTGTGAAAGACAAAAAGACCACCCCAGTAATTCATGTGGAATTGTGAGTTAGAATAGGAATGTTTGAAGGACTTAATACTGGGTGAATATTTGGAAGTACAAAGGTGCAATCAAGGCGGTGATGGTGGCCAAAATTACATCACCAAGATAGATCAAGTTACTGTTTGTTTGAGCATAATCTTCAATGGCAAACTTGCTAACTTCTGAAGTAGTTTGTTAACCTGCTGATGCCATCTGGAAAGTTCCTCTGATGCAAACAAAAAAAAATGGCATGCTTTAACCGGGATTTAGTTGAGCTTAGCATGCTTCTATTAGAATGATTCTGACTAGCATTTAATCTCCTTAGAAGTACGTTGGATCTGTGTATATTTTTTCATATTGACTGGGATTTTGTCTGTTTGGTAGGGATAATCAATGGAACTGCTCCAAACCCAGTTCGGTTATCAGAAATGTGTGAAAACCTGGGTGAAGTTATGGGCCGTCCCTCATGGTTGCCCGTCCCAGATTTTGCACTGAGAGCAATGCTCGGTGAAGGTGCCACTGTTGTATGTGTCCTCTTCAACCACTCTAAACTCCAGATTTGTTGGCTATGATTAAGAGGCAGGTAGATATTTTATTTCCCATGCATGTTGGCTGCAGGTTTTAGAAGGACAGAAGGTGCTTTCTTCAAAGGCCCGAGAGTTGGGTTTCTCATATAAATACCCGTATATCAAAGATGCACTTAAGGCCATTATGTCATCATAGAATCATGGTTCAATTTAGTGTATATCTGCCATTTATTTGTTCTTTTCTCATGGATTTGTATTTTTCTACTAGCATAAAGCAGTCCACTACAGCTATGATATTTTATGGAACCAGATGTTCAAGCACTTACCTGTACAGCAATGAGAAAATAAAATTTGAGACTGCTGGACATGGTGACAACTTGCCCTTTCTGCCATCACCCTGCAGAGATTTGTTTATCCATGTCACCTTTTTACTTGTCATGCTGAGCCATCTCCCCTTTGTAACCAGTTTTAAATAATTGAACCAGCTGCCTAGCGTAGTTGATTCACCACCCTTCCCCATTTGGGGGAGGTCCCTGGTTCGAACCCGATTATCCCCCGTTTAAAAAGAGACAGAGAGTACCTATTGAAAAAAGAATAATCATTGCATATGATGAAAGGCGATAGTTTTTTTTTTCACAGTACCCCATCGTTCATGTAATGAACTCTTGTAAACTTGTTTCTCCCTCAACAGCAAGGGAACATCAGGAAGTACCATGAGTCAGTGGTCATAGTATGATGTGCTATCTCTTTGGCGATTCCACTTTGAATAACGTAAACACGGATTTTTCTTCCTTCGATTGGCACCAATATACCATCAGTATCTGGTTTTTAGGTAATCCTTCCATTATTGATGCACTTGTCTCTATGATGTTCCAGTTTACTTGTTTTAAACTAGAACCTAAGACGCAATGTATGTAGATAGCTTCAGACTGAAATCCATAGTGGTCTTAAGAGTCCTTCCAATTGGAAGTTGCGCGCAAACTACATCCTCGGAGGCTACTATTACTGTAGTTCCTCATAGTTGAATTTTTATGACGATGATCATCTACATATAATTCAAAGAGGCATCAATAGGAATAGTTGAAATAAAAGATTTCATCGACATGTAAGATTGGGGAGGGCTTATCTCCTTCTGTCATCTTGCCACCTGAGCTAGATCAATCAAATACATACATGTTTGCATGCCTAGGCACAAGTGCAACAAACACTAGTACGGTGTGAATGGAAGGATGCAACACCTCTTTCTATCTCAAAATGACTAATCTCTTAGGCTCAGTTTATTTCGCGGTTAGGATAAGGGGGCCGATGAGAGAGAGCGATGTGAACTTCACCGCTTTCTCACACACAAATGTGTTAATCAAGATCGATTAACACATTCGACTCTCTAGGATTATTTGCATTAATCGCACCCAGTTAACAACCCAGTTAACAAATGGGGTCTTAAAAGATATACAATCTCTATTGTTAGATCTCTGTGTCTCATCTATTTCTGAGACTAAACTGTTGTCGATCTCGATTGGGGAGGGCTTATCTAGAAATTTGAGCTCCGGAAAGAAATGTCTAATTAAAGATAGGAGCATCACCCGTACCCATTCCCTAACCCCCCAAGTGTGAAGAGTAATATTTGATGCAGGCCATATGCCATGCAATTGGGCCTAGTCATCGTACAAACATCACTCAACACAAACAAGATAGCTGGAAGAGACCAATAGGACCATTGCCGGTAGACACGTTACTCTGTTCACATCAGGTTGGGAATAGTCACGTCCATCTCCTCTAGTCATCTTGCCACCTGAGCTATATCAATCAAATACATACATGTTTGCATGTCTAGGCACAAGTGCAACAAACAGTAGTACGGTGTGAATGGAAGAATGCAACACCTCTTTCTATCTCAAAATGACTAATCTCTTAGATCCAGTTTGTTTCGCGGTTAGGATAAGGGCACCGATGAGAGAAAACGATGTGGGATCCATCATTCTCTCACACACAAACATGTTAATCGAAATTGGTTAGCGCATTCGACTCTATGAGATTGTTTACGTTAACTGCACCCGGTTAACAAATAAGGTCTTAAAAGATCTACAATCTCTATTGTTAGATCTACGCGCCTCATCTATTTGTGATATCTGATATGAGACTAGACTGTTACGGATCTTTCACATAGAACGTAAGAAATCGTCTCCCCACTTTTGAGGCACTACCCTTTTAGGTCCCTTGTGTCACTCATCTCCGATGTTTATGTACATTTTCTCTAGAAAAAAAAACACGAGAAAATGAGTTCAAGACACCAATGGGTAAAGAGTTGATTCCATTTCAAAATAATTAACCACTTCTAAAATTCACGCAACCTATTATTAAATCTCTACTTTCTAATCTCTCGCACATGAATCTGACTTGATGCACACGAGTAATTGTACAACTTTGGACATGCAGTGAAGTTTTTTTTTTTTTACAAATTCCCATGATCTTCAAACCCACCTAATCTACATGTCTGTCCAACTCAGACTCTAACCATATGGCTCAAAAAATTCAAAAGAAAATATAATAAAAAATTCAATAAAGAATAATACTCTCGCCCTATATGTTATCAACCCCACTAACTCATGTAAACTTAATTATAGCTGAGCTAATCACTCGAGTTTACCTTTTTTTTTTTGATAAGTTAAGAATAAAGATGAGAAAATTTACGACTCTCGTTCAACCAATAAGATTTGAACTCCTAATCTCCCTCGCGTAGAAGAGAAAAGTGAATCATCAAATTATAAATTTATCTTATTTATTACACGTCAATATATGACGTAAGACAAACTCGAGTTACCGGATATGGTGGCGACCCCATGTGAGCCTTCGTGTTCTCGAACGTTCACCCCCACAGCCCATCCGCACCTCAGGATTTGGGGCCACTCGTGAAAAGACATGCAGGCGTCCTGGGGCGAATTCTGACCGGATAACCTCGCTCCCCGAACCCGGGCCCAGAATACCCGGACCGCGACACGTGGACGGCTCCCCTTCGGTCTTCCCCCTGCCGGCAGTACCCTCCCCCCCCCCCCCAATCCTCCACCACTTCTCGTTACCTCTCCAGTTTCTCTCTCTAATTTCTCTCTCTAGACTCGTTGCCCCCGTCAAATCGACAGCCGCAGATCAAAAGCAGGTTGGGGGGCCAAAAAGTCGCCGAGTCCTCGCGATCGTCCTCGTGCGGTCACCACCCGGAGGCGCCGCCCGTGGTCGGCGTTTTTTTTTTAGAAAAGTACCTCATAATTATGTATATGTATATATATAATCTTTATGTTGAGGCGATATTGAAAAACGATGCGGGAAAAGACTGAGGAGAGAGATTTTGAGTTATCTAATTATTAGAATCTCTCTTCCTTTATTTTTTTTTAAATATCTAAATATCTCATTAGTTTTTATTTTATGATAGATTTCAAGATTTAGAAAGAGTTAAAAAAAGAAGAGAATTAGAAAATTTCTAACTCAAAGTAAGGGTGGACTAAAGGATTGGAGAATTTAAAATCAGAAATATCATCCTCATAATATTCAAGCATATAATCTTAAAATTACTTTATATTTTTTACTCCCAAAATACCATGTTTTTATGAGATATGTCCAATTATGTATTAAATACTTTATTACACTCGGCTTATTATTTGCACTTGTAAGGCCTCCTTCGATAGATCACATACAATGATTGCATAGAGATGTTGCCTTGGATAACGTAGAACTATAACCTTTACATGATATCTTCACAATTTGGCATTTGCAATATTCTTTCAAGATAGAGATGAAAAATGCAAAATACTCGTGAAAATAAATATGCCATTATTTGAAAGAGAGTCTACATTTATTATTATTAAAAATATACCCACATGTGCGCTGTTTTTGCAAGTTCTGAATGCAAATTTAGGTTACTTGCCATCACAACACAACTTTAAACCATTCTGTTTTTTAAATTAGTGAAATTTTAATTATTGAGTAAAATTAACTAAAAAAAGTAAATCCTCGCTACCTCTTTTCTCTCTCTCTCTCTCTCTCTCTCTCTCTCTCTATATATATATATATATATATATATATATATATAGGGGAGAGAAAATGATCAAATTTTAAGTCGTTAACTGTTTTTGCTCCAATTTAAAATGCCTTTTCTTATCCATCAAACTACGAGAAAAAGTAAAAGAAAATCGTGTGTAAGAGTAAACGATGAGATTTTCAAAATTTACCGACCTCAACCAAGTAAAAATGTTTCTGACAAAAAAAACCAAGTAAATATGTAAAAAATATGACAGCGTAGGATAAAAGAAATTAGTAAAAAAAATTAACTACCGATTAAATACAAAAAAGCGGGGTGGTCTCCACCACCACCACTACCACCACCACCAGCAGCTCCTGTTGAAGTCGTCACCTTCCCCTCCAGCGCACGAATGTTCTACTGACATCTGCTGCGTCCCAACCCCCCCGCCCCAACTCCTCTCTCTCTCTCTCTCTCTCTCTCTCTTCAGGCCATACTCTGAGGAAGAGTCGGAAGGGGGGAGGAAGAGTCGGAAGGCGGCGGCGGCGGCGGCGAGCTGGCTGCTGCTGGTGCAGATGGCTTGTAGTCGGGGCGGCGGCGGAAGCGGCGGTGGGAACTGGTGACACTCGGGGTGGAGAGGGCCGGAGACATGCGGACCATCTGCGACGTCTGCGAGAGCGCTCCCGCCATCCTGTTCTGCGCGGCGGACGAGGCCGCCCTGTGCAGATCTTGCGACGACAAGGTCCTCCTCGACTTTGCCCCGGCTGGCCGTCCTGCTTTACGTTATCTTATTGTAATCTGCTACTCTAGATTTGGATTTAGAGGTGCCCGAGTATGTGATCGAAATTGTTCTTCTGTTCCCTGTTTCGATTGTCGCTCACCCGATTTACTTGCTGATGGTGTGGAGCCCGCCAGAGGTTCTTGTTATTGTGCACCTGCTGGGTTCGTGTTCTCTGATGTACATTTTAATTACCGAATGCGCGTCCGGGTTCGGTGTGCATGGATTCTGTGCACGGAAGGTGAGTTCTTGATGTTGGATTAGTGCAAACGATTCGAATGAAAACTAATGAAAACTTTGGATTTTAAAGAGTGAAAATGTACTTTTATGAGCGCTGTGATTCTTTAAGCTTCAATCGTAGGTCGTTTGTTCTTCAGCTGCAGTTAGAAGATTTACTGTGCTTATATACGTTTTCAACCCCGTAACGGAACCATAGGGAGATGGGATAAGTTGAGATGCACTTTGGATGCTCTGGCTGTGAAATCTGTTTAGTTTTGTTGCAGAAAGTAGCCCAGAATTTTTGTTACGATTGACATTGCAGTCCCTTTTTAACTAGTATCATTCTGAGTAGCAGTTTTGATGAAATCATGCATTTGCAGTGATCTGTGACAACGAAAGACAAAACTGAGAAGTTGGAGTCTGGGATGTCGTAAGAGGATAAGATAGGAGAATGTTTATGAGAGAACAGCTTCACAGTTCTAGTAGAATCCCCATTTTCTGCAGGCTTAAAGGAAAAAAAAAAGGAATAAGCACTGTGATTATGGTGTTAAAAATCCTCTTCTTACTACTGCAGTCATTAGAGACCTACCAGCTATTTTAGAATAGTTATCCCTAGTCTCTGAAAAACCCCTTGGTAGGCAGTCAATGACAGTGGAAAATAATCAGTTATCACACATACAATGAGAATAATATTGGGGGTCTCTGGCATACTAACTATCACCTATTTTGTTCCAATCCTCGGGTCAGAGATAACATATGGATACCTGATCCTATTCTTGGCCAATATCTTTTTCAAAAGAGGAAGCATTGATAATCAATCTATACTCGGCATACTTGTACCAACAGTGTTTTGCCATTATTACTGGGACTAAATGCTGGTGGCACCTTCTTTATCGACATTCATTTTGGTTTTTCTTGATTCTTCTTTTTCTTTTGAGGGGGATTTTTGTGATCTTTCCTGATTTTCTAGGGTTTCCTTCAAGCTTGCATCGGTGTTACTGCTAATATGAGGGTGAAGAATGGTGCGGACAGAAATTTTTCTCAGGGTCCTGAATTCTGATATCTTCTCGCATTTGGTTGGAAAGTGAACAGGCTTCGTGCAATATGAATGATGAGATGGGAATCATGGGATTGAAGTATGAGGGGCTGCTTTACCGATCCACGTAAGTCTCTCTACTATGTGTGCTACCATCATGGGTGCAATTTGTGTATGATGGGGTTCACATTTTCTCAGTTAATGGCTGCATTTTTTTGTGGCATGTGAAGGAACTTCATGTGATGGCCTTCGTACATGGTTAAGGGGCTCTGGTCCCAAGAGCAGGAGAATGGGGCAGCTACCTGAGACTATTTGTTGCCATGGTGATTGTGAGTTTAACAGATGTGATTGTCTGCCACTGGGACATTATGCCTGAGGTGGGATGTGCAGCATGTGCTAGTGGTATGCCTAGGGCTAGGCTAAATCTGAAGTTTAAAGGCCATGGCTTCAGTCAGGTCAAGTTGGGTGGTGCTGTCACATAGGTGTGCAAAGAAGGAAGCATTAGCCTATGTGGGCACAAAAAGTGGCAGAGGCCGTTGGCTGAGCATGGCACACCCCTTCATGGAGTATTAGGAGGTTAGGTGGCCCCAAGTCACTTCAAGTGAATGTGAGAGAAAGGAGCATCAGCGGATTTGGAGGAATGGGTGGTGACAACGGATTAGAACCCTGTCAGCAGCCAATCACAATGCTGATGGCCTTGAGGTTGATTTATCGTCAGCGCTCGGGCATGAGGACTGGAGGACAAGGATGGAGATGGTGACGGTAAATGCAAGGTGGATGGCATGTTTGAGACATGTGATGGTGTGATGAGGCTATGTTGTAAGGCCTTGTTTTATACATTCCATCAGGGAAGAAAACCTTTCATATGTGGGGCGTATCAAACATGTCGGAGTCTCCATTGATGGTCTCCTCTCTAGACATGGAATGTATCACAACGGTGAGACTGGTGATGACAGATGCTTCTAGTCAGAGTGTGGATGTTATGATTTGATGGCTCTGACCTCTGACAGGCATTGGGGAAAACAGGAAACATGAGACCATGGCTGGTGAAGTACAAAACCTTTAAGGAACTAGATTGCAGTTTAAAGAGGCTGAGATTGGAGGTCGAAGATAGGATGTAGAAGAGATGAGAATCATATCAAAGCTTCAAATAACCCATCTTGATGTATCAAAGGAGTAGCAAGCAGCACCATACCATGGCTATAAGCAAGGCCCAATTGGTGGAGGCTTTAAAGATGAATGTTGTGAAGAACGCAGAACTATGGAAACAGGCTGGGGAAATTAGAAATATGGTTTCTGAGGATAATTTATGCTTGTTTCCTGTTGGTTTTGTTATAAGTTCTCTAGAATAGTTAAGGCTTAATTTTGAAGCTGGGAGTAGCTTGGAAGTATAAGTGTATACATGGGGCATCAGGGGAAGGGGAAACTACAGGAACAATGTGTGTGTGTGTGTGTGTGTGTTTTGGGCTCCAATACTTGGATAGCCTATGCATTCTCCTCATTTCAAATATTTGACATTTCAGCATGTTTTCCCCCGTCATTAATGTTTAGCTTTGTAACAAGGATTTGAAAGCTGGAAAGTGGACTATAACGCTAATTCAGGTGTGACTCTGTCAAGTATTTGCCCAGCTTTGGCTTGTATGCCATTGTGCTCTGTCTTAACCCCCTGACAATCTGACCAAGTCAATCATGTTTGAACTTTTATTATTTATAAAGCAATGAATTTTACCCTTTTAAAGTAGACCAATGTTACCTTTTGGAATGTAAGTACAATCATAATGCATTATGGTTTTAGAGGTGAAAATCGTTGTGCCTGTTACTTTCTGCTAACCGCATGGCTTGGGGCCATGCATTAGTATGACTTCTGGGCTGATCGTCGAATAGAAAAGTTAGATGACATTTTATTTGAATCTATGCATTCAAATACATATTTTTCAAATAAATTCATCTCAATAAATCAGCTTCTACCGAGAAATAATTCTTCTTGTTAATTGTCCTATAGGTGGGGCCTCTGCAAATTCACTGCTTAGCATATCAATTTGATGCTCATAAGCATCATGTTGGGAGCATATGATGCATTTTAACATGTTATTGAACCTAATTGCCAACCCAAAACTAGAGTTAGTGGGTGAGAGGACCTATAACTAACATTGGCACGGAGTGTCTAGAGATACTTGGTACGGGAATAAATGGCTTCTGCTAACACTCCCATGACAAACACGGGTGGAGTCATATAACAAGGGGCACTCCTTGAAACCTTGTGACCAAGTGGGGACTGGGGAAGCCCAAGATGTAAACTGGCTCTGTGACCATCTTACTGAACCTAATTACCAACCCACAGCTTTAGTGTGTGGAGAAGCTCAGAACTATCATAGGCATGGAACTGCTCATGAACAATTGGCATGGGGCTGAACGACTTTCACCAACGTTGCATATGTCAAGCACCCAAGTTTTTGTTGTCCACCTTATCCATGATGTTGACTTCCTTTTTTTCTCTTTTTGCCACATTAATGTTATGCAGAAAAGGGCATGTTGCTCGGAGGGGGGGTGATGGAGGTGGTTGGTTGAATGGTAATGCACCCTGTCATTGTCCATGAGGTTGCACATTCAAGTCAGCTTGTTGACAAGTGTTGTGTGCTTGATAGAGGGTTATGGATGAAATGTCACTCGCCTCACCCAGGGATAGGCTGCACAGGCCAGGGGTTGCACCAGCAGACACCCCTGACGCAACTAATGAGCCCATGAGGATGCATATGACACCAGGGTTTAGAACACAATTCATAGGCACCTCTAGGCAGGGCCGTAGGGTTGGTTTCCCTGGACATAAAAAAGCAAGCCTAAACTTCTACTTCTTTTGTGGGTTTGCTTTTATCAATGAAGATGTTTCTTGCTATTCAGCCCTGAGAAGTGGCTGACAAATGTCATCTGTTCCTTGGGATTGCATACCCAGTCACAAACCATGTTGATTAACCTAGACATATCTCAAACTATAGTAAATGAAAGTTCATGTCCTCAACACCATTGACATGGATGCACTTTATTGAACTGTAAAGCATATGACATCACACTGATAACAGTTTAGATGTAAGGCAGAAAATAAGTTCAAAGCACTTTGCTTTGTGGTTTCAATAATGTTGCTATCAACACTCACCTTCGAGAATTTATATTGGTGACGAGCCAAAGTATTCTGTCATGATGTTCAGCTCTAAGATCTAATTCCATAGTCTACACAAAAGTAAAGAAGGGGAATTGATATTTATGGAAGATAAGCAGTGTAGGGTTGAAACTGCAATTAAGAGAGTCAATGCACTGAGGATAACAATATGCTTAGGACTATGGCAAAATGAGACCGAGCTGGTGATCCCTTCGTTTTCTCAGGTGTCTTCCCATTTTATTTACTTTAGCACTATATGGTGACAGGGGAGGAATCACCAATGGATCATCATCATCATCATCATCAGAGCCTTATCCCAATTAATTGGGGTCGGCTACATGAATCTGTTCCGCCAAAGATTTCTATCAAGTGCAATATTCATATTTAAACTCAAGGAACTAATGTCCTTCCTAATAACATCGCACCATCTCATTTTAGGCCTTCCTCGAGCTCTTTTGCTAGCATCCACTAAGATTTGATCACATCTTTTAACCGGCGCTGAGTTAGGGCGACGAAACACATGTCCAAACCACCTGAGTGTATTTTCTCTCATTTTACTATCAATTGGAGCTATCCCTAAGTCCTTACGGATGCGCTCATTCCTAATCTTATCTTTCTTAGTCTTGCCACACATCCATCTCAACATCCTCATCTCTGCTACACACATTTTGTGGATGTGTTCCTTTCGTACTGCCCAACACTCGGTACCATATAACAGAGCGGGTCTCACAGCCGTTCTATAAAACCTCCCTTTGAGTTTCACAGGCATACGACGATCACAAAGGACACCTGATGCACTTCTCCATCTTAACCAGCCTGCCTTAATCCTATGTGTAACGTCATCATAAATCTCCCCATTCTCTTGTATGATAGACCCTAAGTATCGAAAGCTACTACTCTTCGGAATGTTATGTCCATCAATTAGAACCATGTCTTCCTGAACCACTCTCCCATTACTAAAAGGGGAGGAATCACCAATGGATACAAGGCATAAATCCAACCACAGCTTGTTCATCTGCTAGATTGTTTTTCTTAATATGATGAATTATTATATTTGCTTCTCCATGATTTTTTATAATTTTTTTCTCAAAGCAAAAACTGCCATATTGAGGTTCTGTCTTGGGTGGTCCCTGGGTGTGGGTGTGGGTGGGGGGGGGTCAGGGAGAAGAGTTCTTGGCAAAATCTCGGGAGACTGGTAATGGCAGTGCTGCAGTGCCGCAGTGGAGATCATGAAATGTTTTTTGGTGAAAATTTAGAATGCCATTAAGAATTTAGATGCACAATAATCACATGACTTGTGTGAACTTTGTGTGTTTTTGGCTGGGTGTTTTCCGGCTTTCTGGTTCTCAGCATGCTGGAGATGAAGGAGGAAAAAAAAACTACCTGCTTCTATCATCTCTACTGCCCGGCCCCGTTGCCACTACTGTCCAGTGCAGCTGCTGCTGCTGTAGATGCCACTGCCATTGCCGCCTCCTCCACAGCGGCTTCCTCCATTCTACCCTGCGCCTCTCTGCAAGAGAAAGAATCAGGAGGTAAATGGGTAGGACTGCTGAAAATTGCACGAAAACCCCAATAACCTTTAAAAACAATTAACAGTGGGGCAGCCCAGATCAGTTGGGGATTGATCTTGGATCGGCCAGATCAGTTTTTGGGCCACCGATCTGAGCCTGATACCTGAGTTTGCCTACCTGCTTGTATATGGCCATAGCTTCGTCCATTAAAGGTTCCTATTCCATCGTTTAGTTTCACATTCTGTGGAATGACCTTCCAGAGTAAGCAAGAATAGCAAGTGACTTGCATAATCTATGTCAAACTCTAGATGAATGAACATTACTCCAACCTGGCTTTGTTGAGGGAAAGCATATAATTGGTTGATTGCTTGACTTCCAGATCAAACATTGGCCTATATCATTCAGTTCTGTGTGTTGTGGCCTATTCCTACTTTGATACAGAAGGAATTCTCCTCAAATAGCCTTCTTGACTAAAATCTCAATTAGTTAACCAGAAATGAAATATGAAAATAGAAAAGAGGAAAAAGGCAAAAGTGAGAAGCAACAGATTGTGTGCATTCTGATCATATAGATACTGAAATATAAAACTAGCACCATAGAGAAGAATTGCTGCATAATTCCAAGTCCATTTCAGCAGTAAATTCTGTGCTCTTTTTCCCACTTTTCTGAGAAGGCGGATGGGATATGCAGTGTAACAGTATAATGGAGTCGAAATCTTTAGTGTATATAAAATATAAGAAATGATGTGTTTTGGGTCTTCTGAAAGCTACATTTTGTTGTCATTATCAGATTATACATCTCTTCCAAGACATTACAATATAAGACATGCTTGCTTTTCCGAAGTTCATCTATTTTGTGCCTTGCTATTTATACTTGCATTTCTGATGTGCTGGTCCTGTGGCCCTTATTATGCCTCTGATAGGTCAATGATGACTAGTTATTCTGAGATACTTGTCCAAACTTTACAAACCAATGCCAATGTCAAAGCTGCAATTACTTGAATGACATTGGGTTTTGAGAAGTGATAGAGGGAATGAAATAGAGATGCTTATGGTTTCTTGATTCATTTGAATGAAGGGGGGGTGATATTATTATGAGACAACTTATTGATTAATATGGTCTGCATGCTCGATTCTTTAATCTGTTTGAGATGGGGCCCCTAGAAATGAGAATTAAGCGAAGGCTCACACTGTGCAGGGTTTGAAAGTCTAGCTGAATCAATCACTGAAGTAATTACTGCCAATGCATCCAGCAATTTGCTATTTCTTTCTCTTTTTTTGAATTATTTGTTGTTTCAAGTTTTTTATGCATAGAAACTGATTTGTCCACACAGATTTGATCAAACCTTCTGAATCATGGTTCAGTGGGTGCCTCTTTCTTACGTTACAACAAACTATAAATAATATAAAAGTTGAAATTTGTTTCATTTGGTTGCATGTGGTTAATACTTAACACATAGCCATATTTATGCAAATAGTTATTTAAACTCTCTTTCCTTTGTCTTTTATGCTGACCTTGCATTTTTAGCTGGAGTTTTAGCACATCTCTTCTGATTGGAATTTGATAGAACTATTGAAATTGTGGCATTTTATTGCACTGGTGCCAGGACACAAATTATTGTTTGCTATCATAAATTGTATTTGATGCAATACAAGCATTTCTTGTTTTGTTATTTTAACAAGACTGCGTAGAAACTTTTCCCTAATTTGGGTTTCAGGTCCATATGTGCAACAAACTTGCTAGTCGGCATGTTCGTGTTGGACTTGCCGACCCCAGTGATGTTCCTCGCTGTGACATATGTGAAAATGCTCCAGGTAATGAATGTGTCATCCCTTCACAATATCTATTTTCAGTTGCGATTCAGATGAGTCACATTTTTCTGGCGCTGGATTCAGCATTCTTTTTCTGCGAGATAGATGGAAGCTCCCTTTGTTTGCAATGTGATATGATTGTGCATGTTGGAGGTAAACGAACTCATGGACGGTATCTCTTGTTGAGGCAGAGGGTTGAGGTTAGTCTCTATTTGGAAGTGAGCAGTTTAAGTTCACTGGTTTTGTGTCTGTGATCTTCCTAAATCAACACCTAACTGGTATTTGTATAGTTTCCAGGGGATAAACCCAATCATTTTGAAGATGCAGCATTGCAACCAATAGATCCAGTTGATAATAAGCAAGAGAAACTGCCAAGATCTATGATAAAAGATAAATTACATGAACACCGAGTTGCTTCTACTCTGCAGTCAGAATCTGTTGCTTATGACCATGGTAACATGGAAACTAAAATGATTGATCTCAATGCCAGACCCCAGCGAACTCGCGGGCAGCCTTCAAATACTCAAGTATGCATGTTTCTTTTCATTTTTTTGCTTTTTTCCAATTTAGCTTTTTTTTTGGCTGATACTGGAGTCACATTCCACATTTGACTCTGAAATTTGGTTATTCATGTTATTGATGCCGAAGTTTGGTTGTTGCTAGATGCTGATGTTCTCTTTTTCACTGTAAGTCTCAGGGTGTGGACATCCCAAGTGGTAACAACCATGAAGATGCGGGAGTTATTCCTCTTGGCTCTTTCAGAAGGGACGCCGAAAAATGAAAATGTGCAATTGTAGCATATTCCACTCTCTTTTGCCAACTTGGCAAGCTGACCGCCGGGTCCTAAGATGGTATGTAATGTCTAAGGTCAAACTGTAAAGATCCATTAGCTGTGTCGCAGTGTACGAATAGACGATCTGTATGATTTCTTCTGCAGGAAGCCGTTGCATGCTTGGAATTGTAAAATTATGACATTTCATGGGGTTTTTTTGGGCCTTGTTTACAAATAAAAATCTTGTGCATGTGAATGTTTTATGGCTCCTGGTCTTTTTATGTATTTGATTGCCGAGTATTGGAGAGTCTTTTGGGGTTCTGATACTTTTGAGACGTAAAATCCAACGATGTTTATTCATGAAGCCTGAGGATGTGAGGTTTATGAGCATCGGAAGGTGGAAACTCCATCCATGATCCGTCTTCAAAAGAAAAGGGGAACAAGAAAGGGAACAAATTTCCAGTGGAAGACAGAGAAGTGGCTGAAGCGCAAAAGAAGAAGAAAAAAAAAAAAGGAAAAAAAACCGACGATCGTCTTTAGGGTTCATTCCCATTACATTGTTCAACGGAAGAATCATGTTTCATGAAACAAATGGAAGAGCTCAATCATCTTATGAATCCGTACACGTTGACCCGTAGCACAAGGAGGGAACGAGTGTTTTCAATGTAGTTTGGCACAAAACACTGTAAAACACCTTGTTCCATGTGTTAACGCCATGTTTATGTTGGGCTACAAGTCACAGTTCCAAGCAGTTAGTAAGGGGCTGCTTCTGGTCGTTCCCTTGTCTTCCCTTGGGAATTCTAGTCCCATCATTTTGCAAACGACCCTCCTTTGTGGCTCTCTCTCTTTGCAAGATGCAAGCCATCGTCTAGTACCACTGTCAAGCTTCTCCCCCAACGTGTGGCGTCTTCGCATAATTATTGTACCCAGAAGAGTACCGGCAAGGCCTCTCATCAGCATTGGGTGCGAGCCTATTTGCTCCTGAACTCCCACATTTTTGGGGGTAGACGCGCAAAGATTACAGTGTGGTTGATTTGGAAGTCCCATGAGATGCGCCGGCTGAATTCGTTTTGACCGCAGGATGGAAAGACACTTTGCACCACATGTAAGACTGCTATTGTGTACTTAAAACTATGGTTTGTTGACTCGGGTCGACTCGGACGTGTCATACCATATCTGAAAAAAGTCGATACGTTACGGATCACCCTCAGGATCGGTCGAGTCGGGTCGAGTCACATTAAGAGAGAGAGAGGGGGAGGGAGAGGAAAAGGGAATATACGATGCATGTCTGAGTCTGGTCAAGTTAGTTGCGACTCCGGTGTATCATACCGGATCAGAGAAGATCCGATCCGATACGGATCATCGAGTGACGAACCTTACTTAAAACATGAAAATTACATGTTACACCGTGGGGATGTGTAGTCAAATATTTTTTAGAATATATATATATATATATATATATATATATATATCACTCGATCTCCGTCAAATCACATGTCTGTATAGTCCACTCGTTGATCAAATGATTACAAAATAAAAAAAATTGTATGAAAATTATTATTAGAGATGAATTTACAAAAAAAAAATTATTTCTAGAAATATCCTTTTTAGTCAAAATACATGAGATTTGTGTTATTTAGAATGATATCGGGCCAGTTCCTACAAAATTTTGTCATATTTTTTATACATGTAATCATAAATAATATGAGATTTTTTTGTGTGTTCATGCAACCTGTGTTCTAAATTTTCACGTGTTTTCATCTCTTAGTCTTTTTTGGATGGTTCTTCAGAAATGTTCGGGTGTTTCACGTTCAACTTTCACAGCTCAACGACAGAATGGCAAAGCTAGTCTATCTTATCAAGACGAGGAGAGGAGAAGGATAGTTTGGGTGACATGCTTACTAATATAGACTTGGCGATTTTAAAATCAAATAACAAAAATGAAAATTATAGATTAAAAATTTCAAGTCTTTAGAATTGATCGTTTAAAGAAACCAGTGTTCCCAAAATTAATTCAGAGATTTAAAAAAAATGGGCGAGCGTGATCAACTCCATAGGAAGAATGGTGCTCCAACTTACAATATGGAATTGAAAACGTATACGTGCGTAGTTACAAGAGGCTTAGCACGTTAACGATATAAGAGTGTCATAGCCACGATTCAAAGTGAGTCTTTGGGATTACACATATTTCATATAGCTTCTCGACAAAATGCTCCTTGGTTTGTAGCAGAATCCAGTTGTAGTCAATTACCCTCCACCGTGCATCCTTTCACACGGTGAAAAACTGCTTAGAACTGCAGAAATGTTATTATGTTATTGCAGATTTATTGCAGAATTTATAATTATGTTACTGTAGAAATTAGATAATAATAGGACTGTTTCACACGGAAAATTTTAAGAAGCTTATTTGTTGAACATAAATGTGTATTTGTTAGTTATTTAAATAGCATGCATATTATTAATTCTATAAATTTAGTTTATCGTATGATTTTAGATTCAAGTACTGGACATTTCCCTACCAATCACATTCGGTGTTTATTTATATCGACATAAAATCCGAATACCCTTAATTGACTATCAAAGATATTTTTTTTGACCTTTACAATACCCGTTGCAATACTGGCAGTTTTGCCTAATAGATATGATCTCGACGATAGTACATTAGAAATGTATACTCTTGCAGAAAACTTGAAGACTTTTATTTCTTGAATATATATAATTTGGATTGCAATCGACCTCATGAGATCTTTACATTTGGTTCCTATTATATAATCGGATCTGTGAGTTTACATCCGATCACATTTCGACGTTTGGATAAGCTTCTGCTTACATTTGGTCGACGATCAAACTATTGAGAATTGACTTCAATCTATGATCAGACTGCTGAGTTTACTTTTAGTCATGAGCAGACCATTAAACTTATATTTGTGTCCTCAATCGGACGGCTGAATTTGCTCTGGCCACGATCAGACCATTGAATTTGCTTATGGCCGAGATTTGACTGTTGGATTTGAATTCCATCCCGCTTGGACCCTATTTAGGTATCCGGGCATTTTTGTAGTTTTTGACACTTCTTGAGTAATTCTGCAGTTTCTGATTTTTTTAATATCTCTACTATTTCTGACCCTTTTTAGGTATTTTAATAATTTCTAACACTTTCTAAATATTTTTATAATTTGTGAGTCTTTTTAAGATTCTTTGTAATTTATGACCCTTTCTAGATATTTCTAAAGTTCCTGACTCTTTTTGGGTATTTATGTAAGTCTTTATTCTTGTTGGGTATTTATATAGTTTCTGACCATTTCTGAATATTTATGTAGTTTTCTAATTCTCCTATATTCATTAGTCATTTCTTGACTTTTCAGAGACACCCCCGTCATTTCTTGACTTTTTTTAAGGTTTTAGTCATTTCTTGACTTTCATTGGTTTCTTTATCGTTCCTTGACTTTTCAAGATATTTTTATAATTTGTTGGTTCCCTTGAACTTATCCATCATTTGTAGACTTTTCAATATATATCTATAATTTCTTGATTTTCTTGAACATCTATGTCATTTCTTGAATGTTCGGGATACTTATGTCATTTCTTTACTTATTAGGATATTTATAATATTTTTTGATATTTATGAAGATTTATGTCATTTGTTGACTTCTCAAGATACTTCTGTAATTTTTTGAATTATCTAGATGTTTCTATCATTTTTGGACTTTCTAGATATTTATATCATTTCTAGATATTATTATCATCTCTTAACTCTCCAGAATATATTTATAACTTTTATTTTTTTATATATTACTCTCATTTCTTGACTCTCTAGGACATATTTATAATTATCTAGATTTGTCATTTCTTAACTTCCCAAAGTTTATTTGTAATTTCATCCCCTTTCTAGATTTTTCGGATATAGTAGTTCTTGGTCATAGAAAGACACATAGATTTGAATGGTAAACCTTAAGTTGAATTCAGGAGAGCGTACACCACTTTAGAGAAGTGACATAATTCCGCTCCACTAAGTCGTGTAGAAGACATGAATCTAGATAGGAGTATTTTGATAATTTTTAGACTGGATAAGAACTTTGTGTAATTTTCAAACTAAATAGGGGCTTTCATGTAATTTTTTTAAATTTAAATTTTGTTTGTAATTTTTGGATAGATCATGATAATATCTATATTGAACGAAGTGTTTTAGTAATTTTGGGACATACTATTCTCCTCGCAAGGCTCCCGTGGATATGCCATCCAGATCCTCAGCATGTTCTCCGACTAGCCCATCTACAACCGTTACGTTGGCGTCTACTAAGGTCCAATGTTTGGGCACGACCTATTTAGCAACCAACTGGCGTCCACCAACTCCTCCTACCCAATTGATCTGAGCCTTCTCGTCTCTCTTGAAGACCAAGTTGTGCACTGTGTGGCCTAGCCTTCCATGTGCACTAACCCATCTCCTGATCACATGTCCAGCTAGGTCAAGACGCCTTGACCGATGTGCCCACTCCACCTGTTATTCCTTATGTAGATGTTCAAACTCCTACTTTTTTTGGGTGACGATAAACATCGTACTCATCACCTCTAATGGTTAGTTTTTCAACAATATCTTTAGGTCGTCAGAATTGCCCTAGTCGCAAAGGTGGAGTTGAATTTGCATGCATATTCCCCATGCTCGCTTCCCAGAGCCTATAATTCTTTGCACTGCTACTTCTGCTTGCTCGATAGTGGATTAAATTTTAGTTGTATTTTTGTAAAATTCGTAGAATCAAATGTTAAGGGGTTCAATTGGCACTCACTCTCTCATTGGTGATCTAATGGTAATGTTGTCACATTTATCCCTTAAGTCGTTCACAATCAAAATCCTATAGATGATGACACTTTTTTTGTAGCGCGTAAGGTTTGGGTTGGAGATTATCCACTAGAGAAATATGATCAGAAAGAAGAAGATCATTGCCCCCATCGCCCTAGTCTTCATCCTCGGTCCCTGCTTTGCCGTAAAACTTCTTGAGATCACTCATCTATGTAAATATCAAAGATTATTCTCCTCAGGTTAATATATATTGCATTTGTCGAATAGTCCTATAATTTAGATTCCTTTGCATTGTAAGGGTCTTGCCATTCATCTGGCCTATACCCCTATGTTCTTTGTTGTGACTTTTAGCGTACTGTTATACTTTTCGTTCTTAAAAAAATTAGCGTCACTATTTTAAGATCATGCCCGAGCCGACCAGTCTGATCGATTGACGTGTGACCTGGTCTCAAAATCGGGTTGAAATCCTACCTAGACATGTCAAGATCTAAAACCCGGCCAAATCTGGTTAACCCGACTCGACCCAGCTAACTCGGTCTAACCCAGTAAAATTAATATGAGTCGGTCGGATTCGAGACATATTTTACATTTCTAAGTTTATATCATTAAGTTATGTTTTAATTTAGCATGTAAATAAATAGAAAACCTAAGAGTCTAAAATTAAATTTGGTGAACTCTTGTCGTGATGTCGTCCCATGGGGTAACCTACAGGTCACAAAGGAGAAAAGAAAATATAGAGTACAGAAAATAAAGTATCTTTCATATTTCTAGGTTACTACTTAATATACATTAAAATTTTATGGGTACATAAAATTAATGTAAGTAGTTCTAGTCTTACGTGTCACGGGTCAACCCAAACGGTTAAACTATTGGCCCGTAACCCACTAGTCTATCGGCTTCAAAGTCCAGATCAGGTTTTAAAAGATTAATTAGCGCTATTCACCTTATTGGAGAAAAAAAGAGTATCACCAAACTCTAATCCTTCCCATCTCCCCCTCTCACCCTAAATCTTTTTCACTTCCCTATGTTAATCACATCTATTTGACACGATGAATCGTCCATTCACATCTTTGAAGTATGTTTTTTATTATTATTATTTCAAATATGTAGAACTCAAGTCGAAGAACTAATGTCACTTGTAACATTAGTATAACCTTTTCTTCTTAATGACAGAGGGATCAGACATCAGCTCACTTAGTGACATGATGAATCACCCATTTCAATCATCGAAGTCATTTCAATTTTAATTAATCAAAATTTATGTCAGATTAACATCAACCACATGCATCAATATAACTATGTTACATTCCAGTAAAACTAAGAATATTGTTGATAAACAAGATAATTGAAATGTTCGAATATCGATTCATGGGTTCTAGTTGGATTATGTTGACTGATTTGTCAACAACGCAATTTTTCATAATAGTATAACGGGCCAAAACTTTTGAATATGTAACTACACAATTTCACCTGACAGTGTAATAAGTTGAAGCTTTTGAATATCTTGTTTTGGTTTAAGGGTGTGTTTGAAACATTGCCCAGGGATTCCCTACAAAATTGAAACCCGTTCTAAATGTTACAATCGGGCATTAACTTTCGTATATGATCAGATTTTGACGGAGGAGAGAGAGTGGCACAAATGATCTGGCGCCCTTCCTCTGTCAAAATCAATTAGTGACGATTTTTTGAAAAAAGGCCGAAAAAATGCCATTACCATTTTCGCCCCCACTTTTGAGAGATTTTACGTCATTTTGCCAAAGACAACTCACTTCCGTGTGAAAGGACAATCCACTTCAAAGTGTACTGTTGAACCCACTACAGAGGTCAGCCCACTTCGGTACATAAAAAAGGGGAAAATGTTTACAAACGTAGTTTAGATTTTTTGAAAAACTTTATTTTTATGAGTTAAGTTTGTTACACACTCAGGAATGCTGTACATCATAGGTGTACCATGTCTTTAAAATTTTTTAAAATTTTTTTTGAAGTGGATCTTAAAATATTTTAACTTAGGATGTAAGTCATGTCACCATTCGATTATTCAAACAAATTAAAAATAAAACGAACTGATTTTTAAAAAAATAAACTCAACATTACTCATTTGATACAATTTTTTTTTATTTTGAGTAATCTAACAGTGTCGTAACTTGCATATAAGTTAGTGTAAAAAAAGTAAAGTACATCCAAGGTATATAGCAGACCCTGGCGTGCAGCAAACGTAACTCTACTTTTATTAATGACTTTGCAGATTAAATGATTTTGAAGTCTTTTTTTTCTTGGACAACGCTTCTAATTTAAGTCTAAGCAATCAGATTTGTTAAGTTTGGAGATACTTTTGTGGGGGAGATTATGACCTCAAATCCTATTAAAGTCTTTTCAAATGACATATCTCATGAGATTTTATAAAAATAGAAGGCAATAAAGAGGAAAATAATAATGGAATTTTTTAAAAAAATTACTCTAACCTTACTTTTCTCTATCTATAAAATTTTGACTATAACTTGAAATCTCGTCACATTTCGAATAATATTGACCTCATCTCAACCTACAGAACCTCTCTGATAACAAAATAAGG
Organism: Amorphophallus konjac; assembly: GCA_022559845.1. NCBI lineage: Eukaryota > Viridiplantae > Streptophyta > Magnoliopsida > Alismatales > Araceae > Amorphophallus > Amorphophallus konjac. Next base: position 4,345,821 of record CM040127.1, read on the forward strand.
GTGAAAAATAGACCTTAATATGCATAAGTAAAAATAAAGTTTGATAAGGTGGATAAATTTTCTCACTTTTAATATGGGATTTTCTAGAATAACTCATCCAACCAAAAGATATATATAATGAGTTATTCCACCTTAATTAAAGTAAATTTAAAATAAAAAATAAATAAATTATATGAGTTTAAGTTAACCTAATTTTTCCTATTCCGATATCACATAGAGTCATTGTCGGATTCTTGTCTTTATTGCCATCAACTTCTTGGGCAATTTTTTTGGTTCAATAACTTCTCTAAAGGCTGTGTTTGGTAGATATTGTAGAAGAGATTCCAATCATTGGAATCATGACATGACATAATCATTACCAAACAAATCAATACACCTTGGTGTACGTGAAAATTTGAATTTTGGTGAGGAGTAGAGATATAGACTCAAAAGGCAGATATAGTGGAAAATCTCCAAAAAAAATTATGAGATTTTCAATGATTATAATGGAGTCCAATCATTCAATTGGAGGGAAAATTTCTAAAAGTGGATGAATGTACAATAACATCCATGAATTTAAAATTTGAATGTAAAAATTCAGAATTTTTTAGACAAATTCATACAAAATCCATTCACACTTATTCCCAAATAAAATTATTGAACCCTCATTTTCAAATAAAAAATCTCACTCTTTTTAAAATAATATGTAAAATTTGATTTCTCCAATCAATACACTTGAGTGTAATCCAAAATAAAATTATTGATCGAACTCTCATTCTCAAATAAAAAAGTTAACTCTTTTTAAAATAATGTGTAAAATTTAAATTCTCTAATCAACACCCAATCCCCACCCCTACCAGAGTCAACCTTAATTTCTCATTGATCTTCTGATAAGCGAACGTGGCTTAAATCTGCCTCCATCGCAAACCATATACATGCCTAAAAGCATGTTCTCGGGTCGAGGCGAAAGTATGAACATTTGACAGAAGCTTCACGTGGCTCAAATTGATGGATTTGTCTTAGAACTCGTTTGGTAAAATTTATTAGGTGGCTTCCAATCATTAGAAGTACTCCATAGGTTATAAGCTTTTCCAAACGTATCATCGTGGCATAGGTGCTAGTGCTCATATAACTTTCACGGTGTAGAGAGTAGAAACCTCGTGGGAACAAGCTTTTGGGTGGTAGGAAAGGATTTTAAAATGAAGATACATTTTTATCCAAAAGTTGCCAACTGTATAAATGATCGCCCTTAAAAAAGTGAGGGATATTTAAGTAATTAAGTTATTATGAACATTTAATGTAATGTTAGAAAGAAAATTTTTATGAAAATCTGCCCCACAAAACTTGAGCGTGTCAGAGGGCTTGTCCGAAGTAGACTTCTTCCAGCTTTGTAAATAGAGAAGCGCATACAAACGGACTCTTAGGGCCTGTCTGAGAACATCTACATATTTTTTCATTTTCTCATAATCCACCTTCTGTACCAACATGGCAGTGGAAGAGGATTAACAATCATTGTTAATCCCAGGAAGGTGGTCTCTACTTCATTCTGAGGATTTTGAGAACTTGGCACTTTTGTGTCTATATTCTCTCTCCTTCTCAAAATTTATTTGCACCAAAACCCATGCAGTGCCTTTACATTTGAAAAGGATTAATATTGGTTGAAAGATTTTAACCCAAAATCCCATGTGGCAGAGATTCCCAAACGCGCCCTTAATCTAGGATGTACCTGATAATGTTTATTTGGTGACTACAAATTGAAGGGTTCAGATATTTTCCTTTTTACACCTTTTATTTCAATGATATTTAATTAGAGTTAACTTCGTATGTATCTTAATTATATGTAAAATGTTAAATTATAATTCTTGGTTGTCAAATATCACATATACCATTGCTATTAATTGAAAATATAAAAATTTGACTGAATAACATAAATATCCTCAATGTTCACGCTAACCCCGAACTTTTCCACCTAAACTCTGGAGATATTCTTGTTGTTTAGCTAGTGGCATTTTCAAAACTTCATATTAATATTAATAAGATATATGATATTTGATAATTTTGATATTCTCATACAAAGAGGATACATATCTATATAAGTAAACCTAATTTATAAAATTTAAAATATTTAAAATAATCTTTTGAAAAAATAACTTATATAAGAATAGTTTTTATTGTAAATTCTCTCCTCGTCACAAAGCCTTTGATATCACATGGCCCTCGATCCCATTGTTCAATTAACATCACTAATTATAATTAGCTGTCGCCGTCATTGACTTTATGGTTGGTTGTACAATGAATGAGAAGGATATTTTCAACAAAATATATTTATTTAAAATTTTGTTTTTAAAATTAGCAAAGATCACCTCTTATTCACTTTAAATGTTTCTTACAATTCCTAAGAGTTGAATGTGATACGTTACATTTCGTATACTGTTAGAGAGTTTTGTATATAACTTATTGTTAAAATAAAAACTATAGCTTTAACATTTTTATTTATGTTTACACATGTATTATTAAAAATATTAACATTATGCACAAAGACCGCATTTTGTACACTGTTTTAAGTGGTCCTTATATGTATAAAAATAGTGCAAAAGGATCACATAATTGTCTTTATATGTGTGTAAATATAAATGCATGAATGATAAATATAATGTTGATTTATATAAATTTTTTTAATAAATTTAATCAATAAATAATGAAGGTTTATCAATGCTCACTGATACAGGGGGGAATCAGCTACGTGGTTCCAGGGTATGCACGGCCGCATGGATGGATTCCATGCACTTTGAGACGAGGGTATGGATTCTCATATTTTATGGAAAAAGGTGAGTATCATATGACTTGTTTGTAAATCCCCATTTTGTTTCAGGTTATCTCTGAGTTAATCTTTTTTTAACTCAAATTTGACTCACTTTGATTTGACAGATGGATTTAGATAAGTTAAAAGTGAGTAAACTCAGACTAACTCGGGTTAATTTACTCCACCTTCACAAGTGGGGTTAAGTTAATTAATTCGGTACACAACTAAAGTAAATAAGAATAAAAGTGAATTAATTTAATCTACTTAATTAACTTAATCTAGATTAAAGTTAATCTCCAACTAAAGTGAGGCTAGGTAATTGGAAGCTCCTCGGAAAGATAAATTTATCCTAACATCAAAAAATTAAGAAACATCTCTAGCTAGGAAACTCTTATAATAAGTAGCATTATGCTTTTTTTGATGCCGGAGAATCTAGCAAGATTAATAAATTCAAAACTCACGTTTCTCGAGGATTAAATATGAGTCAGATAAAATATTATCTCATGAGAGTTAAACTCGAGATCTCTCTGTCGTGAGATAAGATCCTTTGTCATTTGATTTACTTGGGATTAATAAGATTAGCAAACTCATGTCTCACATCTCTCTGAGTATTAAATATGAATTAGATAAAGTCTTCTTATAGTCGGGAATCTCTCTATTATGAGATAAGATCATTTACTCTTCAACTCACTCGGGGTCCTCAACTCGAATTATTATGACTTTGTTAGATCTAGATAAACTACAAATATTTATTAGTAATTTTTAGTTTCCAATCGCTACAATCATTCGTATATATGGATTAATTAGGTCCTCAAATATAGATATTTATTTGTAAATTCTCACAATTATATATTTATTCCGAGAGTAAGTTTGCAATTATCCTGCAACGTACTTCTTGTAACAGTAGTATGAGATCATTGGTTGCTGTGAGCCTTACCATATCACTGTCAAATCTCGTGTGATTTCAGTGAAGAATATGTTTGGCAGGCCAAGGTTGATATACAGGTGCTCACTTTGGCCCAACAAATGTCGATAACAAGGAGGTTTGATGACACAGGTGACGGGACTTTGGAGCCACATTAATTGTGAACGATTTGGATTCTTTATAAAGTTATTTCATTTTCTTTGACGAATAGCACGGTATCGACAAATGTCACAGCATAATGGGTAAAGCCGCAGTGTCGGTGGACCATAAAAGTCTAATCACAGGTCAAATCTTTAAACGTGACAACGTCACGTCATGTCGGGTCTGCAAAACAGTGCCGACAGCCCCAACGTGATGTAAAGGCGTGGCGATGGGTTCCTCGCTCCTTGCATATATGCCGTCCAAGAAGACATGGCAACGAAGGGCAGCTGGGTCGCCCCACGCTACATCTTTCTGCCCCAGGAAAATGGCAGCCGCCTCCGCTCGCGTCGACTCCGGTAACCCGCCCGTGCTGCTCTCCCTCTCGTCTTCGTCGAGGCGGCCGACCCGACCATCTTCGCGCATCCGCTGCGGCGTCGCCGACGCGTCTGAGACCAAGCGCCGCTACTGGGCCACCGCCGAGGCGGAGATCGAGGCCCACCTCGCGGCGTGCATCCCCGCGTCCCCCCCGCCGACCGTCCGGGACCCCGTCGTCCGCCTCGTCTCCTCCGCGACGCGGACGCTGGCCCCCGTCCTCTGTGTCGCGGCGTGCGAGCTCGTGGGGGGGTGCAGGGAGCTCGCCCTGGGCACCGCCTGCGCGCTGCGCCTCGCGCACTCGGCCTTCGACGCCCACCGCTCCCTCCTGGGGCAACCGAGGTCACCCGCCGGGGTACGGAGCCCCGGGCCCGCAGGCGTCGTCATGGGGGACGGCGTCAAGCTCATGACCGGGGAGGGCCTCCTGACGCTGGGCTACCAGCTGGTGGCGGAGGCCGGCGCCGAGCCGGGGCGTGTCCTGAGGGTGCTGGTGGAGATGGCGGACGCCGCCGGGCCGCAGGGGATGCCAGAGGGCGAGTACGAGGAGATCCGCTACTGGCAGAGCAGAAAAGACGGCGCGGCGGAGGCGGAGGACTGGCTGGAGCTGGTGTGCAGGAAGAAGGAGGGCAGGTTCTACGCCTGCGCGGCGGCGTGCGGGGCCATCTTGGGCGGCGCCGGCGAGGAGGAGACGGAGAGGCTGAGGAGGTGCGGGACGTACGTGGGGATGCTGCATGGGTTCCTGTACGGACGGGGGGCCGAAGAGTTTGCGGAGGCGAGCAGGGAGAAGAGGGTCGCACTTGCAGGGGAGCTGAAGTCGCTGGCGCTATCGGAGTTGGAGGGCTTCCCGGGGGACAAGAAGGAGGCCATAGCCGGCCTCCTGGATGCGAACTTCTGAAGAAGAGACGCGTACGGGTGGAAGCTGCTGGGTGGGCTCGACCCCAGAAAGCCATAAGTTTTTAGCAGAGTGATGAATAATCTACCATGTTCTTGGATTCTCAGTGAGGATGAAAGGGTGCAGTACTACTGTTCTTTGGTGGTGGGATCGATATGGAAAGGAACGCTAGTTAGCTTGCGGGTTTATGCTTTATGATTGCGTGCTTATAAATAGTGTTATAAAGGTAGAATCCACAAAATCAAGAAGTTGAGTCATTTAACTAATACGGATTATTATCCGCTCAAATTTTAACACTCTCTCTCACGGTCAAGATATACTGTGGATAATAATTAGGTGGAGGTGACAACAAGAAGAGTTAGGTCATTTAATTTGGGATACACAAAACCGCGGTGTTGAGATATAAAGGCCCAGGGTCATAAGCACATAAACCATAACTCATTTAATCAATACGGGACTATTGTCCGCCTAAATTCTAACACTAAACACAAGAAAATATTATGTTTCTTTCTAAAGAAAATACAAGAAAATCTTCTGTTGTTGGATGAAGAACTTGTACTTCCCGTTACACAATCGATCTGCTATCAAGCTTTGCATCTTCATTTTATTGCATCTTTTTAGTATGATCTTTTACAAGCTTCATACCGACACTAGCTATTAATTCTGTCTATCTAATTTCCTGTGCATGCCGCGTCCAGTGATTTTCTTCCCTGCAGGCTTATAATATCACAGTACTTGAAGCAATCTCTACTCTGTTGTGAAACAGTACTCACAAGAAGTTAGATCCAAAGTAACTTCTATTGCAAATTATACTCCACAATGATATGGATCTCTCAGGCTTTCACCATGTGGCTTATAAGTGATACACACGTAGAATGTGATGGATTTGAGCATGTCAAAGAGCCCATCTAATGTGGGACTCTTGTCCCACATGGGTGGGAAGTAATGTTAGCAACTGAACAGAGTGCACAGCGGAGCATGATAGCATCTCACAGTAAAAGAGATCGAAGCGACAAGAGATCTTACATAGCGACATCTTGAGACGTCGAAAGTCCGGTGAAGAGTACACCGCGTCGAGATCATCCTTGTCACAACCAGAAAAAGCGAGATTTCAGACGGCCGGTATCCGTCTCAGATCCATTTGAAAATTCGTCACAAAACACGTTTGTAACGGATTTCTGACGATTTCAGACGTAAATAGACCGTCTGATATTCTTAGTCACAAATTTGTGACAGTTCTATTTTCCGTCTGAAATTCCGTCTGAAAATAAAATTTCAGACAGATTTAATTCAATCACATATTCCGTCTGAATATCATACGAGATATTTTCCGTCTGTCCTTTAATCCGTCTGAATTTAAAACGGTCAAAAATCGTCCGAAAAGTGGTGAGAAATCTGCCTGAAATTCAGACGGATATTACGACGGATTCGTCTGAAATTACAGACGGATAAATTTCGTCTCAAATGCCGTCTGAATTTCAGACGGATTATACGACGGTTCGTTCAGCTGGTCGTCTGAAAGTTCTGACGGATATATTTCGTCTCAAATACCGTCTGAATTTCAGACGGATTATATGACGGTTAGCTCAACCGTTCGTCTGAAACTTCAGACGGATATTCTTCGTCTCAAATACCGTCTGCAAATCCGTCTGAAATGTAAAAATTTATTTTTTAAAAAAATCTTAAATTATTCTTAAAAACCTGTTGGATCACAAATAAACATCAAGAAATATCCTGCTGAAAAAAATATTGAGAACCTACTGATCAAATAAACACCACCGAAAAAAAAACTCAACACCAACACCATGCTGATCAAATAAACACCACCGAAAAAAAAACTCAACACCATGCTGATCAAATAAACACCACCGAAAAAAAAACTCAACACCATGTTGATCAAATAAATACCACAAAAAAAAAACACATCAACCCTACTGATCCGTCTGAATATCATCAAACATCAAGAAATATCCGGTACATCGTCCATATCCTCCCTGCCCTGCTCATCTCCTCTGTCGCCGCCCGCAGAAGGATCCCCCTACATTAAAAAAATAATAACATTCATTCATAGATAAAAAAATTAGTGCGAAGAAATTAGCATAAATTGAAATCAAACATATCAAATTGATAACTGCAGATTTGGATTCCGTCAGTTCTGACAAGTCACTTTCATCTCCCAGGTCGTGTTGAAACGATCGGCACGGCCATCCGACCGGTATTTCAAGTTTTAGACCCCCGGACCCGACTTGACAGTTCATTTAAACTAAGTGTATTTGGAGAATGCACTTTTGAGCGCCGAGCTCAAATCGGGCATCCGATCTGGATTCCGTCAGTTCTGACAAGTCACTTTCATCTCCCAGGTCGTGTTGGAACGATCGGCACGGCCATCCGACCGGTATTTCAAGTTTTAGACCCCGGACCCGACCTGGCAGTTCATTTAAACTAAGTGTATTTTGAAAATAAACTTTGAGCGCCGAGCTCAAACCGGACATCCGATTTGGATTCCGTCAGTTCTGACAAGTCACTTTCATCTCCCAGGTCGTGTTGGAACGATCGGCACGGCCATCCGACCGATATTTCAAGTTTTAGACCCCCGGACCCGACCTGGCAGTTCATTTAAACTAAGTGTATTTTGAAAATGAACGTTTGAGCGCCGAGCTCAAACCGGGCATCCGATTTGGATTCCGTCAGTTCTGACAAGACACTTTCATCTCCCAGGTTGTGTTGGAACGATCGGCACGGCCATCCGACCGGTATTTCAGGTTTTAGACCCCGGACCCGACCTGGCAGTTCATTTAAACTATTTGAAAATGAACGTTTGAGCGCCGAGCTCAAACCGGGCATCCGATTTGGATTCCGTCAGTTCTGACAAGTCACTTTCATCTCCCAGGTCGTGTTGGAACGATCGGCACGGCCATCCGACCGGTATTTCAGGTTTTAGACCCCCAGACCCGACCTTGCAGTTCATTTAAACTAAGTGTATTTTAAAAATGCACTTTTGAGCGCCGAGCTCAAACCGGACATCCGATTTAGATTCCGTCAGTTCTGACAAGTCACTTTCATCTCCCAAGTCGTGTTGGAATGATCGACATGGCCATCCGACCGGTATTTCAGGTTTTAGACCCCCGGACCCGACCTGGCAGTTCATTTAAACTAAGTGTATTTTGAAAATGAACGTTTGAGCGCCGAGCTCAAACCGGGCATCCGATTTAGATTCCGTCAGTTCTGACAAGTCACTTTCATCTCCCAGGTCGTGTTGGAATGATCGGCACGGCCATCCAACCGGTATTTCAGGTTTTAGACCCCCGGACCCACCTGACAGTTCATTTAAACTAAGTGTATTTTGAAAATGAACGTTTGAGCTCAAACTGGACATCTGATTTGGATTCCGTCAATTCTGACTCTCAAGTCGTGTTGGAACGATCGGCACGGCCATCCGACGCCCGAACCTCGGATTTTCTCAATTCTTCTAAACTAAGTGAGTTTTGAAAACTAGGGAGTTTTAAAATTTCAAATGAACATAATTGAGTAATTCCATCAAAATAAAAACATAGTAAGCACTCACCTGTGCGGCCGGTGCTGTGGTGGTGGTGGATCGCAGAGGGACCATTCCCCCCTGGGAGAGGAGGCCACTGATTGCCTGTAAAATGATTGCCTACTGGCTAGAGATCTCCTGTTGGAACTGTTGCTGCTGCCGTTGCAAATCAGAAATCTGCGATCGGACCGTGTCCATCATGTCGCTGGCAGAAGCGTTGGGGGCAACGAAAGGTATAGTGAAGGCACTGCTACTTGTCACGCCCCGACGCGGAAAATCGAGGCACGAGCAGTTACGAAGCACTCGTGTCGATCAGAGCATGTACAAATTTAATTCTAAAGATAGAGAGCTAAGATGAAATTGTTAATTTTATTCCATCAAAATGAAGTTTACATCACTAATTCATAAGCCATAAGGAATGATACAATCCTCCAAATTTTCCAAATACATAAACCTTGTAAAAATACTAATGATCTACATAAATCCTAGGGAAAAGAAAATACTCATTCACTCTTTTCCATTCCCTTGTTCATTTTCGTTTCCTGCAACAATTAACCAAAAACGTAGGGTGAGCAAAAAGCTCAGTAGGATTTTATATCTCTAGAACCAGACAATCTTTAAGTATTTAACAATTTAACAATTCGTGTCATGAAGTAATTGATCATGAATTTCAAGTAAGAAATTTTCTATAAGGAATTTTCAAGTAATTTCAAGATAACAAGATAATGTCAAGATCATGATAGTAGACAAGACGATGATCATTTTCAGAAATATATCACGAACTTTCATGATGAGATGATGGGTACTATCATTAAGACAATTCAAGAACTTTCATGATGAACTTTTAAGTAATATCGAAGTAGAGCAATCACTTGAACTTTAAACAATATAGAAGTAGAACAATCACTTCTACAAAGATATTTATGATGAATCTTTAAGCAATAACAATATAGAAGTAGAGCAATCACTTCTACCAACACTCAGTAGGATTTGCCAGAGCACTAAGGGGAGATCACGACGATATGACAGCCCCTCATGGAATATCACTATTTTGGCTACACACTTAGGGGTTCTCACTACAGTATGATTGCCCCTAACCGTAATAGACCCTGTATTGGTGTATGCCAACACCTGATCATTATAATACCGATTTATATTTGGACTTTGCCTCGTCCGTGGGATCAGATCAGAACCCCTTTATACACTAGCATTTAAATGTCATTTCATTGGGACCCATAGCCCCTGACATTTTTTTTTCTATATAATTCCACAATATGGCCAAAGAATTTTCAAGAACAAGCTCATTTGTAAACAAGTACAGATCTGACAAAAATTGTGATAATTTACAAAGGAGAGTGGAAAACGCATTTTAAGCATCATGTTTAACGACATTAAGTCGTAGAATTTAAAAATGAATGGTAAGTAGGAAGAAAATTTAAGATAGTAGTTTTATTAGAATTATTTTAAATATCTTTGCATGATCTCAGAATTATAAACATCAACTTTGAGTAAAGAACGACTTTTAGTAAAGAACATATATACTTATGAATTGAAATCATGAGTTTAGATATTAACTTTTAATCATACATTAATATGTCATATGATAAGAAAATAGATGTAACATGCTGAAAGTAGTTTTTATACATCAATATGATAGAAAATACATTTTTACATTCTGAAATAATTTTCGTACATCACTATGATAGAGAATAGAATTGTTATAGGCTAAAAAGATGTTACTGTCTGTGAACGCGCTATAGTTCAGAGTCGCGTTCATTACAGTGTATAAAAATACAGTATATATATTCAAAATAACATAATTTGATTATCAAAAATTTTCTAGAAAATTTTATGAACGCGCTATAGGTAGCTAGCGCGTTCTTCAAGAACGTGCTATAGGCGACTAGCGCGTTCAAGAACAGATATATACATTGAAAAATTTTGAAAACTTAATTGAAATACATAGATTCTGTATAAACCATAATAGATATAGACACCTAATATATATATAAACACTTAAGGTATTATATATATATATATATATTAGAAATATTATATTTTTGATTTCTGGTCATCCGGGTTTAAAAGTATGAACGCGCTATACCTGACTAGCGCGTTCATTAAGAACGTGCTATAGCAGGCTAGCGCGTTCATAAAGAACGTGCTATACCAGGCTAGCGCGTTCATGATCAGATAAATACTTTATATTATTTTGAAAACTAGATAAAAAGATGATGTTCCAAGGAATCATACTATATATATATCATCTTATATATATATAGATGCCTTATATACATTTATAAACATACTAGATGTATTATTTTTTTGATCCCTGATCATTCGGGGTCAAAGGTATGAACGTGCTATAGGAGGCTAGCGCGTTCATGATGAACGTGCTAGGTAGGTATAGCTCGTTCATGAACAGGTATAGATTTTATATTATTTTTAAAACTAGATAACAATATGGGGTTCCAATGAATCATACTATATATATAACATCTTATATATATATATATATATAAACCTTATATACCTTTAAAAATATACTAGAAATATTATTTTTTTGATCCATGATCATCCGGGGTCAAAGGTATGAACGTGCTATAGGCAGCTAGCGCGTTCATGATGAACGTGCTATGGACATATAGCGCGATCATGAAAGTGTTTTATATTATTAAATGTTTAAATTTGAATATTTTTCGAAAGAGATGGGGTCTATATGAAAGCGCTATATCGGGCTGGCGCGTTAAGAACGCGCTCCTGAAGAGCAGCGCCTTAAGATTCCGAAAACGGAACTGAAATATCCCTTGGTAAAATGATCATAACTTACTCATTTCTCAATGGAATTTAACAAATGAGCTATCAATGGAAAGAGGGTAGAAAAATGAACAAGATAGTATGCATTAATTTGAGTTTAACCTGAGAGACACCTACCTTTTGTCAGATCTAAAGATTATCCCCAAATATAAAGAAAACCATTGATCTTCCAAATCCTCCTTCAAATCTCCACGAATCTTTGCAACAGCATAGACTTAACTTCCAGGGATGGTTTGAGGGTCGAATGGGGTTCTATTTATAGTCAAAACTTGGCCAAATGTGTCAAGATTCTTTGCCTAATTCCACCAAACCCATTAAGTCCGAATTAGAAGAAAAATACCATTTCTCTTCTTAATCTAGCCCATCTTAGGTGTGAAAGTAATGTAATTTCGGCTGGTCCAAGGTGGGCTGTTAGGTAAGGGTTGATTTGTGAGTCAATCTTCTAGAAATTGGGTTATTATAATCCTTTTCAAAAGATATTTAACATGTGTTACGAATTTAAGGTCTAATTATCCTTTATTAATCCTTTAACCACTAATCTAGCCCATTATGGATTATCCAATAGGTCAATTATGATCCTAGTCCATTACATGGACTTTTATTGGGCTTTCTATGATTTATCTACGGGTTAAAGTATTTATTTTTCACTTTACCTTAAGTAAATTCAAGTAAATTCAATAATCCACTTTATTTCACTTAGTAAAAATATAAATTAATCATTTCATGAAAAATTTAATTGTATAATTTATTTAAAAAAATTTATTTCTCATTTTAAATTATCAGGTTTCTACATCCTCCCCCACTTAAAAGAATTTGGTCCCCAAATTCACATGATTTTCTTTCCGTAATAGTAGGGTAAAATTATCATATCCAAACTATGCATTCTAACTAGATCATTTTCATAACATGCTAAGTGCTAAGATCACCATTTCTAAACTATGCCATTATAGACGAGATAGGTTTATAAGGTTACCTTCCAATGCTTGCGACGCTCCTTTCTTTAAGAGTGGACAACGAGCAATTTTATGATCCATGCTTCCGCAACGGATACACTTCCCAAGTTTATACCAACATTCATCTGGGTTGTGCCTTCCTTTCTTACAATGCTCACATTTTCCTTGACTGGAACAATTTGTTGATCATTATTCCGGGGCTTCTTGTCCTTACAAAAATCGTTACCTCCATTTAACATCTTCTTGTCACTCGCGGGTTCCTTACTTTTGGATCCATCGACTAACTCTTTCTTGGCGACTTTCCCTTTGATTCGCTCCACCATATTCATAGCATCTTCTAGAATTTGTGCTTTCCTAACCATTTCCATATAAGTTTGAATCTCCAATGGAGCCAATCGAGGAATGAGTTCCACCCTTAATCCGTTCATAAATCTTCTTGCTCTCATTTTCTCCGTACAAACTAGGTGTGGGGCATACCGAGCTAATCTAGAAAATATCGCTTCATAATCTACTACAGATAAGCTACGTTGTTTTAATGTCGCGAACTCCATGGCCTTCTTCTCGCGGATTCTTTCCGAGAAATACTTCTCATCAAAATGTTCTAAGAACTCGTCCCATGTAATTTGTTCATTAGGTAAGATCGCTTCGACGGATACCCACCATGCTCGGGCATCCTTTTCTAGTTGATAGGTCCCTAATAGTACCTTCTCTTCATCGGTGCATTGCATTACTTTAAAGGTTCTCTCTACTTCTTGCACCCAATTCTCCGCTTCATCTGGGTCAGTAGATCCACTAAACTTCGGGGGATTCATCTTTTGGAATTTCCGATGTAAATCCCCGGCTTCATGCCGTGCTCCACCTTGCGCAACTTGTTGCAAGGCTTGTGTTAATCCTTGGACAGTGTGTTGCATTTCGCGCCATTGAGCTCTCTCGGCGGTCAATTGCGAGATTCAGCCTGAAATCATTGTTACATGGTTTAATTATTTTTCTTTGGTATTTGTTTCTTGATAATTTATTCTTTTTAAAACTTAACCCGTGTTTCTACCCAATCTTATTGGGAAAGTTTAAATTTCTAACCAAGTTCCTATCAAGGGAAACATAAGTTTTAAGAATCCTAGGTTTTATGTAACCTAGGCTCTGATACCACTAAAACTGTCACGCCCCGGAGGGGAAAATCGAGGCGCGAGCAGTTACGAGGCACTCGTGTCGATCAGAGCATGTACAAATTTAATTCTAAAGATAGAGAGCTAAGATGAAATTGCTAATTTTATTCTATCAAAATGAAGTTTACATCACTAATTCATAAGCCATAAGGAATGATACAATCCTCCAAATTTTTCAAATACATAAACCTTGTAAAAATACTAATGATCTACATAAATCCTAGGGAAAAGAAAACACGCATTCACTCTTGTCCATTCCCTTGTTCATTTTCATTTCCTGCAACAATTAACCAAAAACGTAGGGTGAGCAAAAAGCTCAGTAGGATTTTATATCTCTAGAACCATGCAATCTTTAAGTATTTAACAATTTAACAATTCGTGTCATGAAGTAATTGATCATGAATTTCAAGTAAGAAATTTTCTATAAAGAATTTTCAAGTAATTTCAAGATAACAAGATAATGTCAAGATCATGATAGTAGACAAGACGATGATCATTTTCAGAAATATATCAAGAACTTTCATGATGAGACGATGGGTACTATCATTAAGATAATTCAAGAACTTTCATGATGAACTTTTAAGCAATATCGAAGTAGAGCAATCACTTGAACTTTAAACAATATAGAAGTAGAACAATCACTTCTACAAGGATATTTATGATGAATCTTTAAGCAATAACAATATAGAAGTAGAGCAATCACTTCTACCAACACTCAGTAGGATTGGCCAGAGCACTAAGGGGAGATCACGACGATATGATAGCCCCTCATGGAATATCACTATTTTGGCTACACACTTAGGGGTTCTCACTACAGTATGATTGCCCCTAACCGTAATAGACCCTGTATTGGTGAATGCCAGCACCTGATCATTATAATACCGGTTTATATTTGGACTTTGCCTCGCCCGTGGGATCAGATCAGAACCCCTTTATACACTAGCATTTAAATATCCTTTCATTGGGACCCATAGCCCCTGACATTTTTTTTCTATATAATTCCACAATATGGCCAAAGAATTTTCAAGAACAAGCTCATTTGTAAACAAGTACAGATCTGGCAAAAATTGTGATAATTTACAAAGGAGAGTGGAAAACGCATTTTAAGCATCATGTTTAACTACATTAAGTCGTAGAATTCAAAAATGAACGGTAAGTAGGAAGAAAATTTAAGATAGTAGTTTTATTAGAATTATTTTAAATATCTTTGCATGATCTCAAAATTATAAACATCAATTTTTAGTAAAGAATGACTTTTAGTAAAGAACATATATACTTATGAATTGAAATCATGAGTTTAGATATTAGCTTTTAATCATACATTAATATGTCATATGATAAGAAAATAGATGTAACATGCTGAAAGTAGTTTTTATACATCAATATGATAGAAAATATCTTTTTACATTCTGAAATAATTTTCGTACATCACTATGATAGAGAATAGAATTGTTATAGGCTAAAAAGATGTTACTATCTGTGAACGCACTATAGCTCAGGGTCGCGTTCATTACAGTGTATAAAAATACAGTATATATATTCAAAATATCATATTTTGATTATCAAAAATTTTTGAGAAAATTTTATGAATACGCTATAGGTAGCTAGCGCGTTCTTCAAGAACGTGCTATAGGCGACTAGCGCGTTCAAGAACAGATGTATACATTGAAAAATTTTGAAAATTTAATTGAAATACATAGATTCTATATAAACCACAATAGATATAGACTCCTAATATATATATAAACACTTAAGGTATTATATATATATATTAGAAATATTATACTTTTGATTTCTGATCATCCGAGTTTAAAAGTATGAACGCGCTATACCTGACTAACGCGTTCATTAAGAACGTGCTATACCAGGCTAGCGTGTTCATAAAGGACGTGCTATACCAGGCTAGCGCGTTCATGATCAGATAAATACTTTATATTATTTTAAAAACTAGATAAAAAGATGAGGTTCCAAGGAATCATACTATATATATATATATATATATATATCATCTTATATATATATAGATGCCTTATATACATTTATAAACATACTAGAAGTATTATTTTTTTGATCCATGATCATTCGGGGTCAAAGGTATGAACGTGCTATAGGAGGCTAGCGCGTTCATGATGAACGTGCTAGGTAGGTATAGCTCGTTCATGAACAGGTATAGATTTTGTATTGTTTTGAAAACTAGATAACAATATGAAGTTCCAATGAATCATACTATATATATAACATCTTATATATATATAAAAACCTTATATACCTTTAAAAACATACTAGAAATTTTATTTTTTTGATCCCTGATCATCCTGGGTCAAAGGTATGAACGTGCTATCGGCGGCTAGCGTGTTCATGATGAACGCGCTATGGCGCTATGGATATATAGCGCGATCATGAAAGTGTTTTATATTATTAAATGTTTAAACTTGAATATTTTTCGAAAGAGATGGGTCTATATGAAAGTGCTATATCGGGCTGGCGCGTTAAGAACGCACTCCTGAAGAGCAGCGCCTTAAGATTCCGAAAACGGAACTGAAATACCCATTGGTAAAATGATCATAACTTACTCATTTCTCAATGGAATTTAACAAATGAGCTATCAATGGAAAGAGGGCAGAAAAATGAACAAGATAGCATGCATTGATTTGAGTTTAGCCTGAGAGACACCTACCTTTTTTCAGATCTAAAGATTATCCCCAAATATAAAGAAAACCATTGATCTTCCAAATCCTCCTTCAAATCTCCACGAATCTTTGCAACAGCATAGACTTAACTTCTAGGGATGATTTGAGGGTCGAATGGGGTTCTATTTATAGCCAAAACTTGGCCAAATATGTCAAGATTCTTTGTCTAATTCTACCTAACCCATTAAGTCCGAATTAGAAGAAAAATACCATTTCTCTTCTTAATCTAGCCAATATTAGGTGTGAAAATAATGTAATTTCGGCTGGTCCAAGGTGGGCTGTTAGGTAAGGGTTGATTTTTGAGTCAATCTTCTAGAAATTAGGTTATTATAATCCTTTTCAAAAGATATTTAACATGTGTTACGAATTTAAGGTCTAATTATCATGTATTAATCCTTTAACCACTAATCTAGCCCATTATAGATTATCCAATGGGCCAATTATGATCCTAGTCCATTACATGGACTTTTATTGGGCTTTCTATGATTTATCTAAGGGTTAAAGCATTTATTTTTCACTTTCCCTTAAGTAAATTCAAGTAAATTCAATAATCCACTTTATTTCACTTAGTAAAAATGTAAATTAATCATTTCATGAAAAATTTAAGTGTATAATTTATTTAAAAAAATCTATTTCTCATTTTAAATTATCGGGTTTCTAGACTACTGGTTTGGGCAGAGCTAGAACTCGCACACGATGATATCACCGCGTTAGCGTCTAGGCTCTCCCCAAAACCATATAGTCGGCCTTTCTTCGGTACGCCAGCTGCTGCCACCCACTCCACCGGATCGAACTCCGGCTGCTGCGTGTCTCCCTCCCCGTGCTTCTCTGTCACTGCTTTGTTATATGTTTCCTACAAATTGAATAAAATAACAAGTCAATTTTGTATGAATTACATGCCGATTTAAATGAACGGTACAAGTTACATATGTAGATAAACTTACTACTGCTGACTTAGCTGTCTCACTCACAAATTGATTAGTCCCCTTCTTTTTGTGTGTTCTGTCGAACACCTCGAGGAACAACGGAGGTCGATTAAGCTCCACAGCCTGTTATACAATTCATAGTAAAAAAAAGTCAAATATTGGGATAAATTGTAAGAAGATAAATTGTCATATTACTTACCAATTTTTTTTTATGAGCCGCATAAGAGATGGACCCACTCATATGCAAATTTGAACCTTGTTTTGATGCCCTGTTTGCTTTGGCTTTTTTGAATTTTTCTATCCACTTGGGGTCGGCAAAATGGTCACAAGATATCTCCCAATCCTCCTGCCTCATCCATAGAGGAGGGCGGTGCGCCTTCTACAATTGTCGGTCTTCACTCCCCCCACTCAATTTTTTAGCGTGTGCTCGGGCCTCATGTATTTTCCTCTTGTAACTTGACTGCATAGTAGACTCCCAGGCACGACGACATCTCGCCGCGTCATGTCCACACGTGAATTGAAAAGATCGCTGTAAATCAATTACTTTTCACACTTAGTATACTATTGTAAATTGAGTTTAGAAAATACTTGAATTAAATGACGTAATTACTTACTAAGAACATGTTGTACAATGAATCGCGGACGGCCATCGGAAATTCTCTGAAAGTGGATGCTGCCTCGGGCACATGTGCTAACATGAGTTCGGTGGAATGATGGACAGCATTGTGGGGTTTGTAGACACGCCATTCCTGACGTCTCCTGAGAAAATCTCATATTACTATACAACACCCCGCGACGGCTTACGCGTTTTGAATCACTTGAGTGCTTCCTTTTCTTGAGTCTTCTTCCGCCCTTTTCGGCATCCGGAATCGTCTCATCACGGCATTCGGACGGCATCAACACCAGTCAGACGCATCAAGAGGTTCCGGAATCAAGAAGGGTGTCTGCCGGGCGCCCGCCGACGCCTGATCTAGGACCCGGGTGGGTCTTAATGGGGGCGTCCAGGCCCCTGGACGCCCCCATATTTTTAATTTATTTTATCTATTTTCTCAGGGCTTAAATCTAATAAAAAATATATAAATTATGGAGGCGTCCAGGACCCTGGACGCCTCCATAAAAACAAATATAAAAAAAATATAAAATGCCAGTTGGCATAAAAGACAAAAATAAATAAAAAATACATATTAATGGAGGCGTCCAGGCCCCTGGACGCCTCCATAAAAACAAATAAAAAAATCAAAAATGCCAGCCCTGGTATAAAAGACAAAAGAAAAATAAAAAAATAATATAATTTTGGAGGCGTCCAGGCCCCTGGACGCCTCCATCAACTCCCTCACGGGCGCCGGCCACCGAACGACGGTTTGTCGTGTGTGAAAAAATCCAAAATATAGAGACGTCCGGTCAGCTGGACGCGCCCATTTCTGAATCACGAGGCGCCGCTCACAAAACCACGCGTTGTACCAAACCGCGTGCGGCCGTCGTCGGCTTTCGGTGGACCTGCTTGAGGCGTCCGGGACCCTGGACGCCTCCACAAAAGTATTCTAAAAAAATATATAAAAATAGAATAAAATATTTATTCGGCCCTGATGGATGTGTCCAGGGTCCTCGACGCCTCCACCCTCCGTAGCTCTATAAATAGAGGCCCCCCCCCTCAGTTCTAAGGGAGCTTCTAAGTGATCCGATAGGCTGCCGGAGCCCAGAGGCTACGGAGTCATTTTTTAACCCGTGGGTTCTTTTGTAGGTGGAGGTTCTGCCGGCTTCTCGGGTGTTCACGCTCGCGAGAGGAAGGCCGTCTTCATCCACCGCGCTTCCACGTCGTCCCCACGCTGCCGGAGCTCCGCCGGATTTCACCCTCGGCTCATCCAATAAGCCTTTTCTTCCCCTTTTTCTCCATAGTTCTTTACATTCATCATATTGCATCCTCTATCCCCCTTCACAAGGGCGCCTCTTCTCTTATACTTCTTGCATCCATCATCTCATTTTCCTCCTACTCGAGTCCGAGAGGGGTTTAAAAGATAACACCAACCAGGTGTGTGTCTTGCCATCATTTCGTTATTTTTATCGCAAGGATTTGAATACTACACCTCCATCTTTCTAATCCACTTGTCATTTATTTGTCGTTGTTTTGCAAGGGTACCCGAGGAAAGCCCTCTCCGTCGGCCGGCCGGAAGGAGAGGAAGAAGCAACCCGCCATCTCCCGCTCTTGAGGTAGGCGCGATCACTTTCTTATTTTGGGGTCTTTCGGCCCCTGGCGATCACATCTTTTCATCGAGGCCGCGGCGAGTCACTTCCCCAATGGCCGTTTAAATTTCTGTTCTATATTCTCTTTATATCTTGTTATATTTGCTCATATCATCGAGGCCGCGGCGAGTCACTTCCCCAATGGCCGTTTAAATTTCGTTCTATATTCTCTCTATATTCTGTTATATTCTGCTCATATCATCGAGGCCGCGGCGAGTCACTTCCCCAATGGCCGTTTAAATTTCCGTTCTTATATTCTCTCTATATTCTGTTATATTCTGCTCATATCATCGAGGCCGCGGCGAGTCACTTCCCCAATGGCCGTTTAAATCTCTGTTCTTATATTCTCTTTATATTCTGCTATATTCTGCTCATATTCTCGAGGCCGCGGCGAGTCACTTCCCCAATGGCCGTTTCAATTCTTGTTATTTAATTTTTGCACCATTCCCGTCCCCCCGAGGTCGCGGCGAGTCACTTCCCGCTATGGCCGTTTGAACCCCATATCTTGCTATATTATACTTGTCCCGCTCGCCCCGCCGGAGCAATCTCCCGTGGTGGCCCCTTCTCTCTTCTCTCTATTTCTGTGTTGCAGCAAACAAAACAAAAAAGAAGGAGCCCGCGCGCTCTCCGCTTCCTCTTCCCCGCTCTTCCCCGAACCGCGTGACGTCGCTCACAGATTGGCGATCACGGTGGGACTTCTACTGCTTCCTTTCGGCTACCCTTGCAAGTTCGGCACCATCCGTGCCTCTCCATCTTGGCGCCCGCGCGCGCCCCCGTTGTGCTCACGGCATCACCGTCAGTTTTGATTGGTTCTTTGTTTATTATATGTCTGTTATTTCTGTTGTTTTCCCACTCCATATATCTGTCGGCATTCCATTGCATACATCCATTCCTCTTTTCTATCCTTTTTTTCATTTTTTGAGGATCACCCTTTCCCGGTGAAGGAAGGACTCTCCGTTTGGGAATTCCTCTCAACGGACTAGAATCTCCTACACTGGGACCTCCGTAAGTCCCCGACATCGAAGAATCTCCTCTTCGTTCACTGGGCTGGTTGTACCATTGAAGTTCCCCGGAGTTAGTCATTTCATTCGTGGTGAGACGAGAGACCCTAGCTGACACGGCGGTGAAACAAAAACAAACTAGGGTCCCCATTTTGTGTGAACTTCGGATCTCGCTAAAAATACAAAAAAAATCATCAAAATCAAAACACAAAAAAGGGCGTAAAGGCATCCACTTGTTTGATAATCTCTGCTACCTACTTGCTAGTGTATGTTTTTGCGTTCTGGGAAAACTGTGAGCATGTCTCACGAGTCTTTTGAGGAGAACCACCCTAGTCGTGGTTTGACAGCCGACCCACGAGTCTATGCTATGGACTCGGGTCCTTCTCATGACCCCTCGCATGAGGTGCAGGTTATTGCCGGGGACACGTCCCCGCCACAGGATATCACTTCCTTACTGGGCGTCCTCGCCAACACGGAGCTTACCTCTGAACAGCTCCGGGCCTTCCAGGCCATTCTAAAAGGGAAATCTGTTTCCCCCACGCCCCAGGAATCAACTCCGGCCATCGCACCTCTCCAAGAGTCCGTGCAGGCCATTCCATCTCCCTCATTGGCGCAAGCCATCCAGTCTCCCTCGCTTCAAGGACAAGCGAGCCAACAACCACCCTCATTCCAGTTCCCGTCACAATCTCAAACTCCCGTTGTTCCCCACACACCGCTTCAGCCAGGGCCAACTGTCGGCGGTCCGACAGCTCCCTCTCATTCTGGGTTCCCCCTCAAGTCTCCGGGAGACAGTTTCTCCCCCAGTGGCAAGTGCCACCTTCACCCCAGAGGAGCTCGCCCAATCGCTCCTCAATAGGTTCAACCGCATGGACGAGCAGTTTCAAAATCTGAGAAGATGGTGGACGTGAAAGCCACCCCGGAGGTTGCTTTGCCAATCCTTCCCGTCATTCATCTTCCTCCCTCCGAAATGCCCACGTACCGCAGATACAATGGTACCGGCAACCCCTTCATTCATCTCAAGGACTTCATGTATGAGTCCTCTTACTGGCAAAACGATCAGAGGTCCCTGGCATACCTCTTTCGGAGATCATTGGATGGTCCCGCGCTTGAGTGGTTCTATTCTCTGGAGCCCCGCGAGGCCGAGAATTTTGAAATAGTCCAGAGAAGGTTCTTGCAGAAATATAGGGATAGGGTCGGTCCCTCACTCTCCATTACCGACCTAGTGGCCGAAAAGATGAAACCCGACGAGGATTTTGTCCGATATGCTGATAGATGGAGGTCTCTGGCGGAAAGAATAAGGGATACCCTCTCTGAGCCCGAACAAGTGAAGATGATTGTGTCTAATGCAACCCCACAGTTCAGACACGTCCTGGCCATGAATAAACTTACTACAATGGAGGAACTCTATGAAAGGGCCCGATACATCCAAACCCAGCTAAAAGACTCCCCCATCATGAACATGTTTGAGTCACCGAAGCCCAAAGTGGTCAGAAAGACAGGCGCTGGTGTCCCGGGCGGAGCCACAGAAGGGGTTGTGACAAATGAGCAAGTGGGTGCGGTCAACAATGCCAATTACGCAGTCAACCCAAGGCCTCCACAAATGCCCCGACTTCCCCTTCAATCGGGTCCTTTCCCTCTTCGTCCTCCACCCCAAAATAATCCACCCCAGGATAATATGCCTCCATTACGTCAACCCCAGCAACAACAACCACAACCTCAGCAACAACAACCACCGCTTCAGTACAACCAAGTTCCACCCCCGGGGAACTATGGTCCCCAACAGCAACAAAGGAGGCCGCTCGGTCCCAAGAGAGCCTACTATCCACCATTGCCAGAAACCTTAGCAGACATTTTTAATGCCCTCATGGCATCAAACCAACTCGCCCTACCCAGAGAAAGGCCCGCGTGGCCCCCCAATGTTGATACCTCCAAATACTGCGTCTACCACAGGCAGCCGGGACACACAGTAGATTACTGCTTCCATTTCAAAGATTACATCCATGATATGAATGATGAACATCAAATAGATTGGGATGAGATGAGACGGTACGTCGCGGCTCTCAAGGCTAGGAGACCTCCTCAGAGGCCACAGCAGCAGTTACAACAGCAGCAGCAGCAGCAACCACAACAACAACAGCAGCCTCAGCAGGCCCCACAACAACAGCCCGACATGGGAATAATCCAGAATCCATTACCGGAGCACCAACAGCCCAATCATCAGGTTAACCCCATCTCCTCCTTCCCGGAAGTCGGGAGAGAGCAGGTGTGGCACCAGGAAAGTACCTCCATTCTTTCTACCTCCAACCCTATCGTCATGCAACCCCCTCACCTTGCCCGGGTAGCACCTCTCTCTCATCAACCCGCGTCAGTATCACCATCACCATTTCCACTACCATTACGCCCTCTCATCCGCACCCCGACCTCCTATCAACCGACACTCTCCACTACGCCTTCACACCCTCTCATCTTCTCTCACTCCCCCACTTTACCATCCACCTCTACCACATTTACCCCTACGCCTTCTAAACCCCTTGTCATCCGTCAACCATACATAACCCCGTCTTTCTCCACCACATCACCACTAATGCCTTCAAAACCACTCATCACCCACCATCCACCTCAAAACCATTACCCGTTTCAAACCTTACCTCCACCTCCCACCTTCTAACCCCTTATCCTTCATAATCCGCGCAATATCCCCTCTACCTCCGCCATGCCTCCACCTAACAAACCCCTCATCAGAATCCCTGCTCCCGTCATCACCCCTGCTTCATCAACCATTCCTCCACTACTACCCCTCAAACCCCTGTTAAGATCCACTGCTACCCCCACAGAGGTACAAAAGCCGCAGGCAATGGTGCTCCGGAGTGGAAGGATTTTCCACAGGATTTTCCCCCACAACAGTCAGAATCCTGAGCAATCTCAGCCAGAGAAGGATGATGCAGAACAACCAGAAAGAGCTATCCCTGGAACACAGTATGATCTATTGAAACACCTGGATAAGACACCTGCCCGGATCTCCATCCTGGAGCTACTTCAAAGATCCACATCCCACCAGGCAGCCTTAATGGAATACCTTCAAAGAGTCATGGTTAATGAAGACCTCCTCGTGGAGAAGATTTCGACAGTCCTGACCCCAACAGACACACAACCGGCCATCATGTTTCACAACTACGAGCTCGCTCCCAAGGAAGCTCGGAAATATGCATTGTGCATTTCAATAAAAATTAATGGGGTATCCATAAACCCGTGTCTTGTGGACACGGGTGCGTCCATAAATGTGATCTCCATGTGCACTCTTCAGTTGTGTGGGATCGACGAGGAACAAATAAGACCTTCCTCGATCACGGTCACGGCCTATGACAATAGCAAAAGGCCGCCGCAGGGGATGATTATTCTGAAGGCAGAACTAGGCCCCATGTCAATTCCCACGGAATTCCATGTCCTCGACATGGACCCCACATTCAAGGCTATACTGGGTCGCCCTTACATCGAAGCCATGGACGCTGTGCCTTCCACCAACCATCAGTGCATGAAGTTTCCTTACAATGGGAGAATTATTAAAGTGGTCAGTACACCGGTCCTTCACACAGTGGATGCTATCAACACCTCTCTGCCCTCCGTTTGGCCATCTCATCGGCCCATATTATCACTGCTGGACGTACGTGATCCATCTCATGTTCCACTAGCACCAAAGGAGCCGGTCAGGGCAACCGCAACATCATGTCTCCCTTTTCACTCCAAAGGTTGGGAGATTATGAGGAACATCGGCTATCAACAAGGAAAGGGTCTGGGCGCACAGTCACAGGGTATGCTCAAACCGCCAAAGGAAATTAGGCCGAACCGCAGGTTTGGCCTAGGCTTCAAAGGACCGTTCAAGGCAGATTGGAAGCCCCTCACGTGGACTCTATCAAACCACTTCAACAGAGGACCCGTTGTTCAGATGGGAGATCACCCACGAGAAGCACATGGGGGATCACATGCTGTATATTTGGCTGAAAAATGTCCGAGGATCACCAAAAGAGGCAAGATCAAAGATCCGGAATGCGAGTGGGACAAATGGTTCGACATACGGGACATTTCCGTTGCACTGGAAAGGATGTTCTCGTCTCCGCAGCTTGAAGGACCACCATTGATCTCCGAAATACCAGAGAATATTACCACTCTTGCCAAGGTTCCAAACTATCCTCGTCCTCGCCAGAAGGACTCTGTCATCGACGGATCTTCATCCGTCCTCAACATTGCCGTCGACGGCTCATTAGCCGCCATCCTCTCCATCCACTCGTCTCAGCCTTTGCTGATATCTTCTTCCTGGGCCAGACAATTGTCTGATGATCTTCCCAGGTCCCCTTCTTTGCTTACATACCTGCGCGGGCTTTTCAACCCGCGCCAGGTCTTCAACCATGATCTGCTCTATGAGCCTCACAATCCTCTAGCCATAACCCCTTTTCTCTCTCCTCCAATCTCTTTTCACTGCTTTGTCATTAAAAATGAAAACGAAAAAAAAACGTCAATTTTCAAACTCCCCAACAACACATCTTCGTTGAGGAAACCTCCTACATCTCCCACGGGTGCGTACCGCCTTGCGGACCACCCGTCCAAGGTCCGATGAGCGACCTTTTCTACCCCTCCTCTGAGGGGTCTTCTCCTGTACATTCTACACCATCCTCTTCGTCTTCCTCTTCTTCTGTAAATATTGTCAGTCAATCTAGGAATGATAGGCCAAGGGTAGTACCTAGGAAGAAATCCAAGGGTAGGCAGATCCCTCGTCGATTCCTTCTGGATTTGGCCGCCAGGTGTCAGGCCCTTCTTGCCATCCCCCAGTTGTTAGAAAATCCCATCCAGCTACCCGAAATAGAATGCGAGGGCGACTGTGCATTTGATGAAGGGTATGGAGTCTACGAGATCACGGATGAAGAATGCCCCACTGAAGATGAGGGTGAAGAATATGAGGATGCGGCGGGCGCATACGCTAGTGGAATGAGGAGATTCGACGAGCCGTCAACCGCCGTAGAAGAATCCACCAAAGAAGTCAACTTGGGAACTGAGGAAGACCCTAGGATCATCCTCATAAGTGACAACCTACCACCCTCTGAAGAAGAGGCATTAATTGAGGTTCTCAAGGAATATAAGGACACGTTTGCATGGAGCTACGAGGATATGCCGGGTCTGGATTCAACCTTGGTCGAACACCGTTTAACCCTAAAACCAGGGTCCATCTCGGTAAAACAAAGGTTAAGGCGTTTCCACCCTCAGATGGCTTTGAAAATGAAAGAAGAGGTCGATAAGCTCCACAAAGCCAGGTTCATTAGAGTCGTTCTTTATCCTCAATGGGTGGCGAACATTGTCCCGGTCATGAAAAAAGATGGGAAAGTCAGGATTTGCATCGACTTCCGGGACCTTAACCGCGCGTGTCCAAAGGATGATTTTCCCTTACCTCACATTGATGTGCTGATTGATAACACGGCAGGCTACGAAACCCTCTCTTTCATGGATGGATTTTCAGGATACAATCAAATTCGTTTGGCAGAAGAGGATCAGGAAAAGACGTCATTCACTACCCCTTGGGGAACATATTGTTACGTGGTCATGCCGTTTGGGTTAAAGAATGCTGGAGCTACTTACCAAAGAGCGATGATGGCCATATTTCATGACATGATGCACATATATCTGGAAGTGTATGTGGATGACTTATTGGTGAAATCAAGGACCAGGATGGAACATCCAGAAGTTTTGGCTAAGGTCTTGCAAAGGTCAAGAGAGTTCCAATTGAAAATGAACCCGAAAAAGTGTGTGTTTGGTGTGTCGTCAGGTAAATTGCTGGGGTTCATTGTGAGCAAAAGAGGGATCGAGATTGATCCCGACAAAGCCAAGGCTATCAGGGATATGCCACCTCCCAAGAATTTGAGGGAAGTCCGAGGTTTAATCGGGAGGTTGCAGTTTATTCGTCGGTTTGTGTCTCAACATTCACAAAGGTGTAGACCTCTCTACGAGTTGACCAAGCCAGGAGTAGAATTCCACTGGAATTCTAAATGTCAGAAAGCTTTTGAAGGGTTGAAGGAATATCTGGCTAGTCCACCCGTTCTCATTCCACCCAAACCAGAAAAACCTCTGATCCTTTACGTCTCAGTCTTGGATGACTCCGTGGGAGCCGTCCTCGCACAAGCTGATGAAGAAGGCAAGGAACGGGCAACCTATTACTTGTCTAAACTTCTCAATCCCTGTGAGCAGAAGTACACCGTCATGGAGAAAACCTGTGCTGCCCTCGTTTGGGTGGTGCAGAAATTGAAGCACTACTTCTTGGCTCATGAGGTCCACTTGATTGCTCGAATGAATCCTATCAAATTCCTTCTGGAGAAATCCGTCCTTACGGATAGGCTAGCACGCTGGCAAAGTTTTCTCTCTCAGTTCGACATCACCTACATCCAGCAAAAGGCGATTAAAGGCTATGCCATAGCCGAGCATCTCGCTCACCATCCTCTTCCCAAGTTCGATCCCGTCCAATCAGAGTTTCCAGATGAGGAACTAATGTCCATCAACCAATCAGATGAGCCAATGTGGACACTATATTTTGATGGAGCTCTGAATTCTCAAGGGAGAGGAATCGGCGTCGCCCTCCTGTCGCCTGAAGGTCTCACATTCCCGTTGGCATATCAGCTCAAATTTTCAGTCACCAACAATATAGCTGAATATGAAGCTCTTCTAGCTGGCCTAGAACTCGCTCATTCTTTTCGTATCACTGAGTTGCGAGTCGTAGGTGATAGTCAACTCATCCTTCGCCAGGTGCTCACTAAGTATCGCACTCGCGATCCCAAACTCAAGCCATACCAAGAACTCACTGCTGCCTTTGCCAAACTGTTCGCCAAACTGATCTTTGTTCATGTCCCTCGTCATCAGAATATTCTCGCCGATGCCCTCGCCTCGTTGGCATCATCCATAAGGTTCCCTCTAGGAAGATGGTTTAAGTCCATTTCCATTTACAAACTTCATGCTCCTGCAATCGATGATGCTTCCTACGTAAACATCAAAGACAGGATAGCAAGGAAGATCCTGCAGGAAGATATCCTTGAGAAGAGGGAGATCATGTTGGCAGAGGCCGAAGAAGAACTGGCTGATGAAGAGAAACCATGGTTCTATGAAATTGTCAAATACTGCCAAGATCAGTCTTATCCTGAAGGGGCCACCGCAGAGGACAAGAAAGCCATAAGAAGGGTGGCTCAGAAATATACATTGGTTGGAGGTCTACTCTATAGAGGAGCCTTACTGGTATTCTGTTAAGATGTCTTGGTGACGATGAGGTTTGGAAATGTGTAGAGGAGACGCACTCGGGTGTGTGCGGTGGCCACGTGAATAGTCAGATGCTCGCCAAGAAGATCATTCGGCAAGGCTTTTATTGGCCCACCATGGAAGAAGATTGTGCCATCTATGTCCGTAGGTGTGTCAAGTGTCAACTTCACGCCGATAAAATCCATTCACCATCTTCCTCACTTCATCCAATATCCTCCCCGTGGCCTTTCTCCATGTGGGCATTCGACATCATTGGTCCCCTAGGTGATCCCAATTCCCTCACCAAGCAGAAATCTTTCATCCTTACTGCGACGGAATACTTCACCAAATGGGCCGAAGCCGAAGCTTACGCGGAAATCAAGGCGTCAACAGTCTGCAAGTTCATCATGAAGAACATCCTCGCCAGATTCGGCATCCCAAGCACGATCGTCACCGACAATGGGCCACAATTCATTTCTCAGGACCTACAGGACCTCTGCAAAAGGTACGCAATTGCATTGCATCATTCATCGCCATATTACCCACAAGGTAACGGCCAAGCGGAGGCCACCAATAAAACATTGCTCAAAATCATCAAAAAAACCTGCGAGTCTAGTAAGTTTTCAGACTGGCCAGAAAAGCTTATCGAAGCTCTATGGGCCTATCGCACTTCAATCCGTACCCCCACCGGGCAGACTCCATTTGCCCTTACTTATGGTATGGAAGCGGTAGTCCCGTACGAGACTCTGATCCCTTCTCTCAGGGTACAATTGGACGAGGAATTTCCCCTCGACGATCGTCGTAATTCACTCCTCGCCCAGTTGGAACTCTTGGATGAGAAGCGGCTGGCCGCCGCCGAACACGCGCGTGTGTATCAAAATAGACTCGCTCGCTTTTACCAAAAGAAAGTCGTTGAGAGAAAATTCAAAGTCGGTGAGATGGTCGTAAAAAGAATTTTTGTCAAACCTGGAGGGCCGCGTTCTAAGCTCCAACCCAATTGGGAAGGACCATTTGTAATTCAAGCCGTGTACCCTGGCAACGCCTACAAACTAATCAACGCCGAAGGGACCGAGTTATCCCACCCTTGGAATGGGCTTTATCTTAAGAAATACTACCCTTAGCACAAAACAAAAAAAAATGATGAAAAGATAAAAAAACATCAAAAACAAAGAAATACTGAAAACCACTAAAAATATGGAAAATTCAAAACGCCGATGCCTGGCAGTCACCATGTAGTTAAGTCCCTGCATCTAACCTTCATGTTAGGATAGGGCCCATTAAGGCTTGGTAGGCACCGGGTCTTGGTTTGCCAGAACCGTGGAGATCCCTGTCCGGCCACGTCGGCCTATGCTCGCTCGAAGGAAGCTAACATGTGCTCACTTATGTATTTTATTCAAAAAAAGTCGGTAGCATCACCTACGGTGGGGCTCCACCCAGAAGATCTCCGGAAGCTGTAATCTTTATTCTTTTCTCTTCGACCAAATGAGACAGTCGGCGCCCTTAAAACGCTGAGCATGAGAAACCGAAACTCAAACCCCAAAGGCAAGAGTAGGACCCATTTCCTCGAGCATCGATCAGAGCACGAGAAGAGGGCAGTGTCCCCGCAGGCATACGAAGAGGGAGCCCACAAACGTCAAACGACTATATCTCCCTCACAGAAAGAAATACAAAATCAAAATCAAGAGAAAAGCCTGGTCGTGACCGTGCCTGGTGCGATAAACGAAACCCCTCAAAGCAAAAGTCTGAATCCACAAAGGGGGGCCGTGGAATGTAAATGCTCGAGATTTGGTCCGAAGTTGTCCGAAAGGAAAGAGTTAATGGGCCCTTATTCGCTCGCCGGGTTAACGGCTTTGCCGGTCCTCTCAGGAGGTTTATCCCCTACACTCTTCCTTCTCCCTCTAAAGATGAAGGTTCGATGGAGTTTCTGAAAGGTGAAAACTGCCCAGGGTCTGCGACCTTATTTTAATATACACATTTTGGTTGCCTACTTTGAAAAGCAAAAGCTATCGCTGCGAAGGAGTCTCCGTGTTTCTGGCTGGTCAAGACCCCTGTTTACCACCTTGATGTCTTCTTGTTTAACCTCGGGCTTAGGCCAATGCAAGCGCGTCACCTATGGGTGCGACGGCGTCTGATTCCGGGTCAGCGTCGCGCGGTTGGTCGTTAGGGTTCCAGGGTGTTCCATCTTATACCATCTAGAGTTGTGAGGAAACAGACCCGGGTCGGGCAAATCATTTACCTCAAACACCTTTTGGGTGAATCCCTGTGGTCGGAAGCAACTGGGAGCCTAAGCATGGCATGACGGTATTGTCATCAGGGTAAGTCTTAGCCGGCGGGATCGTCATTCGAGGGGTCTAGAGGCCCAAATCAACCTAGATGTGCACTTAGGATACCCGGGAGGTTAGTAAGAAACCCCTGTCTCACGTAGGTTAGGTGCCATTTGGGTGCTTGCCGGGCGTTAGCAACAAAAAAAAATCGAAATGATAAAAGCAAAAACAAAAAAATGGAAAAGAGAAATGTACATATTTGCAAACAAAAAAAATCTTTTTATGATAAAACAAAAAAAATATCAAATATAAAAAAGAAAACAAATCAATTTTGCATGATTGCATTTACGTGCATCATCTCATTTTTAATATCGCTTGCATTCGTGTGCTTGCCTGTCGCATTTATCATCACCGCATCTTTCCCTTGCCTTCGTTAAATAAAGGCTTGGCCCCTTGACCAGTTATCAAGGACAGTCACAGTGACCATTTGCTTATTGAGCAAGGGGCCAAGTCAGAACAGAAATTCTGATTTGTTTGTTTCAGTGATATGTGCAGGGATTCAGGTAACTGAAGCAAAGGTGAAAAACAAACAAACCAAACCTTGTGTTTTATTCCAAAAACCAAAAAAAATTTACATCAAGTTCCGCCCTCTCTCTCTGCATTACTCGTCCCACTACTCTCCGGGCAAAACACTCTCAAAGGTGCTACCCAACTACGAAAAGCGGTACTCCTGCCGCTCTGTACTCCTCTTCCTATTCCCACATCCCGGCGTTGATCCACGGAAGCAGCAGAGAAGCTACCAACACGAAAGCCACGCTCTCGTGCTTTTCGGTAGCGCTCCTCACCATCTCTCAGCCACTGTTCAGCAAGACCAAGGCTGATTCGGAGTTCGAATAGTTGGGCCTCCATGGCCCTTCGCTCCTCCCTTTCAGCCAAACTGTTGGCTCTTTCTCTCTCTGCGTCTCTTTCTCTCTCTGCCCGTTCTCTCTCACGGTCTTCCCTCTCCAACTGGAGAGTGATCCTCAGTTCCATAGCATCCCTGGATGAGTCGTCATCAGGATGACGCCGCAGTTCCCTCTCCAGTTCTGCTATCCTAGCCTCCTTCTGCGCAGCTTGGGCAAGCGCTTCTTCCGTCTCCTTTTCCTGCCGAGTGTACCATCTCAGATACGCGATAAGGCGTAAACAAAGAGAACTCAACGCTGAAACTTTTACCTGTATACGGAGCATCCCTTCTGCCTCCGCAGCACGCTGCGTGGCGTGAGCAAGTTGCTCATGAAGCGAGTCAAGTTCTGAGGTGGGAATCCACAAGCTGGAAGAGGCACCACCTACTCCCATCGCTGGGGAGGCCGCGCCAATCTGGGCATGCTACGACCATGTGAATTAGCAGCCAACATCTGGAATCTGGGGATTTAATTAGGAATGTACTATACACCTACCAAGGCGCTCGTAGCTCCGCGGGCATCGCCCAACTGTTGTTCCATCTCTGCCAAGCGAGTTCGTAAATTCGCTATCATGGCATCCCGGACATCCTGCAGCCTTACAAGTCAGCATTTTCACCAGAAAAACCAAGAAAAGGAGAAAGAAGAGAAGAGAAAAAGGGGAAACCTACCTCCGCAAGTCCCCGGGGTTGGAGCCGCTCTGCGTACTTTGTCCTATATAGACGCAAGTAGTCCTCGCTATCCCGCGCCTGTGATTCTACAATCGTGCCACCCCGTTGCCAGTCCTCATACTGTTCGGGAATCGCACGCGCCAGTCAATGCAGGTCGCCGGTCCTCGCGTCTTTCTCCCGACACGAGGTGGCGCAGCTGAATCCACCCATTCTTGAGCCAGTCCTAAAGTCCTCATAACTAATCGTAGCCGAAGCGGCTCGATTTCATTCAGGCAGTGCATCCATAGTTCCCGTCCGAACCGGGCACGACTTGCTAGAACCCACGGCTGGTTGGCATCGACCATGTCTGAGTAGGGTCTCCAGTTTACCATCGCTGCAGGGAACTCCTGTAGCTCCCGCCTTAACACCATCAGTTGGTAGGTTAGGGGTGCCGCACTCATGATGGGTTCCCACCGCCTGGCTAGCGGCACCATCACGGGTCGCCAATGTCGAGCTCTCCCCATGGGGAGGTAATAATAGCTCCATAGCTGCTCGGCGCAGGTCATCAGTACCTTGCGAAAACAACAAAAAAAATACAAAACAAGCAAAACCAAAAATACCTGGATGAATGGTGTGAAACCACTCACAGTCATCTCACGATCCGTTTCTTGGAATAGGCCTGCAAACAAGTGCGCCAGCATGGCAGCTCCCCAGGCATAGTACCCTACTCTTTCAAGGTCTGACAGCAGCTCCAGGAAGCAACATTGGATACCGTCCCCTTTCGAGCTCAGTACCAATCTCCCCAAAAGGAAGAGGAGAAATCTCCTCAAATCTATGTTACATCTTTCCCAGTTGCCGAAATCTGTGCAGTACACGGCACGGCATCCTATTTCCATCCTTTCCATGAACTCTTCTGAGGATTCGTCATCCCGCCGACGAGTGTCGGTGAGCCCTAATGCATCCATGAGGGACGCCCTAGCTACCGACCTATTTTTCCGACCATCTAGGTCCAAACCCAGTAACTTCTGGGCACCTTCTCGGTAGTCCGCGTAAGTGACTCCGGTCACTGCCTCGCCATCCACCTTGAGACTCGTAATTCGGACCACATCTTCCAAGCTGGGCACCATGTGCCCCCAGGGCATCAGGAATGCCCGGCTCACTGGGTCCCATCTCTCACACAAGGCTTGGATCAGGACTAGGTCAAGCTGGATCGGCTCGATCCGAAGGAAGGTACCAAATCCCATCACGTCTAGCCTCGCCTTCTGAAAATCTGGGAGGCCCCTGTACGCTGCTACTACCAACTCCCATAAGATTTGTGATTTCATCACAACCTACACATACAAGGAATGGGGGTGAGGTTTGGTCAGAAGAAAGGAAGAAAGAATGAGAAAAGGGCAAGAAAACTTGGCTTACGAGTTGTGATTGGGCCCTTTCGCTGAAGTGCCCTTCAAGGTCTGAAAGCCTCCTGGAACTACTACCACTGGACCTGCTTCTCTTCGAGGAATGGGAAGATTCGCCCTCCATCCAACTCTCGGAATTTTGAACTCCTCCTCTCCCGTAAGAACTTGTGCTCCTCGAGTTAGCTCTCGATATACCTGGGAGGATAAAAGGGACAAGAATTTATAGAAATGGAAGGAGTGCGGGCCAAGATTGCCTCCATCACCTGTCGATGATAGCCCTCGCAATGAGACACCGGCCAAGCGGCCCCATGTGTCGCTTCACCGCTCGCACAGGGTGATTGACTGGACGAAGAATAGGACGAATAGCCCCTATGTTGTCTAGGGATACCCTATCATGTTTTGAAGGACACCCGCAAAATTTGGCACAACATCCGGAAAAAGGAACTAGGGCCGTCAGTATTGACTTCGACGGCAGATTCCCGTGAAAAATGGTCACAACAAGACGCGATTCTCCGCTTGGAGCGGAGTCTCGGCAGACCCATCACATGGGAACAGTGCAAAGGAGAAGAAGTGTAGGGAAGAAGGAACGCACAAAAGAACAAATAAACAGCAGAAAATCAAATCACTCCATTCATAATTCTACATAAGCTGTCATAAGCACTACAATCATAGAGAGGTGGCGGGTCCACTAGCCCGCCAATCCTCACCATCACTCATCTCTCGGGCACTCTCCTCCTCTCCCCGAGGTGAGGGTCCCTCAGAAGCCTCCGGGATCCCCGTGCAGTAGCACCTGCCTCGCCTCTGGGCGCCTGCTCCGCAGCAGTGACTCGCTGCTCCTCCCCTGGCGTGGCGAAGAAGCCACTGGCGGCAAAGCGACCGGACTGGCGGAGTCGCTCCCCGAACTCTCGCGCTCTCTCGTAGCGCGTCTCCATCCCTCCTAGCCTCTGCACGACGGCCTGAAGGCCCAGCTGGAGCTCCCTCACTTGGGCCTCCAAGGCCCTCCTCTCGGTCAGATCCCGCTGTCGCTCGGACCTTCTCTCGGCTTTCTCTCTCTCTGCCTCTCTCCTCATCATCTGCAGAAGAACCCTTAACTCCAGGATGTCTGGAGAAGGTCTCTCCTCACCACGATGCCGCAGCTCCGCTACAGTCGCCACCCAGGCGTCACGCTCCTCTTCCGCCCGGGTCGCGCGGGCCACCGCACCGGCAAGTTGCTCCCGGAGGGAGGCAATCTCGAGAAAAGGGGCCGAGGAGCTGGAAGATCCGCCAGCCACTCCCACCGTCGCTGTCTGCTGGGCACGCTGGAACAAAATAAACAACGGCCGTCAGTGAAACTCCAAAATCTGAAGTTAAAAGTGCGGCACGTAACTTACCAGGAGCGACAACTCATGTTGAGCGACGGCCAGCTGTCGCCTAGTCTCTGACAGTTGGGCGCGCGAGCCGCCGATGCCACGCGTGTCCCAGCTTGGGGAAGCCCCGCGTAACTCTCTCTCTGCCGCCGCAGGAAGTCGGCACTGTCCTGCACCAGTACACCCCCTTGCTGTCCAGGGAGACGTACGGGCCAGTCCTCGAGCCTCGCCTTGCCGCGGCTCTCCCTCCTGACGCGGCTCGGCTCGTCCGCACTCGCCCACTCATCGGCCAGGCCCAGGGTCCTTGCCATGTCCTGCACCAAGAAAGGGGTCCCACATCAGTCAAAAGGAACGCGTCCCCTGTCTAGGACGCGTCCATCATTTGAGTGCAACACTCGCCGAACCCTTTCCTCCTCGCGCGGCTCGCTTCAAAACCCAAAATGAATTAAAAGAGGAAGAGATCGGAGGACCTACCGGACCGTGTTCACCTCCTCCCACGCCATCGGGCCCCTCGGGTCCCTCGGGGGCCCGAAGCGGCCCTTCCTCCTCCATGGACGCCGTTCCGTGCTCGGGCGCGTCCCTCCTTGGGCGAGGAGTTCCTCGTCCCTCTCCACCTTCACCATGGTCGGGCCCACCGAACTCCATCGATCAAAAGAGAGGAAGACGAGAAAGGGGGCAAGCGAGTTTCGGCAGAAGGCGGGCTCGTTTGCGGGTAAGGCATGGGAGAAGAAGGACCACCCGTCGCTTTAAATTTGAAATCAAGGATTAAGACGCGTCCTCGCGCCTGGACGCACCCAAAAGGGGGAAAAGGAAACAAAATCCCCCCGTGCAAAGCGTAGTTCCCCGCTGTTCAGGGCAAGGTCTCGCGAAGCATGCCTCAAAGGACAACTTAGTGCAAAGAAAAAAGTGTGGGAGAGAGAAAAGTACACACAACACAAAAAGCCATTTCCATTTCATATAATAGCCGAAAGTACATCATACAGTGAGAAGGGTGACGTACAAGCAACTCTCTAACTCTCACCGTCACCCTCCTGGTCATCTCCTTCCTCCCTCCTCTGACGGGGATCCCTAGGGGGCCTCCGCGACCTCTGTGAACCCTGAGAAGCCGTGTAAGACCCCAAATTCCTTAGAAATTTATTTAGAATTTATTTGAAGTTATTCAAAATTAATGAGAATTATCCAAATTAATTAGATTAATTAATTAATTAATAGAATAACTCATTTTTCAACTATTTTATAAAAATCCCCCAAAATCACATCTTGTAGAATTAATTTTGTTTAGCAACTTTGTCTTCTACATTTAAGCCTAAGAAAATCATTTATTACGCCGGAATTAGTGAACTTAGTCTTCCGAACTTAACATTTAATTAATTACGGAATAGTATAAGTAATAATTCGACTACCTCAGAAAAATCTGTAAAAATAGTAAATAGATTAATATTGATGTAGATAACAACTTTTCCTTCTGGCTTTAAGCCATGGTAAATCCGTGGTAAGATCTATTTAGAATTCAAACCCAAATGTGCACACTTTTGACTCATACCTAACCTTAGATTAAAACGCGAAATTCGACCTGATTACTCAACCAAATGATCTGAAATCAGGGGCAAATAGAAGGCCACAATGTAAGGAACATTTACCCTCAATCAATTTGAGGTAAACTTAGCCCCAAAACGTGCTGCCGACATAGTTTGGTCAAGTCTAGGATTTCGGCGCCGTTTCTAAACACGCGGCTTGCAGCAGCGAATACTCCCAATTCCGAAGGCTCCAGAAGCTCTATGAGCTATCAAAATAAAGCCCTATGGGTCTTCTTTCATTTGGCTATTGTGGGGTTCGCTGAAATTTCGGATCTGAGGAGATCTAGTTCGATTTGTGGAGGTCAGTCAGTAGGCCGTTGGCTTCTCTTCATCATTCTTTGATCCATCGATTGAGGTAGGAATTCTCAACCAAATCTTGATCATGAGTATAGCAAATTGTTCCTCTCATCGAGCTCTAGCCATTGGTGGCAAAAGCCCCAATTTTCATTAGGTATCCGTGGAGAAATCGAGCTTTTTGTGAGGTGCTGTCCAAGTGTTCTTCATCCTAGGGTTTAGAGTTTTCTCTCTCCGATTTGAGGTAGGATCTAACAACCAAACTTTAATTAGTTCACATGAAGTAATCAGCATGTTATTATCTTTCATTTAACTTAGAAAGCCCCAAATTCCATTGAGCATGCATCATGAATTTCGAAGTTTTGTAAAAATATATCTAGAACATGTTTCATATAGAATTCCTTAAGCCAGAGCTTGATTACGGGCTCATTTTGAGTCATATAACTTGATCTTAATGTAGCATATAGTATATGGTTGGATTCATGATCGAGTTAGCTTTCTTTTGACACCCAAATCCCCAAATTTGGTTTTGTATATCGAGATTATTCGACGATTTAGTGGAGGTATGTCCTGAACTAGGTCTACTTGTGTTCTTCATAGAATAGGTTGTGATTCTTGTGATTTCTGATGAAATTAGTGTTTCCAAATTGTAGTTTTATGACCCTAGAATGTCCATAAACATTCCTAGATCATATGGTTTTAATTTCAACTCATTTGGACCTTCATTTGGGTGAGATTTCCCGTTTTCCGGAAGCAACAGCCGTTTGCTGTTCTTGCAGGGGTCGACCCCAGGGGTCGACCCATGCACCTGGCTATCCAGGCAGCCCGAGGGTCGACCCCTGGGGTCGACCCATGCGGCCCAGCGCGAGGGTCGACCCCAGGGGTCGACCCATACAGCTCCCAGACCCCCGTTTTGCAGGGGTCGACCCCAAGGGTCGACCGTACACCAGAAAACCCGTTTTCTTCGTTTTTCGAACCGAAAATGGATCCGAATCAATGGGGAATCAACCCATTTAACTTAGAGCCATTGAAAGTATATTTTTGAAGAACTTTTGACCTATTCATGTACCCCTCTTGATTTCAAATTTGGATTGGTTCCTACATGCAAACTTAGTATAAAAACGCACCGTTTACCATCTTCATTTCAATGCATACAAGATTAAATAGAAACTCATTTAATTAATGATTAATGGTGTAACTAAATCTCTGTTAATGTATTCTTTTTCACTCCTGTGAGAGCTTGTTCTTTACCTTGTTAACTTGTCCTAGCTTGTTGGCACTTTGGCCAATACAAATGATAATGGTTAAGCGTGATATCTTAACTTGGTGATTAGGATTAATATGTTGATTAGCTTATTTGATTGCTGCTGGTTTACAGTAGAGCAACATGATTAACTCTTGTTGTGACTGGATTTCAATCTCCTTGATGATTATACTTACCTTGGAATTCTGGAAATGAATCTCTTTCCTACTTGATGTTGTTATTGCTACTTAGCTTAAACCTTGGAATTCTGGCCATAAACTGTGGAAGTCTAGATTCGTGGGATCTTTGATCCAAAAGAAATCAATGCCTGGCAAACAAATAAGGGCTCGGTCTGGTCCTGGAAGAGCGCCCGAACACTACGTGTACCCCCCGGGGAGGTGAATGACTAGGTGTGGCATTTGGCACCAGTACTTGACATGTGTTAAATCTAGGACTGTCCACTACTCACTACTCTTTCCACTACTCTCTATATTACTTGCTACTACGTTTCACTTTCCACTCTTTACTGTTCTATACTCTACTTGTGGTTACTCTACTTGTTGAATACTTGGACGTGGAAATGAAAATACATGCGTGCTTGACATGACTAGAATTGACTTGATATGGCCAACTTCTTATCGTTATCTCCTGTAGTAAATTCTTGTCTTACCATTCTATTCATTATATTTCTTGACCTTGCAAGATCTTTAAATTCCGTTTCGTGATATTATCGTTATCTTTTATGGTTTTATCATTTGTAGCATGACATTTTTAAAATGTAATTAAACTACTAATCACTTATACCCGTCTGTTATTTTCTACTGAGCGTCAGCTCATAGTTGTGTTTTCCCCCTTTCCAGGCTTTTCAGGTGATGCGCTTACCGATGGGGAAGGGCAGGAGTGATGTCTTGAGTGTATCAGTTCTAGTTGTGTTTTTGGAGAGCATTTAGTTTCAGTTATGTCATTGAGTTTTAGTGGTTGATTATTCCAGTTGTATTAAGTTAAACTTGAGATTATTGTATCAGTTGTTGTTTGTTAATGATCATTTAGTATTCCATCTTGTAGCACTTGTGTATCATTTTAGACTTAGTTCCCTCTCTTGCTAGCGTGTCCCTAACTGTACGTCCCGATACTTCCGCCTTGTTCGGGGCGTGACAAGCCGTGCTCGCCTCTCCAGGTGGCACCATGCCAGCCTCCAAGGTACGGGCGACGCTGCTTCGGTGCCGAAGAAACTAGAAAGCTGCCCACAGAAAAGGAACCGGACTGACGAAGTCGCTCCCCGCGCTCCTTCGCCCTCCGATACCGCTCCTCACTACTCCCCGGAGTCTCCCCTCCGCCGTGCCAAGACTCAACCGGAGCTCCCGACACCTGGGCCACCAGAGCTCTCCTTTCGTCCCAATCTCGATATCGCTCTGCCATCCTGTACTCCCTTTCTTTCTCCATGGTCTCCCCCCTTTTATCCCTCTCCTCACTCTCTAGGGTCTCCCTATCCCACTCCCTCTCTCTCTCCATGGTCTCCCTATCCCTCTCCCTCTCCTCTCTCTCTCTCACCGCCTCCCTCCTCGACAGCTCGAGGGCGATCCGCAGATCCAGCACGTCGCGAGGGAGCTCCTCAGCCTCCCGTCGACGCTCCTTCCTCCAGCTTCTCCGTAATCCGGGCGTCACGCTCTGCCACCCAGGCATCGCGCTCCTGCTCAGCACGAACAGCACGCGCCAGGGCCTCCCGAATCTCGGCCACCTGTCAAAGCACGCATGCACCGTAAGAGAACAGTGATAGAAAGGAAAGCAGCTAGAAGAGGAACAGGGCCAAGCAAACCACTCACTCGAGCCTCGCGGTCACGCTCCGCCTCCTCAGCCCGAGCCACCGCGTACACCAGCTGCTCCGGAGGGCAGAAACCTCCGAGGAGGGCCCCGCGAACTGGAACCCCGCTCCACCAGCCATCCCGGCTGCCGCTGTCTGGTGGGCCCGCTGAAACACGGGGCAACGTTAGTCAAAGGCTAAGCATCAAAAATCCAGGTCACAAAAAATGCATTGCATAGACTCACCATGATCTCCAACTCCTGTCGGATGGGCCACCAACTGTCGCCTGGCGTCCGCCAACTGGGCCCCGCAGGTCAGTGATCATGGTATCACGAGCATCCTACATTACACACAAGTTAGTGTCCCATGCATATACATATAGAAAGGTGGAGCAGTTTCATTTCACTTACCCCTGCCATAACCACTCAAG